>OX442333.1:19290388-20676222 GCA_949358125.1 Idaea dimidiata | reverse complement strand
AATAAAACGGCATTTTTCGCCAACTTTACAGTTAGCTTTTTCAAGGTTGACTGAGATGAAAAAGCTATCTGTAAAGTTGGCGAAAACTTGGTACTTTTGTAACAATGCCTTGTTAAATTAAACACGAGTAAATCCAGGTAAATATTGTGTTTTAATATGCATAATCGCGAAAACCATATAAGACAAAGTTATAAAATTACTAGTTGCGCCCTGCGGCTTCACCCGCTTACATCCTGATCCCGCGGGTATATCGGAAAAAGTAGCCTATGTGTTAATAAGGATCTTCAGCTATTTGCATACCAAGTTTCATCATAATTGGTTTAGTAGTTTATGCGTGTTTTAACAGTTACATGCAGGTAGGAGTTACATGTAGGTACAGACAAACATTCGGGATTTTAATAAGATTCACCAAGTACCCACAGAAAGCACCTTATAAGTCTACGTACATGACGTACAACGAGCAGCTTCATCACTCTTTATTTGTTTTTTGAGACTCCGTTAATTACGCACTGTTGCGCAAGGGCATCCTTTTACAGGAGTTAGGCAGTAAGACACCAAATGAAAAGAAAAACATCGTGAGGACACCGATATATGTCCTAGAAGTGACTACGGCCCATATGCATGGGACATTCTAAACTGGATTTGTATCTTGCAAGTCTGTGTTGCATTGTAATAGACATTTGAATTATAACTTTACATAGGGACTCTATGTGAAGTTAGAATTCATATGTCTATTTTATTATTCATGCTAGACAGACTTTTATTCTTAGCAATTTCAGTAATTTTCAAACAAAATCATTCCCAATATTCAAAATTTTACACAAAAGTTGAGCTTAGACAAAAATACATTACAAAAAATATAAAAACTTATCTTACTCCAAAGTCCCATAGCTGATCATATAAAGTATCCATCAACATGATTAGTTACGTCACAAAACACTTTTTTTCTAAAATATCCATACAAATCCATCCATTGTCCAATCTAAAAGTACTAGGCGCACATATCAAGCGGAAGGTAGAGAGTAAAACTCAAGGGCACGACTTGAGGCGGGCACCCTCTGGCGGTACTATGCACAAAGTGGTAAGTGCAAGTAACGGAGGGCTCAAGTCGACTCCATCGATCGATATTTTTCCGGACAATTTCCACCTGTCTACCGGAAAAAGTGAGAGGGACTATTCTTGCGAAAGCGTAAATAATCTTTGATTTAATTGATAAGTATACTCGACTCTTATTATTGAAAGGAAATCTTTTTGCTTTAAAATACATTATTATAGAATTGCTTAATTTTTTTTTTCAAAAGTGAAATATCTTTTATCGTTTTCTATCTACCTTTACTTGACTATCTACTAATAATTATCGTACATAATAATTTGCTAGAACATTGAATACTTAGTACAGGTAAAGCTTTTACAATGAAATACGTTTACTATACTACGAGTATGACAATAGTTAGTCATCATAGCTATGCTCTACAATGAGGGACTAGCAGTATAAAACAGTAGGTAATAAATAAAATGGCTACTATAAAACTGAATGCTTAAATAGAATAGAATAGAATATGTATTTATTAGGACAAGCACACGGCAACAAATACAAAACAAAACATAACAAAAAAAAAACAGTATTACATTTTATACTCACAAACTAGGAAGCCATGTGCGAACCCTAAAAGGGCCGGCCTCAGCAAAAAGCAAAAACAAAATACAAAATTACAAAACAAAAAAAAACAAGCAAAATACAAGCTTTTGTGTTACAAAATACAAGCTAAATACAAATTTTCGTGCCTGTGCTGTTGACAGTTGAAGAGATCTCCTGTTTGGAGCTAACTCTGGACCATCAAGTCATGACAAGCGAATACAAAATTCCATGTCTGTGCTGTTGTCTGTCATTAAAGTTGAATTAGTTTACTTAATTGGCGCTCTTATTATGGTTTGCAGAAACTTACGAAGTTTCGTACGTTGCAGAAGTAAGATAAGCGATTTTGTATGTGCTGAAGATAGTTATATACTTAAATATAATAAAAATATAACGTGTTACAATGTGCGGCTTTAACATAGGCATGGCCCTGCGGAAAAAATAAATCTTTCTCGGGAGAGAGCTTAACCGAAATTTTGACGCATACCTATCTTCTCGGTTGTTTTGTACGAAGATGTATTACTGTTATTTGTCTATACCTACTGCGGTTTGGTTGTAGTTTGTGTTTAGACTTCTTGAACAAATAAACTCGACACTGTGTACGACAGTTCAATTTCCTTCGAGAGCAAACTTGAGAAAAGGAATTTGAAACTACGCTTTGAAAAGAGGGTGTAATTCAATATCATATAAAGAGTCCATTTAGTACATACTTATCCAAACAAATTAAATTAAATTCGCGGGTTCAAATCCAGTCGATGTGAAAGTTTTTGTAAGATATTATAGTTTAATTTTGGAAAATCTCAGCCCGTGAATAAAAAGAACAATTGAATTGTGACAAACAAGTGTAGAAACCAGTGTGGAATCTGGTCTCCGTAGCACAATTAGCAGTACCTATAGCACCGCTAGGATAAAGCGTAGAGCATGTGTTCAAATCTCAACGGAAACATAGAATTTGGGAAATGCATTTTTTTATAAAGTTACCAATTCGTGAGCAAAGCAACATAATACCGATTTCAATAGTAAGAAAATGATAGAAACTCGCTCGAATTGTACGAAATCGGAATAAAATCGCTCCAGACCGAGACCCGGTTTTCCTTGGAAACATAATGGATTTGTAACGGTGTTGAAGTGGTGTAGGTAGGTACGGGAGCATGATATCCATGATGTGACGGGTAGGGACGGCATCAAGCGTAGTGCAAGTGGCGTTCAGGGGCCGTACGCCCGCCACCCTCCGGCCGTAGTAGGAATATCCTTCACCTCCCGGCCTAGGTCAGGGTTAACGGTGCCCCCGGGCTGGGGTGACGGTGAGCTACCTTCGACCTTGGTTCAGATGCGTAATGCACTTCCTACATGTACCTACTTACACGAGCCGAGTGACACCTAGTCTCGACTGGCTCGGCAACTGTTGCACATACGATCAAATTATCCATACATTTGTAAGGTTTCATTTCAAGAATGTCATTGGCTGTATTGAGATAATAGCATCTTAAATTAAGTACATCGTTACTCTTCTTTTGGTCATAGCAATATAGAGCAGTTATCTTTGTTGCCCATCATGAAATTGTACGGTACAATAAGCACTGAACGGCATCAGCAATTGATTACGGGACATCGTAAAAACAAATCGTCCACTGGACATGCGTAGCCGGTACCTAAAATCTCATCTTACAACCGACTCTATGACTTTAACTGTAGAGGTGATAATTCGTTAGATACCCACTCAATGAAAACGACCGTTCAATAGGGAATCGTGATGCGACTTGGTTGAGTCGGAAATCGTGTGTTCGTTGTTTGGGAAGTGTTTTTGGGAATTGAGTGTTGTGTCCTTCACACAGAAGGTTGAGATTTGAGTGAGGCGTTGAGGGGAGGGGGGAGGGTAGTCGCGGGTGGTTGTGGGTCGATAAGAGCCGGCCGAGGTTCGATCGATAGAGGGGCGTCGTGCATCGCCCGCTCCGACCCGGCCGCGCCGCCGCGTGCCTACACAATCACCTACCTTCATAATCTACCCCCGAACGCCTTCATTTATCTGTCATCGAATAAGTACTGATGAACATCATATTTGACATGTTTATGATCGCGGTCCGGGGCAAACACGATTCGTTTAAATTGGATTTTTGTGCGTCATTAAATTTAAAGAATGATCGCTATTGATTGGAACCTCATTGTAACATTAAATGTAAAAAGAAACTTTCTTAATCTTTTCTTCTTCAGGCAGATTTAAATAATGGAGTTCTCCTTATTTGAATCGGTTACCGAATGACCTCAATATCAATACCAATAGATAAAATAACGACCAAGATCATTGTAACATGGTCGAAACGTCGAAGTAAGAAAATATAAAATAGTACGCGACTAAGATTCGGTAAAATGTAAATACAATAGATAATATTTATAAACATGAACTTTAAAGTTCAAATTAGATTTATAGGTGAAACTTTTTTATTTGTTTCATATAAAAATGTTTCAGCACTAAGTACTATATGAAAATTCTCAGGGTCACGTAAGGTGCAAACCGTATCAAACAATAAAATAAGATAGACAACTATCCCTCCTACCCCTCTTACCTCCGTGAGCGTTTCAGTTTCTTTGCCCGAGGTGTGTCTAACAGACCATCTCAACAACTTATTCTTAAATGTCCTCCCCACACTTCTGCTAAATATAATGGCTCCTTTACAATTCATGCAGTGCGGCTCTGGAACAATCTTCCACCGGACATTCGGGCGAGTTCATCTCTCAATGTCTTCAAAAAAAGAGTTAAGGAGCATTATCTGTCCTCTCTGTAGGTATATGTTATTTTATTTATGTATTTAGGTATGTATTTTTGTGTGTATATGTATGTATATGTGTATATATGTATGTATATTATAAGTTATTTATGTATGTGTATGCAAATGCCTGTTTGCTTGTATTTTTATTTCCTGTTCTCTCTTTAAATTATAGTATATTATGTAGGGTTATAAAAATTGTAATATTTCTTTTTGCTGTATTCTCTGTACACTTAATTACCTTCCACTATATTCTTTCCTTTCCACTGAGGTTTGTCGGCAGAGAACTCTCAACAGGGTTAGACTCACCTTAGTATTAATTTGTAATTTGACTGTTTTTTGTGAACGTTTCTTGTGTACTGAATTAATTAAATAAATAAATAAATAAATGCCTTGAACAAAAGCTAGTTAAAATTGTATCTGATAGAGAAAGGTAGAAAACCCCTAGAAGTAAGACGACCATGAACAAAGCCATTTAAGGCGGCGATAGATGATAAGCAACGGTCCTTGTCCTATTGCATATAAATGAGCGAGATGGAATTGCGTGAAAAATCTACAATTTCTCGTAAAATCAATGATTAACGAAGATTAAAATAATATTTTGAAAAAATGCGATGAAGGGGTTCTAGGTATTGTATTTTCTAATATTATGATGCCTTTAAGAAAATATAGCGGTTAAGGATTTAGAAGAAAAATTGATTTATTTTGTAAAACAGGGGTAACTTTGCCTGTATAATAGTGGTATTTAAAGTTATTTTTTATTGTTTTTGAAATGAAGGGGACACTTCTTGTATCATGTACAATAACATAATACATTGTTTAAAGATCTATTTGATACCGGTTATGAATAAAACCATTCCATCGGAAGGGATTTCACATGAGTCGCGTCCTTAAGAGAAGAAACACGGGTTTTATTGCGAGCTCGAGCAAGGCTGAACAACTCGATTCAAGGTCTTTAGACGGTACTTTTAGCGCGCATTTACGTAAATATTTTGAATAATCCAGCTACGCGTACAATCCTTTAGTACGTAGGCGTCATAATTTAAATAAGGGTATTTGTATTATAGGGATTCAAAGCTAACCCTCCCAGTTTTACTCGTGTTAGGAAATATAATTAAATGTATAGATAGTTGGTAGATAGATAGATAGATAGATAGATTAATACTTTATTTGCACAACCAACAACAATACAATCAGTTTACATTTAAAGTAAGACAAATACACAGAAAGCTTAAAAGTATAAGTTGTACAAATGGGCGACCTTATCGCTAAAAGCGATTTCTTCCAGGCAACCTTTGGATGGAGAAGGTTAATAAAGTTTGTGTGGTAGGCAGACAGATACAGAATATTAACATAGCATAAATAGGTGAAATAGTTACTTAAATAGATTAATAATATACACTAAAATAACAAATATAAATACATATAAGAATATAATTTATAAGTAAATATATTATACATACGTTATATTTACAACAATATTCGATTTACTAAATAAGATACAACAAATAAAACTAAACAAGATACATACAAATAAAACATTATATAAAGAAATTTAATAAATAAATAAAGTAGGCAGGTACAATATTTGATCAAGCAGTATTCATGTAGTGATCAGTCAACATAGTCTTGAAAATTGGCAAGGACTTAGCGGAACGAATATATTGGGGTAAGGAATTCCAGAGAATGACAGATTGAAAAGAAAAGGATTTATTGTAGAAACTAGAGTCGGAGCTAGGGACTTGGAGGAGGAGGGTCTCAGTTGAACGGAGATGTCGAGAGGTAGCGTCACTTAGGAACGTGAAGCGTTCTCTAAGATAATGAGGAGAGGAGGGAGCGAACAGGATTTTATAGAGGAAGCATAGGATATGTACATTCCGGCGAAGGCGGATAGGCAACCACTTGAGTTTGAGGCGAAATTCAGAAATGTGATCATATTTGCGAAGACCAAATATGAATCGTACACAAACGTACTTTAACGTAACGTTGGTACTTTTTCTTTCAAATCCCTCGTACGTTGTATAAAAGTACAATTTTGAAAAAATATAGGTAAACGACCGAGCATGCTGAGCGTCTCTACTTCAAGTCTGGCAAATTTTGATTCGTTTGTCGGTATGTTTGTATAAATGTATACAATATATGTATTAAGTAAACATATACGAGTTTATTTATTATGAAAATACATAAAATGGCACAGAAATACTATTGACCGCGGCAATCCAATGTGTTTTTTTTCGTATCGATTTTTTTTTGAGTGTAGGATACACTTTAATTGTAAGGTTTTACAGTACGTAATGTTAAACAAAATGTCGCAGTTTGGTTACCATCGCCCTATCTAGGGAAGAGTGATAAAAAGTTTTTATTTTATTAAAATGTTAACATTTTTACTGATAATGATAAAATAAGTATTCCATTTGTTTGCTTATCTTTATCTAAAATCGATGAATTTGACGTAATTTTGCTACGATATCTATTATTTACGTGGGAAGTTTATGTTGGAATTTTTTCACTAACGAACTCACTCATGGTTGGTAATTTTGTAATGTACTAGATAGTCGAGATAATCAGCATAAGCTGATAAAAAAGCTGTGTCGAAGAGGATATGGGAAAAAAGACTTAAACGCCCAGTGTGGTGAACTGTTGTGACTACTTTTTAGCACTATTATCGGCTCATGTACACAGTTATGCAATAAATCATTTCTAATTCTAATTCTAAATTGAACTGACAGGGCTAAATGAGCTCATAACTTAGCAAGGCTTCAGCATCTGCTTAACTAAAGTGTTTTCATTGAGAAGATTGATCAAACAAATAAGTTAAAGCCTGCCAATGAACTATACAATGTCAGTTACTTTACAACAAAAAAGTTACATCTGCTCTTAAAAGGCTTGCAAGTAATTTCATGGATTTAAATTTAAATTCATTAGGAGTGAAAGTGGAACTTTAGCCTTCTCTTCTTCATCTCTTTGCCCTTATTCCGAATTATTTGCGGTCGGCACAGTGGGTAAGTCATGGATGGATGATACCTACTGCAAATAGATTTGGGTAGCCCTATTCTACGCCGGGACCACCCCATACACTTTCGCGTAATAAGGCGTACTATGTTACGTCGTGAAAGGAATCCATGGACATGATTATTGATTGCTCCTATTCAAATAATAGATGTCTGTATTAACACGATTATAATTTAATACATATTAATTTCTTCTATGGTTTTCGTGATTTAGCATAATAGTCAACCTTGAAAAAGCCAACTGTAAAGTTGGCGAAAGCTCAGTTCGTTTAAAACTATAAATAGAACGCGATTGAACCCGATAAATAAAGTGTTTTATTAACACATGATCACAAAAAACCACATAAGTTTCTTGTGACTTATTCTCATCGGAGGGCGCGTTCCGAAGCCAGACTAAAATCATAGCTAGATACAGAGATATGTAAAAACTGCTAGATAAGACGTTTCAATGTGATGATCATGTTTACGTATTGTTTATACGATTTTAATGAACATAATGTATCTGACTATTTGTATCAACAATAAACAAAGCAACGAACTTACCTGGAAGTTGATGGTAGAAGTGACAATCCTCATCGATTCGGCATAGTTTCGCAGGACCGAGTCGGTGCTGAGACAGCTCTGGCGCCACTCGTACAGCTGTTCCAGACGAGTGATGCATCGCTCGCAGATCTTCTTCGGGAGGAAGTCGTCTTTAGATATCTGCTGAAGAAGTTAAACTAGTTAGAGAGGTTAAACAATCATACTGTTTAGATAAACAATCATACTGTTTAAATAAATAAATAAATTCCTGACCAACACAGCGCCATCTAGCCCCATGGTAAGGTGCTGAGCTTGTGTTACGGTAACTAAACGACGAAAATACTACTTATATTTATTTTTCTTTTGTAAATACAAGATGTAACGGGTAAGCCCTTTTAATCCGAAAGGGGGTTGTTCTAGACGTTTAGGCGAACAACTTTTGTTCTACGACTTTTGAAAATTCGAAGTACTTTTCGAAAAATTTAGGTGTAAAATTTAGGTGTTTAGGTTTACTTGAAAATCAGCTGTTTCTTAGAGTTCGAGGTCATTGACCTTATGTTGTTCTTTCATTTAGTTTGGTCTACTACAATCAAACCTTCAATTACCTTTATTTTCAAAAACAGCTGTTTTCCAGTGAAACATAATCTCAAAATTTTCAAAAAAAAAGTTCGAATTTTCAAAAGTCGTAGAACAAAAGGTGTTTGCCTAGACGTCTAGAACAACCCCCTTTCGGATTAAAAGCGCTTACCTGTTACATCTTGTATATACATATTATACATAGAAATACACCCAGACCAGATACAAATCTTTATTTTTAAGCATACATATCTGCACCTAGCGGGCATTGAACCCGCAACCTTCTGCATTGCAGTCGGGCGTTCGCTCGCCGCGCCACGGAGGCCATCAAAATTAGACATTTAAAGACTATAACGACTAAACATTACATTACTTAGAGTTATGAACTTTCAACACGATCCATAAAATACGATTATGACATCACTCGGCCTTTCAACAAATGATAATAATGACCACCAGTAGTCACGTGCCTCCAATACCCAGGGCACGTTATCTACAACTAACAGATTATATCGAGTTTGGTCAGATCAATGCACGTTTTGTGCTTAATCCTGTGCTTTAACCTATTAGCCGGTTGTATGGTACCGCAGATTATAAAATACTAGCTACGTCCCATGGTTTCACGTGCTAACATCCCGTAAGAGTTATCGTACTTAATAAATCAATTAAAAACTGACTGAAAAAAAACATTATAAATAAAAACAAACATAAAAAATCCTCTTTACTATAAAGTCGTCATTTTTATGTAGATAGAACTAGATGCAACAGTTTGTTATTTATTTATTTGTATGGCATAATTTTAATACAGCCGTTCAAAATGTATTACATCATCAATAAAAAAATAATTTAAAAATTAAAAAACCGACTTCAAAAAAGAACAAAAAAAATAAAAAAATAATAACCAACAAAAAAAAAGAATTGATAAAAAAGACCAAAATAACCTCTACATACAGCGCCACCGACTAATTAATCTGTTTTATCATCTGAAGTCGGGCAATTTTACTGGCTGTATGGTTCCATATTGTACTTCGTTTGGCTGCCCGACTATATATATGCCCGATTTATTTCACCCTTTTTAGTACCTACCTACCTACTTCCGACTGCCAAATAAATTAACAATACTTATTGTTACCGTAATTTTAATTATTGAGGAGTTTGCTGATGAGAAGGTGGTTTTAGGTGGCCCATCAATCTGTTCTGAGTTCTTTAGGGGTCTATTCTTTTTGGTAGGAGTCCAAAAACGAGTAATTTATTACATTCTGGGAAGCTATCCTGTCCATCATTCCGAAGATACTCATCAGATCCTGACCAAATTTTTATGGGACCACCACAGGGCTTCCACCTTTCCATTAAAAAAAGAACCATCTCAATCGGTCAAGCCACCTTTGAGTAATCGGTGAACAAGTGAATTGAATACAGGTTTTTGAGGAGCATTCCCGGTCCTTACTTCGAAGATCCTCATCAGATCCTCACCAAATTTTTATGGGACCACCTCGGGGTTTCCACCTTTCCATTAAAAAAAGAACCATCTTAATCGGTCAAGCCATCTTCGAGTAATCGGTGAACAAGTGAATTGAATACAGGTTTTTGAGGAGCATTCCCGGTCCTCACTTCTAAGATCCTCATCAGATCCTCACAAAAATTTTATGGGACCACCTCGGGGTTTCCACCTTTCCATTAAAAAAAGAACCATCTTAATCGGTCAAGCCACCTTCGAGTAATCGGTGAACAAACATAAAAAAAAAAAAAAAAAAATATACGCGACGAATTGAGAACCTCCTCCTTTTTTGAAGTCGGTTAAAAAGTAAAAATTAAATATAAAATCTATAATAATGAGGCATATTAAGCAAATTCTACTTATGGATTTATTAAACGACTGGAAGCGCTGTGAGGTCGCAGATATAGCAACAGTACAGCAGCCAATAGTTGTTAAAAGTATATTCCTGTTCGACTTCAGACGATTTTTTATTTGTTAGTGCTTTTATTCCTCCTTATTTTTAAGTCGGTTTTTGAGGCGATGTTTTATTTTTATTTTTCCTTTCTTTTTAAGTCGGGTTAAGGGTCGGGTAAGTTGTTTATTTACTACTAATGATTGTATATTTTATACAACGATCTCAACGATATTTGTTTCTCGCAGATTTTTACTATGACTATAAATTTCACACGGACAAACAAAAGAACGACTTCTTTTGTTTGTCCGTGTGAAATTTATGTATTGCAAACCGTTACATTACCGAATAAAAATAGTCTCAACAGAAATTAAAAACTCTCTCAAATTTCGAAGTCGGTTAACAACAAAAAACACAATCTCTCTTTCACCTTTGTTAAGAATTCTGTGGAAGTTGTTGTTGTTATCCGTTGTTTACCTACCTGTTTATTTTTGGTTTAGATGAATGGGAAACTTTACAGAAAGTTTCCGTTTTATTTATAATCGACTTCAAAACAGGAAAGCTTTGAAAATGACAATAAGAATTTGTAAAAAACACACAGGTTTTTTTTATTTTCATTAGAAAGAATGTAGGGTAATTGCGCGAATCAGCCCTAAAGATTCATGCAAGAAACCTTAAGACCTTACCTAAATGAATAAATCTAATTTAATTTAAGGTTTTTAGTTTTTAAGTTTATTTATAATTTTGTACGCTTTTCCTTTTAATTAATAAACCCATATATTTACTGGATAATTTAAAAAGAAATGCTATAAGCTTAAAAATATTATTCGCAAGGAGATATATTTTCAAAAATACTAAATGCTTCACTAAAATTATTTTTAATTCAAATAAAAATTAAATTAAAATAATAGAATATAGTCAGATTACTAATACCTAGTAAAGTTACTTGTACTTTTTATGAGAACGGGACAACTGAGAGGTAAATTATTATTCTTAAACAAATTAAAATCCCATTTCTCCCGTCAAAGGGTCAAATTTAACGGGACGACTCGGAAGTACGGATCAACAAGTATCGTGATTCGTGAGATCGTTTATCGTCTCCTTTATTCAGTCCGTATTCTTGTTCTTCCTAGCATTCGTAGCTGTCCGTAGCGCGCACGCGTCTACGAAGCTACGCGCCACCACCTCACTGCTACAGCGAAATGATGCAGTTTTCTTTCACTTCACTACACTTTGCAATTTATTTCGTTGTTTTTTAAAACTGGGGTAATATTTTTAACGGAATGATATTAGGAATATATAAACATGTCTTAAAAGGTCTTAGCCATCTTGAAAACGAATGTCAAGGACGTAAGTAAAGACAAAGGATGAGCAATGTTTGGGTGTTAGATAGTTTAATTTAACAAGGTTTCGGTTTAGTGATCTGTATTCAGTACTCACCATAGTGGGTAGACAAGTCCTTAGTTTGAATAGTATCTGCCTCTGCTCCGACTCCTTGTCGAATATGTGGAGTCTAGGTCCGCTCTTGAGGGAGCAGAGGCGGCAGAGGTCGGTGAACGCCGTGAAGTTGAGGTCCTCGGGCTCGGTCATGGCGAAGCACCTGATGAGGAGGTCTAGAAGGCAAGAGTTGTCCATGTGGAGGTCGTTGCGTCGGGTGGCGGGAGATGGTCAGCGAGACATCGCGGGTGCAGGGAGGCGTCGCTCCGGTGCTGTGGCCGGGGGGGCACTGGCGCGGCTTGCCCCCTGGCCCCCTTGCCCCCTCTGCACCCCTCAACGCACGCAGCTTTCCCCCTGACTCTCCCTCACCCTCCCACCCCGCGTCGCGTCGATGCGACGCCCACCCGCCCGGGAAATGCGTACCACTTTTCCTACTTAACACCGTCTGCGATGTCTCGTCGAATGCATTTCATTGCATTGCGTTTTCCTTAACCGGTATCTACTAAAATACTATCGGTTTTCATTTTTAGGGTTCCGTTCTTCAAAAGTTAAAAGATAAATGCTTGTTTGTCTGCTTTTATTTAAACGTTTTCCATTTATTATAAGTAAATTGTCTTAGTTTAATTTTCTACATTTATAAATGTGAAACATGCCTCTAAAATGTTGCTTTTTATAAGCTACATATCAGTATTGTAAATGCGAAACTATCGACTTTTGACAACAACACACTAAGTACTTAAGTACTACTTTTGACCTAAGAACTAAGCAAATTCAGATTTTATTTGATTGGACTTTAGAAATGTTATTTATATTCCATGTATGTACGTACATATATAGGAACTGACATCTATAGTACAAATAGGTACCAGTACCTACTGTATTCAAGGACTTTGACTGTCTAAAGTTCAGTGAAGTGGCTGATAGACGTGCGACTAAGTAGGTACGCGGACTTGTGGCTCGACGACATTTTTGGCCTGTGTATCACCCGTACTTTACCGAACTTGTACTAAAAACTCATACTAGTTTACTATAGGAAGCTAGCTCGAATTGCGACGTCTCGTAAGCGCGAGCAATATAATAACAAACAAACTAACTACTGACGTTTGGTCGGGTCCGAAGTTTCGGCCTAAGTTTTTTTCGTATTAGCCCTCCTGGCGTGAATGGAAATCAAATATCTTTTAGTTTCTCGCGAGTCCGGTGACAAAAAGAGAATGTCAACTTGACAACGATTTATTTACATAAACAATTTTCATAATATTCAATCTGGAAGTAATTGTGGTCGGTCGGTGTATTCAATCGACAAATTGAAGAATAACCGGTACCTAATTCTAGTTAACAAGGACCTTTGAGATGTCTCTGGCTCTATCATCAGACTCGGGGGCTGAAAGCCACGCGTACTCCGAGCGGACTCTGGCTGTGATCAAGCCGGAGGCTTACGAGGATGCTGAGGCGATCGAGAACCATATTAGGAAACACGGGTTTACTATACTTGCGGTTTGTTGCTCTTGTACTGCCAGTAGAGACGCCAGAATAGTTTTCAAATCTTTTAAATTCTGAGAGCCTGAGTTTCTATACCTAACTTACTACTTAAAACACAATTTTTACCGAGTTTTACTTTACAGTTAGCTTAGTTAGCTTTCCAATTTTGACAGTCAACCTTGATATAGCCAACAGTAAAGTTAGCGAAAGCTAACTTTGTAATAATGCCGTTATCAAAAAAACGCGAGTAAAACCCGGTCAATATTCTGTTTTATAATGCAAAATCGCGAAAACCTAAGACAAAATTACGTTCTGCTTTATTCCCGGTATCCAGCTACCTATATTCCAAGTTTCATCGCCATCGGTTCAGTAGTTTTTGCGTGATTGAGTAACAAACATCCAAACATACACACTTACATTTATAATATTATTAGGAAGTAGGATAATAGGTCTGTACGTTATGATTCAGACAGTTGGTAGGGCATACAGCTACGGCGTGCTACATCTTAAATTGCAACGTCAAACTATCCCGTATATAATTTTGGGGCTACGGAGGATCATACAAACATACGTAATTAAACTCCTTAAATCATTTACCTTTTGGTTCCGCCGTAGTCGGGTAAAATCCTTTTATAATTAGAGCGGGAAAGTGAAATTATTTTTAGGCATGTACTACTGGCGATCTAAAAGGGGAGAGAATATCAGTGAATGTGCCTACGGGTCTATGAAGTAAATACGTGGGCGGTGTAGGTACTGTTGTCAACACGAGTGTTATCTATTTTACTACTAGCCAGTAGCATCGCCTCGCAGTTTTACTTGCGTCAATCTCGATTCTTTAGGAATTATAAAAGAAAAAGTAGCCTTGTGTACATTCACACACACAAACTTTCACCTTTAATTCGGTTTATCTTTAGAACTTATGTTGCTAATATTATAAATGCGAAGGTTTGTATGTATATGTGACTCTGTTACTCTTTCACGCAAAAACAACTGAACCGATTGCGATTGGAATACAGATAGCTGGAAACCTTGACACATAGTTAATTAAATAACACATAGGCTATTTTTATCTCGATATACCCGCGGGGCGCAGCTAGTAATAAAGTAAAAGTAATAAATAAGTAAATAGTTAGTAATTAGTAGGAGTGTTATAATAGTAATTATATTTCTACAAAATCTTTATCTTCTATCTCTTACTATCTATCTATTTTGTCTTCTATCTATACTTATAATAAAGGAAGAGAGGACAAAAAGTCTGTACTTGGAAGTAAATTGAAAAAATAGTTGCCTAGGGGTCTTAGGAAAAGTAGTAGAACAAAATTATATAAAATTTTTTAAATTCAGGTCTGTCTGTCTGTTTCTCTGTTAGTTCATTATACAATTAAAAATTACTGATTTGATTGAAATCTGGTTTTCAATATTGGATAGTTCTATTTTTGAGGAACGTCGTGGTATACTTTACATCGAAATCCAATTAGTAGAACCCAAGTAATGAACGAAAAAGTCGGCTATGCACTATTTCTCCGTAAACGAAGTCGCGGGTAACAGCTAGTTAAATATAGAATATTCTCTGCTATTGACGTTACAAAACAATTAGTGAAAAAATACGCAATCGCACTTCTGACCTCATATTCCCATATCGGCAAGGGTTGCGATATGCAAAACTCACATCGTATCGGCATTAATTGAAGAGCGCAAGGGGTCGCTCGGCCGCTCGCTTATTATTTCACGTCACAAACAGCCCTTGTTTATTTCGTAGGGTTGTTGCGTAGATCATTATTACAACTTGGTAAATCTTTCTTACTATTATTATAACCGCGAGAGTTTGTAGTGACTATTTGTTAGTCTTTATTTATTTATTTATTTCACAAAATCCACAGCTCTTAATACTAGATATTACAAAAGAATAAAATTAATCTTACAGCCACTAAAGGATTTACATTGTTTATATTAAAAATATTTGAATCGACTGACGCGAGTTGTAACATTAATGACTATAATAATTTAATATAAAGAAATTAAAACTACCAAAGTGAAAAACCAGGAGTTAAAGTAGATTTAAATAGACTAAGTAGGTACATTTACTTTTAGGTAGTGTGTAGGTAGATATATTTTATAACTGATAAGTGTTCTAGACAGTATATGCGTGAGTAAAATAATTGAAGTAAATAATGTTAATTTTGTTTAAGCTATGTGATTGAGTCCTGAGAACACGCAACTTACCAAATATTTACTAATTAGGTACTTATTTTACCGTAATTTATTCATTTAGATAAACTTAGATAAATTCTAATTTAGGCGACTTAAGTGCAAGTCCCAATACCGTAGGAAAATAGCGGTAAAAAGTAGTTCATATTACCTTGTTTTTATTACCTATACAATAGATATTATATGAATATTTTTCTCTATTCATCATCTCAGTCTTTATCCGTCCACAGCTGAACATAGATCCCCCCATTACAACACTACAAAAAGCGATGGCGATCTACCTCCATCCCCCCTCTTTTTCTCTATTTTTTTAAGACGCGACTCATGTGAAATCCCTTCCGATTGAATAGTTTTATTCACAACCGGTATCAAATAGATCTTTAAACATGTATTATGTTATTGTACATGATACAAGTGTCCCCTTCATTTCAAAAACAATAAAAAATAACTTTAAATACCACTATTATACAGGCAAAGTTACCCCTGTTTTACAAAATAAATCATTTTTTCTTATAACTCCTTAACCGCTATATTTTCTTATAGGCATCATAATATTAGAAAATACAATACCTAGAACCTGTTCATCGCATTTTATTAAAATATTACTTTAATCTTCGTTAATGATTGATTTTACGAGAAATTGTAGATTTTTTCACGCAATTCCACCTCGCTTATTTATATGCAATCGGACAAGGACCGATAATTATCTATCGCCGCCTTAAGTAAAATATTCCGTTTTTGTTGTCGGAATATTTTACTTTCGTACATGTTTTGTTCACAACCCTATTTCGGCAATAGATCTTAGAGCACCCTTACCCATCGGAGGAAGCTGAGCTTTTATCTATAGAAGCCATACAAAAAAACTAATTAGGTACACATTCGCGTCGTTTCGAGGGGTCACTTCACTGGTTTGGACAGCTTACGATGAATGAACTGGACAAAACTATGCGAAATTCGGCATATTTTTATGTCGAGTAGGTTTTTATATGATACTAGCTCTGTCCAGCAGTTTTATCAGCAGCATCCCGGTGGAGGACCGATTTCAACTCTGATTTACATTAACTCGAATGAATATTGTTCGAGAGGTTTTTACGCGACACTTTTGTAATCCGAACGGATGTAACAGCGAATGAAAATTGCTGCGAAACTCGATGTACTGTAACTAGTGAAACGAAATGTAACTATTTAAACGATTGCGATGAAACTGGGTAGGCAGATAGCTAAAGTGAATAGTTGAACCAGTTTAGCATACGTGTGTCCATCGTAAAAATGCCAGCTAAATTTGTGTGTAAGTTCTTCCATGTTTGATATTCCTACCCGCAAAATGTACTAAACCGATGGTGATAACACTGCAGATAGCTAGAGATTTGGATTAACATAGGCTACTTTCTATCCCAATGTTCCCTCGGAATCGGAGCTAACGTTAAACCGAAATAAACATGCAGTTAGTAAATGTAATTAATGTGTATTTTGACGGCCCCTGTGGCGCGTCGGGCGAACGCTCGGCTGCAATGCAGAAGGCTGCGGGTTCGATTTCCGTCGGGTGCATATATTTTAGCTTAAAATAAATATTTGTAACTGGTCTGGGTGTCTTTCGAAGTATAATATGTATGTCATTACAAAAAAAAAGTATAATAATATGTATATCCGTTGTCTAGTACCCATAGTACAAGCCTAGTGCTTAGTTTGGGGCTAGATTGCGCTGTGTGCAATGTCATGCAACATTTATTTATTTATTTTCGCAAGTTTATTTGTTATTAATTTCAGAAGCGCATTGTCCGTCTAACCCCGGAGCAGGCTGCAGAACTGTACAAGAATCACTACGGTCGACAGCACTTCCCTCACTTGGTGGCGCACATGTCCAACGGTCCCATAGTCGCGCTAGTCTTGGCAACTAAGAACTGTATACAGAAATGGCGGACGCTGATGGGGCCTCCTAGGTAAGGAT
The DNA here is from genome assembly GCA_949358125.1 of Idaea dimidiata. Taxonomy (NCBI): domain Eukaryota; kingdom Metazoa; phylum Arthropoda; class Insecta; order Lepidoptera; family Geometridae; genus Idaea; species Idaea dimidiata. Next base: position 20,658,751 of record OX442333.1, on the reverse strand, counting down.
GTATGTGTAACAAATAAATAAATTCTGTGACCAACACACAGCGCCATCTAGCCCCATGGTAAGCTGCTAAGCTTGTGACTAGACAACGGATATACTACTTATATTTATTTTTCTTTTGTAAATACATACATAATATACATAGAAATACACCCAGACCAAATACAAATACTTATTTTTAAGCATAAATATTTGCACCCAGCGGGAATTGAACCCGCAACCTTCTGTATTGCAGCCAAGCGTTCGCCCGACGCGCCACAGAGGTCGTCAAGATGCATCTCTCAGGAGCCTGAGTTCCGCTTTTCCACTTTACACGATCTTCGGCATCCCGTGTAGTGAGGCCATAGTACATATAACGTTATAATACAAATCGGTAATCTAGGTTGTGTTGTCCAGGGTAGTAGAAGCACAAGCCTACTGGCCGGACAGTCTCCGGGCGTGTTACGGACGTCGCACGATGTACGGAGACTATTTCAACGGTATACACGGAAGCGAGAACCACGCTGAGGCCATTAGAGAGATACATTTTTTCTTCCCCACAAGTTAGTATGTACCTACATTGGTAGGCAACAAAAGGGGAGATCGACGATCGGCCTGAGACCGCACAAGGAGCGAGCAGAAATAGTTGACTTTAAAACCATAGACAATTTCTGCTCGCTCCTTCCGCGGTAGCTGTTTTCAACCCTGTTATCGACAGCATCGTATTCTCAAAACGACGTCAAGTTAAACTCGACTGGAGTTACGTGGTACTCTGATTCGGTATAGGACGTATCCAACTTGCTTACAAAGGATAAAAAGTCCATTGTCCGTTTGTCTTTGACCAGATGTGATAGCTAGACAGTTGAAATTTTCATTTTACTAATATTATAAACGCGAAAGTTTAAATGTATGTATGTGAGGTTGTTACTTTTTCACGCAAAGCTACTGACCCAATTGCGATGAAACGTGGAATATAGGTAGCTGGGGACCTGGATTAACACATAGGCTACTTTTTATCCCGATATTCCCGCGGGAACGGGACTTAGTGGGTGAAACCACGGGGCGTAGCTAGTAAATAATATATTTCTGTTACTGGTGGAGCAAAGATAGAATACGATTCATATTTAAGTGAGCGGACATACAACAAACGTGATTTTATTGTGATTTGGTATGGAAAATTTCGTGTGCGAGTCCGCTTCGCACTTGGCCAGTTTTTTGACTATTTTGTATCTACTTCACGTTGCAGTGATAGTGGGCCCTGTCCTACGCAACTGGCAAGTAAAGGACTACATGCAGAAACACATAACCGCCACTTTAATGCCAGCGCTCACCTCGCTCGCTCACGATCGCCCGGCTGAACCTATCCTCTGGTTAGGTTAGTTACGACACGATAGAACAAATGAATACTATTAAAAATGTGAAAGTTTGTGTGTAAATAAGTAAATATGTCAGTGATTGTTACTCCTTCTCGCAACAACTTTAGAAATGATTGCGATGTAACTTCGTATGTAGATGGCTGGGGATCTGTATTAACACATGCTACTTTTTATTTCGATATTCCCACGGGATTGACGCTTTGGGCAAACCGCGGGGTGCAGATTGTAATAACATAATCGCTTAACTAAAGCTTGAGTGAAAGCCAAAACAAGCGAGTGACTATCGTGTAGGTACTATTTTTTGTATGCTTCTATAGCCCGTATATTCACAAACGACCCTATGCGTGGACTCGACTCTTGTCCCATTTTCTCTGACGTTGATTGACACTCGAGCAAGATAAAGCATTAAGCCACGCATAGAGTCGTTTGTGAAAACGGCATATGAGAGCCAACGCGCTTTATGCAGTTTAAGACCCAAAGTTTCCTTTGTTTTGTCTCTAGCCGACCAATTGCGGCGGAATAATCCGAACGAACCGCAATTGGCGCCCGAAGTTTCTGAGCTGAAAGAAGATAAACGATGTCATACACCTTTACCGTCGGAGGAGACAGTTCGATTCTGAATTGTGTTAAAACATTAAATAAACAAGTTTTGTGAGTTATTCTTTGATTTGACATGACCTATTAATATACACCTATCATATACAGTGGCTAACGGAACTGTTCAAAAGAAAACCGTTTTCTCAATTAAGTGAAAAACCAAAGATCAAATCTTCTTCAAAATATACAGGAGTAGAAAAAAAGATAAATCACATTACGACAGCTAGAGGGCGCTGTTTTTTTAGTAATAATAATTATCATGGTCTCTTATAAGTCGTCGCCGCCGCTATATCGCTCAGCTAAAAATATAATTAAAAAACATCAAATAATAAAAATAAAAAAACAAAGGACGACAAACCAACGAGAAAACGGCAAAATATCATTCAGTTCCGAGTTGCCAGAAGGGTTATGAAATACCTGGTTTTTACAGCCTTTCGGTATGTAAATTTTTTGGCTCAATATTATCGGAATACTCGAGTTATCTCCGTCTTGCTCAGCGCGACTCAACGCTCGGATTCACAAACGACCCTATGCGTGTCTTAATGCAATGTCTTGCTCTTCAATCAACGTTAGCGAAAATGTCACAAAAGCTGACGCCACGTCGTCGTTAGGTGGTGTTACATTTAATGGAAAGACAAAGTAATAACTAAAGATTGTCCTAAATAATAAGGCAAGGATGTAGATAAGGCTAAAAATAAAATAAAAACTATTTGTATTTTACAAAAACTTTATTAATAGAAACAGTTTACAAATGAGCTATCACAGGCTAGCGCGTGGCAACTACATATATATTTAATTGCGTATAATGTTACAATGCGGTTACAATATCATGACAGTATCTTAAGACATTACCAAATGATTGCATGAGATTTCATTAGTTTACCTACTATTACGTTATTATGAAACTTAATAATAAACCCCCTTACTTATTATAAACGATGATTAACAACTCCATAAACTATTTATCTTTTGTCTTTTACTGTCACATAAGTTTCAAATTTGAGAGACTGTTCTGTTAACCAGCGTTCATGTAAGTAAGGGGGATCATCGTACAATATTGATCAAAAGTTAATCAATTCCTTGTATTACCAGGGTATTGCATACATTTTTATAGCCGTAACAGACCATCGAACCCTCACCGCACTGTACAGTCAAATTAAGTACCGACTTATGTATTATGTAGAATACGTCACAATAGTTGCACATTATTATTACTAAATATCAGTGTTGCGGTGCAGGGCGGTGCGGTTCGATCTTCTGTTATGACTTTTATATTCAAACCATTGAATGTTTTAGCTTGGCTGTATAGATTTTGTAAATTTTTCCCGATCTTTGAGACAATTTGAAAAAAAAAAAACAGGATCTATAGTGACTGTCATTCAGCTATTGGTCGAAAGATTGCGACCACAGATAATAGTGTTCGATGTTCAAATTCCACAGTGCAAACGAACCCAGATAATTTTTAATATTTTACTACACATAATCAAAATTATGTTAGAAAACATTGTTTCTTTTGATCCGTACTGTACAATAAGACCTTTATCTTCGAAAGTTCAAACACTGGAATCGTTATTCTAAGATAATAGGATAAAAAACATCTGTGACTATTTTTCTTACCTTCAAAATTATAAGTAATAATCAACTCTAAAAGCCCCGTCGGATGATTAAATGGGCTACTTTCCTCGCATAAGTACAAAAATTCCTTTTACAAAAATATCTATAAATAGTCACAGAATGTTTTTTTTTTAATGTTTTTTTTTTAATTAAAAATAGAAAGAAAACTTAATTCTACATAATTTTGGTAAACAAATAAATGACTTAAGTAAATAGAGATTACGATGTATAATCAGCTACGTTGGAACGTTACCCGCATCTGTGAAAGAAGGAAAAAAAGTTGATATTAATATGTTTTCCTACCAGGGTTCTGCCGCAGCTTGTCATATATACCAGCCTTACCGCCCTATTCACAAACAAAGTTTCATTTTACTGGGTCTTAATCGCGTGTTTTCTTGTCCCCTAGCAACCAAGACCATTGTAACAAGGTTGAAACGTCGAGGTAAGAAATAAAAAAAATAATACGCGATTGAGGCCCGGTAAAATGTAACTAACTATGTTGACAAATTCTGTAAATTTAAAAAGTTTATTCGTATTCACAAACGACCCTATGCGTGGTTTAGTACGTTGTCTTTCTCTTAAATAATTGATAATTAATGTCAGCGATAATGTGGTCTGAATCCACGCTAGGTTTGTGAATACGGCTGTTAGTCGTGCCGCTAAGTAGATTCCTACGTATTCCTAAGGCTAAGTATACGTAAGTCAGTGCAGCTATTAAAGGGAAGACGGACTGTATTAAGGCAAATGAGATCTATGCATAGGTTCGAGTCATAGGTTTACAAACGATTTTATAAGTTGGGTCAATTTATGTGTTTTTGTGTTGACTTCATAATTCTACGCAAAATAGCAAAAAAACAACTTACCAACTATAATTTTTAGCTATTTCGGTGTTACTTTTCAACAAATTCACGTGTCGAAAAAACGTTTTAAATGTGACAATTACATACATCTATTGTGTCGTATATCTATTATTATTTCTATTGTAAATGTTTTAAAATTGCTTTGACATTCACAAAGATCTCTATATAAGTAGGGTACATTCGAACATATTTACCTAATACTTACTTTATATGTGGTGTGGCATTTTAGTGTGAAAATAAAAAAATATAATGTTTCATTACGCTGTGCTATGTTTGAGTCTTTTGATCAGTGTTCACGTAAGTAGTTATTATAATGATATTTATAAATATGGTTGGGAATGTCAAGAAAAACGTCGTGAGGAAACCGACATGTCCTAGGACTTAGCGCGCGAGGTTACCGCGCAGCTTCCGTCGCAATCGGCATCGAAATCTCACTGCGCAAAGGAATAACCTGCGCGGTGAAAACGACAGCGTTGATTTGCATGCATTAGAAGCTGGTACCGTCGAGTTGAGCTGCCATTGAATGCGAGGTCTCTTCTTCTTCTTTAAAATAGCTTTTCCATTCGGACATTTGCCAGTGTCAAGTATCTTATCTTACCAATATTATAAACGCGAAAGTTTGTATGTATGTGAGGTTGTTATGTGAGTATGTGAGGCTCTTTCACCCAAAAACTACTAAACCGATTGCGATGAAACTTGGAATATTTTTCTCAGCTCATTCCCGCCAAACTTGTCTCTTGAGATGCCGGTTTCAATAACAGCTGAACTTGACGGCGTCGCCTTTAATGCATGCAAATAAACGCTGTGGTTTCGCGCAGGTTACTCGTTTGCTCAGTGGGATTTCTATGCCAATTACGACGGAAGATGCGCGGTTTACTTTACAGTCCGAAGACATTCGCCAATCCGGAGTAAGCTCACGTGGCTTTTACTACCTAAGCTCTCTAAATGGAAGCCATTGCCATGCATCAGTGTGACAAATAAACGGGCTACATTTTTTTAATTTTACTCCCAATAGTTACTGATCAAATACCGCCATTTGATTCTGTATGTATATATCTTATATTTCTTAGAACTGTTCTAGTGGGAAACCGTCAGACAAAAGACAATGTCGATTTACGTTTTCTCTTATTTTCAGGGTCATCTCAATGAAAAAGGTAGAGAACAAATAGTCGAACGTTTTGGAAAATGTCTGGATGAGTTTAATATGACTCCTGAAGAATTTGTCAAAACGAAAAAAATCGATTTGGACCCCTGTTTCATGGCCTGCTATTTTAAAGACATCAAAATCGTAAGCAAATGGTTATATTGATAATTTCTAGCTTTTATAATAGTAAACGATGGTAACGCTAATATTATTTTTACACGTTACGTCAGTACGTAAGTGTTGATGCAGTCTAAAATAAAGCACGCTGGCATAGAAGGTACCAGCTCATTCGCTATTTTGTCTGTCCTAAAGTTTGACCGATTTGGATCTTTTTTTTTTTCATAAAAACCCTTTTTTAAAATTTATTCCTATATCGAGTAAAGATGTAAGTAACTAAATTATTTTCAGATGAACGACAAAGGGATGTTAGACATTGAAAAAACCAACACATCAGAGCCATTCACGCGCGATGGGCTCGTCAGAGTCTTGAAAGAGTTCCCCGATTTGTGTAAATATGGTAAGTTAACATTGTCTATCTATCTATCTATACTTACTAATATCATAAAGAGGAAATCTTTGTTTGTCTGCATCGAATAGGCTCTGAAACTACTTGACTAGCTTCAAAAATTCATTAACTAATAGAAAACTACATATTCAAGAAGTAACTTACGGCTGAATAATGAAATGTTGCAAATGTTGTTGTTGAAATGAGAAGCTGCTTCATTATTTAAGTACTTCTTAAATGTTAAGTGACGTTACTGTATTCGGCTGTTTGGCTACTTTTGATCCCCATTTTCAAAAATAGGCTATAAATAGGCCCAAAATAGGCTATAATGGCAGCGAAATATTCAACCAAACAATTAATCTTACACTTCTGTGACTGCTTCCCTCAACAGCTGTTGTAACCCGTGTCGAAACGTCGAGTAAATTTAAATTTTAAATTATCTACAACGCGATCCAAACTCGCAATTATTTTACTTAACTACAATTTAAGCATTGTCAGTAATCGATGTATTTATGTGTGTTCCTTTATCCTAAATAAAGGTTTATCTATCTATTATTTCAGTAAACGAAGCCGAAGTCACCGACGGCGATAAAGGATGCGAGAGAGCGAAAATGATAACCGAATGCGTTGCCGAAGCTGGGAGAAGATTTCATATGGCAAGAATGCAGGACAGAGATTGATTCAAATTGTTTTTCAATATGAATGATTGAATAAAATGTAAATAAAGTATTAAAACAGTTTTATTTTACATGAGAAACGGCCCGTCGTTCACAATGGCTGCATCGGCCTACGTAACGGAACACTCTCTCCGCAGTTCAGTTTCTCCCTATACATGCGTGCATATGCCGTGTCTGAGTCACAGCACAAGCCTAACTTCGGACACACGTAGCCGTATATCTATGGTACTCATTTGTTCCGTTTCTTTCTAACATGCGAACAAACGCCGTGTTTGAGTCAGAGCACAGAGCCCTTAGTATGAGTTTTGATAGTGAAACTGGCAGTTTACTACCATACATTATTTTAGTTCATAATAGTTACCGCTAGGGGCGCTGATGGAAAATGTATGAAGTAAACTGCCAGTTTCATCGAGACGAAAAACTATTAAAACTCATGCTAAGGGCTCAGGCCTACCTACAGACACACGTCGCCGTATATCTATGGTACTCACCAGTTCCGCTGCTCCCTATACATGCGTACATACGCCGTGTCTGAGTCGGAACACAGGCCTATCTTCTGACACACGCCTTTAGTGCCGTACTGTTCGATGAGGTGAATTACGCTGTCACCGTATATTTCCATCATTGTGTGACACTGGAAACGTATACGTTAGATAAGAAACAAGCAAGCAATATTTACGTGCAGAGAAATGTAGAAGACACACAAAAGTATAGTCGTTTTATCTCACGACTGGTACGTCAGTGTGCTCGATTGTTAGCATTTCAGCTCATTTACAGGAACAATATGCACGTGTATGTACTTTGTCTTTGAGTCGTAAAATGCTACGACTGTTTGGGCAGGTAGACCTATCGAGCAAGTTCAAGCGGACGTCGACTTGAGATGAGAAACGGTGCCGCGCAAAAGATTGATCTGCGCGCGAGATTTTTTGTACTTGTCATACCTATCTCTATACTTATCCTTAAGCATTGCTCAATGAACTGACCCTATTGGAGTACTTGGCAGGCAGCAGCGCGCACGACTTCTCCACGACGTGTACGATGTCGCGGTCGACGCGGTCGTTGGTCAGCACCTTCTTCACCGCCATCACGACGGTCTCACACACCGCGCAGTCGAGGATTTCTTCTGCTAAACAGGATACAGGCACCTTTTAATACTTGCGCTTTATTTTTAGAAAGAAGTATGTGAGGTATTAACGTCGCTCTCAAGTTCATCATCTACGGTTATAGAAAACACGGGGAAGAAAATCGCGATACAAAATCACGTTTAGTTATGCTCAATTATGTGACTACGTATAGAAATTTTTAACGGTTTTAGGGTTCATACCCAAAAACGTAAAAAAAAACCCTTATAATATTATTCACTTATCCGTCTGTCACCGTCACGGCCGTTCGTGAAAAAATGCAGCAGTGCATTTTGTCAGAACGGGTGGACCTAGTTTTAACACTTGGTCAAGTTACTTGGGTAGGGTAACGATCCTTATCGTGAAAATATAAATAAATATTACAGGACGTTGCATATAGCGCGAAGCGCTATTCTGTTTACTATATAGTTTTTTTTGGAAACACATACGTATAATACATAAAAAAATACCCAGATCCAGAAAAAAAAAAACATTTTTAATTAGCAAAAATAATTATCCACGGCAGGATTCGAACCCACAACCTCCTACATCTCAGGCGTAGCGACGCGGGTGCGTTAAAGTCCTACAACAAGTAACCTTTGACGGCAGTGAGCCCGCTGGGACACAACTTGAGCTCGGCGCAGACGGTGGAAGGGTCGAGGTCCTGTGCCAACAGACTTATTACAAGCTCGCCATATTTGTCCACAAACTGGTCACATTCCCCGCGGACAGACTTCGGCATGCGCTTGCATATGCCGTGCACTGCGTTCATTATTTCATCCTGGAATAATAAAAGTTTATAAATGATTATTCCGCGTTTAATCGCGTTGCCTTTATTAGGTCTGTACATACCTCGAAACACAGGGCGTTAAAATATACTTAATATAAATAAAAGAAACGCAATTAACACCGAACAAATTGCTTTAGTTAAATTGATTTAGTTTATTTTGAAAGTTTATTTTGAAATTGAACACAGTTTTCGATTTTAATGAAGCGCTTTTATTATTTTTTAATACATGATGTGGCGGACCCATATTTCTATATGTCAGCACATATCTTCATATTCTATCGCTACCACGAAAATACGTTTATATTGTATCTTGTGATTATCACTTATTAACGTGATCGTGGCACTACTGACCTTTACCCTTTCCTGTCTTGATATTTGTACTTAGGTCTAGTTTTACCATACAATGTTAAAAAAATAACGCCTTGTTAAATCCAATAACGGAATGTTAAAGTTGTTGTGTGTCTCACCACGCGCTAATGGGTGTTTAATTATCTTAACAAGACGTTAATTTTAATCACTGCTCTAGAGGTCCGTTAAAACAATAACAGACTGTTAGAAATGACATTACATGGACTTTACCTTTTGGTATGGTAGTATTTCGTCAATTTTGACATTATAACCAGTATAAAATAAAAAGCAACCCGGTTTCATTATTATCCCACATAGCGTCTGTTACCTAAATTTGGTAGCGTAGCAAGCAAATGAAGTATTATACGACTAATTAAAAAAGTTGTCTATTTGTATAAATAATGCAACGTCAAATACAACGTTTCAATGAAGTCGTATTACAACGAGAGTGAATGATTTGCGATTCATTCGTTTAACGTTGGATTTATTATTGGTATGTTAAATATTCTCCATAGGACGTAAATCATTTTAACAGCATTGTTAATTTTAAACAACCATTAGCTAATGCCACATTAAGAGTTAACAAACAATGTTTGGTGAAATCAGGCCATATATAAGCTACTATTTGTAATTACTCGAGAGGTTATTACTTGGACAACACCATCAATATGGACGACTAGTTTCCATACTCCATCTGGACACCCAACACATGACTTTACAAATCAGTACCCATTTATGATGACTTCATGGGACCAGAACTTTACCACAGACCTCTCATCTCTTTGTTCTCATACCTACAGTCCTTCGTACTTCACCATGTGTGTACATGGTGAAGTACGAAGCCAACAAAACTACAAAAGGTTCTCACCCTATTATGTTTATCTTTGATCTCATCATCGAGTTCCTTCATGACGAACTCACAGAGAACGCAGACCGTGTTCGGCCCTTTGGATGTGACGGGACGACCGTTCACTGTGTTGTCTGGGATCTCGTTCGTTTCTGAAACAATACAGTTGGTTAAGTTAGGTCTGCATGTTAATTGATCGAATAAAATACATTCAGTCAAATACAAATTAAATAAAATTACAAACAAATATCATATAACTAAATAAAGAAATAAATTAAATATAAATAGATAAAAAAAACTTAAAATAAAACATTAAAACACACAAAACCCAAAACCATACATAATTATACGAAATCAATCAGCAAATAAATAAACAAAATAATTGATCAAATTAGAGCTAATTCTCATTAGACCCGACCGTGTCTAAATCGAACTACTTTTGTGTGTAGACTGATTTTATTTTGCATGGATGTGGCACAGATAACGTGCAAGACAAAAAATGTCTTCATAAAAAAGTAGGATAGGATAGGAGTCATCCCTTAGGCGTTATTTTCGGGACTTCTACTATCTACTATGTTAAAGAATAATTAATGCCACAATACGGCCGAAACGCGTTGGTGATGCACGTAATAAATGGAGTCACTAAAGAGATGTTTCTATTACCAAAAATAGTAAAATGCATTATAAACTCGAATGGATAATTCATTGAGTGTGACTTTGTTAACTCTTTCACGCAAAAAAATACTGAACCGATTGCGAAGAAATAGGTAGCTGGAGACCTGGAATAACACATAGGTTGCTTTTTTCCCGATATTCCCGCATGAACGGGACTTACGCGGGTGAAACCACGGGGCGCAGCTAGTTTTCCATAATTCAAAAACCATTTGTAGGGTTTTTAATGAGATGCTGTATTTCTCATTTTACTTTAGTTTCAAGTCTTCTTACAGTCTCATAAAATCACGTAATATTTTCAGTTAAAAATTAAAGAGACAAGTGTTATATTTATTTGGGAATGCCCCATTGAAGGTATTTAACGAACAGTAGTAAATGCATCTCACCGATATCCCCTCCTTTCTCCAGCTTGTAGGTCGGCAAGAGCGACTTCTCTCGGAAGTTGTTCCTGTCTCCTCTCAGCTGAGGCTGAGAGTGGAACTTGTCGATGGCGCTGCTGGTCAACCTAGTGTAATACAAACATAATTATTGATTGCTCCTGTTCGACTTATAGATTATAATAAATAGTTATCACCCGCGTAACTTCCGATCCCGCGGGATTTTCGGGATCAAAAGTATCCTATGTTACTCTCCATCATTTAAACTATCCCTATGCAAATTTTGATCCAAATCGGTCGAGCCGTTTGACCGTGGAGAGGGAACAAACAAATAAATAAACAAACAAACTAACAAAGAAACAAACAAACAAACAGACTTTCGGATTTATAATATTAGTAGGATAGGATAACTGTACTATTTGACGATTGTAATTTAACACACTATCACAAAAAAAAAACCATGAGTTTATAGTATGACACGAATAACAGCTGGTTGCCCACTCAGCAGCGCGAAAACATATTACTGAGTTCAAAATTATCATGTATTTTGTATACGTCTTTTTATTGTATAAACTAATTAAGTTATTAGTATTGTATAAATATAAGCAAAGTCAAAGTCAAATTATTTATTTCCATAGGATGCTTGTACAATACAAAGGTACATGATCGGATCGGATCGATTGAATACGTCTTAATCTAAAGATTTTATTGTGGCTTCGGAACGCGCCCTCCGATGAGAAGTCACAAGAAACTCATGCGATTTTTTGTGATCATGTGTTAACAAATTACAATCGTCATACATATAATACCGATATCTGTAATTTGAACAGGAACAATCAATGATCATGGATTATTTTCATTAAGATATGCCGATGTATCATATTACGCCTTTATACACAACTGCGCCCTGCGATTTCACCCGCGTAAGTCCCGTTCCCGCGGGAATATCGGGATAAAAAGTAGCCTATGTGTTATTTCCGGTATCCAGCTACCTCTATTCCAAGTTTTATCGCAATCGATTCAGTAGTTTTTGCGTGAAAGAGTAACAAACTCACATACATACATACATACAAACTTTCGCGTTTATAATATTAGTATGATTTATGTTTAATAGCAAAGCGAAGGTTGCTACCGGGATGCAACCGTATTTGTGTACTTGTCTGGATATATTTATTTTTATTTCTTTTTAAAACCCCCCTTTGATGAGGATATAATATAACATTACCTGAGAGGATCATGCACTTCATCCTTGCACAGCTTCAAGTAAACACAGATCTCTTGCGGGTCCAAGTCAGCCGCTAACATCTCGACGAGTTGCTGTGTGTACGAGTCTACGAAGTCGACGCAGTTTGTGCGGAGCTTTGTGGACAGGTGCGTGCACAGGCTGTCCAGAGCTTTACGGATGCCTTCCTGGAATATACAATACACAATGTACTATTGAAGTCGTGCAATATTTCATTGTATCGTTAAACTTTTAATTACAAAATCTACTTCGACTTGTGATCTTCTAAGCTATACTTATAATAGAGGAAGAGAGGACAAAAAGACTGTACTTGGAAGTTAATAAAAAAACGACCTCTGTGGCGCGTCGGGCGAACGCTTGGCTGCAATGCAGAAGGTTGCGGGTTCGATTACTGCTGTGTGCAAATATTTATGCTTAAAAATAAATATTTGAATCTGGTCTGGGTGTATTTCTATGTATCATATGTATGTATTTACAAAAAAAAAGTATAATATGTAGTATATCCGTTGTCTAGTACCCATAGTACAAACCTAGTGCTTAGTTTGGGGCTATTGCTGTGTGCATAGTGTCGTGCAATATTTATATATTAAAATAACAAAGTAACACGAAAACTTACTTCGTCAAAATAACGGTCCGGCTTCATGTTAAAGAGATCCCAGTCTGTCCTTTTTTCACTTTAGTGTTCGTCGGTTAGTTAGATAAGGACAGACTGGATCCAACTGGGTTCAACAAGACCGTTATGATATATCAAAGCAAAAACTACCTTAACCTTAGAGAACATGATTGAAATTTATATAATAAAACACAATACACTTCCCATCAAAAAAATCGAAACGCCTCGGAAGTATAAGTTTGAAAGAGTTCAACTTTTTCTTATCTTAAACAAATAAAACTATAATAATGCCAGTTTGGTGCGGATATTATAAGCTAACGTTTAACAAAGATTAATGTTTTAAATTAAAATTTAATTTCTTTAGCTATCGTGTTAAGCCCAACAGGTACTCAAATTTACACTTAGTAAGTAAAGACGTAAAAAAAAATGTTTATTCAATATCTCGTATTGCCTCCCCGGGCTCTAATGATGCTCTCATGCTATACGAGAGGAAATAAAATAACTATAACTCATCCCATCCAACAGTTATTGTAGTGTGTTTGTGATGGGAAGTGTATTTATACCAGGGACCGCAAAACACCGCTTTGGAGTTAATTCTATCGAACCCAAACCCCTTTGCTCAGCTTACCATCTGGATAAGGTTACCATCTTCATTGGGTAACCTACCTACACCACTATTGATATGGTAACCCAATCATTGAGTTTCCCAGGCGAAAGGCTTACACATTTTATTACGGAAACCTCATCGATGGGGTAACCCTTTGATAGACTTTCTAATGGGTTACCTTTCCCCGCCCCTCCGTATTGCATTTCTAGTAATTTCATCGTATTCAAAGTACCTATGTACTACATCTCGCCTCGGTTGTGACATTGTTTTCCTCTAATAATATTATGGTTAAGTGACTAGGTATTTTAATGATTCTTCAGCAGGTACAACGTTAAAAACACACAGTCACATTTAAGGGCCTATATAACCCTAATAGCGTGACAGGGATAAAGCTAGCGAATTTCAGATGTGTAAGTGAAGGACCTAAGATGCGACTATGCTAAATTTTATTGCGTAAAATCAAACAATTGCTAATTTCAAGATAACTTAACGTTAATCTTGAAATTCAAACCTTCACTGCCTTTTTTTTTTTTTTTCGTGAGGAAATGCAGCCTTATGCACTTCCCGTCACCACGGGGGGGGGGGGGGGGCAACGAGGGTATGTGGGGCTCCCCCTGGCTTGAGATGGTGGACGGCCAGGGATTTACCCACTAAAACCTCACGGATTCCACTCGCGCTTTCGCGTTGGGAACGCAGGCGCACGCTAACAATCTTCTGCGTTTCCCAACAGCGCTAGCCCTCTGGCAGGGTTAAAGACCCTTAGCCTCCTGAGCTGGCGCACTGGAACCACTGTGCGCCCCACGGGTCCTTATACGGTGACAAGCCCCCCCGAGCCTGCCACCTAGGGGACCCTGTTATGGAGGCATCAGGTCATCGCCTATGCGACGAGGCCTTCTGCGCCCTACCCTTCTAGCGCGAGACGGGAGAGTGGTAGTTGCCTCTCTATCCCTCTCGGCCGCCTCTTTGGCACCCATAACCGTCTCGCAGAAGCGAAGGACAGCCTTCCAGGCGCTATCATGCCATTTACCATGCCGCTCACAACTTGTGACAGCGACAAGTCCCTTCCCACAGTAGCCATGAGAGCCTCACGCGGGCCATCCCAAGCAGGGCACTCCTGTAGTGTGTGACTCGCAGTATCCTCTCTGCAGGCGCAGTGGTGACACCGAGCGTCTGGCTCTCTCCTCGCGATTTGACACAGATACTTACCAAAACAGCCGTGCCCAGTAAGTATCTGTGTCAGATGGAACGTTAAGGGACCGTGATTCCTCTCCGTCCACTCTGCAAGCACAGGACGCCTCTATCGTAAAGAGACCGTACTCAGCCCTCCCAAGCCGTTCGGTCCATCTCGCTAATGAGACCTGGCGGAACTCCAGCCGACGCGCTTCCATCTCTCGTAGCGCCGGTCGGTCGCCCCGTTGATGCGCCTCCTCTCGCCAAAGAAACATCGTCGAGAGGGTTCGCGCATCCAAATCCCATGGCACACTGCCTGCCAAGACACAAGCCGCTTCTGCCGATACCGTGCGGTAACCTCGTATCACCCTAACAGCTAGTACCCTCTGCGACTGCCGTAAGAAGACACTACTACGGCTTGTTAGGGTATCCGCCCATACTGGGGCCCAATAAAGGGCCATGGATCTTACGATCCCAAGATACAGCCTCCGACAAGAGGCAGAGGGGCCACCAATATTAGGTAATAGTCCACTCAAAGCCGAGGCAGCTTGCTTGAGCCTCGGGGCCAATCGCTCAAAATGAGCATCGAAATTTAATCGACCGTCTAGAACGATGCCGAGATATTTCATGGTCGTTCCGACTTTGATGCGCTCACCCTCCACCACAATATAAGCGCCACGTGGGAGAGTTCTGCGAGGCCCTCGAAACAGGAGAGCCTCCGACTTACTCAAGGCCACACGCAGACCGAGCCTCCTAATGCGAGCCACCACCCTTGATGCTCCGTTTGAAGCAAGAGTCGAAGCTTCCTGGAAGGATTTTCCTCGAGCTGTGACTAGAGTGTCGTCTGCATAGCAAACGACAATCACACCCCAGAGGTTGTGCTCCCTCAAGGCCCAGTCGTAGCCAATATTCCACAGGAGCGGCCCAAGGACTGACCCCTGTGGAACGCCGCACGACATCCTCCGGCTTCTGATCCTTCCACGATTCGGGTACAAGACGCAGCGATCGCTAAGGTACGCTTCGATGACACGACGGAGATAGAGTGGCACTCGATGGTAGTTGAGCGCTTCCCTAACGACACTCCAGGGTATGGAGTTAAATGCGTTAGCTATGTCTAAAGACACCGCTAACACTACCTCACCCTGGGCAACCGCCTCCTCCACCATAGTCTTGACCTTCAAGATCGCATGAACCGTGGAACGATCTCTACGGAAGCCAAACTGATTTTCGGCAAGGTCTGGTCCTTCGTTCCGCAAATGTACAACGAGACGTGCAGCTACAATTCGCTCGAAGAGCTTGCACGTCTCGTTAAGCAGCACAATTGGGCGGTATGCAGACGGCGAGTCGGCTGAACGCCCCTCCTTCCTTAGGAGAACGAGTTTCCCCGTTTTCCACTCACTGGGAAATTGGCCATTTTCCATACAAGCACTGAGGAGCCGAAGGAAACGAGGGCCTAAAGCTTTAAAAGCGAGTGCCAAAGCGCTACCCGGAATCCCGTCAGGGCCAGGAGCAGTCTTTTTAGCCCGCATTCGAAGCACCGCCAATCTCAACTCAACCTCGGTGACCTCAGTGTTTGTGTCTCCGGCATACTCCAGCTCTCCCGACATTGCTGGCGGTTCAAAAGCTTGAACGGTAGGGAATAAGGTTCCCACCACCCTCTCAACAAGGTCAGGCTGCAAGGTCTCTGTCAGCGGGGGGGCGTACGGGCGTAATTTTCCCCGAGCCATGCGGAAAGGTCGTCCCCACGGGTCGTTGTTTAGAGAACGCAGCATTTCCTCCCTTGCTCGTGTTTTATGTTTAGAGAACGCAGCATTTCCTCCCTTGCTCGTGTTTTAGCTTCTCTGATGGCCACTTTTAGTACCCTTTTGGATTCATAGAGCACTGCCTCCCGCTCCGTGTCATAGGGGATTCGGCGACGCCTCCTCCGATGCCTTGTATATTGGCGCCTCGCTGCCACGCATGTCGTGCGCAGCAGCGCAATGTTCGCGTCCCACCAATATACTTGGCGTTTACGTGGTCTAGGTCCGAATCTAAGCATTGACTCGTCACAAATACGTGTCAGAGCCTCCCGGAACCATGTCGCTTCCGTCTCCACATTCACTGGTCCTTATGGGACTGAGTTCCAGGCCTCAACTAAAGACGCCTCCTCCACCGTATTACGGTCCAGGCGCGTAAGGGCCCATTGAGGGCCTATACCGCAGGACGTTGGCATAGAGGTTTCCGAAGCCGAGGTCTGGGCTGAGATGTCAAATCGAATATATTGGTGGTCTGATAAAGTTTCAACCCCCGCAAGGACTCTCCAGCCTCGAAAACGTGGTGCGACGCCAGGGCTTGCGAATGTCAAGTCGACAATCGAGCCACCTTGCTGCCGCCAACACGTTTGCACCGACCCGCGATTCATCACCACGACACCAACAGCCGCCGCCCAAATTTCCAGCTCATGACCCCATGGATCAGTTCTAGGGGACCCCATGGATCAGTTCTAGGAGACCCCCATACTGTAGACTTAGCATTGAAGTCCCCCAGGACGACCACAGGATAAGATCGGTTGAGTCCAATCAAGGTCTTTAATTCTCGCAAGAATTGCTCGAACTAACTCCCCAAGCGTTCGGCTAGGAGAAAAATACACTCCCACAAAGAGTATACCCCCCAGTAGCCCAGAAACACATCCCCGACCCCTAGTAACTACACTAAATGGTGGAGAACCAGCAGCACCTCGGGAAGTTATAGCCACAACACCCGTGAAGTCCGCAATCCAGTCTGGCAGCCGCTGGACTGAATAAGGCTGCGCTACAGCCACCACTGATATCGACCACTGCGCTGCAGTCGCAATCAAAAGATCTTGAGCAGCAGCGCAGTGGTTGATGTTCACCTGGAGCACCTTAATGGTTCTATCCATTATTGTAAACCTTCACTGCCTGTATTGAGCTAAGTTCAGTTCTTATACAAAGTTTTATTAGTTTTCGTACAATATTGACTGACTAACATCACTTATTTGTACAATTTAGTTAGAGTCCAAAGTTTAGATTTTTTTTCTATCAAGAATTTTTTTTGGAATCGTGTTTTCACGACATTCACGTGTTAGTAAATATCTTCGACTTTAATAAATATGAAAAACTTTTATTTCAAATTACTTTTGTAGTAATTCACCCTAGAAACATCAGTTCTGGCCTACTACGGCCCCTTAACTTCTATTAATCAAATAAAATTGTTGGAGTACCTTTGCGAAATCATACTATAGCATGTAATATTAATAAATTTGACATCATTGATACTAACTCTATAGTTAGTAAACATTTTTATATGACAAAGGGTAGATATTAATACCTTAATAATTGTATTAAAATACAGCTTGCTATCTTATTTTTTTAATATTTTAGTCAAGAACTTGGTTAATAACCAAACTGTCTTTATTGAGCAGGATGACATTAAATTAAATTATGACATCTTAGATGAAAATCTTTCATCAAATCATTTAAATTAACTAGCCACACTCATAGTTGTAAGAACGTTTGACGTATTTATAGTGATCTAATTAAATAAAATAAAAAATGAATTTGAACAATAAAATTAAACTCAATATATTTAATTGCAATTTCTTTCTACAGAAATCAGAAGCGTAACTTGTTTTAAATGTTTACCAAATTCTTTTTGCCGAAAGAAAAATAAAATGTACTTTATGTCAATAGCAATAAAAACAATTCCTGTGTACGTCTAATAATTAGGCAAGGAAGATGGCGCCACCCATGATAATGACGACTCGCCGAGCCGATTCTAAACATACTTTTTTTTTACCTAATTCCAAAGCCATAAGGAATAAATTTCACTACTCGGAGACAAAGTGTTACCGTTTAGTACCGTGTTACACTATCATTATAGGGTTACCTTTAAAATGAACTACCTCGTATGATGCTGTTACCACTTACTCAGCCATCGCATAACCCCATTGAAGGGGTTTTGCCGGAGTAAGCTTATTGAAAAAACTTACCCATTAAAATGATAACCAATTGAATGAGGTTTTTCGATTAAGCCTTTAAAAAAACCATGTCTTAACTCAAATAAGGGTAACCAAAAACGGTCCCTGATTTATACCGACCTCACTGGAGTCCTCCTTGATCATAGCCTTGAGTTGTTCCACAGCGAAGAGACAGAGCGGACAGCTAGACTTGCCCGCGTTGATGGCGACGCGTCGCACCGCGCCCTCCACCGCCGGGCATAGGTTCAGCGCCGGGCACACCTATACATGTAGCAATCAGATCACTGATCACATATTATGACTCACGACCCCCTATCTCCCCAACCCCCTTACCGATCCGGCTCATCTTCGAACTCATAAATTCTATTGACCTAAACTACGCGCATACCAAAATTCATGAAGATCGGAGCTGCGATACAAAGATACAAGCGCCAGGCCCGTCTACTGGACCTCACTCGCTTCGCTCGTTCGGTCAATTATATTGTCTCAAAGATGCTTGGAAATTCGAGCATTATTGTGACAGCCTTCTGCGAGATAAATCGAAAATGCTGTACTAGTCCAGCAGCGGCCGGCAATAGTTGTATGAAAATACATATATCTGTCGTGTTTAGCGGCCAAATGAATTACTATGTAAAATCATATTTGTCGTGTAATTTAAAAAATGGAACGATCTTCTACTTCGCAAAATGGCGACCAAAGAGGTAACTTATTAAAGGTTTAATTTAAATGTCGAACTGGCCTGCAGAAGTGCACATAGAAGGCTGTTTAGTGAAAAAAAATACTTAAATTTTAGGAATTGTACATTCAATAATTGTGTTTTTAAATAAAATATCTCAATTGTACTACTAGTTTAATTGCCGCGCATTATTTGAGAAAAGTACAATACAAGCCTTGGCCGCAACTACGCATTGATTGACTTACGTATGTGTACTTAATATTAATAATTAATTAATTAGCTACACGTGGCCCCCAAAAAATTGGCTATCATACTGTCTTCGGACCTCACGGTCGCTGTCTACTTTAAGCCATACGATAAATAAATACAGCGGTTTAACAGCTGTTGGTAATCTTTCTTATGGTTATATAATGTACAAGGCATTTGACTAGAAATATTTTACAAAAAGAAATGCATCATCACCAAAATTATTTGATTAATTTTGAAGTTTTTCACACTTTCACATTTAAAATATTAGTAGGAATCTATTAAATTGGACTCACACTGGCGGGATCGATCTCCTGCACCAACATGGCGATGACTGCCGGCCCGTACTGGTCAACAAACTGGCGACACTGGGGATCCACCGCCTTGGGCAACTTGTCGCACGCGTGGTCGACTGCTTCTGTTACCTTTTCCTGTACACAATACACATCACACCAATTGTTAATACAGATTTTATACAGGGTAAAGTATACAGGGCATAGTAGAAAGAAGAAATAAATTGCAAACTTGCTTGTTTTCTAATAAAAACGGGATCTGATTAGTCAAGTGGCTAATTTAATACAGCTAATGTGACCTTTCCTACAAATTATGTGACCATTCCTATTAAACAACTTATGTGACCTTTTCTACAAATTATGTGACCATTCCTATTAAACAATTTATGTGACCTTTCCTACAAATTATGTGACCATTCCTATTAAACAATTTATGTGATCTTTCCTACAAATTATGTGACCATTCCTATAACTTGTGTGACCTTTTCTACAACTGTGTGACCTTTCCTACAGCTTGTGTGACTAGTTCCGGGGAACAAATTTGTGAAAGATGGACAACTGTAAGAAGCGCCGAGGCGCCAACTAGGTTAACTGTAGCTTTAGGAACTGTGGTGGATGCCCAAAGCGAATACTAGATTTCGTTACTTGTATGAAGTCCTGAACGCAATATCGACTTTCCTAGTGAAATTATAGTACAGACAGACGGGACATTGTGAGACTGCCATCTACCAGACAAAACCGCCTCCCCGGTGGAAGTTCTTCCCTTTAGAGGTACACGTACACTATCTCAATATCATTATCATATCACATGTTGGTATCATCTCGAACCTCAGAAATATTAGTAGGATAGAATTTAAAAGCTGCTATACACATGTAAACAATCACTTTGAAAATTGAAATTTCTTTTATAGATAAAGCCCCGACACAAAAGCGAGTGAGGAACCGGTGGAGTTTTTAGTGGGTAAACCTATGGCCGCCTAACACCCTAGGCCATAGGGAGCCCCACACATCGCGCCGCTCTCCCCCGAGAGTGGCGTGACGGTGCATCAGGCTGCATTTTCTCCACTACAAAAAAAAAAGGTTATGTTAGCAGAAAAGACAGTCATACTCACAATAGTGTTGGTATCACTCAGCTCGACCTGCAGATAGTGCAGGAAGTATTGGCAGAAGGAGCACGCTGCCTTGTTCTGTGGTACGGACACGAACATGCGCTCTATGGGCAGCACTCCGGCGGCATCGGCCGGGCTCGTGGCCGGTGGGGTCAATACACGGACGTTGCTCGCACCAGATACTGGGACTTTGCCAACCTGACAATATTTAAACGATAAGTGTGCGCAAATGGCATGCCTCTAGCCTAGCAAGATATTTAATAAAAACCGGCGAAGTACGAGTCGGACTCGCGTACGGGCTCCGTACCATTATCACGATTGCGTAACGATAAAATTGGACTAAGCGAAATCCGTGAACGCAACGACGACGCAGGATTGCATTTATTTTTACTTTACAATTGACTACGGACTATCACTAGATGGTGTCAGTGGTGAAAAAATATCTTTAAAATAAAGTTATTACTTGTCTATTGTCTAGCTACCACGATTTATGAGATACAGCCTGGTGACAGACGGACAGACGTACAATATGGCTAACATGAGTAGTTTATGCACCGAGGTAATAAAGCCCTGTCCCATATAGCGTGCGTTATATTGAATCCAAAGCGTACGAAGGACTCTAGAGTTAACTCCCGAGCGCAGCGGGCGTGTTATAAACTTTAATGAAGTTATGTACCTAGTGTCTTGAGTGAAGAGTGGGCTTTAAGGCTTTATTATTTATTCCTAAATTCCTACCTTATCAGTAACATAGCTATTCCTCTCATCGTTTCCAATCAAGCCACGCGCCTTGACCTCCAGCTCCTGCGGCAACAGCACCGTAATCGGTTCAGCCTCCCCCGCCGCTGTTGGCTTACAGACTCCCATCATCGCGCAGACCTCGGCCGGCTTCAGCTCGTCGTTCAAGAACTTGTAGATGAGCGGGTAGTATTGTTCCGCTAGGTGGAGGCATTCGTCGCGGAATTTACCGGTTTGTTTGCAGAGACCTGGTAGAACATGAATGAATAAAAAAAGAAATAAACAAAATAAATATCGAACGACATTCATTTCACACAGCGCTAGTTTTTTTGCACAGGTTTTTGTAAATACATATATATGATACATAGAATACACCCAGAACCAGAACCAAACATTTTCAGCAGAAATATTTGTTCCCGGCGGGAATCGAACCCGAATAATGAAATGTCATTTATTTATACGAAATAGGGACTAGCGCCGCCCCGCGGCGCGTACTTGGTTTGGTAGTTACTGCGTGATTGATACACAATTCTTGCAATTCATACAATACATTTTATCCCGATAACCTCGCGGGATCAGGTCGTACGCGGGTGAAACCGCGGGTGCAGCTAGTATTTTATGTAACTGTTAATGATTATAACGATGACAAATTAATCATAATTTGTTCTATGGTTTTCGCGATTTTGCAGTCAACCTTGAAAAAGCCAACTGTAAAGTTCGGCTCGTTAAAAAATCATGAATAAAACGCTATTAAACCTGGTAAATAAAGTGTTTTACAAATGAATCAGTTTTATATAAAAATAACATACCTTGCAGAACCTTGTAGAATTCAATTTCGGTAGTGTTGGCAATCATAGTGTCACGCAGGTGCTTTATTAGTTGCTCGCAAAACTCACACGGGACATCACTATTGAAAACAAAAACAACAAAAATTATGAGCAAACTTGGTGGTAAAAATGGATTGGATTGACTAGGTTAGAATATCATGCCATTAAAATCGGTTGTATTTCCTGGATTTCGTTGTTTAGTGTTCAACACACTTAAGAGAGAATAATCCTACTGTCCTACTTTATTCATCCATTACAAACGCAAAAGTTTGCAAGTACACATGTACTAGCTGCGCCTTGCGGTTTCACTCGCATAAGTCCCGATCCAGGAGGAACATCGAGATAAAAGTAGTCTATGTGTTATTCCTGGTCTTTAACTGTCTATGTTCCAAGTTTCATCGCAATCGATGCAGTAGTTCTTGACTGAAAGAGTAACACAATCACACATCAACATACAAATACATACAAACTTTCGCGTTAGTCAAAATTAAGATGTCTGCGTATGTGACTTGGTTAATCTTTCAGTCAAGAACGGCTAAATCGATTGCGATGAAACTTGGAACATAGATAATTGGATTCCTTTGGCAACTTTTGAACTCGATATTTCTCCTGAATCGGGACTTACGCGACTGAAAGTAGAGGGCGCAGCTAATTATAAGATGAGTTTAAATTTGTGGCGCGTCGGGCGAACGCTTGACTGCAATGCAGAAGGTAGAAGGGTTCGATTCCCGCTGGGCGCATACATTTATGCTTAAAAATAAGTATTTGTATTTGGTCTGGGTGTATTGCGATGAAACTTGGAATATAAGTAGTTGGATACCGGGAATAAAATACAGGCTACATTTTATCCCGATATTCCCGCGGGAACGGGACTTACGCGGGTAAACCGCTTAAATAAATATATGTTTTTTATGAAGGGTAGTCATAGTCATATATCTGGTTAACAATAAAAAGTAGTATACAAGTATACAATTGGAATTTTTTGGCGGGAACTCGTTGAGGAGATGTGGTGCTAAATTTTCATTTTTGTGAAACCTAGTTTAAATGCGTGCTAATTGTTTAATTTCGGGGGCATATTAATCAATTAAGTTTCGTGAAGGTGTACAAGTGGAGTGAAAGTGAAAACCAGTGCAAAACATGGATTTAGTGTTGTCTCTAAAACTCCGTGAAAAATCTTTGTAAATAAATAGCCGCCGTGTTTACAAATGATTCCCTAGACTTGACTTTAACTATGACGACTTATTATTTATTTAAGACAAATAGTAGCTTACAGTATACACCAATACGCACACTATTTACTTGACTGTTTCGATGCAAATAACTTGCATAATATATTAATAATACTTGACACTGGCTAATTTCCTAATGGCCATAATCGGTTCACAACCGATAAGAAATAATAACAAGTATACAATTATTACAACTTACTTCCCAACATGTGCGGGCGGATCGACGAACGTATACTCGTCGTGCGTGTGGTACTTGTGCTGGCACTGACCGCTCACGTGACACACACTCTTCGGGGTGAGGTCCTTCTTCAGCGCCGCCAGGATGTTCTCGTAGTACTTGAACACTAGCATCGAGCACGAGTCCGACAGAGAGTCCATTTTGCGGCATACCTGCCACGGAACAATAGATAAATATGGCAGGACGTCACACACCGCCATCTAGCCCTAAACTAATTTAAGAAATAGTATATTGTATAACAAGGGAGAAAAGACTATTTTTCCGGCGAGTATTTATTGAATCCAGAGAGAAGTGAAGGATTCCAGAGTAGAATCCTGAGCGAATCGAGGGATTCAAAAGGGAGGCACAAATAGTATTCGCTCCCGAGGTAGACATTCTACTTTTCATCGCCCGCTATGAGAAAAAAGTACCTTACTTTAACTTTTTAACTCAATTTTTGCGTAGCGCGCCAACTATTCTATTCCTAATCTGATCCTAGTCTATTTTTATTCTATTCCTAGTCTCTTTCTTTTCTATTTTTTGTCTTTTTCTAGACAATTCCTAGTCTATACCCAAACTTTTCTTAGTCTATTTCGATTCCATTCCTATTCTAATTTTCTTGGAACTCTTTGGTGATTGAAACTTTTTGAAAATATTCACATTCCAAATTCAAATAAACTCAAAACTCTCTGCGCCCTCGCTTCGACTCTTGAGCAGCGGGCGACCGACCATAGATCACCTAGATGGTGGGTAATAGAACAAAAACGTTCAAATTTTAAGTAAAAAAAAAATATAGTATCTCATGGTATATGAATAAAGTTCAACTGAACTGACATAAAAAAGCGTAACTATCAGGCGGCCTTTTTACTTCTAGTCTCTAGAAAAGACCAGCCCAGTTCTATGGGAAACGGTTTAGTAGATTCTTAGTGTAGATATACTACCCAAACTGACATACTAACAAACAAGGAATGAGACAAATCGAATGAATTAATTAAAAAATCAAAAATGTACTTAAAAGAATTTATAATAATGTACTTACTTGAAGCAACGAAACCAAGAAATCTTCATACGAGGTATCGTCGAATCTCTTTCTGAGTACGCCGACAGTTGTATGGCAGTTGTTGCAACCCGCACGTAGCTCCAAATGAGTGTTCTGTGAAGATAAAACCAGTCAAGTGTGAATAGGACTTGCGAAAAACACATTTTGCATTGATATGTGTGTTTATGTTGTGTTACGCAAGTTCCGGAGACGCCGCAGTTGCAGCTGCTAATCCTGCACCCTCGTAATCGATACATAACACGTTGTTTAGTTCGTGTTTAGTTATCTTACTTCTTTTGTTCCCTCTTTTCGGGTTAAACGGCTCGACCGATTTGGATGAAAATTGGCACAAAGATAGTTTAAGTGATGAAGATTAACATAGGATACTTTTGATCCCGAAAATTCCGCGGGATCGGGACTTACGCGGGTGATAACTATTTACGAATAAAAATCGACACAGGGGTAGGGTAAGTAATGTAGAGTGACATCATCATCATGGTCATTGTCATCCATCGTCATTGATCGTCACCTTTCGTTATCCATCGTCATCGATCGTCGTCACTTACTCACATACAAACTTTACCTTACTTCACCTACCTACTGCAGTGCAAAATTCCACACTTAAACGGACGACCAGGGAAGTACTAATAGTACTGGCTTCAACAGTACTTCAATGGTCCTGATCCCGTGGGAATTTCAAAAAAATAATTATTGGATCATTTAAAGAAGCGTGATATTTTACTTTTTAATTTCCATCTTTCATAAATGATCGTGAGGGGACATATACCATTGTAACATGGTTGAATCGTCGAGGTAAGAAACTTAAAATCACAAATTATGAGTTCAATCGTGTTAGTTTAAAAAGTTCATCATCAAGAATTATCCAAAATTCTGTGCTCTACTATTAGCGGTTTAGCCAGTACTTTGATCCGTCAGTCAATTAGGACAAAGCGATTCATAGATAAAGATTATTTCCAAGTTCTAAAACATTTCCAGTTTAATTAATAATTATCATTAAGTACAATATAAATGTCAACAAACACAATCGCATGATTCGAGGTCAAGCAACGCGCGACCGCTCACCACAGCGAGAGATAACCCCTAGCGAAAATATTATATTTTCTTGCATTCACGTCTTAGGTTAAATTATCAGAATAAGTTAAAATAAAATACATATAGCATACATTCTGTATAGCTTAGTATAAACAAAATGATGCATTTCGCATCACTGGAAAGTGATCCTGTAGATGGGACTCATTCGAGCCTTAGTCGAAAAATAGTAAATAGGGAAACATTCATATTCTTATGGAAACTTGCGTGGCCGAGCGGTTAAGGCACTGGGGACTGATCCAGGAACGCGAGTTCAAATCTCGCCGCAAGTGAATTTTTGAAGATGATTTTTTTCTTTAATGTATTTCTAATGATGCAATTTATTTTTCAGTTTTTAAGTGGTAACCACAAACAATTGGCAATAATTAGCAGGATTAACACAGGCTACTAGGAGCGGTTATGGTCTAGTTGTAGATACTCCGACTTTCAATCCGAAGTTGAAGGTCGTGGTTTCGAATCACGGCCGCGCACCAATGTATTTTTCTTTAAGCAAAAATATTTGCGCTATTGACATCGCTCTTACGGTGAAGGAAAACATCGTGAGGAAACCCACGGCTTGAAGTCACGCACAAAGGCCCAGTTGTAGGGCTAATATTTGTATCTGGTCTGGGTGTATTACTATGTATAATTATGTATACAAAACAAAAATAAAAGTATTATAGCCGTTGTCTAGCCGCCGTAACACAAGCCATCTAGCCCCATGGTAAGCTGCTAAAGCTTACCATGGGGCAGTAGGGCTAGGCTAGACACTGGCGCTGTGTGTTGGTCACAGAATTTATTATTTAATTGCAGAAACACACAGTTAAAACTGAAACTTAAACACAGCCTAGTTTTTATCTCGTTATTACTACGGGAGAAGGTGAAACCGCGAAACTCTGCTAGTACACTTACATAGTCCTCCAGCATGTTGTCAATCCGCTCACTATTGCATAGGCCGGCGACTGCGCACACAGTCTGTGGGTTCATCTCTGAAGATAAAGTCTCCACCAGCTCCGGTACGAAATCGTCCGCCAGTTTCATGCATTCTTTAGCGACGATCTTGATCGGGATCAGCTTGCATGAACCTTCGAATACTTGTTTCAGTTCGTCCTGTAAGAGAAACAGCATTTTTTAAGTCAGAAATAAGTTTGAACTCTAAATATAATTGTAGGCAATCTTCGTTTTTTAACATAAATTTATTATGATAATGTATTCAACTTCTTAATAAAATAAATAATATTAAATCATTTATGATATTAGTTTTATATTATATTATTATAATATAATATAAAACTAATTCTAATTTCATTCCTCAGATAAAAGATATCTGTAGAATAAGTTAGAATCCAAACAAATTTAAAAAATTTTGTTTCTTTTTAATATGATAGCGACGTTTTTTATTCGGTGGTGTTACATTTTATTTGTCAGATATCTCTATCTAGAGATTTGAAAAATCAGCCCTTAATTAATAATACCTATATGATATTTATAGGTTAATTTTTGAGTCAATAATGTTTCGATTGCATTCCAATTGAAGTTATAGTTTTGTTTTAGTGCATTGTTTGTTATCTTAAAAACGTAGTTGGTTAATTAAATACGAGAATCAGGGCTTTGGACATCGACATTGATTCTGGACAAACACAGTCCAGAACGATATTGTTTGATATGTATGATGTATGTATGTAGGAACAAAAGTTGTTCGCCTAGACTTCTAGAACAACCATCTTTCGGGGCATCCCCGTTACACCTTGTATGCAAATACATGATAATATTAATGCAACCAAATACGATTCCCACCAAACATTTCATACCTACCTATACCACAAACGACACCGGTGAATTTCTATTAGCATCAAGTGATATTGAACTTTTGTAATTATTATGACCTGAGCTGCCTTGTTTCGTGTCGGACCATTATCAGCAAAGTTAAACAAAGAGGTAACATAACTCGCCCTAAGTTCAATGACCGATAATCAATCTTCACTTAACCTTAGTAAAGTTAGTGAGATTTGACTTTTAAACCCGGACGAAAGTTTTTAAAAATAGACATCATGACATAGAAACTGTCTTGTGTTCGGAAACGTAATATATTTGCATTGAATATCATATTTTTGTATACAAGTAATATTTAGTATGAAACATTATTTGTGTGTAAGTAAAAACTGGCAGTTTTGTTACCTATTTAAAATTTGTGCCAAAACGACCGTTGTTAGTAACAACATAAACAAAAATGTCAACTTAAAATGTTTCAAGAACCTTATTAAATAATTAAAATCATTTGTGGTGCTTTTCGAGAATTAAATTAAAGTTGCTGTCGTCACGAAACTTCAAGAAACGTCACTTAAAATTTGTGGGGTACCTATATAAAGACTTGAGCAGTTTCTAAATATAAAATTAGCATGACAATTTTCAGAGATTGAGGGCTATTTTGAATAGCGGGTCGTATTCGGTCGAAAGTGTTATAAGTGGTACTGGGGACCTGGATTAACACATAGGCTACTTTTTATCCCGATATTCCCGCGGGAACGGGACTTACGCGAGTGAAACCGCGGGGCGCAGCTAGTATAATAATAATAATCTATGTAACTAACCTGAGTTTCATTGCTAAGCAGTTGGTCGCGGGCTTGCTTCACCATGTCCACACATATCTTGCAGATGTCGTCGTTGTCTGTTGGGAGGGTCATCGCGGGCCATACGCGTGTCGCGCAGTGGTGGACCGCCTTGCATTCGTGGCTCGTGCTGGGGACGACGTTCACATCAACTATAGAACTACTGTACATGGAAAGGCTCAGCCTGGGGCATAGGAGTAAATAAAATACCTACAAATGGTCGAAACGGCTCACTCAAACAAACGACGCGTCGATGAGACCCCTAAGTATGCAGTCAGTTACTGAGTGCCGCCACGACTATATAGTGTGCACGTTTGTGTTTGTGTGTTTGTTACTCAATCACGCAAAAACTACTGAACCGATTGCGATGAAACTTGGAATATAGGTAGCTGGATACCGGGAATAACACATAGGCTACTTTTTATCCCCATATTCCCGCTGGAACGGGACTTACGCGGGTGAATCCGCGGTGCGCAGCTAGTATGTATATAAACACTTAAGTACTTTCCATTATAAACATGCGTGACATATAAATATTTTTACAATTCACACATTTTATATTCAACAATTAACCTAATAACCTAAATTAAATTTTCTACTGTATTAAGAAAAAAAACGGCCAAGTGCGTGTCGTACTCGCGTACAAAGGGTTCCGTAAACCGTTATCATAAAAAAAACACATTTGTTGTATGGGAGCTATACTATACCTAAATACAAATTATGTTTTAAGTATTTACTAGCTGTGCCCCGCGGTTTCACCCGCATAAATTTCTATCCCGTAACGTATGTGACGCATCACGTATGTCATTCCTAGCGTTGCTTAACCCGTATAATTATTCAAAGTATCCTATATCTTATTTCAACCACTTAACTATCCCTGTACCAAATTTCATTCAAATCGGTTTATCCAAAACAAAAAATCAAAAGTAGCCTATGATTCCTTGATAAATGGACTATCAAACACAAAAAAAAACAAATCGGACCAGCAGTTCTTGAGATTAGCGCGTTCAAACAAACAATCAAACTCTTCAGCTTTATAATATTAGTATAGATGGTATAGATAACGTAACTGACAGAAAAAAATAATCTGTGTAAATGAGATACAGTCTGGTGACAGACAGACCGACAGTTAAGTCTTAGTAAAGGGGTCCCTTTTTCTCTTTGAGTACGGAACAACCAAACACAAAAAATGTACCATTTGTTTTTTACCATTTGAGTGCGGAACTCTAAAAACAACGTAAAGAAATAGCAAGTATATCGAATGAATTCGCTAACAATCGAATCGGCTGTTGTTACGCGTCGAATTGTTTCGCAACAAACTGTTCGGTACTTGTAAGCAAGTTCTTAATACCTAATCAAATACCTACAAGAACCTACTGTATTTCGATTTACAATTAAGATAATGAGAAATTCATCAATTTTGACGCAGAAACATGGTTTACTAGCTACTTTTTACCCGACTGCGTGACGCAAAGGAGGGTAATGTGTTTATCGGTCTATGTATGTATGGATGTTTCTATGTGGTGTTCTAGAGGCCAAACGCGTGGACCGATTTTGATGATTCTTACGTCAATCGATTCGTCTTAATCTGGCGAGTGTGACTAAAGACATGTCAGTAATCCAATTTAACTTTTGTCACAACCAGACGCCATATTAGCAAAATTAAAAAATCCAAAATCGTCAAATAATGTCAAGATGGGCATCGTTGAATAAGTATTTAATAAAAATCAATGTTAGGTTTCTTTTACCATTTTTTTAGTTGCGAGGCTTGCGTTTTTACCCGCTTAAGTCCCGATCGTGGGGTAATATCGGGATAAAAAATAGCCTAGTGTTAATACAGATCTCTAATTATCTGCAGACTAAGTTTCATCGCAATCGGTTCAGTAGTTTTTTGTGTAAGTAGTAACAAACATACTCGTTTACTTACACTTAAACTTTCATCTTTATAATCCCTACTAGCTGCGCCCCGGGGTGTCACCCGCGTAAGTCCCGTTTCCGCGGGAATATCGGAATGAAAAGTAGCCTATGTGTTATTCTCGGTATCCAGCTATCTATATTCCAAGTTTCATCGCAATCGGTTTAGTAGTTTTCGCGTGATTGAGTAACAAACATCCAAACACACACACTTTTACATTTATAATACCTACTAGTAGGATTATGAGGATGTACGTATAGGAAAGTATAGGATGCTATTAAAATGCCTTTTTGTGTGTTATATAAAAGATTCCGATTTTCATTTATTTTTAGTTTATTAAATGCTAACCCAAGATTAAATCCATGTAAATCCCGAATCCTAAAAGGATTTGAGTCTTTCATAATGATATTCCAAAGAATATCAGGATAAAATGCGGCTTCTGTTACGTTATCCTCACGTAACTATATAATCAGAATCGAGTTAGTGATTTTCAAGTAATAAAGAGCAACAAACATACATACTTTCGCCTCTACAGTATTAGTAGGTAGGATAAAAGTTAAAGGATTTAACTTGTGTGTTTCCGCAATTAGCCCTACTATTGGGGCGTTGTGCGTGATTTTAAGCCGTGGGTTTTCTCACGATGTTTTCCTTCATCGTAAGAGCGATGTTAATAGCGCACATAACTTTTTCTTAAGGAAAAACACATAGGTGCGCGGCCGGGATTGAAACCACGACCTTCGGAATGAAAGTCGGGGTATCTACCACTAGACCGACACCGCTCCTAGTAAATAGGATATAAACAAAATAAAACAAATAAAAATATCTAAGTAAAAGTATTTTGACAAAAGTAACTTACCTAATGTTGCTGCACCAATATGAAGGTCCCCAAGTGCACTGAGAACTTCCCAATAGATGATCTGAAAAATTACGGCTCAGTTATTCTGGGTGATTTTTATGTAGCCGGACTTCAGAGCGAAGGTTACAAAGTTTCGCGGAGTTTTCCGTACATCTTACTAATATTATAAACGCGAAAGTTTGTATGTAAGTATGTATGTACATATGTATGTGAGGTTGTTACTCTTTCACACAAAAACTACTGAACCGATAGCGATGAAACTTGGAATATAGGTAGCTGGGGACCTGGATTAACACATAGGCTATTTTTTATCCCGATATTCCCGCGGGAACGTGACAGCGGGTAAAACCGCGAGGCGCAGCTAGTAACCTTATAATTGGGCCATTGAATGTTATTTTAAGACACGGGTTTCCTCGCGATGTTATCCTCCAACGTATGAGCGATGTTAAGAAATAGCGAAAAATGCTGAAGAACCTTGTCCCCGATTTTGATAATAGTCACGCAGATTTTCGTGAAGAAGTAACAAACATACACGCTTACTTACATACAAACTTTCACTTTTACAACATTAGTAAGATTTATGTCCATAAAACATTACAAGATTTTGCCAGGAAGTGCGTATTTAAGTGTCAATTTCCGAAAGATTCCTGCATTTCAAGTGTGAAATGCGTAAAATTGTACAATTGCTATTGTTCAATTTCCGCGTATTGATAAAAGAAGGAATAAGAAACATCGACAAATCAAACATAAAATATACTCACTCTTCTTTTCAGCTACAGGTTTCTTTTTCTGCAAATGGAAGACATTTATTTTACTAAAATTTTAACTGTGTGTTTCCGCAATTAGCCCTACAATTGGGCCTATGTGCGTAATTTTAAGCCGTGGGTTTCCTCACGAAGTTTTTCTTTACCGTAAGAGCGATGTTAATGCGCACATGACGTGTTCATAAAGAAAAAGTCATTGGTGCGCAACCAGGATTTGAAACAACGACCTTCAGAATGAAAGTCGGCTATATAGCTATCACTAGACCAACACCGCTCTCATTTATTATACTAAAGACAATGAATAAGCATCTAATTAATTAGAACTTTAAATGCGAATATCTGTAAAATAGGCCTGCAAGCAGTTAAATCAAGAAAGCCATTTAAAATTCAGGAAAGCTTTCTTTATTTACGAGTGAGGTACAAGTACTAAGGGGTGATTCACACAATCCCATTTTCGAATGTTACTGGATAGATCGAAATTCCAAACTAACATTTTTACAAAAAATAAAGTTCGTTGTATGAAGGCCCCACGGTAACAGAAGTACATCATCTGTGAAAATTGCAACGGTCTATCACGGATCATGAGTGTATCTCATGATCCGTGAGTGCCTGGACAGACAGACGGAGAGTCAAGTCTTAGTAAAGGGGTCCCTTTTTCAAAACAAAAAATGTACTAAAAACTAACCCCCTAAACGCTAATAAATGCGCTGCATAACTATGCAACGTTAGTCTTTTACTGTCACATGAAGTTTCAAAGTTGACAGACACAGACAAATGTCACATAACTTAGTCACGTGTAAAAATTTTTTTATAAGGGAGTAAATAAAAACCCTAATAATCAACTCACATTCAAAGCGATGGCGTTATCAATCTTGTCATTGGCACACATGCCGACGATCTTGCACATCGTCTCCGGAGTGGTCGCAGACTTGAGCACGTGTATGACGTACTTCTCTAGGCCGGCGGTGTTATCCTTGCAGATGCTGGACACAGTTGGGTACGACACGTCTTTGCATTCCGAACTGAGTCGGGTTGCCACATAGTCCTGTTGGAAATAACGACAAATAATAAACCAGCTAAGGGATGATTTATATTAGACCGTCACGAGCGCCGGCCGAGTCCGAGCTTCGTTGTCCATTACTCGGCCGCCACTCGGTTGCAAAACAGACCGATCGACTGATCGCCGAGCAATGGACAAGACAACGAAGCTCGGACCCATGACGGACTAATATAAATCATCCCTAAGTCCTGATCCCGCGGGAATATCAGGATGTGGTTTACATTATATAAAGATTCCTATTGAATTTATTAGATACAACAATGCATCGCTTGTCTTTTACTGTCACATGAACTTTGAAAGTTGACAGACAGAGACATACGTCACATAACTTAGTGAGACGGCAGAACACTTATCTGCACATTAAAAAGGTAGTACAGCGGCTGCACGTATCAACTGCAAGAATATCGCACGAAAAAGCCTTCTTACCTCATTGATGAGATCCTTAATATCTTTCAAACCACTAAAAAGCTTGACGAAGTTCTTCGATATCTCATTGGTGATGGTCACGTGTGGATCGTGTGTTTCCCATACTGTGCTCGAACAGTGCCCGACTGCACCGCAATCAGATGCAATCCTAACAAAAATATACCATTTTTAATAGATCAGAAACATCGTAATTTTACATCGGTTTGCCTGTCCGGTACAAATAGTTAGGCACGCCTGACGCGGTGATGTCTTGAATGGGTGACCGATAATATGCGTGGCGAAAACATTTTCCATGCATATTCCATGTGCCACGTTAAACAGTTTCATTCGGCTTTTACCTCTGATAGCAGTCATTAGGTCAGGTTAAAGGCCTTGGGGCGACTTAAAAACTCTAAGGGATCGTCTCCACGAGCGGTGCGTTAGAATCGCGTCGATATTGTTGTCGAGCCACGTATTTCTATACACTCTCTATGAACGTGTCTCCACACGGGCGATGTTAACGCGGCGGAGCGTTGTATAGAAATAAGATAATATCACCGAGATTCTAACGCTCGTGGAGACGGTCCCTATGGCTCATAGGCATGAGGCTGGTTTAGCGGCTAAAGGCTAGCTAAAACGAACGGTCTAGAAAGTTCGCGACCGGCCGGACTGAGCGCTTGGCGCCTAGCTATGTATCTTGTCAGAAAGCAAGTCACTAGGCGCTAAGCGCGAAGCAACCGCCTGAGTAAGCGGCCGCAACCTAACACTAGGTGAGCCACCTTATACGAAAAGAAGTTCTAGTACGAAAGAGGTCTAACTCTCTTCTCAATCATAGAAAACTAACATCACAGAAATAGAGCTTATCCAATGGTAAAAATAAATAAATTTAGTACTTTTAAATTGTACAGCTAACCGAAACAACCTACAGAAGTAGCCTTATAAATAAACGCATGAGAACACGCTTTGTCTTTTTCCGTGACAAGAACTTTCAAGTTTGACAAACAGAAACATAAAGCGGAATAACTACTCCGACCTTACCCCCTTTAATACGGCTAAATGAATCTAAAAATGAACATGGGAAATACACAACAAGTGTTAGGGCTCAAAATTGGTCAGAATTAGTTACATTTGTTTATTCGTTGGCCGCAATAAAGAGTCCAATTTATGCTTATTGATATAGTCAATTAGATTACATATGGGGTGAGGTATTATAAGGGGGCGATAAACTGTATTCCAATCTTACTAATATTAAAAATGTGAAAGTTTGTATGTATGTAAGTGTCTTTGTTACTTTTCATCACGTAAAAACCGCTAAACCGATTGCGAGGAAACTTGGAATATAGGTAGCTAGAGACCTAGCATAACACACTTACACACTGTGAGCTGGCATATTTTTTATCCCGATATTCCCGCAGAACCAGGGCTTACACTGGTGAAACCGCGGGACGCAGCAAGTTGTAAATTGATGAATCAAGCAACAATACATAATAAAAAATACAATTCCTAATAATCATTAATGTAAGTTTTATTGCACGTATTGTGAGCTCATAGATTAGAAGTAGTTTCTTTGTTTTTTTATTTGGGCTGAATGTTTGGTGATTGTTACAGTATGCAATGCAAGTTAAACGCAGTAACTAAAGAATTTATAAAGATCTCTTAGACGAGACTAGAAGGTTATAATGGTCACTTGACAGTGAAGCATTTCAACCTCGGCTCAGACATTTAAACTTCATCAGTTTCAAACTCAAATTGTTTGGCAAGTTACTCACACTCCTTCAAAAGTTAGAACAAAATTCGAACGTTCTTATCTATCTATGATAGATAGTTATAATGTAGTGTAGATAGTTATATGTCACCGGAAGATAACTAGTTCCACAATTTTATAAATTTATAAGTAAATTTACAAACCTTCATAGGATTCGAAACAAGATATAAATTGTAATATTTTACAATTTATTTACATTACAATTGTTGTTTCTAATGTGAGAAATGTTTGGTAAGATTCATATTAATAAATAAATATGTGATTTGATTTTGGTTTACAGTTTCTAAGTTTCATATATTTTCTGTATAACAATATACATGAATGTACATACTAGACATAATTACTCTTACCTTAAACTTTGACACCAATAAGAAGCTCCTTTATTACAATCTTTAGGCAGTTGTCGGGCCGCAGACAAATCTGTAACAAGTTGTACCTTTAAGTTTCGTAATTTTATGTTTACGGTTCCGTACTCAAAGAGTAAAAACGGGACCCTATTACTGAGACTTCGCTGTCTGAGCCCTTTGTATGAGTTTTGATAGGTTATCGTCTCTATGAAACTGGCAGTTTACTTCCATACATTATTTTAGTTCATAATATCCTCACATTTTTTTTTAACATTATCTTAGTTCATAATAGTTACCGCTAATGGAAAATGTATGAAGTAAACTGCCAGTTTCATACAGACGATAAACTATCAAAACACATACAAAGGGCTCAGACAGCGAAGTCGAGACGATAAACTATCAAAACTCATACTAAGGGCTCTGTCTATCTGTCCGTCTGTCACAAGGATATATCTCATAAACTGTGATAGTTAGACAGTTGAAATGTTCACAGATGATGTAAATCTGTTGCCGCTATAACATAAACACAAAATTAAACAAATATTTAAGTGGTTATTGTTCGATTTTACAGACAGACAGAGACAGGTGTATGTTGGATGGAAAATGGTATGGAACCCTTCATGCGCAAGTCCCATTTGCACTTGGCCGGTTATTTTATTGTTTTTTTTATATCTATTAGTCGTCTGTTATGTACCTAGTAGTACTGAAAATATTTTCAAAATAATTCAAAGAATCTTTCGTACCGAGGCTCAAACTTGCATCTCTTCTGTACCACAGCGTATTAACGAACTTCACCACGCGAGTTCCAACTCCAAGTGATTCATTTAAAAATAATTATGTATTAAGAATAAGAATTTGCTCGTTTCAATGCATCTACAGGAGCAGATGATTACAAAAAGAATGATTTACAGTTAATGCATTCATAATTGGTTTGACCTTGGTTTAGCCAAAAATGGTTTTATTTTCATACCACCATAGCGAAAACAGAAGAATAATTTAAATACATATACATTTCCTTGCTAATAAATCCAATAACACAAT
Source organism: Idaea dimidiata (assembly GCA_949358125.1). Classification (NCBI taxonomy): domain Eukaryota; kingdom Metazoa; phylum Arthropoda; class Insecta; order Lepidoptera; family Geometridae; genus Idaea; species Idaea dimidiata. Next base: position 20,622,016 of record OX442333.1, on the reverse strand, counting down.
AAACAGGAAGGTTTTTGGTTAAATCTTATGGAATAGAACCACTAATCACCTTAACTTTCCTGTTTCTGTTATAACAACTGCAATTAATTGTATTACTCATGGTATGGATCACTGACCACACCTAGTGCAAATAAATTTGGCTAGGTACATTTTTAAAGGATTAAAGATATAATGCGCCCCTTAAAAATAAACGTGAGGATATTGGGATCAAAAGTTATTAACCTTTCGTCAACTGTGTCAACCAAAAAAGTGTATCCCTTGTCTACTAGCAGTTTCAAGGTCATTCAAGGTCACGTGCGCTTTCCCCGCGTTTCGGTTGAAATACTGCGTTTGTCTATCCATCACACAAGGAACTAAGATTTTTTGGAAAGATTGATAACTAACGAACCTAATTTACAGTAATTTGTAGAATAAAAATGGTATGGTTTTTATTTTATTGACCATTATTTATCACAACTCCACCCGTACGTTATTTTGTATTTTGTAAATAGTACTTGTCAACAGGAAAAAAAACATTTACATCAAAATAGGATCCAATTTCAGTAAACAAAAATAATAAAAAATAAAATGGCGGGAAAATGACTGAAGTTGAAGTTGATTTATTTTCGTAAAGTATTTCAACCTGCCGGTAATGAAACCATATTCACACCAAAATACCCCATAAATAATAAATAAAATCAAATAAACAAAAATAAAAAAATCACAGGACGGATCCGTCCTTCGGTCTACAACGCCTTTGGACGGATCTGTCCTTCGGTCGACAACGCCTTTGGACGGATCCGTCCTTCGGTCGACAACGCCTTTGGACGGATCCGTCCTTCGGTTGAGGAGCGGTTAAAGATTATTTTAAATCGGGCCAGTAGTTTCAGAGCCTATTCATTACAAATAAACAAATTAATCTTTCCTCCCCATAATATTAGCATGGATAATAATATTTAAAACTGGTAAAACAGTAGCATCGTTGATAAGTAACAGTAAGCTCATTCCACAAACCAACCTTCCATGTTTGAAAACAGGAAACTCGATCTAGACAGCTGTGTATATACAACAAATGTCATGATTCATTTATGCTAACCAATTGCTACTGGTAGGTATGGTTTGGCAACTAGTAGGTTGAATCATACATACAGTTCATAATATTTACTTTATAGTTGAGACAATGAATGACTAACCTAGCTAAAGGTTGCCTGGTAAAAATAATTAATAAAATTACTCTTATATTTGACTTGTTTCATCCATTGTTACAGAAACAATAACTTATGTAACTATTTAATAAATAAAGTAAAAATGTTGGTCTTCTTTAAACTTCTTTAAAAATGTTCCATAGAAGTTGAAAGTGAATGTTGAAATTCAAAGTTAATAATTAGAACAGTTTAAATTTGTAATGTAAGTAACATTATAGATTAGACTTACAAGGGTGGTTTAAATTTTTTATTTTATTTATTTATTTTTGGGGATTTACTTAAAAAAATACTTGAATTCAGATTAGGTACACAAACCTATGTACTTAGGATCCTAAACAAAATCCTAGTAACTAATTTGTGGTGACTTTACTTCACACAAAATTACGTTGAGATAAACAAAACGTAGATACATAATATATCTAGAAAATGCGAGTGTTATACAGCTAATTCATGACGTGCAAACATGGTGTGATTTCGATTATAAAATATTTCCGAGGGTATAACGAAAGTGTAGTGAAATATGTGAATAATGATAGATACAAGAAGTAATCAAAAACAAGAATTTCAAGTCTAAAAACTAATGTTTCGCATGATGGAACATTACTAGAAAACTTGAAACAAATACAAGGCTAAATTCTACTATAATTTCTAAGTTTTATAGTCTTACTTACTTGTACAACAAAAGATTGCAAGGAGACAAACCACCAACGAGTTTGTCATCTTTGAAGTCACGAATTATCTCGAAAGGTCCAGTATTGTTCACCGCTAGCAATAAACTAAATAAACACTGATAATTTCACTTTGTTTGTTGAGTTATTATTGCGTATCAATCGATTGATAAACAAAACGTCGAGTCACTTCGCCCGACAACGAATAACTTTGATTGACGTTTGTTTGATTGACGGATAAAAGGAGAAAAGTATTAAAAAAATGTGAAGAGTTACCATAGCGGCTATAACCAAAGTTCCCTAGAAAATGAAATAATGTGATTTTCTCAACCAAGGCTGTAACGACCTGATAGAGTTAGTTCTACAAAGTAACTAGAAAGCTTACTTCGTCAAAAAAAAAACAATCCGGCTTGATGTTAGAGAGACCCCAGTCTGTCCTTTTTCACTTTAGTGTTCGTCGGTTAGTTAGTTAGATAAGGACAGACTGGATCCAACTGGGTTCAACAGCAACGTTTTGATATATCAAAGCATAAACTACCATAACCTTAGAGAACATGATTGAAATTGATATTTCAAAAGTTGTCAAGTTGTCTTCTAGGAGCGGAGACAACGATGTGAAGTGTCTCTGGTTGTGTCTTGTTCGAAATGGTCGTAAGTATGCTGTAGAACAAGAAAGCGCACTTCGTCAAAAGGACGGTCCCGATTGATGTTTGAGAAAATTAGTAGACCACGCTCTGTTCTTTTTGCACTTTAATGTTCGTCGGAGGATAAAGTAAAAAATAAGCGGCTAGAAATAATAATTTTAAATAGCCACCCATTTAATAATCAACATTTATTTTATTGAATCACTTTCATAGGCTTTAAGAACTATTTTAGAGTTTCATTCAACGATAAAAGAAAATATGTTTTTATGATATGATAATTTAACCTTATTTAATGGAAAACTTGGAACGTTGCAACACTAAGTTGACAATGACCAACCGAATCGACCTAATTGACCCATAGACAAGAATTGACCAATTAGCCAACATTAAAAATCTAACTTTGAGGGTTACAGAGCCATCTACCGTATACCTTTGAAAATAGCTACTCATTCATAGATGTCGCCAATAAAATTTTATCTCTATGATACTAGATGGCAGTACTAGTATTTTAGATAAAACATTTTTGTTACAATCCGACTCGGACGACTCTTTATTTTCTGTAATCTTACTAATAAAAGAATTGTAAAGCTGAAATTTCTATATGTGTTTTTGCTCTTAACTGAACTTTAACTTAATTTAGATAACACATAGGTTACTGGGACTTGCGCGGGAGAAAGCGCGGGGCGCAACTGGTACTTAAATATTATAAAAAATCATAATTACAATATACTTACCTATCATTAGAAAATATTGATAACAATATTTATTAAATTATTTGTTTAGATATCTTATTTAAATTTTTAAACCCCTTTACAGGACGATATGTGTAGGTTTAATACTGAAATCTGGGCACTTATTTTATATTGTTGACTAAAATGAGGCGTTTCTATGGTTATGTACATTTTCTGAGTAAAACCCTGGTTTACGTCTATACGTTTTAAGTACCTAAGTATTTAGTTACCTATTAGATAAATACCTTAATTGCAAAGTGTTAGAACACTTATAAATTAAAGTAGTAGTACTGACATAGAACTGACTGAACGACGTTACGAGATGCAATGTAACGTGGTACACAGCGAGCACTCAAGCAGTCAGTACCGACGGAATGTACGGGGAAACGTTCGAGACTGACTGCATTGAATGCTCGTCGTGTAATATGTTACATTATAACTCGTGACGTCGGTCAGTCAGTTCCACGTCCAACGTCAGTACCCACCTTAAGGACGCGACTCATGTGAAATCCCTTCCGATTGAATAGTTTTCTTCATAACCGGTATCAAATAGATCTCTAAACAATGTATACTTAATGTTATTATACATGATACAAGAAGTGTCCCCTTCATTTCAAAAACAATAAAAAATAACTTTAAATACCACTATTATACGGGCAAAGTTACCCCTGTTTTACAAAATTAATCAATTTTTCTTCTAAATCCTTAACCGCTATATTTTCTTATAGGCATCATAATTATTAGAAAATACAATACCCGGAACCTCTTTATAAACCGCATTTTATAAAAATATTATTTTATTCTTCGTTAATGATTGATTTTACGAGAAATTGTAGATCTTTTCACGCAATTCCATCTCGCTCATTTATATGCAATCGGACAAGGAACGATAATTATCATCTATCGCCGCCTTAATAGGTATAAGTACAATTAAGTAGGTATTACTATAACGTTCTCTTTACAAAATAAGCCGTACCAAACTACCCTAACAAGATTCCGAGTTTCATTTCTTCTATTATAAATAGGTAAGTCAACCTTTCTATTGTGAGAGTTGACTTGCGAAACGAAATTGGTATAGGTACCTATTTTCATTTTCCACGTTGGTTTTTCGTTTTTCCTGAGACACAATTAGGACGTTTTCCTTCGGGAACGGGCAGGGTCGCATAATAAAATTAAGGAGACGCCCGGACCGTTGCTCGCGGTAAGTCGATGTCTTTCTGGGCATAAAACAAATCCGCTTCGAGGCGGCCCAGAGGACTGCCCGGTTTAGAAAGCTATTGAGTCGATTTTAGGTTAATTATTTTTTAAGGTTTAATTTTGAATTAAAAAATTCTGTTATCGATTTATACGGGCATAATTGTGTCCTTGTATGGATGACCGATAATCCGCGCTACCATGCTCGTTTGTCGTTGCTATGTCGTCCTTTTGTCGTTCAAAATAAATAAGTAAATTTTAAATAAAAATACCCCTACTACTTTTAAAAACCACAGACAATTTAAAAAAATCTTTTTGTTTAAGATTTTTTTTTATTTAAATTAATGAAACACTTTATTTATCCGGTTTTATCGCGTTTTTATTCATTATTTGAACCGAGCTTTCGCCAACTTTACAGTTGGCTTTTTCAAGGTAGACTGAGATGTAATTTGTCTATTTTTAACATTCTAAGTCCCAGGCCCAGCCAACAACAGCTGCAAGACCACAAGATACCGTTAGCCATTTTTGTAGGACTTAGTATTTTTTGTTATTTAGATTTGTTAATTCTTAGTTTGATGTAAAAATTGTTTTTTAAATTTCTGAGCGAAAGAGAACCCCCATGAGTTTCTTCGTGGCTTCTTCTCATGTGAGGGCGCGTTCCGAAGCCATGGTATAGTTTTTTGAGCTAGTTAGGGATAAAAATAATTACTTATAATTTAAATTGAAAACTATTACAATAACTCTATAGTCTGCGTACACTGGAACGTTTTTATTGCAAATAATTATGAGGCGGTAGTTTACTGTAACTTTTTAGATTGTTAAAAATAGACAAATTACATCTCAGTCAACCTTGAAAAAGCCAAAGAGAATATAATCACTACGTTTTACAACATAGAACAAAAGTTGTTCGCCTAGACGTCTAGAACAACCCCCTTTCGGCTTAAAAGGGCTTCCCCGTTACATCTTGTATATATATATCAATGTGTGTTCAACAAACGAATTTTCTGGCTACCTGGATAGGCACTTTAGTCCTCGATTGTACATTAAATCATTAAATATTTCAACCATATAAATAGTTACATATATAAAATTAGGTACCATAGAAATTACCATAAGTTAATGAATTTTTTTTTTTTAGTTTATTTTAAAACAACAAATTACAATGTAAAAATCAAATTATAAAAAAAAAAGATTTATTTACTGAACAATTTAAACAGCAATATCGTCTCCACTGCACCCCTCACGTGCGCTATGTTCACATATTCTGAATAACACTTCAATAGCGACCGGAAGTCGGTAGTGGACACTGGCTCGCCCTCATAACGCCGCGTGACGAGACTCGCTACTGCCTCATAGGTATATCTTGAACCTCTTCTACAGACTGTTCTATGTTCTTCAAGTACTACGAGTGCTTTGAATTTGTCCTTTATACGTAGGGGGTTTAAAGGATCTACGTAAGGTGTTACCTAATCTTTAGTAATACATTGAATATTACGGATTTAAGCTATTATAATTTGAAGCAATTAAATAATAATTTTAAGTCAATAAATAGGTACATCCTTAATTCAAATTCATTTATTTAGTAGGATACTTGTACACAACAGTGTAATTGATCACAAGGATTTAACAATAGGAACAGAGATGCCCCACAATGTCTTTGGTTTTCTTTACGTTTTTCACATTACATATTATTCTTTACATAAATTAAGTAGGTAAGTAAAAAAACAACATACCAATAAACACATAAAAACGTTTCATAACAAAATTTAGAAACACGTGAAAAAAAATGAGTACCTACAAACAACCAAAAATGTAGAGTAAATGGTAAGTAGGTAATTGTTTACACTTCAATTCAATTTAGAATAGAAACTTTTTTAGTAGAGTTACTATGTAACATACATTGTAATCGAATCATGTTTGTCTAGGATTTAGGTAACTTTGGGAGTTTAAATCATGTGACAGAATAATTTATATTTGCCTAACGTGTCGTCTATTATCTACTTATAAAGAGTTATCTCGTCGCAATTAATATGGTCCACGGTCCGCAGTCCGCAGTCCACACAAAGCACTACTCTAGAAAATATACGAGTAGCGAGTCGACACGAAGTGGAGTCGCGAAGTTGCTCGCAGTTAGGGAAGATTTGTCGCAGCCGACGGCTAATGCTCCGCTCCTCCTCTTGTAAGTAAAAATTATGATTATCGCCCACCGAGAGGTGAGCCTTTGATCCCGAACTAACGGGCCGGCTACAGACACGAAACTTTCCTTTTCTCAACTATAACTCTTTTTTATTGCCGTTGCAGCGACCGACTCGACTGGACCCGCTGGATTACCGACTGACCTAACTGATAGCCAAACTAAGGACTCTTGAAACTAGTTTATTTATAAATCGCTAGCGAGGATTTGTTTTTCGTAAAAATGAGTTTGACCCGTCGTAAAAGTGAAAAAGGACGGACACAGGACCGATTCACCCGTCGAAAGCTCCCGATTACTTTTGCGACGTCGTAAAAGTCACCTTTACCAACGTTACTTCGGAATTACTTTGCCTTTGGTTAAATAGAACTAAATTCACGTAAGTAGATACCTACCTGCCGACCTATTTTTACTTCATTGTTAGTTCACTAAAGGCGACTTGCATAAAACCATTTAAAAACGTATTTAACTAAATCAATTTTAAAATAATTTATGGGAAATCGAACATTGTTGTCACACATTGACAGTTCTTGAAATTCTGACAGATTTTAAACACGTTTAACAGCTTAAACATGTTTAGGAACCGTTATGCAAGCCGGCCTAAAAGTAAAATAGTTAAATTACGTAAGTAGGTACCTAATGTAAAATATCATCTGAAAAGCAATTCGTTTTAATTTAATAATTTCTGGCTGCTAAATGTTACTGACAAGGTTCTGAACTAATTTTGCAAATTTACAACTTTATTTAATTATAATAGGTATATAGTTCATCTGTTGTCTAGTACCCATAGTACAAGCCTATATAGTCCTTAGTTCAGGGCTAGATTTCGCCGTGTGTTATGTTGTGTAATATTTTTATTAATACATGTTTTTTAAGCTTTGATAAATCTTACGAAGCAACCAAGGTACCTAGGTAAATTTATCCAATTATGTGCAGTTTGTTATATTTAATACTGGAATGTAGTAGGATAGTAGAAGAACCTAATAAAAATGTGATTAAGAATTTAGAGCAATTTGTTGTGTAGATTTTTATGGTAAATGAGAATAAAGTATTAAATTCATATTAAGACAAAATTAAAGAAATTGATCCACTCCTACCGCCGGGGTGGTGAATAGGAATAAATGCGGGTTATTTAATTACAAATAGAAACAAAAAAATATAGCAAACAAAACTAAAGAAAAGAAACACAAACCATCCAATCCAGTAAGACAATAAAACACACAGATTCACGAGTGCAATACAATACCTACATAAATGAGAGTGGGACCTCCGCGCCGAGCCACGGAGGCTGCGACGCGAACGGTCGATTAAGGAAGCGAGTGCACCGTTGCCTTGGCGACGCGGCCATCTTGCTCACCCCAGCCACCCCCACTGTAAACAACTCCTGTATCGTTGCACTGAAATACAGAATACTCGATATATTTAAAAGCCTCGACTCTCGCGAATCTCAGTCGACGGATAAAATTGTCAATTTATTGAGGATCAAAAAAATGTAATTGCTATTCGAAACTCTGACTTCTGTCAGTGGAATGCCGCATGCGACGACGAATGGCAATGTTGCTTCTATTTTTATTTATGTTGTGTTAAAAAAAAATTAAAATATGTATGGTCGACTTTTGGTAGGTAGGTAATGTGTCACGAAGTTAAGATTCTTTAAATGACAGGTTATTAATTACTTTTTCAATAACAATAAAATGAAATCTCTCTACACCAATTGTCAATAGGTATCAAAATGCAGGTAATGAAATTGAAGCAGTAGGTAGGTGGCACTTTACAATGATTTAATTCAGTTGGCGACATCGCCGGTGAACGGCCATATGCCTAATCTTGAATAATGGATGCAATTTATCTTCAGAACCACGTGCTTGTAATTGGACAATGGGCATTTCGGCATTTCACAAAATTCAGCATATATTCAGCGAAGGCAAGTCGGTTGCAAAAGTTAGGTTTAGACCTAACATTAAAGTCATAAAACTGGACTGGTCACTTAAGGTCGCGTAAACTCGTCTCTGACGAATGAGCTTCATCAGTTCCAAAGCCAAATTGTTCAGGAAATTACTCACACACTTTTAGTGAATATTGAGATTTAAGTCTTTCAATATTTAAAGATAGGTAACATAACATGAGACAAACTGACTGAAATGATTGATTTCATAATTCAATATTAACAATTCATTCCTTGTTCCTATCCTAATTTTAGGTATTTCGCAATTAATTTGTGGATCTTGTAGTGTGTAGATCTTAGATCAAAACGTAAAAAAGAACTGTTATACTTTTAAAGAAATCTATTAGTTCTATTTTATATTTTCGATCTAATATTCTAAAACAGTGTGTGAAAGTGAAAGAAGATAACTTGTTCGAAAAAATATCACATTACTCCGTGTGGACGTCGTCGATTTAAATACAAACACACAGGTACCTACATACTTACTACATACATCAAAAACATGATAAAAGAGTTTTTGTTACGTATATAGGTTTATGTAAAACTTTGTATCTACATATAAGTAGACATATAAAGCAGACAGACCCAACGTCTCTGTAATCATCCACCTAAGTATGTAGCATCTATCTACTTATACTCGTGTAGGTAGGTGTATAAGGAGGCCCTAAATATTCTCCATACCATTATTAAAGCAGAAGGCAATCTGTACAATGTTTTAATGTATTATGTAGAATTATAAAGGCGTCGAGCCCCGCTCAGTTCTTATGATTTATTCATGAGCCTCCAGCAACGTTAAATTTGAACATGCCCGCTTGTACACTGTTTTAGTAGAAAATTTTGAGTGGTTTATTAAGTAATTTGTTTGGTTTAATTAACTATTTATTGGAAATTTCTTGTTAAAATTGAAAATATGTTTGTGTGGAATATGATGAAATTTATTCACACGCACAATTACGTATCGAGAACTCCTTCTCCTTTTAATCTGGTTAAAATGCGTTTATAAGTGACTATGATAGCTTACTTTTGTCATTGATGGTATAATAAGAATATAGTAGGTATGTTTTATTCATAATAGGGAAACTAAAGTGCCTACTCGAAGTTGGTAATGCATTTTGTTAGAGAACAAAATTCAAAACTGCGGTCGACTGCAATACACCACAACAAAACTTTATTCATACTGAGTTGGCTCCCAGAACCCACCGCAACCGACCGCCATCGCGCCACACCGGCACCGTTCGAACCATTTTATACACATAATATTTCTAGAAAAGGAAACTTCTTTGAAGTCGGAACAAAGCCAATCCACCGCGGGTTATCCGTGATATTTTCAAACAAACTCGTACCTTATTCGCAAACATCGAATCCCGTATACAATACAGTGCGAAACGAAATTCGAAGGATAGATAATTTCGAAGAGAAAGAAATAAGACGAAAGGGAAAAAATATAAATTGAATAGTCGAATACACGCATCCCGGCATTACCATAAAGGCAACAGGGATCAAGTTGGATTCCTCTACGAACTTTTTTATTTTCCTTCCACCTCTAAATCTCCCAGGGAAAGCTTCGCGAATCTGCAAATGTTGATTTGATGATGTCGTGTCGTTCTCGCGACAGACGTGTCACACGGCTCGACGGTTATTGCTGACCTGGGAGTTTATTGCTCATTCTGATGCTGCAGAACCCACGCGTTGAGCGTTCGCGTGCCACCACCTTATACTATAACTTATTTATTAAATACGTTCGTTACATTTTTAGTAACTGCATTAACTTTTATAGGTATTACAATACATTTATGAATGTTTCAAAATAGTGCAATGGATTATCTCACAGTATCAGAATAAATGGGCACTTAATAAAATTAAAAAAAGAAACAATCGACTGTAGACTTGAATAATATGCGAGCTTATATTACGCTAAAGTGTAGAGGCAAAAGAGTGCGGGTGTGCGGGACTAGAGGGCGGATTACTGTGGCCATCCATTGCGGTCATTAAGACACATTACCCGCCCACCTCCTCCCCCTCCTCCCCCGCAAACAAACCCGCTTTTTAATTCAACTTTCCTCCTTTACCAATTTGCATGATTACTTTCGTTTTTATTATGCTCCTCCGACGCTGACTCCGAGCTCTATTACGCTAAAGTATTGGTTATTCAGATAAGTCGTAGTTTAAATACTGGGAAATCTTTTCCATTTTCTCGAGGAAACTGTTGAGTAAGCCACTGACTATAATATCTTATGTGCACATATTTTTTGCGTCTGCATATTGCTGATAGTGAAGTTCTAGACTTGGGTAGGAATATCTCCTTCTTATTTGCTTCGAAATAATACGAATTACTGTAGCTGTAAAATAGCTATCTAGTTCTCCTTTTGGATTTATGATAGTTTCATAATAGTGTTTTTATTAAATGTTACTTATAATAGAAATCAGAATAATTGAGCAAACAGATAGCAATATAATTTCTAGTTAATGAAACAAAAATTTAATAAAGTGTAAGTGCCTACTACAAATGTATAAAGACAATAATAAAATAAATGAGCAAACGAAATGTATATAGCAGGGGTCCATTACGTACGGTAGAGTACCTCCGAACAACTATCTGGAGCTACAATTTTGAAACAATTACCTCCAGCTCAATATCGTAAGATTAAGAAAGTCCACGGTCGGAATTAGGATTTGGGCGAATGAGGGCGAACCGTCTTAACAGCCCGACTCCACAAATTGCGGACCTTAACGAGCGCATAAAACTCGAGTCGCACTCTCGGAGACGCCACAGATTGTACTCAGACTTAGTTCAGGATTAATGGTGTAGAAAACAGATTATCATTGGCTGGATTTCCATTAGTAGAAGACCCCTGCCACCGGCGCGTGAAAACTCCTCAGATAACAGCCACTCCGTGTTATTATTTTCCACATAAGCGACGCTTCTCCCAATTTAATTCTATTACGTTCTGTCGCGTTTGAACGACAGGACAATAAAGTTGTTTGAGTCGTGACGACGACGACGACGTTCGCGTAGCTATACCTACCTATACCTATCCACCTATTGTAGGTACTACATAGATATTCGTCCCAATATAGTTGGGAGGCTGGTGCCGATAGCGCGGCTTCTCGCCTTTATTGAATACGCTGATCTCATTTTGTTGTTTTGTTTCGAATTTCATATGAATTCGTATTGAATGATCACGTCTTTACGATTTACTTCGTACCTTTTCGCAAATTGATAGAGCTGTGATAAATAAGGTTGAATCCTTTTTGATTTTTATTTTGTGGAATATTTGAACGGAAATATTAGTTGGTAGGTTTTGGGTAGGTACTTGTTGATACCCAATTTATGATTCTGATTTTTTTGTGGTCTTATCACAAGTTAATATTGAAAAAACTTAACCATCCGATGAGAGCATTCCGGCTATCTAATAATTCTAATGTTCCATACTTACTAGAAATATTTTAAAGGAAAAATTCATCTTCAAAAATTCACTTGCGGCAAGATTTGAACTAGCGTCCGTGGATCAATACTCCAGTGCCTAAACCGCTCGGCCACGCAAGTTCCCGAACTTGCGGGAACTTGCGTGGCCGAGCGGTTTAGGCGGTTTAGACGCGAGTTCAAATCTTGAGCAATAAAAACAAATTTACGAAATGTTCCATACTTATATTATAAAGAGAATTAAGCACTATTTGTTTGTAAAAAATAGGTTCTGAAACACTGGTCCGATTTAGAAATTTTTTTTCGCCAATAGGGAAAGTGAAAGAAATCGAGGAAGGCTTATTGAAAGTTTCTTGCGCTGTATAAACCTGTAAAATTTGATGAAAAGGCCAATTAATTATCATAGGCTACTTTTGATCCCGATTTCCGGGGATCGGGATACGATACGAGACTTACGCGAGTGTCCGCTCCACAGCCACAGCTCTGTTCAACTTTTCACCACAGCTCGTGCGGTACAATCGAATCGTTAGATATTGTAACGCATTTCCGTTTCCGGTAACCAGAAAACCTTCATTTCCAACCCTGTTATTTACTAAACAAACCGTAGAGAACAAACCATTATTTGTTCACAGTTTAAAAACATAACACGTACGATGCTCCGATGTTTTAATGAATACAAATTACGTTTGCAAATGTGGTTAATCTACAAATTAGTTACGGGCTTTGCCCCCTTGCCCCGTGAGCGATCACTGAATACACCCACAGTTAGTATAATCTACACTTTTATAATGAATGCAATGTAATTAGATTTATTAATACAAACAGGCTAGCCCTCGTTTATTTAAGTACTAGCTACGACCCGCGGTTTCACCCGCGTAGTCTATATGTTATTCTAGGTCTCCAGCTACCTATGTTATAAGTTTCATAGCAACCAGTTTAGTAGTTTCTACGTGATTGAGTAACAAACTCGTAGACATCTAAACATCCAAACACACACACTTTCACATTTATAATATTAGTAGGATTAGTAAGATAAGATGTTGCTGTCTAAAGGCTATACGATGTCGGCATAACAGCAGAACAGCCTAAAATGATAGCAATGTACTGAAATTGACAGGCTTTAGTGTCTAATACAATAATACACTCACTTATAAGAGTATAAAAATAACAAAATAGTGGCATTGGATCTGGGACCCATTTCGTTTAGACTGCACCGGTCTACGTATCGGAACACGGACAAGTTTTATAGAAGATCCGATTTTAGCCGGTGGATGGTGAAATTTTAATAAACTGTTGGTACTGCCATAGCATCTTACTTACTAATATTATAAACGTGAAAGTTTATGTCTGACTTTGTTACTTAATCACGCAAAATCTACTGATCCGATTGCGATGGATAGCAGGGAACCTGAAATAACACATAGGCTACTTTTTATCCCGATAATCCCGCAGGATCGGGACTTCCGCGGGTGATACCGCGAGGCGCAGCTAGTACGTATATAGTGCGGATAAACTGCTGGATATATTATTCTTTAATTTTTCCTAACATTTTCCATGAAGAAAATATCGGCAGAACTGATAAATTCTCGTTACTCCCACGTCAACACTATCATTATGATATGTGATATGTATTCGAGTGTCGGGTGCCCGAAATCAAGAGGGGGGAGTGTGGAGGCTTCGCGGGAATGAAGATTTACGATGCCAGTCATAGACTTAAAATAGCTAAAACCTTCAATATAGAAAGTATTTTAAAGGAAAAATTCATCTTCAAAAATTCACTTGCGGCGAGATTTGAACTCGCGAGTTCCCTTGCGAACTTGCGTGGCCGACGGGTTGAGGCACTGGGGTACTGATACAGTGACGCGAGTTCAAATCTCGCCGCAAGTGAATTTTTGAAGATAAATTTTTGCTTTAAAAATATTTCTAATAAATATGCCTTGAGCATTAAAACAAATTACGAAATATAGAAAGTATAACATAAAAGTAATATTATGATTTCTTATAAGTCGTCGCGAAGTCGCCGCGTCGTCGTTCAGCTAAAAAAACACATCAAACAATAAAATATATACATATTATTATATATCTTTGTTTTTTAAAAGTAGTTGGGGTATTTTTTATTTAAGATTTACTTTATTTTTTGAACGACAAAAGGACGACAAACGATCATAGTAGCGCGGATTATTTGTTGTTGTTACTTAAACCTAAATATAAGAATTTTCGAATTTAAAAGATATCCATGTAGGCCCAGCATGGAAAGAAGCTACCCAAAATTACTCGATAAATGGCATCTAGAGAATCCGGGGCCAAAAAAAGAAGAAATAAAAAAGCTACCCAAACTCGTGAAAGGCGACTAGGGATTTGAGAGAGACTAGTGAAACTAGTTCTCCTCGTGCTGTGGCAGCTAAAGTACTTGGTCCCAAGTAGGGTTGATGTCAGGCAGGCCACCAACCGTGATAATGCTTGCACTAAGTATGTTTAGTGAAGATTTACCTACTGTGCCGACCCCAAATGAAACGGAAAAAAGAAAACGAAGAAGTGTTTTTTTTTAATTATTTTTTTATACGTAATAGGCTAGCATTTGACCTCATCTCACCTGATGAGAAACGAGGATGAGGTCGACGATAAAGCATGCTTACCTAGAAGGTACCTATTCACTCTGGATTTGAAGACCCCAAGGTTATAGGTTTGGGGAAACAGTGAAGCTGGCAGAGAATTCCACTTATTGGCAGTGCGTACAAGAAAGGTGGAGGCGTGACGCTTTGTACGTGAAATTGGAATGTTTTGAGATTTAGTGATTAGAGATTATATTATACTACCAAAATTCAATGCAGCCGGTAGATTGGACCCTGTGAATCTATCATACTAAGACATATACCCCCTTACTTATAAACGATGATTAACAGATGACCAAGTTATGTAACGTTTGTCTTTGTCTGTCAACTTTGAAACTTCATGTCGCAGAAAAAGACAAATAATATGAAGTTATGCAACTGTTAACAACGTTTATGTAAGGTGGATAATGTGGGCTCCAAGTCATCGGTTCGAATATCTAATAAAATAAATTTGGTTATCACCTATGTAAAATTTTATAACAACCGACAACCGTTGGGGTAAACGAGTTCTGGAGTGAAGACCGCGTCTCGGCAAACGTAGTAAAGAACGTCCTCAGGCACGTTGGAGCGACGATTTGCGCAAAACGGCTGGCACAAGCTGGATGTCCAGCAGTGGACTGCAACAGGCTGGTGATGATGATGATTAAAATTGTATAGTAATTCAAGCAACTGCCGTTTCAATGATGGATCAATTTACAACGAGTAATAAAATTGTGACGATGTATTCTCTATTCCATAATGGGCATTTTACATCTACGATAGGAGTATAACGAGCGGTAGATGAGGCGTAAAGAAGCCCAATTCCGGTTATTATACCTATAAACCAAGCTCTATAACGATATATTTGTTAGATTTTATGTCCGTAATGCGAGTCAGTTTAATTTTCGTATTTTAAAAGTTGGTTATGAAGAATTTGTGGTGTTTGTCTAAATTTTATATGGTGTTACGTGTAAATTGTTATCGAATAATACAATATTGTGACATAAGTACTTTTATTAAGCACAATAGAAAAGCGTTTGACTACTATCGATCGGTGACGATCCTACTAATATTATAAATGCGAAAGTTTAGATGTTTGTTTGTGTTTCAATCACGCAAAAACTACTGAACCGATTGCGATGAAACTTGGTATACAGTTAGTTGAAGATCTGGATTAAAACATACTTTTTATACCGCTATTCCAGCGGGATCGGGACTTACGCGGGTCTAGGCGAACAACTTTTGTTCTATGACTTTTGGAAATTCGAAGTACTTTCCGAAATTTTTAAGTCTAAAGTTTACTTGAAGATCAGCTGTTTCTTAGAGTTCGAGGTCATTGACCTTATGTTGTCCTTTCATTTAGTTTGGTCTACTACAATCAAACCTTCAATTACCTTTATTTTCAAAAACAGCTGTTTTTTCAGTGAAACATTATCTCAAAATTATCAAAAAAATATTTTGAAATTTCAAAAGTCGTAGAACAAAAGGTGTTCGCCTAGACGTCTAGAACAACCCCCTTTCGGATTAAAAGGACTTGCCCGTTACATCTTGTATACTACTACTACTAAGTATTTATTGTATTTATCTGCAAGTCACTAAGGAAGACGGGTCGGATCTTGTTCCACTGCCGTCTTCCTTGTTCTAGACGAGCGTGTTACATCTTAGAACATATCGTCACTTACTATCAGGTGAGATACAATCGTCTTTTTACATAATAAGGATATCAAATTGTTTTGATTATAATTTAGATAAGACCAATGGATTCTTTCAGGATTCTCGAATAGTTTTCTTAGGTAATCGCAATTATTCACCTATACCTACTAAGTATACAAGATGTAACGGGCAAGTCCTTTTAATCCGAAAGGGGGTTGTTCTAGACGTCTAGGCGAACACCTTTTGTTCTACGACTTTCGAAAATTCGAACTTTTTCTTTTGAAAATTTTGAGATTATGTTTCACTGAAAAAACAGCTGTTTTTTTAAATAAAGGTAATTGAAGGTTTGATTGTAGTAGACCAAGCTAAATGAAAGGACAACATAAGGTCAATGACCTCGAACTGTAAGAAACAGCTGATCTTCAAGTAAACTTTATACACTTAAAATTTTCGAAAAGTACTTCGAATTTCCAAAAGTCATAGAACAAAAGTTGTTCGCCTAGACGTCTAAAACAACCCCCTTTCGGCTTAAAAGGGCTTACCCGTTACATCTTGTATATTGAGGGTTAGGTACCATAATGAAGTACTTCATTCATCCTGCTAATAAAATACATTTGAATAAAATATATCTACGAGTACTTTAAAAAAAATTAAATTAATAAAACCTCGTAATTTTTGAAGTAGTAGTTTTTTTGAAGTTTTTTAATTTAAATTTGTATTACCAGGACGATTTAGGTCCTACATTAAGAGACCATGGTAGCCCCAATATATATGTAAGATTCATATTTAAAAAAATAGCATCATTAAGGAAATAAATAAATATGTAGGTAGGTCTACCCAATAGATGGCAGTGGCAATAAATTCTTGCCAGTAAGTATATATTTATGTACTCCGCCCGCTCTGTTTAACCACCTTGCCTTTCCGCCCAAGTGCCTACCTATAGCCTATAGCGTAGCATAGCCCATGGTTTAGATATTTTTTCAAACTTAAATATACGTACAAAACATTAATAAAGAAAATTTTGGTAAGTGTTCAGCCACCCTCAACAGTCGACGACCACATTCTGATCATGCAAAAAAATTAAAAGAAAAGATAGGAAGTTTTTTTTAAATTCAAAACGATATAAATATTATTTTACAGGAAATATGTGGGAATGCGACTTTAGTTTCTATCTTTTAAAACATCCATATTATAATATGATTAGTTACAATGGATTTTAAATCCAGAAACATATAATTAATACGAATATCACAATGTAGGTACTCGTACAAGTTAATTATAAAAAACATTAGCACTGAAATTATTATTAGGTAACCCGTTATCTATATTAATTAAAGTATAATAAAATTTGTAGTGAAAAATGTTATTGTTATTTTAAAATTGTATAATATTAATCGTATCGTATTTTTTATCTTATTTGCATTGAATAAATCCACAACTAGAAAGCAACATAGATATTGGGCCCTACCACTATAATACCTATCTAAATAATCGTAGTTATTATAAAACTTAAAGCTAGTCTTCATCCAGACAAACCAGCTAAGTAGAACTACTATACCTACTTATAGTTGTGTATTTGCTTCAGTTCATGCATGTTCCTTTATACAAGGCAGCTCAAACAGTGCGCGATATTATTTTGTAGTCAGGCGGCTTCAGGCACAGAACACAATTAACTTGTAAGATTGTCTGCGGAGGCTGCACTCGCTCCCTCGCCTTCCTCATCCATCTACCCTCCCTTCCAAACAAAACATCAATAAACTCACCCCTATATGCGAAAACCTGCCTTATTTGTTGCGTTATTAGGTTCAGAGTACAGTGTTTTTGATTAAGTTTTATGTGCCGCATTTATTTCGTGTAGGTATAGTCAGTCCAGTTACCCTTGATTGGTTGTCGTTCCTCTAATCCCGTTTTGATCCTTTCCACCCAAAACCTAGCCCTCTTCGTTCCTGAGTTAACTATTGACGTGCATAGGTAGGTAGGTAATTGTATGTGTGTGTGTTTTAATTTATCTACATACTTGGGGGAGATACTCGTACGTTTTTCAATATTTGAATGCGATTTTTCAGTGATTTTTTGTAGGTAAATATGGGTCGCTTATGAATAGATAATAAGAAATTTGATTTGGAACGCAAAGGTTCATTACTTAGGTAGGTTTTTATGATGACTTTCGTTCGATTTTCCACATTCGATTATAGGTAATTAAAAATTAAAGAAATTTTGCACTCAGGCGCTATTTTGGGAAGTTTGTAAAAGGTAATGCATTTACATTGTTATAGGCAAATCAATACTAAACAAAAGTTAACTGAAATTTAAATTAAAACTAATTACTATATTGATTAGTTTTTAAATAAATGCTTTCTAAAATTTGCACATGTTTAGAAAGCATTTTTTTAAATTAGTCATCCAAGTGAAGGAAATACTTTAAAAAATATCAAAAAATAAGTAAATTAAATAAATATTGCACGACACTACGCACAGCACAATCTAACCCCAAACTAAGCATTATGCTTGTACTATGAGTACTAGACAACGGATATACTACATATATTACTATATTTTTTAATAAATAATAGGGGTTAAAGTATGAAATTGCCGTTTTATTGCAATAGGTTCTTTGAATTGACATAGAATCTTCATGGTTTGAGGTTTTCGAATGAAACTTTTTTCAAATGGTTTCTGTGATGTTATTTTTTAAAAAAATGTGAAACATTTGAATATCGACTTTCAATTGTTTTTGTTATTCAATTTAGACAAGAAAGATGGATACTGCGAAAATTCGAGTGATTTTTGAATACGAGTTCCGACGCGGAACTAACGCGGCAGAAACAGCCCGCAATATCAATGCTGCGTTTGGAGAGGGGTCTACTAATGAACGCACCGTGCGATTTTGGTTTAAACGCTTTCGTGATGGAAATTTCGACTTAAAGAACGAGCCACGAGGAAGACCGCCCACACAGGTGAATAACGATGAATTAAGAGAGATAGTGGAAGCCGATCCTAGTCAAACTACCCAGGAATTAGCGGCATGGTTTAACGTTACCTTACCCACTTTATTGACTCACTTGCGTCAAATCAATAAAATAAAAAAATACGAAAAATGGGTGCCTCATGATTTGACTGATCTGCAGAAAGAAACGCGTGTTGAAACTTGTGTTGCCTTGTTGAACCGGTACAGAAATGAAGGAATATTGGATCGAATTGTAACATGTGATGAAAAGTGGATTCTTTATGATAACCGGAAAAGAAAAATGCAATGGCTGACCCCAGGTCAAATGCCACAACAGTGTCCTAAAGCAAAACTTACCAATAAAAAGGTAACGGTAACTGTTTGGTGGTCTCAGCATGGTGTTATTCACTATAGTTTTCTTCGATCTGGTCAAGCAATTACGGCAGATGTCTATTGTGCCGAACTCCGAACCATGTTGACAAAACTAGCAGTAAAACAGCCCCGACTCATGAATCGATCTTCACCATTATTGCTCCACGACAACGCGAGACCTCACACAGCACGAGAAACCATTTTGACCCTTGAGGAACTGCACTTAGAAACCATTCGTCATCCTCCATATTCACCAGACCTTGCTCCAACGGACTACCATTTTTTTCGTGATTTGGACAATTATCTACGTGACAAGAAGTTTTCTTCCCAGGAGGCAGTACAAAATGCTTTCACACAGTTTGTGCAGTCTAGATCGTCGGAGTTCTATCGCAAAGGCATTAATAACCTTCCCATTAGATGGCAGCAATGTATAGATAATAATGGCAACTATTTTGATTAAATAAATTTGTTAAAAATTTAAAAAATAAACAATTAAGATTTTCAGTACAAATCGGCAATTTCATACTTTAACCCCTAATACATACATATACATCGATTGGACACCCAGACCGGATCCAATTATTTTGTTTTTAAAAAAGGTACTATTTTTCCAATAAATTAATGGACAACAAAAATTAAATAACTACCGGATAGTACTAAAATGGTTATAGGTAATTAGAATGGTCTGTGTTAAAGAAATTATTTTTAAGTCCAGAACGTTAAATATCCTTTAAATTTGAATTTAAAGGATATTATTATAGTTATTTAATTTTTGTTGCCTTTCATCGAAATTTCAATTTCATCTTCATTATAAGATCGGATAATAGTGTTGGTATTTCAATTACGCGGTTATTACGTCTTGTGTTGTTTGGCCGGTAAATATTTTATAGGGTTGATATGATAAGGCAGGCCCGGGCTCGCTGACTAGGCGATCCCTGATAAAATAAAAGTCATCCTGATGTTTACAGCCAATATAGATAAGACGGTGACGTGGTTCGTTGCAGCCACGGCCACCGGCACACGTGCTCACACCCGACCCTGAACAAATACAGCCTAATTAGACAGCAAATAATAAAAACTACGCGGTATTTGATAATGGACGTACTTGAGCAAATTTGACGATTTCTGTTGCGCGTTTGAGGAAATCTGACTGTGAAACCGAACGTTGCAGGTTCAATTCTATGAAGTCTATTGAATCAAATCGAATATGCGTCCGAGAGATGCGACCTCCTGCAATTTTTTTTTATTATTATTGTTTTATTTCACCTTTTTTAAATGTACCTACTTATGTACCTACCTACTTTCTACTGCCACTAAAAATCAACAAAAATGTAACCGCAATTTTAATTATTGAGGAGTTTTCTGAGGAGAAGGTGGTTTCAAGTGCTTTATCAATCTGTACTTACCTAGTTTTCTAGAGGCCGATTGTTTTTGGTAGAAGTCCAAAATTGAGTAATTCCTGCATCCTGGGATGCAATTCTGTTCATTATTCCGAAGATACTCATCAGATCCTCCTCAAATGGAACCATCTCCGATCTTCCACCTTTTCATTAAAAAAAAAACCACCTTAATCAGTCAAGTCATCTTCGAGTATCGAGAAACACCCTAAAAAATTACGCAATTTATTGAGAAACTCCTTCTTTTTTTAAGTCGGTTAAAAAGCTCTTTTTAAAGTGTAGATGCTATAATATTTGTATGATTAACATTATTCATTTACCGGCTTTGCGAGTTTTTGTATGTAGGTATCTATGCACATTAAAGAAAGAATTAAAAAAATTAAATATACATGTCTAGTTAGATTCTGGATAGTGCATTAAGCTAACGGGTCACCAACGCTTTACATTAGGTACTATGTATTATTCCAAATTTCCAGTTAACTACAATCAGAGTTTAAACGCAATTGCCTTAGAGGTTTTAAGTGAAGGAGCAATAAACACATCCACAATCACAAACGTTCACTTAGTAGTAGGGTAGGATTGTTTTGTTTTCTACAGTGATAGCGGGTATTGAAATCAGAAACCCGCAGGTTTGTTCGACGCTCGCATCTCGCGGCGAATGCTCCCGACAAAAAGAGCAAAGAATCGGAAAGCGATATGGCTAATCCCACTAATCGGAGAGCAATTGAAAAATAAAAATGTAGATGGCGGAATGATTCCATTTAGAGCCAAAACGATGCGACAAAATAATAAAAAAGGTGCGGGTAGAACGGAATGGCAGTGTCCCGGCGGCGGCCGCCGGCTAATATTGAAAGCAAATCCTCGACTAAATCCTTAAAGCGGCAGGATTGAAGCACCTGGAAACTGTATGTTGGCGCGGCCGAGACCGCGCGCCAGCCGCGCCGCTCCGCTTCGGTCCTGGTACAGTAGGCGACAAAAGCTCATATACATCGTAGAATTTAAAACAGGTTCATAATTATTGAATTGCTCTATGTTGAAAAATATTTGATTACCTACAACGGGCCAGGTGAAGCTAAATAAAAGATTTTAAAAAGAATTCAAGTCTGGTATAAAGTTGAATTTATGTTCTAGTTAATGATGTATTTAGTGTTGAATGGTTTTGCAATTAATTTTCAATGGCAAGAGGTAGCAAAGTTTTGACAGACAGAAACAATGCATTTTGTGATCAATTGACCTGAACATCATTATAATAATAATTAATAATAGTTTGTTACAAAACTAAACCACAGTACTTATGGATACTATTCTAAACTTAAATCCTATTCTATCATATCCTACTCTAATTATAAAGTTTTGTGCATGTGAAGATATATGTGTGTCTTTGTTGCTTCTTACCGCAACACCGCTGAAGCGATTGCAATGAAACTCGGTATGCAGATATCTTGAAAACCTGGAACAAATTTAGGATTTTTATTTTGAATTTACAATGCAGAAACCGCGGGGCACTGCTGTATAATGATAAACTTACATTTTTTAAACTCCTATGGTTGACGTCCTCTTCTGTTACTGGCCTGTATCCTCCCTGATAATCATTCCCGGATTATTGTATACTTTCCGCCTAATGTCACACGATTTACGCGAATCAATTGTTCCCTACTTATTAGCATTGGATTTTATTCTGATACAATTTTTAACGTTTTTAATGAAAGCGTTTATTTAAAGGTTTTACGAAGGCTTAGGCTATTTTGTGTGTCAACCTTTACTGAACTGATTTTATGTGTCTTTTTTATTGCGATTGGAATAAAGTAGGTAGGCTCTTAAGAGGACTATTTCACGGACGCGTCGAGGCGTACTTCTCCATACAACGACAATAATAAGAAAAACCCATTTCCACCCCTTAACTTATCTGATTAGTCTGTTTTCACCATATTAGTCTAAACTTGGTATTCGATGACATATGGTTGACCCCTTAAATGGGACCATTAAAATGGGCTGAATGAAGACGGGCCCAGGCTGAATCCGGGCTGACGGAGTTTTTAAGTATACGTTTTAGATTACTTTTCACCATATTAGTTTCAACTTAATAATACTCGATGAGATAGGGTTGCCTTTCTGTGGGTTAATTTTAATTGCAACAACAAGAAACTTTCCAAAATCCATGAAGATATTTCGCTCTACCATGCTCGTTTCTCGATCTTTTGTCGCTTTAAAAAATAATAGATAATAAAAAAAACTTTTTTTTTACTTGGTTTATATTTTATTTTTATTAATTGATGTGTTTTTTTTAACGGCGACTTAGCGAAGACTTATAATAGATTATGGTAGGGCGGCAGATTATTAGACAGAGAAATCTGAAACCTTAGGTCAATCGCGTTAGTTTCGGTGAAATGGCGAACTCTTAAATAACAAAAAATATTCAAAAAATCTCAAAGTCCGCAAGCAAATATTTCCGCAGTGCATTTACGATCAACAAACAAAACAACTACGTTTGTTGTATGACGATTATACAAATTGACGTCATTCCAAATCGTAAATTTAGTTTTCAACAAATTGTTGATAAAAAATTAAGCCAATTTAAGTGTGTGTTATGTTTGCTATCGCGCAACATGAGGTTCCGTAGGTTATTAAATTATGCTTTATACTCATCGAACTGGACTTATCTCTATTAGAGACTAGAAAAATAAAGGTTGCCTCAGAGTTATGCATGTCAAATTCATCTTTTACGGACGAGCTTCATCAGTTCCAAAGTCAATTTTTTTTTATTTCTATTATGGTTTTCGAGATTTTGCATAATAAAACACTTTACTTGAAGGCGCGTTCCGAAGCCGTGGTAGTTTTTTGAGCTAGCTAGGGATAATAATTGACCGAACGAGCGAAGCGAGTGAGGTCCAGTTTAGACGGGCCTGGCGCTTGTATCTTTGTAACTTTGTATGTTTGGATGTTTGTTCGACGATAACTTGAGTATCGTAGCTACGATCTTTATGAATTTTGGTATGCGCGTAGTTCAGGTCAGTAAAATTTATGAGTTCGCAGATGAGCCAGATCGGTAGGAGGGTTGGGGAGATAGGGGGTGCAAATTGAGAAAAAATCAAGTTCTAAAAATTTGTCAATAGATGGCGCTCGACATCTCTTCTAGATCGCGGTATCGTTGCGTTTGCTTGCGATATGTACTCCAAGATCTGACATTTCTGTAGGGAATGTAAACGTCTATTAGTGTTCAATGTAAATTATTCATGTTTATGTTACAAATTGTGGTCGATTGTCGTAATTAAGAAATAATTCTTGTTGTGTTATCGTTATACTTGTCTTTCGTTATATTAGGGGTTAAAGTATGAAATTGCCGATTTGTACTGAAAATCTTAATTGTTTATTTTTTAAATTTTTAACAAATTTATTTAATCAAAATAGTTGCCATTATTATCTATACATTGCTGCCATCTAATGGGAAGGTTATTAATGCCTTTGCGATAGAACTCCGACGATCTAGACTGCACAAACTGTGTGAAAGCATTTTGTACTGCCTCCTGGGAAGAAAACTTCTTGTCACGCAGATAATTGTCCAAATCACGAAAAAAATGGTAGTCCGTTGGAGCAAGGTCTGGTGAATACGGAGGATGACGAAAGGTTTCTAAGTGCAGTTCCTGAAGGGTCAAAATGGTTTCTCGTGCTGTGTGAGGTCTCGCGTTGTCGTGGAGCAATAATGGTGAAGATCGATTCATGAGTCGGGGCTGTTTTACTGCTAGTTTTGTCAACATGGTTCGGAGTTCGGCACAATAGACATCTGCCGTAATTGCTTGACCAGATCGAAGAAAACTATAGTGAATAACACCATGCTGAGACCACCAAACAGTTACCATTACCTTTTTATTGGTAAGTTTTGCTTTAGGACACTGTTGTGGCATTGGACCTGGGGTCAGCCATTGCATTTTTCTTTTCCGGTTATCATAAAGAATCCACTTTTCATCACATGTTACAATTCGATCCAATATTCCTTCATTTCTGTACCGGTTCAACAAGGCAACACAAGTTTCAACACGCGTTTCTTTCTGCAGATCAGTCAAATCATGAGGCACCCATTTTTCGTATTTTTTTATTTTATTGATTTGACGAACATCACAGAAACCATTTGAAAAAAGTTTCATTCGAAAACCTCAAACCATGAAGATTCTATGTCAATTCAAAGAACCTATTGCAATAAAACGGCAATTTCATACTTTAACCCCTATTATTATTCGTTTAATAATAATTCTTATTTTGTAAAAAAAAATAAAGCTGCTGGTGTTAAAATCCTACAAAAAACAAAATCTGTAAATGGATTCTCGTGAGGTCTCAGTTCGGGGCGAACACCTAGTAATTATAATTTAAATTCAAAACTATTACAATATCTCTATAGTCTACGCAAACTGGAACGTTTTGTTACAAATAATTATGAGGCGGTAGTTTACAGCAACTTTTTAGAATGTTAAAATAAACAAATTACATCTCAGTCAACCTTGAAAAAGCAAACTGTAAAGTTAGCGAATGCTCGGTTCGTTTAAAAACACGATTAAACCCGGAAACTAAAGTGTTTTAAATTTTTCAGTCAGTTTTTTGCTCAGGCGGGAATCCCCGACTTCTTTGCGACAGTAAGATCGAGAGTAGCGTCCTTCTGGCATCGCTTGAATGCCTCAAGTAATGAAATAATTAAGGGAGTAGCTGGCAACCTTCGTATCGTAATCCAATATTAAAACATTCAATATCGGTGCACACGGAGCTAAACAAGAAAAAGAATAACACAAACCAAATAGCTTTTGACTTTAGGTGTACCTAAAATTACCTATTAATTACCGCATTATTAACTATTCCCTTTAAATGGGTATTACTATTAATAACTGTAATTGTTATTCTTTTGTATGACTATTTTTGTATTTAATGGGTCCAGTCCTGTGCCTGAAATAATTTTATTCTATTTATTATATTTGCAGGAATTTACTCACAAAACTTTAAAAAAGTCAGGCCCAGTGATCAGCCAGCCAACTGTGCGTACATGGCATGCCAAAACTATAAGTTTTCTTAACTACTAATGAACAAATATGTCCTATGTTTATTGTTACTAGAATTTACAAGGAGAAATGCACCTTAAAAAAATATCCGTGGTAGGATTCGAACCTGTAACCTTCGCTTGATGGGTACTTCCATTAAAATTTGTCCTAGTAAAATATTTTTTTTTGCTCATGAACTCTAAAAATAGTGATAAAACGTAGGGTAAACTACCGCTACCGTGTTGCTACGTGGCATCTGCTACAAAACTCCGTAGGCATGTTACGTAGCGAGCGTCTACGCTACGCGAGAACTTGATGAATCTCACAAAATAACTAGTAGTTCGCCCCGAGCGGAGACCTCACGACCCCCTATCTCCCCAGCCCCCCTACCGATCCGGCTCATCTCCGAACTCATAAATTCCATTGACCTAAACTACTAATACCAAAATTCATGAAGATCGGAGCTACAATACTCAAGTTATCGTCGAACAAACATACAAAGATACAAGCGCCAGGCCCGCTTACACTGGACCTCACTCGCTTCGCTCGTTCGGTCAATTACTACGGGTTTACTATTGAAACGAATTTGAACCCAGGTGGGTTCAAATTCGTTTCAATACCAAGCTGCTGAGCGATATATGAGCGTGCTATATTTTAGGCCACATTGATATTTACTATCCTTCTCCATCCAAAGGTTGCCTGGAATAAATCGCCTTTATGGCTGCCCATTTGTGCAACATGTTAATTTGAAGCTTTTTGTGTATAATTTTATATATATTTTTTATCTTATAATTGGGTATCTTTATTATTTGTTGAAAAAATAAAGTATTAATCCATTTATCTACCATTAAGTCATCATAAAGAATATGTGGTTTAGATTCCACAAATATCTACCTACTAAATATTGAAACGATAAAATAATATTTAAAGTCAAATAACACTTTCTTTGGCAGTCGTGTAAAAATAGATGACTTAGGTACATAAATGAACCACCAAGTGTGTAATAATAACTTAAATATAGAAAATGTAGCAATAAAACGGTCAAAATATCAGTGGTATTTTTTTATTATGACTAGAGGTTTTAATTACAAAAACAACCGACATACCCCGCGGGGTTAATTTACATTATGTTTTGCATTTAACAAATTTATTGTGTTACGAGATATTATTCACTTGATATGTATTAAAATGAAACATTGAATTTATTTTCATACGGATATTTTACTATTAATAGCGTATAACTGGTTAAGGTTGCTCTTCTACTGAAGCGGAGCTGGGCAGAGTGGAGTTATTTATTAATTAATTATCATCATCATCAAGCGTTCTCGGTAACACCCTTCCCGGGAGTTTATAATAAATAAATATTTATATTTATTTAATATAAATATTTATATTTATTTATTTACTTAGTGACGGTTAAAAACTAATTACTATAATCAAATATATCCAATTTTGTGTTTGGTGGACTTTTTTGGATATCAGCTCCGCTCCGTTGTAAGAGATTTCATGCACTTTCATTAGGTAATTTACGACCTGCTCCGCCCGAATCCGCTTCTGTGGAAACGCACCGCTCGAATTCTTAAAGGTGACTTAAAATTAGTTTCACAAAAATCGGGATTATTGCATAATGCGATTTTTAACCGTGTACGTGATTTTGTAGTTGTAACTCATGGGGCCATTGCAGTTGCCATTCCAGTTGCAGTTTTTCTAGGCATTATTTTTTTATTTCTAAAGTAGATTTACCTATACGTATTAGCTCTTTGAAAACTTGCTAAATTACATTTTTATATTATTTTTTAGTATTTCCTACACTTGGATGACTATTTTTAAAGTTCAAGAATGCAGGTTCAAGTCCTGTGAGCTGCGAATTTTTAAAAAACATTTATTTGAAAATAGTTATTGTTGTCAAATTCTCAACGATGTGTAAAGAGATTCAATTACAATACCAATTCTTAAGTCCCGTTTTAAGTCACCTTTGAAATACGAACCCTAGGCTCATTAGGTTGCGGGGTCTCGGACCTATAAAGTCTTAACCAATTTGCATCATGAGGCGTGAAGTTACAATGACTTCAAAAGGTCCTTACCGTACCTCGCCCTCGCCTAACTAGCCTCCTGAAATACGTATAAGGTAGTCTATATTTACGACTTTCATTAGGAATGTAAATATTTACAATTTACACAATTTAGTTGTATTTTGTCACTGATAAATAGGCACACGGAAAGGTAGTCTAATTTGTGAATTTTAACTAAAATTAATTCTATTAATTAATTTAAATATTAAATACGATTATTTACAATATTTCCTAGCTTATATTTGAAGAAACTATTCTTTAACAAAGTCTGATAATGGCTTCTGTTATACAGTTATGAAGAGTTTTTTTTAAGAAATTAAAATGATTTTTAAACAAACTTATTTAGGTACTTAGAAGCCTAATAAAATGTTAAGTATGTTTTTTTTAAGACTATAATTTGACGTTTTGGTTTTTGATTTGTTTTTTTTTCTTGCAAGAACATGTATCAAATCGTAGTCTACAATTACAAAACGACTTACAGTCATAGTACAATAATGTACTTTTAAATTATTTAAGCACTTTGGTCTCGTTCTTTTGAAAAATTTCGTCAAATATAAATTAGTCCTAAGTACGTCGGGTTTAAGTTACAGGTAAATATAATATAAATATTTTAATAAATATTGAGATCCTGGTTACGTTAATCTCATTGGTTCGCGGCTATTTTGATGATAACATTCGTCTTTGGATATGTGACTTTAATTAAATACTTATAAAAATATTTAACATTATTAATATTTTACAACTTTTTATTAATTTATAGAAATCAGATTAATCAAAATGCCCATTCGGTAATTTACTCATACGAGTGCAATGCTCAATGTGAAATGAGGAATTTCAGCAACTTCAATAAATAGGTACTGTTGTTCATATGCATAATACAGAATACAAGTTTATAATCTTTTTTTTATTTAATATGGCTGAATTTATGGGAGATACATTTTTATATAATTTGTCACTAGTGAGACACTAACCAAGTGATGTTTCTTAACAGTGATACAATAAAAAAGTAAACTGATATGCTATTTAACAGATTTTCACAATATAGAAAGTTAATTTAAAAAACTCATATTTTTATTAGAAAACAAAAAATAATACCACGGAAATTACTGCTTCAACTAGTTTTTAGTTCATTAAGTACCTCTCAGATATTAACGTCTTATATTGAATAGTCATAATTTAAAAGTTTTGTAAGAAAACTGAATACCTACAACATAAATATCCAGCATAAGTCGTGGTATCACTTTAAATCTTCATTAATACAAAATTACCTCAAAACATTACAATTACCTCTTACAATAAATCTCTATTTACATTTTACAATAAAATTTAAACTAGGTACAACCTTAACGTAGCTAAGAAGATATTAAGCTGTAAAAATTGCACACTCGGCTTTGGTATACGTAACTACATAATATATACAAACCTATTAATTATTATTATATTAAACATCGTTAGGTTTATTGCCCGAAGTTTCGTAACGATTAGGTATACTAACAATGAGGATTTCAAACTTTCTTACAAGATTTCTTACCTTACAATTACGATATACTTTCTACATCTTTACAACAGCTTCTTCCAAAGTCAATAAAGTGTGGAATTAAAAAATCATATTCATCAAAATAGTCTGTAGCATTTATATCAAAATATTTTGCAAGCACGTGAGGAAAAATATTTTATTTTAATCGTAAATGCATTTTCATTTTAGAATGCTTCAATACTAAACGATAAAACGAATCAAATGGGGTCAAACATGGTTTTGAACCAATGTCAACTCATCAAAACCACTGAAGAATTCTTTGGTATTCTTTCGTGGGTACAACTAAGCTTGGGTCACTTAAATCTGACCAGATCGCAACGATAATGTCACTCGAGTGTCCATTAAAACCCACAAACTGAGGCGTCACATTTATTGAAGAATTCAGTCGAATCCATCTCATAAGTAGAAAAATTCAGTGGAATAAATCCCATATGTAAAAGAGTTCAACCGAATTCGTTTCTTATCAAAGAGTTCAATCAAAACAATCTCAAATGTCGAAGAACTCAGTCGATCCAGTCCCACACGTAGCATAACTCAATTAAATTCATCCCACCTAAAGAAGAACTCAATTAAATTAATCTTACAAACTGAAAAACTCCCATATATCGAAAAAACAATCGAAACAGTTCCATAGTTAACAGAACTCAATTAAATCCATTCCACATGTTGATGAACTCAATGGAATTAAACTCACTTAACTCAGTCGATCCAGTCGCACAGGCAGCAGAACTCAATTAAATTCATCTCACGTGCTGAAGAACTCAGTCGAATTCAACCCATACGCCGCAGAACTCAGTCGATCCATTCCATACATCAAGAAAGTTCCACAGACAGCAGAACTCAATGAAATCTATTCCACATGCAGAAGAACTTAGTTAACTTCATCTAACATGCTGAATAACTCGGTCGAATTCCACCCATACATCGCAGACTCGATCCAATCCATTCTAAATGTCGAAGAACTCAATTGAATCAGTTCCACAGATAGCAGAGCTCAGTCAAACCAGTCCCACAGGTAACAGGAGAGCGTGTCTAAGGTGGTGGGTTGCGCGGCGTGTAGTGGAGGCTAGGAGGCGCGCGCGGCGTGTAGCTGGAGCTGCGCAGGCGCGGGCGGCGAGCGGTCGTCGCGGGCGCGCGCCTCGTCTCAGAGTACGCGGTCGGCGACTCCGCCCGCGTACTGGCACGCTGACAGTGGAGCGGAGCCCGCTCGGGACACCGGCGACACTGAGCCGTAGCTCCCGCTGTAGCCGCTCGAGTGCTGTTCAAACGAATTCACATATGAATATATTTTTTTACAAGAAATGTTTATCAAAAAACATACATGGACATGCATTCATAAAACCTTTATCGCCTTGTGTATATGTCATTATACCGTATAGTTAACAGCCTAAACCAATTTCAATATTAGAGGATAATATTCTATGGAAAACAACTTGCTCAAAAACAAGAAATAGATTACTGAAACAGTTAATAAGATTATTCCAATAACTCTCAAATCCTATGGGATCAAGGTGGTTAAACTCGCTTCCTGGTCAGTGCAGACGTTTTCAATAAATGACATATTATACAACCGTAATTATTCCCTTTTTGAGTAACTTATATAAAAAATGTAAACACAGAACTGTCAAGACAAAATAACAAAGGGCTGTCACTTTAAAATAAGTTTCTGAGTTTTTTGTTTACATTTTTGATCTAAGTTTCCGAAAAAGGGTAATGTCTGCCTAAATACTGTTATTCAGCCAAATTTTTTTTAATAAACGCAAACTATTATAAAATGCAGTTTTAAGATACAAATACGTACTAAGTCAGTTGGTCAGCCAGAAAGAAAAATAACTCCTAAAAGCTAACAACAACAAAAAAAGACACACCAAATTTATATTAGTCAAAGGTAACTCACGTAACCGACCTGCTTCGCCTTCAACCGCAGCGAGGCTATCGAGGAGGACATGGCGGGGTAAGGCTCCGCGCGGTACATGCTGTAGGGGTTCGGAGGCGCGGTGTAAGGGCACGGCGCGACGCCGCCGGCCACGCCGCCGGTACCCCCCACGCCGCTCATGCCGCCGCCGCTCACGCCGCCCATTGACGTCGCCGTATTGAAACAGTTTACTGAACCTATTCGAATGAAAATTGGTGGTTTTAAATACAGTTTAAAGGGGAGAGTGTGTTTTGTAGACGTGGGTGCGTTTTAATGCTTGTATGCTGAGATGCAGTAGTCATTCATCACTATCCGAACGATGTTCCCGGTGCATCCCTCTCGGGAGTCTCCACTTCGCCCGATCTTCGGCTAAAATGCAGTAGTGTGCTTATATACCCAAAATATATTTGTTCATATTTGTTAACTCTTAATATGAAATTTGATCACTAGTTTAAAACTAACAAGTCAAGAGTGAACAAATATCTATATATAGATAGGCAGGTAAAGATAGAGATAGGTACTATACCTTGATGATGACTTGCAGGTACGACAGATCCGAGTGGATTAACAGGCCAGGGAAAGCTTTTAGTTCCAAGCGGGCTGGGAACCTTAGCGGCCCAGTTGTTGTACGGATACGAAGAGTATAGAGCGTCAGTGTCGGGGAAGGGCTGCATTAGTCCATTGAATTGTGTGCTGAAGCCGTTCTTGAAGTCTGCTGCAGCGGCTGCGGCGGCATTCATAGCGTTACGTTCCCGTTTCCGCCATTTTGCTCTTCGGTTTTTAAACCAAACCTATAACAACATTGTCCTAGATAACATTTTGATATAATTTGGCCAAATAAAATGAGCTCTACACCTTTTTGGCGCAGAAATCGAATGTAACCTAGCAAGTTTTAACGAGATTCAGTATCAGGACGCGACCGGCGTTGCGTAGGTAGTTATTAACTTTACTCATTACAAAGTTGACAGTGAGATTGTGGCAGCAGCGGTGGCGTATTCTCGCCACGTAGTGCCCCACCCGACGCGCGCCCGCAACCAACGACCCGTCTAATTGTGACCACGAAATGAAGATAAACGAGCGTCGCGATTGGGCGGGACGCTCGCCGCGGCACAATCGAGCCGCAACAAATGAGTGGCATCGCGGAGCGGTGTGGTGGTCGGTGGTACGGATCGATGCTTGTGTCGGTGGTCGGTGGCTCGCGCTGACCGAACGACGGAGGCGCTCTCTGATGCCGATAAGTCGCCGTGAGCGCAGATAACGCGCGCGCTGATGGATGGCGAGCGTCCGTCACGCCACGATCGATCGCACCGACGACACCTCCACGATAAATTGCGCAATCCACGTAGCGACTGCAATAAATATTGTGCCAGTACCGGTATTTGTCTCACTCACTGTGGCGGGTTCACCCAGCCGAAACGGTAAATAATACCCTCTTTCCTCGGTTAAGTGAACATAAACGGTCGTTTCCACCCCATATACGATCGTTTATTTTTCGAAACATAAATTTTACAAATTCACATGAGAGCTTGTTTTGTACACGAGAAGACAGGTAGATGCCACTGATATTTGATACAAATCACTGGTTAATTCAGAAAGGATATATTTCCTAAAACAGGTATCGTCAGTAACTGTAAGAGATAATCATTATAATTGAGTGCGCTTATCAATCGAGTACCTATTAAAACGAGTGGTAGTATGACGTAAAGTTTCCCAGCATCCGGTATTTCCCACTGGAACCGCAAACTTTGGGTGCAAATAGCTCCGCAGCACAATTGGGGTGTAGAATAATGACAGCGGAATGATATTTATTTAGGTGCACATATGTGAAAATGATTTCCATTATTTGAATAGCGGCGGAGCGGAGCAGAGAGGAGGGTCGCGATATTGCGACGGGCTAATCCTTTAAATATATTATTGGAGGATGGTGACCGACGCGCCCTCGCAAGACACCCTTACACGTTTTACAATGTCGCTAAAATCGATACTAATGCCTGCTATGATGATCATTTATTCAAAGCATTCATAATAGAGTACAATATGTTTCTTATCAAAAGGAATTGTAAATTACCTTACGATTGCTTTTTGTGTGCATAATATAATGTAGTGAGCAATAATGTTTGTAGATAGCGTCATAATATGTATATCTATCATACAAGTGTACATTGAATAGATTTTAAAGTTGTAACAATAAAACAAACGTATTGACATCTAAATTTTGAAAATTCAGGTTTTGACTGAATCCTTGTTAAAAACACAGACAGACAGACGGACAAGCAAGTGATCTTATAAGGATTCCATTTTACCTTTAAAGATACGGGACTCCAAAAAGAAAGTTTTATAAAAAATGATGATTTTAATACATCAATTACAATGCATGTAATTTTTTTCTGGATGCGAGAAGCCGAAAATAGATCTAGGTGGCGTGCAATTGGAGAGGCCTATGTCCAGCAGTGGACTGCAACGGGCTGATGATGATGATGATGATTTTAATTAACTTCATATACGGCCAAAAGGCAAGATACTTACTCCGCCCTACCATGACGTCTTATAAGTCGTCGCGACATAAAATTTAACACATATCGAATAATAAAAAAAATTAAATTAGTTTTTAATTTGTATTAAATAAAAATAATATATGTTTTTAAAAGTCGTCGGGGCTTTTTTTATTTAAAATTTACTTGATTTGTTTGAGCGACAAAAGGACGACAAAGCAATGAAAAACGATCATGGTATGATCATGACGATTCCGATTTACGTTATAAGAATTAATTAATCAGCAATATTATGGCAATCCGCAAAATACATATGTATTTTGCTTATGTTAATGTATATGATCGTATGACTATAACAATCAGAAGAGAATGTTAATACCTATCCAATAATCTAGCACATTTATAATTATGGGGACATCGTAAGATAATCACCGACTCGCTGATGATAGACAGGATCAAGGGTAATGGTTGCTCAGTGCATTAAATGGAATCCTCAGTGTTTAACTAATACACAGAATTAGGTATCCGACGAAATCCGTACGCAGTTATAGACTAACTTCAGCTATATAAAGTGATGACTTTGATGAAATATAGCAATATAATGGTAGTTTATGTGACTGTTTTATAATGATAGGCTTAAAAGCACACGATCGTTTTATTGTCAATTATGAACATACACGATACAAATACATATATTCTAAGCTAGTTTTAAACTTAGTTTATTGGTGAAATTGGTGAGCTAAAATTTAAACTAACTTAACTTTGGCGGACTATAAGCAACCACAACGATAACATTTTAATTTTTGACTGATATGATTAAATCAGGCGTTTTTAATGATTTCTAAAACTATTTTAAAAAGATAAATTATATTGTTATCTAAAATATTAGTCAGATTTTGTAGATGACAAGAGAATCTTGCAGTTCCTTCCTTATTGGATAGTTGTGATGGATGATGACCCACCCTACAGTTTCCTATAGTAAGTAATGAACCATTTTACGGTCAGTAGAACCGCAGGCCCGCTAAATTGCCTTAAATTTAAATTAAACTGGAATCACAGTTTTATTAGCATCATCAATCAAATAACGGTCTATAAACGGGTTCGGTTCCCTTAGGATTATGGACCTTATTTGAATGGTATTAAGATCTACGTAATTTGATTTAGTTCAACTATTCCGAAGTCAAATAAACAGGCGCTCGTATAAGCTGGTATAGAGATAGAATTAAAGTTGGAATTTGACACGTGTCGGAGTTAGGGCTGGTTTTATTCGTTTTTTTTTCTAACTCATTTAAGAGCAAAAATACTTTTGAAAACTAAAACGTTGTTCTTACTTAACGCTAAAGTTGAATTTAATTGAAAATTATTTATATTGCGGTGCCTTGTAACAGAATTATAGTACAAAAGACGATCTTTATTTACTAAATATTTACAAAAAATAACGACACAGTCACAGTAATAGAAATCTAAAGAAATACCAGATTAGGACATGTGTAAAATTAACTCAATTTCACACCCTCAAATGTTGAGAAAACGTCATCATTGGAAAAGAAATGTCATAATAACTGACACGATGAGGTGGTCCGTGACA
The DNA here is from genome assembly GCA_949358125.1 of Idaea dimidiata. Taxonomy (NCBI): domain Eukaryota; kingdom Metazoa; phylum Arthropoda; class Insecta; order Lepidoptera; family Geometridae; genus Idaea; species Idaea dimidiata. The sequence goes on along the minus strand of OX442333.1, from coordinate 20,586,450 downwards.
GCCCTAGAATATGGGGTAGATTATTAAATGCGCCCCGTCGAGAAAATGGTAGTTACTGTAGTTGTAGTTTTATAACGGTGAACCACAATAAGTTTCCTCTCTGTATTATGTTTTATTTATCTCTAATATTTGCACCTAATAAAGCATTTCAACGTTCCAAAAACTTTTTTCTGGTATCCTAAAGACCTAAAACAACACAATTTCTTGTGTAAAATATAAAAAAGAGAGGGTTAAAAGAGACAAAGATGAAGAACAATAAGAATAGTAGTTTATGCACCGAGGTACTAAAGCCCTGTCTTATATAGCGGGCGTCATATTGAATCCAAAGCGTACGAAGGACTCTAGAGGGTTAACTCCCGAGCGCAGCGAGGGTGTTAAAAACATAACTTCTGAGCGAAGCGAAGGAGTTATGTACCTAGAGTCCTGAGTGAAGTGTGGGATTCAAGCGCCCAAGATAAAGACAGGTTTTATTACCGAGGTGAATACTCTACTTTACACATCTACTGCGAGACAATGAAAGGGCTACAAAAATAACTAACAATAAAACAATAGATTTATGCAACGTGTATGAAATATATTTACAGCTCTAATTAATTAAATTTAACAATGTTACATCAAATTACAAAACCACACTTAGGCCTTAACTGATGAAAAAAAAAGTTGGGGCTTTATATTAACTAAAAACTTTTTGCCTTACCCTTCCGTCGAAATAAAATAAAAGAAAAATAGCCCAATTTTTTTTAATGTGTTTTGTCTTGGTGGCCAGTTCGAAATGGCCGTATGCTACCAGAACTTTAGTTCCAAATTCAAATTACTCTATGCCCTAGGTCTATAATGAGCACTTTATGCACCTAAGGAATAAAAGATTCGCTTTACGTTGACCTTTTTGGTCAAATAAAGAAACTTTGTAGAGCAGTAGGTGTGTAAAGCCAATTATTAGAAAAAACAAACTATTATCATGCTAGTTTTGGCGGGAATGCGTTGAGGAGATGTGTTGCTAAATTTTCATTTTTGTCAAACTTAGTTTAAATGCTTGTCAATTGTTTAATTTCGGGGGCATATTAATCAATTTAGTTTCGTGCGGGTGTACAAGTGAAAATAAAAGTGAAAATCGGTGCAAAACATGGACTTCAGCTTAGTGTTCTCTTCAAAGCTCCGTGACCCCTTTTGGGGCCCCCTTTTTACAATGATTCCCTTGACTTGACTTTAACTATGACGACTTGACTGTTTCGTTCGATGCAAATATTGATAATACTTGACACTGGCAAATGTCCGAATGGAAAAAGCCATTTTAATGAAGAAGAAGAACTATTATCATAGGAATATTGTAATCAAAATCTCAGCCCTTATCCGTCCACTGCTGAACATAGGCTTCCCCCTTTCGACGCCACAAACAACATGCATATTTGAAAATGTACGAAAACGTCCAAAAGCCCTAAAATATATAAATATAGTATGAGTGATGATTTTCACATCTTCAACACAGTTATGACGATGAATTTAGTTTGTATCCATGTTTCGGATTCCACCATAAGCCTCAGCATCACAACTCTAGTCATAAAGCTCATCAAAATACTAGGATAATACTTTAGACACCTATACGTTTGTCGGATGATATCGATCGACATAAAACGTTTAATAATAAACTCTAAATCCTCAATAATAGAGTTCTATATTCATGAAAACAAACAGTTGGCTGGAGTTAGCGGTGTCGAATAAATATTGCAATTGAAGTTCTTAATACCTTACTGCTTGTTTACTAAAACAAATTCTTCTCAGATTTTAGTTATTTGGTATTAAGCCAAAATGATTTAACATGGCAATGTTATTTAATAATTCTGTATTGATTGTTTAAGCCTTTTAAGCTTGCTGATGTTGTCATCCTAACGTTTCCTGGATTTACTTAATATATTGGTATTAAGTGGTCATTATATCGAATATATTGTTAGCATTGTCGCTTCGTTGGAAACGTAACATGAAGAATTGAAATGTCAAAGCAGGATCAACAATTGCACAAGTGATTAGTTTGTTACAGTGAAACTAAAATTTCTTGCTTATCTTTTGTTTTGGTGTAAACATGCAAATTCATTTTGCTTAAATTATGTATTTTATGTTTACTTCGGAGCTCTACACTTTTATGTGAAATACCAGTAAATCATTTTAAATTACTGACTGAGCTAGCAAAACGTATTTGCTTCAAGCCTAGAAAATTTACGTTGTTGGTTCTCCTTTACAGGCCCTATTTATCTAGCGATCTTGCCGAAACTTGGTTATTAAATGCTTTAACGAACCTTGATTGTAGATTTTTACCGTGAGGGGGTTTTGTTTGGTGGGCTATTTCTACAGCAGAAGGGGGTTGATTATTTTATTAATTCGATAGGTGGTAGCTTTAAATTTCTCCCCTAAAGAATGATAAAAATCTGATAAGAATCTTTTACAATGATAAACGGAATGACGCATCAAAATGCACTAGTTTGAATCGTATATTCTGTTACGTTGTATATTTGCAAGCTGCAAAACAAGAAAAACTTCGCTAAACTGTTTGTTTAAAACGAGACAGGCGACAGAGTTGCCACTAAAAGCATTAAAAACTGCCCGAACGCTGGCCGTTTTTATGTAAAATAAATAATGCGGGCGTGTCTGTCCGGCTGTCGTCAGGTACTTTGATACATGCCTTTTTATATGCGTTGGTCCTTAGTACCTAGATTTTTTTTATTGTTTTTCGTTTAAAAAAATATTATTATAGTGGATAAAAATAAATAAAAACTTGAGTTGAGATAAACGAAGTTGTTGGTTTTTAATGACATGAATAAGTTAAGAATTTTAGTCACTATTGTACCTACACTACAATTACGTTTGGTCTGAAATTTAGCAAGCTTACGTAATAAATAAATTGATCTATACTAATATTATAAAGAGGTAACGTTGGTAACATGTATGTATGTATGTAAATATGTATATTTAATCAGTATAATAATAAAATTAAGCGTTTTACAAAAGCGTAAAATGACCGTTTACAATAAGTACCATACAAATTCTTAAGAAAGATAAACACGAGGGCTGAATAATAAAACATGAATACAAAGACAAGAAAACCAAAACAGGAACATACAGAAAAAATAAAAAACAACAACAGTTACGACCTAATATAATCCGAATGTTTACATGTCCAATAACTTGATCAACATGAACCAACGTGTGTCTGTATAGCCCAAACAATACTTAATTTAAGTAATCATGTAATAAACCGCGGTATCAGAGACAAGGCACTCAACGCGTATAATATTCGATACGGTATATATCTACGAGTATTGGTTACAAAGATACTTAACCGTGAGCACACTAGAAACAACATATCAATAGTTTCGTAAGTTAGCTAAGTTAGTTAAATTAGCTGATTTAAATTAACTGAGGTAGGTACTTAGGATATTCACCTTCACCTCAATAGCCAGCCCGGCTATTGAGCTCTGTGATGACAATTAGTTATGATGCCAAATGAAGTTATTGGCAAATTATAGAATTTCGTAAAAAACAAACCGTTCTTAGGTGGGTAAATATATCTTAGTATATTAATATATCTTAGTAACCAAGTTATTGGTAAGTAATAGGTTCCAAATTAATACAGTGATATTTCTTCAACACGTGCGTGCGAATTAAGACGTTCAGTATACACTAATGCGTGTATACTAAACTGAACATAGGTATTAACATAGGTAATACCTATGTACTTCAATACTTACAACATGCTTCAATTCAAATCTGGGCATAACAAAAACATACTTGATTAGTTTGACGCTACATGTCGTTGTGGGATATGTTCTGCAATATTTTAATTATACTATGGTATTGGTAACCACTTATTGTAGTAAACTCCATATTGCCAGCAACATGCAGCTCTTCTCGTACCCTGTTATAGTTAAACATCTTTGATTTGTATCAAATAGATCGATGTTCTAATTTCGCTACCCTCGGTGTACGGCGAGCGAACGCTAGCAAATGAAATGTGTCAAGAGTTGTTTCACGGACGATTGGCGATGTTACGAGTGTTCTAAGAAGGCGAGTAGGCGCGGCTCGACCGACAAATTACAGGGCAAAAAACGTGACAAAATTTAGATAGGAAAAACATTGTTATGGGCGGTGCGAGATGCAAAATATTACGGTAAAAAACCTATGTATTTTTTGGAAAAAAAAAACACGAAGAACGGTGTAATTTAAGGCCAGATCAGTTTTTGGCGGGTTTCAGCTTCTTTGTCGGCTGATGTTACCCACGGGCTGATTCGTTCCTAATTGTCAAGGGAAACTTCTGTATTCCACGGGGATATACGCATTCTTTCGGTCCGATACCGGTATCGTGACAGGTATAGCAAGTCGTTCATGGTTTGGGACCGAAGCTCTTTGTGAACAGCCTGATACTTAGAACAGAACTGATACTTAGACCGGTTGTGCTACATCTCGGACCACCATTTAAGTGACCTGGGGTCTGATTCGGTAAGGACATAGCAAGCGCAATGCCGGCGGAATGCAGGCGACGTGCAGGAGATGTACGTAATTTCGTATTCTGTAAGTGTTAATGTACTTATTTAATTTATTTAAGTAGCCTTCAAATTTAAGGGCTTCTTAATTAATTAAATAGCTCCCCTTGTCCCTCAGTCAATCATTATTAAGCAAGATATAGAATAGCTTTTATTTTTACTCATGCAACAAATCGACTTCTGCAATACTCCTGCATCTCGCCTGCTATGTTTTTACAGAAACGGGCCACTGGTGTGACAGTGGTTAAACGCTCTCCTACCTATGAGTTACAAAAAACTTGACTAACAACAAGGCACCTCTTTTAGAGTTTCAGTAGTAGGTAATACTGGATATGGGATATGGGATATTGGATTTTCATGTGATAATTTTATAACATTTTTGCTACAGATCTAGGTATAGAAAGTACGGAATATAGTGACTCAAGTGTGAGGGCTTTTATCTAAATATATTTATCAACGCAGACCATCAAACAACAGATATAGAAGTCACATATAAAATGTGGTTTGATTTGACATATACAATTCGCATGGGATACTTTAAAGAAAACATTCAGAAGAACGTCTCATATTTTATGAAAGTAATTGAGTCAATATGCAGGCAATGACCCTAATGAGTTGGTAACAAAAATAATGTTTCACGATTTATAGTTGCGCGCGCGCACAGATTTATTCGACGCGAGCGACGCGCGACTGGCGGCGCGGGCGGTGCGGGCGCGGCGCGACGAGCTTCTGCTAATCCCTTCGTGCAGGGTTGACGGTGCTTTATTAATATTTTTTATATTTGGATGTTACTTTGTGATGTCTTTAACAAAATTAACTTAAAACTTTTTAAGTAGGTACCTATTCAGAACTATTGTAAGATAAAGTTAAGTTTTGGACAATTTGATTGTCGAAAAGTTACATTTAATTATTTCAGTAAATAATGAAATATTAATACAGAATTAGAAATGTAAAACAATAGGTTTTCCATGAAAATGTTATAAGTTATAATTATAACTTATAACTTTATACCTAGAAGTTTTCTAAGAGTCAGTGATAAAGTGTCAATCAATGTAACAAGCTTGTCGGGCTAAGAATTAACAAATAATATAATTTTATTTATGAGCGTAGTAAAAGGTATTATTTGTTATTATAATTACATTGAAACGAAATAAATAGATATAATAAGAATATAATTTAATGATCAACCCTAACTAAAGACACAAATGTTTTGAATAACACACGCGTCCAATCCAAGTCGAGTACCGACAGTATCAACACCTAAACACTACGCTCGAAGTAATACACCATTTAGTAAGAGATATCGATTTCAATGATCCTGCATCATTTCTCAGTTATTTGCCCCGATGATGTACATTCTCTCAAACGAAGTGTTTAATATCAAAATAGACAAGAAGAATTTTAAGTGGTAACGAAATTATTACACGAAAATATTAGTGTTCAAACACTATTTTTCTTTCCGTTTTAATTTTGGGTATTACATTAATTTGGTGTGAAGATTTATAATCCATCGTTAAAAATGTCGAGGGAAAAGCTAAAAATACTTTAATTTGAACAAAAACTTGTAAAAAACTAAACAATCTGAAGACAAAATCCAAATATTCGACCGATACACATGTCCCAACCGACCGAAACATTCGAACCAAATACCGAAGAAACCAAAAATTCTATGAATTCAGAATTAAGGAAACAGTACAAATGCGTTTGGAACCGCAGAATCTAACGGGGGCCTTCCAAAACTATTGACAGTGAGTGTGGATGCGATCAGACTTAAGCTAGGGATTATGAAGAGACCGAAATAGACGGCATCAAATCCTGGAGGATTAAGGGATTCCGTGTTCCGTCCGACGCCACCGGCACGGCACAAAAATACAGAACGAGCACCGGATGCGATGATTATTCTAAACATCTAGATCGTTAATAATGCACTTTTTACATGTCTTCCATTTTGGACCAAAAGTTTTAGTTCAACATAAAACAAAAAACTGTAACATTAATTTTTTGTCATCATAACTATTGAATCTATTATTATAACTGGCTGGGTTCCGCGGTTTCATCCGCGTAGGTACATCCCAATCCCAGTGGGATTTTAGAAAAACCTCTTTAAACGTATACCTACGTCATTTATAAAGAATACCTACCTACTTTCCACTAGCGGTTTAAACTATGTGTTTATCCATCAGTAAATCAGGACAAATCATTTTGTTTTTGATAGGTTTCACTTATATATGTCTTTAAAACAATAAACTAATACAAAATATACACCTTACTATAAGACCTACAAACAAAATTCCAGCTAAGTAGAAACATATATAAAATTAAATTTAAAGGCAAAGAGATGATTATTATTATGTGTCCAACCACCGTATTTATCAGACTTTCTAAGATGCAACTAGTGAGTAACCACTTTAATCCTATCCTATCCTACTAATATTATAAAGCTGAAAGTTTGTGAGTATGTGTTTATGAGTATATGTGTGTTTGTGTTTGTTACTTAATCACGTAAAAACCGCTGAACCGATTGCGATGAAACTTGGAATATAGGTAGCTGGATACCAGGAATAACAAACAGGCTACTTTTTATCCCGATTTTCCCGCGGGAACGGGAATTACGCGGGGAAACCGCGATGCGCAGTTAGTTATTAATAAATTTAACAACCCATCGATATACGATGCAGCAACAACCGTTGCAGTAGCGATGCAACGTCGACTGACCTAGGACCGGAATTAAGATTTCGTAATAACATCTAATCACTCACCCTAACTCTCGCTTCAGTAAGATTCGTCCACATCGCGATTTCCTCCCTCGTCGACATGTCAGGATACCGATTCCTGGCGAAAGTAGCCTCAAGTTCTTGCAGCTGTTGGCTGGTGAAATGAGTTCGTTGTCTCCTTTGCCGCTTGTTTTTCTTGTCTCCTTTGTCGTCGAGGGAGGGCTCGTCGGGGCCCACTCCGGGGGTCGTTGATTCCGTTTTGATTGTAGGCTCCGATGTGAGGGGACGATTGTCTGGGGGTGAAGAATGAAATAAATAAGTACCCAACAATGTATGTTTCTAATGATAAACAGTTGAACTATCTATCTAGGTCTCTTATGGTTTCATCGGACATTGATATAAAAGGTAAAATTCCTAAGAACCTTTATGGTTGTTTTTCCTTATGTCGAAAATAGGATGAATAGTTTCGCGGTTTCAACCATGTAAGCTCTGATGCCTCTTTCCATCCGCGATATCAAAAGTGTCCACAAAGTCTACATAGCCTGACTTAACCTACACTAATAAATCGGTTCTGTATATTTTTTGCGTAAATGTAAGACACATAATATCTTCATATTTGATTAACCTCAGAATTGATTGGTTTGTATCACGTCCGTATAAAACAACTCCTAATCTTAAAATAATATTAATGCTCCGAAAATTCATAATCATTAAAGAAGGAAGGACTGAAGTATTAGGGGTTAAAGTATGAAATTGCCGATTTGTACTGAAAATCTTAATTGTTTATTTTTTAAATTTTTAACAAATTTATTTAATCAAAATAGTTGCCATTATTATCTATACATTGCTGCCATCTAATAAGAAGGTTATTAATGCCTTTGCGATAGAACTCCGACGATCTAGACTGCACAAACTGTGTGAAAGCATTTTGTACTGCCTCCTGGGAAGAAAACTTCTTGTCACGTAGATAATTGTCCAAATCACGAAAAAAATGGTAGTCCGTTGGAGCAAGGTCTGGTGAATACGGAGGATGACGAATGGTTTCTAAGTGCAGTTCCTGAAGGGTCAAAATGGTTTCTCGTGCTGTGTGAGGTCTCGCGTTGTCGTGGAGCAATAATGGTGAAGATAGATTCATGTGGCGGGGCTGTTTTACTGCTAGTTTTGTCAACATGGTTCGTAGTTCGGCACAATAGACATCTGCCGTAATTGCTTGACCAGATCGAAGAAAACTATAGTGAATAACACCATGCTGAGACCACCAAACAGTTACCATTACCTTTTTATTGGTAAGTTTTGCTTTAGGACACTGTTGTGGCATTTGACCTGGGGTCAGCCATTGCATTTTTCTTTTCCGGTTATCATAAAGAATCCACTTTTCATCACATGTTACAATTCGATCCAATATTCCTTCATTTCTGTACTGGTTCAACAAGGCAACACAAGTTTCAACACGCGTTTCTTTCTGCAGATCAGTCAAATCATGAGGCACCCATTTTTCGTATTTTTTTATTTTATTTATTTGACGCAAGTGAGTCAATAAAGTGGGTAAGGTAACGTTAAACCATGCCGCTAATTCCTGGGTAGTTTGACTAGGATCGGCTTCCACTATCTCTCTTAATTCATCGTTATTCACCTGTGTGGGCAGTCTCTCTCGTGGCTCGTTCTTTAAGTCGAAATTTCCATCACGAAAGCGTTTAAACCAAAATCGCACGGTGCGTTCATTAGTAGACCCCTCTCCAAACGCAGCATTGATATTGCGGGCTGTTTCTGCCACGTTAGTTCCGCGTCGGAACTCGTATTCAAAAATCACTCGAATTTTCGCAGTATCCATCTTTCTTGTCTAAATTGAATAACAAAAACAATTGAAAGTCGATATTCAAATGTTTCACATTTTTTAAAAAAAGAACATCACAGAAACCATTTGAAAAAAGTTTCATTCGAAAACCTCAAACCATGAAGATTCTATGTCAATTCAAAGAACCTATTGCAATAAAACGGCAATTTCATACTTTAACCCCTATTATCTACCTGTACTTCAGTCGCCAAGAAACAATTATTAATTGGGGGTAGTGACGTCAAGTAAATTCCACCTATTTCATAAATAGCGCCATAAAACATTTTAATTCTGTGATAATTCAGTAATAATTAATATGATTACAATAATACCCGTGTATACGAAATGATAGTATATTTATCTGTATCAGGGCCAATGTCGGTCGTCCCCAAGCTACGGTAGCAAGCTCATAATACTCTGGATTAGCGCAGGCGCAACTAAATACTTTTATAACAACGCTATAAACGTGTCTGTCTCAATATACGGCGGTTCACTTCATATGATTTATATCACCTGCAGTAAAATCTATTTTGGATAACTTATGTTGTCAATTGATAAGTTTTCGACGTCAGTTTTATTGTTATTAACATTTTGTTGCTACTTTTCGTGGATCGGTATCGGAATATTATGATATGTTTTACACGTAGTATAGCGGCAACAATTATTGTGACTTTATAAATGTTTGCAGCTGTACGAGGTTTAATTGTAAATTTCTAGTTTTTAGAGTATTGTAGAAAGTTTAATTGCTTTACTCTTTTACCAATCCTCTATCAATCGTACTTCAGAAGCTGCTGTGTAAATGATATTTTAATTGAAATTAAACGAAAAATCAATTCTATAGATTAAGTTGCACCTTTTTAATATCTTTGTCTACACCTAACGACTTATATTTAGGTACTCTTTTTTAAATACTTCTAAATTTAATGATGATAAGTCTGCTATTTATAATGTTTATTGCTCAAGGCAATCCGTGAGGCAATTCGCCTTGTTTTATTCCATTTCAAATAATAAGCCTATTGGTCTTTCGTCCTTTGACAATAAATTACAAACAAAATAAACTATTTTGTTATTTTCATCACTATGCGTCGCTAAAATTAGTACCAATGGATAACAGTAGGTACATTTATATATATATATATATGGAGGACATTGATACGATGTTATTACATCAATTCGTTACTGATAACGTTTCCATTGCAATCAAGCCGCATATATTGGCTTTATTCGAAATCCCTGTATCAATGTATGTTGCTATTTTAATACAATTGTATAACAAAACAACGTAAAGATTTAATGCTGTATACATTTTGAATCATGGGGAAATGTTTCAGGTATTTATTTCTCCTCAACTGGACTATTAAATGCAGGTTTCTATAAATAAGGTTGAGAAGAAGATGACTAACAAGAAGATTTTCCGGTTTTTGCATTGTTCTGTAAGTAGGATCACCGTTTAAAAATATTTAGGATATGATCAAACATTTTTTTATTTTTAATCTTATTAGTATACTAAAAGATATACCTATATCTTCCGTCCTCATTTCAATGCAGTAAATAATCTCTCTTTTGATTACATGATGATCGTTAAGAAAAGCTTTCGTGTTATCTACGACTAATATGACTGATATCATTTGAGACCGTGTACCTTATTGTGAATTTAGATTTTCCTAAGAGCGTGTTTTAAAAGAAATGTGTTAAAAGGCTAAAAATACCTACCTACAATATTAATAGTAATATTTTGTGTTTCGCAATTGAAATGTTATCTTTAAACCTATTCTAATTTACAATATTTATTATAATCCGATTGGTGTAAATAATATTGTTTCTTATCTCAATTGAATAATTATCAATTTTGGTATTTGCATTTCGAAACAACAAGTCGCGCGTCGTCGACTTTATAAGGAAAACTCCACCTAGATACTAAATAAAACCTAATAAATTGTACCTATAGCTTTACCAGCTTTTGAAAACTAACATTTATTAGAGACATTAACAGTACAAATACATTTAAAACTGTTTAGGTACAATTTAAATATTGTGTTTTATTATGCAAAATCGCGAAAATCTGAGACAAAACTAGGTACAATTAATTAAGAAGTGAAAAATCAAGAGATCATTTTTCACAGCTCAAAATAAAAACGTACAAAGTTAACAACAACGTTAGCATACTTTTGGTACGCAATGTCGATACTGGCCTGGTTTTATCAATTACTAGGAAACTTGATCGTTATTTTAAATCAAGTTTTTAAAAAAAACGAATCTGTTGGCTATAATCTCTTTTATGTTATAATGAACAAGCTAGGATTAAGGCCTCGACTCGAAGTTTAGCCTATGCTACCGCGTACCTTGATTACAATATCGTATGTTTTTTAGGGTTGCCTAGCTTTTACGAATTTTCGACTAACACCTCTTAGTGTAGTCCAGAGTTATTTGTGTTTTTTTATTACACAATTTACATAAAATACATTATTTGTTTGCCATCAATAACCTGGTAGCAGACAGTCAGTAGTAGTAAATCTAATATCTCTACGCGCGAAATATCGGCAAGATATTTAAGTGTCAATTAATGACCATCTTAAATACTTCGCTTAACCACTTCTTTTTGCAAAAACTATGTAAAAAAACATAATTGTTTCTTAAATATATTTATTTAATAAAAAGTTAGTTTTCCCGACATTTTCACAAGATAGAAACTAGTGAAGTGAAGTTAACGCCTTTTGTAGACGGTAAATTATCTGTTCAGTAAATTTAGAACAAGACGGTTGGAATGTCACTAGTTCTACTGGGACTTCATTTTCTTTTCCTTTAGACAACCCTAGATAATATCGATAGTAGTCGATAAAGTGACGATAGTGTTTATCATCGACACGCTTTGAACGGCCGCCGACCCATCGATCACAGCACCAACCTTTACGTAGATATGACATGTAATCTACGCCTTTGGTTGCACCGCCATCGACAGTCGTAGGTAAACATGTTGTTACATATGTTATAGATATCAGAACATGTATACCTCTTGACTTCTCACTTGTGCGAACTATCTATTGTTCATTAAATGTTGTTGTCCTACTTTGCTTACATAACTTGTAGAGTTCTGTAGTATATATATGTCACGCCCAACTACAACCTAAAAGTTAAAAAAATTTAAACTGTGTTTTCGCAATTAGCCCTATATTGGGCTTTTAAGCCGTGGGTTTCCTCACAATGTTTTCCTTCACCGTAAGCCGTTCGGAATGAAAGCCGGGGTATCTACCATTAGAACAACACCGGTCTTAGCTTTATCTAATAATCTTTTTAAATTCATACGATTTGTTAACTTTAGTTACATTTTACCGGGTCTTAATCGCGTAAAACGCGACCACGTTACGCGATTAAAATCGTAAAATGTAACTATGTTAGCTCTATCTACCTATATTTTTTGGCATTTAATCGAACAGCTAGACTAGTCAGTTAGAAATACGATATTTAACATTACATGGTTGTTTTCACTACAAATTATTATTATTATTTACTGGCAAATACTCCGTTATTTAATAGTGTTAGTATTTGTTTCTAGTCCCGTTGATTTTTATGTATCAGATGTGTGTAGGTATTGACGTAAAAAAGTATAATATGTGGTACTTATATCTGTTGTCTAGTTGCCTAAGTTTAGTGTTTAGTTTGGGTCTAGATTGTGCTGTGAGCAACGTCGTGCAGTATTTATTTATAAATTTGATTGGTAAGGCGCATCTAGGTAACTTGGCTCGCGCTTTGATTTGAAAGCTATAAGTACCAATACTTATTGACACTTATCGCTTAACAGTAGTTGGTAGCAAAGGTGTTACGAATTTTATGGATCTACGATATCAGTTTACTTAAGTTATACGACTAGTCGACTAATACCAGAATTTCAACAGATTTTTAGTTAGATATTGTGTCGCTACTTGATAAAAAAAATAAACGCAATTTTTGTGGAGTGGTGCGTTTTACCACTGTTTTTTATAAACACTTTTGTATTTATAAATTCTGCCTAAATGACTATATATTGTAACACTAGCTGTGCTTGGACTTACCCGTGTTGTTCCCGTTCCCGTAAGAATACCGGGATAAAAGTATCCTACGTTAACACTTTACCATCCAGAATTAAATCCAGGTTATGTGTTAGTTCGGGTTATAGTTTTAACTAAAATTTTTGGTTGTAAAGACACCGTGAATACTGAAAAATTGTAAGTAAAAAAGTCTCGTTATACGCAATATTTAGGATGCAATTTCCGAAATATCTTATTTCTAGTTATTATTTCCCTATTATAAAGTTATACCTTGCTCGTTTGTCGTTGCTATGTCGTCCTTTTGTCGTTTAAAAAATTAAAGTAAATTTTACATAAAAATATCCCGACCACTTTTAAAAACCACAGACAATATTTTTTTTTTTCTTTTAAGTTTGTTTTACTTTTTTTTTTAATTATTTGATGTGTTTTTAATTTTAATTTTTTAGCTGAACGTCAACGCGACGACTTATTATAAGACATCATGGTAGGGCCCATAGTAGGTAATCCAATACAAGAGAAGCGCCAATGAAACAGGGGCACAGATTAAGGCGGCTGCACACTGGACCATTATCATCACCAGTCGCTAGTCGCCAGTAGCCGCGCTATTTGTGAAAGCATTAGAACAGAGCGCGACTGTATTTGCTATAGATTTTCCGACGCTTTACTGTTTGCTTTCAGTTTTAAGCCTGTCACTTTGTGTGGTCCATTTGTGATATTGATTTCTTTTTCACATCTTTCTATTCTATGAAGTAACTTTTTTGTGATCGTACCTAGGTAATAAATACCTAATTGATTATGTAGGTTTATAGAAAAACATAGATATCTACTTTAATGACCTGCTTAAACGTTTATTTAGTAGGTTTAAGCAGAGAACTGTGTCTCAAAAATTATTTTTCCACTTTAACCCTTTCAGTGCCTACTTTGAAGTTGATGAGTTACAGATACAGTCTACATTTGTTTATAGCCAAATACGAAAACGCCACTTAAAATTTCAGGTGTATGCAGGTACTTAAATAATTTAGCAGCTCCTAAATTCAAAATTAGTCCTTTTGGTATTTTTTTTTGCTTGACAGTTGTTTAATTTTTTAGTAGAACCAAAATTTTGAGTAGGGTTTTTACACAACCCTTTTAGTAGTAATAGGTAAATAAAAAATTGGACAAGTGCGTACCTTGTTAGGCCACGCGCATTGTACGATTTTGTAATTTAAAATAACAGGAATTGCAATCTGGAAAAGTCTTTACAACTAACACCTACCTGGTATATAATATACAACGGAATTTGTTAAAATATTTACTTTTTATTTCTTTTCATTACTCGTGAATTTGAAAAGACAGCTCAGCTGTGATATTTTTCTTTATAGTATAGCAGTACATATAACTTCATTATATGTACTACTATTGTGAATACACATGACGTATCCAAATATAGCCATTTGGCTGACAGAGAGGGGGTACACATAACTCTAAAAACAAGCACTTTATAACTCAATATTTCGAAAACGGAACCATAAATAGAAAAATAGTGTTTGAAAACCTACAATGCTTTTACAAGAGCTATCTAACAATACCGACCACACGACGGGGTAAACACGAATAAAAACCTCCCCCATTTTACATACCTATGGGGTACCCTAAAAACGTTTTTTTTAATACTGTTTTCTTGCCGTGATCAATATGTATACTCATGCAAAATTACAGCTTCTTACGAAACAAACAAGGTTTCTTGTTGACTACGAAACCATAAAAAATGACTTACTGTCGTCAGTATGTTTTCGATCCCCGCGTCTAGGTCTCGGAGGTGCGTATAAAGAGGATGGTTCGACTCCCGACCCGCCGGACGCCAGCGACGAGTGCCCACTGTCTCTGAACTCGCCAGTTTCCGCCCATACTGTGGAAAGTAAAGGATTTTTTAATAAAGAAGGAGAAGAAGTTGACTTATTGATAGATACAAATATTACCTACAAAAATTTCACAGTACCTTTCTATCTATTTCAGAAAATATAACTTTATTTCTGGTTTAGCCAATTGATAAAGTTAACGGTCATTAAACATTTCCAAAATATATATCTAAAAAAACAATTCACTTTTATCTAAAACTTTAGTATCACAATGATATTATCGATATAAATTCATTGACAAAAGTCGTTGCATCCACTCTCTGAAATTCACCAATTTAAAAAGTTGCAACTTTTATTCCCTTAAAATTAACGTTAAATGTTACGCGCACGACAAACAATATTACTCGTGTCATCTAAGAACTAATCTGAATGTAGTAGTTATTTCAACTTAGCTTTTCATAAATGGTCTTTAATTTATTAATAATGTTTTGTTACTTTTGCTTTTGACTTAGCAACCGTGACAAAAGCTATTAAAGGTTTAATAAAAAGTCTGTTAGTGAAATAAATATACAATTATCTAAGTAAAGAAGTTCCCACCAAAACCAAATCTTCCGATAAAACCACGTAAGTTAGCTGCAGTAATAAATCAGGACGGACGGGTGCACACTCCGTCTCAAATGACAAATATGTTAACAAGTGTTCAGGGACACTTAATTACCGACCGGGAAACGACGGGGCATCATCGTCACTCAATGCCCACATTACTGTATCGTAATATATTTGTTAATTCATTAATGTTTTTGTAACGTTTCATTTATGAGCATCACAGAGCGCATGAAGGGTTTATTGTTATAATAGGTCTCAATTTGACGTATTGAGTTAAAAATATAATTATGCTGTGTCTTAATGTTTCCTATTCTGTTATATGACGTTAATTTTGAGAAAATTACCCAGACTTGAACAAATTAACAATTTTATTAGCAGATTTTAAACGTAATTTCGAATGAGATTAGTACTGCACTGTTATTATTAAAAAATATGTTCGCTTATTTCGAATTGTAATCATTACAGAAGATAAGTAAAAAGTATAATTATTGGTGGTACAATTTCAGTAGATAATCGTAAATACTTTACTATTTAAGCAATTATATTCCCTCGTGTACTTACTCCAGATGCGCGACGATAGGTATATAAAATAATATGGATGTAATAGCACTACTTGCGCACGAGACGTAATAATCATCCAGAGTGCACCTTTCCGCATAAAACATAAAAATGTAAAGTCAAGTTGGCCACCAAGTAAGTAGTCACATAATGATATAAAATACCACCCTAATCCAGGCCATAAACAGTTCACTTTTACTTTGTACGACGTTGTACTTAGTTTACCTGATAACGTCATTAATTATGTAACAAAAGAAAACAAATTCTTGGTTATACTAAAAAGTTTGTCAGAAAATATCGTCTGAAATGTAAATAAACTTTATTACGTTTTGTTTTTAAACAAAGTATTATTAAAAACAACATGCAAAGATCAACTACCTTAAAAATACCACCTTGACATTTAAAGTACTTTTTGATTATATTTTCGATTAGCTGAACAATATCTGAACGTAGTTCAACTTGAGTATCACATCCATGTTCCGCGCAACTGTGTGAATTAGAATCGCTATAATACTAGCCGATCTCCTGTAAAATATTGCACTTCAGGAAAAAGAAGAATAATCACTATTTAGGTACGCGTACACAATAATTATTTGCACTAGATTGAAAAGACGGACGTCTTTATACCTTGCAATAAGTCGAAATAGGTTAAAAACAAAACACGAATATCTATCAAGAACATCTAAATACTGAACAAAAAAAGTTAATCAACGCGAACATACTAACAGCTCCCTCCGATTTATTTACACTGACGCCGGCAACGTTTTATTTGCATCAAACAATACATTTTTTGTTACAACACTGATTTTATTGATGTTTATTTAAAGTCGTCTCTATACTATGAGCCCATTGTTTTCGGAAAAGTCACGCACTCACCCAATTGATTGCTCGATTGAAGATGATAATTACAATTACAAAAGCGATTACGCGGTAAGAGAATTTAAAATAAAAGTTCTATTTTTATTTTGTTATTTTTCTCGCGGATTTTAGGGAGTCAGTTTTACAACGTCATTGTAGGAATTCTTTTAATCAGGATAGTGATTTAGTTTACGACGTATTTAATCCTGAATGGTTAGGATTTATTTCGTAAAAAATGTAGTCCATAAAAAGCAGGATTCCGGAGATGTTTAAGTTCATTGCCTTGTTTAATCTTATGAAAATCTTTAGCAACCTACTTTAATTTCGTCAATACACTGGAACATTAGGTGTACTTAGGAACATTAGGTGGCTGGAGTTCCGACTGCCAAAGAGAAATGAATCCTCTTACGCGGTTTGAAAAAATAACGAACATTTACAAACCGATCGTTTTCATAGCGCAAATAAGTCGTATGAAAACTATCGACGTAATTTTAAGAGTCAGAATCATATTTCTTTTGTAGTGGCAACACAGCATGTTTACATAAAAGCTAATAAGGTCGGTATATGAAAAAGTTATGTTTATAAAACTTTGTACGAAAATGAAAATTCACTATTTACTTTCATTTTTTAGCAAAAGGAAAATTTAGAGTCTTTATTTTGATATCACCAAAAATATGCATCAGAATTGGATACTGCAATGGAATGAAAAGGAAATTTTCTTATTGTATTGAAAGTAATGTGACCTATTTGGTAAAGTATTTGATACATGGTAATAAGGTTAAAGTAACTGGGTAGATTTACCTGAAACAGGTAACTCTATCTAGATAGTATCTACTTTACATTGTTTGGATACAAAGATAAAATAAAAGTATGAAACAGAACTAAAACTAGAACTTTGAATGAGAATGAGTTACACTAAAAATCAATTCCGTAAGCTAATAGTGAATAAGGAACAATTACTAAAGTTTCTAATTGCCTATAACTTCATCAAAAATAAAATTGTAATAATGTCACGTTATCACGATCAAACATCGGTGTTCACAAACGAACGAACCAACGTACACAAATACAACATGTTTGGTTTGATAGTGTTGATAAACCTTTATTGTTTTATGGCCCGTTTTAAAACTACGTCTGTTTCATACGATCTTTTAGTACAACTACAATCATATCTGAAAATGTCAACGATTATTTTCATCTATTTATTATGGTATTCGTTCAGATTGGTTTCATTCATTTGTCGGATTAACGAACTTTTATACATAAAGTTATAGGTTGTGCATTTTATTATATTTACATATCTATGTCGTCCAAAAAAAAAGTGACGTATATGTAGGAACCCTGCGGGCGTATGAAGTGAAAGGCCAGTAGAGATAAAACAAGTTATTTGGTGTTAGAGGTGAAAATTTATTGTATGGAGAGCCTTAACCTTAATACATCGCAATGCAGAAATTTGTTTATATTTGACAATAAATATTTAGTTATGTAATCTTTAACTATACCAGTTGTACTCGCGGCTTCATCCACGTCATATAGATCGTTAAACGGTAGAGATCACTTTAAGCGATAAGGCGGTACACCTTGTTTATGTTTTATTTTTATTATTTTAAGTTTTTGATATGTGTATTAGGAATTCATTTGTCTGTCTCAATCTTCTCAATCCTAACAGATTCTATCGGGAGTCCGATAGAATTGATTACAAGTAAACAAATTGTGATGATAATAAAGTAATTTTGTTGGTTGTTTGTTGTATGATAATAACGCTATTATGTTTAGATGGATTCGATCTATGGCGTCAAATATAACGAGTTTATTAAAATAGGTACCAACGCAATATGACCTGTATTTACATGAGGAAAAATAGTCTTGCAATCACTTAAATTTTGTTAAAGAAGTCAGCAGTGTCTAAAGTCGTAAATCATGCCGTTAACAAAATTTATAAATATAGAAGTTTGTATTTGTTAAAAGATAGCGTGGTGTAGACTGTAGACGCACCTTTCAGATAAGTTAGGATTTACGACTAGCCGTCCGTCCGTCCGTCCGTGCGTGCGTGTGGGATGTCTACTTTTATTTAATTTCCTATACATTTTTGAGCAACTTTCGTCTATGAAATTTAATACAAATATGAATATTTTGAATACATCCAAAACCTTCAATGGAAACAACCAAGTTAGTTACAAATTAGTTAGCAAATTTTTAACAAAAACAAAAATTTATAACTAATTATATACAAGATGTAACGGGCAAGCCCTTTTAAGCCGAAAGGTGGTTGTTCTAGACGTCTAGGCGAACAACTTTTGTTCTACGACTTTTGAAAATACGAACTTTTTTTTTGAAAATTTTGAGGTTATGTTTCACTGAAAAAACAGCTGCTTTTGAAAATAAAGGTAATTGAAGGTTTGATTGTAGTAGACCACACTAAATTAAAGGACATCATAAGGTCAATGACCTAGAACTCTAAGAAACAGCTGATCTTCAAGTAAACTTTACACTTAAAATTTTCGAAAAGTACTTCGAATTTTCAAAAGTCGTAGAACAAAAGTTGTTCGCCTAGACGAATAGAACAACCCCTTTTCGGCTTAAAAGGGCTTGCCCGTTACATCTTGTAAAATTTATATTAGGAAAATAGGTCAAATAGGAACATATTTCATATCTCATAATTGATTTAGGGTTTTTGTAACAATAACATTATTTTGTTACATGTAAACAATAATAACACGACATTTAAAAATGATTTCTTATTCTTTATTCTCATTATTAATGAAAATAACACTGCTTCGTTTGGATGGATCATAAAAGAACTAAAATAGAAAGTAGGTTGAATTGCAATGCTTAAAGGATTAGCTCAAACGGAGATATGATGTTGTTCACAAATAGTTGTTTTATATATTTTTATTAAGTTAAATTCTTATTCTGAACTTACGGAAAAGTGTGTGTATGTTTTTTAATGTGCGGATAGACCAAATTGTAAAAAGGTAGCTATTTATTGCTCAATGCCTAAGCCGAAATCATTGCAATTAGGAAAAAATATAGCAATAGATATTCATCGTAATACGTATCTACTTAATAAAGTAATTATTGCATGCTTAGTAAAGTTGTTATCAACACGCAATGAATGGTCAGTCAGGAAGTGGAGACCACCGTGTTTTGATTTGATCATGATCTGGTTAATAACATAATCCTGATAGCGACTCGCTGTGCCGTCCAAGTGTGTGCTTCCGGTGGTGTTCAGTAAAAACAACAGTCAATTAAAGCTTATAAATTGTAAGTAAGTTAAAAGTAAAGTAGAATTTAACCCACCTTTTAAACAAGCGAACATTTTCGCAGTGAGTTCCCTTAATAATTATACCTCAGTTTCGTGTGATTAGGGACTTAACTTTAATTTAGTTGAAAATTAAATGTCGTGACTAATTGATTGTCTGACTGAATTTTTTATCAACACATTAAATTAAAATTCATTAAATCATTAAATTTAGAAGGTTTTTTGCAATGTCTAGGTATCCTATATGATCTTATCTTAGATAGGTATGTTAAGTACCTATAGGTAGTCACTTAGGTAGGTACTAAGATTTTTTTTTTTCGAATTCTGGCGGTATTGAGAACTCCGCGGGTGAAACTGCAGGATGCTGCGAGTTAAGCACAGCTGTGGTATCATCTAATTAGCATCCACCGCTACTAGTTGATAATTACGGTCAAAAAACATATTTCGTATTCTACATTGCTGCTTTGAAGTAATCACCGGTAACAACCACGTTACGTCAAAGCAGCAATGTACTGCAACTTAGCAACTACTAGCGGTGGATGCTAATTATGATACCACAGCAGTTCTTAAATGACAAATATTTCAATACTGACTACGTAGGTACAACTCATGAAATTTAAAAACTAAATTCACATTCCATAAACACAGTTATCTTAATCAAACGAACACGATTACGGGCTATGCGACGAAACAAATATTGTTCTAAGATGGATGACCCAAGTACAAGACAGTTGTAACTTAAGAGCCACGTGCTCTGTTAAGTACAAACACTTGAGATTACGACTCTGATGGTGGGCCATGGAGGTAGTGACGTCATTTACTTAGGTGGCTAGAGAGGTGAATAGGAAATTCGTTATAACACAGTCTACCTAATAGTTGGTACGTTGTTATGCTCAGTGCTATTATTTTATTCGGAGTAAATTTACCCTTAATGAACCGATGAATTAATCAATACAAAATATTATTGGTTATGTTAAAAATTCGAAAACAATTTTGTTTGTAGTACATAGACTATTTATCTTCACGCGTGCGTAGTCAGTATACTTATTCTATACCTTTTATTACAATTAAAACTCTGATGAAGTTATGAGTATAAAAGAAGTCTCTAATTAACGTTTTAATTACCCTGAGATATACCTTCTGCATTTAGTATTGATTGATTTTATATTTTTATCCCCATAAAAAATAACGTAAGACTGCAAAAATATTGACAGAGGAGAGGAAACGTAGATAGTGTGAAACCCCACAACACTTTACAGTACTAAAGTATAAATTTTTGATGGAGTTCGATTAGATTACCTAACATTAGATAAGGGCCGGGCATTGTCAGCGAGTCAGAGCTCGCGCTACCGAATGCCTACCGAATTCAATATCTACGGCCAATCGCATCGCCATACATGAATTATCGCTCAAATTAATGGCGTGTAAGTTATAAATGGCCAAAAGATTATGGACCATCCATTTTATTCCTATTTTACCTACCATAAAGAACCTTCATTGAAAACGTACACAAATTCACAGGAGCATCCACTAATTTTCCCAACCGTCCGTCCTTCTCACACTTCATAAGGGTAACGCATACCTGTCCTGCTTCAAGGACCCTTTCCTCCGGCGCGATTCATCATCGTTTCGCGGTTTACTGATTTTCCATTGAAGATGAGGATTGGCCCTTGAACGCTATTTGATAAAAGCGATTAGGTACAATTTATAGCTAAAAATACTGCTGATTTCGTTCAAGTGTTCAGCTCTTTTGCAAATAGAACAAATATAAACAGTCTGCATGTCGTTATAAGAACAATTAGTATTCCAAATAGCCGTTGACATATTGTACATGAACATAAAGTAGCATAAAGAGTAAAGAGTGGACCCGCTTCTGAGGCACGAACGACGCATAACTTTCGCGCAGATGATTCGTTTACTTCCAACTTCAATCTTAAAATAACAGGGGTAAGTACTAAAGTTGTCTGCAAGTATCTCCGGGAGTTCACCCCAGACGCCGTTTTTATTTCACCCAAGCAATAACCGTCTTACCGTACTAGGTAGTAGGTTCAAAATGATGAAGTCTCGAGCGACGCGCGTCGAGTGCGGGACTTTGAGGCTTATGGTAATTGTAATAAAGCGGAGTGCAGCAGTTATGGGACGTGAGAGGTTCTAGACCAAATCCCGAGTAAGCTGTAACTTCCTTTTGGATTTTCGGAAGCCATTTATCAGTCTGATGTGAGCGTCTGGAAATTTTTCATGTTTCGTTATTGTAGCGAGAAGACATGACACGTCCTAGTGAGGATTCCTCGGGTTATGTTTATTGGCCACGTTTATCTATAATATTCAAGGTCGAGCTTCATCATTCGCATTCCACTGCGCACTCGATGATCCTAACATCTTACTTACAATTTACCTCTTTGATATTTACGAGTATCATGGACATCAAGAGATAGTGTTAGTTAAATCACAAATGTAATTCGCATAAAGCGACTAATTTGTGGTCTAGATGAATTAGTAGCGGGGGTTGGAGGGGAGAATAGTGCGTCCCCAGGCGCGCATTATGGCCGAGATAAATCAAGTATAACCCTTCCGTAGCTGCAAGCAAATTACCGACCACCTGAGACTTGTAAAAATACCCCACAAAATATTAGTAGTCGCGAGTTGCTGTCGCGGCGAACTAAACTTATGGGAGGCTTTTGACTTAATTACAACTTTAAAAATATTTGTCTTTGATATATTTAAAAGTGTTTCCTACATTTGGATGACTATAATTAAAGATCCCCGGATCTCCGGAGATGCAGTCACGTCCTATCGGGTGCAGGTATCGGGTTAGTAGTAAAACTAAAAGTAAAGTGCACACAATTTGTGTCATTCATAAGTGATTTAAGACCAAAATTAAATAACACTTCATGAAGTAAAATACTCCTGGAAGCAAAAGGAAAAAGCTAGTACATGCTAGTACTAGTACTAAACAACGACCTTAATTCGGACAAAACCGCTATTTGTCGTACATTACTAAAGGTCTGAGAAAATGAGTGGAGGGTCGCGATATTGGCCACCAAAACACTATCAACGTACTGGTCGAGGGTGAAAGTGTTCAGAAGGCAATCACACGTCCCATATGGGCACAAATTACTTTTCCTATTTGGTTCGCAGATACACTACGATGACAATCCAAATGGGGTGCTGTGGTTTCATTCGACCTTCTGTTTCTGTGATAGGGTTAGTAAAATTGTATTTTTAAAGAACAATGTGGTAACCTTGCTCTACTTTTAATGTTACCTATAGGTACGTGTTTTAGATTCTTCTATATTTTTTTAATTCTAACTAATGCAAAATTTCAACTAGCTAGCTTTTTTGAGTTTAAGTTGCTTATAAGAATAAAATAATATTTAATTAAATGACACTTAATCAAACTTTAGGAAAGCAGTTTTCCTAATATTTTGAGTAAGTTTTTCTAAACAAGTGAGCATGCATGCCAATAATTTGCGCGGGTGAACTCCCATGCATCAAAATTGGCTCAGTTTGGAATCATAAATGAAATCACTAATTTTTATTATAAGATTGACGATCGACATTATACTTATTTAACTAAGTTTTGGCTAATTCCAGTAGCAAACACATGAGTGTAATGCTTCTTTTGTCAATTTAGTGTCGATATAATATGTCGCTCAGTACCGTCGTCGCGTCGGATCCGTGGGGTAGAATAAACGATGCCATTCTGCGTTTTCAATTTGCATAAATATTAGTGGGTGCTGTAAGGCCATAAATATATTAGTGCGGTGATACAGATTTTATGGTGATTACAAAATTATAGCCAGCACATCCACGAGGGTGATAGCTACATACCCTGTCACTACCTTTATTAAACGACTCTTGTTTTATAAGATAAATGTTATTAGCTTTAGAAAATAGTAAGAACGTCGTATAAAAATACTCTGGGGACGGAGAGTAATAAGCTTTTGCGCATAAAATGTGCCAATACAAAAGGGCTATCATCTGTGCTCCCACCTCAAAGGGCTTGAGCCTCAATATTTTAGGAAATAATGTGAAGTCATAATATTACAATTACGAGGCATAGGGTCTCGTGTTTGTCTCATACAGCTCAGTCATTCGCTATTGTTACGTGTTCCTATCCTACCATATATCAAGTGATGTGTCAACGTATTTTATACAAACGCGTCATCAGTTCGCTAATGTCATTCAAACTCGATGTCTTGAGAATCACACAGATAAATTATAAGTTTTTATATCTGTGCTTAGAACGTTTAGTTTATAATCTCACACAATTTAAACTCAGCAATATAAATAAAACAATTTACTACTGAATTTCTTTAGTAAAGTAGTTACTGTGCTATATTTTTTGTGACATAAACTGCCCCATATGTGATAAATTAAATAAGTACAATGCAATATTTTGTGTATTTTGAGACCAATATTGGTGTAGGGCCTTATTGTGTATGTGTTTACAAATGGTTAGAGTTGTGTTGTGAGTCGTTTGGCGATCGGAGACCATTATGTCACTATTTGTTCTATATCCTTTGTTGCAAGGCGCGAGGGTAACAGACAACGATTTGTCATAAAATAAAGATTTATTACTGAAAGTATCCAATGTGTTCAGAGCGATGCGCACTCTTTTAACAACCGTTAGGGCAGGCCCAGACTGTAAACATACTTTTCGATCGCCCGATTGAATGATTCGACTGTCACATTTGTAAAGGTGTCAAACAATAAATATTCGAACAATTGTTTGGTTAAAATATAATTTACATTTATTCGGTTTTCGGCTTTTTTTATTTTATTTCATATCAAAATCCCTAAAACTGAAAAAAATCTACAATTGTTTAGCTATTTCCAATCAAATAAGTAGGTACCTATCTATATATCAACCGACATCAAGTCCGTAGTATACATTTGGCTTTATTTTGCGTTTTTATAGCGACAAATAAAATGAGTATAAACAAAAAGTAAAAGCTATTATACAAAAAAGATGAGGGCATTATTTTTGAAATGTATTATTACCTGCGCGTTGTAAAATTCGGTTTACAGGGATATTACTTTTGATAAGTAATAAAGAGGTTTCAAATGCTTTATTCGACTGTTCCTTGATGTCCCTTATTTTGAAATGTATTTATGATGAAGTTATTACTTTTTCATATGCAAATAGTTTAAAAAGAAGATAATAAAAAAATATATTAACCAAATTACTTCCTGCCCCAGTAGGAAAAAGATTAAAACTTCGAGTATACCTCAAATATCGACGGATTGTAAGTATAATACTGCTGGCCATAGTTGTATGCTATTCATCAATTTATTGAATACAATTTACGAAGAATTTGCAGAATTTTCCTGAGACAAAATTTGGTTGATTACAAGAACAAATAAAGTGAACTGATAATAAACGGCCTTCTTAACTTGACAACAACACAAACAAACAAAAGTCAATTAGTTAAACCAAAATAAATAGTTATTGGAAAGGGTTACGAAGTTACAACGAAATAGGAAACAGAGGGCACAATCTCAATTCTCCAACTGACCATTATAAAGGTGACAGATGGTGGAAGCAAGGGTTATCTATCCCCGATGTGCTGGTCCATCTGTCTGCAGTTATCAATCATTCTGCTTGTAAATATTGTGCTTTTGCTACCGGCTTATTGTCTGTGGAACCATACTGGGATCCGTCGTTAGTGTATGAAATATCGATGGATATTGATCGAAAATGTTGACTAATTTGTTATTAATTGTTCATGTTTTTGATTTAGTAAGTAGAATTGTTGTCGGATTTCCTAATTTTGTAGATTTTTAATGAAAACCCAAATTGTTTTATTTATAACGAGCCCCCGAGATGATGAGCCCCCGAATCAGATGTCTTGCATGGGGATTCCTTTTAGAATTTTCAAATTTGTCAAGATTAAAGTTAATTTCTGTTTTAGTGATAAAAATACCTACCTATAATATAGGCTTATAAGAATACCATTTCAAAAATAACTTGACGGTGTTTTCGGTAAAATTAGATATACTAAAGATAATAAACAAAAAAACCCGCATAATAATAATAAGTGAGGCATAACTTACTATGCCTCACTTATTAAACAGTAAAAAATTATAAATTTACACGATCATAGTTCCATTTTACAAGGTATCAATCGCATATTATTTATAAAAACAAACGAAAATGAAAAATTATACGCGATTAAAACCCGGTACATTAGTAGGTAACTTAGGATTCCTAGAAAGCTATACGAGACTTTCAGCATTTTTTTTTACAAAATTCATGACAGTTTTCGTGGGGCGTTCCACATTTTTCTGCACAACAGATGGCAATGCGTCCGCCCTAAGGCACCGATCACGAAAAAACCGACAAGAAGGCGTGGCAGTAATAAATTTAGTCAAAATATGCTCGACATAAACACTTCCCATACCTCTCCCTATTAGAATAACAGAACAAATCGGTTTTAATTTGTTAACAGCCGTTTAGAATCGGTGTCACATGTCGCCGGTCGCAACTAGTCACAAGATATGCCCGCCCGTGTAAGGAATCTATTTTATTTCATCGGCACTAATAGTCGGTGACAAAATTTAATAGCCCGTGCACATGTTAATTGGGAAATGAAAGAAGAAAGTTATAATTTGATGGGGATTTACTTTAATGGTGATATAAGCTATATGAATGGATGTTTAGTTGTTTTATTTCTTTTTTTTACAGAATAAAAGTCACTTCTTTTTAGAATGTGATCTAGTGTAGCCAGAGTGGGCTACTAGTCCTTTTGGTAATTCAATAGCTAAAATGTCTTAAACATGCAACAGCCCTGTTGTTTGTTTTTCAAAGACGTTTTAGCAATTGAAAAACATAATAAGTATCACCAACAGTTCAAAGGCTTTAGCGAAGTTTTGCAAAACATCAACAAAATTATCAGTTTTCGTAAAAAAGTGTCATTTTTATTGTAGAATAGTCTTAAAATGGTTTGTGGTAAAGCTGCAGAGTTTGAAGTAGGTTTGCCTTGCGGTTTCAATCACGTAACTCCCAATCTTGTGGGAATATCGTAATAAATAAGTTTTAAATAGCTTACTTATATTGTATTCTAGGACTATTTCGGCAAAACTGATTCAATATTATTCTTGTTCTGCCTCGAAAACCCCGAGGCAGAATAAGAAAAATAAGAGGTGTTTTAAATTTGGTTGTCCTTAATTTTAAATTATAAAGATCACAAATCACGAAAAAAAACACTTAATTAAGATGAACGTAAAATTTAAACTTGTTTCCGAAATTCACAAAATATCAACAATAAAAAACTAAATGCAAAAACATATATCTAAATTTTGCAAAACGTAAAAAATAATTTACGATTAGGGGCATCAAAGTGATCCGGCATCCCCTCGTACAAGGGTGGTTTTTATATTTAGAAAAAAAAACTATCCTCCTGGGTGTCGCAGACAGCGCGACACCGCGTTTTTGTCTAATAGTTTTTGTATTCATAAATCACACCTTTAAATAGTTGTAAGTTGCAGTTTTTACATATTGTCGAAGTTCTGTGTCGGTTTTTTGTTTAGAAATTAAATGCTATGGCATATATCTATATTAATAAATCAAATTAAAATATTTGTAGATGTACTTTTATTTATACTGAACTAGCTGCGCCCCGCGGTTTCACCCGCGTAAGTCCCGTTCCCGCGGAAATATCGGAATAAAAGTAGCCTATGTATTATTCCCGGTTTTCCGGTATAATCCAAGTTTCATCGCAATCGGTTCAGTAGTTTTTACGTGATTGAGTAGGTAACAAACACATACATACATACACACATACAAACTTTCAGCTTTATAATATTAGTATAGGAGGATTTAAACATATGGTTTCATTTTCTTCTGTTTTTGCGACGTTGAATTGAATCGAAACTCATTTTACAGTTTCAATCGCGTTGTATTTATTATTTTTAGCATTATTGCAATGCTGTACCTACGTTTCAGAACCTTTACAAAACGCTTTCATTAGGGTAGGAAGGAGTCTGTATATCCGTATTTTGCCAGTCCGTTATTCTAACATCTTCTATACTTATAATAAAGGAAGAGAAGACAAAAAGTCTGTACTTGGATGTAAATTTTAAAAAAAGTTGTCTAGAGGACTTAGGAAAGGTAGTAAAAATAAATTATATAATTTTTAAAATTCATGTCTCTCTGTCTGTTTCTCTGTCTGTTCCTTATACAATCAAAAACTACTAATCCGATTAAAATCTGGTTTTCAATATTGGATAGTTCTATTTTCGAGTCAGGTCGTGGTATACTTTGCATCAAAATCCAATAAGTAGAACCCGAGTAATGAACGAAAAAGTGCAACCGCTCGGCCGGCCGCGCCCGAGTTATTTGCGTTTTTCACTTTCGCGAATGAAACCACTGGGCGCAATTAGTATCAAATAAGTCTCTAGGACTTCCAAAAAAAAAACAATGTATCTCAGGAAATAATAGATTAAGATAAAACCAGGATGTTCATATTAGCAGTGTACCTACCTACCTAGTTACCTACTATGAATCAGTAACTCCTGTCAAAATGTAACGTTGGACAAACAGCATCGCAGCGCCCGCGCCGCGCGCTGGCGCAACCGTCGACCGGTCAGATTCGGGTACTCATTCAGATAAAGTCACTGTAATCTCGTAAAACATGACAAATATTTGCTCGGACCGCGGCCTCACACCTACACGACGAATATTATGAGTCGGAGATGGATAAACTTGAATTATGATTATTTTTATTGTGAAACTTGCTTAAAAGTAAATACTGTGTAATCCTCGATGGATAAAGAAATCCCTTACTATCAAAAATTTTCTTTACAGGTTGCGCACATCCTCCAAAGATCTACAGGAATATATTCAGACCAATGGCAAAAAACAATTGAATCAGAAGTCGCATGCCTCGTTTTCGGGTGGGTTTTGAGCTAGAAGCACTGGAGTCACAAAGGAAAACAAACTTTAAATCTTTCGTGCTTCGGTTCACAGCACCACTTTTCGGTGCGTCCCAGGACGTTTTCTTTGCCGCCGACTTCTGGTCAACTGGCATAGTCTACCGACACTTTAGGGAAGCGCGACCGAAGATAGAAAACCGTAAATCCTAATTTTAGATCTATATTTTTTATATGTATGTTAGTCTGTAAGGTATATATTTACAATTTGAATTATTATCAAATATTTTATACATTATTATATTAGTATCTCAGTTCCTGCAATATAAGCTTGTGCTTAGTGTAGAGCCGATTTCTAATGTAATTTGTTCATTTATTTAAAAGAGCAACGACAGGGAAACAACCGAGTGTTGATAATTTTTCGGAGTCCCAAATAGAATACTTATCCTTTGTTTTCATATTCATTTGTGATTGTGATTTTTTAATTTCGGTAGTCAATATTATTATACATTCATTATTTATTCAATAGCTTTATGGTTTTTAGTGGTGGATAACCCGACTTTCATTTCGAGGGTCGTGAGTTCAAATCCAGGCCGACCGGTGCACCAATGTGTTTTTCTTTAAGAAAAAGTTAAAATGTTCTAGGACTCACCACAGTCCGAAGGCATGGGACATTCCCCAATCTGGGGTAGGTTCCGGTGGCATCTTACTGCCTTACCCTTGTAAGAGGTTCCGCTGCAGTGGGGCAAATTAACGTGCTGCTTATGTTGTGATATGTTTTATGGTACATCACAATTATAACTGCAGGATATATAACTATTGGATATAGAACTTATTATATATATATATATATATAATAATATAATATATATAATAATATATACATATATATATTCCGTAACCTATTGTGCGTCCATTATGGCTATTTTTGCATATAATGTGGCGTCCACCTGCTTACGACGTCCAATATACGGACGTCAAATAGGAGACGGGTGGCAATGTTCACGAATTGTCATGCGGATCTTAGAAATGTCACAATATGAAAAAAACTGTGGACGTCTTTTTACTTTCAATCTAACTGTACTTAAAATGTACGTAGTTCCGATGGTTTCCGTTGCAAAACTTATAACGCTGTTGTCGAATAGGAAAACTTTCATTCGTGGTCGTAATTGACTTCCGCATGAAATTTAGAAATGCGACGTTGCCGATTAGTGCAAAATGATTAGTAGGTAAACAAATAATAAACAACAAGTAGATTCCTGTTTTCTGATGCAATAAAACTGTTAGTTCCGCTCAGTGATATTCGGACGCCGTAAGTGCTCGGATTGTTTTTATATTGTGAAATGGCGTCCTCCGCCAACCGTCGAAGTGCAAGGATATTAAAATTGATACAAGGAGCCGAAGGTAAGTTCGAACCTACATACTCATAACTACTTAAGAAAAAACATCTAGGTATCTTGCCACGTAAGTATTAGGTACTTATTGTAAGGACTATCTTAGATCAAATCTGATAACTTTGAATTAGAGACTGATTGTGCCCAATTAATCTTACTAGGTCCTTCCTTAATCTTACTAATATTACTATTATAAACGCAAAAATTTGTATGTATGTATGTATGAGACTGTAACTCTTTCACGCAAAACCTACTGAACGATGAACTTGGAATATAGGTAGCTGGATATCATAGAGCACATAGGCTATTTTTTAATCTGATATTCTCTCGGGAACAGGACTTTTGCGGGTAAAACCGCGGGGCGCAGCTAGTATAATATTATAAACGCGTAAGTATGTATGTATGACTTTGTTACTCTTTCACGCAAAAAACTACTGAACCGATTGCGATGAAACTTGGAATATAGGTAGCTAGGTAGGATACCTTAGAGCACATAGGCTACTTTTTATTCTGATATTCCCGCGGGATCGGGACTTGCGCGGGTGAAACCGCGGGGCGCAGTTAGTGGTACATATTTGTGTAGGTTATCTATTTGTGTAGGTCAGCTACAGACGTGGAAGCTCTTATTGCAGTGTTACCTAATTTTTGTACTGGAACAGACATACCTTCACAACAATATGATTATATAATTTATATTGTAAGAGTAGTATAAATAATAATATGACCAGATTTGCAACTGTGAAAAACTTCTGTTACTCCCATGGTTCACGATCAAAGCTGTAAAAATCAAACTTGTGATTTTACCCGGCTGCAAGGAAGGGGTTATGTTTTTCGCGCCTATCTTATATGCCATGTCTGTAATATTCGTTATTTCTTCGTATCTTCTAAATCACGCGATTGTTTTATTGAGCGAACGAGCGAAACGAGTAAGGTCCAGTGTAGACAAGCCAGGCGCTTGTATCTTTGTATGTTTGTTCGACGATAACTTGTTCCGATCTTCATGAATTTTGGTAGTTTAGGTCAATAGAATTTATGAGTTCGAAGATGAGCCGGATCGGTAGGGGGATTGGGGAGATAAGGGGTCGTGAGGTCTCAGTTCGGGGCGTACTACTATTTTAATTAAGATTTCGTTAGATTTTTCTCATTTCTCTAATGTTCCTCACGTAGGTGATATTAAAATAAAAACAAAATAGCGACCATCAGGCCCCATATTAAAAAAAAGAAAAAATAATAATTTGAACTGACTTTGCCGTGTGGGTATTTGAAAATCATTCTTAGGTCTCTTTAATCATTTTTTCATTTAATGATATCATTTAAGATCTACAAGGATTAAAAGTTTGTTGGCAACCGTTCATACTTAGGACAATCGCAAGCTACTACTACTTAGCTTAATAACTCCGTTAATGAAATAATGCGATTAAAATACGATTGATATCATTAACCGTCTTTTATACCTACCTAATGCTGATTAAAATGTTCTTAAAATAAAAATATTAAAAACCGCCAAAAATAATTAAAAGAATATTAAAACTGAATCTATCTATCTATCTATATCTATACTTATAATAAAATCGTAACTTAGCGGTATCTGTTTTTAAAAGATATTTTGAAAAAACTATTTTTAGGGATATGTACTAATGTTACAGACCCCATTTCCGTGTTTAACTTTTTGTCTGTTTGTCCGTTTGGATGTTTGTCCGTTTGTCTGTGCGTTTGTGCGCGCTAATTTCGAAAACGGCTAGACCGATTTCAATGAAATTGGGTATGCAGATAGCTTAAGACTTCGATTAACATATAGGCTACTTATTATCCGGATATCAAGTCCGGATATCCGGATATTATTTTTTTTGCATAATTTCGTTATTTTTGAACCATAGGCATCCATCGTCATCTATCGTCATTCATCGTCATCGAT
Source organism: Idaea dimidiata (assembly GCA_949358125.1). Classification (NCBI taxonomy): domain Eukaryota; kingdom Metazoa; phylum Arthropoda; class Insecta; order Lepidoptera; family Geometridae; genus Idaea; species Idaea dimidiata. The sequence goes on along the minus strand of OX442333.1, from coordinate 20,554,040 downwards.
CGTCATTCATCGTCATCATCACTTACTGACATACAAATTTTGCCTTACTTCACATACCTACTGCAGTGCAAAAATCCATACTTTAATGGGCGACCGTTTAAGTGTGGATTTTTGCATTGCGGTAGGTAGGTGTAAGAACAAAGCGGGATCGCGATTTGCGCGGGTGAAACTGCGGGGCGCAGCTAGTTTAAAATAAAACAATTCAAGTAGTCACGGAAGACAGCTACTTTAACAGTCGGAACCGTTCTAGAATTTAGACCACCAATTTTTTAATAATGGGTCCAGACTGTTAAAGTTAGCTGTACTATTTTTCTTTTTCTACTTTACGCCTGGTGTCTTCGAGCAGGTTAATATAGCGCATCACATTCTCGTATGACTTCTCGTATTACTTCGAAGAGTGAATTTGTTGAGAATATTATGATAACGACACCAGATGAAACGTTGAAAAATCACAATTTAAGTTAATAAAATTGATTTTGACAGCTTTGATCGTAAACCATGAGAGTAGCACAAGTTACTGAGGGTTGACAATTTGGGTATACACTACTCTAAATTAGTCTAAATGGGTAGATACTGCTTGATTTTCAAGTTTGTTCTTATTAATTATGTTTATCTATACTAGCATACTAAAGTAACAGATTATTTCAGATACTGAGAATCCGAGAGAAACTAAGTCTAAAAAAACAAAGGATGAGAAACCAAGAAAAATATCATTTGTACGTACTATCTATTTATTTATTCCGCTGGTCCTATTTTGATAAGTTTAACTGACATATTATAAAGTAACTAGGTTCCTCTAAGTCATAGTAATATTTAACAACATTAACCCAGATGTTTAACCTTAAAGATTCGGATATTGAACAACTTGCTAATTTTATGGGGCACACACAGGCTGTACACCGACAAAACTATAGATTACCCGATGATGTGTATCAGACAGCCAAATTATCAAAATTATTGCTGCTCATGGAGAGTGGCAATGCAGATTATTATAAAGGCAAATGTTTGGATGACATAAATTTAGATATGGAACAAAATTTGTTACAAAATGTAGAGAACGACGATAATAATGAGGGTATAGATACGATGCTATACCTTCTGAAAAATCAAACGAAATGGACTCTACAGACGTTAACCTTGTTATTCCTCCGAATTTAAATCTACTTAGTGATGTTACCAATGTTATAGATACGAAAACAAAGAAAAAACGAAACCTTGTTCCTTGGACCACACAACAGAAAAATATTGTTCAAAAGTTTTTTAGTAAACATATAAAAAATAAACAACCGCCAAAACGTCATGAATGCGAAGAACTTCGTAGTCAACATCCTGACATTCTGCACAACAAAGATTGGTTAAAAATCAAAGTCTTCATCCAAAATACCTATACTAAAAACAAATAGGCGGGTTCGGGATTCCTCTAAATAACGGATTACTGCATTTTTGGTGTGGTTGGCTTTTCCAATGTCGGTATGTCAATTAACTCTTTTTCCAGTGCAACCAGTGCATAGAGTAAAAATATGCGAATTGGACTCAAGCACACACAGGGTTCCTTACACGACCAGTATTAACATCTAGGTATCCAATGCTACTGAATCGCATGAGCGCACATACAATTCAGAAGCAAGTGATATTGGTTAAGTTGTTTTACCCTCCTTAATTTTTAACTTTTTATATTTTACGCAATCTTTTTCACTAAATTTCATAATTCTAGGTTAACCGAAGGTACTTTTTCAGTTTTAAGTCACAAACCTACTGGGTTTGTGACGTAAACTACACCCACTTCCCGTTGCCCTAGAACTATGAAATTTTGCTCTACAATCCTGCGCGATGCGAACGCGGTTTTCTGTCTGTCTGACGATGACGTTCGCTTCAAACCGCTCCGCGTCGCTCACGCATGACGACTTAACTTGTAAGAGCCTGCTTTTGCAATATTTCATAGTTCAGTTATAGTTTACTTTTATTAGAATTTTTAATTTTTTTATTGTAGCAGACTCTAATGGGCATTTATAACTAAAGGGATGGTTTGCTTACAGGTACGGATAGTTAAATGTGCATTCTCGATTCAAATATTTAGATTTTTTATAATATTTTTAAAAACAAAAAAAAACGATCCTTTTTGTTAAGAACCTGCACTTAGTTACTAATATAAGTAACTGAAAATCAACGACCTTGAGCCTGTTTCTACAGGGTTATTGTTAAAATTTATGAAAGTGGATCAGGTTTACCTCCTGATATCCCAAGAAACAAATATCGCTCAAAAACTTTGGGAATTTCGAAAATATTTGCAACCATCTAATTGTCACTGTTATCGGGTTGCAAAAATATTCAAAATTACAAAAGTCGTAGAAGTTAGTCCTTGGGATGTCAGGAGGTAGCCCAGATCCGTTTTCATGATTTTTTACCAATAACCTTGTATAAATAAAATAAGTAACGCTAGTACAGACTGTAGGTCTTTTCTCATAATACCTATTTCTGTGTCATTTCTAAGCAGAAAAATATGTGTGTCTGCTTAGAAACGATAGTGAATATTCGTCTTTACCATATTTTGGTATAATATTCGAATTATACCAAAATATGGGAAAGGCTATAAGTTCAATTTGTAAGTTCAAAAAAAGTCATTATTTAGTTTAGCGCGGGGTCTTAATGTTACGTCCGTATAATAACAGCCCATATACGGACGTGAGAATACCCTAAAACTTTCACATTAAGTGTGATTAGACGTCCAAATATTGAAAATTCAATGTTAATGTTGATTGTCTACTAAACTATTATATTGCATTTTCATAATTACAAGGTGGTATACTTTCAGCTACACATGATGACCTTTAGAAAACTATTGTGCAATGGTTGCACTTGATGTTTTCATAATACGGACGCCAGATTATTGTAATATCGTTACATAACTCTTGTTTTAAGTTCGTAATTTAATTGGCATGTTTTGGTGATTTGTGCGTGTTCACACTACAGCGGTAGGTAGTGTTTTATTTTAAAAATTGATTTAATTTCTTTACTCATACAAAAAGATATAATAGGTATGGACGTCCAAATGTCCTAAAACATTCATACTCACTGATATATACGTCCATATTTTTTTAATGTCTACACTTACCTACTTAATGTGGACGTGAGATTATCGAAAAAAAAACATATCATACGATAATTGAACATTCATTGTTAAACTCCCTAGAAGAACATAACCTTTTTGTTTTTTTTAAGTATCACATAAGTATTTCTGTTTGAGTGTACATTACCTACTTATTTATTGAGATCTGTTTCGGAAAATGGAGTCTATTGTTGATATTGACAGATTTTTAAACAAAGACTTGTTTTATCGTATTCTGACCAATAACCTAATATGGCCTTGGGAGGAAACTCATTTTATCATAAGATGGTACTGCTTTAATTGCCACGAAGTTGTAAATTTATACAATAGACCGTGGCATATTGTTGCTGACATGAATGTTTCTGAAAATATAATTTATTTTCTTGATCGTGTTGAGTTTTGGTGCTCTGATTGCGAGTTTACTATATATGATCATTATCTTAAAGACGAGTGCTATTATTGTACCTAATCTTTGCAGTATTACGGTTCTTTGTGCCTTTTTATGAAAGGTTATATTTTTTAAGTACCTATAATTGGGTATTTGTTTTGTAGTTCGCTGAAATTTAATCATTATTTATATCTTAAGATTATGGACGCTAAATTACCCAAAATATTCACATCTTGCGTGATGTGACCTCCGTATAGTATTACCTATTTGACAACCAAATATTAAAGTAAGTACTTAAAGACTTATTAGACGTATAAAACTTGTTTCAGATTTTATTTAACTTCTATTTAATTTGTCAGGGCATATATTATGTTGTCTGTTTACACTTTATATTGCTGGTGATATTACTTTTAACTTGATTTAGTTATCTTAGAAAGTGTAAATTATATATGGACGCAAAAATATCTTACAACATTCGTGCTGAATAATATTTGCCGTCCGTATTTATAGGTTCATTTTTAAATAAAATTGTTCATACCAATGTGGCCGTGAGATTGTAGTATAAAAAATATACTGCACGATATTTGGCGTCCATGTAACTATGAACATTTTGTTATGTTTTATTTCTAATGCAAAAGAAAAAAAACAACGTAAATTGTCACGTAATTAAGAGTAGTAATAGCAATTGAAATTGAACTTAATTTAGTTTCCTTAAGTGTACATGATATTATATGGACGCAAAAATATCTTACAACATTCGTGATGAATAATATTTGGCGTCTATATTTATAGATTTGTTTTTAAATTATTGTTTGCGACTGAATGTTATCTTTAAATTGTTACTTAAGTGTCATGTTAAGTTCCTACTAAATTGTTCCTTACGTTTTAAAAGAATTAGGTACCTGCCATACATAACAATATAGAATTAATAATAATATTTTTTTATTACTCAAGGCATATTTAAATTTGGAAATCCTTGCGAAAATATTTCTAAGTTTAGACTTCATCATTTAAAGATGTTTACCTAATAAAGATTAGTTTGATCTCAATATTTATTTTATTTACATCGTAGGTACCATTAATTATTTACCATTAGGTGGATATTATTATTAATCAGTCTAGTCGGTTGGGCGAAGGTCCTGTCTCCAAAATTGATCAAGCTATAGATTTGATGACATTCTTATCTATCCAATAGGTACTTACAAACGAAACATCCGTAATGATGATCCGTAAAGAGCGGCAACGTCGCATTATTTTGAGGAATTGCAATAGGAAGAAGAATAAAATACAAATTAAGTATATCACGGGAGTTCTAATAACTGGTAATACGGATAGGAGTCCTTATTGGTTTCCCTCTGTCTGGCAATATACGAATATTTGTATATCAAAATAGGGTGGAAATTAAAAAAAATAAGTTGGTCTCAATTTTCGACATCACTTAATTGACTAATATTCGCTGAGATAGTTTACGAAAATCAACTGCAAGTGGTGGACGTTACAATAATGCGAACTGAAAGGACGCAAGATCGGTATAGTGATGTAAATATATATATATATATATATATAAGTTCTATATCCTATATTACCTACTGATCACCAGCCACTCTCTCCAGCAGTTATAATTGTGATGTACCATAAAACTGTCTATAACTAAATTATAGACATTAGTCTCACACCAAGGATAATGTATTTATTTATTTTGTTAATTGTGGGATATATATAAACATATGGATTTCGTACTAAAACTTTAGGGCTAACTAAGGGTTGTTTAGGTTAAGTTATTTATTAGACCCAGATTTTTTTGAATATACCATAAGTTTAAAAATAATTGGATCCGTTACAAGGTGAGGTCAACGATCCCTTCATAAAAGACGCCCTGCCCTGCCTGATACCTCCAAACGTATAAATTAATTTTCGCCAAACGAAAAACACCAAAAAATAAGATCCTCTGAAAATGAAATCCCTTTATTAAACACACGTAAAAAGCAGGTAACCCCAGATAATTAATTTTCCATATTTTTTCAAGGAAATGTGTAATGAGATCCATTCTCGGATTTGCGCCTCGGAAAAAAGCTCTAGCGACAAAATCAACGAACGACGACGGCTTTAGAAAGATTCTGCAAAACCTGATCAATTTAAAATTAAAGCCACGAAACGTGTTTTTCGCCTATTTTATAAAAATCTAGGGATATGAGAACAATCTTCGACGGATAAGCACGGGGGCTGATACCTATCATACGTAGATCTGATAGGATTTCTTTTACCGAATATGTAAAAGGAATACGTTGATTTTTTACAAACATGAAAGTATTTTAAGTGCTATTTTCGTATTAGTAGGTTTCAGGAGTGAAGCGTGAGATTTTTGTTAAGGGAACTCGGTCTCAGATCACACACAAACTTTGCTATTCAGACAAAATGCGGCTAGCATCCTCGGTTATTTTACAGTAGGGACAATTAGTCGATTTATTTCATTTACATCGATTTCATTTTTGTGTTGTGGTATTTTTATTATTTGCATTTTGTGACATGAACAGTCAAAATTCTTACAAATAGCAAATGTCTACTGTCGTATTATACGATGCATTATTGGATACAAGATAGAAGATAACGTTCAAATAATTAATTACATAGAATGCCTCAGACAGTCTTACCAAAACTTAAAAAAAACTGAATCTAATGACAAATCGAAAACCCATTATTCAAAAAGCACACAATAACCAAACGACGACACCAATTGCTTAATGAACTTGGCACAATAGTGCTTTAATAAATAAAATTCAACATTTTAATCCCCCATTTAAATTCAATAGTAAAGCGGCAAGTGCAAGGCTAATCATCGCAATATAATGCTCCGACGAATTCAGAGGGGTTGTTTTTTAGACGTAGGAGCGAGACAGGCTAATTTGACATTACTGTTGGACAACAGAGACGGAAAATATTCGATTCATCCGAATTGACTTTAAATGATTGCCTCTGTTGCCCTTTTTTGTGTCGCCAGTGATGGATTGCAAAACGTTGCGTTTACGCCAGTATCTTTTTTTAAATATTTACCAAAATATTTTTAAATGGGATCTCGATTTATTTGGGAGTTATTTAAAAAAATATGACAATTACTTAAAAGATTCTTATCCTTATACCTAATTTAAATTTTAGTAAGTAGGCATTGAGATAAATTTAGTTTTTACAATATTATGTTCTTTGGTATTTACTTACGAGAAGTTGTTGACGAATCCATTAAAAGAATTAAGATTGCTCAAGTAAAACAAATATTTACCAATGAAGTAGAGCTACTTCCCGTTAGTCCGACCCCTAACGCATGACTAATTGCGTAACTAAACATGCAGGGGTCCACTAATCCGATATTGATGTGTTTGTAAAAACTCACAGATTAGTCCAGCGAGACCTTTTCTTAACCGTATTGTAAGTGCATTTGTTTGAGATTATGTTTTGTTGTTTCTGTAGCAGGTTGGTTGTTATTTTATTAGCAACTAGCTGCGCCCAGATACACTTAAACGCTTAGATTTTTTAAGTATGTTTTGAAGGCCGACCGTCTATATCTATCTCACCATATTATGTGTTAATAATATGCAGTATTTCAGAAATATAGAATTGGACGTTCGATCCAATTTTACTGAAATCGATTAAGATAATCAAAGATGTTATAAATTTTGCATATACACTATCTTTAATGGCTGATCTTAGTTAATAATATATACCGAAGTTTAAAAGTTGTTTACAGCCAGAACTTATTCGTTACAAAGTTAAAATTCGAGATCGACTATATAATCCGTTATTTCGAGACTCAAATCATCCGGAAGTTGTCAAACAAAATATTCACCCGAGAAATACTCGAAAAACTTGCACAAAATAACGTAAACAAAGTGGAAAAAATAACGCATCACCATCAGGCAGGGGATAAGTGAATAATCCCTAATTTTGTATACAAAACTTTGCCCACATCGCGTCACGCCGATCTAACTTGATTGCGTGTCACATCACCGCTTTGTGTTTGCACTCATCGTCCAAAAAATACCGTATTGACATTATACACGTGCGCTGTTTCACTCTCATTTTACTGTATTGTTAAGTTGTAATGTATTGATGTTGAGCAGGTTGGACGATATTCCCATTCAAATATAGCAACTGTGTAAAGTGGAATTCTCTGTCCGCTCCGCTGTGTCCTCTATACTACAACCTTGGAGTTATCAAGTCTAGAGTGAATAGGCATCTTCTAGTTAGATAGCTAAATATTATGCTTTATCGTCGCCATCGTCGCTTCCCATAAGGACATGAGGTCAAATGTTTATTATTCGCTATTGCGTATATATAAAAGAAACTATCTTGAATTTTAATTCAAGAAAGTATAGTCAAGTTTAAAGATCTTAACCGTGCACACTTTGCAAAACGGCAATTTGATTGTCGTAAAATGTCGATAGGCATCGATGTTTTATGTCCACTTGACATGCATCGTCCTAAAAAGCTCTTGATATTTATGCGTCTAAAACTCAGATAAAAATTCTATAACGTAGTAACAGATTATTTTATTGAAACGAGTTAATTTATTATCTATCTGTTTGTTATAAAATCTGCATTATGCATATAAAATTTTAACAGCAATCTTAAACATTTTGGATGAATGCGAAATATAAATAGGACGAGTTATGATCAGAACAAGTTAACAACATAAGACAAGTAAGTTAAGAATAGGACAAATTCGTCTCCATGCCGCCTTTTGTTAAAAACTGGCACAATCTTTCTCAGTAGCCATTTACACGAATAACGTTATATATAAAATGGTAGTAAATCCGTATCAGTATCCCATCACTAAGGCCAAGCCACATATCTTCATAAAAATGAAGTCGCAAACAAAACGACTCAATTGTATCGTAACCGAAGACTCGCCCAATGAAATGAAACAAAGTCCCCTATTTTATTTACTATCCCGTAGGAGTTTAAAACAGGATTTATACGATAATATAATAGATCTTATTTACCATATGGAAAGACAGACTTTATTGGTTTATTTACTTTAAAGAGTGTCACACAAATCTTCGTTATATTATTTTTCTTTGCAGCTGGCAAGACTGATGTATATTATTGGCTAAAGATATTTGACATCAATAGATAATCAAATCTCTTTGATGCAGCAGATCTTTACTTAAAAGTGGAGTGGAGTGGCTCAGTTTTCAGGTCGCCCAAAGGCCTCCAGCTTAACTATAATCCTAAAGTCATATTTTGACTGTTTTATAATGAAACCTTATAATGTTTGCTATTTCTGTATCATTAACTTCTTAGAAATACAATATGGTCTTAAGTTTTCGTGATTTTGCATAATAAAACACAATAATTACCAGGTTTTGTTCTCGTTTTACTTAGTTTTATTCTTAGTAATAGTTTTGAACTTATACCACACCTCAGTGTCACATCAGGGTTTATCAACGAAAATCATCTAGAAAAAATGCCTTAGTATATGTACTATACCAGACAACCACAAACACCGGCTATAAAAGCACAGTGAGGCGGTCACCGGCGGGCGTCAACCATGTGTGGTTGGCTATATGCACTCAGGCCAGTCTATATGAAATGTGCGAAAACAACAGAACCTAGTTAATTGGCGTCGTTTTGTGGTTGTGATCCAAGTGCAACCAGGCTTCTCATTTGTTTTAATGGGTTTCTCTCTTTATCGTTAACTTCCTAGAAATCTTTGAGTAGTCTATACATGAACTATGTCGGTGGTGGTATGTTTTGTGGTTTGCGGTCAGTGGTCTGGCTGCAGACTTAGATCTAAGTACTCACATTTAAGCTTTTCAAGCGGCTCATGGTGCAAGGGCGGAGCGTGATGCAGTGGCGCATGCTGCGGCTCATGATGCAGCGGCGCCATCAGACTCGATATCGCGGACCCGACGGAAGCAGCCACCGATTCGTGCAGGTGACTGTTCCCGTGAAGGTCCAGCTCTGATAGACACAGGCCGTTCTCGCTTAGCGGCTCCATCCCGGCCGCCAGCGCCTCTTTGTACACCCGGAGGTGAATGGTGACGGTTTGTGGGACGTGCGGGGAAAGGGGTGATCAAGCGGCAAGCATTGCTTGCGGCTGCCTGCAAACAAAATAGGAAGGTTCAGTATGTAATTGTTACTGTTGGCCCGTTTCACGAACGACCCTATGCATGGCTTAATGCTTTGTCTTGGTCTTGTAAGTGACAATCAACGTGAGTGTAAATGTAACAAGAGTCGAACCCACGCATATTTCCGATTGTGAATATGGGCCCTCGTAAGTAAGTACTACTTAGATTCTATGTGAAAATTTGAGGATAATGTAATTTTTGATTAGGTACTTCTTCAACCAATTATGATAAACTGATTGCGATGAGACCGGAAATATAGCTAAAGTTTGGCTAAAGTGGTAGAATAACATATGTGCTTCGCTACTTTGTCCCACGACATATTTTAGTTAATAAATAATGTGGGAATCATTTTGTTAAAAATGTTTAAAATAAAAGTTTTTTTAAGAGTTAACTTTATTTGTACCGGTAAGTTTTCCTACTTGTTAACTTATTTCATTAAAATCAGAAGAACTTATCGACGAACCACTTAATATTCCGCATCCATTCTCTAACAATTAATAAATCAATTACACAAAAATAACAGTATGATTTAGGGCGTGTATACACAACATGTTTGAGCGATAAAAAATAAGCGCCATAAACTAGCATAATGATGGAGATATATAGCTTAACAACTTTCATAATTCAAATAGCCGTGTCGGTGACTGGGCATCGTTTCAGTGGGCGCATAAAACTTCCATAATGGGTGAGAGAGGAAAAAGCGTGGAAAAAGGCGCATATATGTGATTTATAGGTTAATTGTGGTTTTTTTTGCCGATGTCTGCGTTCGCCGGCGGGTGGTGGTGAATTCAATATTCAGAAAAAAGAACAAAGCGAGGTGTCGAAGCGCGGACGAGACTGTTCGCGTTATTGCTGCCGACTGCCGACTCTATCGCCCGCTCTATATTGACATGACTTTAGTTTTTTACTAGTTAAAAATAAACGAGGTGATGTTGGTTGTTGCTATTCGAATTTTTATATTGTAAAAATAAAGTTGATTAAAATCTTATTATTGTATCTTATATTTTTATTTATTTTGTATATTTATTTCAATATTTTTAGTTAACCGTTATATTTATTTTTGTAAGTACTTATTTATATAATTCTAACGTTTTTTTTGGATTGTTGATTAAATAGGAAAATAGCAATAATTTGTTTTAAACTAAAATGCGTTTTACAATATAAACACTGTTTTTTACTAAAATAATATAGGAAAGGAAAAATATTGGTATATTCAAAAATTCACTCTTAGAGAGGTATATTTTTAGAAGAAATGCCTAGTGCAATAAAAATCAAATTTCCAACAATATTTTTTTCTTCGATTGATATGAAAAAACTTAATTTACGATTTTAATTTTGAGGTCTTTCCTGACCTTCTGTTCCGGGTAGACAGTAGATCACATAGTCCGCATTGAATAACATCGTTTTCAAAATTGTGAAATGGAATCGCTCCAACTAAATGGTTTATAGAAGCGTAGCAAATGATTGATGATTAACAAAAAACCTGCCAAGTGCGAACCGTAATCGCGCACGATTGGTTTCGTAGGTAGGTACCATTATCACAAAAACATGTTACCTCATTTATGGGAGATATCCACATAATAAACACTTATTTTGTGTTGTTTTTTAACGACTTCAAAAAACGGAGGAGATTCGCAATTTGATTTTTAGTACAAAACCCAAAAAAAAAACAATTAACTTAATATCAGGGCCTCTATTTTAATTCTACGAAAAACGAACTACCGAATAAAAAATGTCATTGAAAAAGAAAATCTGTATTTTTTTCTGACGATTTTAGGGCACCATCCGTTCGAAAATATTTTTTTCGGAAAAAAAAAGTAACCCTGCAGGTCTTAGATACGAAAACAAAGTCCCCCGCACCAAGAATCAAATGTTGACACAAAGAGTCGACGTAACTCGTAGCAACCGCAAATTGTTCCTAATACAAAGAGATACTAATCTTGACTCGACTCAGTAATTGAGTGTAGCCGAAGGCACCGAAGGCAGCAATCGGCCCGGCTGAACCACTCTTATCCCTTTAAAACCGATGAAAAGCCTTTTTTAAGCCGAAAGATTTAAGTTGGCGAAAGTGCTTCGCTCTATTAAAACACCATTTTGCAAGTATTTCACTTTGAACGTCGAAACTCACCGTTCGATCACTTCCTAAACATTCTCCTAAAGTAGCTACTTTAGTAACATGTTTACTTTTGACTGAAGTTTTATTTTTGTCGTAACGTGCTTTTAAGAATAGGTTGATTTGGTTTAAATTTAAATCTTTGCATTATCCGTTGGTGTCATCGCAATCGCAACTTTGGTTTGATTTTTATATTGCCTAGCATTCCAATCGTCTTTTTTACCTTTTTAGAATTCGGTATCTTAAGGGTAAAAACGGGACCCTATTACCTAAACTCCGCGGTCCGACTGTTTTTTGTTACCCCGCTAATTCCCAATGCAGAGCAAGAGCCTCCTATTAATTAAGAGGTTAGGTAGGAAGACGCAACGGGAGCGTACTCCGGACTAGCGAATATCCTATGCTTTCGGACCTGGTGGGTAAGTACTAGAACATGTCGGCTTTTTCACGCACGATGTCTTCACCGTAAGAATGATGTTAATACTGCATTTATTTTTTAATTAAAACATAAAGTTTTAGTGTGTGGTCGATCGAATTCTAGACAGACAGATAGTCAACAATATCTTACTTTAGTTTGTATGTATGTATGTGCCTTTATTACTCTTTCCCTCAAGACCCGGAAACCTGGAAAAACACATAGGGGAACGTACTTACGCGGGTAAAACCGCGGGGCAAAGCTAGTAGCCAAAATTAGTAATAGTAATAGACAATAGTATCTTGGTAAAAGGGTGCCGTCTTTACTTAAACAACTTCGGTACGATAGCCTATATACATACAAACAGTCGTTCAAATTTTTAACATTTTATCAACCGTTATTAGAAAGTAACTATGTAGGTATAATATGTCCGCAAAAACTTCACCTTGCACACGTGAGCGTCTAAGTATATTCTACGTACAAAACACATGTGAAATTATCATTTACTTATCATTAGAGAGAGATAATACTGCATGAAACTGGCAAAGTACCTATACTTAGATACTTGTAAAGACTTCAATCAATATTTATCATGAAAACTCTTGTTAAAATGCTTTATAGTCACCGAACCCTAAGTATTTACCTATTTGCAAATCATAGGTTTCTTATACCTATCGCATATATAGGTTAACAGGTTTAATATATTATGCAAATTCGAAATAGATACGCGACTTCGTCTGCGTAGAAATAGTGCTTAGCCGACTTTTTGTTAATTACTCGGGTTCTACTAATTGAATTTCAATATACCACGAGGTTCACGAAAGTGACCTATCCAATATTGAAAACCAGATTTCAATCGGATTAGTAGTTTTTAATTGTAAAAGGAACAAACGGAGAAACAGACAGATAGACATGAATTTTAAAAAATATTTAATTTTGTTCTACTATTTTTCCTAAGTCCCCTAGACAACTTTTATTTTGATTTATAAATTTATTCCTAAGACTTCCGAGTACAGACATTTTATCCTCTCTTCCTTTATTATAAGTAGTATAGATTATTGGGGTTTGATTTCATTTCATTTCTCTTCATTTAAATGTTCTATAGCCTTATTAATGAAAGAGATAAAAGGCTAGAGTAGTTATTCTGCTTTTTGTTTCTCTCTGTCAACTATGAAAATTCTTGTCATGGAAAAAGGCAAAGCATATTTTCACTACTCTGACCTTATTCCCCTTTTATTAATAAGGCTATTAAAGTTTGCCTTGTTGTGATAACACCACACAAAAACTAAAACTGAAAATAAAATACAAGTCCTAATTTCTATCTATCAAATCTTCCTAAAAATGGGACAGAAATATTCAAGTCGTCATTGGTATATTTTTTATTTCAATGGATAACATAAGTAATAGTGTGGAAATATTTGAGATGATTTTGTCTTATTTTAGACTAGGATTTGTAGATTAGGAGCTTTTCAATTAGTCGTTATATTTTTTAGGCACGTTCACCGACTACTTGTAGATGGCTTGACCGATTGAGATAGTGTTTTTTAAATGGAAAGGTAGATGCTTCGAAGTGGAAATTTGGTAACCTGATGAGTGTTTAAAGCCCCTAATTAACTCGATTGATGAAGCACCTAATACCACTCCTTCTTCATCAGAAAACTCCTTTGTAATTAAAATTACGGTAACGATTTTGTTGATTTTTAGTGGCAGTCAAAAGTAAGTAGGTAACTAGCAACGGTAAAAAAATTATCATTCAAAAATTATAAAAAACCACTGAAAAAAGAACAAATAACCTCTACATACAAATGCCACCAACTTATCTGTTTTTGGTCTGAAGTCGGGCAGTTTTTTTGGCTGGGTCCATAATTGTAGTTTGGCTGCCCGACTTTAGATAACAAAACAGATAAATCGGTAGCATTGTTTGTAGAGGTTATTTTAGTAGTTTTTTTTTTAAGTTGGATTTTTATAACTTCAATTGCTATAAATTGACCCATTTTTCTTTGAATATATTTCAAGATTGCTAAGTCTAAAAATAATCAAACGATTGATTGTTTTTGATTACCTTTGAATTTAAAAATAAAACAAATAGTCTGCGTTTAGCGTAACTATAGCACGGGTACCTAAGTTAGCAATATACTATCTGCTCACGCATCACAGATGATGTATTTCTATTGCTGCTGTACTTAAAATAAGTATTTAAGTAAATAAATAACGTGTATTATTGTGAAAATTATACGGAACTGTTCGTGGGCAAGTCCGGCTCCCACTTGTTGTTTTAATTTTATCACGGATCCAATGTATTATTAAAGAAGCAGAGAATAATTTCCACAGCAGTGACTTATTAGTTCCGCTCGATTTTGTAAATACCGTGTTGCTTAGATCATTGACTACTGCCTGGTCGAATCTGAAAGAAGTTAAGGCAATCCCACAGCTGATTCCGCATTTCAAATTTGGCATTCTAAAAATTTAATAGACAAATCGAATGCGCAGGTTTTGTGTGAAGACCTCAATTTTTACATAACAATAATCCTCAGAAACTTTCGAGTTTATGATAAGTAAAAAAAATCTATTTAAGAGACAATAAGTAGACATGAGTATCAACGGCTGTGTTACCATTGTTAAAACGAATATCAGAATAGTAAGATTGAGCGTAATTTCAATTTATCAACACATAACATAGGTGTGCGTTATCAAGTCTGAGCGATAAAATTATCATACAAACTGATAACGCGGGCACACAAGAGCGACATTTTTGTGTGGCACTTTGGTAGGTACAACTATTTAGGATACATTTGAATAATCGAGTAATATCTACATGACAATGATGCAGGAAGTCTTCGTCCACTTCCTTAGTGCTTAAAATGTTTCTTAGGCCTTGTTAGTCCTTGAACTAAGTAACTAAAGGGGCCTACTTCGTTTTGACGAAATATATTTATTCGTTCTTTCGGTTTTGTGTTTTCTCCTTTGGTTCTACTATTCTTCTTAATTCATAATGAATGAAAATTGGATGACGTAATACTATAAGAAGAAAATTTGCATTCGTTAGTGGTCCAATTCAAAAAATAATTGTAGTGGGTCTTAGTAGAAACTTTATTTAAAATTTTTTGTTCGTTTGTATGATTTTGTCGATATTTTTCTTGGCCGCAAGAGTGACGTATATTTTCATAGGGAATAAGAAATTGGTGTACGGGCCGGTTGAGATTCGAAAGCAAAGCCTTCCGAATGAAAGTCGAGGTAACTACCACTAGTACATTACTGCTGGGAGGGTGGCATAGATGGTAGGCAAGACTACTCTACCTAATAATGTCTCGTGCAGGTACAGCGTCGTACCTGATTAGCATGGATTAAAGTTGCATGCCCTATGTCTCAGCCCTCGGCCTATTTTAAATCGACATTTTTTTAAATAATTATATAAGTTAATATACAAAATAACCACTTCCTACTTAATTAATAGGATTAATAATACAGGGTGGATTTTTTAAACACTTGAGCTCTTTACCTCGAAGATGTATTTGAATATGCATGCTAACTTATTTTAGGAGGCAGTGGACGGTCGGTTTTACACCTTTATACTTTGATAACTACTTTCGATAGCTACAGTTATAAGAATTAAACCTCGCGAAGGAACGTGGTCAACATGGTAAATAAAATATATGAAAAACAATGAAATTTGAACTCGTAAATTTATGCATTTACAATTTAAAGACAAACTATTTTTCTTTATTGATATGTTTTTTAAGATATTGTTTCTTATTTTCCACATATCCCAAGTATAGTATCCAAAACTTTTGACTTGGGGGGTGCTTTCGTCCAAAAGGTGTTCAAATTGTATTACTAAACTAGGTATCCTAAAATACCAACAACTACTGAAACTTTGAAAAAAAATCGAACAGCACTGAGATATGCTTCTTGAGACAATTCACTTGTAGACAGCATTCTAGCATTCTCGGATCCTTTGCGCCCTTGATCGCATCAAGGGTGGTTTATTTAATTGACTCTATGTAATTTAGTTATAAATTTATTTTAAAATGTTTTGACTTTTTCTATTTTTAATTAATAATAAGTGATTCATAATTGTTGTTTTTGTCACATTTACGAAATAAAGACTTGTAAACTGGTAGAAAATTATTTTTACAAATAAATTATTTGAAATCACACTAATATTATAAATGCTAAAGTGTTGATGTTTGTGTTTTAATTACACAAAAACAACAATACCAATTGTCATAAAACTTTCTAAACAGATAGTTTGAAATCTGTATTAAAACATACCTTAACCGGGACTTAACCCGGTAGATTTGATTTTTTGCAGACTTGTCTGTGATGTTGGCCTAATGTGCTTTGGTACATATAATCCAAATTGAGACCTCGAGCGCCGAACGCAACCTTGTTAAAAATCCAAAAACCCGCGTAAATATCGGCCATTTTACAAATGACTAAAATACTATTTTTTGATAATACTTACTTTTTCAGTTGTTTACAAAGTAGACTTGTGGAAATGAATTAAGTCAGGTCAAATAATTTTGATATTTTCATTTAGGCTTTGGCTATGTTACACTATGTCAGTCCCCTCGCGACCAAGATCATTGTAACATGATTGAAACGTCGAGGTACGAGAATTTAAAAATATACGCGAATAAGACCCGGGAAAAATAATTATGTTACACTAGCCCAGAGAAGACTAAATAAAGGTTAGGTCATGCATTTCTAAATGCTTTTTAAAGTAGTTAACACAAACAATTATCGAATCATTACACTGAGCTCAGCAATTTTGAGGTAAGATTACCTAGATTATTAAATCTCATATAAAACCTAGTTTTTTCTAGGAAGTCCGGTGAAAATAAGCACCATCGCCATGACGCGAACTTGTTTCCAAAAGTGGTTCATTCTCCAGTACATTTTTTTTTTAAAATGTAATTATTATTAATTTCTTCCATGGTGTTTGCGATTTTGCATAATAAAACACTTTATTTATCGGGTTTAATCTGGTTTTATACATGATTTCATCATGTTATTCATGTTTTATTTTCATTTCATTTTTCATGATTTTCATCTCAGTCAACCTAGAAAAAGCCAACTGTAAAGTTGGCGAAAGCTCGGTTCGTTTAAAATCATGAATAAAATGCGATTAAATCCGATAAATAAAGTGTCGTAATTATTATTTACAAAATGTAATTATTATTTACAAAATGTAAATAATAATTTATATTAATACATTATTATGTAGATACGCATCTGCCTATAATAAAATACCCACATCTTAATACAAATTTTCCACGGCGTATTTTTTTTTCATTAAAAATCATTTTGTCGCAATATATTTCACAATTCACTTATCCTTATGTTAATTTACAGCCTAGCATATTTGAAGCTATTAATAAAATAGCTTCAAATACAATAGAAATCTTAAAATTTAATTACAGGTTTCCTGGACAATAAATATGTAGGAATGAGTAACTTAGCAGTGGGTTTATGATCTAGAATAACACCGATGGTCATAAATGGGTAGGTAGATATTTTAAAAATGTTCAATAATGTATTCGAACCGCCAAAAACTTAGCCTCTTCCATAGGTATAGCCTACATAGAGTGCAAATGGCAATTTTGAATGCTATACTTAATGTGCATCAAAGTGTCAGAATTACTTTTTTTAGAGGAACGTCTTTCTTTAGTTTTTGCGATGCTGATAAAAAATTAAGTTAAATTAAGTTTATTTTTTGGTATAAATCGAGTTTTTGGTAATTTGTTTTTATTGCTCAAGGAATATTTTACTAGAAATATTTTAAAGGAAAAATACATTTTCGAAAATTCACCTGCGGCGAGATTTGAACTCGCGTCCCTGGATCAGTACTTATAAAGTGTAATAAGCATTTTAAATTAATTTTTATTTGTAAGAGCTAGAATCGTCTTCTGTTCTTTTGGTCATCTTTTATAGTCATTTGTTTGGATTCGATCTTTGTACTATAGGTATTTTGAGTGCAAAAGTGAGCTGGTTAAATTCAAAAACATAACCCTTTTCTTGATAGTCAGGTAAAAAACGGGTTTAGTTTTGCAACTAGGAGCAATACGAATGCAAAACTGAATTACCGCGGATTTTATGTAATGAAAGTTAAAATAGACAATGGGTTTGTAATTATGCCCATTTGTATGGTTTTTATTTTCACTATTTTTATGGTCTATGGATTACGGCCTATAATTAGGTTCTACATACTTCGAAAATTTATGAATTACGAGTTCCTACCTACTATGTGTCCAAAAAAATATTCTTTCACATAATATGGGTTTCTACTGTTTAAGTAATAAACATCTTTTAAAAATAATATTTATCATAGTAGGTAGTGGGCTTAGCTTACTAGGTCCCATTTGCAACATCCATAGTTAGTTTTCTACTCTAGTTTCAGAGACAAAAAAAAAATCTAATATATCTGCGAATACTTAATTTTCTAACAAAGTAACAGACTTTGTTAGCAAAAGACGATAGTCATTTTGGAACTCAAGCTACTGCAAAACCGTCAGTGTATATTAGATTCTAATAAGAAGTGCGCCTATAGAAGCTCTAAATTAGTTCCAAAGAATCTTCAAGAATCTTGTAGGCAATACTTAGCAGTCAATAAAAGTAGAAATTGAAATAAAATAGACTACAAGTACAACAAGGTTTCATTCATTTATCATGTAGCGCGCTACACTTGGTTTTGTGTAGGTACATTTTCTAGGTTATATTCTTGTAGGAATCGTTTTGATGTAAACAATGATTTAATGTTCGGTGCGTAGTTGTTGTATTCAACGAATGGCTGGGACAGAGAGATCGAGTAGGTATATCAATACGTAACCACTCTGTATAAAATTCAAAACATCTACTCACAATTTAAAACAGATTAACTCGAAGTCCAGTGAAATGAGTTATTAGTTGACGTTTGGGGATTCCACGGAATGCTGATGTTCACAATGTAGGTACACGAAATCCGTTGATATCCGTCATAATCTAGTAGAAGCCAGGGGATTACGGCGCGTCCACCGATGGCCGGTCGTCACCACTAAAGTAAACACCAGAAAACAAACCGAATACGTATCCGATACCGATAAATCAAAGCGCACGATCGCGGCGACGTCGCTTATCCGCTAAATCCTGCCGGGATCGCGTAAAAAATACTAGTATTAAAAACAGTCTTAAGTGGGCTTACGTACGCGGCGCGGTGCGGCCCGCGCTCACTCTAATCTCGGCCACTTCCCGAAGCAATTTGAACCTAACTCCACCACTCTATACATCATCCAGCGGCGCCCGCCCATCGCGCCGCTGCGTGTACCACCATGCGCTCGTCTCGCTCGCACACACACATATCACCTATCTCTCTCTCCCTCCCCCTGAAATCTCACCACACTGAAAATTCAGTGCGTGATCGGTAGGTAGCGGGGCGCGGGACGCACTCAGCTGGCCGAACTTGTGCGAATAAAATCGACTTTTTATCGGCTCGATGACGCTACCTGACGTCACTGTTTACTTCTGCCTGTCGAGAGTGGACACTGGACTGGATCTTGACGGACTATGACGTCATACGATCCGTCTCTACCGTGACATAATATGTGATCATTCTCGGACCAGCCAGGGCTACTTTTGGACTTTCCTTCAGCCTGAGACATTGGATTAACAATACAGTAAGAAAGAAATCATAAAAAAGTTCTCCAAACAAAACATATAACGCATCATCCATCTCCATTTAACAAATTATCCTGAAAAAAAAAACTAATTTTAATGTTGCAATATGTTTTCCTTATAGCGTAAAATAATTGCAGTTTAAATCGCGTACCGTGCAGCGCAGCACAGTGGCCCGCAATAAATAAGCTCTCGCAACGTAAACAGATCGGCCGTATTAACCGCGCGTCGGCGTACATAAAGAGAACGGTATAAATATAAAGTTTCGACTCGCCGCCGCGCGAACTTAGCTAAACAACGCCATAATTGCCTTCATTACTTAAATTACTGAAATTATTTATTCAAAAAGCTGGCAACATCGTAGTGTGGGAAGCTCCGCCCCTCGGCGGCTGTCGGCCAATCAGAGCGCGCGGTTGCGAGGGGGGCGGGGCGCGGGCAACATGGCGGCAGCCGGCGCGCGTCGCCCGCATGCGACCAGTCGGTTTCTTACGCGAACACTTCCGCCTGTTTTCTAAATTTTTCTTCAAGGAAATTATTGTGTTTGATTAGTGGAGCGTCGGTAATGAGTGCTACGAGGGAGGTAATGCTACGAGGTCGCAGCGGACCCGCTACGAGTCAGCTACGGTGCTACGAGTCAGCGATGCGACGGACGCTGACCCGAGACGCCGCCGACGGGAAAATATCGATGGATTTTCCTGTGTTACTCTAGCGTTTTAGGATTAAGGTTAATATTGTACGGTTTTGTTTTAAATTACTATAGAGGTTTTAACTTTCAGTGAGTCCGCTGAGTAAACGTTCTTTTACTTTAAAACACTTACGTAATAAATTGCTAGTAGGTACTTAGCTGCAATAATTAGGTGTTTAGTTATCGGATCGCGTAAGTTGAAACCTCATGGGACCCAAATTGTTTCCACTAGCGTCCAACGGGAAAAATACCAAAATTCCCCAAATTTACGTTTGGGTAAGAACTTCCAAAATGTAGTTGGGAAGAATGTGAATTTACGATTTTCATACTATTTCCACCCCAAAGGGACGAAATATACATTTCATAATGTAGGTTATTGTTTCAAACGGCAAGCACAGAACAAGCTTGGACATCGGAAAACAGTGGCGAGAATTAATATTGCAGCGGAAGCGATTGGTCCATATTGGCCCACATCAAATTTTAAATCTTATTCTTAGACTTACTACCGATTTGTGTTCATAATAATCACTCTTCATAATTTGATTTTTCATACTTTTTTTATTCATACATTTTTATTATACCGACGGAGCTCATAACAGTTAGTGGTCATTATTTTTTATAAACGCTGCTACTACCAAGGACCAGTTGAAATTGTATTTTTATACAGTTTTTTTTTTCATTACTCTCAATGATCATATTGCTTTAATTAATAATGTTGTTACTAAGAACATACCTACTTCACCTCATAACGTCGTCCTTCAGAATAGATTTCGCCGAAACGCCTAACACTATAAATAAAAAAGAAGGGGTTATTTGGCTCTTTAATCTATATAAAGTTTGATTCCTATACATCACATCACTTTTTTAATTTTCATAATATTAGGCGCTTTGGCGAGCGAACGAAGCTAGCGCGCGGTCGCCAAAGCTGCGTGTAATCATATTCTAACATTAACCTAACCTATGAGTGCTCAGCCTAGTAAATTTTAGAGAAATTATTTTTCGTTCTTAGAGGGTGGGAAACGTGTCAGGGAATGTACAACCTCCCCCCTATACCTCCCACCCCTCCCCTCCCCCGAAATCGTGGCGTAGGATTGTAAAGTGCACCCGGTTATGTATAAAAACACTAACGATTAAGAAATATACAAAAACAAATATTAGAATTAAACCCATTTATGAGCATTATAGTTATTTATTGGAATCATTATGACTTTCGATCATTAGTATAAACATATATAATTAATTAAGTAACAGTAAAAACTAACCCCCTTACTTATAAACGCGCTGCATATCTATGCATCGTTTGTCTTTTACTGTCACATGAAATT
Source organism: Idaea dimidiata (assembly GCA_949358125.1). Taxonomy (NCBI): domain Eukaryota; kingdom Metazoa; phylum Arthropoda; class Insecta; order Lepidoptera; family Geometridae; genus Idaea; species Idaea dimidiata. The sequence continues at coordinate 20,532,239 of OX442333.1, read as the reverse complement.
TCAAAGTTGACAGACAGAGACAAACGTCACATAATGTTGTCATGTGTAAATAATATTTTATAAGTAACGGAGTAAGTGTATAAATAGTGATATTATGAATATAAATGATTATATTTCTTAATATTTAGTTTTTGTTTTTTTATGAAGATTTTTATGATATGCCTTCGATGATAGGAGCTAAAAAGTTATGTAATGCAATGCGCACCCAGACGTGATGGCATTTGATTATTCCCACAAGTTATTTATGCAGCACTAACTTTTCGCGTATAATAAATGGTTATTTTTATTTTCTCTCATCTCGACGTTTCGACTTTATCACAATTATCTCAAGGAGCATTGACTCCACTCACTGAGGACTGTACTGGAATAATGATACCTATTTTTTTAAAGTTGATTAGTAAAAATAATAATATACTCCTTGAATACGGCGCATACCAATTGACTGGTATTTTATCTCACTAATATTTTCACGATACCTATAACGATATTTCAATATAACACGATTTCAGTTTTAGGCCCTAAAGCCTAATTTATATAAAGTACGAAAGCAGTGTCATTACCTAAAAAGTCAATTTCACAAAAGCAGTTACAGCGATTTTATCAAATAGATAAACCGTACCTCTGTGTCTAAGTGTTTTGTGAAAATGACTATAAATTGCTTGCCACCAGTTTCGAAATGTAAATCCTGATTAACCATTGGTAACCAGGAGGGCTATTACGAAATAACTTCGGCCGAAACTTCGGACCCGACCAAACTTCAGTAGGTAGTTACTGCTACCGACGGGCTTCTCGGTATAGGTTTTTATTGGAATTTGCTACATTAACATAACTATAAGTATTGTTTAAATTAATTTACTTTTGTATAGGAAAAAAAAGTCTTTATTTGCATGAAGAGCGGTGATACACCAATCCAAAGAGAGTCTGAACCCACTCTCGCAATCCAACCGAAAGATTAAATTTAGCGACCAAATCATGTCAATTCTACATTCCCTAAGTGTTGGACACAATCCTCACATACAGAATTACAAAAAATTAGTTAGAATTCATTTAATTCCATGTTTACTCGAAAAAGAAACAGCTGTTTTTTTGAGTAAAGGCAATTAAAGTTTAGAATAGATGTCAAAACTAAATAAAAAACACATTCACACTAGGTTAGCGACACCGCCAACAAAATAAATAAATTCGAGTAACTATAACCCGAAAATTAAAATATTCGTACATAAATCGTAGTAGTAGTTCACCTAGACGTGTGAAATAACTAATTAAATAGATACTAACTAAGATCAATAACCCTTTATTTTTATTACTATCAAAATAATAGAAGTCGTTGAAATCTTTTTGTTCTAGGTTTATGTTATTTTATCACCATTCGTAGCTCGTATCGTAGCGCTCGTAGCAAGTGAGTTTCAAACGAAATTCGCGCGTTCGCTTAGATTCTTTACCTTATTAGTTATTAGAGTGTTTTATGTAAATAAATGCTTATATTTTTATGGAGTTTATATTGCTCACCTCCGTAAGATTTAACCGTAGTTCTCCTACATGAGAACGAATCAGTTGTTATTTTAAAATAATCAGAACTATTCAAATAATTTCATGACAGTTGGTAATTTTGCACTGTATCTAATTTAGATTTCTGGTAATAATGTAAAAATAATAGTGATTATGTTATGTGTTCTTTATTCAAATAATTTATTTTCTTAATGACAGTAGGTAATTTTTAATTATTTTTCTCGGGTCTTATTCGCGTAATATTATTTTTATGAGTTCAAATCGTGTGAGTTTAAAATGCTTAGTAGGTAATTTTGTACTGTATCTAATTTAGATTTCTTGTAATAATAAATTGATTATGTGTTATTTATTATTAATAGCTCTGTTATTGTAATACAATACAATTTATACCAGGTTTTACTCGCGCATCTCAGTCTACCTTGATAAAGCTGATGACAGTAAAGTCAGCGAAACGTCGGTACGAGCATTGAAATAATGCCGTTAATAATAAAACGCAAGTAAAACAGGTAAATATTGTGTTACAATGTAAAATTACGAAAACATAAGAAAAAACTAGCTTTGTTATTTTCAGTATTTGTATTTTAACAATAACACAGTCTTGAGATATTGAAATTTAATAACAATACCTTTATATTTAAGTAGCCATGTTAGTTTAACTTAACTATGTAATTATGAAACAGTACTTAGGTTCTGTACGAATCGTTTTCCCTGTTAAAATTGTTTATGGTACGGTCATCATCAAAAGTCGATGACCACATTAAAATTTTCAACAACCATTCCAAAAATTAATGTCCTGTATTGACACCCTACAATTATGATGCTTTTTGAAACTTTGAATGTGGTTATCGACTTTTGGAGCTGACTGTACAAACTAGTAATTTTTTATGTTTAGAATGTTAGTTTATTTTTCAATGGTGAGATAAATGAAAAAAGAACAACAGATTTATTTTGTCTTTAATTATAAAAGTAATTTAAGTAAAGTTAGTTTGTACTATATATTAATATTACAGTAGATTACTAAAAGAGTACTTATTGTGCAATGCCTTAAGGCATTAATTATTTCAAAATGTTTAAAGTTAGGTTAATAAAATAAGTAGTAAGGTACTCTAGGTTGTTCAAAATTCAATAAAGGTCTTAAAATAAAGTGGTCTATTACATGAAGTTTCATTTACTGATTTTACACAACAAGATATAGGGAACCTAAGTTTGGTTTTAGAATAATATTAAAAAATCTAGTCTAGATATTCCAGGCTTCATCCCTCTCGGTAACCTTATTAACTATACCTACTGCAAAAAGATTTGACAATACAAATATTTCGTAATTTGTTTTTATTTCTCAAGGCATATCTACTAGAAATGTTTATTAAAGGAAAAAATCATATTAAAAAAATTAACTCTCGTGGCTTAGTTGGTTAAGGCGCTAGAGTACAGATCCAGTGGACGCGAGTTCAAACATCGCCGCGAGTGAAATTTCGAAGGTGATTTTTCCTTTAAAAATATCTAACCCAAATATTATTAAATAACGGGGTCAAATTAATAAAGTCATTCTGTAGAGACGTAGATGTGTAAAATAATTAAAAACCTATCCCAAAGAAACGGAAGTACTCTCATTGACAAAAATAACCATTATTATACATAATGAATGCAAAAATGACACAATTTCAGGAGGTATATTTGCAGAAAAAGAACCTGTAAACAATTACAATTATTAGTGTTATTCCCGGTAACCAACTACTTATATTCCAAGTTTCATCGCAATCGGTTCAGTAGTTTTTGCGTGATTGAGTAACAAACATGTAAACATCCAAAAAAATCCAAACACATACTTTCACATTTATAATATTAGTAGGATTACAGAATATTTCGTAAATTTGTTTTTATTGCTCAAGGCATATTTACTAGAAATATTTTAAAGGAAAAATTCATCTTCAAAAATTCACTTGCGGCGAGATTTGAACTCGCGTCGCTGGATCAATATTCCAGTGCCTATACCGCTCGGCCACGCCAATATTTCTAGGATTACAGAAATTGAACCTATAAGGAATTACAATACAGAGTTCTTTAATTTTGTATTGTAAGTAAAATTATTTACCCACACTAATCTAAGTAAACATAGGTTTTAAACAATGATTATCAAATCTACTAACGCATCTAAAAATAGGTTTGTAGGTACAGTCGGATGCTGCTCGCTGTTAGCTAACTGAGACGATTAGAACCAGATTAGACATAAGAACATAATCCTAGGCCATCACCGTGTGAACTTGACCGGCACGCCACTTGCGTGTAAACAAATAGGTACGTACCTACCTACCTTTGCGTTATATACTTGTAATATCTACTTAGGTTAGTTATACAAGATGTAACGGGCATGTCCTTTTAATCCGAAAGGGGGTTGTTCTAGACATCTAGGCGAACACCTTTTGTTCTACGACATTTGAAAATTCGAACATTTTTTGAAAATTTTGAGATAATGTTTAACTGAAAAAACAGCTGTTTTGAAAATAAAGGTAATTGAAGGTTTGATTGTAGTAGACCAAGCTAAATGAAAGGACAACATAAGGTCAATGACCTCGAACTCTAAGAAACAGCTGATCTTCAAGTAAACTTTACACTTAAAATATTCGAAACACACTTCGAATTTCCAAAAGTCATAGAACAAAAGTTGTTCGCCTAGACGTCTAGAACAACCCCCTTTCGGCTTAAAAGGGCTTACCCGTTACATCTTGTATAGTTTTTAGTAAAAAAGAGTAACACTTATTTTTAACTTGAGGCAGGTCTTAACCTCTTGGAAATATTAAGGTATAGTTATTTAAGGTTTCGTGCAAAATGGATAAAAACGGGATCCTTTTACCAAGACTCCACTGTTCGTCTCTCTGTCTATCCGAGGCTATTTCCCAAAAACCGTGATAGATAGACAGTATGCTGACGATTATGTGCTTCTATTGCCGCTATAATATCAAATACTACAAAATAAAACACAATATTTACACCGGGTTTTACTCGCGTTTTTTTCGATAACGGCATTATTACTAAGGAATGAATGTTAAAATACTCGGTTTAACATTCAGAATGTTAATAGACGAATTACATCTCAGTCATCCTTGAAAAAATTAACTGTAAAGTTAGCGAAAGCTTGGTCTTTATAAATTAAAAATGTCGTTATTAAATAGAACGCAAGTAAAACCCATTGTGTTTTATTATGCAAAATTGCGAAAACCTCAGATAAAATTAAATACTACAAACATAATAAATTAATATTTAATTGGCGCTCCTAAACAACCAACGATTTTTTTTTAATGTGCAATGGTGCAATTTTTCGTCCCGAGTCTGTACTTGAAGATAAACGTTTTGGAAGTTTTAATTTAAAAAAAAATATTTCGTTGTTGTTATAATGTTGAAATTACTTAATAACGGAGTATTTGCCATGTTTAATTATTTCTCCGCGGAGCTCGATATTTAGCTGGTAATTTCAACCAGCTTCTTCACGAGACAAGCCGGTTGAAATGACGAGCTTGTCTCGTGAACAAGCTGGTTGAAATTACAAGCGCAACATGGTAAACCCCGTTATTAAGTAATTTTAGTAGTAAAAACTAAGTAAGTTTAAAATCGTATGTTGTAATGTTAATCAAATGTATACCGGCTATCGGGTACATGAGACTTCTTGACATTTACCTATCATCGCAATGATTAATCAACCACAATCGAAACGTTATCATGACATTTTTACAATACTAAAGGATTTATGCATTTTATTATCTCGAATTGTATAGATATTTAAATACGTGCACAGTAGCACAGGCTTAAATAATATTTAAAGGTGATCCCTCACCAGGAGCATTGCAAATGTAACGTTACAGATTCGAACATTAAATACAGTGCACACCTTGTGATGATACAATGTTTAATATCTCAATACTTTTAAAATCAATGCGCTTCAATTGTAATAAAATGTTACACTACAACTGAATGTTCGTCAGTCAGGCTGGTAGTATTGTAATGTAATGCTCAAAGTCGAATCTATAATGTTACATTAAAAGAGAATGCTTGCGGTGAGGGAGCACTTTCATGTTACAATCTGTAATATCTTGATACAACTTGCAACATCAATGAGCATCACTTTTAATAAAATGTTACATTACACGTGAATGCTCGTCAGACAGGCAAGTAGTATTGTAATGTAATGCTCAAAGTCGAATACATTATGTGATTATCATCTCAGCCCTTAAACGTCCACTGCTGAACATAGACCTCCCCCATACGTAGCCACAAACAACAATACGCCACAAAGATCGATACATAATGTATTTTTTATAATTACAAGGTGCACGCTGTATTCTAGAAACTGCAACGTTCCATTACACGCGAGTGCTCGCAGTAAGGGAGCACCTTAATACTTCAATGTCACTTTCTAAGTAAACTCTTTGTTTGGGAGATATCGAAGGTCTTGTCTAATGTCCTGATAAATACAATATAGGCCACTCGGAAATTAGGTCATTGACCTAAGGTTAAATATGATAAAATTTGGGTATTGTCTGTCCATGAAATTATAAGCGACTAGCTGGGTTTTGCTACTTTATTCGCGTTAGTCCCGATTCCGTGGGTATTTGATGTCCTGGTGGCTGACAGACAGATGGACAGTGGTCCGGAAAGGGTTCTGTTTTTACACTTTGGGTACGTCACCTTAAAAATATACTCATCTGACCCACGAATTAAAAGACTGATCAAGCTAAGATTTTGCCATGGTTACTCAGTTATTACTAGGTAGAGGAAATTGATGATTCCGTTGAAACTCATTTTACCGTTTTAATAGTTTTGTTTTTAAGATTTCATAGTCAACATGAAATCCTTATAGTTTCGTCATGTCCATCTGTCTGTTTGTTTGTCGCGGCTTAAGGACGCGACTCATGTGAAATCCCTTCCGATTGAATAGTTTTCTTCATAGCCGGTATCAAATAGATCTTTAAACAATGTTTAATGTTATTGTACATGATACAAGAAGTGTCCCCTTCATTTCAAAAACAATAAAAAATAACTTTAAATACCACATTATACAGGCAAAGTTACCCCTGTTTTACAAAATAAATCAGTTTTTCTTCTAAATCCTTAACCGCTATATTTTCTTTTAGGCATCATAATATTAGAAAATACAATACCTAGAACCTCTTCATCGTATTTTATAAAAATATTATTTTAATCTTCGTTAATTATTGATTTTACGAGAAATTGTAGATTTTTTCACGCAATTCCATCTCGCTCATTTATATGCAATTGGACAAAGACCGTTGATTATCATCTATCGCCGCCTTAACTCAAAACACTTAGTAGGTATGAAACACTTACTTTGAACCAAATTATATTTTTGTGCCTCCATTTACTCTAATTTTATGCCCCAATTCCCCCATATGTTTTTTGTATCGTCCCCCCAACAGCCCATCGTCTCCACTGCAACAGGCACAAAAATATAATTTGGTTAAAAGTAAGTGTTTCATACCTACTAAGTGCTTTGAGTAAGCCGCGAACCGACAAACAGACAGACGGACATGACGAATAAAAACAAAAAACTTATTAATCAAATGATTAATAAGTTTTTTTTATTGGGAACAAAAAACATATTAATCAAATGATTAATAAGTTTTTTTTTTATTATTAAAAATAAAATGTTTCATATTTCAATTAATCACGAAGAAAAAAATATAAATTGATGATTATTGGAAAAAACAATCCTACGCGTTCGATACTTCCTCATTGAAAACTGCTTGAAATAACTAGTGAAACATAAATGATTCGAAAACGAGCATCTCCTTAATCGTCCAGCCGTTGTCAATTTCGCATTAAAAGATAAAATCTCAATTTGCGGAGTCGCCGAGCGTTCTATAAATTAATTTAGCTCTTAACTGTTGCCTGCCTCTGTTTCCTTGCTGGCTTAAGACTCTCCTTAATTAGTGAAAGGCTGTTTTCTTAACAATTCTTGGACAAACTTTAATTTGTAGGTATACGTTTAAAATATTTTTTGTTACTAGCTGCGCACCGCGGTTTCAACCGCGTAGGTAAGTCCCGCTAAAGCCTATGTGTTATTCCAGGTCTCAAGCTAGTTATATATTCCAAGTTTCAGCGAAATCATTTTATTCGTTTTTGAGTGAAGGAGTAACCAAGTCACTTACAAATATACAAACATTCGCGTTTATAATATTAGTAAGATAAGATTTTCAACATCGCTCATTCGTCTTTGCGGAAGGACCATCAACTTTGTGAAGTATTCTTTACGGTAGTCGTCTGTATATTTAATCACAGTAGAAAGAAGTAAAGCGCTTCAGCGCCAACTTCTAGGTAAACTTTGGTATAACAATTGGCAATATATCAGCGGTAAAACTGCAGTATTGCTCGTAACTTCCTGTAGCGACTTGTAATCTATTTAGGATCTAAATAGCAGCAGATATTTATTGAGAGGTGCCATCTCCAAGCTGAAAGTAAGAACTTTTAAGACTTTAACTAAAATGTAATGAACTATTTGACTATTGTTGATTAGATTGCGCTGTGTGTAATGTCGTGCAGTATTTATATTTATTGATTTATTTATTGACTATAACCAACAAGAACCCGGTGGTGAGCAGTGCCCCGTGTCAGAGCAACACTAACATAGGCTATAAATTCATAAGTAAGAAATCTGCTTCACAATTATAAAAATACTATCTGCGCCCCACGGTTTCACTCGCGTAAGTCTCGATCGCGTAATATCGGGATAAAAAGTAGCCTATGTCTTATTCCTGGTCTCCAGCGGTTTTTACGTGATTGAGTAACAAACACACATACACACATACTCACAAACTTTCAGCTTTATAATATAAGTAGGATTTAATACTAATTATAAAGATATTTAATACTAAGAGTGTCATAATTTATTAAATAATATCAATCAAATAACCCCCCGTATCGTTCCTGGTGCAAAGGACACTAGTGGCTAATGGTGGTAGTATTTCCACGGTGATTATTGCCGGGTTATTCCTATAATGCCCACTGATAATCCCCACCAGTGGGGATTTTTGAACTTTTTGTCCAATAATCCCCATTTTTAGCCGATTTGTGTAAAGTGGGGATTTTTGGACAAAAAGTTCAGAAATGCCCACTGCTTAAAAAACTTGTTTCAAAATGGGGATTCGTAAAACAAAAGTTCACGAATGCCATTGGGCATTCGTGAACTTTTGGTTTAAGAATGGCTTAAAAAAATATTTAAAATAGGAATTTGTGGACAAAAGGCACATAAAGTTTCATCATGAACAACACAAACTGCTACAATTTACAGTGTGGGTTCATAATAATTTTGATTAGTGGACGGAATGATAGGAACTAATATAGGTACATTACTTTCTTAAACATTTTTATTTTATTCACAAATTTTATTCAACATTGGCAAGACGTATTAGATCGCTTATTAAAATACCATACAATATTAATTAACATAATACATACACAAATGTAAGTATTTCATTCCATAAGTTACTAATTCCAGATAGAATAAAGTCAAACTATTTACTTGGGTCAGATAATTCAATAAAACAATGAAGTTGTTAAAAAAATATGTTAATTGCTATTTTATATTAATAGGTACTTCTAGGTCAGTGTGCTTCATCTTGGACTGCATCGACACTTTAATCATTTAATCAATATAGATAAATAGCTAATAACTATAAATCATAATAATTTTAAATAAAAAAGATACCAATCGCAAACAACGATGTTGTTGTTTGTCAATTGTTTATAAAATAAATATAACAGGTTTACATAATTTGTCTAATTAATCTTATCACATTCTCAAATAATAGAACCATTCTTATATTTTATTTTAATATGGTACACTTATTTGTTTATTTAATATACTCTAATGTACTAATACCGCTTGAGCTACCGGCCATTTTAAATCAATTCACTCAAACAATAATGACGAAATGATATCAAATGTGCATATTGCAGAACTAATTCCAGACAATAGAAAAACTAGCCAATTACATGCAAGTCCAAAAAAGTGTGCTTTTGTGCTGGCAACTGTGAGTCATATAATCTTCTTCCATCTATACTATAATAAAGGAAGAGAGGACAAAAAGTCAGTACTTGGAAGAAAATTAAAAAAATAAGTGGTCAAAGGGACTTAGAATAAGTAGTAGAACAAAATTATATTAATTTTAAAATTCATGTCTGTTTGTCTGTTTTTCTATTTATCTGTCGGTTCCATATACAATTAAACACTACTAATCCGTTTGAAATCTGGTTTTCAATATTGGATAGTTCTATTTTTGAGAAAGGTCGTGGTATACTTAGCATCGAAATCCAATTAATAGAACCCGAGTAATGAACGAAAAAACGTAAACGCTAGAGAACCGCTCGGCCGCCCGCGCCCGTGATAACGCGTTTTCACTTCCACGGGTGACACCGCGTTTCGCAGTTAGTCTCAATATAATAATTTAAGGTCCAAATTCAAGTACATTTTTAAACTAGTAACAGTCGGCTTTTATCAAAGGATAGTTGTTTTACAGCCTACCTAAATAGCTTACATAGTACACTTGTGAAATGAAATACTTACATTTGTGTATGTATTATTTTAATTGTTTGTTATTTTAATAAGCGATGTAATACGTCTTGCCAATGTTGAATAAAATTTGTAAATAAAATAACAATGTGTAAGAAAGTTATGTACCTATATTAGTTCCTATCATTCCGTCCACTAATCAAAATTATTATGAACCCACACTGTAAATTGTAGTAGTTTGTGTAGTTCATGATGAAACTTTCTTTGCTTTTTGTGCACAAATTCCTGTTTTAAATAAGTTTTTAAGCAATGCACATTCGTGAACTTTTGGTTTACGAATCCCCATTTTGAAAGAAGTTTTTTAAGCAGTGGGCATTTCTGAACTTTTTGTCCAAAAATCCCCACTTTACACAAATCGGCTAATAATGGGGATTATTGGACAAAAAGTTCAAAAATCCCCACTGGTGGGGATTATCAGTGGGCATTATAGGAATAACCCATTATTGCCGATGGCTAACCTTTGCACCATCATTAATAATATCTATCTAAAAACTAAAAGTTGGTATGTTAATAAATACATACCTAATATCCCACTAATATTATAAAGCCGAAAGTTTGTGAGTATGTCTGTATGTGTGTTTACTTGTTACTCAATCACGTAAAAACCGCTGAACCGATTGCGGAATATAGGTAGCTAGATACCGGGAATAACACATAGGCTACTTTTTATCCTGATATTCCCGCGGGAACGGGACTTACGCGGGTGACACCGCGGGGCGCAGCTAGTACCTACATAGTACAGGTACCAACTACCTACCAACACCTACAGGGAACAATAGAAATACGAAGACTTAATTTAAACGAGCGCCCATTCTCTGAATTGGGTTAGAGCCTTCATCTTAAAGCAAAGCAAAGATCGTTTCTATTGTGACACAGATTCCAAATCTGCATAATTTCCATTAATTAAAGCAATGAAATGATTAATAACGGGGATTTACTGAATACGTCTTTTTAAAGTGACCATGGATTCTAATTTTATGCTACCATTTAACTTCTAATAAGAAAGACTGTTTTGACCATTAATCTAGCTAATCCTATTTCTACTAATATAACTGGGTTCGAGAAATATATAAGAGACCATAATAATGAAACAAGCAGTTGATCATAGTCGCTACTTGTCACTTATACATAAGGTATCATCGGATTTAGGCGCATTAGGGCTACTTCTTATTATGGCAACTGACTCGCTAATGGATTACTTCTCATTATGGCCACTTCTTATGTTAGCGTGTGCTACACCTTAACGTTATCAGCATCGCTTTATTATGAATTATTAAAATATTCATTATTATAGTTACCCTGTATATAGGACACTACAGGCAGTATAACACAGAAGTAGGTACACTGCAGTACACTGCAGTGCTACACTGCAGTATGACAATACTACTAGCCTAAGGGGCTCCCTATTTCTTACCACGGCCTCTGTGGCGCGCCCCGGGCGGAAGCTCGACTGCAATGCAGAAGGCTGCGAGTTCGATTCCCGTCGGATGCAAATATTTATGCTTAAAAATAAATATTTGTATCAGGTCTGGGTGTTTTTTATGTATACTATGTATGTATTTACAAAATAAAAAGTAGAAAATGTAGTATATTCGTTGTCTAGTACCCATAATGGTACAATCCTAGTACTTAGTTTGGGGCTAGATTTTAATGTGTCCCGATTTTCTGTCTTGGTCCTACACTCAAAATATAAAACTTGCAAATTGACTGCAATCGAAACTACGTTGCCTGAATAATGTATGAAAAACAAAATAAAACGTATCCTGGTAAAATTGTATGCAAGTTATTTAATTTAAATTATAGCTTTCATTAACTATAAAATTAGATAATAAAATTCTATTGTCACCCTACAAAATACAATGGTCGTGATTTCGCTAAAATATTATCTCGCGAGTTCCTATTTCTATATTAGGGACTTTCACGAAAGTGCTAGCTTTGAATATTCAAAGGGAATAAATTATGTTTCTGTAAGCAGAATCAAACAGAATCTAACAAACAAATTGAAGAAGGATAGGTTTTACCATAAAAATATTTAGATAGGTAGATGTAGTATTCGTAAAAGTTTAGTTTTACTTTTACACGCATTTATCAAATGTTTTGAACTCAACATGCAAACTACAATGTTCATAATTATAATTTATTTTTCATCTCTCCTGTTCGGAAAGTTTAATTTTTGTGGGTGAATTTTCATACCTAGGTGGAAAGTAGCTCATTTCATCCCTAGGGTGGAAAGTATATTTATACACTTTTTTTAATCTAGTAAAAAAATGAATTTGTGTTTAACAAATTGTTCTAATTTCACTTAATATTTTAACTGATTCTCAATAATCTCAATATCTGGTTTAATTCGTGCATTTAAATTCCCTCGAAGGCAAAGTAGATGATTGAGATGAAACTCAACATTCACTTCCCATGCAGTGATAGCAATGGTCAATTAAAGTAAAACGACATAATTAAAGCGTATAAAGTAAGGAAGTGTACCTAACTTACAGTTAATAGAATAGTTGGGGAGTCAATCACACGGCTCGTAAAGCCATCGTACCCATTGTAAGTACACTGCAGAGTTACTCAACATTTTGTTCCTTGAGAACCTTACAAAATACAAAGGTCGTATAAATAAAAAATTGAAAGAATTAAGTTATCAAATTTTAATTAATATCTAACATATCCTCACCCAATAACCTTATATTATGGTAGTCTATCACTGCTGCCGGTTGCAACTTGCAACTGGTTTGGCATGATGCGTTTACACGCACACATGCATCACCATTAACAAGTGATTTCTAGTCAGTTAATCTAAACTTCCTACATACTTATTAATTTATTTTAGAGAGTCTTAATTACTAATACATACCTTATTTTAGGTTTGGTTTATTGGTTTATTTTTCGACTTAATAAATTCATAAAAATAAATGGTTTACGATTAAGCACTTTCAATACTTGTCAACACTTTTAATTGTGAGAAAGGTTTATTTTAGAAATTTCAGCTTTAAAAAGTAGAGTAGCTCTGCATAGTAATAAAAGTCAAATATTTCAAGAAAAGATTGATTGATTGAGAGCTATATTTTTAAAGATCTAATACTATTTTAGTTATATAAAGCAACTCTGTACATCTATGGTGTAATTGTTTGTCACTTTTTGCTTTCCGAATCAAATATATAAAACTTACGAATATTTCAGTTTAATTGACCAAAATAATAACGTAACAGTACCTAATCGCACAGCAGCAGACAATTTATACGTTAATAATCATATAAAACTTCGATGTACAATTCGACATACAAGGTACCTACAAACCATTACTGTTCTGTTAAAAAGAAATAAATAAAAGTTTGACGACCTGTGTATTTGGCCATAGTCCCAAGGATGGTAGTTACTTCCACTACATATAATTACAATTGAATTTATGGCAATACGCGGGTAAACTATAGTCGTTACTTCGAGACGTCTATCACGAGAGATGTATGTTTGTTTGTATCTTAGAAGGTTCTAATTAATGTACATTAATTATTGTTAGTTATCTATGTGAATTTATTAAACGGGGACGTTTGATGTGAGTTTGTCGTCTCTTTTATGGTGTGAAAATGTCACCTTTATGTCTTGGCGGTTTAGTTGGGTTAGGGGTATAGATGTGATGTATTTATTTATTAGTCACTTGCGTAGATTTCTAGGAAAAGTGAATAATTGTGGTTTTAATTAGGAACGTATATAATTAAAAAGAGAGATTTTTTAAAACGGTTGAACATTGAGCACCTAAATTAAGATTGATTTAGATATTATAAGATTTAGTTTGTAGTACATAGAAGGGTTAAAGAGTAGGTGTTAGCGTTTTGTCTCACGGTTTTCGACAAAATACCGTGTTTTTTCTAGGACTGTTTGCTATGACAATTCGAGGTTAAGTAAAGTACATTTTTTTTCAATAATCCGTTTTATATTAATATTTTTTGACCAAATATTTCAATATTATTCAATTTCTCTAAATCACAACAAAACCGCAAAATCACCGATCACAATGACCAACTACCGAATCCATAAAATAATAGGTAATCCCAGTGCACCGCACAAAATCAATCTATTCCCGAAATGTGACAAAATTAGCGTGTAATATTTCCTGTTTGAATTATAAACGCCCTATTTTTCCTGCTAAATATTGTCCAGTAATCTAAGGGCCCCTACATGCTTGCTAAGGGCACGCGGCAGTCACGCGCCGCGCACGCTTCGATGCGAAATTTTCAAAATTTCCGATCCCTCTTGCAGTATTTATTCTACAACTATCCTCTCATTTGGAACTCGTGTCATCCGACCGACAGACGCAACGCCCCGTGCAAATTCAGTTTAGATTTCATCAGTAACACCCTTGTGATCGCTTCGAAAAGCAAACAGTTCTCACATTGTATTATTTAATTTTATTCGATTGTTATCCAATTTAAAGATTACAAAAAGAAAGTGTCCGTCAGAACGTAATTATCATTAGTAACAGTTTTTCGGCTTCATTTGATTTGACATATTTTTTTTTACAAATTAGAAGACTCAACGATCCACTTGCATAAAAAGAAAGAAATTACGGTAAGGCTCGACACAATACTTAAAATTAATTGTTTCTTCTGGATTTATAATGAAAAAATATGTAATGAACTTAGTCAGTAATTCTAAAAAGGATCTGGAGCCTTATTTTTGTGTGAAAAAATACAGAAATGGAACGAAGATTAGTAGACATCGAGGTATTTAAATAGCTCAAAGTGGCGCATTTGGTTCAAAAATAGAGCAAGTATTTTTCTACGTCCTACGTTTCGAAAAGATCTATTCTTGACCTACATTATAGGGAGGTAGAGTAAGTAGCATGACCCGGGATGCTGTAGGGTCTTATTGAAGCTGACAAAAACTCGACAAATTATTTATACCTATCGTTTAAGCCATCCACGTTCCTCAAAAAAAGTAAGTAATCTATTTATTTACATTGATTTTAACATTTTTTATTCACATTGATGAGTATGTATGACGAATCACAACTTAGTCTGCCCGTTAAATGGAGGTCAAGAAAAGGTCTTTCCGTAGGACGTAGAAAACTACTTAAATCAATAAAACCGAAAATTGAGTTTAATTTCACTTTGATTTTGCAAAGAATACCTACTGTTCACAAAAGGTTTGCAATAAATTAGGTAGATACTTAGATATAGATACTATACGAATTCGGTCCCATATCGTGTTCATTACGCGAGCGATGCGGACCACACAGTAGGTAAACTGGAAGTAAGCATCGGTGGCCATACATCAACCGCCTCCATTCTAATGTTAATGCGGGATATAGCGCGCTGCGCCGATATTGTTGCCCCGGTCCCTTCCGCCATAACAAATGTTTATTTTATACACAACGCCACTAACAATAGTGTGCAAATACCTAAACATTGTAAATGGTGGCGCGATGCGATTTAGATGATAATGCCCGGGTAGAAATAATAACGACGTACGTTTGTAATTTCGCTGTTTATTCTAAACGTGGTCGGTGTGCACGCTCCCTTTTGTTTTGCGTGATCGGATTTGCATTTTTCGAACGTTTTTGAGTTGAAGTTTTACTTTTTTGTAATCAATTGAACTCGTTTTATGATCTCGAGCTTTTCATAATGGCTGTAGAACTTTAGTTCTATAATTGCAGATGTGTAGAATATTTGTACAGGGACCGAGGTGCGTTTCGAAATCAATATTATTTGTATTTTCTGAGTTTCTTTGCACCATACATGTCTCACATCGAATGGCCGAAGTAAGATACCAAACTAAACTTCACCGCTCCGCTTCCTAAAATTTATGTTCTGGGCCTCTACTCTTTTTCGAAGGAACGAAAAAACTGTCAACCAGGAAGAAAACCCGTCACATTTTAACAGGTTTTTGTCCGTTCGTAGAAACAGAGCACAAGCCCTGTATTTTCAAACTCTACGCTGATGCCTACATATACTTGAGATGTCTCAAGTATATGTAGGCATAATTTAGGTAGTCGGGATGGCCGTACGATTAACTCTAAATTGAAGGAAAGTTGTAGACCCAACTCTGTTCAAGTTTTGTCAAAAATCTGCAAATATAGTTTAAAATTTCTCTAAAGCTTTTGGAGTAGCTAAGTAGTACATAATTAGTTGTTATTAAACTTCAGTGGCCTTACCATTTTCGAACAAAAATTATTACAGTGCCAACGCATAGTTGAGACATTTACATTCATACAGGCCCTGAAAATGTGCCACAAACATCACTAGGTACCTACCTCTCGTCTTTTAATCTCACACATGTAGTTAACAAGTCAAGCTTTTCTACAAAAGCTATCAACATACGTCAGAATGGGGTTTAAAACGGTTCATGTTTTATGTAGGTTGTACGTAAGGCGTATCTAGTAAAGGTACGGTATGTTTAATTTGATATTTAAGGTGCCTTCAGTCGTGACAGCTCTAACTGTCATACATATTCATGGCGCGTGATTAATCATGCCTACCTCCCTTTATGTCTTAAATAATATAATGTATACGCGTACGTACATAGTTTGTTTCGGTAATAATGTGCTGGTAGCTCCCGCTGTGTTCAAATTGTGACTTATCGTTGTAAATTTACGAATAGGCGTGTTTTAGTTTTAGGTTAATTTGTCTTGTTGGTAATTAAAATGTTTCGGAATTTGTTGTTGTATCGCCGCGTCGACGGTGGAACCATTGATATCAATAATAGCGGTTGTCCACTCTCGTCGAGACATTCTGTGACTTACCGAGTGCGAAAGGGTACATGGTAAGTGCTCACCTCTCGTCCTCTGGGCCGAGACCTCTCAGGCGAGACCAGTCGAGACGACTCGAAAAGTAGATAAAGCATCAGTAGGAAGACAGTAGAAATAAGCGACTGTAGTAACGCTTCATCAAAATCAAAGATATTTTTGACGTTTTAAGCGTCAGCTGTTTAGTATGAGTGTTATGCAACCGTTGTGCTCTGCAATACCTAATCACATTAAAATAATCTTTTTTGAAACATTAATTTAAAGGTGCATAGACAAAGGTGCATAAACAAGTGTTATCATACTTAAATTCATAGTACTTACAGAAAACCCGAATAGGTAAAATGTGGTAAGTATATTCCACGGGACTCGACATAAAGGGAATAAATTTTTCCCAACGGCCTACGGCTGCTTTGAGCAGTAACTATTATTGTTAATTATTAAAATTAAAAACTATAAACCTTTCTGAAATAAAAAATAATCTTCGAAACATTAGTACTAAATCGCATTTAAATCGGTATTAGCATAAAACCATCATGCGTCCACGCCTACTGCCAGATGGCAGAACGCTCAGACATTTAGTACTACCGTATGCTAATTCTACTCTTTCACTAGTTTTGTCAATGATATTGTAAACTATTTTTTATGAAAGCTTTAAAAAATGTGGGCACGCGCTTTTTGTAACCTCTGGGTAGAGTTCCATTAATCATTTCTTAGATGAAAAATTAGGGTTGTTTAGATTAATAAAACCCAAAAAAAGATAAATTATAATAACTCACGTTTTGATTTTGTACTGAACTAGCTGTGTCTCGCGGTTTTACCCGCGTAAGTGCGGACTCCGTGGAAATATCAGGATCAAAAGTAACTGTTCTTACTTCTCGATAATGTTACTTTCAATCGGTGAAAGGATTTTGAAATCGGTCCAGTAGTTTTGGAGCCTATTCGATACAAACAAATAATATTAGTGGAGATAGCACTATACCACGATTACACCTTCTACGGAACTCCCTATCCTCTAGACTTTTCAAAAACATTTTATAGTGGATACCTACCTACACATCACAAAGAGCACACCCTGCTTATTTCATGTCCCTAGAAGAAGGGGTTTTGGCTGTGCGTTGATATATAATTCAGTCTATTGAGTATTCCAATAACTACCTAATACACTTATCACCCCTGCCCTAAAGGCATCGAGACAAGTATCTAACAACAAATTAGTTGGTCGATCGCCTAATCAGATACCCTCGGGACCTGACTGACGGATTGCCGGCAGATTGTTGCAGACAATCGCCGATCACGTGCCGGGAGACGGTTGATTGAACAACTTGCATATCTGGATGGACTTCTTGCTATAAAGTTTTAAAGTTGAAAAACAGAAATAAACGTAGTCATTTTATTTGTTAATCAATTCTTTCTGAACCTATAGTAAGATAGTGTGCAATAATACAAGCAAATCACTCAATGATAGCTGAAGCACAGTTTACCTTACAGTTAGCGCCTCGGCGCTCGTAACCACCCTTCCAAAATACCTGCCTATGTATTTTGGAAGGGTGGTTACGAGCGCCGAGGCGCTAACTGTAAGGTAAACTGTGCTTCAGCTATCATTGAGTGATTTGCTTGTATTATTGCACACTATCTTACTATAGGTTCAGAAAGAATTGATTAACAAATAAAATGACTACGTTTATTTCTGTTTTTCAACTTTAAAACTTTATAGCACAGGTCACAGTAAAAGACAAACGATAGGTACCTATATTGTTTATGCATCTGTTAATCGTCGTTTATTTAAGGGAATAAATGGTTAAAATATAATAAACGTGGAGTAAGAAGTAGTAGTGAGAACATGCTTTGTTTTTTTCCTTGACAAGAACTTTCAAAGTTGAGAAACAGAAATAAAACATGGTAAAATTACTCCATATATCACATCTTACTTCTTACTAGGTACCTAATATTATAAACGCGAAAGTTCGTATGTAAGTCTGTATGTGACTATGTCACTCTTTCACGCAAAAACTACTGAACCGATTGCGATTGTCTTTATCCCGATAATTCCGCGGGAAAGGGACTTACGCGGGTGAAACCTCGGGGCACAGCTTTATATAAGGCTAGAAAAGTTTTACAAAATCTTATTAATATTTTAGACGCGGAAGTTGGTATATATGTAGGTAGGTATGTATGTGATTTTGTTACTCTTTTACGCAAAAACTACTGAACCTTTCAATTTCAAATATCTACCAAAACCAACGATTAACTATGCGTTTGACTACTACTTATTTCACCTGATGGTGATGATAATATATGTAGCACGTTCATCTAGAAAGAAGAAGACGCCAGTGGAATAAGATCCGACTCTCTTGGTAGATGCGGTCTACGAACCGAAACACGTACGATTTAGACCGTAGTAACCAGACCCGTGAACTTTGTGCTTTCAATCAAGTACCTACATTACGTAAACTCAGTACAATAAAAATACGAAATAAAAAAATGGGTAATCCCACAAAGCTGAACTCCATTAAAATCATAGTTCACATATCGGCGAACCTTTTAGTTGTTGCATAAATGAATACTGTCATCGCATCGCACTGTGTCGCTTCGAGCGGACGAGGCGCGCGGTTCGAGGCGGGGAAAATGGGAAACAAAAGATAAACGGGGTGATTTCATTGCATCGATGAATGGGCGCGTGTTGATTCAGCGTTGTGGAAAATGGTGCCTATTGAAAAATATGGACGAGGAAAATATTAACCTATAGGTAGAAAACTTTTACAAGCATCGATATAACCTACCAACAGTTACAATTGTGTTATTTTTTTTATTATTTAGGTACCTGTATTTGCATCAAAATTGATTTTTAGGGTTTCGTACCTCAAAAGGGAAAAAAGGTTACCTTTTATGGTCACTCGCTTGCCCTTCTGTCTGTTTGATTGGTCATCAATCACAGACCCACCCTTGCGCCGTGAGTTATGTATCCTTAAACATAGGTAACAGTCAAACATGGGTATTGAGTACGGAACCTTCGGTGCATAGCCCGCCTCGTACTTGACGGACGAAGTTTTTTTAAAACGAAGTTTTTGATTTGGATTGGAGATTAAAAATCGACATAGAATTGGGCTACCTCATTTCTTCCCATGAGTGTCGTAAAAGGCGGCAAAGGAATCTAGGTAGAAGAGACTATCGTGAACCTGGAGTTGCCCTCCGCTTGGCATGTATTTCATCCGGGTAAACCACTTGGCCTTAAGGAGGTCAAGTAGTTTACCTGAGTCGGGCAGGCGGCCGGCCATAAAGTATTGTTACACCTATTAAAATTAAGTGTGATCAATGATAATGATGATGAACTGTGCCGGTCCCAAATAACTTGGGGCGGGCCACATTTGAATTTTCTGAACAATTAATAGAAACCCCTAGCGACATCTCCTTTGTAATAGTGAAATAAATTTTATTCGACGTCCATTAGGTACTTGAAAACCAAACTAAAAAGAAAAAGCTGAACCTTTTAAAAATGCTCGCTATTCTCCGGTAGATGGCGGTAGTAGTACTTTACCTAGCATTTTATATCCGCGAATTTGGCCAGCGTAAGTCCTGCGGGAATTGCGGGATACAGAATGATTTATATACTAGGCCGTTCCGGGTTCGAGCTTTGTTGTCTGTTGCTCGGCCGCCACTCGGTTGCAACATCCCGATCGACTGCTCACCGAGCAACGGACAACGAAGCTCGGACCCGGTACAGTCTAGCATTTATAAATCATCATTAAAAGGTAGGTTGTGTTAATCCAGATCTCCAGCTACCTGTAAAAGACCACCTTGGAAAAGATAGTGACTGCTTAAGGCGCTTATTCTACTAATAATGTAATATTAGGCCCTAACCATGATATCTTATAAGTCGACGCGTTGTCGTACAGCTAAAAAAAAAACACATCAATAAAAATAAAAAAACAAACGCCAACAAAAAAAAAATTAAACTGTCTATGATTTTTGAAAGTAGCCGGGGTATTTTTTATTTAAAAAATATTTTTTTGAACGACAATAGGACATAGCAATGACAAACGATCATGGTAGCGCGGATCGAGGTGAAAGTTGTGTGAAGGAAGGTATCTAAGTTCGTCGCTCCTTGACTTTACGCAAAAACTTCTAAATTACAATGAAACTTGAAACATAGATGGCAGGCCTAGAATAACAATTAAGCTAGTTTTCAGCCCGATATCCCCTATATAAATAGGAACTTAAACGGGTAAAACGAAAGAGCGGTACTAGTTACATCAGAGTTTTGAGGCACACCGATCTTCAAGTAGCTAAAAATACCAAAAAAGAAAACAATATAACATAATTTTCATGTTTTTTATTGTAATTAAAATCTACTCATACTATCACAATAATAATTCCCACCCCCTATATCTTGAATATCAAGAACTTAATTACAAAACTTAAAATATAAAAATAAATAGGTACTTAATTGGAAACCAATTCAATATACTTTACAATTAAAATCAAGATCACAGAAGACATGCGAATAATAAAAGGGTCTATTCTAAAGCCATTTAAAACTGCGAAACAAACTTTAGGGCAGGAGTCTGTAACTTAAATTGGCTCAAACATGGGGCAGATGTGTTATTTTTTTTTTCGAAAACGGTTGTTAAATTAATAATACTTACACAATATTTACCGAGTTTTACTCGCGTTTGAGGCGGTAGTTTACAGTACTTTTTAGAGTATTAAAATAAACGAATTACATCTCAGTCAACCTTGAAAAAGTTAACTGTAAAATTAGCGAAAGCTCGGTAATTTTGTAATAATGCCGTACTTAAATAAAACGCGAGTAAAACCCGGTGTTTTATTATGCAAAATCGCGAAAACCTAAGACAAAATTTGGTTGTTAAATTATTTTAAAAAAATGCTATATGTCAACTTTTGAAAATTTAGTTAATACTTGCAATCATCTCTAAAATGCAATGAAAAAAGAAAAAAACAGAGCTGAGTCACGTTTAAGACAATTTACTTGCAAAATAGGTGCCCTGTTCCTTTGACGACTACGATGACAAAGAAGAATGTTAACAAATCGGTTAAAAGTTTGTTACAGTAAAGCCTGTATGTATACAAATACACTAGTTTTTGTTGTAGTCAAAAATACCTATAAAATTAAAATATTAATTTTACGATATTTATTGAATCTCGCTAACAGTCACGTGACGTCATATACGACGCTCCCCTAATCAAAACGTAAGACGACATGTACTGTGACATCGACACATAGAGCGCGAGTGAACTGAGCGAGTGTGAAATGACGTCACACCCGAGTACGAGCCCGCATCGCTAGTTTACTTCTATAAATCGGAAACGAATTAACGTACTTTCCCTTGTATTTTTTTATTTTTGACTGAGATAATATTCAGGAGAGCTAACCATTCAAAATTATTTATGTTTCCTCATTCTTTACAATACATCATATGAATTAAAATTAATCTCATTTTTCGGTTTTAATAGTGTTGCTGCTATTACATAAAGCATTCCGATACCTCTTTACGGGTAGACAAGGCGGTTAAAACCGAAAAATGGGTTTAATTTCATATCAGTATGGAGAAAACCGAAGAAAAATCTAGAGTAAACATGTCGAAATTGACAAAATAGTGCTGTAGGAGGGTGCTCGGTAGAGGTATATAAATTCGTAGTACCTAGCACCGTGTGTTTTTCATGAAATATTAAACATCGACCCAAAATGGTAACTAAGAAGGAACAACGTTTTTTTTCTCAGATTTTAAAACATAAAAATACATTAACACTTTTTATACAAATTATAAAACCATATTTATACTAAAAATGCGTTCATTGTATCGAATGTCAAATAAAGAAACTGTAATAATTAGATAATAAATGGTCCCAGAATAAATTATTTAGTATGTTAGAAAGACAGGTACAAAATAAAATTACAAAAATACATTAAATAGCAATTATTAATAACAGCATTGCAATTATTTTAAGTGTAGAAAAGTCTCTATTTTACAATTAAAAAGTCTCAGATGTGCCTCAGATCTGCCATTTATTTTAAAAAAGAAAGAATTTTGGTTTTGATGCTTTACACCCTTATTTATAAAATATCATTTGCACATGACTAAGTTATGTGACGTTTGTCTCTGTCTGTCAACTTTGAAACTTCATGTGACAGGAAAAGACAAACGATGCATAGTTATGCAGCGTATTAATTAGCGTTTATAAATAAGGGGGTTAGTGTTTTCTTGCAAAACTACCAAACAATTTATGAAGTTTTTGAAAAAAAAATACAGAGCTGAAGCGTTTTTGAGACATTTTAATTATCTAATAATAAGTTTGCATTATACAAAACACAATATAATCAAGACAAAGAATTATTATTTACTTAGTGTATTGTTACTCAAAATATCGAGTCAATATTACCTACATTCAGCAACTTTCTTTTGACCATAGAAATTTTAACTTAACAAATATTTTAAGAATTGAGCAAACGAGTTGGCAATTTATTTGTAAATTTCGTAATTTTAATCTTACACTAAAACATTTCTACGTTCAACTATGGAAAATTGAGAAATTTTGAAAACGTGCGGCATTGCTGACTTCGGTTTTAGCCGCATTACCCTACTAATATAAAGGTGAAATTTTGTGAGTGTATCTGTATATGTCCTTATGTGTGTGTGTAAGTATGTCTATTGCTCCTTCACGCAAAAACTGCTGACTCGATTACGATGAAATTCTGTAAGTGGAATAGAGATTCACGCGGGTAATCCCGCGGCCTTGAGTTATCAGTATCACCTAAATCGGTCAAGCTATTAAAAGTGAAAAAAAAAGGATTCGAATTTTAAATATTAAATTGAGATGTGAAAGAGAATACCTACGTGATTAATTTATCATTATATAGAAATTGAGCAGAGATTCAATGAGCGATTAATTCACGAGTAATAGTTAATACTAGGTACTGACGTCATGTTGTTATGTCATGATTTATTTATTATTTATCGTCATTACTTAACTAAATTCGTTTTGGACCAAAGAAACCAATTTACAAGCTAGTTGCTAGTTACTGGCTTAACATCAAGCTCCGTAAAAACAAAATCCTAAAGCTGGCTGCACACGGAAGTTTTCCGTATACGTTTTCCGAATTCGTATACCTGAATGCTTCAAATCTATATAAAATGTATTGAGTGACCGCGCGGGTTGTCATTCGACAGGACATACGGAATATTTTTCGTTCGGAAATAAAACGAACGTATGCAGTGATCAATACATTTTATACAATAAATAAATAAAATAAATAATAAAATTCTGTGACCAACACACAGCGCCATCTAGTCCCATGGTAAGCTGCTAAGCTTGTGTTACGGTGACTAGACAACGAATATATTTTTATTTATTTATTTAGTACACAAGGAAACATTCACAATTTAACAGTCATAATAGATATATATATACAGAGGTGAGTCTAACCCTGCTTAGAGTTATCTACCGACAAACCTCAGGTGACAGAAACGAACATAGTGGAAGGTAATGAAGTGTACAAAAATTGATATTTATATTTATTTTTCTTTTGTAAATACGTACATATAGATTTTAAGCATTCAGGAATCTGAATACGAAAATCGAATTCGGAAAACGTACGTGTGCTGCCAGCCTTATTTATTCTGCCAGCTTTAGAATTCTTTGTTAACGCAGGTAAAACCGCGGACCTAGGTACGTATCGACGTAGAAGACACACAGAAAATGTTCTTGTCTCTTTATTTAGTCCCCTACGTATAGTTTTCTCAGTGGACTTGATCCGCGGTGCAGTTAGAATATCCTCATGGTGTTAGCGCAGCCGTGGTTCATCCTGAACTGGACATACATCATACCGGAGTTGTGCCAGTAGTACAACGCTCCCAGCACGAGGAGATGCCACCACTGGTGTGAGTGCCCGATGTAGTCCACTTTGCCGGGGAACCAGCGTTCTGGTACCTGGAACAAGAAATAGTTATTTAAAAAAAAAAAAAAAAATACTGCACCAGACTTCAACTAATTAAAAACCTAATTTTCAAAGTAAAGTATTTATTTATTAGGCGAGTGTTTTAGAAAAATGCCAGTATTTGGCAAAAATCATGAAAATGTAAGGGATAAGATTGCCCAGCCAGTGAAGCGTCCTAAAACCACCTAAAAATGTGTGTGAATGACACTTTTTTAGATGATTGTATGTGTAATTTCCAATGTATTTTTCTTTAAGGAAAAATTTACGTGCGCTGTTAACATCGCTCTTACGGTGAAGGAAAACATCGTGAGGAAACCCACGGCTTAAAATCACGCACAAAGACCCCGTTATGGGGCTAATTGCGGAAACACACAGTTAAAACTTTTTTTTTTTTAATCAATTTAGAATTTGGGGACCTTTGTCAAAAGCAGAACATGTCGATCCCATTATAACAAAATAATTATTGAACTACAACATAAACACTAATTACACACTCATTAAATCATAAACTAAATTATATAACAAAACAGCCACAACACTCACTCACTCAAAACTTTTTACTTTTACTATTAACTGTTTACCTTTAAAGTGTAAATAATGAATGCAGTTCCACTGATGACGTACATCCCTATCACTCTGGGGAAGAACATCTGGAATTGAGAAATAAGTATTAGATAGGTTAACCCTGAATCCAGGATACCCAGCCAAACCCCCCATCCAGGGGTTGGATAGACCCCTGGATGTTTAACCCTGGATAGGTTAAATCTGTAGGCCCAAAATAACTATACTACGAAACAAAATAGCTTCAAATACATAAAACAATCTCCAGTTAAAACGTATTGCACACACACTATACATTTTATACTAAACATAACTTCCAATCAAAAAGTGGGCACACTTAACTCTAACTTTAAGCTATATGGGCCAAAAATAACTTCATTTATTGAATTATTGAAGATGACTTTTTTTCTTTAAAATATTTCTGGTAGAAATGCCTTGACCAATAAAAACAAATTCCGAAAGGACCTAAAAGTTAAAAATTTATAATTTCTGTGGAAAATTGTGAAATTAAAGAGCATTCATAAACACAAAGAAGGAGTAACATTTTTTTAAGTGCTTAAGCCTGCACTGAGCGTTCATAGAACTGTTTTTAAAGGAAATATTGTATCAATAAAACACAATCCGCACTACCATGCTCGGTTGTCGTTGCTATGTCGTCCTTTTGTCGTTCAAAAAAATTAAGTAAATTTTAAATAAAAAATACCCCGACTACTTTTAAAAACCAAGTTTGGTTTAAAAA
Organism: Idaea dimidiata; assembly: GCA_949358125.1. Classification (NCBI taxonomy): domain Eukaryota; kingdom Metazoa; phylum Arthropoda; class Insecta; order Lepidoptera; family Geometridae; genus Idaea; species Idaea dimidiata. Next base: position 20,506,153 of record OX442333.1, on the reverse strand, counting down.
AAAGTTTGTTTTTTTTCTTCTTTTAATTAAGTATTTGATGTGTTTTAATTTTTTTTTTTAGCTGAACGACAACGCGACGACTTATAAAACATCATGGTAGGGCCCATTATTTACCGTGTGTTGGATCGAATCCCGCTCAACGTTTGCCGCGCGCTGTGTTTTTGTGGATATAATTATCTTTCCTTTAAAAACAGTTACACAAAGAAGGAATTTAGAAGAAATACAATAACATTACCTCCACCATAGGATTTTCGAAGCCACCCATAGCGTACGTCCAATGTAAAGTCGGCAGCACTCCATACGCTGCCCATCCGATGAAGACGCCAAGTTTGACAGCGTGAGGGACACATAACCTGGGTATATGAAGCACCATCGCCGCCACGAATATCAGCGTTACTGACAACATGTAGAATAGACGGAGCTCCTGAAATTGTTGAGAAAAATACTTTAGTTAGAGAATTTCGTTGAATTAGGCTTTCTATATTTTTAAAATGAAGGATTCAAAGTTTATTATTGAGCGCCGCGCTCCGCGGCTTCACCTGCGAAAGGCCCGCAAGAATATCTACACTAATTTATTTAATTTATTCATTTGTTAAGAAGGATAAGTAGGTATTAGATATGTATTCTTATTCTTTTTTTTTCATATTTATAATGGTGTTAGATATTTTTCACGTAGCCCTATAGCCAATCTTTCGATAAAAGCATCTAAAATTTCAACACGGCCTCTGTGGCGTGTCGTGCAAATGCCCGACTGCAATGCGGAAGGTTGCGGGTTCGATTCCCGCCGGGTGCAAATATTTATGCTTAAAAATAAATAATAGGGGTTAAAGTATGAAATTGCCGTTTTATTGCAATAGGTTCTTTGAATTGACATAGAATCTTCATGGTTTGAGGTTTTCGAATGAAACTTTTTTCAAATGGTTTCTGTGATGTTCTTTTTTTAAAAAATGTGAAACATTTGAATATCGACTTTCAATTGTTTTTGTTATTCAATTTAGACAAGAAAGATGGATACTGCGAAAATTCGAGTGATTTTTGAATACGAGTTCCGACGCGGAACTAACGCAGCAGAAACAGCCCGCAATATCAATGCTGCGTTTGGAGAGGGGTCTACTAATGAACGCACCGTGCGATTTTGGTTTAAACTCTTTCGTGATGGAAATTTCGACTTAAAGAACGAGCCACGAGGAAGACCGCCCACACAGGTGAATAACGATGAATTAAGAGAGATAGTGGAAGCCGATCCTAGTCAAACTACCCAGGAATTAGCGGCATGGTTTAACGTTACCTTACCCACTTTATTGACTCACTTGCGTCAAATCAATAAAATAAAAAAATACGAAAAATGGGTGCCTCATGATTTGACTGATCTGCAGAAAGAAACGCGTGTTGAAACTTGTGTTGCCTTGTTGAACCGGTACAGAAATGAAGGAATATTGGATCGAATTGTAACATGTGATGAAAAGTGGATTCTTTATGATAACCGGAAAAGAAAAATGTAATGGCTGACCCCAGGTCAAATGCCACAACAGTGTCCTAAAGCAAAACTTACCAATAAAAAGGTAATGGTAACTGTTTGGTGGTCTCAGCATGGTGTTATTCACTATAGTTTTCTTCGATCTGGTCAAGCAATTACGGCAGATGTCTATTGTGCCGAACTCCGAACCATGTTGACAAAACTAGCAGTAAAACAGCCCCGACTCATGAATCGATCTTCACCATTATTGCTCCACGACAACGTGAGACCTCACACAGCACGAGAAACCATTTTGACCCTTCAGGAACTGCACTTAGAAACCATTCGTCATCCTCCGTATTCACCAGACCTTGCTCCAACGGACTACCATTTTTTTCGTGATTTGGACAATTATCTACGTGACAAGAAGTTTTCTTCCCAGGAGGCAGTACAAAATGCTTTCACACAGTTTGTGCAGTCTAGATCGTCGGAGTTCTATCGCAAAGGCATTAATAACCTTCCCATTAGATGGCAGCAATGTATAGATAATAATGGCAACTATTTTGATTAAATAAATTTGTTAAAAATTTAAAAAATAAACAATTAAGATTTTCAGTACAAATCGGCAATTTCATACTTTAACCCCTAATATTTGTATCAGTGTCGATCATGTATATTAAGGACGCGAGTGATGTGAAATCCCTTTCGATTGAATAGTTTTCTTCATAACCGGTATCAAATAGATCTTTAAACAATGTATTATGTTATTGTACATGATACAAGAAGTGTCCCCTTCATTTCCAAAACAATAAAAAATAACTTTAAATACCACTATTATACCGGCAAAGTTACCCCTGTTTTACAAAATAAATCAATTTTTCTTCTAAATCCTTAACAGCTATATTTTCTTATAGGCATCATAATATTAGAAAATACAATACCTAGAACCCCTTCATCGCATTTTATAAAAATATTATTTCAATCTTCGTTAATTATTGATTTTACGAGAAATTGTAGATTTTTCACGCAATTCCATCTCGCTCATTTATATGCAATAGGACAAGGACCGTTGCTTATCATCTATCGCCGCCTTAAGTATGTATTTACAAAAAAGTATAATATGTAGTATTTCTGTTGTCTAGTACCCTTAGTAGCCTAATTCTTAGTTTGGGGCTAGATTGCGCAGTATGTAATGTCGTTCAATATTTATTTATTTTATTTATTTACATTTCAACAACTGCTTTGTGCTAACCTGCACGGCAATGTGGCCTCAGTCTAATGGGCAACATTACGTACGTACACAGTAGATACACTATGTACGTAGGTAATGTTGCACAGCTGATTCAACTTAAAAGATCGATAAGTATGCACGATGCATTCCTCGTTTTGTAAGCGCAATGCGGCAATGACCGTGGCTCGTGATGTTACTTTTGAGACAAAAGTTTATACGTACATACGTAGGTGCTTTTTAACAGACTTCAAACAAAGAGGGTGTATGGATAATTTTTTGTACTAGCTTCTTATCGTCGTCCGTTAGTCATTAATTAAGGACGCGACTCATGTGAAATCCCTTCCGATTGAATAGTTTTCTTCATAGCCGGTATCAAATAGATCTTTAAACAATGTTTAATGTTATTGTACATGATACAAGAAGTGTCCCCTTCATTTCAAAAACAATAAAAAATAACTTTAAATACCACTATTATACAGGCAAAGTTACCCCTGTTTTACAAAATATATCAGTTTTTCTTCTAAATCCTTAACCGCTATATTTTCTTATAGGCATCATAATATTTGAAAATACAATACCTAGAACCCCTTCATCGTATTTTATAAAAATATTATATTAATCTTCGTTAATGATTGATTTTACGAGAAATTGTAGATTTTTTCACGCAATTCCATCTCGCTCATTTATATGCAATCGGACAAGGACCGTTGATTATCATCTATCGCCGCCTTAAGTAAAAATAAACTTATTTTTAACAATTGGAACCTCTACCTACTACTTGATTAAAGGTAAATAAGTAGGTTAATGTGCCACGAATAAATTATAGTATACTTGCTCTATAAACTTACAATGGTTGTATCAAAAAGACTTTAAAATGTGCTAATAAAAGAGAAAAACCGGCCAAGTGCGAAATTCTCACACGAAGTGTTTCGTACTATTATTACAATCAAATAATTTAGGGTGTCGAACCCTAAAATGATGACCAGTGGGTCTGGTCTTCTAAAATAATTACAGGGACATCTTAGTCGCAACTTATTTGCAAAATAATTCTTGTCGCCATGGCAACAGTTTACAAACAAACAGTACCTATTTATGTTCGAAGAGGTGAGAATAAAAATCAGGTTTGATTTGGGTTTGATGTGATAATTTTGTTTTTAGTATTTGCTGTTGTAGCGGTAACAGAAACCTATCATCTGTAAAAATTTTAACCAATTCATGAGATACAGTCTGGTGACCTTCTGGTGATAGACGGACGGACAGAAATAATTCCATAAAGTGTTATTTTTAATACAAATACTTAAATAAGAGATAGATAGATAATAGATTTAAATAGTGCTTTGTTCTAAATCTCAACAGCCAACCTACAACACAGGAACTACACAATGAAATATATTCAATATGATGTATCCCACTTGTTGATTGTTAAATCAAGTACCTAACGAGGTACATCCGTAAATCTGTACGTCCTGGTTAACAAATACTGAGATCATCAGTTTCAGGAAGACTTCCCTGGAGTAACTATATGCAGTTTTTAGACACAATAGACCACTATTTTATCTGATAGTAAGAAAAAAGATAGATACTTATTTGATAGTAAGTAGATAGATAGATAGATAGATTAATACTTTATTTGCACAACCAACAACACAATAATAGATAAGTAAGATAAGTAAGATTAGTAAGTAGATTAAGTAATAGATAATATGGTCTAAAATGTAACACGCTTTTCTAGAAGAAGGAAGACGGAAGTGGAACTAGATCCGACCCGTCTTCCTTAGTACGGACACGGTTGCTTCACGAGCTGCGGCCGAAGCCTCCCACCAAGGAAGCCGTTTTGGTCACCTTTTACGACGGGCAGAGGATACCGTAGCCAATAGCCATATTCTTTTAGACCCGAGCTACAAGGCCCAACATAACCAGTAGTTTTACCTACATAGGTATCAAATTGCGAGTCGATGTAAAAAAAGTAAAATCACGCGATTAAAACCCGGGAAAATATGAAATTTTCAAAAGTTTTTAAGATTTGGTAGCTATACAGTTTGGTTTTATTCGACAGATATTAGGCCCTACTATGATGTGTTATAGGTCGTAGCGAACACGCCGCGTTGTCGTTCAGTTAAAAATAAACATTTCAAATCATGAAAAAAAAAACTTAAATAAAAGTTTTATGTTCTGTGGTTTTAAAAAGTAGTCGGGGTATTTTTATTTAAAATTTACTTTTTTTTTGAGCGACAGTAGGACGACATAGCGACGAAAAACGATCATGGTAAAGTGCGGATTATATTTTATTCGTAATTTTATATATTTATTGTAATTAATGTATATCTTAGGTGTAAAATCAACCATTAATGGTTTATTTTGATTAAGATCATTTCATTTCTCCGTGAAAAGATCTCACGCATTATGACCATAGGTTCAACGTATTCAACGGCTACCTACATCACATAACAGCAATCTACAGCCACACCGAGTGAAAGCAAATATGACAGACAGTTGAGTGTAAAGGGACTCATTCTCAAACTATAGACATTGTATCGAACGGCATTATATCAATCTCGATGTATGAATAAGTTCTAAGAATAAATTATAGAACTAAACGGAAGTCAAATTCTAGAAAATGAAGACCAAGTGAAAACAAATATGACAGACAGTTGAGTGTAAAGGGAGGCATTCTCAAACCATAGAGATTGTATCGAACGTCATTATATCAATCTCGATGTATGAATTTGTCCTAAGAATAAATTATAGAACTAAATGAAAGCCAAATTCTAGAACTAAATGAAGACCAAGTGAAAGCAAATATGACAGACAGTTGAGTGTAAAGGGAGGCATTCGCAAATCTTAGGGACCGTCTCCACGAGCGTTAGAATCGCTCCCATAGAGATTGTATCCAACAGTCGAAGTATAAATTTGTTTTAAGATATATTCAGGTAGGTATTCAGGTATTTGTTTTACGGTATATATCTAATTATGATAATATTTCTAATCAAAATGTAATTAAAATTATGAGTTTATTTACTTATTATAATTATAATTTATTATTACATAATACATGTCAAAATACAAAGTCAAAAATTATTACAATCAAAATTGACACAAACAATATCAAATTAATATTAGATGGTCAATTGGTCAATCTTAAATTTAATTGAACAACCCACCCCGAATTGCGCAAGGGTACCCATAACACTGACAACAGTGCCGCGTTGTATGGCAATACTTAGCCTTTGCACTAGGAACGTTTCTAGAAAAAAATGGACAAGGTTAAATTACTTCGCAAATTTGTTTTTATTGCTCAAGGCATATTTACTAGAAATATTTTAAAGAAAAAATTCGTCTTCAAAAATTCACTTACGGCGAGATTTGAACTCCCTGGATCAATATTCCAGTGCCTATACCGCTCGGCCACGCAAGTTCCCGCAAGTTCAAGGTAAGGTTAAATTAATTATAAACGTATATCTAAATGTTTAATTTAATGTTCTATATTTCAAGTTTTATTTCAATCGGTTTAGTAGGTTTCGAGGGAAAAAGCAACAAAACACAGACGCATACAGACCAACTTTCACTTTTATAATACAAAATCAGGCATCAATGTGTCTAATAGTAATAAATAAAATGGTAAGTACGTATTAGGCATTCAACTAAGTTGTTTTAAGAAATTAACAATTGGGCAAGTGCTTGCTTTGTTGGGCCACGCGAAGTGTAGGGTTTCTTAGTTTCCAATAACAGGGATTGCAATCTAGGAAAGTCTTTACAACACCTAATTTTATTTAAATTGTAAATTTTACATGTTATTTCTTTCACTTTAAATATTTTATTTACTACTACCGCAAACACATATGACGTATCCAAGTATAGTCATATGGCTGTTAGAGGGGGGTACACATAACTATAAAAACTAGACCTTTAAGGCTCAACCCTAAAAAGAAAAATGGTTTTGAAAACCCGGAACTATAAGGGGTTCTTGTTTACTACGAAATCCAAAAAACAACAACAGATGTTGACAAGAGATCGAGTTCCTAGATTTGCAACACAATCACGCAATGATGATGACTTACGCAATATTTTAAATAGCTATTTAAATTGTTCTTTTTTAAACGCTCGGGAGCACGTGGCGAAGCGGTCTAACGCGGTTGTTCGGATTACCAACAGTCGCGGGTTCGAATCCCGTCAAGTACGAATTTTTGGAAACATTTCTTTAAAACAGTATTTCCGAAGTATGGGTAAACACTTTTAAACACATAAATAAGATTTGGTTGCTATTTTGTTGACTTTTATTTCGCGGAATCGTTAGTCAATCATTACATCTCATGAAGGCCAGAATTGGCCCCTACAATTCGCAGTATTTATGCAGTTCCGAAGTGAATCTTAGAGACAGCTTAACTTTATCAGTACCTTTCTCTTTACCGATCAATGAAGCTTTGAATACAATAGGTACTTTAGTTGGCCGCCCGGCCGGCCGGTTGGACTAAATAAGTTTAGTTTTTTTTTTATAAATGTTCGGCACAGTTAAACTCATTTGAGTTGCGTGTTCTAAGTAGGTTCGAATCTACAGTTAGCGGACCGATTACAAACATACAAAAAATGCAATCTTGCCTATTTAAAATAGCTATCACGGTTCTTGAAATAAAATCTGGTGATAAATAGATATAAGTACAGATGTACAGACCGACGGACAGTGGAGTCTTAGTAAAAGACTTTTTACTCTTCGGGCAAGGAAACCCTAAAAAAGATCTAGTGGTGATCTTTTAAGGTTTCCTTTATTATTACCTTTTGAGCTATGGAACTTTAATAACTTACACACCCAATTAATATTTTTCTTTTTTTTTTTGGAGGAAAAACGATTAAAAATACATAATATCATATTAAGTATGTTAAGGTATTGGGCATCATTTGATTATTGTTGTGATAGATAATCCGCAATACCATGATCGTATCTCCTTGCTTTGTCGTCTTTTTATCGTTCAAAAAAATAAAGTATATTTTAATTAAAAAATACCCCGACTACTTTTAAAAACCACCGATAATTTAAAAAAAAAATAAAGTTTTTTTATTAATATTATTGGATGTGTTAATTTTTATTAGCTGATCAATAACGCGGCGAACTTCGCGAAGACTTAAAATAACACATCATGGTAAGGCGGAATAGCTCCATTTCAAAGCAAGCACAAATTAAGCTCAATTAAAAACTCATTTCACAAGATTTCTAACCTAGATAATTTGGGCCTACAGTAGGTACTTTCCGCTGGCAGGCATGTTTGGTAGTCGGAGAATTCGCTAACAAGGTGATACTTACATATAGCCACTATTTTATGTTTGTCTCTAAACAAAGTGTAGGATTATTTTTAATGAAAAGAATCAGATGCCGTTAACATGCCTAATTTGTAGTTAATTGAAAAGATATTGAAGCGATATTTCGGCGTATGAGTCACCGCGTCGGTGGACTAAAGGTTTAAGTCGCATTCCCCGGATTGGATTGAGATGCGTTGGTTCGAATCCCGCCTGGCGTAGACCGTGCGCTGTGTTTTTGTGAATATATATTTTAATTAAAAATAATTCTATGAACGCCCAGTGCGGGCTTAAGCACTTAAAAAATAAAAATATAATTTAAAGGGTAGAATAAAAACGAGATAAAAAACAAAAGACGAAAAGTCGACCAAAATTAGGTTTTAAACTCTGGAAATGTAACACTCGATCATCTTTTGTTTTTATTTCGACAGCCTTCTCTTTGTCTCGTTTGGCTCTACACTGTGTTGGCTGTTTCAGAATCTCAAGTAAAAATATTAACAGAAAAGTCATACATTTATTTTAGTTTATTATTTCCTTTGTTAATTGACAGTTCTATGTTTACATTTTTGATTTAAGATTCTGAAACAGGGTATAAGTAGTGGGAAGTTTTTTCACAGTTTATACCATTGATGTCAACCTTAAAAGTAGATATGACAGTATGGTAGTCGAGTAATACAAACCTAGTTATGGTTATACCTTAGGCTGCTTTTCCACCATAGATGTGCTATGCAACGAAGATGTGAAATCTACGCTACGAAAATTCGCTAAACTATGTGCATCAATGAATATGATTGGTGGATAGCAAACGCATTTATAGCATCGTAGCATAGCACATCTCTGGTGGAAAAGCAGCCTTACGGTGATAAAAGATTGAAATCATAAAGTATATTTCATAGTAAGAATACTTACATAATGACACCAGAAAGCGTAGTAAACCCCCGAGGTGTATATCGCGAGCAAAGAGAGCGCGACGCCGAACAGATCGTACATGAGGAACGTGTGGTAGTGGTCCTCGGACCGGCAGGAGAACGTGTGGTAGAGGGCTGATAGGGCCATGCATATCTGAAATAGACAAAAAACCCATAAGTTCTTGTGGCTTCTTCTCATCGGAGGGCGCGTCCCGAAGCCACACTAAAATGGGGGTCGATGTTGCACCACGTCCGTAGGAGTTACCCCTAGCTACCCTACACGTGGCCCCCGGGTGGTGCTAACAGTGCAACAATAAATTGGCTTTCGTACTGTCTTCGGACCTCACGATCGCTGGTACAATTAATCTACTGCTTCAAATGCGCTCAGTTTAAAAATCTCATGTCACGATTTTTAAAAAACGGCACTTCTCAGTGCCCCAGGACAAGGAGAATCGGACCTTCAGTCCGAATCCTTCAATTGAAGTTTACCTATTTAGTTAATAATTTGTCATTGTACCAGTCTACTTTAAGCCATACGATAAATAAATACTAAAAGACGTATTCAAATGATCACCTCATGATGTACCTACCTACATTTATTGTTGTACAAGAATCTAAAGGAAATAAACTTTTTTGAATTTGAATTGAATTTGAGACGATAACAAATAATGCTGTGGGACGTTGCACACACCGCCATCTAGCCCCAAACTAAACAGCTAGGCTTAAACTATACGTAGGTACCTACTAGTCAACGGATATACTATACTCCGTTTTTTAATTTCAGACTTTAAACTGACATTTTGGCTAATTGTATTTGACATATTTTCTATAGAAAGAAGTGTTAAATCGTAGTATACAATTAAGAAACGTTTTTGTTGAAAGAGATACGTTTTTGTTGTACATAGATATTAAAAGTAAGAGTTAGTAAAAAAGTAGCGGCCTCTATCTACAGTACACAGTACAGGCAAGTTGAAGAGCAGTATATTGAAGTACTTAAGGGTCATTCCATGTAACGTAATGTAACCTACGTAACAAGTTAGTCGTCGAGTACGTCGTACACCTTAAATTGGTGATATAATAATGTTTTGTTTGCATGTTAATTCTGTTTCTTATATGATAATTTTTTAGCCTTCATTAAGTTTATTAATCTTATTTCAATTTATCCGTAAGTTTTATAGGTTTAGAGAAAATCTGCTACAAGTACCATAATGTACGTAGGTTAGTTTTTTCTCTGACTTTAGGATTTTGCAACACTTTTGCGGCGAAACTCGGCGAATTGCCCTTGTTTTATGGATAAAAACGACCGCAACTGTATCTATTTCAACCGCATAAGTTCCGCTCCCGTGGGAATTACGAAACACCCTTTATTATCGGATGCTTTTAAAGAACACTCCCAATTTCAGCACTCTAGTAATCAGCGGTTTAGGCTGTGCGTCGATCCATCAGTCAGTCAATCATTAAGGATAACTTTTAAAGATATCCAGATTATCCAGATAAAAGAAAATATGCAATAATTAAGATTTTATTAAGATCTTATAGTGCAAAATATATAATTTACCTAATCAATATAACGGGTCTATAGATTTAAAGCAAATTATGCAGCCTATTTAATGATTAAAACAATTAGAATCGCAAACTATGATGTGGACACCAAACTGGTAATTATCCCTATCTAGGTATAAGTACTATAAAATGCTTCCAAGGATAACCACAGCACCGACCGGATCGATTTACTTACTCATTAATAATCTGGAAATATGTAGGGCTATCGATTTATAGCAAGCAGTAAGTAATTTTTTGATTATTCAAAGTTTGAAATTTTGAAAGCGCCCTGCTGATCGACCCGCGAATTTCACTATCCCGTGGAAATGTCTGGATAAATAGTAGTTTTTGTGATAATCTAGATGTCCAGCAATCTGTATTCTAAGATTCACTGCAACCGGTACTGTAGTTTTTGCGTGATTGAACCTCAAACATACATCTAAAGTCTAATAACACTATCCATAGCTAGTGGCTAGTGGGATGGTCCCTATTTTGTTCCTAAATCTACTACTATTAAAATATCTAAGACACTTTAAAATAAAAAGACTTTACTCGTACGATCTAAGCCCAGGAGCCTTATTTTTGAATTGCTCGTTGCTCGCTAGGCGATTTAAACAATTCGATATCTGCTGATTTTCGTTCAATGTCTGACTCCTGCGGCGAGTGGTTGATACTACTCGTTGTGGTCGTGCGATTTACAAAGAAAAATTGCAGAAAACGAACGTAAATCAGTAGAAATAGAGGTTTAAAAGTCATTTGAAGTGGCGCTAGTGATTCAAAAATAGAGCGCCTGCGGTTTTACCGACCAGCCAGCGATATCCAGCGTCGAGAAACATAACCTAAGACCAGTGTGGCTGGCTCAGTCGTTCGTTGATTACTCGGGTTATACCTGTTGGATTTTGATAAAAAATATGTCACAATTTTCCTAAAAATCTGAAATATCTACATATAGGTGAAAATGATTTTTATCGGTTTCAAAGTTAGAATGCATAAATAACTAAGTCTAACACGTTTTAAAAACTACTAATTTAGAAAAAGAGGACTAAAGTATAGATAATATAATGTACGTATACTATGAGTATATACTGGAATAAGTGATTTGGTTTATTTAGCAGCGGATGTTTGCATTAGGTGTGTCCTAGTAGTACGTACAAGTACATAATAAACACAAGGTCCAAATGAACGAGGACAACAATTTAGTCTTGCCGTTTAAAACCTTTGGGTTTAGGTTTTAAACATGTTGTCAAACTAGGTCACAGAACTAGTTATACTAGGTACCTAATTAGGATGTTAGTCGGAGAGTTGGCATTAATTGGAAGGGTGATTGATAATGAGAGTGACAAAATATATTTTTTAGCCTGATATTCTTAGATTTCCAGCTATGCAGACCAAGTTTTATAGCAATCGGTTCAATAGTATTTGCTTGAAAGAGTAACAATTATATTCGTTTACTTTTTTTAAACACACAATCTTCGACATCTATACTACTTGTAATATTATAAAGCCGAAGAGTTGTTTCGTGTCTTAGTTTTTTTTTCGGTTGAACGCGTTAATCTCAGGAACTACTGGTCGGAATTGGTTTTTTTTTGTGTTTGATAGTCTATTTATCGAAGAAGGTTATAGGCTACTTATAATCCCGATGTAGTCAGGGGGATCGGAACTTACGCAGGTGAAACTGCGGGCGCTGCTAGTTTATAATAGAGGATCAATTCTAATGGCATTCAAATGCATATATTTCGAATTCAGTCATTTGAATTCGGAAGTCTATATCTGCATACATTTATACTTTTATGTGTAAAAAATAAACCTATTAATTTATATAGTTCCGGAAAATCCAAGGTTTTATTAATTTTAAAATAGACAAACATATCATGCAAGGTTGTAACAAACAATCTTAATAAATATTGGCAGAACAGCTACCATGTAAAAGTCGAAGATTTATTTTTTCGAAGAAGCGAAAAATGTTCTCATTATGCTAGAATTTGATTCTAGTAGGGAGTAGTTTACTAGTTAAAAGTGTCTGAACACCAAAATTGTTGTCGATTAGGTTAGCAAGTAATTAAGTCGAATCGATTCATTTATTTTTTGGAGAGTAGCAAACTTATTTTAGCTACTTGCTCGCTACTATACCAAAATGCGCATTAGGCTTCAAGGTGAACGATCTTGACTTACGTCCTCACTTTTCATCTGGTGATATTTGGGATTTTTCATTTGGTATTTGTGGTCACCACGCCTAACGCTCACGTATATGGACTAACCTATACTTATCTTCTATCTATCTATACTTATAATAAAGGAAGAGAGGACAAAAAGTCTGTACTTGGAAGTAAATTAAAAAAAAGTTGTCTAGATGACTTAGAAAAAGTAGTAGAACAAAATTATTATTTTTTTAAATTTATGTCTGTCTGTCTGTTTCTCTGTTTATCTGTCGGTTCCTTATACAATTAAAAACTTCTAATCCGATTGAAATCTGGTTTTCAACATAATTTCTTCTATGGTTTTCGCGATTTTGCATAATAAAACACTTTATTTATCCGGTTCAATCGCGTTTTATTCATTGTTCCAAACGAACCGAGCTTTCGCCAAATTTACAGTTGGCTTTATCAAGGTTGAGGTTGGTTTGAATAAAAACGCGATTGAACCGGATAAATAAAGTGTTTTATTCTGGTTTTCAATATTGGATAGTTCTATTTTCGAGGAAGGTCGTGGTATACATTGCATAAAAATCCAATTAGTAGAACTAGAGTAATGAACGAAAAAGAGCAACCGCTCAGAACCGCTCAGCCGCCCGCGACCGTTATAACGCGTTTTCACTTCTGCGGGTAAAACCGCGGGGTGCAGCTAGTATATAATAAAGGAAGAGAGGGCAGAAAAGTATCTAAGTCAGACTGTCCTTTTGTCTGTCGGTCGCCTTTCTGTATCTCAAGAACCGTGATAGCTAGGCAGTTAAAAATATCACAAATCATGTATTTCTGTTGCCACAATAACAACAAATACAAAATAAAATAAATACTAAATACAATGAATAAAAACGCGATTCAACCGGATAAATAAAGTGTTTTATTATTCAAAATCGCGAAAACCATAAAAGAAATTAAAAAAAAAAATACTTATTAGTATCCCATTACAACAAAAGATTGGGATCTCCAGTGATTTAAAGCAGCCGCCATAATTAAAACTACCGTAACGTACTGAATAATCCATAACTTAATAATGAAGTGATTTCTCAGTGAAATGCTGCGATTAAAATACAATTGATATAATTAACCTTATACCAAATTAATGTTTCTTTTTACACGACTGCCAAAGGAAGTGTTATGTTTTTGTTTTTATTGCTCAAGGCATTTTAAACTTAGAAATATTTTGAGCAAGGAAATATATTTCAAAAAAATCCCTATGACAGGATTCGAACCTGAACGAAAGGACGCAGGTTCGAATCCTGTCATGGTGATTTTCCGGAAATATATTTCCTTGCTAAAAATATATCTAAGCTTATACCAAATGCTAACTAAAAAATATAAAATTTAAAAAAAGACCCGCCTGCTTAAAAATACTGTATTATGTATTACTGCGAATAATGTCATTGCGAAACACAAACTTAAAACACTTGTTTTATTTTAAAACACTTTATTTACCGGGTTTAACGGCGTTTTATTCATGATTTCCAAACGACCGAGCTTTCGCCAACTTTACAGTTGGCTTTCAAGGTTGACGGAGATGTAATTCGATTGTTTTATTTTATTTTCAATTATTTTTTAAGTTTCTTATTTCATTTTAATTTACTTAGGTATTTATTTTATTTTCAGTTTGTTATGTAATGTATTTATTTAGTTAGATATATATCTACTATTGTTGATCCAAAAAAAGTGTTTGTAAATTTATCTATCGTAGATTAAACCGCAGGCTGCAGTTAGTAAACCAATATCGTACTATTGACGTCAGAGAACTCTGACCGAACCGGTTTAGTTGTTAATATTCAATGTGAATACGTATGATGTTACAATTTGTATAAAAAGCAGTTTATTTTGGGATAGGTTCAAAGATAATTCGCATTTTGGGCATAATAAACTCACTATTTACTATGTGAAGTAGGTAGATAGAGCTACATTTTAAACTTACGCGATTTCTGTCAATTCTTATTATAAGAACTTACTTACGGTGCTACATCGAGTTTAGAGATAATTTTAGATAAAATTATTTTAACGTTTCGGAAACAGGTTATATCGGATTTAGACCCGTAGTTCTAATAGACAATTAATTTCTTTGCAATAAATCGTTAATATATTAAAGTTAAACTAGCTGTAAATATTGTGTACAATCACTCGTAGTTTTGTCGGCTTTATTTGCAATTTTCTGTTGCATAAAATCCGGGCAACGGACGTCTCGTAGAAGTCAAAGTATGCACGTAAATTGTATGAAAAAAATAATAATTTAAATTCATGTCTTTGAAATATTATGAATGAACTCTGACCCTTTACAAAAACACGACTGTTAACGCGTTTCCATAATATCGTAAACAGTTATTTAAATAATAGGTAAGTTTTTAATAATTAGGTACATAGTATATTCGGATACTAAAAAATATTTCAAAGAGGAAAATCACAAAGAAAGCAAACTTTTAAAATGCGTAACTGGTTTAACTTGTTTATTAATTACTGTCTTGCTCAATTTACTTTATAAATTTAAAATTGGTAAACTTAAGTTTATAACAAGAGTAACAATCGACAGTAGGTTGCAGGTTCCAGGTTGAGATTCGGTTTGACAGACCATGGCCCGCATTCTACTATTCCAATCTACGAGAAATAAATAGAATGGGGCTCTAACTTCAATCTTAAATTCGAAAAAAACATGTTCCACGGTCACACATCAGCAGATGCACACACTGACATGTTCCGTACAGTATTACGTATGATCGACCTTTGAATCGACCAATGGCGGACGATCCTTAGTGACAGACTGGCGGGCGAATCATCGTTTTAGGCCCCGCAACCACCGTTTGCGTGGAACATTTTTTCAAAGGATTGCTACTTTCACATATATACAAGTTCGTTGATTCCAATGCCTTAGCTTTGCCTGTTCATTTTGTACGAAATAAATTCAACGACTTTTGGGCTACCCAGGAGATACGAACGAACAACCTTTGACTGCTGTATTTATTATCCATCATCCAAGCAATGTTCCCGGTTGCATCCCTCTCGGGAGCTCGGTCTTGTCTACTCTAACGTCTCAATGACTTCGCTCAGTCTTCAGAATCCCGTGTAGTGAGGCCATTTGTACACAAATTATGTCCCTACGACGTCAAGCCAGTATTTTTTGGGTCTTCCCATTCAACTGCGGCTTGGATTGCTGTACCTACTGTCGTAACTTAATACGACCTCACAGCACTCTCCCTATCTACTTATTTCATAAGGATACTCAACTTTCTCTGTAATAACATCCATTGTAAGATGCCTAACGATTATATACGAAACGTGATATTAAATTCTCTCGAAATAACTACTGAAGAAATGTAAACTTTATCGAAGCACATACATACCTAGGTGAATTTATGCGTTCCGCTTCACATCTCGTGTTGTGGGTTGTAGCCATTGATTGCAATATACAGACATTGCGTTGTTTCATTTACGTACTATATATTGCTGGTATTGTGTTATTGTTGACTAATACATATTTATTATGTAGGTACATTGGCCGTAAATAAGTACCCATGATAAGGTTTTTGTATACTTTTATTTTTAGTAAATAGAAAATAAATTTTGTTTATTTTTATTTTTATTAATTTTTATTTTTTTAACAAATCGATTTTGGAACTGATGAACAAAAAAATCACGTTTGTTGCAAACAAGAAAGGTGGGGCTCTTCCCACTTGGCACAATTGCCAACAATTGATGAACTATTCTCGATAAAAAGAAAAAAAAATGGCGAAATCTGAGATTTTTTGTGATAGATTTGTAATAGAATAACCCTAACCCTAACTGGCCATAACTTTTTAATACTTTATAGTGACTAAGAGAAGATAAATTCCTTTTTAAAAACTAGCTGCGCCCCGCGGTTTCACCCGCATAAGTCCCGTTCCCGCGGGAATATCCGGATAAAAAGTAGCCTATGTGTTATTCCCGGTATCCAGCGCACATACACACATTAGCACACATACACAGCACAGAGTAACAAACACACATACACACATACAAACTTTTAGCTTAATAATATTAGTAGGATAGTAGGATTTATTTTTGCATTTAAAAGGGTATTATTGTTTTATTTAATAAATCTGTATTAATATTCGACATGTTTCGGTGAGCACGGGATATCATGCATAGAATGTGATTAACAATTAAGTACATTTTTATGTGCAAGTTTAAAATAGGTTAACATAAATTATTATTAGATAAATCATTATGATATTATGTACTAGAACTAGAGGTGATGTGATGTCTCAAACATATTCCATGTTCCTTTTACGTAAAATAAACAAAAAATCCGCTTCAGCGCTGACGACATTGTAACGTCTTTCGTAAAAAGAAAATGTTTGTACGAATTATAACGTCAAGTGTTAGAAACATTTCATACAAACTCATTCGTTTTGTCTTATGTTTTCGCGATTCTGCGTTATAATAAAACACAACATTTACCGGGTTTTACTCGCGTTTTATTCATTACGCGCATTGCTACAATATACGGACGTTTCGCTAACTTTACAGTTGGCTCTATCATGAGATGTTATTATTATTAGTCTAAACGCGAGCTAAATAAACGCGTGTATAACCCGGTAAATATTGTGTTTTATCACAAACTCATTAGGTCAAAAATATTGCAATCGTAGTCAGTAAAACAATTTCGCATAATTCTTTGAAAAACGAGATTACCAGACAAGAAAAAAGAGTTTTAATACCAAAATGATTATAGAAAGAACATCTTAGAAAAACCATAGAGGAAAGAAGAGGTAACTTAACTTGCTTCTGTTCTGAATACAGGCTTTGACAAATCATCTGACCGACTAGTTCGATACAACTTAAGTGATACTAACTTGCACCACATGGTTTCACCCGCGTAAGTCCCGTTCCCGCAGGAATAAAAAGTAGCCCAAGTCCTTCTCCAAGGACCCATCTATCTCACAGACAGAGAGACAAAGTTACTTTCGCATTTATAATATTAGTAAGGATGTTTTAGAAAAAAAGTGTTAGCAACTGTACTTTGCATGTTGACTTTGGTTCTATTTGGCTCTGTCTAATATTGGAAGGCATGCGTGGAGCTAAAGTCAACATGTAAAGGCCGTTATTTCACTCAATTATAGAAAAACCCCGCAAACTATAAAGTGAACATCAAGCTGGTGATTAACCCTACTGTCTGCACTAAAAAACATGCCATGCAGCCAAGGACAATCACCGGATCGGATAGAACTATTGAGAAATCTACAGCTAAAGAACTTGGGCAATAGTATAATAGATTCATATGTATTATTATCAAACAGTTTTCAAAAACGAAACCTTTTCAAAGCGTTCTCTCTATCAAACAGACAAAAAATGTTTCCTAATGACAAATGTTTTCTACCAAAAACATTAAATATCTTTAATAAGACATGACTTTTTATATTTTTACACTTTCACTGGTTGGTACAGAGAAAATCGGGTCGAACATCCGAGCACGGAGCGCCGAGCGGCGACTTTCGTGCGGTTCTATGATTGCCGTCGGCGATGGCGGCGCGGAGTAGAGCTCATATTTCGTAAGATGATCACGTCATTCGTCATCATGTGGTCGGCCTATGCAATAACTTGTATCTGTACAATCAAAATATTGCTATAGGCACCGCAATTCCTTCTAACATTATAAATGCGAAAGTAACTCTATACTCTGTAGTTCTGTTAGGCTTTCACGCCTAAACAGCTTTACCTATTTTGGTATAGAGATACTGGCCGTGGTTTCACCCGCGTAAGTCCCGTTCCCGCGGGAATATGGGGATAAAAAGTAGCCTGTGTTATTCCCGGTATCTAGCTACTTATATTCTAAGTTTCATCGCAATCGGTTCAGTTGTTTTGCGTGAAAGAGTAACAAACTAACATACATACATACTTACATACAAACTTTCGCGTTTATAATATTAGTAACATAATGGGACCTTAGTGAAGGACATAAGCTACTTTTTATCCTGATATTTCCGCTAGATTGGGACATATAAATATCCAACTCCTGACTGAATGACTGAACTTTAAGTTAACGGACAGGCCAAACAGCTGGTCTTAAATATTTGGAGAGTGAATTCTTGGTCATGTGTATTTATAATTATTTTAGTATGAGGTACCCACTAAAATTATTTCAGAATTTCCACGGGATCTGCAGGGTTACATTTTTATACGAAAACATAACGGACGGATTAAGCATTAAAAAATGTCAGTTAAATGACAGATTTTCTTTCCAGATAACAGTTTTTTTTTATTCGTTCGTTTTTTCGTAGAATTTAAGTAGAGGCCTATATAACTTGGCAGCTGGCCGGGGCGAGTCATTAGTATATTTAAAAGTTAAAAAATACTTACCAGAAAACACGAAAAGAGCAGTCCCGCCACAATTTTGTCCGCTATTGTCGCGTGGATATTTATTATAACTAGATCCTTGATTGTCAAGAAGAATAATAAGAAAAATCCGAATATGTGTGTCCAAATATTCATAGTCTCATTTGTCCACCAGAATACGCTGAAACAAAACGTTTTGTCAATGTCTAATAGGAACTCCGTACTACCTACTTATACCTACATATATTGGATAGGATACTCATGGTGTCAGGTCTGGGTTCCGTGGCTAAGGGGTAATTACATTGCCATTTTACTGTGACTTCACTGCCCTGTCGTTCACCAGGCTGTATCTCATTAGCCGTGATAACTAGACAGTTAATTTTTTTACAAATGATTTATATATGTTGCCGGTATAAAACAAATAGGTGCAGAACAGAATAAAATAAATATTTAAGTAGGGCTTTTTATTTTATTTAATCTTACTTTACTTATTGACGACCTCTGTGGCGCGTCGGGCGAACGCTTGGCTGCATGCAATGCGGAAGGTTGCGTCCCGCGGGTTCAATTCTCGCGGGTGCAAATATTTATGCTTAAAAAATAAATATTTGTATGTGGTCTGGGCGTATTTCTATGTATAATATGTATGTATTTACAAAAGAAAAATAAATATAAGTATTATATCCGTTGTCCAGTTTTTTTTTCTTACTTCGACGTTTCGCGAATACTGCGCGATTAAGACCCAGTAAAATGGAACTAAGTAATTAAGGTATCTAGCTCTATAATAGGTTGACATTGCAATATTATTTAAATTATTTGTTGTTGGTTCAGGTGGTTAAATTTAAGGCATAACAAATTTGCATTTATGTAGATTGATATTTTATATTTAATGATAGTATTAGTCAGTATAATGCACCTTAATCGAACCGGTGCGGTTGTTGTCCTTGTTTGCATTTATAGTTTAGTTTAAAACAGTAGGGATAATAGCAGCAGGGCAGTAGTGACGATTTGTAAAGTTAATATTTCTTTTGTTTATTGTTTACTACAAATATTATATTATTATTATTTGGTATTTGAAATTTCTTTCATCTCGGCTTTTAACCGGAATTAATATCTATTACGGGCCTAAGCCAAATAAATTGATATGTTAAACGCTGTTGCTTATTATTATTTTTAAATATTATTTTATTATATTTTTTAATTATTACTTAAACTTTTAAGTTTTCTGTGTATTTGTCTTACTTTAAATGTAAACTGATTGTATTGTTGTTGGTTGTGCAAATAAAGTATTAATATATCTATCTATCTTTCTATCTATTATACAAGGAGAAATGTATCATCTAAAAGTCTCACGTGACAGAATTCGAACCTGTACCCCTCGCTTGCCGGGCGAGTGCGCTATTACGATTTGTTAAGTTACTTATTATAGCTGTTATGAAAAGGTCCGATCGCGACGTTTTTTTTTCTTATTTTTTTGCAATCAGTCGACAAAAACTAACATATTTTAGGGTGTATGTAGGTACTTCATTATTTTAGCAACAAATACTGTTTTAGAGAAAAACGTGTCGACAATCTGTTTTAATTGTCTGTTTTCAATCTGTTTTGACGACCTCTGTGGCGCGTCGGGCGAACGCCTGGTTGCAATACAGAAGGTTGCGGGTTCGATTCCCGCTGGGTGCAAATATTTATGCTTAAAATAAATATTTGTATCTGGTCTGGGCGTATTTCTATGTATAATATGTATGTATTTACAAAAGAAAAATAAATATAAGTAGTATATCCGTTGTCTAGCCACCGTAACACAAGCTTAGCAGCTTATCACGGGGCTAGATGGCGCTGTGTGTTCGTCATAGGATTTATTTTATATTTTTATTATTTCGGCTCCATTCCAAAGGCCTGTGGCTTCATAGCCCAATGATGCTGAACACATTTATTTATTTTTAATTTCTTTTATTTATTGAATAAGTAATTTACATAACACTCACATAGAAACACGCCACATAAACTAAATGCATTAGTCAGATTATTACATTTATTATTATTATAGATAAATTATAGGTAGTAGCGTCCCGTACTCAAAGGCATTTACTAAGACTCCATTGTCCGTTTATCTATCACCAGGCTGTATAATCGTGATAGCTAGACAGTTGAAATGTTCACAGGTGATGTATTTATGTTGCCGCTATAACAACAAATACTGAAGAAAGAATAAAATAAATATTTATAGGGCTCCCATACACAACGAACGTTTTTTTTTTTTTGATAATCTGAACCCTTTGTGCGCATATCAGACTGGCACGAGCCGATTTTTCATTCTATGGATAAAAGATAAGTTCGCCCCCAACAAAATTTTAAAACTCAAATTTTAATTATTTTCAATATCATAGTAACGTTTTTTATTCGGTGGTGTTACATTTTATTTGTCAAATATATCTATCTAGGGATTTGAAAAATCAGCCCTAAGGCAAAGGGTGTTTTAACGTCAATTTATCTTCTTGTGAGTTTTTAGTAGTACAAGCGAAACTCTCGCGTGTGGACTGCCCAACCACTCGGTTTAAGAGTTGGCAAATTTCCTTTCAAACAACCCACACAACGCACTATAATTGCTATGTAGGTATGTCTACGTGAATAATATGAGTAAAAAGTATCCAGACTATAGCAATACATTCATGAAACATTATTATACAGTCACAGTCTGATTTCCACAGCAAATTAGATATCTGCCTTCGCTATGTTTATAGGTATAAAATGTTGGTGTATTCTGCCGATTTCAACAGTAACTAACAACAGTTAAATAGTAGGTTGATTATTTTTTTTACAAAAACCAAAACTATTAATTATGTGTTTCAAATCAAATCAAATATTTGGGTATTTATTAACTATGACACTTATTAGACATTTCTCAAATTACATAGGAACATCGAATCTACACTAAGCACAAGCTTGTCTCGGAGTACTCGAGGTACCAATATAATGCAATACCTATAGAAACGCCAAAAACTCATGATTTGGTTTTTATTTACTTAGAGCTGCTATGTAAAAAATCGTGGGAAGTGGATATGTAAGTAGGAAAGCGGACCCCTGCTCTTGAGATGGATGCAAACGGGAACATCGGTGGGATGATAATGAGGTTTTTACTTAGAGCTACCGAAACCTATACTATACTAGCTGTGCCCCGCGGTTTTACCCGCGTAAGTCCCGATATTCAATAAGTAGCATTTTTTTCTTTCATAAGCTGATCACAACGAACAGAAACAAACAGATTTGTAATTTGACTGCTTTTTTGTGAACGTTTCTTGTGTACTAAATTAATTAAATAAATAACAGTACAAAAAAAAAGAATTTTTAAAATCGGTCAAGTATAGTTTCGGAGATTACCCCCAGCACATGCATACATACAAACCCACATATATAACTTTATGTATAAGATAATATTAAATTATTTTAATATTATAGATAATATAATGAAATAGAAAGCTACATTATCAAGGAGTAACATAGGTAGGCTACTTTTTAACCCGATATTCCCCCGGCATCGAGACTTACGCGGGTGAAACCGCGAGGCACAGCTATATTAAATATAAATAACGTTCGAGTTCAAAACTTAAATCTCTACGTACGTAGGCACTCACCGGTATTCACTTTAATGCGTGGGAAATACGTAAAATTGGATAAATTAGTGTTTAAAAAAAGAATGAATAAAATATCCTAAAACAAGTTTATTTCCTGGGTCACGTTAATTTATGAAGAAACATATATCTGCAAACAGTATAATAAGGTCACCGTACTATGAAGGTCAAGAATACCAATTTTGAATAAGCCTTGCTGTTTCCGAATTAGCATCATAAGCATAACATCAAATTTATGTTATGCGCATTATATCATTTATGTCATAAATGATATAATTCCCAAAAATACACACAATACACAGATTATGTATTGTGTGTATGTTAGGGGTATTTCCAAAACCACTGGACCGATTCTGATGAAATTTAATACCTATGAAGATACAATATTATCTTTATCATTTTATCAGTGTCGAAGGTTTCGAGATCTGTAAAGATCATAAAACCGGAAAATTACTTTGATTTCAATCCGAAACATCGCGAAAACAGAAAAACAATTCTATGAAGATACATTGCATCTTTGGGACTAACATGGACCATATTTATCCCCATACTTTTTGGGATCGGGACTTAGGCCTTGCGCACTTTGGACACGAATTTGTGTCGTCTGTAAACGTACGATCGTGGTCGTCCGAATTCAAACTGCATACCTATGTTTTTATCCGTCAAATCGGTAATGTATGTGCTACGGTGATATCGCATTATTAAGTAATCTTTTGTTGAATGCGTAAAAAAAGGCAAGTATTTTGTGAATTTTATCACTTAATGAAAAACACAAATGAAATATATGAATGACACATCCTGAAATTTCCGCGGGATCGAATCTTACGCGGGTGAAACCGCGAGGTGCAGCCGTGTACACTTACAAAAAAGTTTTGAAAATATTCTCAACACTATACGATCTAGGTATCTAACCTGACTAAATAAAGTAACTTTTGCGACACAATTTGCCCTAGAGAACGCAAACTAATGTAATACAGTCTGGGCGCTTCCTAGGGACATAAAGGATGGGATTGTTCGTACACTCCCATCCCAGTTATACATGAAATAGATAATAATTACCTTTCCCAACAAAGTCTTGTAGGCAATAGTTTCCTATAACCATCCCTTATAAAAGGATTAAACTGTAAATACTCCGCTGCCTCTTCAAACTTAACTAGTTTCCTATAGTTTATGTATTCCTCATCTTCTTTCGTCAAGTTATTGTTGTCTTCCAGTTTCTTACCACCTCGTCTGAGGAGCTTGCTGTTGGAGTTGAAGCTGTCTGGGTTCTCATCTTGTACCTGTTGAGAAGGGCAAACTTAGGTAAGGGTTTGTATAGAATCAAAGTGTAGATACCTAATATCTAGCTACTCATAATCACTTTAAGCAGTTGGGTCCAGTTGTTACTGTAATAATAGAGCTAAAGCTATTTGCAGTATACATGGTCAATTGGTCATTGATGGATTAGCTACTGTGCTAACCCCTATAAATTTGGGGTTTAAGTGAACCCAGGACTCCCTAGAGGGATGCAACCGGGAATTTCGCTCAGATGAGAAGTAGGGTTCAGTTGTTATCACTGGTAGCAGTTGTTAGGTCAAGTCAAGAGGCCTTGCCTTACTTAGGCAACCTGAAAGCTAAGTGAGGACTGTAAGGAAAAGAAGAACACCCACTCACAAAATAACAGCTCTAGACTCTTCATTCAATTTCAAATAGTATTATTTGGACAACTACTCACAAAATAATAGACTCTTCATTCAATTATAAGTATAGGTAGGTAGTATTAACTATTTGGAATTTAATAGATGTGTTTGTAATAAATATTACACACTGTTGCATTTTTATTTTTCCACTAGATACACCATGTGTTTTCACCCTCCGAAGTCTTAATATTGCGATAAAAATAAACCTATTTAGCAATTTAGATATCCAGCTATTTTCATATCAAGTTTCATTGCAATCGGTTCAGTAGGTCTTGCATAAAGGAGTTACAAACATACTCATTTACTTAGTTATTTACAAACTTTTACATTTATAATATCAGTAGGACAAGGCACTTACTTATGGATAGCCCTAACTACTAATTCTATTATCACAGTAGTGTTTATATACCATTGGTATCCTTTAGCATTTACTAAGAAATAAATATTACCTAATGTCATTCACACTGTTAGAAATATTGACTGATACCTTTATACCTTTGTCAAGATGTCTCGTATGTTGTTGATGTTTCAACTAGCTGTCCTGCAGTCATATGTCCCAATCCAATTCATACCCTCATTATGTCCCAATCCAGTAAGTTTTCAAAATATTTTTTTATTAGATGCCTATAGAACTTAGATCATAGAACACAACACTCTTCAAATCCCAGCTCTGTACAATCAGCAGTTTAGAATGTCTGCTCATCCATTAGTCAGTCGTCAATAGTCATTATAAATATCTATAGATTGTTGAAATCTGCACTCTTTAGTATTTTTATTAATATTCAAGTAGGTGTGCTACTTGCAGTGAATATTAATGTGTAACTCTCATTTTAAGCAATTATTATTGTTCTCATATCAAGTTTCATCAAAATGCAAGGGTACAAAGGTTTTGATTATTATCTAGTTATAACACTACCATAAGTAGGTACCTAACTATAAAAATGTTAACGTAAATTATTTTAAAACAGTGCCAGCGTCTTACGCAAATCTCTGTTGTAATGCCACATCTGATGATACTGATGGAGAGTATGAATGTACTCAATCTTTTAGCACAGCCTACACAGCCACAGCACAAGTTAGAAAGTACAAGTTCAAAAAATTGAGTAAAAACAGTTAAAAGCTTAGCAAATGATGAGAAGCCAAATTGAGGCTCAGTGACCTACCTATTTAATTATTTAGTGCAAGAACAATATGAATAAAGTAATTGAAAAGTAACGAATCGACTTACCTTTTCAATCGACATAAATTGAACAGTTTCTGCCTGACATGCAGTCACTTTTTTGGTCATAGTAATAGTCATTATTACAAATAATTACTGCAGTAAATCCGCAATAAGCTTCGACAGAATGTTTACAAATCACAAAAGCGGTAACTTTACGTGTCAGAAGAACGTTCAGAATTATATTAAAGACTATGCCTTATAAGTAAATTGAAACGAATTCTTTTAAAACTTAATGTACAACGTAAATAAATATCCGAAAAATAAATACACAACCATCCTCCGCATTTTAGATAATAAACTAAAGAAGTGAAGAAGACGGAAAGCACAATACAGCATCAAAATAAGAATGTCAAAAGAAAAAGATAGAGATATAAATAGTGCCAGCAAAAAGTGCTAAGAGTAAAAAGGATAGAAAATAATACAAAAAAAATCTCTTTTTGAATGGTCAACTTCATTTTGACATTGACAGAATTTGTAAAATGACATTGACAACATCATAGAAGGAGTTTTGGCGGGAACTCGTTGAGGAGATGTGGGCTAAATTTTCATTTTTGTGACACTTAGTTCAAATGCGTGCAAATTGTTTAATTTCGGGGGCATTCTGTTAATTTAGTTTCGTGAAGATGTACAAGTGGTATGAAAGTGAAAATCAGTGAAAAACATGGACTTAGTGTTGTCTCCAAAGCTCCGTGAAAAATAAATGGCCGCCGTGTTTACAAATGATTCCCTAGACTTGACTTTAACTATGACGACTTGACTGTTTCAATACAAATAACTTGCATAATATATTATAATACTTGACACTGGCTAATTTCCTAATGGCCATAATCAATTCACAACCGATAAGAAATAATAAAAACATCATAGAAATAGCTAGTCTCGTACACAGACATTTATATAGTAAGTACTTACTTACGTTTGTGGTCTAGTAATGGGATGGAGTTTTGGCCGGAACGCGTTGAGTATATGTGTTGCTGTTTTTTTTTTGTGAAACTTCAAATGCGTGTAAATTATTTAAATTCGGGGGCAATTAATCATTTTTCTTTTTGTGAAGGTGTACAAGTGTAATGAAAGTGAAAATCTTAAAATTAATCCTAAAATTTATATGGCTTATTCCATTTGGATATTAGCCACTTTAGCCAGTGTCAAGTATTATTAAAATATATGGAAGTTATTTGCATTGCATCGAAACAGTCAAGTCGTCATAGATAAAGTCAAGTCGAGGGAATAATTGTAAAACGGGGGCCATTTTTTTACAACGTTTGTTCACGGAGCTTTCGAAACGTCTCGAAAGCTCTGTGAACCATGTCAGTCCATGTTCATGTTTTCACTTTCATTTAAACTTGTACACTTTTACGAAACTAAACTGATTAATATGCCCCCGAAATTAAACAATTTACACGCATTTGAACTAGGTTTAATAAAAATGAAAAATTAGCAACACATCTCCTAACCGCGTTCCCGCCAAAACTCCCCATTGGTAGAATTTATGATCACACAAAGCCACAATGGACGTAGCCTAACTTTAAAAAAACTTATTTCTTAACGGTTGTGAATCGATTATGGCCATTTTGAAATTAGCCAGTGTCAAGTATTATTAACATTTGCAAGTTATTTGAATGATAAACAGTCAAGTCGTCATAGAACTTGAAAATTGCAAATAACTCGCAAATTTCAAGGTTTATTAAAATCTTGAGTTTCTGCAATCTATCTTCCCACTCGTTCATAACAACATCATTTTTAGGGAATTTTAAAATATTTTATTTATAACAAAATGTCATCTCTACCAGGGTCAATTTGAAAGTTTTACGAAGTTTACGAGTGCTGTTGATTAAATAGGTACCTAGTTCTAGTACGTAATAAACAGGTATATTTTATTTAAATGTCTTTGCATAGGTACCTATGATAATCTAAAATTGTACATAATTCTATAGTAACTATAACTACAGGTATAACGCGGTATCTCGTGCACATCTCGATCCCGTGGGAATTCCGAAATACCCATTGTTATCGGATGCCTACCTACATATTATTTAGAACTAAAACAGTTTAAACAGCTCACTATCTCTACCATCAGCAGTTTAGGCCGTTCCATCCTGGTTCTATCTGCCAGAACACAGCATTTTATAAACACAATTTCTTCTCTTTTGCCCTTATATTCAGAGAAATAATGTAAACATTATATTATTCAAAACAGTACATATTATTATATTTCCATTTATTTTATTACAATACAAAACGTTTGAACACCTGAGACAGTTTCAAATTGCAAAAATGTGGTTTAAAATAGCTGTGTACCTAACTACTGTAATGAATATCCAAATAATCCAAAAATAGCGCCTATCCATCGTGTGCTCTTATAGAGCTTGACGTCATATCCGTTAATAGTAATGTTGCAAGGTGCATAAAATTAATAAAAAATACGATTCAGATTCAAAATAATAATTATGAAAAAAAAATACAATTTTAGGTAACAAAAAAATAAGGGAGATATGAATCTCAATCACAAAATTCGTAATTCAATGACGTACGAACAGAAATAGAAATAAATCTAACTAAAAATGTTTTGAAACATTTTAGAACCTGACAACACTTACAAAATGAAATTACGTTTTTTAATGTTTCCTACAAATGGTCGATTTTCCTGTTTGTCGCTCTCCATTTGCTGAAATTGTTAAATTTTCGAAAGAACTGTGCTTTAAATATTGTCCTGGTTGATTTGATAATCCAAGTTTTTATTTTATTTTTTAGTAAGCGTTTAAAGTTTTCGTTAAATATATTTAATTTTTTGTTAACTTGAAACGACTAAAGGTGGTTCTTCTGCGTTTAGACGGGAGCCATCTTGCAATCTCTAATCAAAGGTCCTTGGATCACAGTTTCGTTGTCTAGTTGAAAGTCAGTTTATTCCATCATATAATAAATAGGAAATCAAATGGCGTTAAAACGAATTAACCGGGTACGTACTTTATAGTTTAACGATACATTTGTTTGTTACAGTGAATATCATACGTGTGTGTAAAAAAAACATTTTTCGTAGTGAATGTTTCGTCATTGTGAATATCTAATACCAAAATCTCTTCTGGATATTTCCTTGTGCGCGTTAAATTATTATCAGTTTTTACTAAGTATTTGCTGATTTCGTAAATAAGATCAATTCTTTGATGTAACGGTGCTTTACTGGTCCGTGTAGGTGACAATTTTGTGCACACGGCGTAAGTACATAAAATGTCGGAATTATGTGCCAATTTTGAGGTTTTCTTGTCATCAATAGCATCTGTGAAGTGAAAATTGGGTGAAAACAGGGTCTGAGTGTTGAATGGCAGTGTAAAGTTGTTGGATGGTCACAATGTTGTTATGAATAATAAGTGCGACTCCTTGTTTTCCAAGTAGTGATGATGTGACATGTAGTGGAATATGGTGCTGAATCCTGTAGTGTTGTACACATGGTGTTTTACTTTTTCAGGAATTACAAGACCTGGGCAGAGATCCTCCAGCACAATGTTCTGCCGGCCCACACGGTGAAGACCGTAAGTACATTATTGATTTACCACCTACCTACTTATTTTTTGTGAGTCATTGTTATTAGTTAATAATAATACTGAGAAACTCACGTTATGTAGACCAGACACATGACAATGGGTTAGTTTCAAGCATTCAGGTTGGTTTTAATTGAGTAAAATGGATTATTGTAAATTTTCTTTATCAAGGTAACTTATTACTTATACAGTACTCTCATATTTATTTTTTGTTCTCACTATTGTCTTTCTTCATACAATTCTAACATTACTAATGTGTTAAAAATAGTCATTTGCCAGAAAAAAAACCTAAAAACTGTATGGGAGACTGTGTACATTTAATGATAATTTTTAATCAATAAAGACTACCTGCTGTAAAAGTTTCTTTGTGACAGAAAAAAAACAATGTGATCTTGAAACTAAAATATCCAAAGTACCTACTTTGTTAGTAAAATAATTAAAATAGGTATTGTTTAGATTGTAGGAATGTCATTCCTTAAAGTCATTGACCTTGTACAGTTAGTAATAGGTTCATGTTTATTTTTATGTTTTTGGAATCATCTCTAAAATCTTGAAACATTTTTGTGAATGAATGCCAAGAAGGTACATACTTACCTACCTGTTTTTTCTTATTCCACAAATTTATCTAATTAGATTAAGACAGTTCTAATAAGTAAACACCCTGTAAACATTATTATCACTTTATAAACGATGGAAAATGGAGTGCTATGATTGTAGTGTAAGATTTTTTTCCAAAATTCACTGGGATGTTAATCCCATGCCTTGTGGTTCACCATGGTTAATAATTTCTCTTTTTATTTTCAGTTTTCCACTGGCAAGCCACAATTATGGGACCAGTAAGTAGAATTTAGGCAATGACACAATTTATTGTCATTGATAAGTAAAATCAGTATCAAAGATAAGATTTTAAATATAGCTGCACTGCGTTGTATTACCTGCAGAATAAGTTTTGTTAAAGAATATAAAGGAACAAAAAAAAAACCTATCATAATAAACTGGGGCAAACTAACAGCTGTCTGCTAAATACTAAAGTTTATGAGGAAAGGATAACAACTAATTCTACCATATAAATGTAATGTGGCAAGCAAGAAGTCCAGACCTGATCCCATGTATTTTGATGTATGGGCGTCAGATTTTAGTCTACACTAAAACAACACCCAATCAATAACCTCTGTTGATGTTTTACTGTTTCCTTTATTTTGTTGTTTATTTTATTTTCTGATTGTAATAGGGAAAAAAACAAAACTGCATAGTCATGGCAGATATGTCTTTCTCAAGGGAAGGAACAGTCAACTGAGATCAAGTAGAAATCTTGTCTCCTTAATCTCATCATCGACAACCAAGCAATCCAGGTTACATTACTTTTGAGAGCCTGAAGTCCGCTTATCCTTTCCCCTTAATCTGTGTAGGTATAGTAACCAAACTCTTAGGTTACATCCGCGTAGGTATGAAACTTTCTCAGCGCCTGAAGGCTAGCAAGTCACCTAACTATAATTAACTGTCTAGCTAGAAAGTTTATGACCGGCTGCACTGAGTGCTTGGCGCAGCTGTTCATCTTGTCAGAATGCAAGCCACTAGGCGCTAGGAGCTAAACAGCTGCTTGCCTATGCGGCCATAGCCTTACAAATATATTTTTCTTGTACTAAGAACTGTTTTGTTTGTTTACAGGTTGACAGCCCTTATCAAGGGGGCGTGTTCTTTCTCACCATACACTTTCCTACAGACTATCCATTCAAACCACCAAAAGTTGCATTCACAACACGTATCTACCATCCTAACATAAACAGTAATGGATCCATCTGTCTCGACATTCTGCGTGCACAGTGGTCACCAGCCCTTACTATATCTAAAGGTATGTATAATATTACTAGCAGCGCCCTGCGATCCCGCGGGAAGTGGTTTCCAGCTGTTTCTATGTTAAGAAACAAACAAACGTACTCTTGAACTTTCGACTTCATAATATTTTACTAATTTGATGCATGAATGATGCTTATAGGCAGTTTTTGTAGTAATTTACTATTATTGTTAAAACAAAACTAGCAAAGACCCTTCATTTTTTTTTTTAATTATTGTCTATGGTAATGATGATTTAACTAATTTATCGTTTTGTAATGTTTCAGTGTTGCTCTCAATCTGCTCACTGCTATGTGATCCAAACCCAGATGACCCATTGGTGCCAGAAATTGCTAGGATCTACAAAACTGACAGAGAAAAGTACAATGAACTAGCCCGCGAGTGGACGAGGAAGTATGCCATGTGAGAGTCAATTGCGACAACAGAAACATACACACACATCGCCACAGCCCGGGCCTTCACCTCCCTTACCATCTCTGACATTCCCCTTCCCTTCCATCCCTTACTCTCCCCAACAAACTTAAATTTACTGGAAATGTGTAAAATATATAGGTCACTTTAGAGTCTGCCTAATTTCTGTCGTTACTGGTATTTATAAACGCGAATTTAATGCATCTTAAGTAAATATGGTACACATGCAATTAATAGTTTCTGTTTTATATGATAAGAACATTTTCTATAAGTAAAGAAAATACATTTCGTTAACATTGATGTGTCTGTAGATGTTTCACTCCTTAGTTGAAGCGTTAGTTAAATTTAAATCATTTGAATTTATGTAACTTCTATAATAATTTGTACTTTGACTAGATCTAAATAAAATTGCAATGGTGAAACTGTACAATAGCCATATGTTAAGGTAATGGAGCGTTCCTTGCTAACATCTCTTGTCCAGTTCACTTAAGATTTGTCTATGAAATGTAAGTAATATTAAAGCTCATAAGTGTTAAGAACATTTTGGGTAATGTAAGTAAGTGGTATTACTGAATGAGCTCGTTCACGGAGTCGAGTGAGTGTTTTTTTTACTAGAGAAACTTTTTTAATTTAGGAAAGGTAGCGTGCTACAGACTGTCGTTGATCGGTCAGTTTTCTTTCATCCACAATATTTAAATGGAAAACGCTCCAATAGTAACAACATGCAGTTTAAAATTACAGAGTATCTCATAAGATAATAAGTTACGATTAATCTAGATTTTTCAGTATGGCGATCTTTATAATATTATAATTTTTATCTAATATATATTGTGGTTGTAAGGATACCTGCGTTGTGATTTCCACGTGGTCCCATCCAAGGTTCCAGTTCCTTGTATCCTATCACTCTACTATCGTATCTGTTTAGTATGTATTGAGTTACTGAGAGGCACAGGTGGCTAAACGATGTGTCGAGAAGGAGACCAGCTGCACTGCAGGCCAAGAAGCATATGGAAGCTTATGTTCACTCGATTAACAATGAGATGATTCAGATTCATAGCTTTTAATTGTAATCAATCAACAACTTGTACTATTTTAGCTTCACTAAATTGTAAGAAACAATAAATTATTGTGTATGTAAATAAACCGCTGATCTTTATTCAGGCAATTTCCTAGTACACCTAGGTGAAGCAGTTTTAGTCTAGTTTTGTTTATTTGACTCAGTTAAGTCAGCAGTAGGTCACTGACACCTTTAGGAGAATTGATGCAATCTATGCTGACACACTTATGACTCATTTACTATCTTTTTCAGGGGATATTTTAGTAATATTATGAGGAAAGAATATAATTAGCGCGGAGGTAGACTCACCAACCGTTGAATTAGTGAATTCAGTTCTAGGTAGAGCTGATGGCTATTAACTGTTAGAGAAAATATTTTTCTATTCAGTAGTTATACCTATCTACTCACTAATGTCGGTTCAATTGCCTCGAAATGCCGATACGGTGTATGACTACGGTCATGGTTTGGATTATTTTAGGCCGTCATTGAGTGAACATAAACTGGGCTGGTACATTTTGACCTCTTTTGTAACCAACCAATTTGACTGTTTTGATTTTTTTCTTTAGGTAAATCAACAAACCGGCCAAGTGCGAGTCAGACTCGCGCAAGAAGGGTTCCGTACTCTGTACTATTATCATGTTTGGGTACTGAACCCTAAAATAAACTCTTCAACCAAGCAAAATCCGTTAAAGCAACTGACGTCACTAGTGAAAATAATTCGTGGTATAAAGCGTGTCACGAAAGATGAGACTTGAAAACCCACGTGTTTCGACTTGTGTAGGTAGTCGATTTTTAGGTAGCGGTCTAAGGCGAGAATAATCCTGGGGATCCTGCCCTCCCGCCACCCCAAGTAGGGGTGGCGGGAGGGCAGGATCTTTCTTGGCAGGGCATTAGAAGTACTGGGCAGATTCCCCACTACTGACGCTAGGCAATCTCATATTTCATAGCACGTTTTGTAACGTTGCGTTTTTTTTTAAATCAAGTTATAGCTGCTACAGAAATAGATTATCTGTAATTTCTACTGTCCAGCTATCACAGTTAATTAATTAAATATACCATAGTGACTGATGGACGGACAGACAGCGGAGTCCCGTTTTCACCCTTTGGCAGCGGAACCTTAAAAATGGTGATAATATGCCATGAAACCTGGGTTACCTAAACTAGCTTTAGATATCTTTAAACTATTATCTTTATCCTGTATGTTTTTTCTTATGAAAGAGGGTATGCCTTCAGCATTGTGTCCATGCCTATGTTTGCTGTACACAATGTGTTCAGGAGCCTGAGACTGTATTCCCTGGCGAGTAGGTACAATTGGGGGTCTTTAATTAGCGTGTGAACAGGTACCTTACAGGTTAGCG
This sequence comes from Idaea dimidiata, assembly GCA_949358125.1. NCBI lineage: Eukaryota > Metazoa > Arthropoda > Insecta > Lepidoptera > Geometridae > Idaea > Idaea dimidiata. The sequence goes on along the minus strand of OX442333.1, from coordinate 20,472,477 downwards.
TGCTTCATCTTAGACTACATCTACACTCACCGTCAGGTGTCAGTGGTCAAATATACGAAATCCCCTTATATTTTACCTAATGAATAAAGAAAAATAGGGGATAACTTTTTTGTCTAAAACCAGTAAGTACCTACTAGTAAAGCTTTATTAAATAATGAAGGTCATATCATAATTTATTGTTTATTAATGCTTTTTGCTCACTTATTATAAAGCTTTCTGTACTTACCTACCTGTATTTAAAGTATACTTTGTAACCTTTTCTTTCGAAGACTTGACGGCTCATAGCTGCCACAAACCACAAGGAACAATGATTAAAAATAAAATAATAACTTCTCATCATTATTACAATTATCTCTTTATTAAAATTCACATTAGGTACACAATTTACAAAGGCACATAAATAATTTCTACAAGCCAGTAGAATTACGGGGCGCTCTGCACCCGTAGTCTATCTAGTTGATAACTGAGCTTGATAGGCACTTTGTAGTACATTGCTGCTTTGACGAAACGTCGACACCAGTGACTACCGCATAGTGCCATGAAACTTGAGTTATTACTTAATCTGTTCCCCCGGGGGACAGGGCTAGAGGGGACAGCTGGGAATAATCGTTAGTATTATCTTATATTTTTTAAGTATTATTTTATCTATAGTACGTTTTTTAACTTTAGACTATTAATCTGACGTTTTGGTTCCTTGTATTCGACATTCCTAATGAAGTGTCAAATCGTAGTCTACAATTAAAAAACAAAGTATAGACAGATACAATTAGCTTTCGACTGGATTCTTTATGACACTTATCCAATTAACTTCCGATTACAATGAATGATTCATGCTGTCGATTCATACCAAGTGACTGGTTCGGAAATTTCGAGTAAAAGCGACTGAACTCGTTTAAACCTGATCCTACTAATATTTGTAGGTATATAGGTAAACGTTTGTGAGCATATGCTTGTTGCTCTTGAACTGATTTGGATGAAATTCTATGGATAGGTTAGGTGTACCTGGGGTTACACGGGAAACGTTTTGTAACGACGATATTCCCTCGGGTGATAGACTAACCGTGGCGCGCTGTTAGTCTTACGCCAAACGCATGTTTTCACGCCACGTGTCTATAATATAGCATGCCTTTTAAGATTCTTAAAAGTAAGAGAGGAACTGACACACACACACGCCACCCGTTTGGTGTAACCCGGTTTTTAATAAATACACGCAATTAAAAATAGTTCTAGCTTCAAAGTTCAGTCGTTTCCATATTTTTAGCATTCTTCATTTGTTCTAATTGCTGATAAAAGTCGTATTTGGCTTGGTTCGTCTGTTCCGCCTCCGATTCAATGGAAGGGAACGCGGCAGTGGTTATAAAATAAGGTTTCTCGTTGGATAGGTCTTGGTCTACTGCGTTTTCGTCGAGGGAATCTCTCTCGGATCTACTGAGTTGGTCGTCGTTTTTGTACCAGTCGTTTTCGTAAGCGTGCAGCCAGATTGGGTTGGAACCTTTGGTGCTGTGCTTGTTTGTGTTCGGTACGCGACCTCCGGAGCTTCTGATCGTCATGTCGGACTCCCCGGCCGTTGGTGACGCTGAAAACATTTTATGCGTCATGGATGTTAGTTAAAGATGTAAAATATCTATACTATTAGAGAAAATAGTATAGATATTTAAGCACCCGTAACTTCCTTTGTATACCTAGAAATATATTTATCGTGGGAAATTAAACTAAATTTTCGGTTTTCATCGCGATACATTTATTATTTTTAGCTATTATACACCTCAGAGACGATGAGTTTAATAGTTTACAGAATCGCGCAAACCGAAGAAAAATATTCATAAAAGTGATGAACTACTCTGTATTCTCTATCCCACTATGACTTAAATATCACAGTGATAAGTGTAAATAAATGACAATGACCCGTCAACGTTCGATTCGTGCAAGCCAACTGTGTTTTCTATTTATATTTGTTTGTTAAATTAGCGGAAGCGTGTCGGTTACGGGGCGTTGAAACAATGTTATAGATAAAGTTTTTATCTATGAATGACTGGGCAGTTTCCAAACGAATTTTTCCTTCATCGTAAGAGCGATGTTAATCGGCGCACATAGGTAATTTTTTTAAGAAAAATACAATGATTCGTGGATAACTTTCGAAACCACGACGGATTAAAAGTCGGGGTATCTACTACTACCGCAATGAATGGTGGTCTATAACTAATAATGCTATAACGGGGAAAACTAAAACACTAAACTAAACAAGTCTTTTTAATTAGCTCCTTGTAATGTTCGGGGTTTAACGAGTTTTTGAGCTGACCAATCCCTTCAATAATGACACATTGCGGGCAACTCAATATCTTTCAGGTCGGATTCTTTCCTATCCAGGGGACGAGATGGGGTCGGTCTATCCTATTCCGGGGTTACAGGGGCATGAACCACATATATTGTATTGGGGGTAATGATGTAAGTACCCCACTTTAAAATAATCCATACTTTGGGGACATAATATGGACGGGGATAGCCGTTTATTCTTACGGTCACCCGTGATCAAATAAGTAGTGACAAATACGCATCGATGATAGTAAAGCACTTACAATAAGCAGTAGTAGTGGCGGCCTTCAACCTCCGCACATAGTCCGCCCTCTGAGACAGGCAAGTCATCACAGACAGCACCAGCAATACTGCTAGGAACAGAGTGGTCCACACGAGCCAGAATACCGTCTGGTTGCTGGATATCGTCTCCGCGGTTAGAGGCTGGTATTCCGCCGGCTGAGTGTCTAGCACGTTGAACTCCTGTTCAAACGGGATTAGTTAGACTTACGCCTAGTTTCTGTTACGTTAGTTAAATCAACTTGCTACTTTTGAATGAATGAATGTAATTTATTTCCATAATATGGTTACAAGTTACAACAGATTATAGTAAAATAGTTCAAGTATACAGAGGATAGTAGCCTTAACCACTGTTAAACGCCGCTAACCAGTTGTCTCGGTCGTTAGGTCAAGTTAGAGGCCTAACCTGAAAACTAACACTACGTGAGCTACATCACTGCAAAAAAAAAAAGAACTACTGTTTTTAAAGGTGGAGATCCAATCAAACACCTAATAACAACCAGGGAAGAATAAGAGGTAAGCTCTTCCATAACACAATAAAAAGGACTATGTTATTCTATTGTTCTATAAACCAACTCGCAAGTACCATATCGTAATCGGTTATGCAGTATTTAAACAAAATGTGATTGGCCAATTCACACTACTTTGAAGGTGAAGATCCAATTAAACACCAAATAACAAACATGGAAGAATGAGAGAGCTTAACTACTTCTCGAAAACAAACCTTGAAAAGATCATCCAACTGTTCAATATTACTGTCGACAATCTTCAACACTTGTTCCACTTCTAAGACGGAATGATCGTCGCCATTCACAAGATGGATGTATAAATCAGTCTTCGTATTGTCTACGGAACCGTCTTTATTTTCGTGTACTCGTAGGTCATCTAGAAAAAAATATTGCTTTGAGAAACCATACATCCGTACATCATTGGACCCCGATTCTCTTGTTACACATTTGCTTTAAATTTCATTTCAATATCATTAAATGCAAATAACTTTTTACTGAACTGAAATCGAAACCCATATCTTTGGCATTTTTATTAGAATTTCGGGTCTAGATCGCGTTTTAGTACATGCATTATTTTAAATAATACGTATTTTTTTAATAAGGTTTAGGGTTTTTCTTTTTTCAGTTTTATTACATAAAAAAAACTTTCATTTAGAAAAGTTTAGACCTAATTTTTTGTAAGAAAAGTACTTAGTCAGCAAAAAAACATCACTGGAATCGGATGATGTTAAATGGGTGGAAAAATGCATTTTATGGAGAATATTCGTATGGATATTAAGCTATTAGCCTTTTAATTAAGTTGGTATTTTTTCCTTCACGGCATCTGGCTACGAACCTCTGGTTAAGTACGCGGACGAAGGGGTAACACCTACCTATATTGACTACAGAATCCGTGACTTTGGCCAATTTCTGTCGGAACGTTTGTATTTTGTCCCGGATCTCTGACGGGTGGGCGCGTAAAACGAAACGCACTCGCTGGTCCTCTCGAAGCAGGTATATAAAGACGTGAGCTTCGTCTTCAAGACCGCCTGTGTCGTTTGCTAATACCTAAAACACAAAAACAACACAAAATACACATAAAGACAATCAAATAAACCGCCCCTGATCGTACCCGGTGCCAAGGACCCAAAGATACTGGCAGCATTGCCTCTTTGTATGGCAATATAATCTAAAAGTTCCGCAAAAAACAAGTTTGAATTTCTAATAGTCGTAGAATAAAAGTTATTTGTTACTAGACGTCTAGAACAACCCCCTTTAGGCACCCTGTATATATAAACCTTCCTATTGAATCACTGTATCTAGGTAAGTACTAAAAAACCGCATCAAAATCCGTTCCGTAGTTGCCTTTATAAAACATCCTGGTATACCTGGATCATTCTCACTAGTTCCAGTTGATATCTTTCCATTGTACTTCTGAGATTTTTTATTCTCACTAGTTTTACCGCCAAATGCCAAATAATGAAATAATGTCTTTGAAACATACTAGCATACATACGCCACAACACGATAATGATTCCATAACGATTCTTATTTTCAACAAGTTTAGGTAGTTAGCTTGAACACGAAAATACCTCATTATATCTTTACTAGCTGCGTCCCGCAGTGTCACCGCGTATGTCCCAACCCCGCGCGAATATTATGGGATAAAAATAAGCCTATGTGTTAATCCAGATCTCCAGCTATTAACATACTAAGTTTCATTGCAATCGGTTTAGTAGTTTTTGCATGAAGGAGTAACAATCATACTCGGTTACCTACTTACATTCAAATTTTCACCTTTATCATAATAACAAGTTTCATCGCAGTTGGTTCAGTAATTTTTGCGTGAAAGAGTAATAAAGTCACATACATACGTGCAAACTTTCGCGTTTATAATATTAGTAAGATACCTGAGACGCCATAATAGATGAGGAAAATATTAAATAACGTTAGCCTAAGGAAACCTTACACATACATACATAACAATGGGTGACCTGAAATCACTTTACGAAAAGAAAAACGAAAATTACATAAACATATACCGAAATAATACGTTAGTAGGTCAGTAGGTCAGAGAATTTTGCGTGATTGCATTTGCAATAACTGTAGCTGGCATTTTCGTAAACTGTTGTAATATGAATGAGCACAGATACCTACCTTTAAATACGTATTTTATGATACGAGTTCTGTATTATGTGAAAGCTATCCTGTCACCATGGTATAGGTAGGAAAGAAAAGTCCACGTTTTTCCTTGTTTAACTCCCATATTTATAAAATACTAGCTGCGCCCCGCGGTTTCACCCGCGCAAGTCGCGATCCCGCGTTGTTCGAACACCTACCTACCGCAATGCAATAATCCACACTTAAACGGTCGCCCATTGAAGTACTGTTGAAGCCAGGCGCTACCGCGCCTGGCATCATCAGTACTTCCCTAGGTAAGTGAAGTAAGTTAAAGTTTGTATTTCGTCAGTAAGTGATGATGACGATGACGAAGGATGACGATGACGATGGATGACGATGATGATGATGCCACTCTACATCACTTATCCTACCCTTGTGTCGATTTTCATTCATTGAATGGTTATCACCCGCGTAAGTCCCGATCCTGCGGGATTTTCGGGATCAAAAGTATCCTATGTTACTCTCCATCATTTAAACTATCCCTATGCAAATTTTCATCCAATAAATATTATCACCCGCGTAAGTCCCGATCCCGCGGGATTTTCGGGATCAAAAGTATCCTATGTTACTCTCTATCACTTAAACTATCACTATGCAAATTTTCATCTAATAAATATTATCACCCGCGTAAGTCCCGATCCCGCGGGATTTTCGGGATTAAAAGTATCCTATGTTACTCTCCATCATTTAAACTATCCCTATGCAAATTTTCATCCAAATCGGTCGAGCCGTTTGACCGTGAAGAGGGAACAAACAAACAAACAAACAAACAGATTTTCGGATTTATAATATTAAGTAGGAAGTAGGATTATTTACACATGACTATAAGTTATATGTGACGTTTGTCTCTGTCTGTCAACTTTGAAACTTCGTGTGACAGTAAAAGACAAACGATGCATAGTTATGCAGCGCATTAATTAGCGTTTATAAATAAAGAGGTAAAATGTTTCTGTATGTGTAACTATGTATGTACATTTGAATACAAAAATAAAGAGTTGCTCGTTGACTATACGAAACACTAAAAATGGTAGGTAGGTTTTTTGCTTTACTACAGTCCTTTAAGCCGTAAGTCCCAATCCCGCGAGATGCCTGGATAAGAAAGCCTGTGGTTTGATCCAGCTATCTGCACACCAAGTTTCATCACAATCGGTTTAGAAGTTTTTACGTAAAGGACTTACAAATACACTTACACAAACTACTTTCACACTTATATTATAAAACACTTTATTTACCGGGCTTAATCACATTTTGTTCATGATTTTTAAACGTCCGAGCTTTCGCCAACTTTACAGTTGGCTTTTTCAAGGAAAGCTTTAGCCAACTTTACAGCTGACTTTTTCAAGGAAAGCATGGTCGTTTCAAGATCATGAATAAAACGCGATTAAACCCGGTAAATAAAGTGTTTTATTATGCAAAATCGCGAAAACCATAGAAGAAATTACTTATATTATTAGTTAGTAAGATAACCATTGACGTAGAGCCCTTACCTTGAAATCGAAATATCCCTTCATTCCCTTCTGCGGATCGAAATTCAGCGTGATCGCTCCAGTCTCAACATTGACCAAGAACGGTGAGACGGCTAGATTCTCCAGCCCTTCTGTCAGTGTTTCTTTTACTTCACCTATTTGGTAGTACGTTATGTTTGCGTTGTAACCTTCGTCTGCGTCTATGGCCTAGTTCATAAAAATAACAGATTATACAATTATTTTCAAGGAAAAATACAATTTTCAATAATCCCCTCCTCTTTGAAAGTCGGTTAAAAATTGAATTGGCACATCAAGCTTGCCAGGAAATAATTAAAATGTCTCAAACATGCCTCAGTCTTGACCAATATTTTTTTAAAACGGTTCAAGTACTTTAGGTTTTGCGAAATTTCGCTATTGAAGTTTTTAGTGTTAGGCTGGAATCCATAGTCCGTACTTTAACTTTGCTTTGCTTCTCTGTTAGGACTATGAAGTTCTTTTTATTTTATTCGTATATTACAAAATGAAAATCGGCTATATATTCCAATTCAAAGTTTATGCTTAGCTTTTGCTAAGCTCAGTCTGAGCAAAGTCAAAGTATGCACTATAGATTTCAGCCTTAGTGTTTTTTAACTTTAATTCCTAACAAAAAACGGTTCAGTAGGTAGGTACCTAACCTACGTACTGAACCGTTTTAGAAAAAAATCAGGGATAAGACACGTTTGCTACATTTTAATTGTACAACAGGTGCCCTGACCACTAGATCATGCGATCTCTCCATCGCATCGGTGAATTTATGAATCTGTATTTTCGATTTTAGTTCGTAGACACGCAGGATAGTTAGATAACTATTTAGTTTATTTTGAAAGTTAAGTGGCGGTCTCTGTGAGGCGACTGCGACGCTGAATTTTGCAGGTTTGATTCACGCTGAGAATAAGTTATCTTTCCTCTTTGAATTATTTAAGGAGATTCTAAGAAGAAACTCACACCTACCTATTTATATAATAAATTATGAAATTTTCCTTTAACCTTTTATTTATATAATTAATTATGAAATTTTCCTTTAACCTTGAAACAACCTCCGGGACATTCAGACTTAATATAAATAGCTAAGAGGTTGCTACGAGTAGTATAAAAATAGACTGAGATATTGATTTTATGTTAGGTTTTGATGAAAGTATGAGCGAGCCGACATTAATTACGTATGTTTAGTAATGGTAACAGAGCGCCTACTAGTTGTTGCATTTAAATGATAAGATGGTTGTATAAATTTGTTAAGTCGTTTATTGTTGTGTGGGTTAAGCGACGTCGGGCGCGGTTATGACTACGATGGGGTTAGGGAAAATATTTGTAGGTAACATTTTTGATATCAGTATTTCAGTTAAGAAGATAGACTAGACAAATAAATAAATAATAATAAATAAATAAATCCTGTGACGAACACACAGCGCCATCTAGCCCCGTGGTAAGCTGCTAAGCTTGTGTTACGGTGATTATACAACGGATATACTACTTATATTTATTTTTCTTTTGTAAATACATACATATTATACATAGAATTACGCCCAGACCAGATACAAATATTTATTTTTTAAGCTTAAATATTTGCACCCAGCGGGAATCGAACCCGCAACCTTCTGTATTGCAGTCAAGCGTTCGCCCGACGCGCCACAGAGGTCGTCACAAACAAATGAATAAGACAAAATATATCTGTCTGACAGCCTTTTCAGACAAAAATCACTATTTGTCGTTCCATCCACTTATTGAATAAAGATTGATACAATTATTGGAGTGGCAAATATATTACTTACTACCTACCCCGGATTTTCGAATGTTTATGTCTTCAAACCGTGGTGGGTCCTAGGATATATCGGTTACCTTAGGATGTTTTCCTTCACCGTAAAAGCGATGTTATTAGCGCAAATTACTTTTTCTTAAGAAAGTTGACCTGGATTCGAATCCAGGCCAACTTTTCCGAGGGTGGTGGGTTCAAACCCTCGGCCCTCGGAAAAGTCGGGGTATCTACCACTAGACTAACACCGCTGTGTCACACGATTGTGTGAATATTATCTCGGTATATAATTCTGGGCACTGTATTCTACAATCAAAATTCAGCTCTGTTCTTTTTTTATAAATGGTTCAAAAATATTTAGTATTAGACCCCGCGGAAATATCGGGATAAAAAGCCTATGTTTTAATCCAGATCTCCAGCTATGTGCATAGCAAGTTTCATTGCAATCGGTTCAGTAGTTTCTGCGTGATTGAAACACAAACAAACATCTAAACTTTCGCATTTATAATATTAATAGGATATCAATCGGGATAACAAGTAGCCTATATGTCTCCAAGGACATCTTTTAGATCTATACCATAATCCATAAAAATCGGTTCAGCGGTTTAGGCGTGAAAGCGTCAGACAGAGTTATACTTTTGCATTTATAATAATAATAAAATACATTATGTTATTATGTTTTTAAATAAAATAAATATTGCACACCATTACACACAGGGCAACCTAGCCCCAAACTTAGCACTAGGCTTGTACTTTGGGTACTAGACAACGGATATACTACATATTTTAAAAACATACATTTATACATAGATAGACACCTAGACCAGATGCAAATATTTATTTTTAACTGTTTTCGAAATTAATTTATCAGGGCTTTTACAGGGCCTTTGAGACATTATAATTATAGAATCGGTGCCCAGAATGACATACCGAGATAATATTCACACAACGTGAACATTATAAAAACTTACCCGCGAGAAAGTGCCACGTAAAAGTGGTATTTATTCCGCGTAATCTAAAGCGATTAAACTGTACTCAGTGAGCGTATCAAGATAGTAAAAATATCAACAAAACTTTCTTTGTAATTGTTCTTTATTACTTTACTAAATTGCCGGCATTAGTGCTCAATTGCCGAGTTGTTGTATTGATCCGATGTGAAGGGTTAGAGAAGAGGAATTGTAGATAAATAAATGAAATAAATATTGCAGTTCGATGCACACAGAGCGCAATCTAATTCCAAACTAAGCAGCTAGGCTTGTGCTATGGGTACTTTTTTGTTTAAAATACATAGGTATGTGTCTAGATGTATACAGGGTGAACCATGTCGATGGGCTTTCAGGGGGATATCCTAACTAAACTATAAGAGATAGCTAAAAATGCTGAAAAGGATTGGGTCCCCGATTTTGATGAAAACTAAAATGGCATTATTAGAATTTTGAAAAATTGATTACTCTAGCCAGGAATCGAACCCTTTGTTTTAGCAAAAAAATAATCATCGTATATTATTGTGCCGAGCGACAGTATTGCTGATGGGAATCAAAAGCTGGAAACAAAACATAGTGGTAATTTTAATAAAATTTTAATAAAAGTTAATAAGGGTTGCGTCCCCGCAACTCCTTTCAGCATTTTTGCTATCTCTCATAGTTTAGGATACCCCTCTGAAAGCCTATCGAAATGGTTCACCCTGTATATAATACAGGGTGAACCATTAGGGTGCCACACCACAGGGTGAACCAACCAGAACAAAAGGTGTTCGCCTAGACGTCTAGAACAACCCCCTTTCAGATTAAAAGGGCATACCCGTTACAAATTGTATAGCCAAAACCGGAAACAAACATTTATAATCAGCCTAACTATTTGTCCCCGGCAGGAATCAAACTCACAACTTTCTGCGTTGCAGCCGAGGTTCGCCAGGCACGCCATAGAGACCAACAAATAAAAGTTATCTTCTAAATTGAGTTAACAGTGCCATTTTGTAAAATAATGCGGTAAGAATATTAAGACAAAAAACTATAAACCGTTTTCATTCATTTATGAATCAGTCTACTTGTCTACACTGTGAGGTCTACAATGAGCCCCAAAAGGACTAGACCATTTGGCCTAGACAGTTAACTAAATGCCTGATGATTAAACTAATAGCCAGCGACATTTATAAGTAGATAAGGAATAAACTAAACAATCGCACCTACGAGTTTTGGCGGGAACGCGTTGAGATATGTAGCTAAATTTTCATTTTTGTGAAACCTAGTTCAAATGCGTGTAAATTGTTTAATTTCGGGGGCATATTAATCAATTTAGTTTCGTGAAGGTTTACAAGCGTAGTGAAAGTGAAAATCGGTGCAAAACATAGACTTTAGCGTTGTCTCCAAAGCTCCGTGAACGGTCATTGTAAATGGCCGCCGCTTTACAATGATTCCCTCGACTTGACTTTTAACTATGAGGACTCGGCTGTTTCGATGCAAATAACTATTTTTTTATTTCTTATCGGTTGTGAACCGATTATGGCCATTAGGAAATTAGCCAGTGTCAAGTATTATTAATATATTATGCAAGTTATTTGCAACGAAACAGTCAAGTCGTCATAGTTAAAGTCAAGTCTACGGAATCATTTGTAAACACGGCGGCCATTTACAAAGATTGTTACGGAGCTTTGGAGACAACACTAAGTCCATGTTTTGCACCGATTTTCATTTTCATTCCACTTGTACACCTTCACGAAACTAAATTGATTAATATGCCCCCGAAATTAAACAATTTGCACGCATTTGAACTAGGTTTCACAAAAATGAAAATTTTGCACCACATTTCCTCAATTCCGCCAAAATTCTGCAAATATTAAAAATACTTGACACTGGCTAATTTCCAAATTCCATATACAAAAAAGAAGAATAAGAATCGAACCTACCTTGACCTGCATGAAATCGATACCAAAATCCGCTTCCGTCGTAATTCCCCCAGTAAATATTTTACTAACAAACACTGGGGGATTATCATTCACATCCGTCACTTTAATATGCAGCTGTAACGTACTAACTACGTCAATTTTAGGGTTATACTGTGGCGTCGATACGCAGTCTTCTGTTGCTAGTATTGTTAATGTGTATTCGGGTTTAGTTTCCCTGTCTAGGAGCTTTGTTATGAATAGCCTGGAAAGGAAAATAATCATTAGTTTTTGTGTTCAAATAGCCTTTTGACTGCTGAAAACTCGCGTTGTGTTCAGCATTTAGCAATTGTTCGGTTTTGCGTTTGATTTTGTGGTAATAAAATTTAAATATTGCACGACGTTACACATAGCGCAATCTAGCCCCAAACTAAGCACAAGGCTTGTACTATGGGTACTAGACAGCGGTTATACTACATATTTAACTTTTTTTTTTCGTAAATACATCCATATGAGCTAAGGAAAGACACCTAAACATAAATATTACCATAAATATAACTACCTAGATTTAAATATTCATTTTTAAGCATCAATATTTGCAACCGGTGGGAATCCAACCCGCAACCTTCCGCATTGCAGTAGGGCATTCGTCCGATGCACAACAGAGGTTGTCAGCAGACAAAGAACTAGTTGTGCCCCGGGGTTTCACTCGCTTAAGTCCCGATTTTGTAGGAGTTTCGTAAAACCCTTTCTTATCGGATATAATATAAGGAACATATCAAAATGTCAACTCTACTATCCCTGGCTTAGACTGTGCATTGATCCACTAGTATACACATAGCAAATTATTGCTCATAAATCATAAATGATAAATTTGGCGTAATTCGTTTTGGCATGTCATATTGCACAAATGGTTATTGCATATTTTTTTTAGGCATAAACGTCATTTCGAATAAATTGTTTTGGCATTATAGTCTTATGGAATAATTGTTATAAGCATAAATCATTTTTGTCTTTTGGCATAATAACACTTACCTACGCATATACCCTATCGTTTGCAACAGAAAATCTCCACCATCATTACCCTCCACGATTTAATAGCAAACTTTTCGTCTCTCAAACATCCCAACCAGACATATCTAGTACTCTCTCTGATTACTTGTACAAAAATATATTTACCTATGTGAATGTGTATCCCTTTGCAACTGAAAATCGCCATCATAACCCTCTACGATGTAATAACAGACTGGCAACATCGGTTCGTCTACCCTGTCTATTTCATCTCTCTCTAACACCCCAGCTAGGTATATCTCGTACTCTCTCTAGTTACTTGAGTAAAATAACACTCACCTACATAATACATACCCTACCGTTTGCAACAGAAAACTCCACCATATTACCCTCCACGATATACCTAATAGCAAACTGGTAACATCGGTTCGTTTAGTCTCTCAAACAGCCCAACCAGACAAATAATATGATATGTTATCATGTTATGTTATTCTTATCTATTTATTTTAATTTGTATTTTTCAGCGTTTTGTAGGGTTTGTTAAATAAATATATTTTTCTTTCTTTCTTTCTTACATATCTAGTACTCTCTCTAATTACTGGTAAAAAATGACACTTACCTATGCGTATCCCTTTGCAACTGAAAATCTCCTTCATCATTACCCTCCACGATGTAATAACAGACTGGCAACATCGGTTCGTCTCCCCTGTCTATTTCATCTCTCTCTAACACCCCAGGCAGGTATATCTCGTACTCTCTCTGGTTTTCAGTGACGTTCGTACCGAAATGCTTGTTGGGAAACCTTGGGCGGTAACTGTCTACGTTTTGGACGTATATTGTTAGGTCTAAGAATGAGCTTAGAGGTGTGGGAATGCCTAAGTCGTAAGCTTCAATGCGTAGCTGTAAAGGAAATTTTAATCAATAAAAACCGGTCAATTGCGAATCGTAAAAAATAGAGTTTTACCACTGGCACCAGTATATCATTAGAAGACGCCAGTAGTAAAATTACTTTGGGGGGGTTCGATCTACAAAAAAAACGTATTTTTTAATAAAAATACGTCTTTTGTAGATGATTAAGTATTTATTGTTATAGCATATATGAGATACAGCCTACAGACGGACGGACAGCGAACTCTTAGGTACTAACTAGGTTCCGTTTTTACCCTTCGGGTAAAAACCCATTAATTTCAACCTTAACAGTAGATATGACATCAGAAGCAAAATAGTGCTTCTGCTTCTGATGTGCTAATCGTCATTCATCAACTTCATCTCATTTCATTTCTACGATAGACGTAAAAATACAGGCTACGCTGCAGCGGCTTTTTATATTTATTTTCAGTCATCTGTTAATCATCGTTTAGTTAGGAGTTATAAGTTAGGAGTTTACTTGACCCTGGCTGTTCCAAATTGGCCATATCGGTCGATGTAAGTGTACTGAAAAAGAGAAAAAATGCATAAGGGTTGAAGTACTTACCCTATAAGTAAAGGTGTTGAAGTACTTACCCTATAAGTGGTGTTGAAGTACTTACCCTATAAGTAGTCTGTTTGTCTCTATCCAAAGTCCTCATAGTCCTCAAGGCCCCGGTAGCGGCGTGGATCGCAAAAGGGCACAAAGGACACGGTTCTTTCAACCGGAACCGCACCGCGCCGTTTGCGCCGACATCCGCGTCGATAGCTCGGATTGTACTTATTACTGTGCCTATTGTTGCGTTCTGGGGGATAAAAGAGACAAAATAAATGTCTTTCAAAAATATTATTGGTTCCTAATATTGGACCTCGGCAAATCAGTAGCATTAAAAACTAGTAGATCTCGCGAGGAAAATCGTCAAAATCATAAAAATTATGTAAATATTTTTATTAAGTTTCGATCGATTTAAAAATAAAACATGTAAAGGAGAAGCATTAAACCAACCAACTGAATCAGGAAAGCAAATTTGGCCAGATTTGAAGCAGAGACGCTTCACTCGATCAATTAATAAACAACAACTGATGTTACCTCCGGAACTTTGATCGTGTCATTCTGCTTAGGGTGTACAAAGACGGGTGCATGATCGTTATAGTCCGCGACGCAAATCTTCAGGACCCCTCTGACCGAGTTGGGAGGGATCCCCAGATCTCTCGCCTCCACCGTCAGGGAGTAGTTACCGAAGCGATCCTTGAGCGACTGTCGCGCGAACAGTCGTCCAGTGTTCGCGTCGCCGCCTATTTGTTCGAAGCGGAACAATTCTGTGGACAAAACACATACGTTCATTATTATTAAATATTAGATTTTCGGGTCTAAATCATCGATTTTTTTTAAATGTAAAAAAACATACGATTTTAAACTGACATGGTTGTTTTCACTACGATTATTATTAAATACCTCATCTCACTTAATTTTTTCTAGAAGAAGTGTCAAATGGTTGCACTAATTAAAAAAATGAGGTTTACTTTCCACCCTAGGGATGAAATCAACCACTTTGAATCCGCTGTCTACCCATGAAAGTTAAACTTTAACTTCTAATATCTAATAACAATCGTAATGAAAAAATAAAACATGAAGGTATTAAGGCCTACAAAGACAGGAATATCTCGAGGAAATATCGAGGTAAAATGTACCCATATGACAGATCTTCTCTCTGCATAACAAGTTACCACTTTGAAATCTTTACTCGGTTTCTTCTAGGCAAGCAAGTTACACTGTCGAACTCATCGTCGCTTCCCATCAGGTGAGATGAGGTCAAATGCTAACCTATCCCATGTAAAAAAAACAAACATCCAAATAAATAAACTAACGTTTAAACTTTCACATTTATTATATTAGTAGGATGGCATCGTGTAAAATATCTGCGGGGTGATTGCGTAACTCATAATGTAAAATGTCAATTTCAAAAATTAGAATTTGGCATTTGAAATTCGTCACATTCAAATTTGTCAAATTCAAATTTTTGAGTTTGACATTTGCAACAAATTACTTTACGAGTTACGCAATCACCCCCTTGATTTGAGTTTGATCGTAACGTACCATGCCCTTTCCCGGCTACCAAATGAAACTGCACCCGGCCGTTGGGAGAGTTGTTATCATCGGCGTCGGTAGCCGATACAGACACGATCGGCTCCCTGTGGTTGTGGAACTCCGTGATGGAGGAGCAGTCCTCCGGCAGATGCAGTGCGGGCGTGTTGTCGTTCACGTCCTCTATGTGGATTCTAGATACGGTTGTAAAATTTAATACTGGATTCTACAGTATATTGTACTTTTAAAAACCACAGAAAATTTTAAAAAATGTTAGTTTTTTCAAGTCGGTTTTTTCTTTTTTTATTAATTACTAGTTGCGCCCCGCGGTTTCACCCGCGTAAGTCCCGTTCCCGTTCCCGCGGGGATTAAAAGTATCCTATGTCCTTCTCCTGGTTCTAAGCTACCTCCCCACCGATTTTCAGCCAAATCGGTTCAGCCGTTCTTGAGTTATAAATGGTGTAACTAACACGACTTTCTTTTATATATATAGATTTGACAAATCAAATAAACTTACACAATCTGTTTGAAAGCATTCCGACTATCTCCACCGAGGTGTCCGAACTGGTAATTATCCCACGCCTCCACTACTAGAGTGTAACTCGACCGAGTTTCCCTATCCAAGTAGGATGCGACCGTCAGAGATCCTGTTTCCGGGTTTATTACGAATTTGCCCTGAAAACAGGAGGTAAGTTTAGTTTCGAGCATCAACATAAAGTTCTAACAAATACATAATACACAATAGGAATTATGTACCATACAATATCGTGACAAAGTTAAATTAGATCCTTTAATGAAAATAATACCATTGCCACCAACGAGGAATAAATAGAATACAAAGATTGTTCACGGAGCTTTGAAGACAACACTAAGTCCATGTTTTGCACCGATTTTCACTTTCATTCCACTTGTACACCTTCACGAAACTAAATTGAATAATATGCCTGAGAAATTAAACAATTTGCACGAATTTAAACTAAGTTTCACAAAAATTAAAATTTAGCAACACATCTCCTCAACGCGTTCCCGCCAAAACTCTACAAACACTTTCACATTTGTAATATTAGTAGGATTTAAGTATACGGTAGATAATGAGAATATAGAATATGTTGTCGTTTATACAAGATGTAACAGGCAAGTCCTTTTAATCCGAAAGGGGGTTGTTCTAGACGTCTAGGCGAACACCTTTTGTTCTACGACTTTTGAAAATTCGACCTTTTTTTTAAAAATTTTGAGATGTTTCACTGAAAAAAATAACAGCTGTTTTTGAAAATAAAGGTAATTGAAGGTTTGATTGTAGTAGACCAAGCTAAATGAAAGGACAACATAAGGTCAATGACCTCGATCTCTAAGAAACAGCTGATCTTCAAGTAAACTTTACACTTAAAATTTTCGAAAAGTACTTCGATTTTCCAAAAGTCGTAGAACAAAAGTTGTTCGCCTAGACGTCTAGAACAACCCCCTTTCGGCTTAAAAGGGCTTACCCGTTACATCTTGTATACTAACTTCGGTAGATGTCCTATCTAACAGGTAGGTAATCCTCCCATAGTCCCCCGAGTCGGCGTCGCTCGCTACGACGTCCGCCACCACGGTCCCCGGCTCCACGTCCTCCAGTATACGGTAAGTATATGACGACACTGAGAATATAGGGTTGTTGTCGTTTTCGTCTAACACCTATAATGTAGAAAAAATATTAGTACAAATATTAGTAACTAGCTGCGCCCCGCGGTTTCGCTCGCGGAAGTGAAAAACGCGTTATAAAATGGGCGCGGCCGGCCGAGCGTTTCTCGAGCGGTTGCACTTTTTCGTTCATTCCTCTGGTTCTACTAATTGGATTTCGATGCAAAGTATACCACGACCTTCCTCGAAAATAGAACTATCCAATATTGAAAACCAAATTTCAATCGTATTGCTTGTATAAATAAATAAATAAATCCTGTGACGAACACACACTGTGACGAATTTTAAAAATTATATAAGTTGTAACGGGTAAGCCCTTTTAAGCCGAAAGGCGGTTGTTCTAGACGTCTTAGCGAAAAACTTTTGTTTTACAACTTTTGAAAATTTAAGCTTTTTTTTTGAATATTTTGAGGTTGTTTCACTGAAAAAACAGCTGCTTTTAAAAATAAAAGTAGTTGACGGTTTGATTGTAGTAGACCAAACTAAATGAAAGGACAACATAAGGTCAATGACTTCGAACTCTAAGAAACAGCTGATCTTCAAGTAAACTTTACACTGAAATTATCGAAAATTACTTCGAATTTCCAAAAGTCGTAGAACAAAAGTTGTTCGCCTAGACGTCTAGAACAACCCCCTTTCGGCTTAAAAGGAGTTACCCGTTACATCTTGTATAATTTTGTTCTACTACTTCTCCTAAGTCCTCTAGCCACCTTTTTTTTAAATTTACTTTTAAGTACAGACTTTTTGTTCTCTATTCTTTTATTATAAGTATAGAGTATATATAATATTAGTAAAACGTAATCGTATAAGCAAATCGTGTCAATTTCAAAAGTTCTAAGTTTAGTTTACCTGAATAAAAAGGTCAGCAAAAGAGTATCTAGGTGGTATTCCGCTGTCGACTGCCTTCACAGTAATGTTGATCCAAGGATACAATTCGTGATCAATCTTATTTGCCACCACTACTTCACCGGTTGCGTTTTCTATGTGCACCATGTCTAGTAACTCTTGAGGGCCTGATAACATGTTAAAAGTAGATGTATAGACAATTCATTTGCACAATTGTCTAAGGTTTTCGCGATTTTGCATAATAAAACACAATATATATTGGGTTTTATTCGCGTTTTATTGAATAACGTCATTATTTTTAAACGATCGAGCTTTCGCCAGCTTTACAGTTAGCTGAAACCTTGAAAAAGCCAACTGTAAAGTTGGCGAAGGCTCGGTCGTTTAAATATAATAACATTATTCAATACAACGCGAGTACAACCCGATATATATTGTTTAATCAAACAACAATTATAATCAATTTATATCAAAAGTAAGTCAAATACTCATATTCAAAGTTAAACGTTGTACAAATGGGTTACTTGTAGTTAAAAGCGATTTATTCCAGGTAACCTTTGGATGGAGAAGGTCAGTAAAGTTTTTATTTTTTATTTTTTTTATACGTAATAGGCTAGCATTTGACCTCATCTCACCTGATGGGAAGCGAGGATGAGGTGGACGATGAAGCATGCTTACCTAGAAGGTATCTATTCACTCTGGATTTGAAGACCCCAAGGTTATAGGTTTGGGGAAACAGTGAAGCTGGCAGAGAATTCCACTTATTGGCAGTTTGTAGTAACTTAAGTACAATGACTTAAAAGCGACTAGTTTGAAGTCATATAGAGAAGTTATTTGTCTGGAAGATTTTGTAGCTAATTTCCAGTGTGGTGTTGCAGGTTTGGAACTTTTTTAGTATGGGTGGGTTTATCATCTCTCTTACCATTAGGTGACGCCAGTGGTAAAAATTAATTGCGGTATCGTTCCTTTTCTTGTTTATTGTATACAAGGTGTAACGGGTATGCCCTTTTAAGCCGAAAGGGGATTGTTCTAGACGTCTAGGCAAACAACTTTTGAAAATTCGAACTTTTGTTTTTGAAAATGTTGAGGTTATGGTTCACTGAAAAAACAGCTGCTTTTGAAAATAAAGGTAATTGAAGTTTTGATTGTAGTAGACCAAACTAAATGAAAGGACAACATAAGGTCAATGACCTCGAACCCTAAGTAACAGTTGATTTTCAAGTAAACTTCAAACTTGGAATTTTCGAAAAGTTCTTCCAATTTTCAAAAGTCGTAGAACAAAAGTTGTTCGCCTAGAACTCTACAACAACCCCCTTTCAACTTAAAAGGGCATACCCGTTACACCTTGTATAGTAGAAATTTCGTTTGTTGTATAGTGTTGTACACCTTTAAATTTAAATAATTGTGTTATTTTGTTTTTAATGCGGCCTGTTTTACCTAGTTGGGTACGACACCATAAAAATAATGACCAATCTCACCTTCAAGAAAATAACTCATGGTTCTGTTTTTGTCAGCATCATCAGCTATTACATGGACGATATTAACTCCGTTCTTAGAGTTCTCGGTAATAGAGGTCTTGTAGAACGGTTTCCTGAAGACGGGGTTGTTATCGTTTTCGTCCTCAATGACTATGGTTAGTGTCGCCGAGGCTGTTTGTCTGGGACCATCGTCGATGGCTGCCATGTCTTCGACGGTGATCGACAGTTTTATTGTCTCGACTTTCTCTCGGTCTATCAGTCTGTAAATAAATAAATAAATATTGCACGACATTACACACAACGGTATCTAGCTGATACAGCGGCGGCGGTGTGGGGCCGGACTCCTCAAGGATGCAGGTTCAAGTCCTGTCAGGTGCAAATTTTTGGAAAGCATTTCTTTAAATGAAGTAAATATAAATATTGCATGACATATTACGCACGAAATCTAGCCCCAAACAAAGCACTAAGCTTGTTATATGGGTATTAGACAACGGATATACTACATATTATACTAATATGACATATTTGTAATTAAGACAATTTATTAGTAAACTTTTTAAAATAAAACAGAATGATGATGATGATGATGGTGATGATGTAAAGTTAGCGAAACTTCGGTACTTTTGTAATAGTGCCTTTGTTAAATAAAACGCGAGTGGAATCCGGTAAATAAATAAATATTGCACGACATTACACACACACAGCGCAATCTAGCCCCAAACTAAGCACTGGGCTTGTACTATGGGTACTAGACAACGGATATACTACATATTATACTTTTTTTTGTAAGTACATACATATTATTTTAAAAAGAAAGACACCCAGACCAGATTTAAATATTTATTTTTAAGCATAAATATTTGCACCCACCACTGAGGCCGTCGTCACCCTGTATTTAAGAAGGAGCGACAGAGAAAACTAGAGAGAGAAAGAGAAGGAGGCTAAAAACTTTATTCAGCCTCTTATTTCTAAACTTAAGTTGTAGATATCGCTGTGACAAAACGACTTACCTAACGATCCTCAAAGATCCATCGACAGAATTCAACTCGAACACGGCCAAGTAATCGTAGTCTGCTGTCGGTACTTGTATCCCGTCTTCGTTGCGCGCTGTACTCGTGTGTTTGTCGATGCTGTACCGGAGCACGGGCTGGTCGTCGGGATCGTGCGCCTGCGCGCGGTATATCTCCGTCCCCACCTGAGTGTATAGTTATAAAAATTAAGATTTCATTGATAGGTTTTTAGTTTATTTGTACATTTGTATACAGGATTTTAGATACATTACATTAATAAATTACATTACGTGAATTATCAAAATTGAAATTAGCTCCATCTGTTGTTCGTATCCGAAAATAAACATAACTAGATCTTACTGATATTATAAACGCGAAAGTTTGTATGTGATTTAGTTACTCTTTTACGCAAAAACTACTAAACCGATAGCGATGAAATTTGGAATATAGGTCGCTGGAATAACAAATAGGCTATTTTTATCAGAGATATGTAAAAACTTCTAGACACGTAATAGGGCGAATTTCTTGGCCACACAAATCTAAGCTAGCTAGCCAAAGAAGTCTTAGTTCCATCCCAGCTCACGTCACGATCACCCGCTTGTTAACACACAGTACATTTAGTTCACTTTCACAACATTATTCACAGACAACAATGCCTTCGTGCGTATTTAGGCGATGCACGAATTATACTCCAAAAACAGGCAAAAATATTTCATTTTATACGTAAGTAAAGCTGTATTTTATTTATTTTAGTTTATTTGTTGAAAGTTTTTTTTCTAAAAACACAAAGAAGTTTTTGACTTTGACGTTTTATCATTCTCTCCTAACAGCTTTAATAATAATATTATGACATCTCTTTCTTACGTCATGCAAGTAGCATTGAGTCTTATGTTTTAGAAAGAGATAACAATAGTTTCGTCTAATTCTTCTTTAAATTCTGTGAATGAATATAAATAATGAGGTTGTATAGCATACTTTGTGCCGCTTTTCAATAATTATTTGTTCTGCAATGGCGTCTCTATAACTTTAATAGACTCATTGATTTTTATGATATTGTTTTCTGATATTCCCGCAGAAACGGGATTTACGCGGGTCCCAGCTAGTTTTACATAAATTTACTAGCAGACCAGCAGTTTCACCCGCGTAAGTCCCGATCTTGTGAAACTTACCAAAAACCCCTTAATTAATGGATTGTCGGTTCGTTGACAGCTAAAACGGCTGTGCGTATAGATATACATTATACATATAGTTTAGACAGTTAGTCAATCAGTCCGGAACTTTAAATATGAATATATTAATTAAGTTGCGATGATAAATGTCAGAATCCAATAATCGACATTTAAGCAAATTTTTGAAATCGCGCTAAAAAATTAATTCGACAAAATCATTGCTTATTTATTAACGTACCTGAGTATTTTCTTTGACAGTAATAACGCCCGGCTCGACCAGTACCGGCGGTTTATTGTTCACATCTACAATAGAAATGTTGACTAGAACGGCTGCGCTCAGCTGCTGGTCGCCTATACCGCCGTCGATTGCCACCTGAGAAAATTTACGTCTTAACATATTTAGACAAATTGCGAAATGTGGGAGTCATTTTTGTGAAACCTAGTTCAAATGCGTGTAAATTGTATAATTTCGGGGGCATATTAATCAAGTTAGTTTCGTAAAGGTGTACAAGTGTAGTGAAGGTGAAACATGGACTTTAGCGTTGTCTCCAAAGCTCCGAGAACAATGATTGTAAATGACCCCGTTTTACAATGATTTCTTCGATTTGACTTTAGCTATGACGACTTGACTGTTTCGATGCAAATAAGTTGCAAAGATTAATAATACTTGAAAATGGCTAATGTCCAAATTGTAAAACGGAGGCCATTCTTTACAAAGTCCATGTTTTGCATCGATTTTCACTTTCATTTACACTTGTATACCTTCACGAAACTAAATTGATTAATATGCCCCCGATATTAAACAATTTTCACGCATTTGAATTAGGTTTCACAAAAATGAAAATTTAGCAACACATCTCCTCAACGCGTTCCCTTCAAAACTCCGAAGCGTAGTTGCTTATTTCGTATGCCATACCTACAATATTCATTTACTAACTCTAAGATCTACTTACAACAGTAAGAGCATATCGTGTAATCTTGGGGTTGCTTTTATCCGGGTCGAGGGTAGACCCGTTAGCTACGGAAACGACTCCCGTACGAGAGTCTATGACGAACTTGTCGCGAGCGCCGCGTTGGATGCGGTACACTATGCGGTTGTTGGGCGACGATCCGTCCGCGTCACGAGCTTTCACCTGGAGGTAAAACGGATAGATTGATCGATTGCTTAACGTTTTATTGCACCCAGTGATTACACCAAAACATTAATTCATTATTTATACAGATAATATCTCAAAATAAGTCAGAACAGGGACGGCTTTATCGCCCAAGAGTTATCTCTTCCCGGCAAACAATAAATGGACGAGACATAAAGAATAGGATGGGTAGTAGGGTGTTTATTTGACAGCATAATAAACTGACAATCCTGTATTCTTAGAGATCTAACACACGTAGAATTAAGCAATAGTATAGGCAAAAACTTGTCTGTTTTTTATTTTTATACGGGCTAAAGATGTGTTAAATTTCCTACAACTGATGTGACTTATACCGGCAACAATCCTACTAATATTATAAAGCTAAAAGTTTGTGAGTATGTGTGTGTGTATGTATGTATGTGTGTTTGTTACTCAATCACGCAAAAACTACTGACCGATTGGGATGAAACTTGGAATATGGAGTAGCTGGATACCGGGAATAACATAGGCTACTTTTTATCCCGATATTCCCGGGAGAACGGGACTTACGCGGGTGAAACCGAGAGGCGTGGCTAGTATTTTATAAATTCGGGCATCTTTGTATGGGATCATCCTTGGGCTACTCTTTTTCCAACAAAAAACCCTTTCGGCCGCCTTTGTAACTGTGTTTTGTAACCAGTTACAAAAGAAAATGTTATCTTGTCACGTAACCAGTTACAAACTAATATATATTGAAATGTACTTACACATTTTAGTCATTACTAGTAATACTAAATATTGAAATGTACTTATAGAAATATTTTGAAATAATTATCATCAAACAATCATCATCTCAGCCCTTAACCGCCCACTGCTGAACATGGGCCTCCCCCCTTACGACGCCACCAACAGAGATCGCGAGCCACCTCCATCCAATGACTCCCCGCAACCGCCACATTGTCGTGCGTCGGTCAACCGAGTAGGTCATCAAAAAAATGTACGTTCTTATTTTGTAGTAAAGTTACGAAAAAAGATCTTCTGCTAGAAATATTTTAAAAGGAAAAATTCATCTTCAAAAACTTACTTGCGGCGAGATTTTAACTTGCGTCCCTGGATCAATACTCCAGTGCCTATACCGCTCGGCCACGCAAGTTCCCAACTTGCGTAGCCTTTCCCTTTTCCGTTTTTCCTTTTAAAATATTTCTAGTAAATATGCCTTGAGCAATAAAAACAAATTTACAAAATATTAAAGATCTTCTGCTTTAATTTTGTAACTTTAAAATGTCTTAGAACACAAAAAGAAAAATAACAGAAGGAACTATTATTTAACTTGCCCACGAAAAAAAAATGCTTTGAATTCTTAGTTTCTGTTTAACAACCACACATCTTTGCAATATTGATTGATTGAAAGAAGAATATTTTATCCTTTTATGTAAAAAAGATAATTCTCATTTGTTACCAGTTAATAAATAAAGGTATTTATTAACTGGTAACAAATGAGAATTATCTTTTCTCTATTGCAACTTAGTCGGCCGAAAAGATTGTAGTTTGTAACTGGTTACATAAAAGGATAAAATATTCTTCTTTTGTAACTGGTTATAAAACACAGATACATGGGCGGCCGAAATGAAAAAAAAAAAAACAATGTAATCGGGTGAGCCGTCTATGAGTTATCGGCAAACATCAATAAAAAACATACTTAGTCACACACAACCGATTTAGGAACTTCCTCTTCCTTTTTTAAGTCGGTAGCAAAAATTAGAATCAGTCAAAAATAATGAACTAAGTTTAAAACTCGTTAAAAATAAAAAAAATTACCATCAAAAAGAATCTCTCCGGCGGGGAATCGAACCCCGGTCTCCCGCGTGACAGGCGGGGATACTGACCACTATACTACCGAAGACTTGAAAGAGAACTCGAAATTATCCTACAGTTACCTTATTACAAAGTATTATGCGAATGACGTAAACATTTTTTATAAGTATTATTAGTTCTCTGTGGTATTTCTGCTATTTGTACTTATTTATAAATATTTTACATTGTATCCGAAATTATCTGATTATTCCGTCACAGACGCAGTGCAAGATAAGGGTTTTGTATTATTTACGTTATTCAGTATAGAATAGCCCATTCAATATTTAACAATCTATACAAATATATACCCTACTTTAATAAAATTAAGGTTAAAAATATATTAACTTCTAAGCGCATTATTATCATATCACACTAGCAGTTTGAACTCATAGGTGATTCGAAAGCTGCTGAAATATTTATAGAAATAGAAATCATTTATTTGCCACAATTACAGTTAAACTTAAAAATTAAAAACTTATTTAAATAGGTACCCCATTTAATTTTGATAATCGTTTCGGTCGTAAAACACGTTTAATAACTCTCAGCATGTATAAGATTGTACAGATACCAAAATTAATAGGTACCTCCCATATTATTCAATAAGCAATTCCGGTCGACAGTATGGTATATTCCTATTATAATTATTACGGCAAAGGAAACATCTCAAATCATTGTATGTGTTAAAATCACGTACTACAATGGTCTAATTATTATGAGTCAAAAAGAAGTCACTGGGACTGTCGAAGATAGAGCGGTGGGACGCCGGAATCTAACCTTAGAGAGTGGTCAGAGTTCTTAGAGCGGTCACAGTTCTTAGAGCGGTCAATTTTCTGAGTTCTAGTGACAGTTGACACCCCAAGAGTTCCAACGCACACAAGCGGCGTTTAAATTCTCGCGTTCTAGTTTCGTTTGGACGTAAACGGTCCGATGAAAAAATATCGCTCTTGTGGAGCTTAGCTGCTTCTAAAAAGAAAAGGAAGTATTGGGTGCACCCAATTAACACAATGCGAGAAAAAAAGGCGAATTAAGTAGTCTTTTTCAGGATTTACTTAAAGATGATAATCTCCATCACCTAAATCATATAATAAACTCTTTTCTCTGACTAATTCAATAAATTTTTCCGTCATAGCAACCTCAGACATCGCGGAGTTCCGGAGTTCTCTGTCTCGGCGGCAATAGAACTCTTAGAACGCGGCGTTACGCTTTGACCGCCCGCTGTGTGAGTTGTTGTTATAGCCCCGGTACATTCTAATGAACGCCGAGCGCGGAACTCGGAACTCAGAACTCCTGACCGCTCTAAGTGTGCGCAGGCTTTTATTAAGGCTAGGCTAGAAAGCCTAGCTAGGCAATGCGGCCGCAGCCTAAGTGTTGTAGCAACGAACCTCCAGCACGCTGGTCCCACCCGGCATGTCCTCCGGTATGGACCGTTTGTACAACATCTGTTGGAACAGCGGAGCGTGGTCGTTTACGTCTTGCACGTAGATCGTCACTGGCACTGTGGAGGATAAAGGTGGGACGCCGAAGTCACGAGCTCGTACCTGAAAAGGTGGGATGTCTGAATGTTTGTTGCTTTTTCAACCAAAACTAGTAAAAACATTGCGATGAAACTAGTACGAAGATTAGGAAAGCTTATAACAAACTTTTTAAATTCCCACGGGGTCTCGGGACTCGAAGGGTCTCAGTCCCCTCGAGACCAAGATCATTGTAACATGATCGAAACGTCGAGGTAAGAAAATAAATAATAGTACGCGATTAGGACCCGGTAAAATGCTTTATAACAAAAAAAAATTGGCGGCCGAGCAATGTACAACGTAAATCGAACCCGGCTGGCGCTCGTGACGATCTAATATAAATCATCCCTTACACATAGGAAAGTTTTGGTACAAATATGGCGGTAGTTTACAGCAACATTTAAGAACAATAAGAATGACAATCTGCAAAGGCACCGAAACATACTAACGGTATTGCAACAATAAATGAATAATGAATGAAATTTCTATTATTCATTTTTTTGCGGACATTACATAATAATATGATTGATTTGATATTTATATAATTTTTGAACGAAAGCAAATTGACAAATTGATTGATAATGGAAATGTAATCTGTGACTGTTATGTATGACTTGTTATTTATATTTTCTATGTGGGTAGGTATTTGTTGTTAGTTGACATTTTTCGAATTTAATTTGGTTTAATTTTAATAATATGCTGTGTATGTTTGAATTACGGACTTATATAATTGACATGTAAGTAAGTTGTTTTCAGAATCTTATGACTTCATATGCCGAACTGGCCAATATAGAGAAACTCATGTTACTGTAAACTCACCACCTGTACACCTATATTTATGAATAAATGATTGAATTGATTGAATTTAATTGAATTGAATGCCGTTATTAAAACCGGAAAATAAGTTTTATTTTAAACTAGCTGCGCCCCGCAACGACTTACGCAGACGAAACCGTGGGACACAGCTAGTTACGAACTAAATACTTACAATCAAATGTATAGGCCTTATATTGCTGTTGTCCCCAGGTATCTGTTCAAAGTCCAACCCTCCTTTAGGCGTTATTATGCCCAGATTGGGATCTATTGTGAAATTGTTTCTATACTCGCCACCTACTATTGAGTACTCAATATGACTGTTTTTTGTACCTGAAAACAAAATGGTTACTTATTTATTTGGAAAGTTTACAGCTCCCCAAACAACGAGGGTAAAATGAAGAAGCTCTTTTCCACCTTGTAACACCGATTCATCCGATTCCGGTAATATTTTTTGTGTAATTGCCACATAGTAAACTAGGTTTCAGCACTTTTCTTTAATATGTCCTTATTTTTTCAGAGTAAAAGATATTATAAATATTTTTTGATTAAAAAAGTATGTTTCGAAGTAGTTTTTTTGTGCGATGATTTACCAAATGGAGTCTTTCTATGTTTAATTTGTCAGTATTTACAAAAGAAAAATCAATAAAAGTATTATATCCGTTTTTCTATTAACCGTAACATAAGCTTAGTAGCTTACCATGGGGCTAGATGGCGCTGTGTGTTGTTCACA
This sequence comes from Idaea dimidiata, assembly GCA_949358125.1. Classification (NCBI taxonomy): domain Eukaryota; kingdom Metazoa; phylum Arthropoda; class Insecta; order Lepidoptera; family Geometridae; genus Idaea; species Idaea dimidiata. The sequence continues at coordinate 20,444,874 of OX442333.1, read as the reverse complement.
GAATTTATTTATTACTAGCTGCGCCCCGCGGTTTCACCCGCAGAAGTGAAAACGTTATCAAGGGCGAGGGCGGCCGATCGGTTCTCTAGCGGTTGCAGTTTTTCGTTCATTACTCGGGTTCTAATAATTGGATTTCGATGCAAATTTTAAGTATACTACGACCTTCCTCGAAAATAGAACTATCCAATATTAAAAACCAGATTTCAATCGGATACATAGTTTTTATTTTTATAAGGAACCAACAGATAAACAGACAGACAGACATAAATTTTAAAAATTATATAATTTTGTTCTACTATTTATCCTAAGTTTCCTAGACCACTTCTTTATTAATTTACTTCCAAGTACAGGCTTTTTGTCCTCTTTTCCTTTATTATAAGTATAGATTATTTACATGAACTAACCATTCAAATCGATGTCCCTAGCTTCGAGCACCAAGTTATTCTCGAACTGCTTCTCATTCTCCAACAACCTCGCCTCGTATCTGTTGGCGAGGAACATCGGCGCGTTGTCGTTGACGTCTTCTATATCAATGACGAGCTGCGCGGTGTTCCTGTTGCCTTTCCCGAGGTCGTCTCGTGCTTCCACCGTGAGGTAATGTCGCGCGATCACTTCGCGGTCGAAACTGTCGCCGCCAGCTTGTTTTACTGTTATCACCCCCGATATTGGGTTGAGGTATAATCTGGAGGATAAAAAGTTTATTTATTAATATAAATAAATAAATAATAAATAAATCCTGTGACAAACACACAGCGCCATCTAGCACCTTGGTAAGCTGCTAAGCTTGTGTTACGGTGATTATACAACGGATATACTACTTATATTTATTTTTCTTTTGTAAATACATACATATTATACATAGAAATACACCCAGACCAGATAAAAATGTTTATTTTTAAGCATAAATATTTGCATCCAGCGGGAATCGAACCCGCAACCTTCTCTAAGTATGTAAGTATGTAGCATATTACGTAATTCTATAGTATATAATATACGCCACAGAGGTCGTATGGTTATTTTAACTGTGTTCCGCAATTAGCCCTACTATTGGACCTTCATGCGTGATTTTAAGCCGTGGGTTTAATCACGATGTTTGCCTTCACCGTAAGAGCTATGTTAATTGCGCACATAATTTCAAGAAAAAATACATTGGTGCGCGGCCGGGATTCAAAACCACGACCTTCGGAATGAAAGTCGGGGTGTCTACTTATTTATGCTAATAACTTAGTTTCATTAAAATTTGTATTATACTTAGATGAAGATAAACTATGTAAGACATAGTGATTTAAAATACCTAAGTTGTGTAAGGGTATTTCGTACCGCGTACGCGGCTGAAACCGCAGGCGCATTATCAATCATCTGTAAGCTTTTCGTGTACTTACAGATTAGCAATACTGCCACTGAGTCCAGTATACCTAATCCCTCGAGTGCCGTAGTTATCGGAGTCTTGATCGAACGCCTGCACCCACGCTACTGTGGTATCGACGCCGCAGTTCTCAGGTATAGATACTACGTATAGTGGCTCCGAAAATTCAGGGAAATTATCGTTTTCGTCTTTTATGTGCACTGTTATTGGTACAACGCTGAAATATTAAAGAAAAATAATTGTTTTAAATAGATGTAGAAATATTTTTTTACAAGGAGAAATGCATCATGAAAAACTTTACTGTAACAGGGTTCGAACCTGTGTGTGCGATTCCCCTCGATTGACGGACGAGGGCGCTTACCACTACGCCACACGGGAATTAACGATTATGCAATAAAACAAACAGGGAGAACTGTTTGTTTTATTGACTTAGGCTCCATTTGAAATTTTTATAGAAGAATGCCCTGAGCAATAAATATAAGAAATATGAAATTAATGTTTTAAATTAAATACATTTTTTTACATTTAGAATGTATTTTAGCAAAGCAATTAATAAAAAGGAAGTATATTTTAGGAAATGTAAGTTTACAATATTTTTGTACAAATTTTCTCACTTTGCATATTTACCTCATTTTAGGATCTTTGGCAACAATTTCTTTGGCGACTAGACTGAAATTCATGACGGTTATCTTCTCATAATCCAAGAAACTTGCATCATTGACTCTGATTAGAAATGAAGCTTCGTTGATCCCTTTGAACGGTGTAACATCAAATACACCCCTATCTCCGCTTAGATAAAGTTGAAATGTGCCATTTTTACCCTGGAATATTTAACAATATCTTTTATGCTCAGACTGTATAATAATTTCCATACACCGCGCTCCAAACAACAAAGTGAATCCACGTTCTGTAATACTAAATGCATGAGTAATACGTTTTTTCCGCGCTCTACATCTCTTGACACATGTAACAGCTGGTTGACTACTGAGCGCGCAACATATTACTGAACTTGGCTTGACTTTGTTGTGTGGGGCGCTCTGTCTGGAAATAATCATATAGTCTAAACTAATATGAATAACAGTATGAGGAAATAATAAGAGAAATATAAAAATATAATAACATTTAAAAAAAATATCCAGTGGTCTGTCAGTTATGAAAAAAAATATTATGTACTAAATGCCATTAATTCTGATCAGGTAAAAAGTAGAAACTTTCACACTTTTAATTCTAAAGTCAGATAATGGCATTAGATTTATAGGAGAATTATTAGTGTCAGAATAGCATATTAGCATATTTATAATTTTTTGTATAAGTTAAATGGTCTTATCGCTCATAATTGTCTAAAATACTGTACATAATATCAGTAAACAAGAATCTATGGCAGCATTTTTATTATTATTAGAAATACAAAATGTAACGGGTATGCACTTTCAAGCCGAAAGAGGGTTGTTCTGGACTTCTAGGCGAACAACTTTTGTTCTACGACTTTTCAAAATCCGAAGTACTTTAGAATTTTCAAGAGTCGTAGTTCAAAAGCTATTCCCCTAGATGTCTAGAACAACCCCCTTTCGGCTTAAGGGGCATACCCATTACACCTTGTATATTGTGCAAAAGTATTGCTGACTGTAATAGTCTTTAGTCTTTCAGGAGTCATATTTCTATAGCAGTAAGTACTATGAATTATTTCAGTTTACCTGATCATAATCAAAGACCTCAGGCACAGCATCTTGCAGAAAAGTAATTGGTGTATTCTGCTGAGCATTCTCAAGTACTTCAGCTACATATCTCTCACTTCTAAACCTAGGTGTTTCGTCGTTGACGTCTGTTACGATGATGGTCACTTCGGTCGTAGCACTTGGCATAGGTGATACCATACGGGATTCTTCTGTTGCCTGTAAAGTGTTTACACACAGAGTCAAAGTTTGAACATTACCTCATATTCATCATTATTTTTATATAAATATATACAATTATTATTATTATTATTAAGCCTTTATTGCTGATTCGTTTACAAAACATTTATATTAAATATACTATAGATCTAGTTTGGTTGAATCAGCGTGTCTGACACATAGGCCTCTTCCAACTCCTTCCACTCAAATCTGTTGTTCGCTTTTCTTGTCCAGGTAGGACCACCTATTTTCTTTATATCATCTACCCATCTTTTGGCCTGTCTTCCTCTCCTTCTCTTACCATCTATTGGTAGCCATTCGGTAGTGAGTTTTGTCCATTTTTCCCTACTGTCTCTTGTCATATGACCCGTCCATCTCCATTTGAGCTGTTTAATTTTTTTAATTATATCTTCTACTTTTGTTATTGATCTTATTTCTTCTGCTCTTTTACGATCTTTCAAAGTGACGCCCATCATACTTCTTTCCATCTTCCTCTGACATGTTCTTAGCATAAGGTAATGTTTCTGTGTTAGTCCCCAAGTTTGGCATCCATATGTCAGACAGGGTAAGATGCATGAGTTGAAAACTCTTTGCTTAGCTGCCATGGAAAAATGCTTGCTCTTAAGGACTTCTTTCAGATACCAGTACCTCTTCCAAGCATTACCTATTCTTCTTTCTATTTCTTGGTCTGTTTGGTCACTGAATGAGATAATCTGGCCTAAGTAGATATATTTTGTTACGTACTCAATATTGTCACTGCCTAATATTATGGGCGTCTCTGTTCTATTCGTCATTACTTTAGTCTTTGATTTGTTCATAGTAAGGCCAACTGCCTGGCTGGCTACAGTCAACTAGTTAAGCATATCTTGAAGAGTCTTGTAGTTATCTGATATCAAAACTAGGTCGTCTGCAAACCGTAGATGATTAAGTTGTTTGCCATTAATGTTAATACCTGTGTTGTCCCACATGAGATTTCTAAATATGCCCTCCAGAATGGCTGAAAATAGTTTTGGCGACAAGGGGTCTCCCTGTCGTACTCCTCTAGCTATTGGGAATTTTTCGCCTACGGAATCTAGTTTTATTTGTGCCATACTATTTGCATATATGTTTTTTATTATACGTATGTATTTGTTTGGCACACCTTGTTTATGCAAAGCTATCCAAAGCGATTCGTGCTTAATTGAATCGAATGCCTTATTGTAGTCCACAAATGCAATGTATAGGGCTTTCCCACATTCCTGGCATTTTTCAATTACCTGCCTCAAGGTATGCATGTGATCGATAGTCGAAAATCCTGCTCTAAATCCAGCTTGCTCGATTGGTTGTTGTTCGTCCATTACCTTTGTCAATCTGTTGAGGATTAGTTTAGAAAATATCTTATATAAATTAGACATAAGACTTATTGGCCTGTAGTTTTCAATGATATCTCTATTTCCTTTCTTGTGTAGTAATATAATAATACTCTTGGTCCACTGGGAGGGAATACATTCTTTTTCTAGTATTGTGTTATATAATTCTGTCAGCTTTTTTAAGTTTTCAGGTAGAGCTATAGATGCTTTGATCATCTCGTTAGTTCTATAATCTGGGCCAGGTGATTTGTCGTGCTTCTGGGTTTTAATAGCCTGTTGTACCTCTGACTGTAAAAATACCGGTATATCCTCATTATCATTCCCAAGATTTAGGCTTTTTAGGCTTTCCTCTTCGGTATTTTTTTCAGCCGAATAAAGCTGTCTGTAAAAGTCAGTGGCTGTTTGCATAATATTTTTCCTTTTTGTTTCTGCTTTTCCTATTTTGTTTTTCATACTTTGTATTCATTCTTTACTCTCTATTAGTTCCTTTAATGCTTTTTTAACTCCTCCCGTTTTCTGTATGTGGTACATTAGTGTGTTTGTTCGTCTCTTGTTCCTTTCTTTTTTAATATTGTTAGTTATCTTTTTACTTAATTCTGCAATGGCTTTGATATTTTGTTTACTTTTTTCAAGTTTTAAAAGACTTCTCCTTTCCTCTATTAACTTTTGTGTTTCGTTTTCAATTTGTTTATTGGTTTGTTTAGGTTTAAGGAAATTGTTTACTGATCCATACAATCTTGTTATTTCTTTTTTGTATATCTCTTCAACTTCGTTTGTTGTTTTGTTCTCTGTATTTTGAATTCTTACCATGTATGTTGGTATATTAAATCTATTTCTACTTTTTTTAAGTTGACTGGTATTAATTACTGCTCGAACCATTCTATGATTTGTGTTGAAGTTAAATTGATTTAGAACACTAATATCTTGAAATACTTTGGGGTTGTTTGTTGCTATATAATCAATTTCGTTTTTATAGGATCCATCGGGAGAGAGCCAGGTCCAGCAATATATACAATTGGTAATTAAAATTATTATGGATTCTAAAAAAAATTTAATCTTTCTCATACAAGATTATGTAGTTTGAATTTTTATGTACCTTTTTATGCCCCGCGGTTTCACCCGCGTAATTTCTGTTCCCGCGGGAATATCGGGATAAAAAGTAGCCTATGTGTTATACCCGGTATTCAGCTACCTATATTTAGAACTTCATCACAATTGGTTCAGTAGTTTTTGCGTGAAAGAGTAACAAGTCACATACATACATATAAACTTTCGCGTTTATAATATTAGTAAGATTGATAATTATTTTGCATTGCAATTTGCAACATATATTTCATGAATAAAATGATAATATTAATATTTTTTTACACTTAATAGATGATTATTTGACCACTATCTCACCTGATGGTAGGAGATGATAAGGTCTAAGATGAAACATGTTTTATGTAATTTAAAAACCAAGCAGCACTCTTGAGTTTTCACTTGCAGTCTCGTCTTATCCAATGTAGGTATATAAACTATCAAATTATGTTTATTGATTCAATGTTTAGCCATTAATACATAAAAATTGATTCAGTACTTTCAGAGCTTAATTCAAAATCATTACAAACAGAAATTCATTGAGCAAAACTCACCAATATCTCCAGTATATAAGCTCCATTGCTATTATTAGGATCCTCTCTGTCGAGCTGGTTTATTGTGTACACTATGCCAGAACTGCTGTCTATATCAAAATGTTCCTCACCACCTGATATGATGCTATATGAGATCCTGTTGTTTATGCCTCGGTCTCCATCTATGGCTCTTACTGAAATAAATATTGCATGACATTACACACAGCGCTATCTAGCCCTAAACTAAGCACTAGGCTTGTAAGCCTAGTGCTTAGTTAGCAGTGCTTTATAATATGTGCTATATCCATTGTCTGGTACCTATAGAGGTACCAGACAATGGATATAGCACATATTATAAATTTTTTTATAAATACATACATGATTTATAGAAAATACCCAGAACCAGAAACAAATATTTATGGTAAGCAGAAATATTTGTCCCCAGTGGGAATCGAAAACGAAACCTTGTGTCGCAGTCCAGGCTTCGCCCACTGTGTCACAGAGGCCAATATTAGCATATTGTGTAGGTCAGCATTTGACCACTATCAAACTTATTGATAAGTATATTGATGTGGTTTAAGATAAAGCATGCTAACTTGGAAGTAGAATTTTAATATTTTAAAGGTAGTACATATTCAGATATAGGTAGGCATGCACTTGAGTAATTCACCTGATAGAAAGCAACACTTTAAGAAACAATTGATGAGGGCTACTTATCTGTTTTTGATTGTGGTCAAACTATAAATTAAAAGTAAGGGAGACTGGTGTCCCATTTACGTGAAAGGGTTACCTACTCTATGATGGAGCGCACTTAAGAACCTATTAATACTAATTAGTAGTTGAAACCTAGTTTTAGAGTTGCTTAGGGGCTATTATAGCAGTTACCTTGTAGCACCGAAGTCCCAATCGGCGCGTCCTCACTAATTCTAGTCACCGGACTTGCGACGACGAACTCCGGTGGTTGATCCTCCACATCCTGGACTTTCACAAGTATAGCTGCTGTCCCAGTATTCACACGACCCTGGTTAGCTCTATCCACAGCCAGAACACGCAGCTGGTAAAGGGATTTCCTCTCGTAATCCAATGTTTTCGTCAGTCGAATAACTCCTTTGCCGTTTACGGTTTGTATTGCGAAGTTTTCCACGTCGTCGTCTAATTCTTGCAGGTGGTAAAGAACCTGTAATTTCCATGGATTTGAAACAAGATTTTCCTGAGAATTGCGAATAAAAATCAAAATAATAATTGTTTATTTTTGTATGTTGATGTTTGTTTGTTTACATCTGACAATTATGTCAGATGTCAGAATATCAGTCATTTACCATCTGTCAGTGTCAAAAGTGAACTTCCGGTATACTTAATGAATCAACTTGCAAACTTTTTGTGCTAAAACTCTTTGAAGATCAATTATTATTTTTAAATTACTTGCTTTTTTTCTGAAAGAAAGCAGCCAGTAATTTATAAAAATAATGTTATGGAAAATTCTTGAACATTTAAAATAAATAGTGTTGAGTGTTAACAAAAAGGTTGGTAAACTGAATCCGGGGCGGTAACGTTCAACAGTTTTAGAATTTTTTTAACAGTTCAAAACAAATTTAAAACGGTAAGTCACTCTGATTAGGTAAATTAGTTTATTTGTTTTTTCCTAATACCTATCTCAAAAATATCAAAATATTTCTTTACGTATTTGTTTACACTAGAAACGATTACCAAATTTAAAACGGTAAGTCACTCTGATTAGGTAAATTAGTTTATTTGTTTTTTCCTAATACCTATCTCAAAAATATCAAAATATTTCTTTACGTATTTGTTTACACGAGAAACGATTACCATTAGGTAAGTACGGGTATGTATTGTCTATACTTACCTGTACCTATATTTAATTCAGAGTACAGATATTAAACTATTTATTGTTAGTGACTATTCTAAAGCCTTACCTGCCCATAAGCACCTTCGTCAAGATCAGTAGCTTCAACAGTAGCCAGCACACCAGGAGACGCGTCTTCTTTCACAGTAATGGCCGAAGGGTACGGTTTGAACACCGGTTCGTTGTCGTTTACATCTTCAACTAACAGTAAGAAGCTTTGGGTTATGAAATTTCCTTCGCCTAGGTGTCCGTCTGTTAAGGTTAGGACGAACGAGTATTCGTCGCGGACCTGTAATACAAAGTACGACAATATTAAGTCATAACATAACAACTTGTTAGTTCTCACCCAGCAGTCTGTGTGTACGGACACGCAGGCAGACGGACAAGTAAGTAATTATAAAAGTGTTTCTTGTTCCTGGAAAATGTTCAAGAAATTGTTGGTAATTTTGCAAGAAATTTGCACTTGAAAAAATTCTTTAGCAAAACTGTAATATTCCCACAAACTCATCATTCGAGAGATGTTCCCGGTTGAATACATCTTGGTAGTCTGCTTTCCTAGTTTTACGTATTCTAATTTCCAAGCAATAAAACCGTTTTTGAAAAATATATAGCAGTGCTGAAGCGATGTTCAGAAGATTTAGATAAAGGATACCTGGTTTTATTGCTGTAAGTTATATTTACAGCAATAAAACAGATATAGGATAGGCACAGCTTATTTAACTTAATTATACGTTGTCTTCGTTATCCATAGAATTAACTCACCTCTCTATCTAATTCCTTAATTAAATAAATATTAGCTTCGTTGGATGAAATGGCTTCTATTCTTATTATATTACTACCAACTTGATCTCTAATGCCAAACTTAAGAGTATCTCCGTCGGGGTCAACGCCTCTCAGTCGGTATATTATACTACCTGAAAGTAAATATAACGGTTTAAATACTAAGTAACGTTCTTAATTCACAGAAATAAAGGTAATTAGTTAGGCAAAATTTAAGTGAGTAAATCACCTTCATTTCTAGGTGAATGCGTGGTGGTTTACGAAGCGTGATAGGTTGAATACTATAATAATATTAAATACTAGAAGTGCCACAGAATTATAGCCGCGTAAGTCCCTATCCCGCGGGTATATTAGGAAAATGTACCTCGAATGTAACATCCCATCATTTCGATGAAGACAAGGACAGTTAACCTAATAAAACCTCACTTAGGCATTATGGGGCTCCCACTTCACGGCATTGTATGTTGGTAACTTGCCCTGATTTAGAGGTTTTCGAAAATCTATTCTGCATTGCTTTTTATTATGACTTATGTATGAGATCTAGACCAACCACTTTTATTCTACAACTTTTGGAAATTCGATGTAGTTTTCGAAAATTTTAAGTTTAACGTGTACTTGAAAATCAGCTGTTTAGTAGAGTGAGAGGTCATTAACCTTAAATTGTTCTTTCATTTAGAATGGAATGGAATAGAAAAAACTCTAATTTCCAAAAGTCGTAAAAACAAAAGTGAAAATATTTCTAAATATTTTTAATAAAATACAAAGACGTCTAGAACAAACCCATTTCGCCTTTCGGCCTAAATGATCGTCCTAGAAACAACCTGTATGTACGGTACATAAGTTAAATTACTTCCAGAAGGAAAATTGTCGCATTAGAATTATCCAAAAATCATTACAATACCATTTCAGTTAATCTTTAATATGAATAATAAAATTTGTCATTGTTTGATAGAACGTTCTTTGGAGGATACCGAGTAGATAGGTATTTACAGTTTCGATTGCAGTTCAATTTCAAGTTATAATTTCATTGCAATTTTAATGTTGTAAGGAAATGTTGGACAATTCCAATGCAGGAATATTCCTCATTTCGAAATATCTACGCGTATAGATGTACGGTAAAAACGTAGCATTAAGTACGCTTTATGGGATTAGACAACCATTAATTCTCACATAATACCTATACCTATCAACAATATGATACTGTAGTATTGGTGTCAGGGTGGAATGGATAAACCATTTAAACCAGAAGTTGTAAGGCTTCGCTGTTTGCGTCGGCAACAGTCGCCAAGGTAACCCTACCTTGCCTGTTACATTCGACCCCTTGCATGAGTAATTTCCGGTGTCTGACGTTGTATTCACGGTAAAATGCACAGGAATATTGTTGTTTTGATAATTACTAAACAGAGCGCCGAGACACCGACTACTGGGTAAAATACTATAAACGAATGCTAGGACTCAATACGATCCGACAACATGGGACATTCGCCAATCCGGAGTAGGCTCCCGCGGCGAATGTCCCATGTTGTCGCCACGGGAGCCTACGCCTAGCTTTCCTAGCCTGCCTAGCTTTCTAGAAGAGGCCCTTGCCTAACATTGGGACAAATTAATGACAAATGAACACAAAAATAAGGAAGTTATTTAGTAGATATGTTTGTTTCTCTCTCACGCAAAAACTTATGAACCAATTGGGTTGAAACTTGGCATGCAGATAGCTAGAGAACTGTATTGACACTTAGGCTTTTTATCCCGATATTCCCGCAGGATCGGGACTTATTGCGGGTGTGAATCGAAGTGCAACTACGTTAGTAATGGATATATAGAACTTACCAACAGGCGTATCTGGACCTTCCTTCAATCTTACAACGATTTCTGACTGTCCATCTATAAGAAATCTAGGAGGTCGATTAGCCCCGACCACTTCTATAACCATCAATGTCACAATCCATTTGTACAGAGTCGATTTTAATCTAACTTTTGGCACTTTTGAGCTCTGCATTGTAGTCACCTTACGCTAAGAGAGTCATGTGTTAGGATCGTGAGCATTTTCCGATTGTTTCCTTCACACGGTTTCTCTATTGGAACAGTGGATGCCAAGTTCTACAGTGAACCAGTGAAAGTGTCGTCACCTCACGATCTATTTAACCTCCAGTACGTGTTCGCGTTAACCTGCAAGAAATTAGTATTCGTTACTTTATTGATCGTTTTGAAAGGTAATTGTTTTGTTAGAGCTTGGAAGTAAGAGTGTTATTTTTCTCTCAGAGACGTAGGTAGATTACAGACTTGGATTGGAATTAATATTTTTACCGGACTTTATCTTTTTGTTTCTTTTGTTTTCGTACATCTTATCTTACTTCTTACTAATATTATAAACGGGAAAGTTTGTATGTATGTACGTGTGTGAGTTTCTTACTCTTTCACGCAAAAACTACTAAATCTTGGAATACTCGTATAGGTAGCTATAAGACCTGGAATAACACATATTCTACTTTTTATCCCGATATTCCAGCGGAAACGAGATATGCGCGGTTAAAACCGCAGGGCCCAGCTAGTAAATATAAATATTATATTCCGAAATAATAGACGAAGACGTAGCAAAATCTTTTATCTGCTTTCGCTCTTAGAAGAAGAATAATTTTGTTCAAAGTAAAATTCTAATAGCGGCTGGAATTATTTGGGAATCCCTTCGACCGTAGCCTAGGAAAGGTCAGTTGTGGGTTTGCATACTCAGTAAAAACCCACACTCACCATTTGGATTTATTTACTAAGTATCTAAGCCTCCTAAAAACCACTGTAAGTTTTTACTTGACTCGAGATCCGAAAGAGTACGTACGTACATGAAGTCAAAGTGAATAATTCCCTACATTTATCCTATCCTACTAATATTATGAAGCTGAAAGTTTTTGCGTGATTGAGTAACAAACACACATAGTGTTTGTTACTCAATCACGCAAAAACTACTGAACCGATTACGATGAAACTTAGAATATAGGTAGCTGGATACAGGAATAATACATATATTTTTATCCCGATATTCCCGCGGGAACGGGACTTACGCGGGAGAAACCACGGGGCGCAGCTAGATAAATATAAAAACAAAAATTGTTAAGCCGTAAATTAACTTGTAAGTATTGTGAAACATTTTTAACATTAAGATTTACATCTTCTCCCAGAAATTTTCTGTTAACTTTCAAATATGTTAAAATATTACAAATTAACCTCAGTACTCCCAAAACAAGTTCACCAAACAAATGGTAGTAAAACCATTGAATATTCATTAGGTATTTTCTCTCGTCTGTTATTTACCTACCTACAATTGTAAAGAAAACGAAACGTCCCTTCTTAGTGGGTTATCGTCAAATCGGGCTGGTAACTAGTGCGTGCAACATTTCCCCAGTCATCTGTGGGTGATTCTTTGTTGTAGGTAATGCCTAAGTTATGACTTACTAAGGTAAGTTATAGAGATAACACCCAAATAATTTGAAACAGTCATTTTTTAAAAACATTTTACAATGAGAAATCATGATCAACAATCCTTAAAATACATTTGTCCTTGTAAAATATTTTAGCCTTGGATTGGAGAGTGTGTTCTTTGTCATGTGTAGGTAATTCATTAAAGAAAGGATTTTTCTAAATTCCCACGGGATCACTTACGCGGGTGAAAACCGCGGGACGCTGCTATAGTTTTATTAAAATTAGGCGCGCAATCAAATTAATTTAACTCTATTTCCCAAATACTTTAAATCTTTTTTCTAAATAATAATCCTAAATGACATGACACTTGGCACATCTAAACTTACTAATAAATAAACTAGGTCCGCGTACTTTCTAGGAAATTGAGAGATAATGATGTCGTTTAAGGTCGAATGCGACAAGTGGGTATAAGTAGAGTTCCGTAGTTATATGCCGCTACTATGTGAACATTATGGTCTCTGGAGCATGTTAGTAGGTAATATGTCGACTTATTTGTTAGGGACCGTCTCCACGAGCGTTAGAATCGCGGCGATATTGTCGTCGAGCCACCTATTTCTACATATGAACGGGTCTCCACATGGCGATGTTAACGCGGCGGTGCGTTTTATAGAAATAAGATAATTATCTAACGCTCATGGAGACATGGTCCCTAAGTGTTTGCTAAGTAAGTACTTAGGTACAGATTCAAAAGTGGCTTCCTCCGTAGATTTTATCATCACATTGTTTTGAACTACAACAGAATCCTACAAACTTAACTTGGACACTATAAAGTAAATTTTGCGAAATATTTTTTTTTATATTAGGCATCAATTTTAAAACTTTACTGTGAGGAACGACTTTTGAATCTCACTTACCCGCACTTTTAAACCTACCTGCTTAAATTAATTGATAAGTACATCAATAGTTAATAACATATTTGAGACTGGTACATTCAGTAATATACTTAGGTAATCAGACTAATTAGTCATGCAGATTTATAAAGTTTGATGATATAAATACATTTTTCCAACATAATAGAGAGATAGACCATTTAGCGATATATTGTTAGACTAAAATGTGAGAGTAAACATTACACGTGGCGATTTAATATAGCTATTTTAGTTTACAACACTGCTTTTCTCATTTCTTTTCGCTTTTCTATTAAACAGATGGATAGTACCTAACAGATGAAAAAGACGTTAATATTAGTCAGGTTTTGTTACTATCAAATCAAATCAAATCAAATATTTATTTATTAACTATGACACTTATTACACATTTCTCAAATTACATATATCAGACATCGATTCTACACTAAGCACAAGCTTGTATCGCAGTAACCGAGGAACCAATATAATGCAATATAGATAGACGCCTAATAAATCCATAAAAATATATACCTTATTAACTAACATACATATAAATACTATATACTCATATTATGACTATGAACTTTGCTTTGCCGTACATAAAACTGCAGAGCAAAGTTTTCTTTAACACTTTTCAGGTCTTATATAAATAAACAATGGGAAACTTCCATTTTCTAAAGTTGATTACGAAGAAGCAACTAAAATACCGATTACATAACAAGGGACAATAAACAACGAATAACTTTTCATTAAAACTCAAAAAGCTGTGGGAAAAAATTACAAACTTGAGGCAAAATTCTTTTCCATACAAAAATACGAAAATTGCGTGGGTAAAATTCTCGTTAACTGCCGAATTACGAGATAATATTTTAACATAAAGCTTTTTTAATTACGTCAAAACAGTCTATTATTAAAAAAAACGTGTGCCAATAATGTAACATGGTTCATTCACTGGTTCATGAAACAATGACAATTACATAAAAACAATTAACGGAATGGCCTCGCGACCGCGGATGTGTAATACCAGTATTTTAATGAGCCGTTGACGCTATGATTTTGATAGACTGCCTTACTCACGCAAGGCTGCCTTTTTTTGGAAATTCTACATTATAAGAGAAAAGAACTCAATCACCATCCAAACTTAGTCGACTTATCCTTCCTGGATACACCCCCTGGAAATTTGAGCAAATAAACTTTTGAAATTCACACGATCTGTTAACATATCGCGATTACGATACTACGCGATTAAGAACCGGTAAAATGTAAATTAGAGCAAATATTTTTATTTCATAAAGCCTATATCTTCCATCACCACATGTATCTACCTGGTTTTATGGCTTAAACATATTTGCTGTAATGTCTTCATCCAAGGAGAAAATAGCTGGCTAGTACCTGTTTGTATATGAAGAACAAGTAAAATTCTCAGTCGGGTGCAACGAAAACTATTGATTACAGTTTCTATAGTCCTTTTGGTAAGATTCGAGTATTGTACATATGTACTTTCATGGGTACATTATGTAAATGCAAAGGTGACCCTATGAGATTCTAAAATAGATACGATAAGAAATAATTTGTTTTCAGCTAGTTTTAAAGAAGAAGATCTATAAAAAACGATTTAATTGATTTTATATCTACAAAAGCTAATTAATAGAGTAGTTTTCGCGATCCAGTGAATACACACCTCTATAAATACCGAATTGAACAACCACCTCGTGTTGCGTGAAACAAAAGGGTCAGCTAGCGAAACGGGTGCGAAGGCCAATGACTAGGTGCGGGTACAACTGAATAGGTAGGTGTCATACGCATCGGAGACTGACCTTAGGTAGGTATTTGGACGCACATTGAACTTTATAACTGTGGGAAATTAAAAATTAACATTGACAGTGCATGAATGTTTGACACATTCACCTTCCTCATATGTGAGGTTAGTTATTCGATAAGGATATTTTAATTACTGAGTATTGTAAGATTTTTAAGGCATCATTAATTTTTAGAGGATAGTACGTATTCTTCGAAGTTGCTTCGAAACAAATTACCTAATCTCCTTTATGAATTCCTACTAATAATATAAAGAGGAAATTTGGAGCGTGTTTTCAATTTTCCTGCGGAGTCGGGACTTAAGCTTAACCACGAGGCACTGATAGTTGTATCAAAACGAATGAAAACCACCGTCCACAAATAATATTTTAAAACTATGAAAATAAACGGATTGCTCCGCTCCTATTTCGCGTTGGTATGATAAAGTGCCTATATGATTGAAAAACTAATAAAAACTGTTTACCCATTCAGGATCGATGTCATAGAACGGAATCATAGATTGATGAATCACTGGAAATGTTGAAAGTAGGAAACCTATGAAAGTTGAAGAGGGTCGTAAAAACATAAAATTACAGAACTAATAGTATCTCAATCATATACATACCTACCTATTAATAAAAAATAAAATTGACAGTTATTTTCCTGTAGGTAGGTATGTAATAGCTAATTTGAAAGGCTATTGGAAGCTGTGGGTTGAGTTAATGTGTTTTCAGTACCAGTTATAACTTATAATTTATCTATACTTATAATAAAGGAAGAGAAGACAAAAAGTCTGGACTTGGAAGTAAATTTAAAAAAAAGTTGTCTAGAGGGCTTAGAAAAAGTAGTAGAACAAAATTATATAATTTTTAATTCATGTCTGTCTGTCTGTTTCTCTGTTTATCTGTCGGTTCTTTATACAATAAAAAATTACTTATCCGATTGAAATCTGGTTTTCAATATTGGATAGTTCTATTTTCGAGGATGGTCGTGGTATACTTTGCATCGAAATCCAATTAGTAGAACCTGAGTAATGAACGAAAAAGTGCAACCGCTTGAGAACCGCTCGGCCGCCCGCGCCCGTCATAACACGTTTTCACTTCTGCAGGCGAATCCGCGAGGCGCAGCTAGTAAAGTATACATAAAGAATTCAAAGTCCTGACTGGCTGAAATCAATTAGGTATCTAGAATAATTTTAACAAGGTCTTCAGTGCTTTGGAGGTGGTCCTGGTTGTTATCTCTCATAACAGCTAGTCGTAAGTTCAAGTCAGAGACCTTAAGGGCGACCTGATAGGTAACTCTGCACTAGGTGAGCCACACCACTACACGTAAGGAAGAAGAAACATTCTAGAATCCGACAATATCTTCATCAATCACTCACATTTCCACGAAGTGATTAATACCTAAATTCATATGTGTAACGGACTATTGTGCTTTCTCTTTATTTCGGCGCGCGTTGAACTCTTTTGCTGTACGTCTTTTGCGTATCGTAGATTAGTATTTTTCTCATCGAACGATTGTTTGTTAAGCGAATTAAATTTTAATGAAGATCGATATGGTGCGATGGGTAATAAATAATCTGATAGATGGTTACCAATTCAATTCCCGATGTTCTGTTCTTAAGAAGAAAAGTAGACGATAGCTGCTCAGTACTTATTCGTTTTCTGGTCACAATATTCCAAGCTTATTATTAGATAACGAGGTATTTAATAAAGGCTTTATTTTATTTATTTAGACAAGCTGGTCTCGTGAACAAGCTTGTTGAAGTTACTGGCGAAATATCGAGCTCCGAAAAATAAACATGGTAATACTTCGTTTTCTAATAATATTCATAGTGAAAATAACCATGTAAGTTTAAAATCATATGAGATAAATAAAGATAGATAAAATCGTCTAAGACACGTTGGAGCGACGATTTGCGCAAGACGGCTGGCACAAACTGGATGCGAGAAGCCGAAAATAGATCTAGGTGGCGTGCAATTGGAGAGGCCTATGTCCAGCAGTGGACTGCAACGGGCTGATGATGATGATGAAAATCGTCTAAGCTTAGTTACTTAGTTTGAGGTAAAACATAGTTGACGTTCCTGAAATCATCTATACATCAAAAAAATCCTAACATTTGGAAGGTGGTAAAAAACCATGAACGTCAGCAAAGGATCAGTCCTTTGCTGACGTACATGGTTTTTTAAGTGGTACCAGGTGCATATTTTAAAGTTTTTTTTTCTAAAACGATTCAGTAATTATTGGTTATTCTGCATGAAATAACGAACACTTTGCATGTTTTAGCGATATCAAGCATAATAAAAAATAATTGCTGAACCATTATTGAAAAACATGAAAGTTTAAATTATGCACCTGGTACCTTCAGTCCTTTCTGACCGTACGTAATAAAAGTTCGCTAAGTCTACTGTTCACAAAACTACTACTTTTTCTAATATTCGTAAGCAAGCTTAGTTTTCTAGGTACTTAGCTGTCGAACGATCGAAAGTAGTCTAAAAAAACAGTCTGCGGTTACTCTAGACGTCACGGTATGCGAATACATTGATCAAACCCAATTATTTGTGGCTTAATTTGAACAGAACACTTTCTGAGCGAGTTTTAATCAAATAATAACATATCTGGAGTTACGTATGAAGCTAACTATTTGAAGTTATTGTTACTCAAAGAGACTTAACTTTTTATAGGTATAGAATTTTGGGAAATCAGGTTTTAAGCTATCGTTACACCACTTTATTTCCCCGACAGATCATTGAGTAACAATACCTTCAAATTGTTAGCCTCACACATAGGCATATAGAAATTCGTGTCCATATCAAAATTTTGTTTTGATGTGTATTGTAGGAGTTGAATAAGGAAGCATGTAAATCGGGTGGTGAACCGACTGCATTAGAAGAGTAGAAGTGAGTCTCTTGTAACGTGTTTTTGAGAGATAAATCAATACACATCAAACTAACCAAGTACCTACGAGATGACCCTTTAACTTACTCTCGTTGCCTACTAGCCGCAGAAGGCAGAAGGCAATTTATTATCTTTAGAAATGTTTAGGTGCTTACATCAGGTGTTTCCTCTATTCCATTAGAATGTGAAATATCATTGTTTATAATAGATAGGTATCGAGTGGTTGTGGTTACACGGCATCAGTTGCATGTATTTGATTACTTAATAGTAGTAAGCGAATATCGGACGAGATTCTATGAAGTATCATTTAGGGATAATGTTTATTAAACTGATTTCTATTTGCAGTGAGTTGCAGAATGTGTTTATTATCGAATTTTTTTAGTTTTAAGTTTTTGCATGCCTCTTTATTTCATAAACTCGTGATTGCTCTGCTGTGTGAATGAATGTAAAAAACGCGTTTGTTTTAGTCAGATTACCTATTAACTAAACTAAAATACAATTAAATGTTTAAAGCCAGACGTAAAATTTCAACAGAGTAGCCATGAGCAACTTGTACTTGCAAATTAGTTTTCCCCAATTTGACATGGATTATTTAATTAACTATTTCTATAAAGTTTGCAGAATATGGCTTCGCACGGCTGTACAATATCCTGTATCAAGTTACTATTTTTGCAAGATCTATTATAATTTTATCGAATTAAGCTACAACAAAAAGGTGCCTAAATTGCCACTTTACAATTATTGTTAGATTGTAGTGTGTCAAAATTTTGTTGAATTGCGTATTTCGAAAATTACTCTTTAGTTTTGATTTCTTATACTGTTAAGATATTTAGATCTAGAATATCAAAATAATAAGTATCCCGTATCCCTAGAGCCGCATAAGGAATACTTTATCATGCTTCCGTTGAACTTGAATGCTAGGAAAAAAACGAAAAATTCCGTAATTTTGAGATTTTTAAACAGACAGACATAATAGTCATGTATGTTTGTTTTAGAATTTAAATATCTGCAAATATTACTAAGCGAATATTGAAACAAGCCGTTTTTGGAAAGCATTTTTTCAAGGAATTATTTACTTAGTTATTCACGGATCTTAGAGATAAACGTATATTGCAATCAATGCATGCTCGAAAAACTATTAAAATTAATGTATCATGTTTTGTTACGAAACTTCGAAAAGTAGAGTAGGTGAATTGTTATTGTAATTGGTAAAGTACCTGTGCAGTTAATTAATAGTTTATGAACGTCCCGATATTTATATATTTTGATGATCTTACTTCGATTGTTATCTATTGCTTTATTATTTAATTTTAGAGTAAAAAAAATTGGTTAACATTTAAGGCAATCTTTATGCACCATAATAACAATATTTTTGTCACCTAATAATGTTAAAATACCTATACAAAATTCAACTTATTTCTGGCATTAATCCCATGCTTGAAAAATACTTAATATTTCTACGTTCCAAACCTCTAGCTCACGAGTAGACATACATAACAAATATGAAAAAAAAACGTCAAAATTTATCAACCACATTACTTGTATCCGACTATCAGTTTGAGTTTTGATTTTATGAAAATACAATTTAAAATTATTAAATCATAGTTAAAATTATTTCTCATATCTCACTTTAGGTAAATTATTTAAAAGACCAAGTACTACTTTATAGTTTGCTTAATGTTATCATCATTTGAAGATAAAAATAGCTACCTTTAAAATAATGTTGTATTATTTTCTATAACAATCGAAGCTTTCCAACACCTGTTCAGTAATGATGGCTGTTGTTACTGTTTGAACGAGACCTGCAATTTGAACGAGACCTGCAATTTGAACGCAATCAAAGCATTTCACGTTGAATAGTAGTAAAATATTTGTTTGTTTCCATTTTACATTAATAAAATTACGATTTGGTTCGTAAAATTTTATGATTTATGTTATGTTTTTACCTTTTATTGTAAAGTCATACCTCGTAAAATTAGTTTTATAAATCATAACGTTCGTTAAGTTTTTAATAGGTTTAAAAAAATAGTAACTATGTTTTGTTTGATGTCCATCGATCTCGATGGTTAAATAGTCAGAATACTAACAAAGGTATCTGCCTATGATAGTTTTCTTATTCCGACTTATAATTACCCGTCTCTGTATAGGTGGGAATAATAGTGGGAAAAATTTAAGCCATGTAGGATATTTTTGGAGAATGTTATACTTTTTTTAAAGAAGAACATGATAAATACAATTTTAAATAGGTTATAAACCCCTATTAAAAAGATAAAAGGATGCAAAATCATATTAAAATGAAAATTCATTAAGGTCAAACTACGAGGCGCAGCTAGTAATACATAATAATGTCCAGTT
Organism: Idaea dimidiata; assembly: GCA_949358125.1. Classification (NCBI taxonomy): domain Eukaryota; kingdom Metazoa; phylum Arthropoda; class Insecta; order Lepidoptera; family Geometridae; genus Idaea; species Idaea dimidiata. Next base: position 20,424,641 of record OX442333.1, on the reverse strand, counting down.
GGTTGTCAGGGATCAGGTAGTTCAATTCAAATTCTCATCTCTAAAATATTTCATTTTACTATATTTAATAAAACAAAACACTTTATTTCACCGGGTTTAATCGCGTTTTATTCATGATTTTTAAACGACCGAGCTTTCGCCACCTTTACAGTTATGGCTTTTTCAAGGTTGCCTGAAAATAAAGTGTTAAAATGTAACTAAAGTGTTTAATGCAAAATCGCGAAAACCATAGAAGAAATTATGTTTAACAAAACAGTCAATGGAAACAGTTGTTAGTAGAAAAGATCCGGCGTCAAATAAAAACCAGGTGAGCGGCCATGTTACGCGAAGTATCTGGGTCTCCTCGCTTAATTATAGGGCATCTTCCTTATTGAGATACTGTCCAATGTTGTGTAGTGTTGATCTGTGTGAAGATGAGCGTTTCCCGTTTCTCAGTCCGATTTGTAGAGGAGTTTTTGTAGGTATGATACCCGTGTTTGTAGGGAACGTGGAATGTGCGTAGAGTTTGGTATTCTACGATGAGTTGCTGCCGTACCTTTTATAGATAGTTACGAATTTTATTTGTATTGTTATGGTAGGTAGGTTATGTTTTATGGGATACATGTTTTTTTTTGTAATAATGATACAGAACCAAGAACGCTTAGAAAAGATAGAAGTTCCACTCGAATTTTCCGGTTTTTCTTTATTAATTTCTGAAGCTACAATGATAATTTACGTTCGATTGTTAGGAAATACTCTAAGAGAAATACTCAATGACTACCTATAAGCGGTAGTAGACAAATAGTTCATTAACCCCGTCTATACCTACCTACCGTACTTATCACCTACAAGTGTTGTGCAGTCACCGTACAGGGGCGACCGACCATGCCATCCCCAGGAATCGAACTATGGTTACGTATCAAATGACGGTTTTTTTTGTGGGGAAAGGAAATGGTGGTTGTTCGTTTTGATGTGTTATTTTTAATCAGGAATGTTTTCTACACTACGTTTTTTAATTGCACACCAAGGTTTTATGTTTTGGTTCTTTGTACGTGGCCTTTTTTTTCTAGAATAATAATTAGACGGTACCTTGCGAAACTACAAGGGTTTGTTTTGACTACAAAACCGAAAATGTTTGTCCGAAATGTATTTTTGCTGCGATATTCCTTGGAATATTTTAAGTACTAATACTAAGTCAAGTTACTTACCTAGGTATATTAAATGTACATAGATAGATGCTTAGTAGCTAAATACTACCTATGTACGTAGGGTAGGTACAAATATTAGAATAGTCTGAGGTATGGTAGTGTGACATATTCTGTCTAAATTGTACTGAAAATATTTGTTCGATAACTGTCGCAGGCTACCAACTGCTTACTTACACTATTTGATACAAATTCAAAACTTAGTGTACTATCATGCCTATCTTTATTGAATAAATCGCACAAAAGCAAAATATAAAAAAAACCTGAATGCAAGTAGGTAGAAATAGTAACGGTTTTTACGCGATTAAAGTCCGAAATATTATAATAATTCAGAATATTCAGAGCACTGTTTTTACGCGGCTCTGAATAATCTGAACGACCGTTATTATTTCATAGTAGATTTAAGTAAAAAATAAAAAAAAGTATTTCTGCTTTCGTAGTTTTTCATACGGATTTGGTTCGGATTGGATTCGTGTAATCTTTTTTAACTATTCATCTACGTACTTTCGGTTTCGATATCATTATGCAACAAACCGTTAACTTTATTTCAAGTTTCTTTATTATTTTTTAGTTTTAGTATTTCCTTTAAGATCATTGAATGTTCTTCGCCTAATAATTGCTCGCCGGGAAATAATTTATTTTTGATTGGATAATATTTTGTAATAATGGAATGGAAGAATTGATTTAATAAGTTATCGTTGTTACCAAACATATTTTTAGTTATTTTATTCGATTCGATTTAGATATATAGATAAATTAACGATTTATTTACAAAACTCAATGTACATAATTATGTAGAATATTGAAATTCACAATTGTGCAGACCTCTCCATAAAACACGAATGCGTGTAAAATAGAAAGACAACTTTTTTTTTGTTTGGCAATCGCGTCAAAATCAATAAAAGATTTGTGTTATCTTTTTAGCTTTGATTTCTATTCAATGTTTTAGGAATTTAATATATTGGAACTAAGCGCTTACTAAACCCTCAAAACACAAATTTGGTATACATCCATAATTTCAAATAGGGATAATGAAATGAATGTATTACCTACTAATTTATAGCTCGTATACTAACACTGTATGCATCTAGATATAATTCTGCAGACAACTGCGTCTAATTATATGCAAACAGATCAATTATGCTGTCAATGATATGATTAAGCTCTTAAACAGGAAATAAATAAGGGAGAAAGTTGTTACAGCAGGCTTTTGATTAGGCTCTAAGATACAAGTATTACTAAGTAGCAATTACCACCTACAATAATATAAATAACATGCTTTAATAGTTTAAATATCAATTTTACGTATACATAACAAGAAGATCAAACAAGCTATTTCTTTCTTTTATTAATGCTTACTTAGATACTCCTAGGTATCATCATCATCATAGTATCAGCCGTAAGACGTCCACTGCTGGATATAGGCCTCCCCATTGATTCCGGTTGGAGGCGGCCTGCGTTCACCGCGAATAATACCCGGGTAAAATATTAATATAAGTATCAACACTCTTGTGCTTCGTGTTAGTATATCCTTTGTCTAGTACTCATAGTACAAGCCTAGTGCTTAGTTTGGGGCTAAATTGCACTGTGTGTAATCTCGTGCAATATTAATTTATTTTACACACCTACTGCTCTACAAAGTTACTTTATTTGACCAAAAAGATCAACGTAAAGCGAGTCTTTATTCCCTAGGTGCACAAAGTGCTCATTATAACTCTAGGGCATAAAGCAATTTAAATTTGGAACTAAGGTTCTGGTAGCATACGGCCATTTCGAACTGGCCACCTAGACATAACACATAAAAAAAATAAAAACTGGGCTATTTTTCTTCAATTTTTATGTCGACGGAAGAGTAAGGCAAAAAGTTTTAGTTAATATGAAGCCCCAACTTTTTTTTTCCATCGGCTAAGGCCGATGTTTGGTTTCGTCATTTGGATGTAAGATTGTGAAATTTAATTAATGTAGAGCTGTTTATATATTCAAACACGTTGCATTAATCTATTGTTTTGTTGTTAGTTAAATGCTTATTTTTGTAGCTTTTTTGTTGTCTCGCAGTAGATGTTTAAAGTAGAGTATGCACCTCGGTAATAAAGCCTGTCTTTATCTTGGGCGCTTGAATCCCACGCTTCACTCAGAATTTAGAATTATAAAGTAAGTACCAAACATGTGCTTACAGATATTTCAAATAGGTCCAATAAAAAGCGACACACCTACCTACATAATTAGGTAGTTATAGTATAATGATAGTTCCACTGACACTGATGGGATTTCTAGTACGATACCGATCATCGTATTGTTTAAGTTGCCATTTCTCACGATTTCCAATTGAACTGGCAAAAACTGATCTGTACAATGCCTCCGATGCGTTTCTATAGGAGATTTATAATATACATGGGGAATAATTATCATGTAGATAAATTAAATATAGTTAATAGAAATGATTTACGACATTCTGTTTGAAAATTATTATGTTGGTTGGATTCTTAACTGCAAGTATGTTGCAAGTTCGAATGCCGGTGTGAAGTGAATGTTTCTTCTACAAATCATGGTTGGGAATTTTCTTTACTAATATGTTTCTATTATCTCTAATTATGTTGTATTAGGGGTTAAAGTATGAAATTGCCGATTTGTACTGAAAATCTTAATTGTTTATTTTTTAAATTTTTAACAAATTTATTTAATCAAAATAGTTGCCATTATTATCTATACATTGCTGCCATCTAATGGGAAGGTTATTAATGCCTTTGCGATAGAACTCCGACGATCTAGACTGCACAAACTGTGTGAAAGCATTTTGTACTGCCTCCTGGGAAGAAAACTTCTTGTCACGTAGATAATTGTCCAAATCACGAAAAAAATGGTAGTCCGTTGGAGCAAGGTCTGGTGAATACGGAGGATGACGAATGGTTTCTAAGTGCAGTTCCTGAAGGGTCAAAATGGTTTCTCGTGCTGTGTGAGGTCTCGCGTTGTCGTGGAGCAATAATGGTGAAGATCGATTCATGAGTCGGGGCTGTTTTACTGCTAGTTTTGTCAACATGGTTCGGAGTTCGGCACAATAGACATCTGCCGTAGTTGCTTGACCAGATCGAAGAAAACTATAGTGAATAACTCCATGCTGAGACCACCAAACAGTTACCATTACCTTTTTATTGGTAAGTTTTGCTATAGGACACTGTTGTGGCATTTGACCTGGGGTCAGCCATTGCATTTTTCTTTTCCTATTAACATAAAGAATCCACTTTTCATCACATGTTACAATTCGATCCAATATTCCTTCATTTCTGTACCGGTTCAACAAGGCAACACAAGTTTCAGCACGCGTTTCTATCTGCAGATCAGTAAAATCATGTGGCACCCATTTTTCGTATTTTTTTATTTTATTGATTTGACGCAAGTGAGTCAATAAAGTGGGTAAGGTAACGTTAAACCATGCCGCTAATTCCTGGGTAGTTTGACTAGGATCGGCTTCCACTATCTCTCTTAATTCATCGTTATTCACCTGTGTGGGCGGTCTTCCTCGTGGCTCGTTCTTTAAGTCGAAATTTCCATCACGAAAGCGTTTAAACCAAAATCGCACGGTGCGTTCATTAGTAGACCCCTCTCCAAACGCAGCATTGATATTGCGGGCTGTTTCTGCCGCGTTAGTTCCGCGTCGGAACTCGTATTCAAAAATCACTCGATTTTCGCAGTATCCATCTTTCTTGTCTAAATTGAATAACAAAAACAATTGAAAGTCGATATTCAAATGTTTCACATTTTTTAAAAAAAGAACATCACAGAAACCATTTGAAAAAAGTCTCATTCGAAAACCTCAAACCATGAAGATTCTATGTCAATTCAAAGAACCTATAGCAATAAAACGGCAATTTCATACTTTAACCCCTATTATTATCCCAAATAGATGAGGTCAATCTATTATTTTCAAAAAATATCAATATAATGTGAATGACCTAACTGGTATGTGAACAGGCTGTGTTCGGCGGATTCATCAGATTTTCTCTAATGGAAAAACAAACAAAGTTTCTATTACTTGTATTTTCATGTGAACAAGGGGGAAAGCTTTATCTTTCTTTATGTTTATTTAATGTACGTAGTAGTTAATTAAAACTTTGATAGACAGAACAAACACGAAATGATTGTCATCAGTAATACAAATGAACCAGTACGTAGGTTTCACATTTCGTAGCTTAGCGTGAATTAGTGTGATCTTGTACGGGTTAAGCAACGACTGGTGCGATTATTACTCGGATGGGTTAAATGCAAATAGAAAATTGTACCTCTCGGCTTCGTGCCACCATTCGAAGCCGCGGCGGACATTTGAACGATGTTATATTTCATTCAAAATGGCATAAATTAACCTCTCAAATAAATAAAAAAATCGTTAATACCTCACACACAGCTTGTTTTATTCAATTTCAACATCGTTTTATCCTTGTTGAAAGACCCTTTATATGGCAAAAAATAATTTTCTGGAACTCCTTCGTGCTCCTTGGTTAAACTTTGTAGTCGGTAAGAGGCCTCAGGGCGAACTGGAAACTGACACTGGGAAAGTCACACTACTACACGAAAAGTAGAAGAAGCGGGATTACAAAAAGTATACCTAAGTAATTACTTAAGCTAATAAATTCCTTTGAGTATAATTAATTATAGGTAGGTTCTGAGGTATGGTAATGTGTAGACTGATTAATCATCTGCATATTTTAAAAAATGAAAGTGGACGGGTAGAGTAACGTAGGTCTTACTTAGAAACTGTTTTGTCGCAGTATGCTAATTATTTCTTTTTGCCATCTATCTTACTGATATTAAAAAGCGAAAGTCTACTCCTTTATTAACAAACATAATAGTATACAGTCAGTTATTTGAGGGATTAGAACTTACGCGAAGTTAAAAACCAATAGGATTCAGCTTTATAAAGCTAGACGTATTTATCAGATTAACAAAGAAGGTTTAATATCGTTATATTCCTAATCAAGCATTAATTTGCAATTGCATCTTAATGCATTTAATTTTAATTGAAGAACACATTGGCCTAACTTGGGCCTACCGATCTTATCCTACTAATATTATAAAGCTGAAAGTTTGTGAGTATGTGTGTATTGTATATGAGTGTTCGTTACTCAATCACGCAAAAACTACTAAACCGATTGCGATGAAATTTGGAATATAGGTAGCTGGATACCGGAAATAACACATTGGCTACGTTTTATCCGGATATTCCCGCGGGATCGGGACTTACGTAGGTGAAACCGCGGGGCGCAGATAGTCTTGAATAATGTGTGGATTGAGAAACGCCTGTCATTACAGCCATTGCTTGGATGGGTGACCGATAATGTATGTGACAAAAAAATATTATTGCGAGTCCCTCCGTGCTTCGAAAGGCACGTAAAATATGGTTAGCGTGATCTATGAGAGCAAGTTAGGTCAAGTTAGAGGGCTTGAAGCGACCTGAAAACTCTTGCATTAGATGAGTGTACTATACCTAGATAAAAAGAAGAAAAATGCAGGTAAATATAAAATACTACGTTCTAAAAGGAACCTCAGAACCTACTACTTGTAGTTTCTGAGATTTCGTGATATGTGAATGAGTCAGTGCTTTTCCTTATCTATATAAGTACTTATAATAAAGGAAGAGAGGACAAAACGTCTGTACTTGGAAGTAAATTAAAAAAAAATGTCTGAGGACTTACAAAAAGTATACTTAGTCGAACAAAATTATATAATTTTAAAAATTCATGTTTGTCTGTTTCTCTGTCTGTTCCTTATATATACAATTAAAAACTACTACTAACTAAACTGTCCGATTGAAATCTGGTTTTCAATATTGAATAGTTCTGTTTTCTAGGAACGTCGTAGTATACTTTGCATCGAAATCCAATTAGTAGAACCCGAGTAATGAACGAAAAAGTGCAACCGCTCGAGAACCGCTCGGTCGCCCGCGCCAGTGATAATGCGTTTTTCACATCCGCGGGTGAAACCGCGGGGCGCAGCTAGTTATTAATATAGATAATGTCAATTTAACTCTACGTCAAAATCAGTTGATGCTTTCTTATGGCAGGTACGTAAATAATAGCCATTGACCCATAAATTGAGATTCGATCTGTCACGATCTACTTAACCCAATAATAAGTGTGGCCATAGCAATAGCAATAGCAATGGCATTGCAAACAGTTCACGCAACGAATGATAAGTAGCGTGAATCTTTGCCTGTAATTAATGTACCAAATTTTAGTTACATTTGCATTTTTAAACTTAGTTTGGTTTGAACAGATAAGGTGGGCTAATTAACCCAATTTTATACTGAATGAACTACACTTAGAATTTAGAGACTCCGTCAACCTCGCGACCAAAACTCTTTTAACGTAGTCGAATAGTCGTCGTATTTTTATTTATTTAATTTATTTATTTATTATTGGCAAATAAAACAAACTAAAAAAAAACATAATGCCGGCCGTAAATCACAGTGATTTCTCTAGCGTGCTGATTTGTAATCAGCACGTACGTACTTATAAAATGTTCTAAAATTAACAAGTTATTTAAAAATAATAATAGTAACGCGAATAAGATCGGGAAAAAAAAATATGAGTATACAAATCGTGTTTCTAAGTTTAAAAAGTTTATCGATTTTTAAGTGTGAGAATTTGGAGAATTAGTTGTGATAAAATAAAGGCAGAAAAATCTAACCAATTGATTCTTCCAATACTACGATAGTGAAAATGATAGGGAAATGTTTCAAAAATATTTTTTTTTCTAGCCAGTATCATTCCGAATTCGAAATAAAGAGAAAATAAAATACTGTCAACTTACGAAAAAAAAAAAACGTCCTTGATTTCCGATCGCTTTCCAAATTCAAAACGTTACGATGAACGATGTTCACTGCACTTCCGATATCCGCGCGTGAGTGTCGTAGGACAGGTGCGGTGTATCCGCGGGCCGGTCGCGACTGTGAGGGAGGCCGAGGTGAGTCGGTGCACGGTTCGTGACTCAGTTAAACCCCTCACTATGGTGTTTGTCAATACGGCGTATCGTTGTTAGGAGGAAATTTACTAATTATATATCAGGATCCAGATAATGAAATATACTAATCATTTATTGTCAAAACGAGTAAAGATATCTAACATACGACACGTTGTCGGAAAATTTTAAAAAACATACAATTTATCTAAGTAGTAGGTTATTTAGCTTGCGATTTTTGTTGTTAAATGTGTAATTTTGCATCTACTCATAACATTAATTTGATTAAGAGCTTCTTCTTCTTCTTTTTATGTAGTGGTGTGCCTTATCTAGTTTTAGAATTTTCATTATTTTTATGAGTAGTACAGATTATTGGTTATTTCAATATTGGTGCAGCTTTATTTTACCTATACTAGAACTAGGTAGAGAAACAATTTTGTTAAATCTGATTATTACCAGTTTTCTTAAAAAAATCTTTGTTAAAGTAAAGATTTAGAGACGTTTAAACCTCCAACTCTTTTAAACTTAAGATCCCTATGTACAATAATTTGCCAATATAAAAAAAAAACACTCCTTACGTTACCTTTAAACAAATTCCCGCTACAAACGAATAGTTCACGTACCCATTATTTCCATTTCAAAAGTTAACGCTACATTTTAATTTAGCCACCGTCTCCACCGAACCAAGGTGGTCGGCAACTCGGCATATGTTTAGCTCAGTACCTACCAGTCATGGTCAACGATCTGGACTGCAAATAGGGTGTTCGGTCACGCTTCAGATGGCATGGCCACACCAAAAACAAGGAAAGAATATGGCTGGTACGTTATAGCCATAAGGTACGCTGAGTTGTAATGGCAAATGAAAGTTAAATCAATGGAACGTGTACGTTGATATATTTAGTATGCAGTTGTTGCAATTCTTCGTTAAGTTTCTTATGGTATTTTAATACTATTAAACTATTGGCTTAGCACTTATTTATTAGTATAATATTAGTATAGTATATATAGCCAAAATTGGCCGAAACTTTCGGAACACCCTCGCCTAACATCATTAAAATTTGAATTTAATTTGAAAAAATAATAAAAATATAATATTATTCATATATTTTTTTAATCTATACTTATAATAAATCTGTAGAGTTGTCAATTTTGTACATTGAATAAATTTTCAAAAAAAACTATCAGGGGGTGATTGATTAGTTATCGATACTGATGCCAAAAATGCAATCAGTAAATTTTTTGTCTGTCTATAGCAACAAAAACTACTAGACGGATTTTAACGAAACTTGGTACAATTATACTTCATACTCCTGGGCAGGTTAATATAAATTAATGGTTACAACAAACTCAAAATACTGTGTTTCAATTTCATGTCCTGATCAACCTGGACGATGATGCTATCAAATGGCTGAAACAACATAGAATAGATCTCTAATTTTATCTTAATATAGCAAACTGTAACGCCATACGAATAAATAAATAAATTTCATGTCCTAATAAAATGCATCAAATTTCAGTAATTTAAGGAATAGTTTCTTCTATGGTTTTCGCGATGTAATTTGTCTATTTTTTTTTTTTTAACAAACAAAAAACAAAAAAAATAGACAAATTACATCTCAGTCAACCTTGAAAAAGCCAACTGTAAAGTTGGCGAAAGCTCGGTTCAAATAATGAATAAAAACGCGATAAAACCGGATAAATAAAGTGTTTTATTAATTTAAGGAATTTCATACTTGACCACGTGAGTTTCGGTTTGTGAAGCCAAAGACAAATATTCGGTTTCGGTTTCGGCCGGTTTCTACGTTATGAAGTAACAAACATACATTATTTTACATACTTACTTACTTAAGTATAAACTTTCACATTTATAATATTAGTACTTAGTAGAACTGATAGCTCTATGTACCTTGGCCGTGGAAACCAGTTGCCGAAACGTCGAGGTAAATTTGTTTTAGAAATATGTACACCGCGATCTAGATCTTCTAGTTCTAATAATAATAATAATGAAAATAACAAGAACAGTAAGAGTAAGTACGTTTCTTATTACTTTACGGTGACATATACATACATAAGTATTTGACGTTTAAATAAAGCAAAAGTACACAAAAAACATCGTTTTTATAATAAACTCCAGTGAAGATGAACGTTTTGTAGTAAAAGTAAGTAAATATAGCAGCAAATATAGCGTGGCATTTCGCCATGGGTCGATGGTGGTAATGCGGGCCATTACTCGGTTACGCAGGTTTGATCACGAGCAATAGTTTTTACTTAGAACTGAGCTAAACTCAAAATCCGTGTAGGGTTCATCGAAAATGGTTGATTGTCTCATGAACTAATATTGTTAATAAAACTTATTTTTTGTTGCATTTGTATGTGACATAGTTTCACATATTAATGTAGAGAAAGAGTGTCTGTGTATTAAAGATCATTTAAGTTTTGTTTTTATTTCTGTAAAATAGCAACAGTCACCAAAGCAAAAGTATTCACGTTTCGGGCACTATATAGTGTTATACTAGTAGGTGTAGGTGCAATAATTGGGAAGGTGATTTATGGCGGCGATAGATGATAATTATCGGTCCTTGTCCGATTGCATATAAATGAGCGAGATGGAATTGCGTGAATAAATCTACAATTTCTCGTAAAATTAACGAAGATTAAAATAATATTTTTATAAAATGCGATGAAGAGGTTCTAGGTATTGTATTTTCTAATATTATGATGCCTATAAGAAAATGTAGCGGTTAAGGATTTAGAAGAAAAATTGATTTATTTTGTAAAACAGGGGTAACTTTGCCAGTTTAGTAGTGGTATTTAAAGTTTTTTTTTATTGTTTTTGAAATGAAGGGGACACTATTTGTATCATGTACAATAACATAATACATCGTTTAAAGATCTATTTGATACCGGTTATGAAGAAAACTATTCAATCGGAAGGGATTTCACATGAGTCGCGTCCTTAACTATTAGCTAACTTACGGAATATTTTGGTTTGTTTTTATTTTAATAGCGATTTTGTTGTAAAACTTAAACCGTAATTTACAATAAATGGTTTTAACTTATTTTCTTTAACTGTTTTCTTGTTGGCTTACGTACGACATTCCATTTGTATTTCAAGTACAAAAATGAAACAAACATGCAGGAAAAGAACCAAGAATAGTTCCTGCATTTATTAACCTCTTCGGAATGTTAGTGGGAATCTTTGTAGGTAAATTGTACTGAGTTTTATGAAACACTTTGTTATGATACATAATGTTTCTTTAAAAGTTTTTTGCGTGTTTCGTAGCACGAACTACGAATAGGTATGTCTAAAATTATTTAACCTGTTCGTGGACAGCCATGTAATTTTACAAGATATCAATTAAAACGAAATGAACAAACGTGGTGTAATTTAGATTAGCTATTTTTTTGTTTTACGAGTATAGTTGAATTTTAATGCATCATATAAAAATGTATACCTTCTTTATTAAGGTAGAGGTACGTCTCACTTAACAAACATTCTGGGGTAAATTAAACATTGGAATTTAAGCCAATAATATTTGGCTTTACATTAGTTTCTCTCAAGGAGGGTAGGTGTCAGGCAGGCGGGCCGACTGTAAAAATATTGCCAAATCTATTTGCAGTAGGCGTGGTCAGTGATGGATGACTTGCATACTGTGCCAACCCCAAATATATTGGGATTTTGGCGGACCCTGAGCTACCCTGAGAGGGATGCAACCAGGAACATCGTAGATGAGATAAAATAGAGTAATTTGCTGTAGAAAAGACATCTATGGCACGTCGAGCGATCACTACACTGTGACACAAAAGTTTGCGGCTTAGATTCCGCCAGGAATTAGTACATATGCTGATACAAACCTCTGTTTCCTGCGCTGAGATGTGTATCATATGATGTATTTACAAAATAAAAGTGTTAGATAATATTAAAGCTCTTGTCTTATTGTACACATAGGTCATAACACAAGCCTTAGCTTAGTTTGAAGTTTCTTATGAAGAACAAAATGGAATTCATAGTTATGTCAATATATATTTATCAAAGAGCCTTACTAACAAAGTCGGTCTTGTTCTACTGATGTCTTCCTTCAGTAAATGAGCGTGCTACATCTTAGACCATGTCATCACTTACCATCAGGTGAGATAGTGGTCAAACGCTCAGCTATCGTATAAAAAAAGTGTAACTTGGCCCGTGGTTTAACTATCGATAAAGTTAACTGTCTAACGGCCGGATACAAAACGCCAAAAATTTGTGGTCTACAGCAATTGAACAGTTTCGTACCTTCAAAATTAGAAAATTTTGAGAAGCGTTATTCGGCCTTAAAATATAAAAAACCGAGCACAACTTCAATTAATTTTGATATTTGGGATTTTAGGCAGATGAAATAAAAATCAAAACATAAATTTTCATAATTTATTCAAATCGTATGTAGGTATTAATTTGTAATTAGGTAATTATAGTACATAAGAAGATGACTGCAGTCAAACAATCTCGGACAAACAATCACGATCTGCGAACATTCATGGGGTAGGTAGGGAATAAATACGTAGACAGCACCGACGACGCAGTGATTGGGCACTTTTTTTTGTAATATCAGCCACCACACAGGTGCGGTATTGTATTACCGATTCCGATTTTTATCAAAGCGATATTTACTTTACGAAACAAGAAGCATGCATTAAAGAGCAAACTTAACAAAAGCATAGTTTTTTTTTGTCTTCGTGACTTTGTATTAAAAAAAAACTAATTGTCCGCTTTTAATTGCGTTATTGGGTTCAACATGACGAAGGTGTCTACATAGGCACGGAAACGTAGGAACGACAATGCTGTTAATAAAAACAACGCGATTAAAATCGAAAAAAAAAGAGTTTCATTTTAACAAAATGAGTTTCCAATAGTTACTTGAAGCAACTTTATCAATTAGGCAGACAGTAGGTACTGCAGCCCTAGACAACATTTTTATCGATTAACGAAATCGCAATCGACAGATTTTTTTTGTATGAAATTGACATAAGGTAGCGAAGAGTCACGTGACTTTTCGGGAACTTATATTTAAATTTCATACAAAAAAATCTGTCGATTGGCGATTTCGTTATTCGATAAGAATGTTGTCAAGGGTTACTGATGTCTCTAGGTAGGTAGGTGCTCAAAATTTTTGTGAAAAATAAACAATATGCCATTGGTTTCGTAATCGCTTCACATATCTACAGTTGCGTAGTAACACGTATAAAGCTTCAATCATGCGGTAATGCCTACCGCATGCGTTTTTGCGATATCGACTTTAGTACATTTGCTTTATAGAAAGCAGCAGTGTGTGTGATGTATTATAACATAAACGCATGCGTTTTAGCAGAAAAACGCACCTATGTGGGAGTGGCTTAAATAAAATACTTCTGAATATCAGGATTTATTACTAATAGATTCATAGTAAACTGTACTCAGATTTTGAGCGAAGAAATAAAACATACGCTTTTTTAAATTCATACTAATTACCTACAGGTATTTCAAGACTTTTTAAAACTCCTAATCAAAATTTGAATTTTATTTCCTTTCTTTGTTTTATGATTACAATGAAAAATGATCACTTCTACAAATGACCATAATTTCAGAATTGGACCTTTTCTAGAATTGGCCATAATATCTGGATATGACTACTTTTACAAATAACCAAAATGTATGTTTATGGCCGCTTCTACAATTGACCACAATTTCCGGATATGACCTCTTCTAGACCTGACCATAAAATCTGGAAATGACCACTTTTACAAATTACCATAATTTTTGCTTATCCATTTCTACAAATGACCATAATTTCAGAATATGACCTCTTCTACAAATTACCATAGTTTTTTGAAATTACCACTTCTACAAGTGACCATTTCTTCTGGATATGACCTTTTTTGTCGACATGATTATACGTCAATAGAAATGGTTAACAGAAATCCGTCTTCTGATTATAGACATGTGTGGTGGTACTTAGTTTGGAGCTAGATAAGGTAATGTGTGTATTCTTCTGCAATATTTTTTTATTTACTTTTATTCATTACTTATCATCATTTATTTATGACTTTATTATTCAACTACAAAATTTCCTACAACTCTACTTCCATGGATTTTACATCAACGAGCATTCCGTTAGTGTCGCCCATAAAGTGCGAAATACGTAGCGTTATCGCTTTTCTATGACTGAAAAAAAATGATCTGTTATCGTGAATAAATTTTCGTTTACATTAACATTAATTATATAATATTAACTATTAAATGTCGTTAAACGGTTACTCTAACACAATTCCATCACAATAATTTTAGAATATCAGTTATTTGATTCGTTCAGGTTATTCATAATGATCTTTTTTTTTTCTTTGAATTAATTTTAATCTAGTAGGTATAGCTATTGCATTTTAACAAGTATGTACAAGACAATACGTGTGGAAATGATTTTGTAGATATTTGAAACGTTTATACCTTCTTAAATAAGCAGTTTATTATTTATAAATGATCTTCAGACCTTTTTTTTTCTGACTACCTTTATATAAGTACAATTGCCATATTTGGTAAAGTTCGTACAATTATTCTTTATTAAAATGCAACAACTATGGTATTATTTTACTTTTATATTAAACTAAATAGATTTGCAGATAAAATCTTTTAATTTTAACATATTTTACAAGTAAATATTTATTGGAACCAAATCGAAATAGTAGGATAGTTATTTCTGATAAAGTATAGTAACAGTATTATATTCATTTATGTATGTAATTATATACAATAGGTATCAATAAAAATATCTCTCATATACCTTACCTACTAATCGAATTAAACTTCAATTCAATTTTTAGATTTGACTAGAATTTTAGATCAGTGCCTATAAAGAGATTAAGTGTAGTTTACATCTACAGCAAACTACTTTAAAAGTAGGTCCGTTTTAGCGGTTATTTGCACAAAAACTAAATTTTACAATAGTAAGTATATATTTATAGTTATATTACGTTCTTATTATGTACATCAAACGTAAACAAAGCAGATTTAATAATAAGTGACATAATTATATACAATGACAAAAAACATTTATTAATTAAAATTATTGCTTACAACTAAATGTTTGGAATGGTAAATATTTTGCACATATAAAATGTGCAATTTCCTTTCAATATTTATATGAGTAATTAAAATTAATTAACTTTATTAAAATTGTAATCGCACCCTTTAGCAACATTGTATGAATTTTTGTAACGCATTACAAAATTGCACCATTTTTGAATATCTATAAAAACCAAATAGCTGCGAACTTTTGAGATTCGAATTCTTTAATATAATTTTATTATTTTTAACATTATTACATTTTATATTGTCCGTTACATACACACATTTAATTACAATACTGCTTAGTCTAGAGATCAATCTAAATTTTCCTACAGGCAACATTTATTTTATGATGTTTAATATATGATGGTGATAAGTAGATATAAGTGACTTTTTTAGGAACTTGAGCTAAATAATTAGTGTATTTGTGTTGTTGTGTATTTACAACAGCTTATTCAATATACATTGTAAGACTTTGAAATAGAGATCGAGTAACCTCATTTTACACTCATTTTATCAGCAACAAAAGTGTTCCTAGTTTTTTGCAAGGAATTGTACCACTAGCAAAGTGCAATCACGTAACTAAAAACACTCCCGCATGGTTTTAGCACAATTTGTAGCAGAAATATAGTGTTTATTTATATATACAGTATATTAAAAATAACCATATTAGTATAAATGTGCATTATTTCATATTTACCTATTATTTTGTTTAACCAAGAGAATGGAAGAGAATAGAAGGTCTATGATGCATTTTCAGTTACGTGGTTTATCTGACGTATAGTACTTGCATCTCACTTAGCTACGGAATGTTATTTCTTACGTTATAATACACAGAGTGTACGATACGTCGCTTAGCTTAGTGTGCGTTGTGTTAATCAGTGGCGGTATCTTTATACTTTACATAGCTTTGCATAGCCACCGACTTATTTATTCAGGCGGACTAAATGAGAACTAAAAGACGCTCAGAGAAATTCGTAGATTCGTAATACACTAGCGCCACCACTATCTTCACAATTGAGGTCTTCAGTTGTGAACCAATTTACATGCTCAGTGCATAGATATCTTGCTCAGAGTTTACAAAAACATAAATTACACCCTACGTTACTTGGGATAATGCCTGGGCTAACTATTTGCCAGTGTTGGTTTCATTGTGGATTAGGCGGTCGTAGCACCGTGATGCAGATTGAACCTCGCAATATTCTCAGTAGGTCGATCACTTCTGGGGTCTTCATCGATGTCACGTTCTCATCGTTCACCTGGAAACAAAAAGTGATTTGTGTTGAAAAATTGTGTCAATTTCAGTTTTTCATGTAATTTACTGTATCAATAGATATACGTAGATTTATCTACAACTTACAAGCAAGTGTATTTACAACTTCTTTATTACCTTAAACTTGATTAAACAAAATAAGCAAATAAAAATATTTAACTACTAGAATTCAGATACAGTTATTATCCAAATTCACCCGGACTGGAAAAAGACAAATGCCCGCCCAGTGTTGGCCATGCGTTGTCATTTTGTTGGTGTATTTTTCCTTTAATGTATTTCACAGTTACGAATGACTAACCACCAAACAGACTAACTACCCCAGAATATCGCCGATAAAGGCCAAAGAAATACATTTCAAATTATTGATTAATGTTTTTTGTATCAAAGTGTTATTATATAATGTATGCGATGTTTACCTGTAATATGACATCACCCCGTCTAAGCCTCCCGTCCCTCGCCGCAACGCTGTCGTCGTATACAGCCGAGATGTAGCTCTGACCAGATTCAGGGTGACTTTGGACGCTGAACCCGAGTCGACTATTCCAACCACGGTTCAGTTCTACTGTTACTATCTGGAAATTTATGGAAAAAATCTGTGGTTAATCGTCGAGCTATTAAAAACAAATTTTCTTTATACGGTTTGTTGTTGCTTGCGCTATGAAATATTGCCCTCATTATTACCGCTTCCGTATAATTTAATTTAAAGCTTACATTTTTTTTTCATTAGGTTAATTTAGAACTCCATCTATATAATTTTATAAATTAAAAATTACCAAGTTTATACATCTGAAACCTAAATTTTTTCATAAATAATTAGTCCTGATGCGTATTTAACCTAAGTAATTTGAGTAACAATAATATTTTTTCAATACTTTAACCGCAATTCGGTAGTTGTCCTCCGCGGCATTTTATAGTGTAAACAGGGATAATTCCTCAAATAAATTACCTCGTAGTTTGCGAGTAAAATTGTTATTGAAAAGGGGCTATACGTGTTGGCTGCGGTCCTACGTACACTTTCCAAATGTCATATTATATTGATATAGCATATAATAACAATAATATATTGTATTATTGTTATTATATTTCGTAGTTATTAGTATTTACCGTAGGTTCACTGGTCGATTCCTCTGGTTCCGAATCGGGCTTGATATTTTCCTTCTGAACGGCCTCAAGTTCCTTGGGTCTCGGAGGAGGAGGTGGCGGTGCTGGTGGCTTAATAACCTTTCTTTCATTATCAGGAGACAATGCAACACCTTTCCATTTCTTCAAACATTTGCCTAAAACATTATAAAGGTTCTTTAGATATTTTAGGGGTATTAGATACCATTTTACATAATGAATTTTACAACATTAACAGATTACAAATAATTAGTCCAAAAATTTGATCAATTCTACCAACAGACACAGCACAAATTTACATAAATAAATAATATAAATTACAAAAAACTGTCAAAAAGCAATAAATATATTATAATATTAGGATGATAACTACCATCATCTTTATGTCCATCCGTTGTATCACTGCTTGTGTGAAGGACAGCGCTCTGATAAGCAGGATTTGCATGCTTGAATTTTGCTTCATCGCTAGACAGTTCGACCGGCATCGATACAGGCTCATCCGAATCTATAGGGAAGGCAGGTTCAACAAGCCTTTGCCTATTCATGTCCTCCTGGTACACATTAGGAGCATCCAGAGCATCGTTGTCCAGATTATTTAGTTCATACCCATGTGGTGGTACTGGAAATATTAAGTGACACTTTAAACTATGGTAAACAACATCCAAAGAAGGTAAATTAAAACTTTGCATCTCATTCTCGAGTACAGTTTTACTTGTGGAATTGAAAGTACTCAGTAAATTCAAAAGCTTTAATTATTTTTAAATATTTAAGAAATGTTTAGCAAACCAATGCTGACGCTACTGCACTACACAAATTTACATTACTTTGTACACGTTCCTACAAAATAAAACCTGTGTCGTTTCGTGAGATGCAAGCACTATACAATACAAAATATTTAGAATTAGTTAAATTACATGATTGTTTTCAAAAGTACAGTGACATTAATCTACATAGTTCGGATTGTGATACGCAAGCAGATACTGAACGAGGGGCTCATCGTGGTTCATAGGTTTATGGATAGAGTGAGGTGCTCCAAGTTGCAACGATGGGTGCACTATGTTTTTACCCGACAGTCTGTTTCGGTTTTGTGTAAAGCGTGAGGGCTTGTGGACGATCGAATCACTAGTAGAATAGTCAATTTTGAAGAAATCATAAACAGAACTTCGGAAGGAATCTTCAGGATTTTGACGGTCTGTTTTGATTTCTGTTATCCTCGCCCATGATAGACTAGCCAGACAACAATAGTTCCAAAGCATAGGTTTTTTTTTTCCAAAATAAGTATGTATCTAGTTTTAATTGCTCCATAGATGAAGCTTGGATTTGAAGTCCAAGAATTCACAAACTATCTTAAGTCGATAGTTTTGTGGGCAAATTCATAATCAAAATTATCGAGCCAATTTACTACCGGCATCTTCGTAAATCAATTCATGTCGTCAACCCTGAAGACTCATGTTAGTTACCGTCTACTTTTTCAATCATAATAATTTTGTGCGATAGTCGTAAAATATTATTATTATTATATTAACTTACGCCGTAATAAAAATCATTTAGGTATTACTGATCAAAATCATCTGTTGCGAGTCTTTTTTACATGGGATAGATAGCATTCGTCACAGGATTTATTATTATTAATTGTCTAGTATCCAAGTAGGTACTATTATTACCAAATTGCTTAGTTTGGCATTTCAAGCCAGATGGCGAAATGCACTGCAATTATCTATCAAGCATAATGGAAGTATTGTCGCCCATAGAGTCTGAAGTCAGCAGGACTTAGTGACTTGATCGTCAGGTCCTGAACATAGTGAGAGTGAGCAGGCCGACAGCGTCTCACCTGTCAGGCTTAACTTTTGCTTTCTACAAAAATGTGGAGCCGTCGGGCTGGTGACGGCCGCTGTTTGGATTCTTTGCGGCCTCTTCGTATCGTCGCATTCAGTTTGTGTCTCTAGCTCTCTAGCTGTACTCATGTCAGTTGCATCTGTACGAGTATAAGTACATTCGTGTACGGGATACGTATGGTCAAAGAGTGTTAATATTCCAGTTGAATAGAGAGATTAGTTGAGTTGTTTTAAATCAATGAAAAAAGTAACTTTGTGGTATTATTTAGGTAAGTGCTCAACAAAAAGTCCGCTACAGTGATTATGTGTAATTATGCACGTATTTTCATAATATGTTGGAGGGACTTTTTAAATTTAAATTTCTTTAAAATGAGTTCAAGATCGGCTTCAGTTGTAATAGTTAGAGTAATTGAGTTTCAAACGATAAATGTTTAATTTATAGTTATTAGAGTGAAGTCAGTCTCGAAGGTACCTAGCTATTAAATTATAATATCTATTAAAAAAAAGTACATACTTATATTAAAAATCATTTTGAGCTGAGCAGAGTTTAAATTGGAATCAAACTTTTCCCAAGGTAAAGATTCGATTGTTCTGTCTATTCCACTCAAATTTAAAACTCTTAGCCTACTAGGCATGGGCGTTAGCTTCAAAATGTAAGTTTGTTAAGGCGCACAGGATAGTACCAAAAGATCTCGCCTGATCTTGCAATGAAATGTTTTATTTGCAAAATTGGTCTTTTGGGACTGTCTTTTGAAAAGTTCACAATGATTAACAGTTACAATGAATCATGTGGTCTGATAGATTAAGGTACCACTGTTTTACAAATGTTTGTGGTTCCGATTTTAGATAGGGCATAAGATAACTTGGCACAATAAGTACGCGTTTGACAAAATCCGTAATACAGAGTAGAAATATGTACTGTTAAGACATGGTAATATTGTTTTAGATTATGACAACAATATTAAATTTGATTTTCAGTTTCGCTCTTGGTATGGGACATTCCCATTTCCCACCTTTGCGAATCATTGACTGGACCGTGAATCTGTTAATACAGCTATAATAATCGCCTTGTGAAACTAATTCGTGAAGCTGACGCCTTTGTGCGTGATGTGTTCATTAAGCTGTGAAGTGTAGCCGATACTATTACTTATCAAACTAATTCTCGAACCGTCTTCCTTCAGTAATTCATTCAATTACCTATCACATCAGTAATGTTATTATTGCCAGTGTTTGTACAGGATTTCGGTGCAATGTTTAACATAGATTCAATAGAAGCAAAACCCCTAAACTTTTTAAACTGTTGTTTAAAGTATTTAACTCATAATCAAAAGTAATCAAATATTAACGGTCTACGACGGGTTATTACGGATTTAATTATAATGACACTCGGCTGATGATTCGACAGATATTCAATTGTATAATTTATAATTAATATTTCAATTCAATTAATTGAAATAATTACTTCGCAGTTTTCAGTTCTTCTGTCGATTTTAATTATAATTATTTGATTGCGGTTTCAGTTTTAACAGGTATTTTGTATGCTACCTATCAAAAGCGAATAGGGATAAAATGTGGCAAAGAATAATTATCTTTACCTAGGCTAAATTTTAATCTATCTTTTTTTAGGGTTTCGTGGTCATCAAGAACGTCTGTCCGTCCGTCCGGCGTATCTCAGAGACGCTTACTATTAAGAAGCTGTAATTTTGCATGAGTATACATATTGTTAACGGTAAGAAAATAGTACAATAAAAAAAACATTTGAACATTATTAGCCACATGTAAAAAGGGGAGGTTTTTTTTTTCTTTTTTACCCCATCATGTGGATCGTTTTATCGTTAGACAGCTCTTTTAAAATCATTGTGGGGTTTCAAAAACAATTTTTGATATGAGGATACCGTTTTCGAAATAATAAGCTTTAAAGTGCTAGTTTTTAGAATAAAATGTACCCCCTATCTAACAGCCAAATGGCTGTACTTGGATTCATCATATGTATTCACGATAGAAGTATATGTAATGTAAAAGCTTAACTGTCTTTTCGAATTTAAGAGTAAGTAATTGAAAGAAATAACAAGTAAAATTTCAAACAAATTTATCTGAATATTTTATACTAGGTATAGCTAGATAGATGAGCTGTTAGTTGCAACGAATTTTCAAAATTGCAATTCCTGTTATTATATGGAAACTACGAAACCCTACACTGCGCGTGGACTGACAAAGTACGCACTTGCCCATTTTTTAATAAACCAAATGTACGTCACTATTTCAAACTTTACCGGAATGCCACCATGTCAACAATAGCGATAATGGATGTGACAATTCCCAGTGTTCACCACAGTGAACATTTAATGGTGACAACTGGGAATTACCAAACTTGGTTGTTATAATGAAAATGTTTCATTACGTATTCAAATTGTTGACTTGCGTATTTCCCGCTTTAGCTGCATTATTAAAGCTTTTGACTGGAACTTATAAATATTTATAGAGTTACAAGTCAGAACTGAATAAGGTCTGTTATTTAAAGTTAAACGTATTAAAATTTAAATTATTGAATAAAGCTTAAGAGTCATTTTCCACGTATCCCAACATATTTTTATATGCAGATACTATTTAACTAATAATAATACTTGAGCCCAAAAAATAACCTCACATTATAAACAAACGTTTTAAAAAAATACGTATTACCTACATTTCTGTGGTTGTACACTCGAAATTTTACTTAAGAGGTTAACTCTTAAAACAAAACGAGGGTAAAAAGATAAATCTCTTTTCCACGCCTTAACAATATCCGATTCCAGGAGTGCTATTACGAAACGTACCGAGACCGACCGAACATAAGTAGATAGTTAACGTTCGTTCTAAACCAATAATTCTCAATAGGTATATTCTTTATTTTTTCGTCTTGAACGTATAGTAATTATTGGTTCAGAACGAACATTAACTATTACCTACTGATGTTCGGTCGGTCGATCAGTACGTTTCGTATTAGCCCTGTTGTATTTCCTTTTTTAGTGTAATTAATTACCTCTCAGAAAACTAGGTTATCTTTTTCATTTAAAAACAAATGTAAAATTTGCGTAGCTATGTGTTAGTTAATTTACTTAAGTACACAAAAAAAACAAGTAATTTTTCTTGGGGAGTCCGTGAACAATGAGTCATCTTTGAAAGTAACTCTGTCTTGTCGTTATTAGACAAATAACATGATAAGTAAATATTGCCAAAATAAGAAGGCTGCCGGCGAAACAACTACCGTATATATTATATTTTTGTAAGGTACCTAAGTCTTTTTGTGTGCATTTTCGCAGACGCATTATTTTTTTAACTTAACATAACTTGTGTGTGCCCCTTGTGCTTTCAATTACAAGTACATAGGAGAGCGTCTGAGTTTCATTAGTCATTCATTATTTATCCTATGGTAAGGTATCACCTATTACCTAGACATTAGTTCTAAATGAACGTGCTACATCTTAGACTGTATTGTCACTTAGGTACCATCCATCATCGGTTCAGCTTTGTATGATTTTTCTCGAAAACGGTTCACCAATTTGTAATTTTTTTTAGAAATTTCCATTGAGCTGAGCGAAATTTACAAAAATTGTTGAAGCATTTAGAAAAACTAACGATGCCGAAGGGGTGTTGAGACGATCCAGGAGGACTAATACGAAAAAACCTCGGCCGAAACTTCGCACCCGACCAAACGTCCGTAGTTAGTTATTGTTCGTTCTGGACCAATAATTACTATACGTTCAAGACCAAGAAACAAAGATTGAGAACTATGGGCCCTGGTGAAATCTAAGGAAATACAAACGCTCGTCAAAGACGTATTAAAATATGCGAACTATAGTATAGACAACCTTGTATAGGAACTCTATTTTAAAAGGACTTACCGTTAGGTTGCTCGTAGTGGTTGTTTTCCTTGGTAAGTTTCCTGAATTTCCTAGGAGAGAGGCACGGCGATCGGGAGCCGTCGGCCGCGTCCGGCGTCAGTCGGCGCGCTGCCAGATCGCATAGCATTGACACTGCTTCTGGCCTGAAATTGGGGAAATGATACCTGGTTTAGGTAATTCAAGTTGCGCCTCGCGGTTTCAACCGCATAAGTTTTTCGAGCGTATGTAGGTTTCTAGAGCATTTGAGATGTGGTGCTGGAGGAAAATATTACGTATCCCTTGGACTGCGTTTAGGACAAATCATTCGATCCGCGAAGAACTCAAACTAGACAAAAAGCCGAGGCTCTCCAACAAATGCCTGAGGAAGATTTTTGAGTTCTTTGGCCACATCGCTCGCAAACCCGGTGACAACCTCTAAAATTAATAGTTACTGGGAAAATGGATGGCAAGAGATAGAGAGGGAGGAGTCCAATGCGCTGGACTGATCAGATCCGCACCACTCTCAACATGGATGTTGCCGAAGCAGTTCATATGGCTGAGAGCCGGAACAGGTGGCGCAACATCGTACGAGAGAAATGAATCCCCTAATGGGTCTCGACATACAGAATTTGGGGAATCGACGCAAGGAGAAGGATATTTTATTACCTTCTAGCTGCGCCTCGCAGTGTCACCCGCGTAAGTCCTATTCCCGCGAGAATATCGGGATAAAAAGCCTATATGAATAACATATAGGCTTTTTATTATCCCTGTCTTCAGCTACCTATATTTCAAGTTTTATTGCAATCAGTACATCAGTTTTGAGTAAAAGAGTAACAAACCCACATACAGACATGAAAACTTTCGCGTTTATAATATTGGTAAGATGCAATTTTCGTTTGTTATACTCTCTGTAGCCAAAACGGATCGATGAATTTTAACATATTATATATTATCATTTCATTGTTTATAACTTAAATGTCTCAAGTAGTCTCAACTATGCCTTCAGCTCTGTCCTAGATTGAATATTAAAAGCCACAAGGAAGCGAAAAATTATTCTAATAGTCCAGAGTAAATAACGATTTTGATTCATGTAGGTACCTACCTACTACTTACCTATTGTTAATCTGTTACCTATATCTAAATGCTTATTGGGTTTAAGAATCCTATACATTCTAATTCAACTGGGTAATTCCGGGTTGGCTAAATCTGTTCTATTCTCCGTTTTAGGGTCGCCTATTGTCTCTGTGGTAAGACAGGCGTTAAGTTTTGAGTTCAAATAGTTAATTCAAGGCAAAAACAGACCATGTACAGTCTGACGACATTGTTATTCGCTAAATAAAATATATATTTTTTATTTAAAAAATGCTGTAAAAAAGTACTTAATATAATGAAACACAATATATTCCGAGTTTAATTCACGTTTTATATTTATTAACCGAGACGCGACGTTTTACCGACTTTACAATCGATTTTGATTAAGGTAGATGTGATGTAATTCTTAATTACAATGTTCTAAAAAGTTACTAGTTACCACTACAGTTGTAGTAGTTGTGTTAGTTACTAGCTTTTATTTAATGATTTAATATTAATGATTATAATTTGTAGTTTTGATATATTTTCAAACATAATTTTACAGACTAAATAAAAAGTTACTACTTACTAAAAGATTATCAGAAATACATAAGAAAAATAGAATAAAAACTACTTGGACGCAAATGAAAATATGGTTTTTATTTAAAAAATATACTTTTACAATAGTAAAACAATAATTTAATGGTCAGCTATAAGTGTAAAAAGTAAGCTATAAGTGTATAAGTGTCGCGATCACTTATCTTTATTTTTATATATAAAAACATAACACCTCCTTGGTCAGTCGTGTAAAAATGTATCCTTATTTTGCGTGGGCATGGCATCACGCGTTAACGGCTGGACCGATTTCGCTCTTTTTTTGTTCAAATCATCAAACCTATATTATGGCATTTATCCATAATATAGGTTTTAGTGC
Source organism: Idaea dimidiata (assembly GCA_949358125.1). Classification (NCBI taxonomy): domain Eukaryota; kingdom Metazoa; phylum Arthropoda; class Insecta; order Lepidoptera; family Geometridae; genus Idaea; species Idaea dimidiata. The sequence continues at coordinate 20,399,336 of OX442333.1, read as the reverse complement.
AACTATTATTCTTACTTTTGTCAGGAACAGCTTCCTATTAAAGAAAAATATCGATATTCCCGCGGGATCGGTACTTACGCGGGTGAAACCGTGGGTCGAAGCTAGTTCACTATAAAAATTGAATATAACTTGAATGTTTACCATGTGTTAATAATGGTAAATTATTTTGCAAAGCTCGATATTCCGAAACTCTTCCAGAACGGGATATCTGGAACGTCTTGGTAAAAGATTATATCTTTGAAGATTATTTCTATATGAAAGAATAGAAAGTTAAGGCATTGCGGGCGTTATAAATCATTACCTTTTTTTAACATTCTAGCTATAAGGTGTATAGATATTCCATTTATTTTATGTGCCTCCTCCAGCAATTGGCACCAAAATATGTTTGAAAATCCTACCCACAAAAATCCACATCATTTTTCTTTAAAAATATTTCGTTGGCGAAAAAGTTGCTACCTAGTGCTTTTTAAAATGAACAAAGCCGAGGCTAAGGATTTTGTATTTAGAGAAGTGAGCTCGAGTTAATCTTCTGGGTTGATAGTTGAGTTAAGGTTCCGTAATCCCTCTATAGAAAACGAAACAGGGAACAAAACTTTGTTATTCGACAATATAATTAACAAGAGAAACAGCAACTGAATCGAGATTTAGGATAAGAAATAAATCGAAACTGGGTCCCGGTGGTGTATTCTGATAAGAAGCCTATTGAACCTAAATCACGGTAGTTTTTTTTAATTAATTACAAATACAGTTCTTGTAATCTAAAATCTGCGTACACGGGAACGTTTTGATACAAATATTAGATAAAACGTTAGGTTACAGAATGAATGTAGTATAATATGAATTACGAATTACATCTCAGTTTACCTTGAAAAATTAGTCTGAAATAGGCCCCGAAACGTCGGATCCGCATTGCAACAATGCTGATAATAAATAAAATGAGTTTTATTTCAATACGAAGACGCGAAAACCGAAGAACAAACTAAGCCTGTTGAAGCGACATTTAATTTTTACTAGGTACTTATTTAGAAATACGTAATTTAGGTCCTGGTAGATTGTGGGCCTTACCATGCTCGTTTGTCGTTGCTATGTCGTTCTTTTGTCGTTCAAAAAAATAAAGTTAATTTTAAATAAAATATACCCCGACTTCTTTTAAAAACCACAGACAATTAAAAAATCTTTTTGTTTTTTTTGAAGTTTGTTTTTCTTTATTTTATTTTTTTTAGCTGAACGTTAATGCGACGACTTATATAAGATATCATGGTAGGGCCCTGTGGGTACGTATTGAACTAGCGTTTCGATAGACGAATGGGCAGCTCGGATTTTTGAATTATTTAGGTGGATATCACGCTAACGAGTTAATTACATTCCGTGACTAGTTGTTCTTTTTTGTTTGATATATTATTATGTACTCTTTAGGTATAGGTACAGTTTATCTTAGTACAGGTAACATTAATATAAAATAATGATAATTAGTACTTATATAATTTCTAAGAAAACCTTGATGTTCCGTAGATCTAACTGCTTTTTGGTGAAAAAGATATCGATAATCCGCGCTACCATGCACGTTTGTCGTTGCCATGTCGTCCTTTTGTCGTTAAAAAAATAAAGTTAATTTTAAATAAAAAATACCCCGACTACTTTTAATAACCACAGACAATTAAAAAAAACTTTTATTTTTTGTAGTTTGTTTTTCTTTTTATATTATTTTTTTTAGCTTAACGACAACGCGACGACTTCGCGATGACTTATAAGATATCATGGTAGGGCCCATTATTTACTATAGGTACTAGCGAATATTTGGGTGTCCCATACATGTATGGAGAATGTTTTTTTCCAACTATGGTAATACAAGATGAAGAAGAATATTGAAAATCTTGAATAAAAATAGCAATTACTACATTGGATGAGTTTTTTTTATCATTAACCGACTTCAAAAAAGGAGGAGGTTCTCAATTCGTCGCGTACACCATTTTTTAAGGCTCCTAGATGCGTCGAACGATTTTTACGGTTTCTTTACCTTTAGGTATCTTCTTGTTTTTTACTTTTCAGTTTTAACGGCAGTCGGGTTTTTCATTTTTTTTTTAATATTTTTTTTATTTAACGCTTTTTAGTTATTAGTGATTAGATACAATTGCACCAGAGAAACTCCTTAACTCTGGATGTGTATACTCCTGTACCAAGGACTCGAAATCAGTTAAAGATAGGCTATCTAAAAGCCTTCAATATAATAATAGCTATTCCTTTTGAGTTTTGCTGAGATGCCTATGAAGTAGGCAGGTATTCATCTTAAAATATAATCACCAAATCCGAAAACGTCGTCGCGTCTGGTGATACAAGGGCTGACGGTTTTTACCCTTGCTATCCATTATCCATAGCGCGACATTTAAAATTTTTAGTTAATTACTTATTGTAAACATAGTAGGTAATTGTTATTTATGTTATCTCTGACAAACTGACAAATCAAGCTTTCAAATTCCTTCAAAAGTTCAAACTCGGCGTCAAAGTCAAATCGAAAAGTTTTTAATTAACGTTCCGTTGTCTTTGCGGAAATTACCTTCGTTACACAAAAATGCAGCTGCAATGCAATATAACTTTAGAATAATTACAAAGTCCGCAAAAAAGTGACCATTAGAAAACACTTTTCATACGCGGATTGTTTTCGCATGCGAATATTATATTCTTGTGCGAAAATTCAGAAATACCAAACCAGTGTTCGTGCTAAGCCATAAATTAAAAAAAAACATTATTAAGACAAGACACAAGACAACCGAGCCGCAGCCGATTGACATAGACCTACTTTAACGACTTCCTGTAGTTTTAATAAATATTATATTTAAAATATCATCGCAAACTTTATCAGTTAATATTAATAGTCGATAATTTACGAAAGAATAAAACATATCGTTTGATTAAACAATGTTGCGCGTTTTTCCGGATTTTATGGTCAAGACAAATCTTGCTTTATAGCGTTTTAAATCTTTATTTTTATTTATTTATTATTTTAATGTACCCTATGTCACTCTCACAGTCATGACAAATCTAATGACGTATCGTTTATCGAAATCGGCCCAGCCGTTTAGGCCCTACGACGGCACAAAAATAGGTCACATACATACATACTTACATACATACATACATACACTCACGGCAAAAACATAACACTTCCTTTGGCAGTCGTGTAAAAAGTAACGACCCTACCATGAAATAAATAAATATAGGTAGGTATAGGTAGGTAATACTGATTGTGCGGACACTAACTAGTCAGACAGTGTTAATAACTGAACTATTATTTAGTACCTACTTGTTTGATGTGGTACTTTAATTAGTACATTTTGCGCCTTAAATGAACGCGTCAAATGATGGTAGAGCCAACGAGTTGATTGCCTTTGTTGGGTCTCGTGTTACCTTCGTTAATTGCCTTTGATTTCATCGACAATATTAATTAAACGTTATAAACTTTTCCTTAGTATCGATTTTACATTGTTATGTACTTGTTAAAACAGTTGTTTGGTGGTTTCGGTCAGTACCTACTTATCATTAATCTTTCTTAGATTTTTGCTATGTTTAAAATTAATTCATTGACAATAAATCTTCCTAGAAAACGACATTTTAATTTAATAATTAATAAAGTAGATCGCTAGATAATTAAATCGTTGTAAGTGGTTTGTATTTCGCAGAAAAACCTTAATATTTATACCTTTTTTTCGGCTGAAGATTGAATTTCAATAAAATTGTGTTTATTTTACAACACTCCAGTAGGTAAAATAAAATAAAGACCTTACTAATTTTGATTTTCAAAACATTTAGGTTAAATAATTAGATTGGTTGAACACACCTAATTACCTAATTTACCAATTTACAGTAACCTAATTTGAGCATTTCTTTAAAATGCTTTAAAAAACAAAATAAAAACTTAAGATACCTAATCAAAACTGAAAGAACAAGAATAAAACAATAAGTCAAATAAATAGAATAGTGACTTTAAGAGTCAGCACCCATTACTGGTTTATAGTGGTCTAAATTCGATAAAACGAATCATCAAAATCGGTCCATCCGTTTGGCCTCTGAAGCGACAAATAGGAACAAACACATATACATAAACAGATAACCCTTCTTTGCGTCGATTGATTGATTAACTCTTTATTGTACACACACAAACATGACAAAATAATACAGAAAATATCTTAAAATATGGTGGCACATTGGGCGGCCTGGCCGGTCGACCGGGCATTCGGGCAATAAAAATAAAAGATAAGGCCAGATTCCTTACCTCAGAGGTGGTTTAGGTCTATTAGTCGACGGTACATCGGAATCAATCGGTCCCTCTTCTTTCGGCGACATCGGAGAGAGAGGCGTGGCGGCGTGGTCTCGGTACAGTCGCAGGCGCACCTCAGACCCGGCCGCGCGGAGGAACGCTACCGCTTCCGCGTGTGACATGTTCGACATAGGGGTGTCGTTTACCTGGTTGAGTAAAAAAACAATTTATTCAAAAAACACATTACGCTTTTTTCATAGAAGTAGGTAAAAGTTAAAGGTTATAGAATGGGTATGTACCTACTTAACATCTAAATAGGTGATGCTCAAAAACGCCGTATTAAGAATTTATTTTGTGGCACTTATAACATGATAATGAATAAATAAATAAAATAGAACGCATTTGTATTGGTTACTTTTTATTATTTAAAAATAATTAGTAACTTAAGAAATGAAAGTTAAAAAAAATATTAAAATTTAATTCACATAAATCTCCTTTGAAAACTATACTACAAACGAAATCGAAAGAAGGATAGCCACAGGTTGGAAAAAATATTGGAGTTTTAAAGAAATTTTGAAAAATAAAAGAGTAAACGTGAAAGTAAAGAAAAGACTCTATGAAGTAGCTATACTGCCATGTTTAACATATGGTTGTCAAAGCTGGTCACTAACAGAAAATGATGAAAATAAACTTGCCATATGCCAAAGGAAAATGGAACGTAGTATGTTAGGAATAAGACAAAGTGATAGAGTTAGGAACACAACTATTAGGGAAAAGACGAAAATAACAGATATAAAGAAAACTATACGATCACTAAAATGGAAATGGGCCGGACATGTATGCAGAATGGATAACAATCGATGGGCAAAAAGAATAACAGAGTGGATACCAAGAGACGAGAAAAGAAGCAGAGGAAGACCAAAGAAAAGATGGTCGGACATATTCGAGCAAAGAGTTGGATCAGACTGGATGTCGAAAGCTAGAAATAGAGAAATATGGTATGAAATGGGGGAGGCCTACGTCCGAGAGGCGACTACTACGAATAATAAATAAATATATATATTGTACCTATACTTAAGATTAAAAAAATAATAATAATAATAATAATATATATATATATATATTATATTGTTAGAAAAGAAAAATGTATGTAAATAGTAGTAGAAATAAAAAGGCTTTATTATTATTATTATATTATTATAAATCTCCTTTGAGACCTTTACACGTAGAAGCACGCTGAAAAAGTTTAATTCGATCGTCATTTACAAATACGAAACTAAAACAAAAGATGATCGAAACGGATCGAAAAGAAAGATAGAACAGTCGTCACTTCGTCATTTATTATTCTTGTTTTTGGGGTTTTCATTTACCCATAGTTGTTCAACCATACCCAAACAAAGCCGAGCGAATGGACCTCAGGCTTTATAAGCCATTAAAACGAAATTAAAATCTTATAAAATGCGTTAATGTTGTATCAATTAAGAGCTTACTATTCGGTTTTTATTTGCCTTCCAATTAAATGTTTAGCCTTTTTTGATCCATATTTAGAATAATAGGATCAACGCACAACCTATGCCGCTGGTAATAATAGAGCTGAGAATGTGTTCTATGATGTTGCCATAGGAAATGAAAGGTTTTTTCGAAACACCCACAGGTTTGGGACAATGTTGTTTGTCTGTACAAGCCGAGCCCTAACGTCCGAATATAGAAACTCTACCCAAATTTGAGGTTTACTTAATTAATTAAGCAGCTCTCAAAATTAAAAATTACCATACTTACTAATTATAAACTAGGAGCTGTTGAATTATTTAAGTAGATATTCTCAAAATTTAAGTAGCATATTCGTATTCGGAAAGGTAAATATCCGCAAGGTAAGTAAAACTGGCCCAATCACGGCAGTAGGTAATTAAAATAAGGAAAATTAAATTTAATGGTTGTCTTAGTAAGTACTTACCTACCTTACACAATTAACTTCAAGGGTGGTGAATGAAATTCGGAACCAAAGACGTTTAATGTAAAAAAAAAAAACTAAATCCTTGCTCGGAACGAATTCAGTGGACCACCTTTTTACTGAAATGTGTCCTCTGCCGTAACAAACCTAATAAAATAGACGTTGTTAACTCGAAACAAACTTTGAAGGGACTAGGATGTGTTTTAGAAACATTCTTCGCTTTTGTACCTGTGATTTTGTAACTGGTTAAATTTTGTTAAAAGTTGTTAAGAGTGTGTATTTTGTAATTGGAATTAGAAAATAAAACATAGTTTTTAAAGGTTATTTTATTTTTGTCACGACAGTACAGTAATTGTAAAAATTCTGACTCTCCAATTAGCGATACGGGATTCTTTTAATTCACGGTCGAATACTGAAAAGCACCTTACAATTTGAGGGCTACTTAAATATTTTAAAAGTTTCTATTAACACACGTAAATCACTAGAAAGTGATCCTGCGGATGGCGTCTCAATCGAGCAATCAAATCAATCTTAGTCGAAAAATAATAAACACGGGAAACATTCTTATTATTAAATTTGCCACTCAAGGTGGGAAATCGCATGGCCTAGTTGGTTAAAGCGCTGGGGTACTGACTAACAGACGCTAGTTCAAACCTCACTGCGAGTGAACATTTAAAGATGATAAAACACTTTATTTATCCGGTTTTATCGCGTTATGCAAAATCGCGAAAACCATAGAAGAAATTATTTAAAGATGATTTTTTCCTTTAAAATATTTTAAGTTTCTAAATTTAAAATTAGTTTGATTAATATTGAGAGCTGCTTAATTATTGAAGTCGCTCTCAAGTTTTAAGTAGCATTTCTGTATTTGGCTGAGTTGCCTCCTTATTGCTTATGTATCAAATGTTGAGTAGCGATTTAGTATGTGGCCATCAGGAAGCTCTTAAATATTAATAATCAGCATATCACATTTCGCGGTCAAATACTTCTCTTTCAACTTAACTACAGAATGCATGGTAGATACGAGATACAAGCTTTAATACCTCCTTTCCTTTGTAATTAAAATATTATGTAGATACGTAAATTTCAGTTAATAAATTGGTTCGGAACATGTTCGGGAGCGCAAAATTCATAACATGACTGTCAGTTGTGAGGTAAATTAAAACACTTGCCCCATGGGGATGACGGGGTTAATAGTGCATGAAATTGAGAGTTAAAAATTAAAAGGTAAATTGAACGTATTACTGCTTTTAAAATAAACATTGTATGTTGTTAATGAGTTTTTAAAACGCAGTGTAAGGTGTAAGGTTTAAAACCGGGGTATTTAGTTGCAATGTGTCACGGAGTGAAATTACAGAGCAGGCCCGTGAAATGTATGAACACTTACTATGTAATGAAGGTAAATTAGAATATTCATTACATACAGTAAATTAGTGGTAGTATTTCACTAGACAATTCATTAGTATGATGACTATTCTGTACCTTCAAGTAATAGATGTTTTTAAAATCGTATTCTCATTATAGTTTATTTTTATTAAGTTATTCATTTATTCAATCAGATAATATACCTAATCCATTTACATTTTACAAAACAAAATAGGTTAGCGCGACATTTGGGATTTTGTTTTCATACAATAGGCAGCGCAAGAACATCACTATCTTCTCATCTGCATTCGAGCTAGGATGCGTCAGTTGTTTGTATATAGGTAGGTACATAATTGAAACATAACAATTCCAAATTAAGACCCGGACCAATTCCAAAAATATTAATATCAGTTGAAATCGTGTGAGTTTAAAAAGTTTTCTACAATAGTAATTATTTACCGTATAACGTATATATAATAACTCCTGCAACTAATGACACACAACTGGGGATATGCTATGTAAGGCGACTAGAAGATCCTTAAATTGTATAAAGCCCTAAATAATAAGAATAGGCATTTTTCATCAAAGTTGATTTTCAAAGGAAGCGACATGAACATTGCAGAAATATGCTGTAAAACATATAGCTCAACATACTCGGAGCAATAGCTCGCGACATACCTGCGTCATGTAAACATACGCAAATTCGTTTGCAAAATGTCGATTGTCATGGGATACTCCGCAACGTTGCAGCAATTCGCAGCTTAAGTGTGGTGCTTCATGTTGCGTGATAAAAAGTCTTCTGAGGCTGAGTTAAGTTTATACTCACAGCAACAATCCGGTCTCCAGGCTGTATCCTGCCATCACTAAGTGCCGGTTCTCTGACTAGAGCTCTGACGTAGTGTCCCAACGCGCTGTGGTCTTCCTTACGTAGCGTGAACCCGAGGGACCCGTTCACTTTCGTCATTATTATGTCGAACTCCTGGAATTTTATAAGTATTCTATGAAATTGAACGTAATTCAATGGTTTAAATGGCGGTCGGATGGATTGCAAATCCACAGGGAGCTTTGAGTTTTAAATGAAAATATATTATTAATTTCTACATTTTCCAGTAGGCCTTCAAAAACAATAAAAATTGAATATAGTATTAGGTGTGAGTACCTAGTATTTACTGCATTTTTTATATTTTATGTGTTTTAGTTTTTAAATGAGAAAGCTTATAAATTATGTTTTTTTTTTAATTCAATTACGTTATATTTCACTGCCTGCTTTCTGAATAAAATAAAATCCATCATAATTAAAGTAAAACCAAATTTAACATCAGTAACATAACCTCGGCTATCATCTATCAAGATATTAAAATCTGATCTGCCTCGTACCGTGTTCTACATTTAATTACTTAACGATCTCCGTAATCAAATCGACATAATTCACTTACCACCGATCCGTCATCCTGTGGAGGCGTTAACAAAAAGCTTCTATTATAATTGGAGTAAAGTTTTCATCAACATTAAAATGTTACGAGTAGTGATCGACTCATGAGTCGATGTTCGGTCAATTTCGGCTACTGTTTTGGTTTCCGAAATGGCCGAAACATATTATTCAATCCGAAATCAGATATTGTGAATCATTTAACTTCCGGGACGTACGTGGCTTGTGGTCACAAGCTGAATTTCATTATTCAAATGATATCTACATTATTTTTCTGTATCAAAAAGTTTGTTAACACACACAAACAAACCAGACCAGACAAATTTGCCGGCCGAGGTGTTTTTGATTGAAAATTAATGTTTTAGATTAAATATTTTGTGTCAAATAGATGTTTTGATCGACTACCGGTTTTAACTTCACTACTTATTCCATAGTTAATAAAATGGAATTATTATTATAATTACATTTTCTTTAGTAATTCAAAAGTAAGTCCAAAGCCGAAAATACAGTTTCGGTTTCATCTGAAAATCGTGTTACAACTGGCTACTAGTTACGATCCACCAATATTGAACCGAACGACCCAGTAAAAAGTGTTCTATATTAAACTTTGATAGAGGTCGCCTATAAAATGATTTAAAGCCCATTCGAGTTTGGTATCTGCAGCTTTTAAAACTCGTCTTTGATTTCTCTATTATATCTTTTTAACTAATCTTTATTACATGGCTGGGTTTCGAAATAAGAAAGTATTTGGGAAGTTCAAGCTGGGCAATTGTTTTTACGGAGGAGCTACCTGCATTTCACTTAGCTAACACTATTAAAATTTTAGACATGCAGGTATGTGTATTCTGAGGCATGTATGTAACTGAATCCTAAAACCAATCCTACTAATATTATAAATCCGAAAATCTGTTTGTTTGTTTGTTTGTTCCCTTCACGGTCAAACGGCTCGACCAATTTGGATGAAAATTTGCATAGGGATAGTTCAAATGATGGAGAGTAACATAGGATACTTTTGATCCCGAAAATCCCGCGGGATCGGGACTTACGCGGGTGATAATATTTATTAGATGAAAATTTGCATAGGGATAGTTTAAATGATGGAGAGTAACATAGGATACTTTTGATCCCGAAAATCCCGCGGGATCGGGACTTACGCGGGTGATAATATTTATTAGATGAAAATTTGCATAGGGATAGTTTAAGTGATGGAGAGTAACATAGGATACTTTTGATCCCGAAAATCCCGCGGGATCGGGACTTACGCGGGTGATAATATTAATGGATGAAAATTTGCATAGGGATAGTTTAAATGATGGAGAGTATCATAGGATACTTTTGATCCCGAAAATCCCGCGGGAACGATACTTACGCAGGTGATAACTATTTATTAGATGAAAATTTGCATAGTGATAGTTTAAGTGATAGAGAGTAACATAGGATACTTTTGCTCCCGAAAATCCCGCGGGATCGGGACTTACGCGGGTGTTAATATTTATTGGATGAAAATTTGCATAGGGATAGTTTAAATGATGGAGAGTAACATAGGATACTTTTGATCCCGAAAATCCCGCAGGATCGGGACTTACGCGGGTGATAACCATTCAATGAATGAAAATCGACACAGGGGTAGGATAAGTGATGTAGAGTGGCATCATCATCATCGTCACTTACTGACGAAATACAAACTTTAACTTACTTCGCCCATTGAAGTACTGTTGAAGCCAGGCGCTACCGCGCCTGGCATCATCAGTACTTCACTGGTCGTCCGTTTAAGTGTGGATTTTTGCATTGCGGTAGGTAGGTGTTCGAACAACGCGGGATCGCGACTTGCGCGGGTGAAACCGCGGGGCGCAGCTAGTGTCGAAATAAACCAAAGTTTATTTTGATAACTCTGCACTTTATAAATCAAGCCTAACACGATCGTATCCATACAATAAATGGTGAACGTTAATAAGACCTTACAAATATAGAAGAAAATACGTCACACACACACGATAACAAAACTGCAAATATTGATTTTGTAAACACTAAGACCAAATTATGAGGCCAAATCTTTTTTAAATTTAAATTATAGGCTAACTATATCCCATACAAATACAGATTAAATTAACATAAATTACCATAACATTAATTAAATAAATAAAACAACAAAACAAAATAAAAAATAATAAAAAAATTAAGTTAGGAAATAAATAAAATAATCAAAGCTTTTGGCTGGAAAACGTAAAACGTCAAAATTTTAAATTAGAGATTAAATCGAAAATGGACGAGCCATTTTCGATAAAAAATATATAATTTTAAAATCTTATTTTAAAAAAAAATCTAACGACCAAATACAGAAACATCACTTAAAATTTGAGTGGTAGGTACTGGAGCAGCTTCTAAATTTAAAATGGATTTTTTGAGTTTGAAAGCAGCTTGATTGTTTGAGTAGCAATTAAATTTTGAGTAGCATTTCTGTATTCGACTCTTATAAGACTCTTTAGACTTTTTTTAAACAAATATAATTGAAAAACTCATACGTACCCCGTATTGTATATCGTAAACAGGCATCGGTCTATCCAAGTCTGGAAGGCGGAGATCTCGCCTGTCAAGCTCAGGGCTCGCCTCCCTGCGCCCTCGGCCTTCGGACGACGATGTGGTCGCACTGCTAGTCGTTTGTGATAATCTAGTTCAGTTAACGATTTATGATGAGAATGATGGATGTGATGAGTGATGATGAAAAAAACTTGGCTTAAATTTTTAGTCACGGCTCGGCTTTAGATAATAGCTCGGTACAGATGTTTTGGATCTTTTAAATGTAGTTCCAGCTTTAGTATTATGGTTTAAGAAGATGTATTCTAAACAGTTGATGACCGAGCGAGCGATGCGTCTCTTTCAAGTCTGACAAAATTTGCTTTCGTCTGTTAGTTTGTAATGCAAGTTGGTTCTCCTGTACTGTTTACTGTTTCCAGCACTACTGATATGAATGAATACTTTAGTGGGTAGGATTAAATATATTTTTAATTATGAGTGAAAGTTTGTGTATATTCTAGACAAGAAAGTTGCATCTGCCATTCACAACGATTTCGTCATCACTTTTCATCAGGTAACATGAGCTAAAGGCAAGCTCTTTTCTCAAAGATTCCTAATAAATAAACCTCTTTGTTTCCATTAACAAAAAACCTAAAAACACGCCCAAAACTGCCGTAGTAAATAAAATTCGCCATAGTATTCTGGGGAAGCTTTGTATCTTGTAATGAATTCTGAAATGTTGACAGCTCACCTGGCATGCATTGGGTGGCAGTTTAGGGGGTCGAGCGGGGGTAAATGCGGAGGGTGGGGGGTCCGCACGGGGGGTGTCGGGGGGTCCGGTGGTGTGACGCTCTCCAGCGCGTCAGGTGGAGGCCGACATACTCGCAGCTCCACCCTCGCGCTCGCCGTTCGAAGCACTTCCAGGGCTTCCTGGTGGGGTAAATGAACTATTATGTACAGGTACATTGTAGGCCTATAAAGTTATTGTGTAATGAAATGACAGGCTACGTTTCGATCGTTTTTGGGTTTATTAGTTTGACAGCTGTCATCTGAGATTATGAATTTCATTGATTTCTGTTAAAGCTGAACTTTTGTTTTTGACGTAGGTGGTTATTATGATAAATAACCATTTGGGTCATTCGAAATTACCTACCCAGTGGAACGTAGTCCAATTTTCATTTTTGCGAAATCTAGTTTTAATGTGTGTAAATTGTTTAATTTCGGCGACATTCCCATTATTATCAATTTAGTTACGCGAAGTTCAACGAGTGTACAAACACGAAATTAGCACGTTACCAACAAATGTTCCAATAGGGTTAGACTAAAAATCTTCGCGTATTTTACTTCAAACTTCACGCATTCACAATATTGTTTCATGATCAATTAACATCCGTTTTATAAAGTAAGAAAAATACTAAACTTTAACTAAAATTGCTACAAACACTAAACTTGTTTTGTCCAATTCCTGCAAATGAAACTTGTTCTGATTCTATCAACTTCCCCAACATTTCATGCCCCTAATAACTGTAAAATAAATGGCACAAAAATCGAATACACGATTGCTTTAAGCCAGCCATTCAAATTAGGTTTTAATGTCCCGAAGCGGGAAGGTCGGTTTTGTAATACCCTTCGGTTCCAATATTCTAGATATGTCTGTTTACACTTTAGCCCCGAACATAAAAGTAACCATTCAAGTCTAATCCGGATTACACCGGGCAACTAAAGCTGTGTTTTGAATAGGTGTTATGTGAATATCAAGTTGAAACTTCCATTTGGTTTATAATGTAACCACATTTGATCAAAGTTACTCAAGTTTAGAGTTATAATCAATAACATTAAAGTCAATGGACTGCTCATACCTACTGCAATTTTTTCTTCGAAACACAATCCACCGATGCGGGCAGGGGAATTAATCAAACTTTGTACATTGCGTTATCTAATAAAACACTTTATTTATCCGGTTTTATCGCGTTTTTATTCATTATTTGAACCGAGCTTTCGCCAACTTTACAGTTGGCTTTCTCAAGGTTGACGCAAAAACCGTCAACCGTCAACCGTTGTCAGTGTTTTATTATGCAAAATCGCGAAAACCATAGAAGAAATTATTGCGTTATCTATCAATACTTAAACTCTTTGTGGTTGGTTAACGGTCGGTGGGTTATCCCCAATAACCCATAGATAACCCACCTAGGTGTAGGTTTGTTTGGCTGTGGTTGCACGAGAGAGCTACTAAAAAGACGTACTATTTTCGCGAGGGGGGAAACTTATGAACAGTCAACTGGTTTTATCGTCTTTGGTTATAATAACTTTGGGTAAAGAGGAATGAACTGTAGCACATATCACAACAAGTGTGATTTGTCTACTTTGATGTGTTTAATATGATTTAGTGTGTATTTTTGTTTATGATGAGGTGTTAATATCTTATGTTCATGAGATTTGAGCAATATAATGTAATTATAGGTTTTTTTATATCTAGATACATTTTACCGGGTGTTAATCGTGTCCCCTCGCGACCAAGATCATTGTAACATGATCAAAACGTCAAGGTAAGAAATAAATAAGACCCGGCAAAATGTAACTATGTTAACAAATCGTGTAAATTTAAAATAGTAGTTTATGCACCGAGGTACTAAAGTCCTGTCTTATATAGCGGGCGTCATATTGAATCCAAAGCGTACGAAGGACTCTAGAGGGTTAACTCCCGAGCGCAGCAAGGGTGTTAAAAACTTAACTCCTGAGCGAAGCGAAGGAGTTATGTACCTAGAGTCCTGAGTGAAGCGTGGGATTCAAGCGCCCAAGATAAAGACAGACTTTAGTACCGAGGTGAATACTCTACTTTACACATCTACTGCGAGACAATAAAAGGGCTACAAAAATAAGTATTTAACTAACAACAAAAAAATAGAATAATGCAACGTATATGAAATATATTGACAGCTTTATATTAATTAAATTTAACAATGTTACATCAAAATGACGAAACCACACATCGACCTTAGCTGATGAAAAAAAAAAGTTGGGGCTTTATACTAACCAAAACTTTTTGCTTTACCCTTCCGTCCATGAAAATAGAAAAAATTTGCCCAGTTTTTATTTTTTTTATGTGTTATGTCTAGGTGGCCAGTTCGAAATGGCCGTATGCTACCAGAACCTTAGTTCCAAATTTAAATTACTTTATGCCCTAGGTGCATAATGTGCACTTTATGCACCTAGGGAATAAAGAGTCGCTTTACGTTGACCTTTTTGGTCAAATAAAGTAACTTTGTAGAGCAGTAGGTGTGTAAAGGTTATTTTTCATATCTATTCTATATATTATATCTTATATTCTGTGAAACTGCCACCCAAGGTTTCACTCGCGTAAGTCTGGACCCCGCGGGAAGCCTATACCTATGTTAGTCAAAATCTTAAGCTGCATACTAAGTTTTATCGCATTAGGTTTAGTAGTTTTTGTGTGAAGGAGTAATAAACATACACACAAACTTTAACTTTTTAATTTTAGTAGGATTCCGTTTAAAATATTGTAAAAAATATTTTTATAAGGAGTTCTGTATCTAATTTTATTTCTGAAATTAAATAAGACGTTCGACCACAATTTCACCAGATGGTAAATGACGATGTTTTAGTTCATAACCAAGCACTTCCAACTTGTTTCTTATTTTATGAACGTAAAGGCAATTTTTCAAGTGAAACTGTCAAGGCGAGCCCCAAATATGTTAACGTTTTTAGATCCTCATTCATTGTTCTGCTGCTGACAGCATAAAATATATTTAAGCCTGTGATTTACTTTTGGAACATTTAATTTTCTCTATTTCTATGCACTGTATTTCTTCTTGTTCATAGTGTTACTATAGTCCGGTTTTTTTACATATCCTAGGCTAGCACGGTGTGAAGGAATGGGACATTCGCTAATCTGGAGTAGGCTCGCGTGGTGTCTAACTGCCTTAAACTTCCAAGAGGAAGTCCTCGCTATACAGTGTGATAATTTTCTTACAACGACGACATGACCACGGCGACTGATTCTATACTTTTATGCCTAACATACATCTATTTTAATAAAATTTATATAGAGAAAGGTTTATTTGCTTTCTTTTTTGTAATAAATAGGTTCCGATACTACCCGACCGTAATTCTTTCACCAAAAGAAATATAGGAATAAGAAATATTCTCAAGGGATCGGGACTTAAACAGGTAAAACCAGGGAACACAGCTAGTGTTATAAATAGACAGACACCCAGACCAGAAATAAATAACATTTTTAGGCATAACTTGTCCCTGGAGGGTATCCAACCCGCAACCCTTCTGCATTGCAGTCAGGTATTCACCCGTCATTCAAAGTTCCAAGAATAAATTGTTGTTTATTTTCCGAGACATCACCAACACTTCGAAATCTCAGAATTCTTCCTTACCGCATGCAAGGACCAAGAGATTCAAAGATCAAACTGAGTTTGTCATCTAATCAGTGGAGGGCTCAGTAACGCGCTAATAGTAAACTCATTATGCAAATGAAACCGATTTGTTCCTGACTCTCGACGGACTGTGTATACCTACAAACGGTCTAATATACCTAAATTGTATTACTTTGAGGCTGCTATTTCTCAGTTTATTACTGTAGCCCGAGAGCTCACCGCTCGGCTAACTTTTCATAAACTTTTTACGTTTACATCCGTGTTGTAACAACGAAAATGCTATACTTTATGCTGCTACCTGTTTATTTTTGTCCAACATTGTTTTGTTTTACCTACTGTCGTATTTATCTTGGCCTATATATATGCAAACTGCCTTGTAAAGGACAGAGGCTTCACAGTAATGAATAAACAATCTCTTCGTGCATTTACAAAAAGTGAAGTGGGAGCAGAAAAACACGGGGAGTTCGAGATAAACAAAATAAAATAAAATGGTGACACGCTTTGCATGAGCAACACGTTTTTGTTTAAAGAGCCACTAATGAAACTGACTTGGAATTTATTTTTCTGTTAATTTTTCCGAGATTTATCTACCATTATCGAGAATACTTGTAGAATAAACATTTTTATTTGCTGACTCGCTTTGAATTTCAATTCTGTAGTTAAAATAAATCAAAGCAACAACACTAAAGTGTGTGTTGAATTCAGCATTATAGCCAAGTAACATGTGATGTTTATTTTCGCTTAACTGCGTTTATAAATTTATTTGTACAGAAACAGCGGATAAAACAAAAACAAATGTGTCACATTTTGTGAATGTTAGCGAGTGGTGTCACTGCTCGGTACAAACAATTTAAATGGTATTCCCTGTTTACAAAAATATTCGAATTGAATATCGTTGTAGGTAGGTACCAAATAAATGAAATTCTGAACACATTTAACATAAACGTTCATAGAGTATTCACTATTAATTTCTAAAGTGCATGTGCATTTTCTTCCATTCTCTTAATGTGCTCTACCTTTGTTTGCCTAAAATTTTAGACAGTTCAAAAGCATAAGTAACCATTGATATTTTTTTACACACATACATTTTGTACTCCACGAACAAAAACATATATAACAATTACAGTAGGTACACATATATAAATCACGGCGGAACGGAAACGAAACGCGGCGCGAAATGCATTTGAAATGCAAGTGTGATTATTGCCAATTCTGTGGTTATAGTTTCATACTTACATAGGTACTAAGTCCGGCCAGCGGTATTCCGTTGGCTGAGAGCAACAGGTCCTTGGGAGCCAGCATGCCGGTCCTCCAGGCAGGCTGCGGCGGGTACAGTCTTCGTATCCTCACCAGGCCACCACCTCCGCAGACAGACATGCCCAGTCCCCTGCCGTCTTTCTCCACCACTACCGTGAAAGTGTTTTCTGTGGGCAACAACAGAAGCGCAGACTTAGTAGGTATAGAGACAGATTAACAATTTATCGAGAGCAGACTACTACAAGCTGTGCTATAAGGTACAATACAATAAGTAGCATAGAACTCGAAACTGCAAAAGTTTGCCGTCTTGGAGGCCTGGACAGACGCGACGGTTCATTGATCCAGTGGAAGAAGTTAGGTTGATCTTCGAGAAAATCATTAATAATAGAATTTTACACTGCGTGAAATATGAGCAAGTAAAAAATCACAAGCGCAGTGGAAGTCTATTAGGTACGATATGGCAACTCAGTCTTTGACTGCTGACGTTGAAATCTCAAACCATTGCTACACACAACTTGTGTGTTTTTAGCAGTCAAAAGATGTATTCTCACTCAGTAATTTTACTCAAGAAGAGTGACGTAAACTTCTTGGTGTGATATATGCCAGTTTCCCGCTAAATCACTTTCTATGAAACAAAATTGTTTTTTTATGGTCAGGGACGAAATTGCCACAAGAAACGTTTTATCGATAAACCGTTCCACCATCAGAAAAACACGGCGTTTCACCTACACCCAATCAATGCTCATGGAATCTTAAAACCTCTGACGTCACTCGATGTAATAAACTTTAGGATTCAGTTACGATCTTAATATTGTCTTATATGTGTCTCGTTTTATAGCTTACTTGCTTTGTTCGTATTGTCCATGAAATCGTTTTATTAACGTGTTCAGAAAGTCTGTAGTAAAATGTAATTTCGACGCGCATTTTAGTGCAGTTGTCGTGGGTAGTAAGATTTATAGACATAACTAGCTGCGCCCCGCGGTTTCACCCGCGCAAGTCGCGAACCCGCGTTGTTCGAACACCTACCTACCACAATGCAAATATCCACACCTAAACGGACGACCAGGGAAGCACTGATGATGCCAGGCGCGGTAGCGCCTGGCTTCAACAGTAAAGTAAAGTTTGTATTTCATTAGTAAGTGACGATGACGATGATCATGATGCCACTCTACATCACTTACCCTACCCCTGTGTCGATTTTAATTCATTGAATAGTTATCACCCGCGTAAGTCCCGATCCTGCGGGATTGTCGGGATCAAAAGTATCCTATGTTACTCTCCATCATTTAAACTATCCCTATGCAAATTTTCATCCAATAAATAGTTATCACCCGCGTAAATCCCGATCCCGCGGGATTTTCGGGATCAGAAGTATCCTATGTCACTCTCCATCATTTAAACTATCCCTTTGCAAATTTTTATGTAATAAATAGTTATCACCCGCGTAAGTCCCGATCCCGCGGGATTTTCGGGATCAAAGTATCCTATGTTACGCTCCATCACTTAAACTATCCCTATGCAAATTTTCATCCAAATCGGTCGAGCCGTTTGACCGTGAATAGGGAACAAACAAACAAACAAACAGACTTTCGGATTTATAATATTATAGTAGGATGTTATATAGAAGCCTAAACTGTCCCACTGCAAGGCAAAGGGCTCTTGTCCACTTGTCGCAGTCTAGGACTATTGTGGACCAATCACTAAAAATACCCATTCTGATGCTATTACTTTCTGCTGCTTTTTACTAGCTCATTCTCTCTTATGGATTCTATCCTTATTGCGATTATATTAAACTAGGCTATATTCGTTGTTTTCAATGTCGCTTATACTTAATGTTCCTCATTTGTAAGTAGGTATCTATTTCAGAATATAGTTTTATACGGTCATATAGCAAATTTCAATAAAGAGTTTCAGCGTTTTGTGTTAATAATTTTATGAATATTACATTGTAGGTAGTAACATAAAACTGTCTTACTCATTTGAAATATACCTCTGTGTCTTTCATCCACCCCAAATACATTATATACACGGTGAACCATTCTGAAATGCTGAAAGGAGGTATGTCCCCGATTTTTCCAAAAACTAAAGTGGCATGATTCGATTTTATATATTCGATACTCTAGACAGGAATACAACCTTGTATTTTTGCAAAAAAATATATAAACGCCCTATATAATTGTAACACTATCGATCGGTAAAATTATATAGTTTAAAATATCCCCACTGAAAGCCCATCGAAATGGTTCACCCTGTATATAACTTTGCGTATTATTCTCTTGACGCAACATGAGTTTCAAACAAGTAGCTTACAAATATAAGCTTCTATAGGTGTATAGGGCGATTGTAGACTCGAAATCTGCTGTAATCGACAGTGGCTGTTGTGCCAATTATAAACTTTTATGAATCAGCTATATGAATCTTAACCACGCCAACTACTAGGTAAACTTATGTACATATATGTGTTTGGGTTAAGAGATTTGTTTGTGTATGTATCAGTGTGTCTGATTATCGCCATTTTTCTCAAAGCAGCTACATATTAGGAAACGATTTTTTGCGTTGGATAAATCACACTTCGAAATGGTAAAACTTTATCCTATATTGTAAACTGCAAACTACTATAAATGATTCTGATTCCGAGCATGTTATTTTCCTAAGTTTTAGCACTTAGGTTTTGATACCGATCGGGGACCGGGGAGCGGTAAACATGTTTTTAAAAAAAATTCTTGGTAAAATTATTATGATTCGACGAGTAACAGCTCGACCGTTTAGTCTGAAGGCTGCTTTATTCCTTAGGGACCTCAGAGGGCTGAGAACAGGTGTCGTCATTTCGCATAAAGCAAACGACAGGTAGGTAGGCAAGTACTTAAAGTAAAGCTTGTTTGGCCATTACTAAACATTGTGTATTCAGTCCCACCACCCAGATTAACTCAACGCCACTGATACTTAGTACCCCTCGCTCCTGAGATTGAAATATTCTCTCGGAAGTATAATATGCTTAATTAATATTGGATTTCAATATTGCAAATCGAAGGTTGAGTAGTCGATTCTCGGTCAATTTAAGTCCCTTACTGTGCGTGTTACGGACATCAGGATGTGCCTATGAATTATGCATTAAGGGCGCCCTGGCCAGCGAGCGCCCGAAGCGGCAATTTGGCAGTGAAATGATTCCATTAAATTCTATTTTAATGCTTTTATCTATTATTTCCTTAGGGAAAGATTAAACGAGGCTTTGGGGAGAGAGAAACGATATCATGTAGATACAAAATATGCGTAGCGGTAGGTATTAAGATGATTTAACATAAATATACACACAAATGCCTTTTACAATACGATATACTTGACATACTTATATACATAGGCACTTAGGTTCATATAAACGTAAGCCAGTGCAGCCATAATGAAAGACGTGTCCAAATTTGTTCCACTATCGTCTTTCTACCTACTAAATTAGCGTGTTAAATCGTAAGATATATTTCGCTGGACATTCTCATCAGCGGCCCTAGCCAACAGTTTTATCGAATAACAAAATCACCAATCGACAGATTTTTTTGGCTAGGGCCGCAGATGAGTGTCAAAAACTCAACTATCCTTTTAAATTTTCCAAGTAAAATATAAACGTTACTGATTTACAAATAATGAATATGAAATCCATCACAAAGACCCCGATCCAACAGATGAGCGACAGTCCAATCAATCAATACCTATAGTAACTGTTGCAAAACAGTGTTGTGTACCTACACAAATGTTCATTGTTTCGGTTTGAAAGGACACCAGCTGTGCCGGTTCTTGTCTCCGATATTGTCAAAGTTTTGGTCACGACGTGCCAGTAGACCGCGTTTAATGAGATTCGTCAATAATTTAATACATTGCTACTATAATTTGGCTAACAGTTGGTCTCCTTTGTTATCTCTGATAGAAGTGAGATCAAGTTAGAGGGCTTAGGTCGACCTGAAAATTCTAACATCAGGTGAGCAAAAAATATGAAGAAGATTTAACACATTGATTCAAATCTACAGTAGATGAGGTAAATATTACTTTGATAGACAATAGGTACCTTCTACGTTAGGTGAGCGTTTGACAACTCCTCAGTTAACCTCAGATGGTTAGTAGGTAGTGGTTTACTCCCAAAAAATGTATTTGTACCCAGCGGGAATCAAACGCGCAACTTTGTGCGTCACGGCGCGGGCGGTGTCCTGCCCGACGCGTTACAGAGGCCGTTCGTACCTACTACATATTATAGTAGACTAGCTGCGCCCCGCGGTTTCACCCGCGTAAGTCCCGTTCCCGCGGGAATATCGAGATAAAAAGTAGCCTATGTGTTAATCCAGGTCCCCAGCTACCTATATTCCAAGTTTCATCGCAATCGGTTCAGTAGTTTTTGTGTGAAAGAGTAACAACCTCACATACATACATACATACTTACATGCAAACTTTCGCGTTTATAATATTATAGTAAGATAGGATAAAATTGAGTAGTAGCAGGGTAGTATAATAAACACGATTAAATGCTTCCTTTGTTTTTACAGAGACTGCGCTACGTTGAATAACGCTTCAAAACTAATCTGTATTATCTTGATAAATTGTTAATTACACGTTAAACAAACGTAGATAATTACAAATTTCGCTGCAACAGAGTAGCTACGAATACTGTTCTATAATAATATGAGAAGGCTTGTTAGGTATGGTTCATTAAACACTTATGAAATAGTAACGCGAATATGAACATTATATATGAGATCAAAGAGAACGTAATCCAATAGGTTTATGTTGTATTTTAAGTTATTTAAAGTGTCGTGTCTGAAAAATCTAAAGTCGGTTAATCGCTTCACTATGTGTAATTGTTATGTACTGAGTTACTAGTAGTTTGATCAAATTTTAAATAGCGCATATATTTATTAAACGGGTTTCGATTTTGATTCTAAATAATTATATTGTCTTTAATTTAACTTTTAACATCGATGTAGACCTATACCTATTATTTAATTAAACAATCAACAAACAGTAAACAATAGGTACCTACCCAAAGGTACATACTTTACTCAACTCTGAATAAGTTATCTCAAATAAAGACAACATTATCTATTCTAATTTTAACGAGTACCAAATTCGTGTTTGAGAGTGTTTTCATCCTCAACATAAAAGGTGTGTCAAGGAAGGCAAAGTACTTCAACAAAGAAAGTTTCGGGAGTGGCAACAAATTCTTTGTGAGAGAAGGGTAACCGGAAAATGTTTCTATAAAGAGGATAAGGATATAATAATAAGTTTTGTTTCAAGTCCGAAGACATTATTATTATAAAGAAAAACATTTCTGTACATATTTTTATCAATAAGTAGGTACTCATAGTTACCAATATAGACACAGGTTCTGTTTTCTATTTATATTGTGGGCTTTTATAATAACGCTTTATTTTTATAGATTTTGAGCTCAATAGTCTAGCTGCGCCAGCCGATAATGTGTATCTATGTATGATTTTGTATTATGTCGTGCGGGTCAAGCAATGCCTGGCGCGGTCATTACTTGAATTGGTAACTGAAATATCACTTTCTTGAACTTCTCCGTGTGTTCTTGTCTGGAAGCGGGTTAAGCAGTTATTCCCGGTTGTTGTCTCTAATGGCAGTCGTTAGGTGAAATTAGAGGTCTAAGCGCCACTTGAAAACTTTAACACTAAGGCTGAAATCTATAGTCCGTACTTTGTCTTAGCTCAGACTTACCTTAGCTTCAGCTAAGCAAAAACTTTGACTTAAAATTTTGGTACTTATAACGCGATCTTTCCAACTTGCTTAGCTCAAGCTCAGAAGATAATACATATTTCTTATTTCTACATTTCTACCCCACTTTAATATTTGGGAGCTACTTAATTATTTAAGAAGCCCTAAAGTTTTAAGTGGTCCAGTATTTTAATCAATTTTTAAATCGACACTTAAAATTTGAGGGCACTTAAAATTTGAGAGCTACCTAATTATTTAAGCTAAGGTTTTTGCTTAGCTCGAGCTAAGTCTGAGCTAAGACAAAGTACGGACTATAGATTTCAGCAAAAGTGAGTGGTGTGTACGAGAAGAAGTATTAGATGATAAATTTTATTTACTTACCTACGAAGGAGCATTCTAGTTCTAGTAATACATTTAATAATATTAAAACTAAAATAAAACTAATTACTTAAATTAAAATTAAACTAATTAAAAACTAAACTATATCTAAATCAGCTAAACCCTTGGTGGAGGGAAAAGTGGCCAAAATGCTGGCTGCATTGCCCCGTTGTATGCAAATACTTATTTTTTGGGCAAAATACAAGCCAGCATTCCGGTCACCCGATGCCTCCACCAAACGTTTAGCTAGCTCTCTGTACAGCTCCAGAGCGGCCGACCCCCACGGACCTAAAGTCTCCACCCCAAACGGCACAAATACGTAACCTGAATCTAGATTACTATATTTGTGCCGCTTGAGGTTTTCAGCTTTATCAGCGGCAGCTCCTGCCCGCGTCGTGGTCACTGGAAGATGGGTAGGAGCCAGCGTATCCACACATGTGGCATCCCAAACTAAAGGCCTACCCATCTTCCAAGGAACGAGAGTCATTCCGTCAGGTCTCTTGCCGTCGTCCCGCAAAAGACCGTTGGGTTCCAACATTGACGGAACGCCTGCACTAACAAAGGCCCGACGGATGACATCGTTCAGGCTGGAGTGCCGCGGTATCCTGCCCGCACTCTTTTGGCAGGATAGTCCGTGGTGACCGAGCCGGTCTACTGTATCTCCGCAACTACACAGGTGAGGAGCTGTACAGGCAGCACCTACGCGAAGAGATGCGGCCAACCGAAATGTGTTGTTATCTAAAAGATTGCCAATATTACGGGATGGTAGCGCCTGTAACCAAAGCCCCGATTCCCATCGCGCGACGGCATGTAAACGAGCACGCTCTGCAGAAAAACTTGATGTCAATAAAAGATCATCGAATTCTAGTTTGCAGAGCGGCTCGTCCCATTGCCTCTGAGACGTGGGGGCCTTGGGTAAAGACTCTGTTGGGCAAGCTCTTTTCCAGCTTTCTGTGGCTTCAATTAAATAACTTAACTGGCAATTTGGAAATATAGGTTCTAAAATGGTGTGTACTAAACTCGACGTACTGTATATTGAAGACAAGAAAGCTGGCAATGATACACTAGAAATTTTGCGAATACCGAGACCTCCAAACCTCGTGGGCAGTGTGGCTTGCCGCCAAGCGCGATCGTCCAAAGATGTATTTAAGATGGTGGTGAGTGTTTCTCTTATGATATTGTCCAGCTGTTGTATAAGCAAGGGATGTTTCCAAAGCTGACAACATCTAAGAGAATACATGAATTTTGGCACGAAAAGACAATATCTTATAATAAAAAAAGCCACATGCATGTTAATTTTTTGGAGGCGTTCCGAAACAGAAAGAAAATTTTGAATTTTGTCTTCTACAAAATCTTGTAGGGATTCGTCTAGAATCGGTGATCCTAAGAGGCGAAGTGATTTTTTATTTAGTAATTTTATATTTGGTGCTATTTTGTTAAAAAGTGTCAATACGTTTTTTTGAATTACATTATTCGGAACAAAAATTTCACATTTTGAAAAATTTAAAGTAAGGCCTAAATATTTAAACTCCGAGATAATTAATTTTAGATCATTGTATACAGTGTTGAAATCGCCTCCTAAAGTTCCGTCATCTAGGTACCACACGTTAAATTTTGACTCTAACTTTTTAATGGTCGGATGAATAGCTATACTAAAGAGAGCCGGCCCAAGGGGGTCACCTTGTTGGCACCCTACTTCCGAAAGGATAAGGTTGTTTTTGTATGTTAATTTTGTAGGTTTACCGTAGCATTGCCAAATAAAACCAAAAGCACTAGGAATTTT
This sequence comes from Idaea dimidiata, assembly GCA_949358125.1. Classification (NCBI taxonomy): domain Eukaryota; kingdom Metazoa; phylum Arthropoda; class Insecta; order Lepidoptera; family Geometridae; genus Idaea; species Idaea dimidiata. The sequence goes on along the minus strand of OX442333.1, from coordinate 20,374,289 downwards.
GTCTTTAACTTGTTGTAGAAGAACGTTTCTGTAAACAGAGTTGAAAGCGTTCTTTACATCAACCTTCACTACCACATCACATTTATTATTATGAAGAGACGTTCTCAAAGCGTGTACCGCAGCCTCGCAGCCACCGCGTGATCCGAAACCCAATTGTAAGGGTTGTAAATCCTTACAGAGGGTTTCTTTTAAACTTCTACAACAGATTTTCGCTGCAAGACGACGGTAAACAGTTCCTACAGCTATGGGCCTTATACCCCCATCCTTTTTGATAAATTTTATTAAGTCATAACTATTATTGTTGCTTAAAAGCGACAGTTAATAACTATTATATTATTATTAGAAACCTGTTTAATAAAAATGCTTTTTCAAATATGATAGCTCTACATCTTTGCTCGGTTTGGGAGTTCGTAGACTATATACGCGAGTGATGGGAACTACCGTAGTTCAACGTTTGTTAAGACATGGGGTATTGACCTAGAGACTTGAATTCGAGGCTTGCCTCGCAGTTTCAAGATGCCTCCTTAAATAAAAATCCTTTCTTGTAGATAAGATAAGCCTAGAGCATTGAAAATTCAAATCAGAAAATATTAATATTTTTTTCTCCTAGAAATATTTTAAATAAAAAAAATACATCCACAAAAATTAACTCGCGGCGAGGTTTGAACTCGCGTCTCTTGGTCCGTTCTTTAAAATAATTATAGTAAAAATATCTTGAGCAATAAAAAATAAATTACGAAATCATAATTATTACAATGATCATTGTAACATGATCGAAACGTCGAGGTAAGAGAATTTAAAAATAATAATACGCGAATAAGACCTGGGAAAAATAATTATGAGTTCAAATCGTGTGAGTTTAAAATGTTTAAAATGTAAATTACGAAATATTTAATTAATGTTCTTTTTCAACTACACCCCTAAATTAAACCCTTAACTTTCCGCGTAGTCGACAAGCATTACCTACATAAAACAATTCCCGGAAAGCACTTAGCACTACTTACACATGCATAGGTTCTAAACTGTACTAGGTATTCTGAATACCCTGAAAACAATTACCAGTACTAGTTATGTTAATGAAAACTGTCGTGAGGTTATTCACGTGTCGCGTGTCGTCTAGCGACTTGGGTTTTTGCTGTCTGTTTGGTTTTATTACGTAAATTGACATGAATGAGTTTCTGGTTCAGTTATTAATTTACATAAATAGGTATTGTACTACTAGTGGCTAACTTGCAGTACATTGCTGCTTTGACGTAACGTGGTTGTTACCGGTGATTACTTCAAAGCAGCAATGTATACGAAACATGTTTTTTGGCATTAAATAGCAACTAGTAGCGGTGGATGCTAATTAGATGATACCACAGCGGCGGTTTCACACGCGTAAGTCCCAATCCCGTAGGAATATTGGGATTAAAAGTAGTCAATGGCATTTTCTAAGGTCCCATTAATATCTATATACATTATAGTTATTAAATTCGGTTTAGCAGTTTAGGCGTAAAATGTAATATTTAGATAGCCAGAAGTGCCTTTATAATATTAGTAGGGGCTTAAGTAGAAAGAAGTCACAGGTTTCACCTAGTTCAGGTATATGTATTATTTATAGTCTTCCCAGTAATGTTTAAGTCTTAGGTATAGTCTATTATGTAACAAAAAGTTTATGAAATAAATATTTATTTATTTATTTTTTAAGTAATTTCATTATTTACAGGTTATTTCAGTCTAAATTTAAAACTCTTAGAATAAATAAAAGACAGAATAAATTAATAACGTATTGAAAGACAATGGCGAATTCAGGAGGTGAGGTTCAGGGCGTCGAAGTAAGAAAAGTAAATAATAATACACGATTAAGACCCGGTAAAATGTAACTATGTTCAGGAGGTGAATGAATCAGATTGTTTTTAAAGTGTAATGTTCTAAACTTTAAAGTGTAATGTTCTACCTTAGTTGACATAAGGCATGGGTATCATACTTTAAATTTTAAAATCCTACTAATCTTACTAATATTATAAACGCGAAAGTTTGTATGTATGTATGTGACTTTGTTACTAATTCACGCAAAATTTACTTAGCCGATTACTATGAAATATAGCTAGCTGAAAACCTGGAATACCACATAGGCTACTTTTTATCCCGATATTCCCGCGGGAACTGGAACTACGCGGGTGGAATCTAGTTAGTAAAATATAAAGTAGAGATAAACATTTTTTCAGGTAACCATCGTATTAATATTAATAAATTCACAATATCGAATAGATACACTTATACCTTAACATTTACTTTTATCCGCTAACAATAAAAAAAACATTACACACTCAAATTCGTTTTGTTTTCAAAAGATATTCATAACGTCGAAATCACTAAAACATACGCGTTTCTCGCTGAAAAACTATAACTGGGAATTACGTGCACTATCAACAATACAATTCAGCCTTAACATAGTGCACTGCGGCATGCATGAGGCATGAAACGGTCATAAATACTTATAAAGTTAGTTATAAATGGGCACCGGTAGAAGAAAATCCATGTCGATATTAAAATTGAGAAAATTTCATACGTTTCTGATATATAAGAGTTACTGGCACTGAATACGGATATCCTGTTTAGAGATATCGTAGAGTGTGGGATTATCAGTGCTTTGTAACAGAAGCTGAAATGCAGCGAATCCAGCTAAGGTGAAATGGATCAACGGATATCTACTGGATTTACTTACGTATTTGGACTAACGTACCTGTTGATTTTTTTTTGTTTATTTCACTAAAGAGAAAAGCAAAGAACTTTTAGCATTTACAGTCTTTTGCCGTGCTAATCTTTTTTTTTCAGGAATCTCTCCTCGTAACGGTTTTTCGCCAACAAAGAAAATTTTCACACATTTTTAATTAATTATATATTCTTTATTTGTTTCAATTTACGATTTTAAACTAACATGGTTACTTCCACTACTAAAATTACTTATTAACGGGGTATTTACCAGGTTTAATAATTTATTCGCGGAGCTCGATATTTCACTAGTAAATTCAACCAGCTTGTTCACGAGACGTTGTTGTCTCGTGAACAAGCTGGTTGAAATTATTAAACATGGTAAATACCCCGTTAATAAGTAATTTTAGTTGTTTCAATTTTTCTGTAGGTACTTAAAAATGACAATGAATCTATTCAAAGTATACCAAGATGCACAGAAAAGAATTACTTCTATTAGCCAATCAGTTTTGGAGTAATGGGTATATACATACTCGTAGTTACATAGAAAATATATTAAAGGTACAACGACACTGACGAATTAAGAAACTCCACCTTCGGGTTTTAGAAAGTCGGTTTAAAATTATTCTTGATAACATAGTTTATGTAGGTAAAATACAAAGATCTAAGTTATAGGATTCTAACTCTTACCTACTACTTTGTTAAGTAGACACCTTACTTTAGCTACTATTTGGTAGCATAGAGACGTATGACACGAGTAACAGCCGGTTGACAACTGAGCGCTTAAACGTATTACACATGCATTTAGTATTACTGAACTTGGCTTTACTCTGTTGTTCGGTGCGTGGTGTCTGAAAATTATTACATGGTCTGAGACGCCTTAATATAATAATCTTCTTACATTTTAATTACTATAACAGCAAAAAAAACACTTTTACCACGGCTGAAGTCTACCCAGAATCTCGTACCAAGAGGTCACAGTACCAACCAAGATGAGGAACAAAGCCCATACTTTGTATAGGCAATATTACAAGCAAAACTGCGCAATATCTAACCTCCAGGTAACATTTTTAATATAGTTATTTTAATAAACATTATGTTTTACGACATGAAAATATTGTGCTTCTCTCCGTTTTTTCTCTAAAAGAATGAGGTCATACTGTTCTCGGAACAAAAGTAATTTTGTATTAAGTTCGTCAAAGTTTTTAAGTTATATTTATTTAAAAGAAAAGGGTCTTTGTTTTGTCGTGGTCAATGAGTAGTGTTATATTTATTTGAGTATTTTTTTATCTAATAATAGACTTACGCGAATACTTCGTCAGTCTTAAAGTCTTATTTACATTACGAAACTAGTTTCATGCATTAGTGTCAGGGAAGTCATTTTATCAAATAGATAAATAGTACTGCTGTGTCTATGCTATTTTTTTGTAAAAATGACTATAAATTTCAAGCCACTAGTTTCATAATATAAATCCCGTTGAGTAAATAAAGATAAAAATCATGTAGAATTGACGTTTTAAAAAAACACGTTCGTACAAGAGTAATTGCTATAAATCAACATTGTTCTTCAAACGATCACAAAGCACATGAATAAATCATACGAAAGGCACTTTTTGTTTCTCTTTTTATAACATCAGAAGTCTTTAAAAGGCTCGGAATGGAAGCTAAATACGCTTACTTTATGAATAAAGGATTCTAGCGTCTTCAGAATTTTTGCTTGAAAATATTTCAATCTACCATATCAAATAGGCACGAAAAATGTAAACGTGAATTGTTAAGTTAATATTCTTTTTTAATTCCATAACCATACGCATTCAGGTGTTTGGTACGCAAAACTTAGCAATGGAAAAAAGAAAACTAAATGTTTGTTGAACTGAGGACCTGAATCATTGGTTGAAATGCCTTTGAAAGTCAATCTCAGTAATATTTTATTTACTAGGTATGTACTAAGTATTTACTATGATTTATCGCTTAAAGCTAAGTTACTTGATCTGTGGTTTCAGAACACGCCTTTCGGTGACAAGAAACCGCAAGAAACGAAATATAACAAGCCAGTAGTGGCAACAAAACTGACATAGATTCAAGCATATTTATTTATAACTAGCTGCGTCCAGCGGTTTTCCCCGCGTGAGTCCCGTTTCCGCGGGAATATCGGGATAAAATGCAGCCTATTATCCAACTACTTATATTCTAAGTTTCATCGCAATCGGTTCAGTAGTTTTTGCGTGATTGAGTAACAAACACACATCCACACATATACACATACACACATACAAACTTTCAGCTTTTTAATATTAGTAGGATATTTTTGTAGAACTAGCTGCGTCCCGCGGTTTCACCCTTATTAGTTCCCATCCCGTAGGAGTATTGGGATCAAAAGCCTTTGTTACTCCTCGATAATGTAGCTTTCTATTGGTGAAACTCTATTTGAAAGTAACCCTATAGTTTCGGGGCTTATTCGTTGCAAACAAACAAATAGTTCCTCTTTATAATATTAGTAAAGACAAAGATAGTATAGATATCTGCATTACAAAAGACAGAAAAGTTTCATGTAGAATAAAGGTAAAATTTTACTCCTTATAGGTAAACTACTTATCGTGAGGTTGAAAATAAAGTTGCTAATGAAAAGTAGCGTGTTGTGAAAGAGTCTTAGCTGTTACTGCGAAACCTTCCTAGAACATTTAATTACTCCCGTTTGATATTTAATTAAGAAGCCTTAAGAACCGAACAAGTTCCTTGTTGAGTTTCTAAATTAAAAAATTTAAGAAAATAAAGTTTTATTGCAATAATAAGGTTTAAATTTACCTACTCAAGAAAATGATTTGTAAGTATAGGAATTAATCTTACATAATCCTAATCGTAGATTGTTTCCAATATTTCTTTATTACAGAATCTGTCTTGCGTAATCAGGATATATTTCACACTTTCGAATTTACCTTCCCGACAGCCATTTCATGTAGATAAAGCAACTGAAATAAGTAACTCTGCAAAATCAATAATAATTTAAAGTAGAAGCAAGCCTGGCTCAAACATTCACAATGCAAAACAGAACATCGTAATAATTTTACTTCGAAAAGTTTCCGGCCTCGAGGAAAATATAAAGAAACAAAGCAACTGAATATTAAACCAAACAAATGTCTTCACGGGACAGTTGAGAAAATATGCTTAGATCGAATTGCTACACTGATATCGAGGAAAATTCGTATTAATACAACCAGTAGAAAATAAAGTCAGCATTTTGATAATTTACTACTAAAACGCTGACATTCAAAATTACAGTAACAAATAACAAGACTGTAAAATTGATGAAGCATTTCATATTACGATTGCTGATTCAATCGTCTGTGTTCCATAAAATATCGGAATTGAAAGGCGTTATAGAAACAAATTGAAGTACTTAATTTATGACGAATGAATTCCACTTCGAACTGAGATAATAGATTTATCTTTAAAAGCGAGAAGATGTTCTTTTGATAATTCTCGAGAAAGAGGAAAAATATTTTATAATCGTCGAGCTAGTTAAGCCAAAGCTTCGTGCTCGTGCAGTAACTGGATAGGTTTCAGGAAGTTTTTATACCATTTGCTGGATAAATACCAGCCTTATAACATAAGTACGTTCTCTACTACAAACATAAGACTTTGTAGCGTCGGCTTATTCCTAAACGGTCGTTACGTGTATTACCGATACCAATACAACATTTACATAAAAATTCTGAATTAGAATCTGTACCCTCAACGTTTTGTTATCTGGCATCTACAAGGGCACAGGCAAACGTTACAGGCCGAGCCCTGCCAAGGGAGCTCTAGACCTTGCATACAAATTGAACGTGTAAATGAGATAACACCCTATTTACACGAAAGGTAGGTAGGATGTTACAATAAAACCGGGTAATGGGAATTCCTGATACTGCAAATTGTTTTCGCAGAGGCAAAGCGTCTCCTATTCTAAACAATTCTACAGACTCGGTGTAAAGCCTTTGAGGATGAAATTGCTGTTAGCGTTTTAATATTAAAAGCTGCGGTTTTTAAAATATTATACGGCAGTGTAGATTTTATTGGGCTTGTTGTGTGGGCCTAATGGGGACACTGATTTAAATGCACATACTTTGTTAGAATTAAACGAACGTGATCTAATCTATAGTACTTATAATAAAGGGAGAAGGGAAAATAAGTGTGTACACGGACGTAAATTAGTACAAAAAGTTTTGTATAAATATTTTACACAGAGAAATGCTTCATCATCATCATCAATGGCAGTGTTAGTGGGCTAGCCATATTAGCCGTAGAACCGACAACCGTTGGGGTAAACGAATTCTAGAGTGGAGACCGAGTCTCGGCAAACGTAGTAGGACGTCCTCAGACACGTTGTAGTGACGATTTATGCAAGACGGGTGGCATAAACTGGATGCGAGAAGATGAAAATAGATCTAGGTGGTGTGCAATTGGCCTATGTCCAGCAGTGGATTACAACAGGCTGATGATGATGATGATGATCATCAGTAAAAAAATCCCATGATGAGACTGCCTTGAGCAACAAAAATAAGAAATATTTAGTAGTTAGGAAATACATTTATTTACGACTTGATATAATTAAAATGAGTGAAATAGCAAGTAGAAACGGTTAACATTTCAACTCCGAATTTTATTTATTTAGTGTTTTAAAGTTTAATATAAATCAAGTGTATAAATTATATATCACGAGTGGGTATATAATTTATTATTTATGTGAACAGTGTTCTCACAACAGAACTGTTTTCGAACATTTACTTCTAAAATTGGGTACATAGGCAATGTGAAATCACACCATCAAGTACTAACCTGTGAACGGCGCATCACATCAATCATCGTCATGTATCGTCATCATCATTTAACTATACTATGCTATTATATATTTACAATTACAATTAACAAGTTGAGGTACAGGCAGTTACAAATTACAATTAGTAATACGAGTGACTGAATCTCTATTAGGGTGTTCATTCTGTTCAAAAAGCTGGTTGCATTTCCTCTTTGGATGGTAATACCGATTCATTGGTCAAAGCAAATCAGTCCTTTGATTACCTGAATCCAAAACTATACCCTGTTTCAGAAACTTAGATAAAAAATGTTAACAAAAAAATTATATACAATTATTTGAAAGCGACAGCTCTTTGTTTACATTTACCGTTGATTATTGACAGTTCTATCTTTAAATATTTGATCTAAGATTTCAAAACAAGGTATAGTAATTTTGTTATATTTTTGAAAACATGTCTTTAAGTCAAGGGTGAATAGGTTTCTTCTAGGCCAGCATGTTACACCGTGTCGCTTGAAGTCAGGTGAAATAAGGACAGATGCTAGCCTATCCCATTTATTAAAAAAAACCATTGCCTTGGATCCTCAATAGATCTTTAGTATCTGTGGCAACCAACAAACAAATTTTAAGCTAAAAATACTGTATCTACTCCTACCTGCTTTAGACACAGCAATACCTTCTCATTTTTGTAACATCCATTTCATATTACAACGCTACAGGGTATGATTACCGGTCATTAGGGAGGCCTACTCCATTCATGTAGCAGCAGATATGTTATTATCCCTTTGACAAATTAGGTACATTAATCTCAAACGTACCTAGTCAATATTTCACGAAGACCGGAGCTTTCTGTTCAAAATAGTACCTTTATATTTCTGGGGATTATTATTTATATTAGAATAATGTGTTCTGGTTTTATTGAACGCGGTCGTAGGTTAGGCAATGTTTAGCATGATCACTATTTTGATGGTTTGATTTTCTTAGTTTTGATGTTTAATTGTAGTTCAAAGGTAAGGGTGATCAGACTCTTTAACGCTATACCTAGAGGATAGATTGAATTCTTGTCAGTAGCATCGATTACTGAGTGAGTCACTACTAACTACTGATATTCTCACAGAACTCAGCGCTATTTTAGTCTTCTCTAAAAATAAATAATTACTATGCAAGTATCCCATAGAATAACAGTCTAATCACGTAGAACTTCCTTCCTTTATCCTTATACTTTGATCAATTATTTGCCCTCCTTACTAATAAACGATGGTTAACAGATGCATACACTATGTATAGTTTGTCTTTTACTGTGACAAGAAGTTTCAAACAGACCGAAACTAACGTTACATAACTTGACATAATTTTAACCATCTTCATAAATAAGGGAATTCTTCTTCTGTGATATAATTCAAACTTCACAGTAATTATTTCTATATAAATTAACAATCGTACCTAAACCTAATTCTCATTACAAAAATTGTACCAATTACAATTGGAAAAGGAAAAGTTCAAATCATTAAATATTCTTTTCGCTCAATTGTTACATTCCTAAAGCTTTTACCTTTTACTACGTTTTCAATTTCCACCTGAGGATCAATGCAGACTTTTCACATTTCGATTGGTCGATAGGTTACGACCATCGAATGTCTATTATGTTTTTTTTTAGATATTGTGGAAGGAACAATTAAAATACCCATATAACTCAAATGACTGGCGTGCAATTGTTCTAGATCGCCATCAATGATTAGTGGCAGATAAGCACTAGACCTAAGATCTAATTTACATTACAAAACTGGTGTCATACATAATAGAGTCAAAAGCAGTTACAGGAAGCAATTTTATCAAATAGAGTAAGAGTAACGCAGTTCTTTTGGGTAAATTACTAAAAAATTACATGCCTTTAGTTTCATAATGTAATCTTACTAATATTATAAACGCGAAAGTTTGTATGTAGGTATGTATGTGAGGTTGTTACTCTTTCATACAAACACTACTGAACCGATTGCAATGAAACTTGGAACAAAGGTAGCTGGGGACCTGGATTAACACATAGGGTAATTTTTACCCCGATAATTCTGCGGGTACGGACGGGACTTACGCGGGTGAAACCGCGGGGCGCAGCTAGTTCCCTTATAAGAGAAAGTAATATCATATATCTCATATATATTAGATAGCGGTATACAAGCTCGGCCGATTAAAAGTATGTAGTCTGCTTACTGCAATCGCCCGGAGGGGTTGAACCGTAATTAAAAAACCTACAACATTAATGGATTCATTCCACGTTTAAACCAATATCCTGCTAATACAACATCGGCCATTCAGTACCATTTTGTTGATATTGCCAATACTCCCTAGGAAATTGAATTCCTCAGGGTTTGCAGTCGGCGAGACTTTTTATTTATTGTCGGGGACTTCGATTCGCTTGGAGCGACGTCAAAACTGAATAGATGAATTGTTTTTTGTTAGTAATTTGTTGTGTAACAGTTTCTTTTTGGGTCGGTGTGGCTTTTGGGATGTAGAATTCTTAGGCTCAATTGTGTTTTTTCCGGTCCTTACAGTATTTTTTATTTCGCAAAGGCAAAGTATTCTATTATAATCCTAATACGAAACAATAGACCACCAAGTCTATTGAACAATCATTAAAAACTCTATATAACTTACGTAATATGGACCAATTTTTAACCGACTCCCAAAAATGGAGGAGTTATATTTACCTGAATTAAATTATTCAAGAAATTAGGTAGGTAGTACTGGTGGGTAATACTTGTGAAAGCCAAACATAAACAGTAGCATTTGGGACTAAAGCTTTCAAAATTTTGTTACAATAAAACACAATATTTACCGGGTTTTACTCGCGTTGTATTTATTAACGACCGAGCTTTCGCTAACATTGCAGTTAGCTTTTTCAAGGTTGACTGAGATGTAATTCGTCTATTTTAACACTCTAAAAAGTTACTGTAAACCGCGGTAAATATTGTGTTTCATTAAATCTTTGAAGCCAAGGAATTTCTAAAAAACATTTTTGGAAAAAAACATATTTCCCAAGTGTGTCTTGTTGTCGTGTGTGTCATTCATTAGGTAAGTAAGTAAGTAAAAAAGGAGGTAAGTTGTTAAAGCGCATATTCGTTCGATGTTCATGTCATATTCCTTTTTTATAGTACCTACATCGAGCATAACGTACACGGAAGAGGATTTTTACATCGTAAACCAGGTAATCTTACCGTTTTATCATCTCTTACTATGCACTAAAATGTTTTCACCGCGCTCATCTAAATATTTTATGTTTTAAGGAAACAGTCATCCCAAAGGGAACGAAAAGCCGATAAGCTGCATTAGCTTGACTTTACTAAATAAGAAGGTATATAAAAATATCAGGGTTTTTTTTGACGAAAAGTCGTCTAATTTTTACTTTGAGGATTATGTGTTTGGAGTGTTTTATTTAGAAGGTAAGTATTTAATGAAATTGCTTATGAAAATAACACAAATTAAGAATTGTTCTGTAAAATTTTGTAATTTGTGAAGAATTGCCTTCGAATCACATTAAAAAAGCGAATCGACAACCGCAATAACTTTTGAAGTCGGTTAAAATAGAATCTAGTGTGGAAAATATTACATTCTCTAAGAGTTGGTTTGTCTTCGAAGCAAATTAAAACGTTAAATCGAGAAAATTCATAATTTCACGATCACGTGATCCTTCCACATTTCTCCTAAAAGTCCACGTCAATAATACTTCCTACTTTAATCCCTTAACCAGAATGTGTCGACTGTATAACCAACTTACTTCGTCTAAAAATCAATGTATGGATTCCATAACTATAGATATTTTCGATTGTAATAAAAACAAATTTAAAAGTTGTGTGTTCAAACTTGTTAAAAATTTAATATAATTTAACTAGCTTATTAACTTTAGTAATAATTTGTTACTAGGGTAATTTTTCTTTAGATGCTTGCAACATTAATCTTGCTATGTTCACAGTATAGGGTTATAATTTAGAACAAAATTTTGTAATAGCGTACTCTAGTGTTAAAAAGAATTGTAACCTGCTATGTGAGCTTTATTAAATAAAATAAAATAAATAAATAAAATAAAATTTTTAAATGTGGTTAAAATAGAGTCTAGAGAGAAACATATTAATATCGTGCCTATAGGTAAATAAAGAAAATGTTCGTACATTACTTAAGTGTAGGTTTATGTTTAAATCAATTTTAAAAAAAACGATTTCAGAACCTTCATCATTTTTGAGTCTAATAAAATAGAGTCTCGGGAGGAACCAGGAGGAACGTTATTATTATTATTATCGTGTTTATAATAAACCACAATATTTACCGGGATTTATTTATTAACGGCATTATTACATACATCCTCGAAGTGTGGATTTGTCTTCGAACCAAATTAAAAAAAATGTGAGAGCCGATTTTTTTGTAGTCAGTTATAAATAGAGTCTAGGGTGGAACACAATTATGTGGCTATCGGTAAATAAATAAGTAGAACGCGAGTATGTTTGTTTGTATCGTTAATCACCTGTTATTTGCGGTCGGCTGACAATTTAACAGAGCTATTCAATATTAATGAAGGCGAAAGAGCACTTTCGTAGCGAAAACTTATAACATGTTGAAATAAATTTTAAAATTCACGCAATAATTATTAGAAACATATGAACAGATCCAATATTGTTTTATATTTTTTTTTTTTTTTTTTTTTTTATTTATTTATCATCAAACCAACAGCCCTTATATCTAATAATACAATAAATATAAACAACACCTACGGCCAATAACAGGTTTGCACTATTTGTGTAAAACATTATAAAAGTAGTATTTGTCGCTATGAGCTAGGAGTGTGAAAATTGTTTATACAACACAAGTAAGGAAGAACGAGATGAATTTTCCCATTCGACCGTCAAATTATAACATGGTAGTTAAATGCGAGAAAGCCCCCTCCAGACACCAGCCTCATGAGAGTTGGGCAGGCAAGGGCGCTCTTCGTGATTCAATGAAATAAATTAATGAACGAGATGTATGTATATATGTTGTATATGTTGCTGTATCCAAAATACAATAACACCATATATAATAGTAAAAATATCATATATAATAATACAATAAAAAAATACACCAATATAAAATAAAAATAAAAAGGTATAAAGGAATAACTCTAACCATCACCAGTCAATACAGAAATAACATCTCTTTTGAACTCATTCTTATTGACGTGAAAAATATCAGAAGACATAAACCGTTCATTGTAACAGCTTAGAGTGCGGGACACGGGAGAGTTTTGAGCATAATTAGAATTATTGCGAGGTAGACAAAATAATCGAGGATTACGTGTTCGTCTGGTTGTATACAGATTAAGGAAGAGTGATAAAAGATCAGGACAATCGATGTCACCACTAAGTGTATCGTACATAAACATTAATTGAAGATATGTTCGGCGGTCCTTCAAAGATAGCAACTTATGAAACTTACATGAGTCTACATAATCCTCATCCTTCCGTTTTGTGCGATAATTTAAATGTTTAATAAATTTTGATTGCATTTTTTCAATGTCCTCAATATATTTTTTATATAGGGGGTTCCAAATATTACAACAATATTCCAAAATACTTCTTACAAATGCATAGTAAAGCATTTTAATACAGTTAATGTCGGAGAAGGGTCTCGTAACTCGAAGCACAAACCCCAAACTCCTGTACGCTTTGTTAGTTATGGCTGATACATGGTTAGACATGGACAACTTAGCATCGAATACTACTCCTAGATCTCTAGTACTGTCCACTTGATGAATTGACTGATTTTCCAGATAATACGTATGCCTTACTATTTTGCGTTTACGAGTGTATGTGATTTTTGAGCATTTAGACGCATTAACTGAAATGCGATTGGTACGATAATATTGACACAGCCGATCGAGATCGTCTTGCAGTTCTTGAGCATCAGACTCTGTCACAACGATCTTATATATTTTTGTGTCATCGGCATACATCAAAAACTTTGAAGACTTAAGACAAAGTCCAACGTCGTACAAGTATAGTGCGTACAGCAATGGACCCAGAACGGATCCTTGTGGTATCCCTGAAGTGACTTTTGCATAGTCAGAACGAAAACCGGCGACGACAATAACTTGAGAACGATTACGCAAATACGACTCCATCCAACGAAGGAGGTTACCATGTATCCCCAACTCTTGAAGCTTCCTAAGAAGGATGAAATGGTCAACGCGGTCAAAAGCCTTCTCAAAATCCGTATAGACAACATCTACTTGATAGCCAGCATCCATTCCTCGAAGAACCTCATTGGAAAAAACGGCAAGATTAGTATTTGCAGATCGTCCACGTACAAACCCGTGTTGCTGAAGGGGTATGTGTCGAAGTAGTAGTGGATAGATAATTTTGTGCGCAACTCTCTCCATGACCTTACTCAATGCGTTAAGAATAGATATTGGTCTATAATTTTTAATATCCGTCTTTGACCCTTTTTTATGAATTGGGACAATGTTAGCATTTTTCCAGATATCGGGAAAGTATCCTTGCCTAAAACATTTATTAAAAATTTGTGTTAATGGAGGTGATAGAGAATCAGCACAATTGTTGAGGAAAACCGGATGTATTCCGTCGGATCCCGCCCCTTTATTGCAATTAAGGCTTTTGAGTAATTTTTTCATGTCCTCGTTAGTTATTACTATGTCACATAATGTGTCCGAGCTTATTGAGCGGGATTCTTGGTACTGATCGTAATGAGAAGCCGGAGAATTAAAATTTGAACAGAAAAAGTCATTGAAGGAGTTGCATATATCCCTGTAATTGGTACACGTCTGATTACCATACTGCATTTCACTGGGATAATTCGATGATTTTTTACGCTTACACTTCACGAACGACCATAGGAATTTAGGAACTTGCTTTATTTTATGTTGGGCGAACTCTAAATAACTCGAATAACAGTCATCATTTAGATTTTTAAGGCGAGCTCTTAAAAGTGAAAATGTATTATAGTCATCATGATTCCCATACCTCTTCCAACGTCTATGATATTTGTTTTTCTCTTTAATCATTTTAATCATGGGTTTAGAATACCAAACAGGGTAATTATAAGTGCTATTTATTTTTTTCTTTGGTACAAATTTAGCGATACCAGTGTTAACAATAGAATAAAACATGCCAATGACATCTTCGATTCGACTATTTCCTATGAACGTCCAATCTATGTTACAAAAGCATTCATTAATTTGTGAGTAATTACCCTTTGTGAATAGATTTATTTCTCTAGATGGAGGTTTTAACAATGGGACCAAAATATCGCGTACACAAATCTCGAGCGGCACATGAAATACATCTGCCTTAACTAGAGGATTTTTGGTTTGACTAACATTAACATTAATATTTGATAAAATTAAATCTAAAATATTGTTTGAGGAATTAGAAAACGAGTTGAATTGCCTTAAACCTAAATAAGAGACCAAGTTCAACAAATCTTGGGCAGTTTTTTGATATTCGACGCTCCCTTTCTTTTTAATTATAATAGGCTCCATAAGCCATCTAATCTGAGGTAAATTAAAGTCGCCGCCTATTAGAAAATAGTCATTAGGGTGATTAAAATGAACATGCATAATAAGATCAAAAAGTTGAGTCATTTTTTGTGGCAGGGCGCTATCACCAGTTACGTAAACACAGCATACGTGCAGGTTGTGCGCGCTGCCCAGATTACGAGCAGGTATAGTTATCCACTTACATTCAAGTCCGTCGCGGTCAAGGTCAGGCCTCAGCCGAGCGCCTAGGCGAGATGCGCACACCATGAGTGCACCTCCACCGAGCGACCCACGATCGCATCGGAAAATGTCATGCCTATCTGGATTACACAGTTCAGAATCCAGAATGCTGTCACACATCCATGACTCCGTTATTAAAAATAAGTCAGCGTCCGATAAGTAAAGGTTATTATAAAAGGTGTCTGTCTTTGTTCTTAATCCGCGTACATTTTGATAATAAATCTGCAACTGATTTTTATTGTTTGATTGCGTCATCATTTTAAAAGGAAAGTTATTATATAATTACGAAATAATACAGAGTATTTTTTATTATATATAAAGTTAATATTATAAATAAGGTCTTCTATGTTATTATTTATGAATGCGGTTACGTATTTAATTTGCTGAATAAGGACTCCTACGGGTGGTGAGTAAGAAGTAATAGGTAAGGTTGACACATATAAAAGGTAGTAATTATTAAGAAGTAAATGTTCAATGATCTGGTAATAGTTGTGTACGAGTATGCATGTAAATAAGTAGTGTATACATAATATATTATATGTATGTATAACTATGTGTAATATTAGTAAGTTAAACAGCAAAAGCATGTACTTTTCAATTGTTTGAGTAATGATACCACAGTGGGTGTGTTGCATGCTTGGATGAGAACGAAGGTATCTAACAATATTAAAGACGAATAATGACAAAGTAAACGATTTTGAAATACAAAACAAAAAAGATGCGAAGGTCAGGGGTTTACGCGAACTTAACACATTTTCTTTAAATCTGACGTAGTGATGATAGGCATAGGTGGCGAGGTATCGGTACGTCTGACAAAGATCTGACAGTTTTTTGTCCAGACGTATTTAAAGTTATTTTCTTTCGCAAGTTGCTTACATTCTTTGAGAAGCGATTTGTTTTGTTTTGTTAAATGTTCATTAATATAAATACGGTTGTTATTTTTGGCCTCGCCAGCCACACCCACACCGAAGGCGGTCAATCCCCGCTTTTTTCTCGACGCGGCAACAACAGCGTCCTTTGTACGTCGGTTGCGGAATCGGGCGACGATGGTGCGGCCGCTTGCTGAGCTGACCGGCTGACGCGCCTTGACACGGTGTGCAAATTCGAGTTCAGCCGCCTCGGCCATAATGCCCAGCTCCTCGACCACCTTGAGTACAATCCCTGCTGTGTTCTCGTCCTTTGTTTCAGGAATTCCGGTAATCTCAATGTTCTGTAAGCGATTCCACTGCTGCTGGCGGGAGTTCTCCTCCTCAAGATGACGGATTTGCTCCGAGTGTTTTGATAACATAACACGCAGAGATTGATTTTCTTCGCGTAGCTCCTTAATCTGAGCCTTATTGCTCGCCAGCAATTTCACGATGTCATCGTACTGAGTACTGATATATTTAACTGCAGTATCTATTGATGAAACCTTCTCCGTTAGCGTATTCATTTGTTCTCGAATGGCATCCTTTACTAAAGACGAGAGGTCCCCTTGCAAGGTAGCTAGTAGATCCGACCGCGATTCCGAGGTCTTCTCATCCACGTCAGACAGCGCGCGCGTGGACTGGCCCGGGGAGGGTGCAGAACGGTTAGAGGCGCAGGCCGGGCAAGTCCAAGGCGTCAGCCTTTTTATTTTGTCGGAGTTTAAACCGACGCATAAAAGGTGATACGACCTGCCACAGCTAGTAATGCAACATGTAATTTTTTCGGCTTTAGGAACAATTCCGCTACATTTATTGCATTTAGTATTCGACATCTTGCGCAAACAAACAACACAGCAAGTGGGTAGGTATGATCTACTTATCGAATGGACGCGTCGACGCACTCGCTTGAGAGCAAGCGAGACGATTTATTGCAGCTGCACTCGTCCCTCGCGGGTAGCGGGTGACGCGACAAAACTGATACACGACGAATAGTAATAAGTTCAGATTTACACTGCACGCTACAATAGCGGTTACACACTTCCGAATATAGGTCAGAGTTAGATAAACAGCACAATTATTTTATAGGATCAGTTCACAACACGTCCGCTCTCAACGACAACTCGAATAAATTGTAGTACTCGTAAATTAATTCTAATTTACGAGTACTAGCGCTCTGTGGTGTAGTTTGGGCAGACTTTAGGTGCAAACGTCAGATTTGTAAACGTTTCAAAATGTTCAAATAACCATGTCAGTTCTAAATAGAAGTATGGATTAGGGATGTATGTATAACTATTATCATTACACCGATACGGCAAAACTTGGCTACATAAATAAATACTGTACTGGTAGAAAAACAGTTTATGCAGTAACTATATGAGAAAAAAACGAATCTTTGTGTAAATTCAGATCTATTTTACATAGGTAGGTATAATAAGTATAACTGCAATTTTTAAATTGCACAACATTACACACAGCGCAATCTATATAGCCCCAAACTAAGCACTAGGCATTAGGATTGTACTATGGATACTAGACAACGGATATACTACTATTTTAACTAACATTATACTTTTTTTTTTGTAAATCCATACTTATTATACATAGATAGACACCCAGACCAGTGGCCATATTAGTTTTAGCTGCATCATTACGAGTATAAATTGTGATTTATTATGAAACAAATAAAGCTAAATATGAGGTGGCTATACGAGCCCCCACGGTGATGTTTCATCAATAATGTTAGAGTCGGTATAGGTAGGTACCTACTTAGTAATAAATTATGACGTATTTACCTAATGCCGTCAATCACGTACCTATAGGATATTTAGTTCGCTCTTGGGATATCAACGAATTTAATCGTACGATTTGATAGTCTTTTGATTTGTATTGTTTTACACGTTATAGTTTAGAAAGTTTACACAAATGCGTCCACCAATCCGCATCGTACGGATTGTATTTGTGTTAAACAAAGAATGTTAGCTATCCGTTTGATGCGATGCGGCCGATGCGCACGATGCTGAAAGGAGGACGTTTAGCTTTAGAGTTCTAATGAAGCTGAGCTGGGCGGAGTGGAATGGAGTATACTGTGAATTAGTCTATCACAGTTTTCGAAATCTTTACTTCACATCAGATTGACACTTGATTCCCTTGCTGGCATTGTGTTTTTGCATAGGTACTTTTGATTCACCTACTAAGCCGATATCGATGCTAATTCTGAGGTAGCCCTTCTGATCGGGTGACTGTATAGTTTGCGGTCTATATTCACCTTTATGCGCTCAATGTTTATTGGCAATGTATTAGCAACGTTTTGATTACTGCATAGTTCTGTAGTTATGATCAGTTGATCATTAATGCTATTGATAGATAAACGTATGCTCAATGTTTATGATAGCTTACTCGTATTAGAGATGGGAGACGTGTTATTTATTACATAGTTTAAAACAAAGTCACTCCCTGTTGTCTGTCTGTCTGTCTGCGTCTGTCTGTTTGTGTGTATGCTTAGATTTTTGAAACTACGCAACCGATTATACTTTTCACCGATGTTACTAACTATTGCAAACTCAACCATCAAAGATTAAACGTCAATCATCGACTACATCTTAGCGCCTACAAAGATGCTTTTTACGATAGACGTAAAAATATTGTTAGCACTGCAGTAGCTTTTTATTTATTTATTATGTAAAAGAAGGTGGAATACGACTTAGTTTTATAAATACTATACTATGCTATTTGCCCTACATTTTCTGTCTTTCTCACAATTATTAACTGATCAAAAGATAACATTATTAGTAAATCTCAAGCAGTACAAATAAAGTATACCTACCTACTTATAACAAACTTCACACGCAGGTTATAATTAAGAACTGAAGTTTCCCCATCAGAAACAGCGAAAGTAAATACGAAAAGCATTATTAATTTTCACTTGCACGAACTTCAGCCTCAGATTCAATGGGGACCTACAAGTACCAGTATGATGTTAAGAATTCATTTCGGGAAAGTTCGTGATTTCCAATCAAATTCAAGAAATAAAAAGCATAGTTGAATTTAATCATATTATCAACCATCTATTTTCATACCGATACATATTATTTGGATTTCCCGGCCTTACTGGGTCTTGTCCCTTGACCATTGTCCAATAACTAATAGAAAAAGAAATATATTTAAATAAATAATAGATTAAGGGACGACTGAAGGGGAAGGGGTTCTTTTGGAGATACGGTATGCATAAGGTGTGATTTCAGGGAAAACTGGATTCTGAGTTCTGATCTATTGTAAGCATAGTGAGTGCTTCATAAAATTAATGTAACATAATTCGCTCAAATGAGATATTACCACTAATTATTTAGTGTATATAATATTCCACTAACAATACTATTAGTTTGATTGCAATGAAATTTAATATGTAAATTACTGGAAACTTACCTGAATTAATAATTAACATTATACGTACGTCAGTATATAAATGAATGTATATTTATACTTATATTGAATACCTAACTTATCTAAATTCTTGTTAGCCTACTTTTTCTTGACGACCTCTGTGGTGCAGCGGGCGAAGCTCGGATTGCAACGTAGAAGGTTGCAATCCGAGCTTCGCTAAGATATGTACATATGCACAAGTTTATCATTACCTGTCGCACCGAACATTATGAACAATTTAACGACAATACCCGTAGTGCTCGTTAAAATAAATGAAAGCTCCCGAAACGCATTATTAACATTGGAACTACAACTTAAAGACCAAAGTTAAACAATCTTGAGGTTTCTTTGTGAACAAGATCTGAAACTATTAATTGCATTTGCAGAGTACAACTACAGGTGGAAAGGTGGGGGCTACAACTAACATCCATTAGAACGAACCATACGGGTGTCAGAACATGAAAGGAAGGGGATGGGGGGTTAAAACACGCAACACATGGGTTAAATATAATATCATTCAAGATTTTTAACTTCCAACGGGTGGTGAAAGAGGGGTGTTACAATATAAGTAAGAAGCGTTTGTCTCTGTGTCTGCTTGTGTGATTTATATTAGACCATCACGAGCGCCGGCCGGGTCCGAACTTCGTTATCCATTGCTCGCCCGCCACTCGGCAACAGACCGATCGACTGCTTGCCGCGCAATGGACAAAGAAGCTCAGACCCGGCCGGCGCTCGTGATGGTCTAATATAAATCATCCCTGAAGCGATTCTGATATAGGTTTTTGTTCAAAGCTGATTCATAAATCATCATTTGTAGGTTATTTTTGACTGTAAAAGGACGATGTAGCTCAATGCTCGTCTAGAACATAACCGTTTCTAAAGTTATTTGTGGCTGCGGCCTACGGATCGGATCACGGACCCGTGCGTGACCGACAAGTCTCCCACCAAGATAACTATCCAACCCTGTCGAATGGGAGTGAGAGGGGGAACCTTTTTAAAAATCAGTCAACACCTGCCTTCCGAGTTCGAAAATTCCGAGACCGAACTTCAGTCGCTTAAAAAGTTTTTCAGATCAAAGTGCAGTTGGCGGTTTACTTTGTCTTTTGTTAGTTTAAATATCTTTCATCTTTGAGTCGCAAAGTCAAAATGGAACCGAGCATTCGCTAGAGGTAGGTACTACTATAGAGACATGGTACTACAGAATAATTTCTCCAATCCAGTATGGAACTCGATCGCTTGGCTGCTGCGGTATGGTCGTGCAGGTTAAGCAACACCTGAAGCAGTCGTTACTTAAATGGGTGACCGATAATGTGTGTGGCATAACATTTTGTACAGCTCTTCCGTGTTTTTTTTTTCTAAATTTATTTTTCAGAAAGACAACGCTTAAAAAAACAAATGGATATTAAAATCTAAAAACCACGGAGGTTCAAATTGATTAAGTAAAATAATAAGTTTCGGAAACCACGTCAAGGGGTCGGTCCCGATCTCTTAAATCGATCGTAAGATTAAATACCTTAGGGCGACCCGAAAATTCTAACACTATGAAGAAGAATTCCACTAAAAACGCATAGTGTGAAGACACCGTGTGAATACGCCATAAATCCTTTAATCAAGCAAGCGTTACCTGTGGCTATAACGATGTGGCCATACACTTGAGTCACGTACCTAATTACAATAAAGTTAGATAGATTTCTGTAGTTTTATCCCTCAGTCACGTTTTTTTAATCTCACTTTTCTTGTTTATTTGTCAGTCCGAGTGGAATTTTGGAACTTCAATTTGAAGCTCTTCCCGACTAGCTAGCGGGCTGAAACTTTGGGTATAGTTCAGAATCAGATGACAATGCAACCTAAAGCTACTTTTAACTTTCCACAAGCACTTTCGGGACAAAAATCAATGTGCCTTTAAGCATGAAATACTTGATTTAATTGACAGCTGACAATCAAACAGACTAATGAGAAATTAAATAGATTAAAAAAATCTAAAAACGTCAGCTGAATACGTTAGAAACCGAAGACGTTTCTGCGTCATTTAAAATTTGAGAGATTCTTAAATTATTGAGCAGTTTCTAAATTTGAAATTAGTATGGCAATTTGAAAGTTTGAGTGCTGCTTCTTATACGACTGCCAAAGGAAGTGTTATGTTTTTTGTTTAAGTAGTTCTCAAATGTTGAGTAGCGTTTCAGTATTCGGCCGAAAATATCTTAATTTTAAATTTTAGAGTCTACAGAAGAAGTTATACTAAAACTTACCGTCGCCCATGAACGGATAAATAGTCCTGAGTTCCGCTTCGTAGGCTTCGAGGGAGACGGCAGGCGCTATTGGAGGCACGTAATCGTCTTCGGGCGACCTTTCAGAACCGTAACCTTGGTCGAAGCCGGGATCTTGGAGCTTCCATACTGGTTCTGCGTCGGAACCTGAGGGAAAATGAAATATTTTTTATAATCAAATACGAGGTGTAGTTTCTCTTATCTCTATTAAGACAATACCATAGAAATGTGATTCAACTATAGTAGAAATTTTTATTTATTATTTATTTATTTATGTAACAAACACTTTCAAACTTTCCAATTGTATAAAATTGTACGCTATTATTGTTGAGCTCAAATGTAGTAGTTAGGTTAGTACTTTAATTTGATTAAGAGATGGCGCCACCCTCACCAATTAGATCGCGGTATCGTTACGTTCTACTAATGTATAGGCTAGGAGAGCAATGTTTCCTATTGTTTAACCTCGCTATGGATACGATAAGTTGAGATAATACATATACATCTATACAGCTTTGTGTTTCATTATTGGAGCCTGGCTGTAGTGGTGTTTTTTGAAGGAACAGGCTGGAGTCTGAACATGGTCCTTGACGAGCGGATGATAGCCGTCTAGAGACTGTCTTCGTATTCAGTGCTCTGTTTAGCACTGCGGCAACGGATTGTTGTGCCGCCCCGGAAGTTTGCAGTTGACAGCGACAGGAGCATCTTTTGGAACCGGAGTCGTCACAACCGAAGTTGAAGTTTCATCCAATGCCAAGGTGAAGTGAGTGGGGTTCATATTAGTGACGTTTTGGACAAAACTGTGAGTACATTTGATATCATTTAAAGAAAAGTCAAGCAAAAGTGAACTTTATTTGTATGGGACTATTAACTTAGATAAATTTAGTATTGTGCAGGACTTAGAATAATTTCAGTAGTAAATTCATAGACTTAGAATAATTTTAAGAAAAGTAGTCAGACGGGGAACCTATGCCCGATTTTGGTCAGAGTTGTAATTGTTCAAACACTTAGTCGTTTTTATAGAATAGGACACTTGTAAAAATTTTAAAATTATAGATTGCAGGACTTGTAAAATTTTGAAATTTACTGATTACAACACTTGTAAAATTTTGCATTGTTGTAAATCAAAACTTATTTTGTTGAAAATTTGTTAACTTAATATATTTTAAAATGAGTACCATTCCAGATAGTGTTGCTGCTAAAATTAGGGTTCAAAACGAGTTAGCTAATAAAATTTCTAGAGGTGTAATAAACTTTAAAAAGACGCCCAAGGAACGAATAACTTCTATTTATTGTGAGACGCGTCTTGAAGATTTAGAACAAACGTGGCATAAGTTTGACAGTACTCATCTTGAAATCATAGTGTCCAAATTAGAGGAAGGTGTGTTAGCATCAACAGAGTATGTTAAACATAATGTGTATGAAGTTACTGAGGAAATGTTTTTTGTTTATAAAACTGAATTAAAGAGAATTATAGATTTGTTAACGGCAGATCATTGTACTAAAAAAGAGGCAAATGCTTCAATTCCTAAGTCCTCATCGTCTAAGTCAACTAGAATTAAAATACCAGTGGCTAATATTCCAGTATTTAGTGGTGATTATGCCCAATGGTCTAGTTTTAGAGATTTGTTCAAGTCGATGATAGATAGTAACGATGAGTTAGATGATGTTCAAAAGCTTCAGTATCTAAAGTGTCATGTAACCGGAGAGGCTGAAGGTTTGTTGAGATATCTGTCCATTACAGAACACAATTATAGTATTGCTTGGAAACGTTTAGAGTCGAGATATGATAACAAAAAGTACGTAGGCAACGATATTTTAAAAAGATTTTTAAGTTTGAAAGGTTCTACTGTAGAGACAAGTAATTCCATAAAGTTTCTTCTAGACAGCATGAATGAATGTTTAGAGGCATTGGGGAAGCTAGGAATAGACACGTCGTCCAGGAACTTATTTGTTATTTATATTCTTAGTGAAAAGCTTGACCCAATATCAAGAAAAGAATGGGAAGCCCAAGCATCACTATCTAATGAGTTTAGTACAATAGCTGAATTTCAAGAGTTTCTAGAGCATAAATATAAATCGCTTACATATCTTGATGTTAAAGCAAAGCCAAAGGCCAATATTGTAAAGACCGTGTTACATGTATCAGAAAGTAGTTCAAGCAGTATCATTTGTCAAATTTGTAAAGGCGCTCACAAGATTAGCAAATGTAATGAGTTCAAAAACGAACCACTAGCCAAACGTCGAGACCTTGTCAAGGCGCATAGGTTGTGTTTTAATTGCCTTGGAACCAACCACTCAGTTTTTGCATGCAGACAGTCTATCAGATGTAGTTTTTGTAAGAGAAAACATAATTCTTTATTACACTCCGATAATGTCGGGGTTAATAGTGTTGGTTCAGAAAGTGTTGTGAAGTTGGTTGATGCTAATTCAGCCACATTAGATAAGGATAATGATACCAATGGCATTGTTTCCTGTATTTCGGCTGTTCGGAGTCAGGTATTGTTGGCCACTGCGTTAGTCAACATACAGTCGAAATCAGGGTCGCTAGATATGACAAGATGTCTTTTGGATCAGGGTTCACAGGCTTCCTTTATCACGGAGTCCGCGGTGCAGAGGTTAGGTTTAAAGAAAATGCCTGCTCATTTATCCGTCTCTGGTATAGGTAGTGATGGTTGTTCAGTATCGTCAAATTCTGTAGTGCATTTGCAGCTTCGATCAATTTATGATTCGAATTGCGTGATCGGAGTGAAGGTGTACGTACTCAGTAAGCTGACAACATTTTTGCCGCGTGATAAGGTAGCAGTCCAGATGTGGCCGGAGTTACAGAAGTTAGAATTAGCAGATCCACGTTTTCATATGCCTAATAAAATAGAGGTTTTGTTAGGTGCCGAAGTTTATAGTCAAATTATTCTTGAAGGTGTACGTAGAGGTCCTCCTGGTTGTCCAGTAGCGCAGAAAACTAAGTTTGGGTGGATTTTGTCTGGAGTAATCAATCCATCACATTCTGAGATTGAAGAGATTGTGGCTCACACTTGTGTTAATGTTTCATTTTCCCCTGATGTATCTGAAGATTATTTGTTAAAGCAATTTTGGGAAATTGAAGCTGAGTCATCAATCAAAACTAGTATGCTTACTGAGGAGGAGAAAAAATGTGAAGAGTTTTTTGAGAAGACAACTAGACGGGACAATGAAGGAAGATATATAGTGAAATTACCGTTTCGTAATGAAGATCCTGTGTGCCAGTATGGGAATTTAAAGGATATCGCAGCCAAGAGTTTATTCCGTTTAGAGAGACGCTTAAGCAAGAACTTAGATTTAAAGGTACAGTATTCGAACGGGATGGACATTTACTTGGAGCACAATCACATGGAGGTAGTACCTGCTGCGCAACGAAACAAGAACGCTGTATATCTGCCCCATCATCCAGTTGTCAGAAATGATAAAACGACCACTAAGGTTAGAATTGTATTTAATGCTTCACAAAAGGGTCATAATGGAGTTTCTTTGAATGATGATCTTTTGTGTGGGCCGAAGTTACAGCCAGATCTCCGCAATTGGATTATGCGTTGGCGTGGAGATCCTTCAGAGTTTATTGAAAATCAATTATGGAAGAAGGGTCCTAAATGGTTAAGTGAAGATAAAGTAGTATACAGTCCATTAGAAGAAGAAGAAGTTAAGGTTATAGGTAAAGTTTTAGAAATATATGAGACAAAGGAAGAAATGAAGGTGAAATGTTGTAGCAATACTATTAGAGAAGAGGAGAGTGTATTTGTCAAATATTCTACGTTGAGGAAACAAGTTAGAGTGATAGCGTGGTGTAGAAGATTTTTTATGTTAGTGCATATGAAACCTTAAACCACATTTCCTAAGTGGCTGACTTGTGCAGAATTAGAAGAAGCAAGAAAGTTGAGCATAAGATACAGTCAGAATCATTATTTTAAGTCGGAGATAGAAGATTTAAAAAATAAGAAGGCGATTGCAAGAAGCAGTAAATTAAAGTCGTTTACCCCATTTTTAGATGCTGATGAAATTCTAAGGATTGGTGGACGTTTACGTAATTCCGAGATGAACGAAGCGGGTAAACATCCTATATTAATTTCGCAGCATTCACATTTAGCAAGGCTTCTTGTAGTTGAAGCTCATGAAAAGACTCTACATGGTGGGTCACAGTTGATGTTAGCTCATATCAGAGCCAAGTATTGGATCATTAATGCTAAAAACTTGATGAAGGCGTATATTCGAGAATGTTTAGTTTGTATACGTCATAATGCACGTGCATTAAATCCAATTATGGGACAGTTACCATCTGCAAGGGTAACCCCAAGTCGTCCATTTAAAAACAGTGGTGTCGATTTTGCAGGCCCTATAGCCGTTCGAAGTTCCAAGGGTAGAGGTCATCATGCGACCAAGGGCTATATCTGTCTGTTTATATGTATGTGCACTCGAGCTATACATTTAGAGATGGTCAGTGATTTGACTTCCGACGCATTTATAGCTGCTTTTAAGCGTTTTGTAGCTAGACGTGGGCACTGTGCAGATTTATGGAGCGATAATGGCACAAATTTTGTTGGTGCAGAACGTGAACTTGAGTCTCTCTTCATTTCTGAAAGGTCAAGTGTTGCAATAGACATCCAAGATTGGCTTGCCACTAATGGAACCACTTTCAATCGCATTCCACCTCACAGTCCACATTTTGGCGGACTCTGGGAAGCCGGAGTCAAATCTACTAAGCATCATTTGAAGCGTGTTATAGGTACGTCTACTTTGATATTCGAAGAAATGTCCACGTTGTTGTCTCAGATTGAGGCTTGTCTTAATTCAAGACCTTTAACTGTTGTTGATAGCGATTGTAACGAACCATATCCGTTGACACCCGGTCACTTTCTTGTGGGAGAACCGCCGTTGTTAGTTCCTGATGTGTCGTATAAGGATTCGAAAATTACTTCTCTGAAACGTTGGCAATTGACTCAAAAGATGATACAGGACTTTTGGCGTAGGTGGTCTCAAGAGTATCTGACTCGTTTTTTGCAAAGACCGAAGTGGCAACAATCAACTTCAGAACCTAATATTGGGGATTTAGTTTTTATAATGGAAAATGATCTTCCACCGTCACGTTGGTTGTTTGGCATTATTGTCGATAAGCACCCTGGTTTAGATAGGGTCACGCGGGTGGTTAGTGTACGCTGTAAAGGTTCGATAATAAAGCGACCTATAGCCAAAATTTGTGTTATTCCTAAGAGAACTGAGTTGTAAACCATTTTCTTATGTTATAGTATTGTTATGTTATGTATGTTTTAAGATATTGCTCTCAATTGTAATGTTTCGAATGAACAGTCGTTCATTGGTGGGCGGAATGTATAAAATTGTACGCTATTATTGTTGAGCTCAAATGTAGAAGTGAGGTTAGTACTTTAATTTGATTAAGAGATGGCGCCACCCTCACCAATTAGATCGCAGTATCGTTACGTTCTACTAATGTATAGGCTAGGAGAGCAATGTTTCCTATTGTTTAACCTCGCTATGGATACGATAAGTTGAGATAATACATATACATCTATACAGCTTTGTGTTTCATTATTGGAGCCTGGCTGTAGTGGTGTTTTTTGAAGGAACAGGCTGGAGTCTGAACATGGTCCTTGACGAGCGGATGATAGCCGTCTAGAGACTGTCTTCGTATTCAGTGCTCTGTTTAGCACTGCGGCAACGGATTGTTGTGCCGCCCCGGAAGTTTGCAGTTGACAGCGACAGGAGCATCTTTTGGAACCGGAGTCGTCACAACCGAAGTTGAAGTTTCATCCAATGCCAAGGTGAAGTGAGTGGGGTTCATATTAGTGACGTTTTGGACAAAACTGTGAGTACATTTGATATCATTTAAAGAAAAGTCAAGCAAAAGTGAACTTTATTTGTATGGGACTATTAACTTAGATAAATTTAGTATTGTGCAGGACTTAGAATAATTTCAGTAGTAAATTCATAGACTTAGAATAATTTTAAGAAAAGTAGTCAGACGGGGCTGGATCCATGGAGGCTGGAGTCTGAACACCAATGTTTTCCTAGTATTGAAAACATTAGGATTTAATAAAACACCACCACTTTCTTGCTTTCGCGGAAGCAAGACGATCAAATAGGTAAATATGTATGTTTTTATTTTTGGTGTTTTATTTTTATTGTATTATTTTTTATACTATGTATTTTGTGTATGTGTTAGAAAGCTAACTTTTGTGAATCTTATATTACTATATTAATTTTAGTATGTCTGTTATGCGAATTTACGAACTTTTATTTATTATATATCAATTTATCTCTCTGTCCATTAACCAATCTTTCCCACTTCAAAAATATTAGTTATCCCCTTCCTCAAGTCTTGTCCATTCATTGGTGGCCTGGAATAAATCACCCATAGGCGATAAGGCTGCCTATTGTGCCACTTTAGTTTTAAGTTTTTCTTTGTTGTTATTTGTATTTTTGGTACAATAAAGTGTTAATCAATCAATCAATCAGGACAATCCATACAGAACAATCAGAAAGTGAGTGAGTTGGCAAGGAGAGACTTGGCCGAAAACTTATAACATGACACGTGATTCCTGTGTAGTTCAGTGGCTAGAGCAGTCGCCTGCTTAGCGAAAGGACGCAGGTTCGAATCCTGTCATGGTGATTTTTGGAAATATATTTCCTTGCTAAAAATATTTCTAAATCAGAAAGCTCTTCGCTTTTGTGAAAAAAGGGGATATGGTGCAATAGCGTCCTAGATGTCTAAAACTTAGATCTACTTCGGGTCGCTGAGCCAACAAAATTACAAATACAATAGGTACATTTATTATAATAACACCTATCTCTAGGGTTCACCGACAGAATTTCGTAGGTAAAGGAAGGTTACGGACATTTGGAAAATCACGTATGTATGTGATTGTAACTTAAATAATGTTATCTAAGTTCAAAGTAATTATTCACCTAAAGTGTACCTACAAAATTCTTACTAAATATATTACGTTAATTTGTACTCCTATTTTTGATATATTTTCGAGTGTTTCCTACACTGAGATGATTGTAATTAAAGAAATGCTTTCCGGGATCTATCCCGGAAAGGAATCATTTCTTTAATTAATCCCTGGAGATGCAGGTTCAAGACCTGTCGGGTGCGGAAATTTTTGTACTCCTGTATTAGACCATTACATTATTTCTTTAGAAAGTATGCAAAATGACCTTTCAAAGGAAACAGTAGATGATGTGACTTTTGAATGACCTTTCAAAAGCCACATCATCTATAAGTTACGACCATCAAACTTTATTATAATTGATCAAGTTCAACAATAATACTAGTTCGTAAAATCTTAACTTGATTCCATTACCAAAGTAAAAGCAGTAAAGGAAACATTAAGTTAATACCCCCAATCCAAGTTAACCACCACTTCGATACAATCTCGTCCAAGATAGTACAGTACCACCAATTTATATCTTCAGGCGGACAAAGTCAGAACTAAACATCAATATATAGAGAACTTCTTCGTTTCGTAGTATACTAGCGCAGCTGCTGCCTGCACTGATAACTGGGTCAGACAGCTTAACGTTTCTGTGATGTTTCTGTAAGTGTGTGACATTAGTTTAACCCATGATTCCTAGAACTATGTCAGGGTTTCTACAGACAGACAGATTTTCTGTCGGTCGTTGGTTCGTCGAAAGTAGGTATATTTTTTTGTTATTCTGTCAGTCTGTCTTAGAGGGGTTAGGCAGTAGGTACACCTAACACACCACGGGAGGCTAGTCCGGATTGGCAAATGTCCCATAACCGTGCCGAGTCCTATTGAATATCGGTTTCACGATATTTTCTTTAAACATATACATACATACGTGAAGGCAAATAATAAAATGAACGCTTTCATTACTTATACGCTGAGTGACATTTGCAAAAATATTTCCACCGTCACGTCATTTTTTTATCTTTTACTTTGACTTTACATAGGTGCAGAACTCATAGTGTTAGGTTTTACTTACTAGTTTAATTTAGATGCAGTGCTTTTCTAGAAAACTGTGCTATTCGACAATGAAAACTTTTAATACAACATTTTGTGTTTCCTTCCATTATTGTAAGTGCTTTATACCTTGTAGTATCCTCATGTACATTATCCCCTTTTCTTTATCCCTATTAAAACAATTTAAATTTGAATTAAAACTAAATACATAATCATGATAATATTGATATAGAGTTTTCAGATGATAGGATCTTTAAAAGTAATCTTACTCTTGTGAGCCTTAAATCTTACAATATCACGAAGTTAAACATAAGTCAAGAATCATTCCTACAAATAATATTGAGAGAGAATCCTACACTACAGTGTGAAATTGCAAGTTCCCCATCTCTCACAGGAATAGGGTTGACGTTTTCTTTTATTAAAGTAAATTGTTAAAGAGAAATGGCTTTGACAATGATTTTCTCTTGTTAGAGGTCCGTTGTATCTATTCTTTATGTTGGTTTACATCGCGATATGTTCACTAGTCACTAGTTCACTTTATAGTTATTTGGGGGATTGGGGTTTTTAATTCTACTTTGTGATTTTTAATAGGGGTTTTCTTCGAAGATTTGTTTTTTGTTATATGCCTTTTTGTTATAATATGTTGGTTCTATGCTTTTTCATCTTGTAAATGGCTGTCGTGTAATTTAATTATCCTAAATAAGTTGGATATCTATTGCAATCGGTTACATATTTCAAAGTTAAAGTCAAAATAGTTTATTTCTTTTAGATTCTTGTACAACAATAAATGCACATGATCGCTTGACCACGTCTTAGGTGTAGTGTGTGGAAGAAGCTAATTAAAAGCTTAATTAAGTACACACCAGTGCATCATGTAGATAGAACGTTTTTTTGTACGAACACCCTAAAATCACATTTACAATTAAATAAGATAGAATAAAAGAAGATCGGTAGCATTGGTGGCCTTATCGCTGGGCGTAGTCTTTTCCAGGCAACCTGCACCGAGGCACATGGCAGGATAGTAGAGTGTCCATAAAATAAAAATTTAATATACAAAAAATATGAAAACTTTCTTAATTTTCATACCATATTGCTGGATTATTCTTATCGGAGAAACTCCTGTGATTTATGTAACCAGAAAACTTTTAGGAATTTTTCTTTCAGAATTAGGTCAAGATTTTTCGGCATAAATTCAGTCTCTAATTTTAACAAAAGTGGATGTTATTTAAAGTCCTTTGCGACTTCTTGACAGCCCTATTCAGAAAGGGATATATTATCCCATTGAGACGGAACCCAGTCCTCTTCGCTTAAAACATATTGGTTATATCTGCACACTACTATACACGTATGTAGGGAAATATAATGCAACGTCTTGTTGAACAAATGGGCAAATTGTGAGGACCTCGAGATATAAAATTTAATCTTTTACAGCGCAACCTAGGTACTCATACGTGTGTAATGTGTGCTGACTGCTGATCATAAGAAAGTAAATCTCATGATCAGCACACAGCGCCACCTGGCCCCATGGTAAGTTACTAAGCTTGTGTTATAGTTACCAGACAGTAAACATAAGAATTAAATTAAATTTTCTTTTGTACACAGATTAGAAAGAAAAAAAAAGGATACATTCTTCTTGTTTGTGTCAACCTTGAAAACGCCAACTGTAAAGTTGGCGAAAGCTCGGTTCGTTTAAAAATCATGAATAAAACGCAATTAAACCCGGTAAATAAAGTGTTTTAATATGCAAAATCGTGAAAATCATAGAAGAAATTACATTCTTGTTCCCGGCGGAAATCGAAAAAACAACCTTCTGCGTAGCAGCCTGGTGTTCGCATTACGCGCCAAAGAGTACATTTAATGGAAGGTCATGATTATTTTCGTCAGCGGTAACTGATTTATATGGAGTCAAAGACAGTCAAAGTCTTTTTTTCTTTTATAAAATCGAAATCGTTAAAACAAATAGTCAAATATCGGCAGATAAAAATCCCGTAGCCTGCGTTCGTCTGTAGTAAATTCAATTTAACCGAAGTTTTTCACTCTTATCAACTAAAAGAATCTTGTGACAAAACTTCCATATATAGGAAACTTCTAACTAGGGCACTTCACTAGAACGGCTGCAAATTGCGATTCCAAACTGAAATCGAATCAACTCGTGCAATGTTGGCAAACATAAAGTTGGTATTGTTTATTATTTGGCGCGTCAACATACGCAAATACAAATACATAGGTTCTCCTCATCCGAGCAATGTTCACGGTTACATCCCTCTCGCTTAAGCACAGTACCTAACTAAGTCTGGTTGACCATACCTATTGAAAATAGATTTAGCAATATTTTGTACGGCCGCCTGCTTGACATCTGACCCTCCTTGAGATCAAGCATTTACCTGCAACCGCGCAGGAAGAACTTCAAGTTCACAAGTGTCACCCCGTTCTGTTAGTCGCCCATTAAAAGACCTATAGATAGCCTTATTATACGGCAACAAGCATAACTAAATCGTTAGTGTTATCACCATAAAATCTACAATAGTACATATTTTTTATCGTTTGAGAATAAAATGCCTTTGACATGGTTGTAGGTCAAACCTTTCCAACAACTCAATATAAAACTCATTCTGCAGTCGTAATGCGACTGAAACTCATACTCTTTTCATTAAAACAAACTGCTTGAAAACATAATTTTAAACGTCGAGAAACTTGTGAAATTGAATAGAAGTTGTGTGCTTACGCTTGCACGTCTTTCCATAACACCTTTGAGCACCTTAATCTGTGCCTTTCAAAGCCCCCGACTCGCCTTTTACTACGGAGCGACTTGAAAATTAATCTTCTTAAAACTTCATTTGCTCGACAGTATTAGGATGTTGTCAAATTATATTGTTCGAACCTATGCTTGTAGTCGCGTAGAGAAGTTTATGGTTAGGTTAGGTTCTTCTTCAGCTTTTGCCAGAAATATTTATAGAGCCTAGACGTTCTTCGGAAAATGGCAGGAATAGACGTTGGTATGCATTAATATGCTTACCGATTCATCTTACTAATAAATTATAAACGCGAAAGTTTGCATGTATATATTTGACGACCTCTGTGGCGCGTCGGGCGAACGCTTGGCTGCAATACAGAAGGTTGCGGGTTCGATTCCCGCTGGGTGGAAATATTTATGCTTAAAAAAATATTTGTATCTGGTCTGGGCGTATTTCTATGTATAATATGTATGTATTTACAAAAGAAAAATAAATATAAGTAGTATATCCGTTGTTTAGCCACCGTAACACAAGCTTAGCAGCTTACCATGGGGCTAGATGGCGTTGTATGTTCGTCACAGGATTTATTATTATTATTATTATTTATATGTCTGTGAGTTTGTTACTTAATCACGCAAAAACTACTGAACCGATTGCGATAACACTTGGAATATTGGTAGCTGGAGACCTGCAATAACACAGGTTATTATCTCGATATTCTCACAGGAACGGGACTTACGTGGGTGAAACTGCTGGGTACAGCTAGTATTAATATAAGACCGTCTCATCACTCCTAGGATCCTCATCAGATCTTCATTATAGAACATACTTCAAGTTACCATGTTTTAAATTAAAATAAATCATCGTAATCGCATATCATATCAAGGTTATTAACTAACCCCCTATATGGGAGAAATACTATACCAATCAAAAAACCCCTACGGCAAAAACAAACTGCAAAATTGTTCATAGAACCTGTATACCAAGTTTCGTTTCGTCTAGATCTGTTAAAATATGTATAAAGGAGAAGCAACAAACATAGATAAAGTACATACATGCTTACCGAAATACATTATACATAATATTATTAAAAACTAACATTGATAATATATTTTAAAACGTACCTACAGATTAAACATTTTCAAAGATCATAATATTATAAAATGTGGCTGCTAATTGTCTTACATAACTTTTCAACTCCTATATTCGGAAGTCCGAAAATATTTTTTATGCCATTTAAAATCATAATTATCATTCTTCATAATTCTTTGTCTTACTACCGATTTGTGTTCATAATAATAGGATTTAGAATATTATGTGAACCAATATGGACCTATAAAATGTACTCTAATCCCATTTTCTTAATTACCTATTCCATTTGTCTAAAAATAATTTACCTTGGATGAAGTTAACTTTACAAATGAATTACAATCATTACCTTACTTCCATTATATCTTTGAACTTTGTGTTTTTTATTCATTACTTATTAATGAACAAAGAGAACGGCCTTTGTCATTTCTTCGCAAACAACGTTGTCGGAAACGAGACATCCTATTATTTCACGAAGCCGAAATTTGTTAATTTGCATAAAGTAAGGATCTCTGTAGATTAGTTACAGATTTATTGTCAGCCAATAGTTGGGCGGCAAGAGTCGGCCATTTTATGTTGTGAGACTGTAGACCCTTTGTTCAAGTTTGTGTTACTTTAATTAGGTATTTAATAGCAACACATCCTAATATGATTATAGGTGTGAATTTTGCGTCATTCATTTTAATACTGACCTTACCTAACGAATTGATTTGTTATATACTTCACACGAAAACTTCTGAACCAATTTCGATGAAATTTGGAATATGAATAGCTGAGGACATAGATTAACAGTTTTTTTTTGATCCCGATTACCCTGCGGGATCAGGACTTATGCGAATTAAACCGAGGGTAACAGCTATAGTTATATTAACTAATTTAGATTAATAAAGATAGACAGACTCCTAAAATAATGCTATAATGTTCCGAGGCTATTTTTAGTATCACGTAAAACTGCTGTAAAAATACTAATAGAGCTCTGCAACTTATAAGGTGCATTAAAATAAAATACTTTATTAATTTGATGTACTTATTAATTAACTGGCTGGTATTGTTTGTAGCAAACAAATGTGATAAATTTTATTTCAGTGAAATTACCTTTCGTAATAATTATCTGAAAATGAAGTTGTGTTTATTTTCCTGTAGTTTTGGAGAATTAAATCAGCATTTGTATTTAACACGCAGTAATATGAATATGGGTTTTTGATATAATTAAAATATGTGCTAGCTAATAACGTAATTATACTATTACTAGCTGCGCCTCGCGATTTTACCCGCTTAAGTCCCGTTCCCTCGGGAATATCGGGATAAAAAGTAGCTTGTGTGTTATTCCTAATATCCAGCTACCTATATTCCAAGTTTCATCGCAATCGGTTCAGTAGTTTTTGCGTGATCGAGTAACAAACATACACATACACACATGCTTACAAACTTTCAAAGACTAACAGTCTCACGCGTGGCACGAATTTCGAAAAATCCTAGAGAGAATACCATGCACACATGACATACTCGTAGAATATAGCCTTCAAATTTCAAGTTCCTAGTACCAGAAGTTAAGACTCTACGTTGATAGATATTTCAGTGAGTATAGAATGGAAGGTTGCATGAAGATTTTGAAAAACGTTTCAGTGACTATAGCTAGGAACGAACACTAATAATTATTATGAATGTGAAATAGTAATCAAACGGGTGAAATAATAAGACTGGATAGATTCTAGTAGACTGGCAAAATAAATTTTAGTCAATTAATAAATTGTTGTTATTTTCGGAAATAATGAATTTTTAATTTGACACTAAATTATGATAGTAATAACAGGTGACAATGCCGCAACATTATTCGACTTAAGGTCATGGCACACTATTACAGCACAGCAACGGTACAGATACAGCGAAGCGCGCGCTGCGCCCGCCGCGTCGTGGTCACTAGGTACGCGTAGTCTGAGAGGCAAACACATTTTTTCAAAAAACTCCCTTGAAGCACGCGGACTGCGAGCAGAGCTGGATGGTAGCGACAAGCATGCAGGCAGCACGGCGGCGCCGCGCCGTCGGCTTTTTCATGTTAAAATATTATAACATGTATAATATACGGCATACGATTTAATGCTCTAAATCGAACGACAAAGTAATTGCTGGGTTGGAGCCGTGCCGTTGCTGTGCTGGGATAATGTGCCGATACCTTTAATAGAAATAACATTGAATTTTCACTTCTTCCTAACTTTGCAATCACCTACTGAATGAAAAAATCACCTACTTAATCACCCAATAAATCACATACCTACCTACTTATGCCTCGGATTGAATGCAAAAACTTCGATAAAGGATGAAATTGAAGAAACTCTAGATAAAACTTACACAGCTAAAAAAAAGTAATTCGATTCTTAAGTAATTATAATTCAAGCCACATTAAGTTGCCTTTGAATAAGTTAAAATCTGTTAAATATTCGTCACGCACAATAACCCTACGTCTCAGTAGACAGCAAGGCGTCGTAAGTCGGGGCTGTATTGTCACTCTTATCACGTCCCAAGATTGGGCGGGCCCTTGTTTACCTCCAGGGCCGGCCTTAACCATATAGCCACTGCATAGAGAGATATTATTAGTGGGCTGGTGTTTGGATACTGGGCCTCTACTTTAATTGTAGAAAAACTACAAATTTTTAATTAACTTTATTATAAACACTCAAAAATATAGTTACAATACATAGGAACTTATTCAAACAAGTCCAAGTCCAGAAAGAAAATGTGTAAAAAGTAGGCATCAAGATAAGTTTATTTTTATTTTTGGATGCAGAGATATGTAAAAACTTCTAGATACGTAATAGGGCGAATTTCTTGGCCACACAAATCTAAGCTAGCTAGCCAAAGAAGTCTTAGTTCCATCCCAGCTCACGTCACGATCACCCGCTTGTTAACACACAGTACATTTAGTCCCCTTTACAACATTATTCACAGACAGCAATGCCTTCGTGCGTATTTAGGCGATGCACGAATTATACTCCAAAAGCTGGCAAAAATATTTTTTTTTTACGTAAGTAAAGCTGTATTTTATTTATTTTAGTTTATTTGTTGAAAATTATTTTTTCCAAAAACTCAACGAAGTTTTTGACTTTGACGTTTTATCATTCTCTCCTAAGCGCTATGAGATGTCATAATAATATTATGACATCTTTTTCTTACGTCATGCAAGTAGCATTAAGTCTTATGATTTAGAAAGAGATAACAATAGTTTCGTCTAATTGTTCTTTAAATTATGTGAATGAATATAAATAATGAGGTTGTATAGCAATGGCGTCTCTATAACTTTAATAGACTCATTGTTTGGATGACAGTTTTTTTTCGTTCGTTCGTACTATTACAGAATTATAGTAGAGGTCCTGGAGATTTAAAATGGCGATTTAAATTCAATTTATTTTCGATACTTATCAAACATATAAAATTCAATGTCCTGATTGGTTGATTAAACTATATACTCGTATCAACGCAAAACTGCACCAACCATGGACATGATGAAATTTGACAAGTCCTGTGGACATGAAATTTGAAGTGCGTTCTTTATCATGTACCGAATGATCCATCCGCGGGTGAAATAGCTAGTTAAATAAATATAAGTTGTTATATCCGTTATCTAGTCACCATAACACAATTGTATTTTATTTTATTTTTATTTGTGACGTTTTTAAACTAGACACTTCTCTAGTACAAGCTTAATAGCTTACTGCACAACAGCAAAGCGTATCTTCAGGTAAAACTGCGCCACAAAACAGTCTCGACATTACATTACCCGCAACTTACAAAACATTGAATGTTACGTATGCTAAAACTCTTTCGGGAATTCCAACTTAGTTTGTATGTTCAGAAGCTAGTACCGACACCACTGAGCTTCCCTATTATAGACTCAATTACAATCCAGCTAGGCGCTAGTTTCATTTATAACACTTTGATGAATGGTGGGTGTAGTTCCACTAGTAAATCTAGCTAGTAAATCAACGTTGCACGCCTATATTCGGAACCAAGTAACAAGTTCGAAGCACGCGATCTGATATTTTAAAGGCAAACCTTCATACATAAAACATTACCAAGTAAGGATGTTCTTAAACGAACATTCGTACTCTGGCATAAATTTAAATAATCAATGATAGCTGAAAATGAGCGAAAAACTCAAGAAAACGCTCGAGTACTCGGTTGGCCGCGCCATTTCTTCTTGAAACTTGAAAGATTTATTGGGAAATATCTGATTTGTGGGTCGGAATATGCTTTTTAACAGTTAGATTTTGTAATAAACAGAAAAATGTAAATTTGATCAAATCTTGGAGTTGATTCGATTGGAATAATCCATAACTTGAAATTAGAAATTATAATTTTCAAATGGAGATGATCCAACTCATTGCTTTAATATTAAGTTTTTTATTATTGGTTCAAATTAATTATTAGAAATCTTTTACAAGAATAAATGCACTGTCAAAAATCTTCCCAGATGTGATTCGTAGGTTTACGTATGGGGCGTAATGTAGTGTAGGTGCGTCCTATAGCGCACGTGCAAAGCAAAGAGGCATAGGTTCAAAGCCTGTTACAGGATGATTTTTAATGCTATTCTTCTTGTAAAATATTTCTAGTAGAATGCCTTGAGCGATAAAAATAATAATTGTTAACTCTTATCGTTATCATAATAATGTAATAAATAACCCTGTATTTATCATATAGTTTCTATTATTTAACTTAGTAGGTCGGTATGTTGCTCATATCTCAGCTCACTTCGAAAAACCTAATCAAAATAACATCATACAATAGTGAACAATCCACTCCGCATTTAATTCAATTCCACTGAGCACTGATAGTCCGTCTACGTGTGACAATGGTCTCCACTCCCCAGTGACTATTCTGTATTTATCACAGTGTCATCTCACTTAGCTTTTCACAGCCAAATCATGATAACAATGACATTTTATATTATGAATATTATGATATGCAATTGGGTTATTTTTCGGTTTTAATCACGTTGCTTTTTAATGGATTGAAATAATAATATTAATTTTCAATCCAATAAAAAATCATTTGCTCAAATTCCTCCGTGCTTTGGAAAGCACGTTAAACTATTGGTCCTGATCTCTGACAGCAGTCGTTAGGTCAAGTTAGAGGACTAAGGTCCTCTAGTTAGGGCACTAAGAATTAAGGGCTTGCTATTAAAACTATTAGAAAATGAATCTCCATTACTTCAAATGTCTCCTCTGTAAACTTTAACACTAAGTGAACCACAACACTACACGAAAAGAAGAAGAACAGTTCACTAAAACGGATAAATAAAATGAGTTGATTTTATATCAGCATTATTATGCTATTACAATATTTTAATAATTAGTAGGTATCTAAAGAGGATGAATCTCATCATTTCGAGACGATAAATCTCAGTCTCTGTAATTCAGTTATAGAATTATTTACGGGTATTTATATTTTATAACAAAATATCGTAAAAATAACTATCTTTATCATCTTATTGTATGAAATAAAAATACCCGCTGATAATCCTATTACGGAATTAGTGCAGATAGAGAGTTATTATTAAATCTATTGGCTCGATACATAGGGAAAAGCTATTATTTTGTTTAGAAAACGACCCATATTTTGAATATTTTGTTATTAAGCTCATGTATAAATAAATATAAAAATCAAAGCTCTGACTAACCGACTGAGTTATATAACAACATACACAGCTAAAGCCGCTCCCACAGTCACGAAATTTGTTTGTGATTAATCGGGACTTACGCTATTGCTATGGTAGAAGGCTGCGTTTCTACGGCGATCGGAAATGGTGTTAAACTGATTAGAGTCATTAATATGTCAGTTTAACATCCACCGATGACTTATATAAGTCATACGACTCTTTCGACGATCGTTGGTTGCTATACATTAATGATAGCAATTCGCTCGCGGTGAGAACCCGGCTTAACAGTTCACTACACACACTAGTACTTACTAAAGTTCAGTAGATATTCTCATAAAACTATAACTTGCGATACGAACCGTTAGAGAATGAATCTCCATGACATTCCAATGTGTCCTCAGAAATCTTCTGAGGATCGTAATTGCAGTCTTTTGTCCTACTTAGGTCCATGCTACGATGTTAGTAAAATTTATGGTTCAGTTAAAGCTAGAAATATAAATCAGATTGTTTAGAAGGTTAACTGCAGAATATTCCGGATTAATGTTCTGTGACTTTTATTATGAATGTTCCTTAGTTTCATACGTGTACGAACTAGAATTTATTTGACATTTCTGTAATGTTTGCCGAGGGAAATATTTATTGTATCTTTTCTAGAGTTTTTCGTGTAGATAATAGTATAGTAATAGTGGTGTTCGTTCGTGTTATGTAACCCATATTATAGCATGATGGCGTCCTATAAATAACAGTTTTTTTTATGTGAAACATATTCAATAAATCGTGTAGGTTGAAATTGGCTGATGATGAGTTTGAAACAAAAATGCCTTACTATATTGGTTATACTTTTACAAGGAAATAGAGCTCAAGCCCTTTGAAGAGTCTTTCTACTTGTTTTCGTCGTTTGTGAAAATGGTACCAAGATTTTTGACGATAGACAAAATGTTTTTCGTGCTCGTATACTACCAACATCAACAGAACGTAGCACCGCATCTGTATGACAACACGAGTGATGGGTTTAAACTTAGAAACATTTATTCATTTTATTTGAATTTACCTTTTTAACTTTTTAAATAAATCTTAAATTAATAAAAAGACAAGAAAAAATTAATAGACTTATAAGATAACGTATGATAATTGTACTTATTTTTATTGCTTAAGGCACCATCATTATTATCACGTGCCAGGATTCGAACCCGAGTACGATAAACAACCACACAGGAACTCGTGTTGGTAAAATGCTTCTAATATATGCTTACTAGGTTTTACTTTCCTTGTAACTGAAACCTTGGGTCTCTAAAGTAGAAATCAAACAAGTTCTTTCAGAAATAAAACTTCCGGTAACAATGTTAATCCCATTACCTATACATCAACGTCGAAAAGATTCGGACGTCTTACGGCAAATTGGGATTAATAAAGATTTCTAAGAGTTCCCTCATTTACCTCGCTTATTACGAAGGTGGTAAGACAAATCGAGGGCAAGGTATTTTTATAAAAAAACCAGCTGCGCCCCGCGGTTTTACCCGCGCAAGTCCCGTTCCCGCGGAAATATCGGGATAAAAAGTAGCCTATGTGTTAATCCAGGTCCCCAGCTACCTATATTCCAAGTTTCATCGCAATCCGTTCAGTAGTTTTTGTGTGAAAGAGTAACAACCTCGCATACATACATACATACTTACATACAAACTTTGGCGTTTGTAATATTAGTAAGATAAGATAAGTTAGATATTCCTTTATACTGAGTATACTTTCGTATATTTGTTAAAAAAAATGCGTAATTACAGTTACTATTTTCAAAATTGAATATGTTTAGGGTAAGGCGTTTTCGTAGCGCAAGTTAGCACAACATTTTTAATATGAGTAGTATTTAAAACGCTAGATGGCTCTGCAGGCTAAACTGAATCTTACTATTGTCATGTCTCACTGTCATGCCGTTGCAAGCTAAACACGGTTTAAACTACCGCAAAAATAACCTAATCTTAAATCGCCATTTTTTTGGTAGTTTGCAAACGCCCAAAGCTTTTGACTTTTTCTCTGTACAGTTGCCCATAGTAACAAATATTTTTACATCTCTTATTCTTATCCCGAGTCGTTTCTGTGACTGATTACAAGAAAGACGTTTTGTTTATTTTATCTTTCTTTTGGTAGGACTAATCCTTCTTTGTCAGCTTTGCCGCGAAGGATTTAAGCTGCCATTGCTTGAGATTCTCTAGTTGTGATGTTAGAAAGGAAATTCAAAAGAATACAAATCATTAAGACAAAAACCAGCTGTAGCTTCGAACATATTGTGCACCGTCTTGATATTAATAACCCCAGTGGAAAGATCAAAGTCAAAGTCAAAATTATTTATTTTCATAGGATGCTTTATGCATTAAGATACGTTATAGTACGCCTTTTTACACAATTTATGTTTAATATATTTTTTGAATCTCGTAATGGACATGTCACATACATAAACATCTTAAACTCAGACGATTTGAACTCATAATTATTTTTTATCATCATGATCATGTTACAAATTGTTAACAAGTTCGGGAGGGCCAAGGGATCGGGA
This sequence comes from Idaea dimidiata, assembly GCA_949358125.1. Lineage (NCBI taxonomy): Eukaryota > Metazoa > Arthropoda > Insecta > Lepidoptera > Geometridae > Idaea > Idaea dimidiata. The sequence goes on along the minus strand of OX442333.1, from coordinate 20,332,451 downwards.
GTAACGCGGGTGAAACGGCGGGTCGCAGCTGGTATACTAAATTTATACTTCATAGAAAAATAAACCTTTGTGGGATTAATGTCCAGTTCAACAAGCCTTTGTTCATAGATAATATTTACAATAGTTCCTAAAAATAGTCAAAGAAATATTTTAAAAATCACGTACCTAATTGTTACAAATAAATTCAAACGTATGGCCTTGGTTGAGAATTTCATAACAGTAAACAAGAAAAGAATTGTTGCCAAGTTCGTTCCAAGAAAAGTTCTTTCCGTGCCCTGCAGTTTTACTCGTGAATGTCCGGGATGGCCGAATCTAGTGGAAGTAGATTTTAATTATGTGCGATTAAGAAAAATAAAGTAGAAATATTTTACTGAAGATTTACTGCATCATTAAAAAGCCTCCCTAACCCGAAAATTCTCCTTCAACTATTACACCACATGAGTTGCTGTGTTGCGTAATCGGTAAGAGAAGAGTAGGTACGGATTCGATTCCCATCTCGAGAGGATTTTTGACAATACATTTCATTTGAGACATAAAAATAAGAGATAATATAAAATGTAGTGGACAGGTAGGTACTAGCATAGATGGAGCCCGCTCGTGTCCTCGCTTAATATACTTTCTACTAACTGCTCCCAGTTGGTATATGTATTTGTCAACACCTAAGTTTTTAGTATTGACGAATTGCTATCAATTTGTTTAGCAAAAACATTTATCTTCACCGAAGTTTTATGCGATTTTGGGCCATTTTTGTCGCTCAATCTCAGTTTTTATAGCCGAAAGTTGACATTGATAAATGAGAATTCTGATCTCACGAGTGTTTTTCCAAAATATTTACACTCGTTTTTATAATACTAATGCACATCGACACAAATACCTACTGAAGTATTTTTATAAGCACATCTGAAAATATATTTGATGGAATCTTTAAAATATAACGTTCTGACGTGAAAATAATAGATCACCTCATTTACGAGTTTTTCGCTTTCGGCCACGAACCCTTTCTTGGTGGTGTTGTAGAATGTTCTTTATGTTAGGGGTGGTAAGGTTACAATTTGGGTGTTGGTAGTCGTGCCTTGATCCGTCCTTGACCTAACCGCGACAGTTTGGGGGTGCTGCGTGACGTCACACCAAGTTACCCACTTGCCAAAACATGTCACTGCGGCTGCGTGGAAAACTTGGTAGTTTCATGCAGAGATATGTAACTACAGAAGCACTTTCGTCTAATAAAATTAAATCAATTTTTGAAATTATGTAATACTAGCTGCGCCTCGCGGTTTCACCCGCGTAAGTCCAGTTCCCGCGGGAATATCGGTATAAAAAGTAGCCTATGTGTTATTCCCGGTATCTCCCTACTTATATTCCAAGTATCATCGCAATCGGTTCAGTAGTTTTTGCGTGAAAGAGTGACAACCTCACATACATACATACAAACTTTTGCGTTTATAATATTAGTAAGAAAGTAAGAAGTTAGTTGCTTTAAACTCAAAGTAACTATTTATTTTTATTCTTTCTTTCGAAAAAATTATGATGATGATCCAACAAAACTATGATTTTAATATATATTTCGACGACATTCTTTTTCGATCTCACTGAAAATTACTTAAAGTACATCTCGCTCTTGCTTAAATTATCTTGAGTACCTTCTGTAGCCATGAAAAATAAAAGAAGGCGCATCTAACACTAGTTGTTTTATGAATATGATACATCACTGGTTTCATAATTGGATTTTTCGGTGGAAGTTTCATTAAATGCTGGAAATAGTCGGCCATGAGGGATTCGAGGATCATTAAATTTAAACTTTTAGATTTCTCTGCGATGCTGATTTGAAATTAGACTCATTTTTCGATTTTAATTGCGCTGCTTTTGTCTAATCAAATCAAAACAATCATAATAAAACGCGTTTTAACCCGGTAAATAAAGTGTTTTATTATGCAAAATCGCAAAAACCATAGAAAAAACTAAATCAAATCATTTATTCCGTAAATCACATGTAAAGGGATGCTTTAAAAATTTACATTGATTATTATGATTGTCCAGTATGATTTTGCAATACTTACCTATGAAACAAATTTACTTAGAATATTATATTATGTACAATTATTTACAAATTATGATGAAGCATTCAAAATTTACATTTAGCTACAATTCCTTTTCAGTCGTCGTATTACATCGCAAATTGAACTGTTATTGTTATTAATTTTGATTCGATTAGTGTGTAGATGTTATCATAATTATTTACAAAAAATTCTTAAATGTAACAAAATTATTGCATTTTCTAATGTCTTTCGGTAGTCTCACTAATATTTATATGTTTACTTGTTTGGATGTTTGTGTTTTAATCACGCAAAAACTACAAAAAGATTGAGATGAAACTTGGTATGCAGATAGGTGGAGATCTGTATAAAACATAGGCTACTTTTTATTCCAATGTTCCCGCTGGATATGGGCTTATAAATGCGGGTAAAACCGCAGGGCGCCACTAGTTTACTATAAATTTGAGTACACATTAGAAAAAACACTGTTTCTAAAATGTGAAGTTTTATGTTTGTTTATTATATAGGGTTATTATTATTATTTATTATTAATGGTTAAGTAGTTTCCAAACGCCATTTATTTCAAGGTTTATAAGGATTCTTTGATCAGTACTTGACTATTATAATAAACAAAAGAAACGCGTTTAAAAATTTGAAAACTAAGTTCAATTTATATTTTAGATCTGTAGTTGGGTTTTATGGGTTTCTTAACAACCTATCGAATAACATTTTATTACGTTGGCCATATCTCTACGTAGTACTGTGCTAATTCGTATGTTATAAAAATGCAATTGATATAATAAAATTGTATGACATAGGTATACTTATTTAATTTTATTTTATTTTATTAGGTATAGTTACAGGTCTCAGACTACAATCTTATAACTAAAACAATTTACGACAAACTATTCTATAACAAATCTGGGACCCACTTATAAACTACACACAACTTGCACAAAAGAAACATGCACAGTTAGACTTTCTACAGACTGTTTTTACAGAACTATTTTGAAATAGTTAGTAGAGAAGCCTGCTAAATGTGTACATACATAATATAAACACTAAACACTATATGTAAAGGCAACATTAAATGGCATTAGTAGTATATTTGTACATAATATTAGTACAGAGATTTTTTCATTATGAAATTAAGTAAAGAACGTAATTTAACCCATTATTATTCGGTTAGTTTCTTATTATCCTACTAATATTATTAAGCTGAAAGTTAGTGAGTATGTGTGTTCGTTACTGTGTGTTCGATGTAACTTGGAAAACAGGTAGCTGGATACCGGAAATAACACATAGGCAATTTGTATCAAAACACTTTGTATCCCGATATTCCCGCGGAAACGGGATTTAATCGTGTGAAACCGCGGGGCGCAGCTTGTAGAAATATATTCTAACAGAAACGGTTTGTTTTCTTAACATTTTTAAAATAAAATTCATTCGAAAATAAAAGTATAACATTGTTTTCGATGGTTGCAACGTTCCACAAATAGAAATTGTTTTCATTTTTTAGAACAAAAATATCTAGTTCAGTGCATGAAATGTTTGTTTGTGCAAATAGCGAGGATGATAGTTTGTGCCTGGACCATTTAACATAAAACAAAGTTATTTTAATTCAATCTATGTATAATAAAACACAATGTATACCGGGTTTTACTCGCGTTTTATTGAATAACGTCATTATTATTAAACGACTGACCTTTGCCAACTTTACAGTTGACTTTTTCAAGGTTGAGGTATAATTATCTATAAATTGTGTTTTATTATGCAAAATCGCGAAAACCTTAGACAAAACTATGTATGTATATTTTACTTTAAATACATTCAAATTAATATACTTTTAAAGTTGCCCCTTGCGACCAACACCATTGTAACATGATCGTAACGTCGACGTTGGAAAGTTAAAAGGTAAAAATAACGCGATAAGGACTCGAAAAAATATAAAATTATAAGTGTAGATTGTCATATAGGTAAATCCTGTAAAATAAATAGTAAGTTACTACTACAAATAATTAGTAAATAAGTAGTAACGGGGTAAAGTTACCATAGAACCAAATAAAAAAAACATGAAAGTCTAGTCCATTCATTGGTTGCCTGGAAGAGATCGCCCATAGGCGATAAGGCCGCCCATTGTGCCACCTTAGCTTTAAGTTTGTCTATGTCTAATTTGTGTTTTTCGTACAATAAAGTGTTAATCAGTCATTGCCATTTTCTAGGTAAGTAAAATATATTTAAAATAGATAAATAAAGAACTAAACTTTACCTCTAAAAGCTCAACCGGTAGTAGGTACGTGTGACTGTATATTGAATGCGTTAAACCTAAAGTAAAGCGATTATATCCCGAAAAATGAATTTAATTTCAATCGTTTACGGTCTAGTATGACTGAATGTTGAAATGTACATATTCCAGAAAGAACAATTCTTAAAACGTATAATTCCCATAATGTCTGAAATCCGAAAAGACTGATTTGTGTAATGACTACATTTCAAAATGACTTAGGAATTTGGTACAGTCATAAACAGAAATTTTACAAAATTCCGATGCCAGGTACTCTACATAATTTTAACAAAATATCAACCAATTATAGCGAGGTGTGTTGCGAACATGCGAACTCTTTACTGTAATACGGTTATGATGGCCACTTATGATATTATTGACACTTGAAAAACAATCCTTGTCATTTTCAATATTTTATGCCATTGTTGGAAACGCTACATATTGATATTTATTATTTATTTATCTTTTGTGTGTGCGTGCCTATAAAATGAATACGGAAACGCTGAAATTTATAGAAAATCAAATGGGTAAACCGTCTTTAGTGCATAATGGACACAGGTACAATTATTCTAACAAAAATAAATCTGGCTCTAGTATGTGGAGGTGCATTAATAGAAGTGAGTGCTCTGCATCAGTGACACTGGATGCGGAGAAGACTAGTATCATTAGGCAAAGTACTCACGCATGCACATCACACTATAACCAAAACGAAGAGGACATATTTATTGATACTTGTAAAAAGGCAGTTGTCGAAAAATTGACATCAATCAAGAGTATTTTTGAAAAATGTCTTGCCAATAAAACTCAATACTCTAGCAACAGAATGCCCTCATTTGAGGAGAAAAAAAGTTCTTTATACAGAAAAAGACATATTTTTTTGAACCAAATTAACACAGCATTTGATCATTTAGCTAACGTAAAAATTCCAAAAATATTATCTGATAATTTTCTTGAAATTGAAGATGGAGAAGACGAAAAAATCTTAATTTTTACGACAAGAGTTGCCAAAAATGAAATACGTACAGAAAATGGAAGCAGAATATGGAGTGGCGATGGAACATTTAAAAGAACACCCAGTCCATTTTACCAAATGTTCACCCTCCATGTAGATCTGAGCAGAAACAATAAAACTACGAATATAGTAGACTACTTTTTATCCCAATAATCCTACGAGAACGGGAATTTCGTGGGTGAAACCGCGGGGCGCATCAAGTAATCATATAAATCGTAATTTTAGTATTTTTTTCAGTTTTAATGTTAGATAGATTTGCTAATGCCGCCGTCACCTAATTTATTAGGAAATGGACAATATTAGTTTTTTGATTAGTCCATTTTATTGAGATTGACCAAATTTTTGACCACCTAGAAAGATATTATTTTTATTTAATGTAAAGAAAACAATACAATAAGCTTTATATAAGCATAAACTTTAATAATTCAACTTACAATATGTTTATAATAACTATAAAACATATATTTTTTAGATAAAAAAATAATTCGTTACATCTCACCTAGTATTACTATACCTATTGGTATTACTATACCTATTGGTATAGTAATAATAATAATTGGCCTTTTCATCTAAATTAAGATGATTTATACAGCGCTAGCAACTTTTTAATCCATGCTATTTATGGCGCTGTTTGCCCGGGACGTTGTTAGGTGGGGTAGGCTTGCCCAGCACCTATACCACCCTCCCAGCTTAGTCAGCCATGCCCAGAGGAAAGAACTGGTCAATACGTCTGGAGCTAACTAAGCCGTGGGTTTCCTCACGGTGTTTTCCTTTACCGTATGAGCGATGTTATTAACGCACATAACTTTTCCGCAAGGAAAAAGACATTGGTGCGCGGTAAGCCGGGATTCGAAACCACGACCTTCAGAATGAAAGTCGGACCACTAGATCAACACCGCTCACCGCTATGGTATAGTAATACCACAGTATTACCAATAGGTATCAATTTGAAAATCTTTTAAGGTTTGGTTACGTGATCTACGAGATAAATCTACAAATATTTTCAAGTATATTAATTCTATTTTATTTATTCTAGCTTGATTATAGCTATAACTACAGATAACTTACTTTCCAAGAATCAAGCCCTCGGAACAACGTCGGAATTGTTTTCCGAGAAAAGGGATCATCAGCATGATGTTACATTATTGTAATAGAATCTTTCCCTAAATAAAGGATCCGCGTTGATGTTGCACGAAAATATTTTTCTCTCGAGACGCTTCTGCTATCTATCTACTTTATGGGAGAACTGTAATTGATTGCTCCGATAAACAGATTAAAAGTATAAGATTTTTCGCTTTTTTCTTACGAATAAAGATACTCATTGCTTGAATTAATAATGGGCGCTACTTTTCAAATCAAAGGTAACATTGTACCTACTTTTAAAAGTGTTAAACGACATTTAATATTATGTACTAAAAATTAAAAAAGTCACCAAAAATTCGTTCTCTGCGAGATTAAAAATTGCGGCTGTTAATAATAAATAATCAGTACCTGTAATGGCAATATATTATAAAGTAATAAATTATAATAATATCTATCTATAAATTTCAATAACTTTACTAGATTTTACAGGTAAATTGTTTGATATGTTATACCTACTGACCGATCTGGTAATAAATTGATGCGAAGTGAGAACTAATACGACTACACTTGTGAACATTTCTTCGGTACACATTTATACTAATTCGGTTTTACCCACAAACAGGGAACGCACCAAACAAATGACTAACTCAATGACTCACCAGATTTGCTAACTCGATATCGCAGCCCGCGTCCGCCTTTCGGATGGCATCTATTGTACGTCCCGAACTCCGCATAGTTGTTATTAACGCGACTGTAGTCAGCTAAGTGTCGGTTTCCGTCAAGGTGATTCGGCAAAGAGCGGTTCCAGCCCATGACATCTCCGACCACGGAACCGCAGACGGAAGATTCCGTCTGGCTTTTGCTGTCTCCATTGCAGAGGTCTCCGCTGGACCTCGCTCGGCGCCCCTTTAGCCCCTTTGAGGAGTGCTGGCTGATGTTAGAGCCCATAGCTTGGCGGGACCTCAAGGGGGCCCCGCCGGCTGCATCGCGCCCGTCTTCTGAATCGCCTCTTCTGTCACTATTTTTCAAACTTTGATCTGAAAATAAAAGAAAAACACTATTAGGCAAGTGAAAAGCTTGTGGTGAAAAGGTGGTTTCAGCAGAGCCCGTACATTTAGGTACCCTGTAGATAAAAGGCCTTATATATAGTTAGAAGAAAAAAAATGAAAGGTTAGTTTACTGTTTCTTAAAGAGATTTTCTGTTCTACATTTTTTAAGATCCTCATCAGACTTGCACCAAATTTGTATGAGATAAATTAGAAGTGAGAACATTGTAAGTAAAAATAAAATCATTAAAATTAGTTTTCAATAGACGATTATTTGTAGATACGGTGAATACACTGCTCAGAAGTTATTCAAACAAAACCCTAGAACGAGTAAATATCAAATTATTTCTGATTTACCACGGTGTGTGGCATGTATTACTCTAGATATTGATTTCCCACGTGCCTCGTCTTACATTACCTTTGACACGCTATTGTATACCTACCTACCAACCTGCTTGATTCAAACCTACTAACATTTGATATAACTTACTCGCGTTAATGACACAAGTGATTATTTACGCAAGTGAAACGACAGAGAAGCGATAGTTTCAAATAATTAAAAGTCCAGATAATTTGCGTAAATGGGTGACTTAAAACGTCGGTTCTTGAGTAAACATTTCTTTTCTATCTTTACCCATTCGTTGACAATGAGAATTTATAGAATAATCTACTTATTTGGATTTATTGTTTTGTTTTTTTTCTACGCCATCTTAATCGGAATGGTGCTGAAGTTACATATTTGTCGTAATAGTCTAGCTAGATCATCATACTGAATCTACATACATGTAATATAAATTCACCATTAAATTTACCTTTACCCAATTTTTATCAACTTTATAAAAAGCACTTCGAGCAAAAGGAAGGTTGCAAGTTTAATTCGCGTCTCGTAATTATATGGAACTGATATTTCTCTTTTATTACTCTATGAACTTCAGAAACCGTCACACATGCCTTAAATATTTCTGCAAACAAATCATCAAAACTTTTAATGATGGTTTGTGGCGTTTCGTTTGCTCATTAGGAGAGAGAGCGTAGCAATCTCGAATAAGACTCTCTTTTCATACTTTCTGATTCAATAAGTCCAACGGACAGGGTGAATTTCGGTCAATTAAAGATTAAAATTCATTAAAATCGGTACAGGTGTTTTGAAGATTATACCTAACATACCTAGTTACCTAAATAAATAAATCCTGTGACGAACACACAGCGCCATCTAGCCCCGTGGTAAGCTGCTAAGCTTACCACGGGGCTAGATGGCTAGATGGATGGGGATTAAATGTGACTTACTTTAAAAATATTTATTAGTATACTTGTACATGGAGAAAATTACTACAATATATCGGTTGGAAGACGGCGGATCGTCCATCAACACATAAGAGATGGTTTATATGTTCCGTGCATATAGACTTTATCTACTAGCCTGACAAGCATTGGGTTAAACAAAATTTGAATTCTCTGGGTCCTGGCATTGCTATGGCGTTAAACCATGTAGTTTACCAAATTAAATCGGACGGTAGTAGGCGACCATTCGTTCGGTGTGACGACATTTTTGGTTACTATGTATACATTGAAGTACCTAAAAAATATTAAAATTATCCGCGAGTGCCTTTTGCCGCACCTCGACTACCGCGCCTCAAAGAGCAAACTTTTCAACATTATATTTGACCGCTTTAACCTTCGTGTTCCTGTTTTTAAATACTTTCAAATTGTATAATAAGTAACTTACTTTACATATTCACTGCTAAGTTTAGCAGGTAAATGTACGCAAGCAAAGTCAATATTTGTAACAAATCGTACACAAAAGAGCTTCCGTAGTATTCTGTTCTTGATAATATTCAACATCAAAACAAACAGAAGAGGCATGTTTCAGATAAATTTATTAGATACTGTAGTAGAGTGAACATCAAGTAAATAAAGTCCTTATCTAAGACTTTGATTTTATAGTAACGTCAGGTAATGTGTACAGTTTTATCAAAGTCATTAATTGCCACTGATAGCTTACGTAGATTAGAAGGACAGAAATGGACGAGACACTATTTGGGAAACTTAACAAAGAGAGATGGATAGATTGTTTGATCTATCCATTAATGAACAAGAAAGTACGAGACTAATAATACGTCTTCTGTCTCTATCCGCGTATTTATTTTCATTGCCTAAATCCTGATGTCACATTTCAGTGCAAAAAATCATTTATAATTGTATGATTTCTTCATTTTGTTCCTCCTGTACGTGCTGCATTAACCTTCTTGCCAGTTGGCTCCAGGCTGGGCCAGTTAATTCTAAATTCGATCAGTGCCATAGAGTTTTCCTGAATCAAGTCAGTAACCGACTTTAAAATTACTGAGACAATGATTTCTGTCACTGACCCAATGAAAATAATGTAAATTACACTATACAAGATGTAACAGGTTAGCCCTTTTAAGCCGAAAGGGGGTTGTTCTAGACGTCTAGGCGAACAACTTTTGTTCTATGACTTTTGAAAATTCGAAGTACTTTTCGAAAATTTTAAGTGTAAAGTTTACTTGAAGATCAGCTGTTTCTTAGAGTTCGAGGTCATTGACCTTATGTTGGCCTTTCATTTAGTTTGGTCTACTACAATCAAACCTTCAATTACCTTTATTTTCAAAAACGGCTGTTTTTTCAGTGAAACATAATCTCAAAATTTTCAAAAAAAAAGTACGAATTTTCAAAAGTCGTAGAACAAAAGGTGTTCGCCTAGACGTCTAGAACAACCCCCTTTCGGCTTAAAAGGGCTAACCTGTTACAGCTTGTATATGTTTAGTCTAAATGTTAAATTTCTTGGATGAGATCGTATTGTTTCACAAACAAAGGTAGGTAGGTATGTATACATATAACGAAATGGTTTTTTTTCCACATTTTGACGCACATCGATTGAATTCCGAACGCTTTCTCACGTTTTTGCCGGATCTATTTAAAGACTTTTTTGTTCTGCGTTAAGTTAAAAGCCTATTGTTGAGTCGACGTTTTGTTATTTGTTTAAATTTCTCAGAGTTTAGATACGATTCGTTTTTGTTGAACTAATTTCTAGGAGCAATGTCGGACCCTTGTTAATAGATCTCTATATCCAGTTATACTTAACATGATTTTGGCACCGTCCTACTATGGCATGTCGGGCAAATTGATCAAACGAAACTGACGGAAATTTCCTGAACGGAATCCACATTTGCAGCGCATACATACCATAAGAAAATAATGTGTACACGAATTTCCTTTCGATGTGTGCTGTACATGGGTATAAAAGTCGGATGGTCTGAAGCGTTTTGTGTGGTACTAGTTCTTATTTTAAATGAATACTAAAAAGTCGTATACTGCTAACGAACGTTTGTCTCAGGATGAGTTGTAGGTATTATTTGATAAACGAGATTATTTAGGTATTTATGATTCCGTAAAGTACCGTAACTCTTCAGTAAGGTTTATAGGCCCAAGATTTCACCATAAGTCTCAATCCGGTAAAACCTTTAAAATATAAGGCAGGACAATAATACATTCCTGTGCCAAGCCAAAGCATATTGTAACTCTATGTTAATAACCGATGCCCATGAGGTTTTTAGTTTTTCCATTTAATAGCTTTTAGTAGGCTTCGAAAATTTGTTACGGAAATTTCCAAAAACGAAAAACTCGAGGACTGTATCCTTGACGGTTGGGTCAAGGATCAGAAGGTTTCCGTCTCTACGGCCCTAACCATCGCGATAGTTAGGGCATTATCGGTGCATCGGTAGCCTGGGCCCTGCCCTGCTACCCACGGACTTCTAGGTTTAGGTTTTTATAGAAGTTTACCGTTTTTTGAACAAAGTTTATACTTTACATTTTATGTAAGTTTGTAATTACATGGATTTTTTTGTTTGTAAGTTTTGTTTGAAGTGACGTAGGTATATATTTTGTATTTAGTTTATTTTTATAAAAACCTAATTTTAAGAATGGAATGAAATGAGTGACAATAATAGTAATAACAATAATTCAATTATTTTTTTTACAAAATAAACTCGAGTACTAAAAATTATATTAAGAAAACAATAAAACATACATACATATGCTTGAACTAGGTTAACCATGTATTTTAGATTAGCTGCGCCCCGCTGTTTCAGCCGCGTAAGTCTCATTCCCGCGGGAATAACGGGATAAAAAGTAGTCTATGTGTTATTTCCGGTATGCAGCTACCTATATTTTTAGTTTAATCGCACTCGGTTCAGTAGTTTTTGCGTGATTGATTAACAAACCCGCAAAAACTACTGGGATGTGGATGGTGGATGCAGTTGGGAGTCCCACCCAACTGCATCCACCATTCCTAAAGCTACTAGAAGTATCTTGTTTTTCACTTTTCTGTTAAAAGTGCAGTCGGGTTTTTTTATTTTTTTAATTTATTTATAATTTACTTTATTTTTTTGAACGACAAAAGGACGACATAGCAACGATAAATGAGCATGGTAGGGCCCATTATCATCCTAATAATAATGAGTTTTCAAAATAGTAATTATTATTATTTTAGTTGGATTTGTTATTTTTTCTTTTCATAGAAACCAATACGCAAAAAGTACGGATTTTGTGTAAACAAAACGTAAGTAAACACAAATCTCAAAGGAAACGGAATGTAAACAATTCCAATACGGCCTAAACACACGACGAAGAATGTGGATATCATTGTCATTTTAATTGACGGAGTATTCGAACCGTATCATCCGTATGGGATACCTACTTCTCTGCGACAAACGTTCAATCGAATTTTGTTTCTTCGAGAACTTTTCATCGATACCTCTGTACTGCGACGCTTTATTAAATCGACGTAATGTTACTGCGATGTTACGTTACATCGAAAAACTATACTGCGAACGATTTTACTGCGAAAATACCATACTGCGAAGGGCTAGGGAAGAAGTCGTCCACCTTGAAACTGGGACCAGGGACCAATAATTATCCTCTTTTGAATATGATATTAGTCAACTGGGCCTAAGTGGGTTGTAAGCGTAAGTTATAGAGCTCTTCGATATCTTCATTTTGGATGACAGCTGTCAAACTTAAAAAGTCAATATCTCGGAAACTATTGACGATAGAGCACTACTATCTTAGCATAAGTAGCTCTGCTTCTTAAGATCTTCATTTTGGATGACAGCTGTCAAACTTAAAACGTCAATATCTCGGAAAATAGTGACGCTAGACCACTACTATCTTAGCATAAGTAGCTCTGCTTCTTAAGATCTTCATTTTGGATGACAGCTGTCAAACTTAACCGTATGGAGGTTACACAGACTACAGACATTCTGTCGGCCGATAGGTCTACCGTAATCATCATCACGTGTGTACGTTTATCTATCATTCATATAATATTTGTTGTATAATGAAATTATTAATAAATAAAGTATTGCACTTGTTTGTAAATTTGTTGGCATGGTTGTAGGTCTAAAAGCGTAAAATTGTCTAAGGGTGGTGTTTCATTTTACTGTCAGATATTTTTATTATTAGATTGAAATATTAGCACCGACTTAGATACTACAATTTTACCTTAAGCTGTCTCACTTTAAGCTTTAACTTTTACTTTAAGCTGTTTGTGTATTTGTCTTACTTTAATAGTGAACTGATTGTATTGTTGTTAGTTGTGCAAATAAAGTATTAATCTATCTATCTACAAAACATTTGGAAACTCATTTTCTTAACATAAAATAAATAGTTGTAAAAACTTCATATTTATGGAGCCATGCTCCCATAATATTAGCATCAATGAGTTCAAACTTTATAACGAAATATTTGGTATTGATCTATTCAAGCCAGCGACATCGTCGTTATCTTTAGCGCTAGTCATAAGGTATGATAATTCATCCTTTATCCGGACAAAATCGGCCGATACAAAATCCACAGTCTACAAGACCAGATAGCGAGACATCTTCTAACATATGAAGATTGATGTGTTCGAAGCTATTAGTGAGTGGGTAATTAATCAGCTACTATCATCAAATACAATATGTAGGTAGTGACTCTTTATTGGCTATGGAATAGAGGCGAACATGCATAATGGTCATGTGGACAAAGGAAGCTGAAAATCTGAAACATATTGACCAGGGTAGCCGCCAAGGACCACGAGTCGTGAGACGTGACAAATAATATTTCTTATGATTATTGGTCAAGGTATTCTACTAGAAATATTTATAATAACTATAACTATATATTTATTCAATTAAACATAAAATTACAAAATCAAAATCAAATTACAATAATTACACAGCAATAACTAATTAATTACTTACAAAATTATAGAAAGTCGTTTAAGCAGCCAATAAATAAACAAAATAAAATCAAAAAAAAAGGTTATCTTCCAAGGCACTTCAACCCAAAGTCTCAAGCAAACGCATAAGCGAGGCTTATACACTGGGACAAGAAACCCCCAGCCCTGCGGACTGAGAGAAATATTTTACATGGAGAAATGCATCAAAAACTCTTCCGTGATACGATTCGAACCTGCGACCCTCGTTTGCCGGGCCAGCGGCTAACCATTACGCTCCCGCGTGTTCCCGTGTGGCGACAGTCACGAGTGATCAGGGTTTTTACCAGGTATTGCTACATTTTGTTGTTGTTGTTGTTGTTGTTGTTTTTTTTACAACATTAAGTGGGATTGGGCGGGCCACGTTAGTCGAATGCATCCTGACCGATGGGCTAAGATCGTTACGCAATGGGTGCCGGAAGACGGACATCGGAATCGTGGCAGACCCCGAAAACGATGGCGTGACGATCTCGATGCATTCCGCGGAGGTTGGCCAAGTCTGGCCCAGGACCGGACAGCTTGGAAAGAAGTTAGGGAGACCTTTGCCCAGCAGTGGGACAGTATAGGTTAACAAAAAAAAAAAAAAAAAAATTGCTACATTTTGGCCCGCATTGTGATTTAGCACCAAGTGATAATAAAATAATGTAAATTAACAGAATTCAAGCTGAATTTTAATGTCGATGTTTCTAGTATTGTAACATAGCGCATAGTCTTGACCTGGTAAAATATAACAAGGTATGGTAGAAGTCGTTTGAATTTTAAAGGTTTATATTATATACTAATTTCTGGAGTTATAACTTCTTGTAACATAATTTCGGTGAGTTCAGTCACAGCACAGGTTTGCACCTCGCATCTTTAACAACAGTGTACGTAGGTAGGTTTAATATTCATTAGGCTATATTCTAGAAAATTGACATAAAACAGCGACTTTAGTCTTTACAATAAACGCCTTTTTAATAACGTCATGCTCCGCTGGTGTGGGTGTGAGGTGTGACCTGTGAGTGAGACACATACCATAAGTAAGTATAGTAAGCTAACATAAGGGCATGTTCATATAATATTTGTTTGGGGTTCCCTACGCTACTTCGAAACACTATCCATCGAAACACCTTTCGCCGAAGACGATTGACCGAAAGATTACTTTACCGAATAGTTGTTTCACCGATTGTTTTCATTTCATTTCATTGTTCGTTTCCCCTATGGTTCGTTTTTTGAGCCTCCGTAGCCTGGGTCTAGGTCTAAGAACATGGCTACGATATCCCCTGCCCGTTGCGTCGTAAAGGCGACCAAAAGGGTTTTTTTGGTGGGAGGCTTGGGCTGTGACTTGTTACCTTAATAATATAATAATAATATAATATAACGTAATATTAGCTGTAAGTTTTTGTTTATAATTCATTAAAATTTTGACTTTTATTTGTAACTACTATATTTTGTGTGAATAAATAAATGATTATTTATTATCTTAATGTAATAGTATTAAATTAATATACTGAATAATATAATCTTTACAAGTAATTAATATAACGTTTATTAATAAGACCACAAGTTTGCACAAATATACAATTAGGTACAATTTTGATTACATCTAAAAACTTATTTAAATATGTAAAAGTGCTCCTGACCCTCAAACTAGGCAAAGAGCCTGTGCCTTGAGGTATCAGTAGTCCTACCACTAATTACTAGTAAGCAAAAACATATCCCTAACGGTAATCTAATTAACAGAAAGATTCAAAAGTTGTTACATACAGCAAAAACTTAAATGGCAAACAGAAAGATAGCAATGAAACAAAAACATCATACTATTTTAATACCAGCAATATACGATATAGCAATATATGTTACCATCCACCGGTCTTAGTCGTAGTGCCAAGTTCGGAGGAGTCGTTCGTGTTCCGATACGTAGAACGGTGCAGCCACAAAGAAAGACGGTTCGGGTTCACTAGGTACTTTTTTGATCTAGATGGCAAAAGTAGTTTGACATGGGCCCGAAACAAAAACAATCTATATTTATACAAACTGCCTGCGTCAATAGAAGACTCTTTTAGTCTTATTCTCCGTTTATTAATAAGTTTATTCAAGTCTAGAGTGATTTTTTTTTTCAAGGTAAGGATATATTTACCTCGTTGACCTTTTTGTAGTCCTATCAGATGAGATGAGGTCAATTGTGGTCAAATGTCACATGCCTATCTGATGTTAAAAGAACCTAAAAAAGTAGCTCGGCTTGGACACGCCCCGGCATAGTATAAATCATCCCTAAGTCAAGTCGTCACCACCGCCCCACCGTATACATGTTTTCTACATGAATCTTTTAACTGTATACTGTATAAACTACATTTACTGCTCTTTCGTTCCATGTTACTGAACAACGTCCCTTTGCTTATTGAGTAATGATGCGTAACAATGACCTTTTTGTCTTCGCCAGTCCTTGCTATTGTTATATAAAATCATTTGTATAGAAGTGTAGCTGCATTGTTTCTTATACAATACAGTATGTATATTGTATATACGATTTATTCTATTACGAATTGTTTACGGGTATAGTGATTTAATATATTATATGTCTAGTGGTTTTATTTCCGTGTTTTCTGATTCAGCCCGAAAAATAAAAAGTCAAAGTCTGCAGCAATATGGCTAAGTCAAAGTTAGCTTAAGTCTCGAAAAGACTAATGTCAAGTCAGTGTTCGTGTTTTGGCGGAAATGCGTTGAAGACATATGTTGCTAAATTTTCATTTTTGTGAAACTTAGTTCAAATGCGTGTAAATTGTTTGATTTCGGGGGCATAATAATCAATTTAGTTTCGTGAAGGTGTACAAGTGTAAATAAAAGTGAAAATCGGTGCAAAACATAGACTTTAGCTTAGTGTTGTCTCCAAAGCTCCGTGAACAAACATTGTAAAAAATGGACCCCTTTTTACAATGATTCCCTCGACTTGACTTTAACTATGATGACTTGACTGTTTCGTTCAATGCAAATAACTTGCAAATATTGATAAAACTTGACACTGGCAAATGTCCGAATAGAAAAGCTATTTTAAAGAAGAAGAAGAAGAAGTCAGTGTTCCTGTAACTATGAAACCGTAAAGTTTCCAAAATAAAAGCATAATAATGTGTTTTTGTGTCTTCTTCTCATTGAACTACAAATTAGGATGTGAAACGCCCACATCCTAATTTGTAGTTATGAGATATTTCAAAACCATCATGTAAATATATTTTTGACCCGCAATATAATTTTTCATAAGAAAATGGAAAGGATACATGAATATGTACCTCTTGTATACACATTTCTAAGTAAATAATATTATCTTTGTCCTTGAACAATGTTGTTGTTGCTGTCGCTGTGTGAAATGTCGTTGTGAATGCGTAAAATATGAAATTTTGGGAGGCATTCATCACCCACCGCGCAGCCACCCACGCAACGCGTATTTACGATGGTTACCTGAAGAGCTAAAGACAGTACGATACATTTATGCGAAAGCATTACGTGACTGGGCAAATACGATAGTACTTACTATTTAACCGACTTCAGAAAAGAGGAGGTTCTCAATTCGTCGCGTATGATTTTTTTTAGTTAGAACGTTCGATCGTCTTTGGTTTTTCACCAAACCCTTCACATTTATTGGTTCAACATTTTGGCACTCAACGAATTATTTTTCTTTTCTAAATAAAACAAAACTTAAATTGTTTTTCTACTTAGATGTACCTACTCTGTTTTTTTGAGACTCTTCTTTTCGAGAATTTATCTTTATGAAAACAATCCGAATTTACGTCGTATAACTTCGGGCGTTGTAAAATGCTAAACATCTACAATAATAGCATTAATTTATTACCGACTAGCTGCGCCTTGCGGTTTTACCCGCGTAGGTCCTGATCTTGTATTCCGATATGAATAAAAAAAAGCATATGTGTTATCCCAGGTACGAAGCTACCTATATTCAAAGTTTCATCGCATTCAATTTTGTAGTTTTGCGTAATTGAAACAAACATCTAAACTTTCAGATATAAAATACTAGTGGTATTACGCGATTACAACTGAAAAATAAGTTTATTTTGTTTCATTATTGTGGAAACCGATGAAAAATATTTTACTGCGTTTAGATTTTCTCGGGGTATCCCTAGTCCCAGTTTTGAGGGGGACGATTGCCCCCCCCAACCAATTTACACGAGACATCTTACAATCAACTTAGCCACAGAATAATTCGCCTGAGCCCTTAGTATGAGTTTTGATAGTTGATCGTCTCGATGAAACTGGCAGTTTACTTCCATACATTATTTTAGTTCATGATAGTTACCGCTAGGAGCGCTGATGGCAAATGTTTGAAGTAAACTGCCAGTTTCATCGAGATGATAACCTATCACAACTCATACTAAGGGCTCTGGTCTCTATTCAAGTAGCGGCTTTAGAGCCTTTTTTTAGAGCCAATTTTGTTTGAAAATTAAGCATTAATTTTCAAAATGTTTCTGGTCACATTTCCCGAAATATAATTCCATTTATTGTTGGCAAAGAGTTATGGAATACTCAAAACGTCTGGCCGATTACGTCATTCAAAGTTTTTAAGTTAAATTAAGACGATACTTCCTTTGATATCACTGTAATCTTTTTAAGTATTTGAAAATTTAGTGACCCAACCATGAACGGTGGATTTATTATTTAAAAACTACCGAGATATAATGATATAAGTTCTATAAACCAATGCTATAAGCTATATTTTGCTATATTTTGACGTCCTCTGTGGCGCGTCGGGCGAACTCTTGGCTGCAATACAGAAGGTTGCGGGTTCGATTCCCGCTGGGTGCAAATATTTATGCTTAAAATAAATATTTGTATTTGGTCTGGGCGTATTTCTATGTATAATATGTATGTATTTACAAAAGAAAAATATATATAAGTAGTATATCCGTTGTCTAGTCACCGTAACACAAGCTTAGCAGCTTACCACGGGGCTAGATAGCGCTGTGTGTTGGTCACAGGATTTATTTATTATCTATTTATTTAAGTCAAAATAACTATATCCGAAAATATATCTTCGCTTATCTAGGAAGATATTGTTCAAATATTCATCAATTTATTTAAAAAATTGCGAAGTTAGAGTCGGTCATGTTTATTGTACTGAAGCCATACTTTTTTTTCTGTTTCAGTATTTGATGTTATTGCGACAATAACATCAGTAGTGAAACTTTAACTGTCTAGTTATCACGGATCTTGAGATACAGCCTAGTAACAAACAGAGACTAACTGTAGAGCCTTAGTAGAATGGTCTCGTTTTTGTCCCCAAAGGATAAAAATGGGAAAGAACCCTCAAAATGGACAATGTTAAAGTTAGGACATGCAAGTACGTACAACAGGGTCTGATGTTTTTTTGTACTGAATTAATTAAATAAATAAATAAAATAAATTACATCGCTTAAATAAAGAAGCCGTAGTCACTAGTATAACTTAAAAAAGGACATTCTCAAGTTTATCTCAAGTTAAGTAAGTACATCGTTAGACACATTTATGCCGTTTAACGTATCTAATCTCCTACGGTTAT
The DNA here is from genome assembly GCA_949358125.1 of Idaea dimidiata. Lineage (NCBI taxonomy): Eukaryota > Metazoa > Arthropoda > Insecta > Lepidoptera > Geometridae > Idaea > Idaea dimidiata. The sequence continues at coordinate 20,313,195 of OX442333.1, read as the reverse complement.
TAGAACATCACTCATCAATATTTGCACCGGCGGCAAAGAGGTACTATCACTGAAAAATCCCGTTTTTACCCTTTGACCTAAAAACTGTTAAAGAATTAAGGGACGATTATATTAAATCGTCACGACCGCCCGCCGGTCGGGTCCAAGCTTCGCCGTCCATTGCTCGGCTGCCACTCAGTTGCAATAGACCGATCGACTGCTCGCCGAGCAATGGACAACGAAGCTCGGACCCGTGATGGTCTAATATAAATAATCCCTAATTAATGGCACAATGCTTTGCCACGAATCCCCACATGATCATGAACTTATGCAAGCAAAACCGCAGAGCTTAGCAAGTTATCAAAATAACCTGTACATTTATAATGCAGATTCCGAACTCAGCATAATAATATAAGTCAGTAGAGAATAGAGAGGTTTCAGCTTCACCTGTAACACTTGCCCTCGGGCACGATCAAGTTTAATCAGCTTAGTTTTATTTTAAGAGCTTCTCTCCTAATTCTGATGCTAGAATTTCGGACCTTTATTAGGGAATAGATTGTATGGTAAAACAGAACAGTTCAAAGAAGCAGTCCTCGATTATTACAACGAACTGAACAGTTTAAGGGTGCAGTCCTCGAGTTTTTCGTTTTTGCGTTGGAATTGCTATAGTTGTTAGTGGATATTTTTGTTTTTGGGAACGGTCAAAGATCCATCGGGACGCTTTGCCTTGATGCAATGTGTTTGGCAAAGTGTTTTCCGGCTATCCTCGGCTTCGAAGATATACTAAATGTCTGACGTTTCAAAATGATCACGTGAAAATGACTTTTTTAATAAAAAAATGTATTTTGTCATGCCAAATTCAGTTTCATTTTAGGCTTTTCATATCTATTTCACGTAAAAGGAATATGGAATATGTTTGAGACATCACCTCTAGTACTAGTACATAAATAAAGCTAATTTATGAGTGCAGAGTGTCTTCGCAGTATTCCGGATTGTACTATACAGCTGCAGTCACTTAAAAAAATGAAATTGATATACCAACCGTTATAGTCGACTGTACTTTGTCAACTTGTGCAATTGAAATTAGGTCTAATAGTCGTGCAGAATAAGGACTAGATTTGTTTAACTACGGGTGTTAATTGTTGGTAAGTACACAAGTTTATCATTCTATGTTAACATTATAGTGTAGATGACTGTGAGTCTTTTGATTAGGTATAAGAATTTTATCTGATGTTGTTGGAATTTGGTAGCCGGAGTCTTTGTTTTTTTTTAAAGTAGATTAATAAAAGAAGAAGGTTTCCAATGCGGTTGTAGCCAAATTCTATCCCACTATCATTATAAAGGTAAAAATTTGGTAGTGTGTATGTAGTGTAAAAAAACTTGCCGATTATACGTCAAAGGCACGCATTTAACAAATAGTGAGTTTGTTGCTTATTCACCTAAGAACTGCTCAACTAATTGCTATGGTATGTAAGTAGATGAAGATCTGGAATAACAGACGCTACTTTTTATCCTAATGTTTTTGTGAGATCGGGAACTACGCGGGTGGAATTGCGGGGCGGTGAAGTAAATCGAATAAAAATAATATACATACATAATTTGTAAGATAGGTAGGTAAGTATGTACTAGCATAGTTCTGCAGACGGCAAACACGCGATTACATTATTAATTTGTCAAGGTTTTCTTTTATCGACTCGAAGAATTTGAAATCTGATTTAATTGTTCGGATTCTAACGTCTGTTTGGCACAGATATTGCTCTTTGTTCTTTGATGTATATTAATGAAAGCAATGTCTTAGATTGTCGATTAGGTGTTTTCCATGTTTGCTAAATTTTTGGGCCAAATTGTAGAAAAAGAATACTAGAAAATTGTATTGTTTTGTGGATTGTTACTTAGAGTGTCTTTAAATTTAAATGTATCTCTATGTAAATAATGTACTTAATATCCTTATTTCATTACTTACCTACCTAATTTGAATGAAACACAAAATTCATTAGGTAAGTCTACTAACATCGCGTGCTAGTAACTCATTGTAGGTAGCATTAAATCAATTTCAATAATCAATATTAATATGTAAGTACAACCAGTAGGTACATATCAATACAGCTTTTACAGAATCATTAAAAATTAACAGTTTTTAAACTCGTTGCGGGACTCTAAACTTCACTTCATGTAGGTACCTAAAAAATGATATTTATTCAATTAAACATAAAATTACAAAGTCAAAATCAAAATATAACCAACACACAACAATAACTTAAAATTAAAAACTAAAACTAAACTTATAAACTAAACACACCTACATAAATACCCTACCTAAACCTACCTATACCTAAATAATTGCCCTTTATATGTAATTTTTAGATAATTGATTTTTACTTGCCTTTTGCTGCTACTGCGACTTTTGCTATGCTATATATTTATGGCATTGTAGTGCCCGGAACATTCTTAGGCTAGGGTGGTTTAGGAGTAGGCTTGCCTAGCACCTAAACCACCCTCCCTGGTAAGCTATGTTCAGAGGAAGGACTGGTCAATACGACTGAACTTAACTGCGTTATTAACACACATAACTTTTTCGCAAGGAAATTAACCTGCACACTACTTTTTTTTTTCAAAGTCATATCTTTATTTAATCAAATATTACAAATAGAAAAAGTCAAACATATTAAATAAATTTATAACTAAATTACATAGCTAAATAACTAATTATAGTTGAATTGTATTGAATTATAGTAAAATTAAATTTTAAACTGTATCGCCAATTTTCACATAAGATCCGCACGTAAGTTATGTTATTGATTACGATAAATAATAAATGAAGAACAATGGCAATTCTTAATCATGAAGAGTGTTATAATATATTGTTATCCAATATAACACAGTGTGCCACTGTATTATTTCAAAGCAAAATATAGTGTTGACTTATTTCGAATCAATGTTCTAGAAAGTTCTACTAAGCCTTTCTGTCGACTGGTTCTAGACAAAGAGATTTAAAAAATAGACAGAGATAGACAGCTGTGATTTAAATTGGCTAGCTATCACGGTTCATCATGAGATACAAGCCTGCATCAACATGCAGGCAAGCGGTCCGTGGTCAACATCACGGACCATTATGTTTTAGTTTAGACAGAAAAGACAGACAGTTAGTGGAATCGTAGTAAAAGGGTTCCGTTTTTATTTACCCTTAGGATACGGAGAAAAGGTGGGTGTTTTTATTTTGACCGCGACTGGTCATCCTCATCCTACTAGGTACCAAAAAGAAGGCAGGTAAATAGTTTATTCTATGATTTTCACGATTTTGCATATTAAAACACTTTATTTACCGGGTTAAATCACGTTTAATTCATGATTTTTAAACGACAGAGCTTTCGTCAACTTTACAGTTGGCTTTTTCAACGCAATTAAACCCGGTAAACAAAGTGTTTTATTAGGTAAATAGTATATTATTTGTTAAAAGCTAAGATTATTCAAATATGTTCTTGTTACTGTGTAAGTCAAATATTAAATGTATTTTCATAAATCTATTGTTTCCGAAAGGTTTCCGTCACGTTTTTACAGAACGGTCTTCGATAACGAATATTGTGTTGTTCTTAAAGTGATCCAACTTTATACGAGGGGTGCCGTCGGATCCACTAGGGATGGGACGTTGCAATATCGATATTGACATAAAACTCATTTTTTTGCTTTTAATCGCGAGAGCAAGAGATCTAGAAATACATCAAAACGTCGAAAGTTGCAAACTGCTTAATATATTAAAATCAACGTGAATAAATTATTTTAATTTTTTGATTTGAAATTAACATTGAAAAAGAAAAATGTTTGTCGTTTATATATAGCATTTGTATTTTTATTTTTGTCTAATCGATAAGTGAAAGTTTTATCACTGTATCGAACCAGATCGTAAATTACGACATGGTCTAAGATATAACACGCTCATAAACGATCGGAAGACGTTAGCAGCAATATAAGATCTAACAAGTTTTGCTAACTTATTGGTCGTATCATCATATTTTAAGTACTTTCTGATAAGTTTCTTTTTTAGTAAAGATATACAGTCATTTATTAAAAACAATTAGTTAAATATACGTTCGTCAAATTTTTATTTTTTATCTTTCTTACCACGATCAATATAATTGTTAATAATCAATGAAATTATGAGTTCCAAACGTATGGGTTTAGAAAATTTAATTAAATTTTAAATATACAATTACATAGAAAAACAGGTCTGTAAAATAGGGTTATTTTGTGTCAAAATAAGATATCTGTTTTAGTTAAATTAAAATAATCGTATTTCAGTCTAAACTAAGGAAAATTTTAATAGAAATTTTATATGGCACACCCTAAATGGATATCTCTTACAAACGCCCGAGGTTGTATTGGGAAGGTACTGAATATTATTCCATCACGTTTAACGACCAGTTTCAGTAATAAATGTTCGCATGTCTTAAATTGCCTATTACGGATACGTAATAGAGATGACGCCATTGCTTTCTTTACAGATTTTATCAATAATTAATTACATTTAGTAATAAAACAATTCTTATCTAAGCCAGTTGTATATTAGTTATTTTTTTATTGGTATGGGTTTCATTTATTAACTTTTATTACACTTTAGTCATCAACCCCCTTATTTATAAAGCTAATTAGTGCGCTGCAGAACTTTGCATTGTATGTCTTTTACTGTCACATGAAGTTTCAAAGTTGACAGGCAGAGACAAACGCCACAAAACTTAGTCATCTGTAAATGATATTTGATAAATAAGGGTGCAAATGTTTTACGTGCACATAATATCATTTACAAATATGTGAAAAGGATATGACAATATTAACTAAAACAGCTCTAATAAAATTATAGGAGTAAATACATATGTATTAATCAAATAATTTTTAAATGACAAAAAAAATATTCAATTATACAATTTACTATCTCTTTACTTATCGAAATGATGTGACATGGTGATTGTGGTAGCATCGTGTTTTAGCATCGTTCATAATAAGTTTGTACGACCTCAAACTATTTAACGTAAGTATCGACAGATATAATATCGATATGAAATGGAACATCCCTCAGAGATATAGTCACATATTTATAGCACAGCTCAATGGAATGCATCGCATCGGCCACCTAGCCGCGCGAGCAATAATAACGCCACTGTCAAGTTCATTACTCATCCACGCGATTTAACATCGCTTTCAGTTCCACTTCGAGAATACTCCTGTTTTGTTTTGATTTTTTGTCCGTCTTTAATGGAACAGCGAATTATTAGTCTAAAGGACTAAAACGGAAACGCTAACTCAAAATTTGAGTTCTTGTTAAACAAATATGCAGTTCTCAAACTCCCAAGTCCTTCAGTATTTAAAGTATTTGGCTATTAGTTTCCCATTCGCGTTCATTCCAAAGTCAGTGTGAATTTTGCCATTTTTAGAATTCCGTACATATCCAAAGAATAAAAACGGGAACTTATTACTAAGAATCCGCTGTCCGTTTGTCTGTCAACAGGCTATATCGCACGAACTGTTGATTGAGTGATAACTTAACTGTTGTCATTTTTTTAGATGATTTATTTTTATTTCCGCTATAACTAAATACTAAAAATAAAATAAATAGTTTTTCTTATGTTTTCGTGAATTTGCACAGTAATAAACTAATAAAACACAATATTTATCGGGTTTGACTCGCGTTTTATTTATTTAAAGACAATAATTCGATGCTTGTAACGCGAGTAAAAAAAATATTTATGTGGGGCTCATTCAAGAAACGTGTTTTTTTTTAAATAATAGCACGTAATTCTTCATGCGAGTCCGATTCGCAATTATTTTATTTATTAGTTGAAGTGTTTATAATGCATTTCTGTTTCTCTATGGATGGAATCTAATTAAAACGATTTAAAAAGAGTTAGTTACAGAAGCTTGATTTGAATGCAACGGTTTGTCCCAACAAAACAAAGCACTTATGTAATTAAAGCATGCGGAAGAGAAATTGTGACTAATGATGAAGACATAGGAAGGTGTATCATCATCGTGGGAAATGACATCTGCCAGCTTGTTACATAAAATCTAGTTTTCTGCATAATTTTGGCAAGATTTCTAATCCATATCACGATCAAAACAACGTTGTTATGCAAATTTTGTTTAAATGCTAATCGATGATCGGATTTCGTTACAAAAACTCTTTCCTTGACTAACATTTTAAAGGTGAATGTCCACTGTTTTGCACTTAAGACGGCGGTAGGTGATAATTATCGGTCCCTGTCCGGTTGCATAGCTAAATGAGTTAGATGAAATTATAACAAAATATAAACGATGATTTTTCGTAAAAATAATGATTGGGTTATTCTTGAAATGTACCTACTGACATTCCTAACAGTCGGGACCCATTATTAGAATGATGGTTTAGATTCTAGAAATTTAATAGGCCCCGATTGTTAAAGGATAGCTGTGTTTCGTGGCTACAGGACTTGTTTTTTTTTATAGTTGGTATTTATTATCTTTTAAGTTTTTATTCAATTTTTAAGCAATCGGGTTTTTTATTTATTTAGGTATTTTATTTTACACTTTCTAGTCACCCTTTCCCAAATGACACGAGCATAGCTGCAGACGACGAATGAAGATTAAAATATCAACAGCATCGTTGAATTTATGGTAACGTTACCACAGTGGCTGTTGACAACTGTCTTCCTTCTAATATCATATCTACTGTTAAAGTTGAGATTAACTAAGACCAAAATGGAAACTTTTGAAACCGTTTTAATGAAATTACCATTCCCCTAACCGAGTTAATTTTAATAATGCAGCTGAAATAATAGAATAATTTCTAATGAAGATTGAGTTTCTATGGTTTGATTGTTTTGAGACTCAAAAGGTATTTGAATAAGACCTATCATAACTTGAAAATATTAACATAGGCAGAGTTGGTGCATAGATAATTAGGTTAGAATAACATTAACTTCCGGCCAAGGGAGCCTTAACAGAAACTTGTGGGTACCTTTAAAAAGTAATACTATTTCTTGGAACTGTAAGAATTTTGATTCTGAAAACAATGGGACTGTTAATGCGTGATATAACCTCCTCCTTTTATGAGTCGGTTAAAAAGAAAAGTCAAATAAATCAGCCGTATTTAATCTAATCGTTGATGACTTTTTGCAATACCTACTAAAATATTATATGTATATGTAGGTAAGTATTGAAAATATTAAAGCCTTTGAGCTCCTGAACAAGACGGGTCGGAATTTGTTTCGCTGTTGTCTTCGTATCTTATACGAAAGCGTGCTTCATCTTATCAATATCATTACTAAACGTCTAAATAAAATAGTAATCAAACGCTCTTCCTTATTAAAAAAGTACTTCCTATGAAATATGTAAAGATAATACACATTTCTATATAGCTATAGCCGGTCGTTATCTATTGTAGCCTAGTACGAGTATTACGTATACCTTGATGATAGACCTTTGTATGCAAACAATAAGGTACCTAAGTGTAATCACTATACTAGATCGATTGTACTGAATTGTACTATATTTGCAAACTAGCTCTAACAACTACCATAGGCATTTGTAGTGTTGCCTTGTCTCGCTTTCATTAAGACATTGATAGCAATTCCAATGCTGCATTCACACACTGGCTTTTAGCTATGATCGATCTGCTTGAGGACTTTTGAGTGTTACTGTTTCACGCTTGGGGCTTGGAACAACGAAGTTGACATGCAGAAACAAAGCATATTTTCACTACTCCAATATGACTCCCCATTTATTAATACAGATATTTATGTCTAGTTCTTTTACGTTAAGTCCCTCTACGTTGAGTTTGAGTAAGTTTAAAAGAATAATCAAGCGGCTTACCACTCGAAGACTGGTTGATAGGTATTTCTCAGGTATTTCTTGCTGCGATATTTTCAAGGAATCGGTATTTCCGCGCGCTAAATTACTTTGAACAGTTTTATGGTCAAATCAAGTGATACCCAAATAATCTATTCTAAAATTATAAATACGAAAGTAACTCTGTGTGTCTGTTACGCTCTCACTCCTAAACAACAAAACCGATTTTGGAAATTCTGGTATAAGTAGAGGTAAAAGGGATATGGGGGAAGGAAATGTGATATACCTGCGGGATCGGTAATTACGCGGGTACGCAGATATATACTTAGCTAGTTATTTCAAACTAAACCAACGCCAGCAGTCCCATCACCAAATCCAACCTAATAACAGATTCAAAAGCTTTATTTCTTTTCTATTGGTGTTTATAGGTTGAACATGAACAGTTCAATAAATCGCACGATTTTGTATTGAATCAACCCGCGCTACCTAGAGCCTGGTACCCTATTCGCTTGGTATAACTTGGTGCCAGCCTCGGTAAACAGTGGTAGCAGACTACAGACCCCGATATGCAATCCAATAAGAAGACACCACAAGTGTATTGGGTCTTGCCAACGGTGTGTTTTATCCTATACTCCACATTCCAAACGCCAAAGTATTTCTTCAAATATGTGTCGGTTAATTTTTGTTTTTGATTTTGGCATTTTCTCATCCGTTTAAATCAAATACCATAAATTGGGGAAACTTTGTGACAAACTGGGGATACTTGGTGATTGTGACAAGTTTTGACACTTTTCAAAGTTATAAATTATTGTTTACATCGAAATAAATTATTTGTTTTTTTATTTTGAACTCTTCCAAGTTCAAATTCATGATGATTACAATAAAATAACCCCATTTTACTCGGTAAGTGTTGCAAAAGTTACCAAATTGATTTAATTAAGATTATTTCCTTATTTACTAAATTAAACTGTTTAATTGTTTGTGTTTAGAGTTAGTTTATTTAGTTTACTGCAAGTATGCTTTATATTTTTTATGAATATGTTAAGCAAAGTAAGTAAGTAGGTAAATTTTGATTGTGAAATTAGTTCCAATGGGAGCATAATATCTGATTGGCAATAAACTATTTTGATATTTGTTGTTGTAAGCAAAAATTTATTTAAAAATATATAAAACACATTTCACGGAGTTAACTTAAATTAGTTTACTACTTAGCATCCTCGTGGCGATGAGCTATCGACAGATATAAAGTTTATAGTCTGCTTTCACCCAACGTTATTATGTAATTTTAAAGGAAACTTTTCGTTTCAGAACGTTTTCAAAGCAAACGCCGGAGGGCATTGTGTATCAAGTTGGCATTTTATGTTAACTCCTACACATTATTCTTCTAATGCTCATGATTTTGCAACACATAGAAAATAAGGCTGTTCGTAATTTGACTTTGCTAACTTTGACTTAAAAATTTTTGGTGTTTATAAAGCGATCTTCGCAACTATCCAAAGTTTTTGCTTCGTACTTAATGTCGAAGTTTTTCAAATTTAGAATGTAAACCAATCAAAAATAATGACCAAAACTATTCTTTTCTGTTACTTACAAAATGAATTACGATTATTAATTCCAATTCAAAGTTTATGCTTAGTTTTTGCTATGCTCAGTCTGAGCAAAGTCAAAGTACGCACTACGTGATTTCAGCCTTAGTTTTACGGTAAATCTCGTGTAAGAGTTTTTAAAGCACTTTTATGCATAAGTTATTTTTGTTACATCTCTTGTGAATATACTTTTTTAATCGTTAGATAGGATGTGAGTAAGTAATTTTTAGTCAGCATTAAAAGTCGGTCAAAAATATCCATTCAAATATCCATGAAAGTCTGAATATTTATTTTTGGATACATTTTCAAAACCGCTTTAAGTCATAGAATACATACAGGATGTGTCGAGGACGACCATTTAAGCCGAAAGGGATTTATTCTAGACGTATACGTGAACAACTTTTGTTTTACAACTTTTAAAAATTCAAAGTTTTCGAAAAATTTAAGTTTAAAGTTTACTTGAAAATCAGCTGTTTCTTAGAGTTAGAGGTCAATGACCTTAGATTGTCCATTTATTTCATTGGGTCTATTACAATCAAAACTTTAATAGCCTTTATTTAAAAAACAACAGCTGGTTTTTTGTGTAGCATAACCTCAATTTTAAAAAAATAGTTTTGGATTTTGAAAAAAATTTTGGAACAGAAAAAAAAGAGTTATTTTCACCTACTATTTTAACTGCCAAAATACAAAAATTTCGTTACCAAAGTATACCTAGATAGGTATTATATACTGTGTGAATTTAAATGGCACATTATGATGTTTTTAATTTGTGAGATAATGTATTATACATTGTAATGAATATACATCGACACAAATATATACACATACCTAGATATAGTACATATTGTACTGTAAAATGTAACCGGAAAGTATCGGTAACGAAATTCATTGAATGCTGTTTTCGAATCTTGATTTATTTCTCTATCGTTGGATCGGCATCCGCAACATGGCTTCGGCGTACCAAAGAGATAAAGTAAAAAACATTTTATTCAAAGCTGGTTTAGGCCGATCAATCTATTTCAGAGATAGATAGAATTTTACTTAGATATCTATACGTACCTACCTATGTACGGTGGTACTATTGGAATAGGAATGAGTTGATTTATTGCTAAAAAAATTGACTATCTATACGCAGTTCTTGCTGGTATTGATAGGAAGATACAAAAATAGGTAGGCCATTGCACGGACCATTGGCTGCATCTGGCTTTAACCCAGTTTCCAGGGTTTGTTATCACCAAATTATATCCATATTTACCTGCGTAAGTCCTGTTCCCGCGGGAACGGGACTTACGCGTAATATCGAGATAAAAAGTAGCCTATGTGTTATTCCAGGTTATCGATTCAGTAGTTTTTGCGTGAAAGAGTAACAAACTCACATACATACATACATACAAACTTTCGCGTTTATAATATTAGTAAGAGTAAGAAGTAAGATGTATTCGTACAAAAAGCGACAAACACAACTTACTTTTGTATTATTTTAGCAGAATCTAATCCCATATGCTGCACGGTGGGTAATTAATTGTAGGTTATGACAGACACAGCCAGAATAAATGAGAATTCGACGATAAGACTGTTAATTTGTAAATTTCTAATAGCCTTATTAATAAAAGAGGAATAAGATCGGAGTAGTGAGATCATGCTGTATTTTTCCGTGCCAAGAACTTTCAAAAATGACAGACAGAAACAAAAAGCGAGAAAACTACTCCGACCTTTCTCCCCTTTTTATTAATAAGGCTCGCGCCCTGCGGTTTCACCCGAGTAAGTCCCGGTCCCGCAGGATTATCTAGATAAAAAGTAGCTTAGTGTTATTCCAAGTGGGGACCTGGAAAAACACATAGGCTAGCTATATTCCAAGTTTTATCGCAATCGGTTCATTAATTTTAGCGTGAAAGAGTAACAAAGTAAGAAAAAGTAAGATGTATAGCGGTGAGTTGTATAAATTACGGTAGGTAAATATAGCCCAAGTACATAGCGCAAGATTAGCATATCTAATTATGTATATATCTACTAGCCAAAAGAATATTATTATATTCCGTACACGTGAAAAATATGGATAAGTGCGAAGGGAAGGGGTGTCTGTATATTGTGTATACCACCCTTAGTGAACCAATCTACGTGTGAGAGTACCTTAGGTAAGATGTAATATTTTCTCCGTGACCCATATTTTGAATCCACCTTTTCATTTATATTGGCCGAAGTGAAGCACTTCATCTTTCGATCACAAAATTCGTTGGGTCGAATCAATTTTTAATAAATAAAGAGTAACGCAGGGATAAAATTCCTTTCCTAAACACGCATGTTTAAGGACGCGACTCATGTGAAATCCCTTCCGATGGAATGGTTTTATTCATAACCGGTATCAAATAGATCTTTAAACAATGTATTTATTATGTTATTGTACATGATACAAGAAGTGTCCCCTTCATTTCAAAAACAATAAAAAATAACTTTAAATACCACTTTTATACAGGCAAAGTTACCCCTGTTTTACAAAATAAATCAATTTTTCTTCTAAATCCTTAACCGCTATATTTTCTTATAGGCATCATAATATTAGAAAATACAATACCTAGAACCCCTTCATCGCATTTTTTCAAAATATTATTTTAATCTTCGTTAATTATTGATTTTACGAGAAATTGTAGATTTTTCACGCAATTCCATCTCGCTCATTTATATGCAATAGGACAAGGACCGTTGCTTATCATCTATCGCCGCCTTAAATTTGAGAACACTCGTTTTTAGGGTTCCGTAGGCAAAGGGTAAAAACGGGTCTCTTTTACTAAGACACTACTGTCTATCTTTCTGTCTGCTGTGCTCCAATTATCTCTAACCTAGTGGCACAAAGTTTGATTCTACAGTTAGGTATGTAGATATCCAAAAGTGAGCAATTTACTACTTTTTGAGGAACTATTCCGCTCATCACGCCTAAGATCATCATCAGATTCGCATCATTTTTAGGAAACAGCCAGGCAGTTATCCATAAAATATCATCACAGTCTTCGTCTAACCAACGACCACTCATAACAAACGTAGCCACAACCACATTAAGAACATTTTCTTTATTTTGAAGTCGGTAAAATGTAGTCATTTTTATTTCTCATTTTTCGACAAAACTTTTTCCTTTCAGAAGTAAAAAACTGAATCCGAATTGTTCCACTTACAATCTGCTGCGGTCAGAACTTCAATTAGTCTAGTCTGGTCTCGTCTGGTTTTTATCAAGTTCAACTTTGAACCGCAGCCCACTTTACACTTTTAATGTTTTTCTTCAAGTTTTCCCAACGGGTTTTAAGTAATATACACACACATAGAGCGAACAAGGCTGGTGTTATTGTGAAGTTTGTATCTATAGCTTCTTCTTAACGGTTTTGAAGATCAACTTTGTACCCTCGCTCTTCGATGATTTACGAATTACTAGATTGTTCTTCTATACTTATAATAAAGGAAGAGAGGACAAAAAGTCTGTACTTTGAGGTAAATAAAAAAAAACGTTGTCTAGGGGACTTAGAATAAGTAGAAGAACAAAATTATATAATTTTTAAAAGTCATGTCTGTCATTCATGTTCCTTAAACAATTAAAAACTACTAATCCGATTGGTGTTTAATATTAGATAGTTCTATTTTCGAGGAAGGTCATGGTATACTTTGCATCGAAACACAATTAGTAGAACCCGAGAAATGAACGAATAAGTGCAGCCACTCGAAAACTGCTCGGCCGCCCGCGCCCGTGAGAACTGACAACGCGTTTTTCACTTCCGCGAGTGAAACCGCGGGGCGCAGCTAGTAGTAAATATAGGTCATAACTTATCGTAGCCACTTGGGGCCAAGCCACCATCGCCTTGTAGTTCAGAGAGTCTACTATATAGAACAAACAAGGCGAGTGTTATTGTAGAACATTGTATCTATAGCGTCTTCTTAACCGTTTCGAGGACCAACTTTATATCCCCGCGCTTCGACGATTTACGAATTATTCGAATTAGGTCATAGCTTATTGCAGCCAGTTGGGGTCCAATCACCACTCGCTATCGACAAGTTTTCCACGGGTGGACGGTGTGAGTACTTAACTGACTTTGTAATCTTATGTATAAAAAAATGAATCCCCATTTCGCGTGGTCACGGCATCACGCCTGAACGACTGGACCGATTTCGATAATTATTTTTGTGTTGTATTTCTTATGATCAGGAGAAGGATCTCATGCTAGAAATGTTTAAATGTTAGATAAAGACTTACGCGAATAAAACCGCGGGGCGCAGCTAGTAAACGATAAATGAGCATTTCACCACTACCTTACCAAATGATACGGTCTTAGGTATGGCATGATATAGAAGATAGATTAGTTAGGTTCCTATAGTCTTCTTTAGGACCTTTTGGTGTGTTAAATGCGACTACTTCGCAGGAGGTTTAGGCCGCAATTTAAGCTATTTCACTGGACGGACTACAAAGGTTTATTTAAATAGTATTTAAAACATGTTCCAAATTATTGCTTGGTAGAATTTTGGTACAATATAAAATCCGACCAAAAAAGATATACCATTAATGTAACTACCCCCATTTTATTTGCGGTCACTTAGCTCATAAATCTCAAAACTTTAATAATATTAAACACTGCAAGCCAAAGATATTTTAGAATACAATAGAAGCAACATCAAAGAACTTTTGTAAGCGTACAACCTACTAACTAAAGAAACGCCGAGGCCCAACCACTAGGTAATCTATAGACTCACATATCCACCTACTTTTTCTTCCACAGCTAAAAAACATACATTTAGTTTAAAAACCTCCTCCGACTTGCTAGAAGTTGTTAAAAAATCTTGCCGCTTCGGCTTTGCTTACTATTCCGATCAAATTTTAATCTCATTGCTGCAAGCGCTTGGACCGCTGAATTGTAGTTTTAATTCTCTTTGTGTTTAGTCAGGCCATGGTCGAGCGGGCTTGTTAAACGATTGCAATATAAACTGGGGTTTATCGGGTCAGAGGACGTGAGCTAATGCCCTGACCTCTTAAGACTTTTGTATAACAATGTTTCAGGATTCCGTACCATTAAGTAAGCCAACCGAATTCCCCGAAGTTCATGGTATGCATTTAAATTGTTTGCCTTAAATGTTGTTCATGATACGAATAATCAGTTATAGTTGATATGTAAGCGTTTGACCAATTTCTCTTTGAAGTTTTTCTGAAGATTAGTTTAGGCTGACCCGGCTTAGCGGACATGGCCCCGTACCAGTATTACTGTTTTACGGCGAATCGGTCGTGTTATCACACGGCGTCGGCCATATTGTGCCCGAGCCCTAAATCCTTAAGTCTTAATGGCGCTATTATAGCTCAAGATTAATTACGGTAACCTAAAAACACCTATTCTTTGTTTTACGAAAATCTATAGGGTCAGTCCGGCTGTCAGTAGTTGAATTATAGATTTTGTGAAAATAGGTACCTATTTTATTGGCGCTGTGGGTGCAGTTGTTTAGAATAGATGGGTTGTTAAATAGGTGTAAATAAACCTATTCGAAGTTATTTTATATAGTTACTTTCTTCGTTATCTCTTAAGTCTTTAAGAGATAACAAATAATAAAGCCCATGTGATTGATTGCCTGGAAGAGATCGCCCATAGGCGATAAGGTCGCCCATTGTAACACTTTAGTTTTAAGATCTAACTTTGTTATAGTTTGTGTTTTTTTGGTAGTACAATAAAGTACAAGCAATGTTTACTGAGAACTAATTTATAGTCGTTTTTTAATTCAGGTGAATTCAATTTTTACCATAGATTTTGTATGTTGATACTTAGTTCTTTTAGTAGGTTTACAAGAATATCAATCCTACTAAGATTATAAATATGAAAGTTTGTGTGTAAGAAGTAAGTCAGCGAGTATATCTGTTACTCCTACACGATAAAACTACTGAACCTATTGCTATAAAACTTGGTATGCCAATAGCTGTAGAACTAGACTCAAACAGGCAACATTTTATTCCGGTAATTCCGCAGGACAGGGACAAAAAATAAACAGAATTTCAATTGTACTTACCTACCTACTGTCTGGTAACAATAAATATTTTGGAATAAAACAATTCCTGTTAAATACGGCAATGATATTGATATGATATTTTAGAAAAAAATATTACGGGAATACTCCATCAATTGGTTGGTTAAAACACTTATGTAATATTGTCCATAAAATTAGCAGACAGATTACAATCGTGTGATTGTGTTTGGTTACACCTACGTACCTATTCACTGCTCAATGATTGGAATGCCGAACTGTCTCAAGTCAAGAATTGAGAGACGTTCGCTGACCGATCCTTCGTCACATGTCAGACGTGGGCGGCGCGGGCGTTGCGGTTTGACCAAAACTTTATAGGTGTACTAAAAATCCGGTTGTTGTATTACAAACTCAGTTCCTTATCCGAGCGATGTTCCCGGTTGCATCCCTCTCGGTCGCTTTGACTGTTGAAAACACACACGAATTTGAGAATTTAATTCAGCGATTAGCAATTTTCGATTTTGCTTTTGATTTTCCGATTTCAACGTCGGCAGGCAAAGAGTCAATACCCAGTAGGTATGTCTAATTAATAATAATACATAACTTCTTTATTTCCTTCACAATAAAAAAAAAATATATAGGTACAGAGTATTTGGCTTTAAAATTAGGGTTACCGCTATAGTTAATTATAATTTGTCATTTTGGAGACTGGGGCCTGAAATAAGATTTTATAAAAAAATTGACCATAACAGCTAGTAATAGATTTGACAATGTTGTTACGGTCAGTCTGCCGGACAGGGTCATTGGGACTAGTTGGGACGAAGCAGTTTACTCGTCACCGCGCAGGGAGATCTCCAGATTCGCGGTCTTTCCCACACTAACTATGTTTTGGTACAGCATTTGTTAAGTACCTACAAAATATTCAGAGCAAACTTAACATGTCTACTGATCCTTAAACAGTCTAAGCTAACAGAACAATATGCTTGAAAGCAAACAAAACACAAGCGTAGGTCGAACAAGTAAAGAAAAGGAAAACAAGACCACAGCTAAGAATAACCAGTATTCGAAATAGGATTAAAACAACTTACTCCTCTTTTTAATTCGCTATGTTTCTAAGCACAATGGTCCAAATACTTGAACACGCAGACGAAACAAAAATACCACAAAACAGTTAACGCACGCACAAAATAGGTTTTACTTTTCCAATTCACAGTACCAAACACAGGATAACTTGAATAAAACACATTGGAAGAGTCTGTAGTCTATTTGTTTAAAGGTCACAATTGAGAGTTTTCGCACAGTGGGTGAATGTTGCGGTCTTTTGAGTGAGAAAGTACATTATAACGACACGTGAGGTGGAAAGACGCCGGCCGGCAGGCAGTTGAACCGGTCGACGTAAGCCGAGTACTGTCAGAGCAACCAGCTGGTGCGAGATCACCGCCACTCTAGCGGTCGGACTCGCAACTAAATGAAGCCTCCCAGTGGGACGGTGTTTGCTCCGTTTTGGGACAAAAGTAACATTCGTTTTTTTAATAAAAGTATATTAGAATATTTGTTTCATTTGTGTAAAAGACATAATTTGTTTTTGGCTCTCTAGGTTACGACCCCACACAACCCTTGTGACCCAGTAATGGTATTTTATTTTATTTTGTTGACATTTTCTTTTATTGACATTTTCTTTTTAGTGACATTTTCTCTAATTGACTTTTTCTTTTATTGACATTTTGTAATTATAATATTTGAGACACATACTATTCCAAAATTATATTTTTACTAACATAGCCAACAAGAAAATTGTTACTTAACAGGCTATGTTTGTTAATTTAAAACCATAGGGACTTCTTATAATATCGTGTAATCCTCTGTGAATTAGATGTGTTTGTATAAAATCATTATAATTAATTAGTGCCTGCATTTTATTTGTAATAACAGAATAGTAGAAAATATTTTTCGTGTCCTGTTCTCAGATCCGGTAGGACTGTCGAAATAAATATAAACTGTGTGTAATGTGATATCCAGATACATACAAACCAAGACACATCATCATCAGTTCTATAGTAATTTTTACCTGAAGTGACAAGCATGCACCCACACGTAAACTAACACTTTACTCAATCTTTTAGTTGCGTAATTTTAATTGGATTTTGTACTTTAAAAATATGCAAGTTTGTATGAGTACCTACATAAAAATGATAACAAAGATAATATTGTGAAATATGATTTAAAATCATTGTTCATGTTACCCATGATTCTCTTTATATTAATATATAAATAATATAATATAATATAGATAGTATTTAATAAAATAAATACTTACAGTATTTTTTGCAATTTAATCTCAAAAGGTAAATAAAAAAAATCGGACAAATCAAAATATTTTGTCCTTAAACTTAGAACGTTTGGCCCACTGTGCAGCGAATAAGACTAGCGTCATGGCGGCGCGTCGGCGCTGGGGAGCGAGGATATTGACTTGCGGCGACGGCACTGCGCATGCACCAAATCATGTGTTTCTGTTTTTAAGCTGTTCAAACACGAAAATTATCGCTAAATGTCGCTAATAAGCGCACAGAGGACAGAATTGCTGGTTAATTGGTAACAAATCATGCTACAACCGGGTCATTGTACGAAAAAAGTAGAAAGAACTTACTAAAGGTTAGCTGGTTCTGGTATTTATGTACCTATTTGTTCACGGGCATTGCGCATGACCTTGACCTCCAAAGTAATTAACCGAGAATAGTTAGCCGCAATGGATTTTGGTTATTTTTTTAAAGTAATTAGGTGGGTGTCCATACTATAGTTAAACTTTATGTTAAAAGAATTAACACCATTCTTTTATTTATCTATGACTAGTTGTGCCCCGCGGTTTCATCCGCGTAAGTCCCGTTTCCGCGGGATTATCAGGATAAAAAGTAGCCTATGTGTTATTCCAGTTTTCCAACAACCTATACTCAAAGTTTTATCGCAATTTATTTTGTAGTCTTTGCGTGAAAGAGTAACAAAGTTACATAATATACATACAAACTTTCGCGTTTATAATAATTGAATTAGTAAGATAATTAAGATCTATGATAAAAAATGTTTGTAAAAAATTTAAAAGTAAAACATCAGGTATGTTTGTGACATCAGGTAAGTTATTCATAGGGGTAGTTAAATTACCGATTTAATATTATTGTGCCGACAACAAAAACCACAAAACAAAATTCAATAAAACATCAAAATCTCTAGATTTTATTGGGTTTTGCGGTGCTGAAAGTCAGGCTGGTATGAGTTTTATTTCATAGTTGAAAACTAGGTGACACATATGGCCGCCTGAGCTTTGAAAATGATTTCTTCCAAGCAACCTTAGATAGTTAGGTCCTTTTATCATGCTTGGCAACCACTTAACAATTATTTTTTTATACTTAAAGAAATGCTTTCCAAAAATTTCGCACCCGATAGGACTTGAACCTGCATGTCTGGGGATTATTTTTTTATCTTTAATTTTGATCACTTTTAAATTTGTATATCCAGTGTGTCAATAACGTCACCCACAGCGTTTTTCGTAAAAGGCAACAAATTTGATATTTTATAAACTACATACATAGACCAACAAAATCAATGGGTAATACGAGTAATTAGGTAGTTAGGTACCCTTCATTTTGGTTTCGCCGGGTAATCAGAAATTAATTTTAAGGACGCGACTGATGTGAAATCCCTTCCGATTGAATATTTTTCTTCATAACCGGTATCAAATAGATCTTTAAACAATGTATTATGTTATTGTACATGATACAAGAAGACGTGTCCTATTCATTTCAAAAACAAAAAAAAATAACTTTAAATACCACTATTAACAGGCAAAGTTACGCCTGTTTTACAAAATAAATCAATTTTTCTTCTAAATCCTTAACCGCTTTATTTTCTTATAGGCATCATAGTATTAGAAAATACAATACCTAGAACCTCTTCATCGTATTTTATAAAAATCTTGTTTTAATCTTCGTTAATGATTGATTTTACGAGAAATTGTAGATTTTTTCAGGCAATTCCATGCGAGATGGAATTTCCATCTCGCTCATTTATATGCAATCGGACAAGAACCGATAATTATCATCTATCGCCGTCTTAAATAAACTTATTATTATTTTTTTTTTCGTTCAAGTGGAATCCCAAAATTTGTAATTGGTAAAACATTCTAAGTGAATTTAAAATAATACTCATTTTACGTAAATTTACTTTGAGAAAAACACCACAAGATGCTTCATGTAATTCGCATCTGGTTTACTGAAATTCGTGTTTTGTTATGCAGTAGGTAATCAAACGTTGGCATGTTGCCAAAATCCACTGTTTTCAAGCGAAAGTTACTTTTTCTCCGCTTTTCACCTTCAGAGGAAGTAAGAAGGAAGCAATTAAGTACATAGATTTATGATATCAAAGCAAAGGTCTTATGGGTTACCGTTGACATACGATGAAATAAAAAATATATTTTTGATTTGAATTACGAATTGATAGTTTACGTAGCCGGGGCAGATTCTCTGATGATCTGGCTAGACCGATTTCTATGAAAGTAGGTGAAGGAGTAGATTTATACCAGAAAAGGCAGAAAAGTCAATTTATATACAAACAAAGTGTCAAAATATAATAACTTTGAAATAAAAAACATATATTAGAAGAGTATTTTCTAGACTCGTTTAACTTATTGAAATATTGGTATTTGTTTTTTCTCGGTCTTAAACCGATTCTTATATAGTCATTTAGGAATTAATTGGTGTCAATTTTTTTTTAGGTTAAAAACCACAAAAAATTAAGTAAAAGCTTTTTTTTGAATTTTATTTGATGTGTTTTTTTAGTTTAACGACAACGCGGCTACTTCGCGACGACTATAAGTATAATTTATAAGACATGGAAGTTTTGGCGGGAACGCGTTGAAAAGATGTGTTGCTAAATTTTCATTTTTAGTCAAAACATGGACTTTAGCGTTGTCTCCAAAGCTCCGTGAACAAACAGGGTAAAAAATGGCCCCCCTTTTACAATGATTCCCTCGACTTGACTTTAACTATGACGACTTGACTGTTTCGATGCAAATGGCTTGCAGATGTTAATAAAATTTACACTGGCAAATGTCCGAATGGAAAAGCCATATTAAAGAAGAAGAAGAAAAAGAAGAAGACATCATGTTAGAATAAATAATACAGCACAGACTAGTAAGAAGATACTAAAGTATATACAATACAGTAATAAATTAATACAGCGCTGTGTTGCTGAAGTGGAACTAACTTAGAACCCAAGCACCTATTCAGTTCAATAGTTAGCCAAGAGAGGGCGTGAGAAATGGTTCATTGTTTACATTGTAAGAAAAATAACCTTTTCTGCTTTGTCCAAAAGTTAGTTTGAGTAGGTAACTTAGTGACTAGAACACTTAAACACAGGTGGCGCTGTTATCCATATCTGTTTAACTTTTGAATATTAATTCAATTTAAGTAAATGTGTCATTCATGCATTATTCATGTATAATTTTATTTTTTTATTATTGTCTCCTACACAACTTTTTTTATATTTTCTTCCAAGTAAGTACACACTTTTTGTCTTTAATTTCTTTATTTAAAAATACACGCTTACGTATTTTCTATACTTATATAGAAAATACATAACCGTGATTTTTGTCAAGAGTAGTATAAATGATAAATTGACTTTGAGCTCATTACGTTTTTTTGTAGCAAACGGCTCGTAGCAAATTTTAATACGAGGACAACATATATACCTACCTACCTACCCACAAACATTCATTATTTACAATATTAAAAGAATTTGAAAAAGCTTTACTATTTAGATATGTCTCATGCATAATAAAAATAAGATAAGATAATTCATGAATGAACTCAAAACACTTATCCATAATTAAATAATATTTAATTAAATAATAAATTCAATTCAGTTCGAATCAAGATTATACGTACCTACATAGAACCTAGGTATCTAGGCGCACTTAGGCTTCTTGGGCACTTAGGCAGCTTACTTAGTTACCTAACCTACATTAAGTATTCGGCCTTTACAAGAAGCCAGTAATATATAAGAGCATGAGGCAATATAAAGTAAAACTATATCTAAAAAATTAATGAAGTAAGATAAAATTAGATTAGATTAGATTGATTTGATTAATTCAATGTACTTAATTAAGAGTTAAGGTGCTAAATGTCGACTTTTGTCACTATGTCATCTTTTCCAAAACACCAAATATTAATGCCTGAAATGCCGACTTTTAAAATTTTCTTACTATCTCTTCCTGATATGTCGACTTTCCCCTGATGCCGAGTTTTTGATTATGTCTTTATGTCAGTACTTTAAAGCCGAAAAATAAATTGTTCAAGCCATACCTACATATACGCCGAGACGCCAACTACTAGGTAAACTGTGGCTTTATGTTTAAATGAACATTTGAACAATTATACAGATTATTTATATAGTAAGATGGCGCTTACATGGCTAAGTTGTAATAGATATTTTATGATAAAGATATAGAAGCAATAATTCAGCGTATGACTCACCAGTGTCGGTGGACTATTGAACTAAACTGATCGTAGATTTTTCATGAAAGAAAACTTCCTTTTGGATTGTTATAATAGAACTGGTTTTACCCGACTGCGCGACGCAAAGGAGGGTAATGTGTTTATCGGTCTATGTATGTATGTATGTATGTATGTATGGATGTTTCTATGTGGCGTTCTAGAGGCCAAACGCGTGGACCGATTTTGATGATTCTTACGTCAATCGATTCGTATTAATCTGGCGAGTGTGACTAAAGACATGACAGTAATCCAAAGTAACTTATGTCACCACCAGACGCCATATTGTCAAAATTAAAAAATCCAAAATCGTCAAAGTATGTCAAAATGGGTATCGTTGAATAGGTTTTTAAAAATAAATATTAGGTTTCTTTCACTATTTTTCATTTTAAAGAACCGTTTAGGAAATATAACGGTTCAAAGTTAATTTACAATTAGGTATTCTTGCTTTTTGTTACTAACGAACAAGTTTTTATTTTTGTTACGTAGTTACGCTTGGAACTATCAAAGTATAAGCCGTGATGGTACAGGTGACAGAAATTTATTGAAATATACTAAAAAAATATTTACATAAATTGTACCTACCAACTGAATAAAAGCCTAATAACATTTAGGTACTAAAAAAGTTAAAAGAATAATAATAAATTTAAACAATAAATAACTAAACCCTAACTGAAATAGAATCTTACTAATATTATAAACGCGAAAGTTTGTATGTAAGTTTGTTGTATGTATGTGAGGTTGTTACTCTTTCACGCAAAAACTACTGAACCGATTGCGATGAAACTTGGGATATAGGTAGCTGGGGGACCTGGGTTAACACATAGGCTACTTATTATTCCCGCGGGAACGGAACTTACGCGGGTGAAACCGCGAGGCGCAGCTAGTACATTATAACCCCGTAATGAAATGAATAGATTACGAGACTTACCTACCATTAATAAATGAAAATAACTAAAAAGCGTAAAATAAAAAAAATAATTAATAAAAAACAAAAAACCCGACTGCGTAAAAAACTCGATTAAAAAATACGCATAGAAACAACAAAAAAACTAAAAAGAAAAAAACAAGCCCAGTAATTTGAAATTACGCTAAGTAATAATAGTTTTGTAATCGATACACACGGAACACATAATAAATGAGTAAAAAATTACTCACAGTCGGGACCCATTGGAAAAATGAATGGGTCCGGGTTTTTTGTTTTTTATAAATTATTTTTTTTATTAAAGGGAATGATATGCACCAAAACACAGCGCACGGCCACGGCCGACGTCAACGAACGCCGAACCAAACATTGGTTTGTCGCTACATGGTCGCTACCCCATGAATTGATTTACCCCAGATTGGGTTGAGTTAGATGCGTTGTTGGTTCAATCTCGCTCGACGTCGGCCGTGGCCGTGCGCTGTGTTTCGGTGCATATCATTCCCTTCAAAAACAGTTCTATTATAACAATCCACAAGGAAGTTTTCTTTCATGAAAAATCTACGATCAGTTGGCTAGGTGTCGTTGAATGTGGCTAATGGCTGAAAACGCTTCATAACCAAAGATCAAAAGGCAAGATCTGTACCTAATTACCGCTTTAATTAGATTCGTCACAGAATGGTGTCTCAAGAAAGGTTATGAAGAGATATTTTCACTAAATTATTATAGTAAAATATCTGACTAATGTTGCAATGGACCACGCTTGCATGGCTCGGAACTGGCATGGTATTTATACTTGTTGACCTAGCGCACTTCGTATCGCCATTGGTCTATAAAAAAGACTGAACAGTGTCACTACTACCTTAACGTCCCCGTTAAGTACCAAAAAACTTATTGTTTTTGCATGTTTAATTTTTTTACTAAAAAATAAAAAAAACGTTTGTTGACGTTCTGAAGCCATATTTTTGAATCGCTCGTCGCACTTCAGGCCATTAAAATAATTCGATAGCTAATGATTTTCGTTCGATCTCAGACTCATGATGCAAGTGGTTGATACCACGTTGCGACCTTGCGATTCACATAGAAAAAATACAGAAATCGAACGAAAATCAGTTGGAAATCGAGGCATTCAAATCGCTCAAAATGACGCATTTGGTTCGAAAATAGAGCCCCTGGTTGACGTTCTGTTTTAATTGTAAGTCATTTAGATATCAAACTTCAGAATAAGGTTTTTTTTCACTCTTTTTGTGAAAAAAGTGGAGAGCAGTAATAGTGTTCCGTGGTTGAGAGACAAGCAAAGTTTTGTACCTACATTCCTAATGAAATTCATAACGTAGACTTCACAATTTCATAAGCCAGGAGCCAAGAGAAGAAAAAAGTAATAAGCCATAAGAACGAATACATATTCGTACCATATCATAAAGTAAATTATGTAAAACAACTTGAGTATGGCCTTGCGAGTGTGGGAATTCCAACGGGAATGATCATCAAACAAAAACACAAGTACCTACCTACTCTTTCTAAATAACATACCTGCAAAGACATTTTTACTAAAATAATATTAGGTGCATACGTTTTTTCACTTAAAATATTGCAAACACTTCATAACACCATTATGACGCCATAAATATAACGACTTCTTGTATTTAACACATAGTACTCGTATCTACTGGTAGAAAAGCAGTTTATGCAGTAACAATATTAGAAGAAAACTAATCTTTGTGTTAATTCTGATTTATTTTACGTAGGTATACCAAGTTTAATTGCAATTTTTTAATTGCACGACATTACACACAGTGCAGTCTAGCCCCAAATTAAGCACTAGGCTTGTACTAACAGTAGTAGACGACGGATAAACTACATTATAATACTTTTTTTGTAAATACTTACATAATTTATGAGACATAGAAATCACCTAGACCAGATACAAATATTTATTTTTAAGCATAAATACTTGCACCCGGCGGGAATCGAACCCGTTTCAACAATCTGCATTGCAGTCGGGCGTAGAACTAAGTTCTGTTTGTTTATAGTTTGGTAGATTAATAGGATGGTTGTATAGCTCTTTCATATTTAATATTATTTTCAATGCACTGTCTCGGTTTGTGATAACACCTGCAATTAGCATACTCAAGTGTATTTATTTATTAAATAAAACAAACCAAGTGGAGCAAGATAAACGAATAGCCCACAATAAATTACAAGATAATGGAGTGTATGTAATGCTACATTAACATAAGTATGCCCTTAGTTACCGTCTTATCTGAACCTTACAGTCCAAGAAATACGTACTAGAATACTATTTTCCGTTCCTCAACCCATTCTTAATAAATGAGCAAACACCTTTACGAATATTAATGCAGAAATGGATTCGAATGAGAGAAGTATTGATTTTAATTCGCCATTGAAACTTTACAGTTAAAAGTGAGTTAATAACCCATACATTATACATGATGTCAATGTTGCCTTCAGTAGCTTTATAAGTCGAAACAACATCGTGAGAAAATCCATCTGACCTTCATTCACAATGAATGTCGAGCGAAGAATAATTAATTTATTCTAAACTTAGTGAAGGGAAATTATCTGGAGAAACGGTCTCAGTTAAGCATAAGTGGATACTTACTGAATTGAAACTTCTCTCCCAGGCTCCGTCTTTTCTCTATGAACTTATTCTTAAGTATCCTCCTCTTAAGCCGACTGAGGACCACATCGGCCTCATCCACACTCTCCGACGATGAAGTGTGAGCGAGTCGAACCATATCACTCACTGAATGTCTTCTCCTTTTATTAGTAAACGCACTCGCTGTCCGATTTCGAGGTTCAATTTCAGATAAACCACGTCTATACATTTTTAAACGCTTTTTCATTTCGAAATCCACCTCGAAGTCCGACGGAGTCATGAATTCATTGTCCGAAGTGTTGTTTCTGATTTTAGAATTAAAAGAAAGGATTTTCAACGGTCGTTGCTTCGTTTGTGGATTTCGTGAAACCCAGTTTTTTGGGTGATTTAAAGTAAACCATCCGGAATTAGACTCTGTCCTAGCGGGTAAGCTTTTTAAATAAGTGTTCAAGAATGATACTTTATTACTTGGCCGGTTGTATATCACTCCAGATTTCGAACGGGTTAAAATATTTTCACAGTTTTCGAACCCTCTACAAAGTGCGGTATCATTGAATGACTGAGATTTATGCAGAATAGGTTCGTTTTCTTTATTGGATGAGGTTGCATTATTTTCAGTTAATGAAGAGACAGAACAATTTATACTACTTGCTGGGTTGGCACTCTCTTCGTGTTTTCTAAGATTTTCTTTGGTAATGTTAAGGATTCGGTTAATATCCTCACATGTTTCATTATCAGAGCTCTTGTAACTGCTGACTTCGCTTATACCCTCCGATTGCAATGGGGTCGTCTCGAGACTGCTCTTTTGATCATTATTACAGTTATTCACAGACAATCTATTTGGAATGTTGGTTACGCTATCGTTATCTCTAACAACAAACCTTTTATTGCAATTTTTTGAAATCAATAATGGATTCTTAAACACCCTAGTGTACACTTTTCCACCCGATATTGTATTGTACTTTTTAATCTTCTTCTTATCGATAATATGCTTGAAGTCTTTCTCGCGTAACGATTGACTCGTTTTTAAAAAGCTATCGTCGTAATCGGAACTTTTTATCGATATGTTTTCGTCATTTGTTTCGACGAGTAGATTGCCATCGCAATCGAAAAGTTGTATTGTTGGAAACCTTAATCCGGGGGAGAGATTTCGAGTTCTCAATTCCCATTTCCTTTGTGATGGTTTTCTGAGTTGTATGCGTATTATGTTGTCGTCTATAATCGGCCCATCACTGTCGGACGAACCGTCCTTTTCTGCCATAGCCGTCTCTCAGCACCGTTTCATTTGCAATTTGAAAAACAAAACATTTCGTACACGTTCAACTGTCATCGATCACTAATTTGTTTGTTTACAGTCAGCTGTTCTTATAACTTTTGGCATTTTGCCAAACCGAACTATGCTCTGGCATCCGATTTAAATAGCACCAATGTCAATTTTGTTATGGAAGTCCGCGACGTAAACGGCAACATTTCATATTTAAATTAAATAACACTGCACTAGAGAGTCGCACTGTAAAGTGATTACTGAACATCGCTGTAACGAGTAAGCCGTAGTTGAAACGATTGCATAAGTTTGCGTGTGTGCCGATTGCGCGAGATTGTACCGTCTAATGAGGTTGACGTAGATGGCTTTAATATTATCTCCCTGTTACTTTGGGATAATATTCCCGTTTGTTTCAGCGGGCGCGATCGCGGCACTCGCGAGATTTTTCCGCGAAAAATTAGCGAATTTTTGGTCGTTCTCTAGACCGGACATTTCTGCACTGAGAGCAAACAGCTGAATAGACGCTCTGAACTATAAATAGAGAAGGAACGAGACGGCGGCGATCTTGCTCCCCTTGAACCTATACACGGATTGTTTGTTGCAAACAACGTAATCGGTGACGTTAGTGCAACAACAGAACCCTTAGTATGAGTTTTGATAGTTTATCATCTCGATGAAACTGGCAGTTTACTTCCATACATTATTATAGTTCATAATAGTTACCGCTAGGGGCGCTGATGGAAAATGTATGAAGTAAACTGCCAGTTTCATCGAGACGATAAACAATCAAAACTCATACTAAGGGCTCTGTTCGCTCTGACACAGTTTCCTATTTGATCAAGAACCGCGACCATGCGTTCGTGACTAATAGATACGCAGATGGTTATTTGTGTAACTTTATTGATATTTACATGTGATATTACACGTTTGATGTTAGTATGCGGTTATTAAAAACACATTCTAATGTAAGTTGTGTAATTAATGGTCAATTTACTAGCTGTATTGACGATAAAGATTTCGATATATAAGTACTAATGTTTTAACATTATTCTATCAACGTATCGTTAATTTGACCATATTATAATAGAAGAATACAGCGAACATATTACGTGAACAGAGGCCACATGGACTTTTTGATGGCAACAAGTCAAAAAGATATTGCACTAGCAAACAGACCAAATATCAATTGGGCTTATGCAATCTTATGCAATGAAAAGTACTAGTGTAAAGTAGAAATGAACCTGACTTGACAATTAACGAAGATTTTTTGACAATTCTAATACATTTGGGGCCCAAATTAATAATTCGAAAATTCGGGGATTATTATGACAATCAGGACTTCATTATTTTACCTTTTGAAAATAATTACTCGATACATGAAAGACTGTTTGTAATTAATTGTTCTATATTTTTCTACTAGCTACGCCCCGTAATTACACCCGCGTAAGTACCGTTCCCGCAAGAACACCGTGATAAACAGTAGCCTATGTGTTAATCCAGGTTCCCAGCTACCTACATTCCAAGTTTCATCACAATCGGTTTAGTAGTTTTTGCG
Organism: Idaea dimidiata; assembly: GCA_949358125.1. Classification (NCBI taxonomy): domain Eukaryota; kingdom Metazoa; phylum Arthropoda; class Insecta; order Lepidoptera; family Geometridae; genus Idaea; species Idaea dimidiata. Next base: position 20,284,933 of record OX442333.1, on the reverse strand, counting down.
TGATTGAGTAACAAACACACATACTCACAAACTTTCAGCTTTATAATATTAGCAGGATAAGTTATTTCTTTGAAATTATTAATTGATACTTTAAACTTCTGCCTTTATAATGGTGTCATCATCCCCATATGTTTTGCAACATATCACTCGACATTTTCAATTTACTCGGAAATATCGGATATGCAAGTGCGGCTTAAATAATCAGCTGAAATGATCTTGATTGGATATGGATAGGTAGGTACATCTGGCAAATGAGATTTTGAAAACGCATTTGAAACTATCTGTTTTATTTACAAAACAAGTTTATTATATAAATAAAGGGAATTCATTTATTCTTTTGGTTTTAAAGAAACTCATTGTCCAGTTTTAATTTCAGCTTTTTTATTTTCAGCATTGTTGCAATGCCGTTCCTACGTTTCGGAGCCTTTTCCGACTCCTTCCTCAGGGTACGTACTTCATTTGATTTCAACATAGCAAACAGCAGAGAAAAATATGTTTATTTTTGGTTACCAAATAAACCCGATACTCTCGTAAAAAATTTTTTAGGAGTGTTAATATCGAATTATATAAAAGGTTATATTATTTTATTAAAAGAAAAAGGGTTAATTTCAAATATTCTAACAAATTCAGACCCAAAGCGTATTAATTATTTTTGTTAACCAGATTCAGATTCAGTTTCAAATTTTTTATTTAATTGGATGTATTAGATCACTTTGAATACGTCGAGCGTTCTTACAATATTATGACTTTAGTGTGATAGTGCGACTTACAACAACTCTCTGTAAACGATATTACTTAGATAACCCAAAATATCCTTACCTGGTGTCTGAAATGAGCATTATTAATAGCAGCGCTTACAACGTCTTGGTGCGGATCATTGGGCAGAGCAATAATAGTTTAGTTAGACCTATGCACAACGGAGTGGATCAGAAATCAGATAAAAATGTACAAATCTCATAAATATGAGCATTTTGAGATTATGAACTACTTCTCTTTTTGATTTGTACATTTTATCTTGTCTCTGCGGCGATTCTTAGTCTGTCTATTCAGGCTTATTCTCACTTTATCGAAGTTATAAATGATTCGCGTTATCACAGTGTCACAGTTATGTTCATTCGCGGTCTTTGGTATTCGCAGTAACGTGTTTCGCAATGACATTATTCGCAGTAACGTAATACAGTCTTAATTTTGCAAAAAGTGACCTAGAATTAGGGACGTGAGTTTCAATCTCGCCGCGAGTGAATTTCTAAAGATGAATTTTTCCTTTAAACTATTTCTAGTAAATGTATCTTGAGCGATAAAATCAAATCACGAAAAAAGTTGTTAATTTTTTTTTAATGACATTTTTAATACCATAGTCTCACCTAATGATAAGTGATGAAGTGGTTTTAGATTTAGCACACTCACCTAGAAAACTAGAAGGCGGCAATGGAACAAGATCTCTTTCTTACTGACTGCGCCGCGCTACACATCGGAACACAGAAGAGTCTTTGTGGCGCTACGACTTAGACCGGTGAGTTGTAACAAGCCACGTTCGAATATACTTACTTACGGTTTTTTAATCTTGCTAGGTTATATTAGAAATTTATATTATACTAGCTGCGCCCCGCGGTTTCACCCGCGAAATTTATCACGGGCGCGGGCGGCCGAGCGGTTCTCGATCGGTTGCACTTTTTCGTTAATTACTCGGTTTCTTCTAATTGGATTTCGATACAAAGTATACCACGACGTTCATCGAAGTACTATCCAGTAGAACTGAACTATCCATATTGAAAACCAGATAACAATCGGAATAGTAGTTTTTGATTGAATAAGGAACAGACAGAGAAACAGACAGACAGACAGACATGAATTTTAAAAATTATATAATTTTGTTCCACTACTTATTCTTAGTCCCCTAGACCACTTTTTTTAAATTTACTTCTAAGTACAGACTTTTTGTCCCCCCTCCTTTATTATATATACCTATAGATTCTGGCCGCAAGTAACTCTATTGTGTTTCAGTAATAATAGTTAGGGGCCACTCAGGGCACTACATATGGGCTGAGATTACTCAACAAGCTCACCTAACATGAATAGCTTCGACCTGATTTCCGCCCACTATATTAAGTTATTTGCGGATAGGTGATATAATTTTGGATTTTGTTATTGAAATTTATTTTCGTTTTCTAGTGACGCAATGCTTCTGTTAATGAAATTTGGAAAGAGTTGTTTTGTTTGTTATTAAAAATGTATTATTAGTCTCGTAAGTCCCGATATCGCGGGAATATCGAGACTAACTAAAATTATAGAATAATAGTTTTTGTGAAGGAGTAACAGACATACTCTTTTACTTATTTGCACACAAACTCTCACATTTATAATTGACCGAACGAGCGAAGCGAGTGAGGTCCAGTGTAGACGGGCCTGGCGCTTGTATCTTTGTAACTTTGTATCTTTGTATCTTTGTATGTTTGTTCGACGATAACTTGAGTATCGTTGCTTCGATCTTCATGAATTTTGGTATGCGCGTAGTTTAGGTCCATAGAATTTATGAGTTCGAAGATGAGCCGGATCGGTAGGGGGGTTGGGGAGATAGGGGGTGCAAAAAGAGAAAATAATCAAGTTCTAAAAATGTGTCAATAGATGGCGGTCAACATACCTCCTAGATCGCGGTATCGTTGCGTTTGCTTGCGATATATACTGCAAGATCTGACATTTTTGTGAATCTTAACGTCTATTAGTGATCAAAGTAAATAATTCTTGTTTATGTTACAAATTGTGGTCGATTGTCGTAAATAAGGAATAATTCTTTTTGTGTTATCGTTTTTACACGACTACCAAAGAAAGTGTTATGTTTTTGCCGTAAGTGTATGTATGTGACCTATTTTTGTGCCGTCGTAGGGCCTAAACGGCTGGGCCGATTTAGATAAACGATACGTGGTTAGATTCATCATGACCGCGTGAGTGACATAGGGTTCATTAAAATAATAAATAAATAAAAATAATGATGTAAAACGCTATTAACCAATATTTGTGAAGACCATAAAAAACAGAAAACTCGTAACATTGTTCACTCAAACAATATGTTTTATTCTTTCCTAAATTTACATTTGAAAAGTATTGCTTGTAAGTTTTACAATTAAGTTTTAAAATTTATTAATTACTAGCTGCGCCCCGCGGTTTCACCCGCGTAACTTCCTATCCCGTAACGTTAATGATCCCTCACGTATGTTATACCAGGTGTTGCTTAACGATCATTCAAAGTACTATATAATATTTCTACCTCTAAACCCTGTACCAAGTTTTATGAATATCGGGTCACCCGCTCATTTTCACCCATCACGTATGTTGTACCAAGTGTTGCTTAACGCGTGCGATCATTCAAAGTCAACCCTGTACCAAATTTCATTCATATCGGTTTACGGGTTGTTGAGTTAGAAATAGAAATACACGACTTTATTTTTCAGAGCTGCCGTCCCGCAGTTTCACTCGCGTAAGTCCCGATCCCGAGGGATCCGAATATCGGGATCAAAAGTAGCCTATGTCATATCTGAATAATGTAGCTTTCTATTAGTGAAAGAATTTTTGAAATCGGTCGAGAAGTTTCTGAGATTACCTCCAAAATACATACATATATACATGTTACCAACGTAACCTCTTTATAATATTAATTACCAACATAAAACAAAATATTAAGAATCAAAAGTACAATGAGATATTGCAAAAGAATTTTTAAAAAGCACTGCAGTTTGGTGACACAACAGTCTCGCATGGAGCCGACCGATTGAGCCGCGCGGCATGATGCCTCACAGAGTTGGCTGGCCACCCTCATCATCGTCGCCCGTTACGTATATATAATATGCACGCTTGGTACTTATTATTTTTTTATTGTGGAGTTATTTTAAAACTGTAATATCTCGTGAGATATTCATTGAAATCAAGTGATGTGAAGGACAATTATGTTTAAAATTAAATACTTTTAATGAATAACGTATTTATTTGGATAAGGATTAACATAATATTTACAAAATTACCTTCGGAAATAATGCATTGTTCTACAACAAATTTGATTACTCTAAAAGATGTTATATTGAGTCAACCTTAAGAGTTAGACATATGCTGTTGCGGACTATTTATTAGATCCTTTTTAGAGGAAGAATTCTGTCATATATGGTTTTTATGTAACTCTGACCGTTTACTCAGCGCACGCGACAGAATCTCGGAACAGGGTGATTTTTTTCCCGTTTTTGCAATATTTTTCATGGATGCTCCGCTCCTATCAGTCGTAGCGTGATGTAATATAGCCTATAACCTTCCTCGATAAATGGACTATCAAACACAAAAAGAATTTTCGAAATCGGACCGGCAGTTCCTGAGATTAGCGCGCTCAAACAAACAAACAAACAATCAAACAAACTCTTTAGCTTTATAATATTAGTATAGATAAAATTATCGTGTCCCGCCCGACTGCATCCACCATTCCTAAAGCTACTTGCTATAAGCATCTTGTTTTTCACTTTTCTGTTAAAACTGCAGTCGGGTTTTTTATTTTTTTAAATATTTTTTTACTTGTCTTTCGTTATATTATTCGTTTAATAATAATTCTTATTTTGTAAAAAAATAAAGCTGTTGGTGTTAAAATCCTACAAAAAACAAAATCTCTGTAAATGGATTCTCGTGAGGTCTCAGTTCGGGGCGAACTACTAGTATAACTAGCGATTAGCTAAATATAACTAGGATTTCACCCGCGTACAGTAGACGGCAAATAAATATATAAGTTAAAAAAAAATGAAGACCTGCGCAGTTCAGAAAGTATTGACCGCGTGGTTGATAGATTATCGTTTATCTCCTTTGCACATACTATTATATAATCCATTCGTTTCGTTCTGTCACACGTTTCGATTAAAGATGTTCGCAAGTAAACAGCGCTAACTTACCCCTGCCACGTCAGTTATTTTCCAAGTTGTTTACCGACTACTATAAGTCCCGTTCCCGCGGGAATATGGAGATCTGAAGTCCATTCCAGGTCTCCAACTGTCTATAATATTAAAGTTTCATGGCAATTGGTTCAGCGGTTTTGTTTTACGCAGAGCAACATACACACAAGTCGTGCAAGTGGCGTACCACAATGCAGAAGGTTGCGGGTTTGATTCCCGCCGGGTGTACATATTTATAATTAAAAATAAATAGTTTTATCTGGTATGGGTGTCTTTCTATGTATAACTTATATATGTATTATTTACAAAAAAAGTGCGTGTTTTTTACATAATTTATTTATTATAACATACTCACAAACTTTCAGCTATATAATATTAGTAGGATTAGTAGCATTTAACCAGAATATATTGTTTGTCTATTATTAAATAGGTATCTATTAATAATTTGACGGTCTCTCAACATTTTTGTAATATTTGCCGCCAACAATGCGCGACGTTCCCGCTCACACGTCATATGTCTCGGACGCCAAATGCCCAACCTCAATGAATGATGCTTAATAGACCATTAAAAAGATGCGGATTATCGAGTTATTGGCTGGAAGCCAATCCAGTAGACTACGAACTTTTTATCAGCCGATAGTATAATCGGGCTGATTTTCAATATCAACATGTTTGAAAAAACATCAAACGTAAAGTTAAATAAAATAAATAAATAAATCCTGTGACGAACACACAGCGCCATCTAGCCCCGTGGTAAGCTGCTAAGCTTGTGTTACGGGGACTAGACAACGGATATACTACTTAAATTTATTTTTCTTTTGTAAATACATACATATTATACATAGAAATACGCCCAGACCAGATACAAAATATTTATTTTAAGCATAAATATTTGCACCCAGCGGGAATCGAACCCGCAACCTTCTGTATTGCAGCCAAGCGTTCGCCCGACGCGCCACAGAGGTCGTTAAATCCATCAAACTTATGTGTCGGACGCTATCAAATCCATGGAGGTAATATAAATAACTGGAGGAAACACTGTCAGAATAAAAACGAGCTGAGCAAGATGGTTGTAGCAAAGGACTTGTGTCATTTTCTAATAGGGTGACAATAAGATTTTTTTTATGTGACAGATGTTAGATTTAATAATGCAAGTGCAATTGTATTATTTACTAGCTGCGCCCTGCGGTTTCCCCCACGTAAGTACCGTTACCGCGAGATAATCGGGATAGCCTATGTGTTATTATAGGTTTTCAGCTACCTATATTCAAGTTTCATTGCAATTAGTTTAGTAGTTTTTGCGTGATTGAGTAACAAAGTCACAGACATACATACAAACTTTTGCGTTTATAATATTACTGAGACTTACGTCTCAGTCTCTGTTGGCAAATTGAAGATTTCCATTAGCAATAGACGCTCTTTAAGGATTAATGAAATAATACAAAAGGACACGGTATAAAACAGTTTTAGTAATTGTTATAGTATGCTTATTAATTTTTGAACACTTTGATTAATAAGTATAAATATTTTACAAAAAGAAATGTATCATCAAAAATCACCGTATCACGACGGGTTCCCGTGAGGCAAAGATTAGCGCTCTCGCCCGTCATGCAAGAGGCACAGGTTCGAAGAAAGAAGAAGAAATTTAATTAATTTTCTTTGGTGTGAAGCAGCAGCAGAAGAAGAAGAAGGAAAATACATACACACAAAGACACATACTACATACAGCGGAACGCCGCTGGTGGTACGAATACTGTTAGATATTTTACTACTTACCTGCTGAACATAAGTGATAATAAGTAATTAGTCAAAAAGTTTTATTTTTGAAATTTCCTCTAGCTTTACATTTGATGAATTTTGAGGGAAGTACTATATTAAATTTAACGTAATTGACCGTCATGTCTGTTTAAATTTGATTTCGTCAGTCAGTATGTAGTATGTGTCTTTGTGTGTATGTATTTTCCTTCTTCTTCTTCTGCTGCTGCTTCACACCAAAGAAAGTTAATTTAATTTCTTCTTCTTTCTTCGAACCTGTGCCTCTTGCATGACGGGCGAGAGCGTTATTGGTGGTATTACATCGGCTTTCAATAATCGACGGGAGTAAAAGCAGGAAAGATCGAAGTGACGACTGCATACGACTGATTTTTTTGTAATTTTCTACTTCATCCATACTGCTGAGTCATTTTTGTCGTATTTGTTCATTTTTCGGAAAGCTGAAATAATAAAATTACAGTAAAAAAAAACTTACCCGAACTCAATACAAAAATCCAAAAATCATAGTCACCATAAATTCTTGTAATAGAACAAAAGATTTGTAGAATACAATAATAAACATATTTTGGCTTACCTATGAAATAATATATTGCAACCACCATATGATTCACTTGTACAAGTAAAAACACAACACGTTTCCACCATTTTATGCAATTTAACGCAGATATTCTATAAATTAAATAATTAATATTTTACCGCCATGATGCCACCATGACACTGACGCTTGGGTTACCATTAAAATAATAAAAAGGAAATGGGAGCCAATAATGTACTTGACAACCACTTATTACACGACCCGTTAATTTACGTTCTGATAAATGGAAGCCAGGATATTCGTGTAAGATCCTATACAATTTGTACGGAGTGTTAAAATGAGACCCTGGCGTCCAATTAACAGGTCGTGTATTATAGGGACATTATCGGGTCGTACAATAACTGCAACCTCTTTTAATGTTTTTTTTTTTTATATATGATAATTTTTGTAGACTGGCAAGATGAAAGAACGAGACACACTACATCGTCGATTGCTATCTCATTCGGCTCGGATTAGCCTCTGTCTATTGTAAGGCAAAATGTTCAACTACTCAGTCCTGTTTATTTTCTAAGTCCATTATCAAATCGGCGGAACTTGTGCTTTCATTAACATCTCGATAAAACTATCAGCTTACAAAAAGTATGTACTCTACGGGGGCTCTAAGCAAAAATTGTTTTACTTTACTTTCATTTGTTTTATTTTTAAGAAAACAACAATTGACAATCTTCCACAGTGGGAGTGGTTCAATTGAACATTATATTTACAGAATGGCCTGGATCAACATTAGGAATATTTATTTAATGCGTTTTATTTATTTCAGTTTCATGAAGACACGCTATAAGTCGAGTCAAACAGAAATACTTAGGAAGAAAATAAATGTTATTTAATTTTATTAATGTGTTTCCCCAGAAGCTTTTCATTTCATTTTAATAGGAAACAAATGTCCTATAGGTATTTGATGCGACACCTATAAGGTATATACTTCCGGTTACCCCAGAATTGTACAATTTGTTAAAAACAAAAGGCATTACTGCTCTAGACCAGTTTTAACGTGACATTCCCACGGCATCAGGAAATCCAATGAAACTAAGGAACGCAATTATTATGACGACTATAAATAAACCCTTTTGTAAAGATTTCCGTTTGTCAGGAATAGCGATAGTAAGTTTCTCATACATTTCTCTTATCGTTTGAAAATTGAAAGGAAACAAGTAAACATCCGTTCAAAGATAGGATTTTGAATAAACTCGTATGCGATAGAGCTTGAAACAGAAAGGCAACTTAGATTGGCAGTCGAGTATTCCTTGTTTGTGATATTATGTAGCTAACAAGTAGTTATGTAGAAAACAGGATAGTTACAGGATGTGCAAAAAATGCTTTAGGATTTGTAAATGGGATTATTTTGATTTTTTTGCGTTCTATTTTGTGACTTTATTAGTTGGTCACCTAAGAATTTTATCCCATAACTAAATTTTTGTCGTAGAAACAGCTATATTGCCGTAAATTGTCTGCTGTTAAGCAACTCAACTAGCAAGTCGCAACCCTTAGCTACGAGCAATAAAAAAGCTGTCTCCCTAACTATAGAAATAGTACTACTTAGTGACTAGAAAGCTTACTTCGTCAAAAAACGGTCTTATTTGATGTTAGAGAGATCCCTGTCTGTCCTTTTTTCACTGTAGTGTTCGTCGGTTAGTTAGATAAGGGCAGACTGGATCCAACTGGATTCAACAGGACCGTTTTGATATATCAAAGCAAAAACTAAACATGATTGAAATTAATATTTCAAAAATTGTCAACTGTTCAATCTTCTAGGAGCGAAGACGACGATGTAACATATCTTTGCTCCTAACTAATGCATAGTTTTACTAAAAAATAAACAAAAGAAACTATCTGTTTGATCATCCAACAAAAACCTTTCAATATAAATACTGAAGTGTACTAGAGAAAACTTGCTTCGCATTTAGGTAAGTTTAAATGGCTCTCTATTTAGTATTGGGGAGGTTGTTTCGCAAAGTCTGGATTCACTAAACGTCAGCAAAACTTTGTAGGCGTTAAAAGCGGGGGTAAGGCAATGCAAATTAACGTGTATTCAAGTGGCCAAAGCGAAGTTCGAAACTTCGTCGAATTGGTTCGTAGCATGCCCGCCTGCCAAAGACGGTAAAAACTGTTGACCGCTTATAAGTATTCCCCCCTCACGAAAATTGAACGTCTTTTAGTAGTAGTCTCGTGCAAGAACGGCTAATCACAAAGTGTTTAGGTATCTATAGATAGGTAACGCATCGGCCAGTCACTGAGGGTCTAAGTATAGATAGGTAACGTAATGACCAATTACTAGGTTTGATTATTACCTCACCCCCTGGTGAGAATTGGAAACCTTGTGACGTAACGAGTAGTGGTTGAAGTCAGTCTTTTGACTTTATCGTCTTTACCGCCTGCGAAATCCATGTTAGTAATAAAATAAAAACAACATTTTGACTTTGTATATTATTCTCTATTTGTTTTTACGGATTATCGGATTACGGGCTGAAGTGGCAATGGGCAGGTAATATAGCGCGGAGAACGGATAGCCGATGGGGCCGAAAAGTTCTCGAGTGGAGACCACGGACCAGAAAACGAAGTGTAGGACGTCCACCAACGCGATGGATGGATGATCTAGTTAAGACCGAGGCCAGCGGTGGATGCAGTTTGCTTCCAACCACCTTGGCAGGAAATCGATAAGAGAGGCCTATGTTGAACAGTCCTCTATTACCCCTAACTTATTACCTAACTTATTACCCCAAAAAATAAAACTCCTGTCAAGAAATAAATAAGAAACAGGTTCAAAATAATTTCTTTCTCAATTTTCTTAATGATACTCTTTAATTCCACACTTCACCTGCGGCGTGCCACACAAAGGGCGCTAAATGAAAGAAGGAGCCCTTCTTTATTAAACCATTCATCAACTTAAGCTCTTGTTTATATGGAGAAAGTAGAATGACGTTGATCTCGCTTTATTCGGTTCAATTTAGTTGACAATCACGTTTTCGCGCTTTACATAACCTATCAAAGAGTGGAAAGTAATCGGGCGACAACGCCCTAGGATATGTTTGTAGGCAAAGAGATTTATTGAGACTTCGGAATAGAAAAACGAACTCTCGACAACTCGTGTATGTATACTAATATTGTAAAGAGGAATGATTTTTTTGTTTGTTTGTGTGTTTGTATTGAATAGGCACCGAAACTACTGGACCGATTTTAAAAATTCTTTCATCAATAGAAATATGCATTATTGAGGAGTAACATAGGTTACTTTTGATGACGTACCTATAATTAATCGAGAAAATAATTTCAAAGCAGAGTGGGTTATAGGGGAGATATATTTCTTTGAATAGGCATAAATTACTCTTTTATTTTAGCCTCATGAATATCGGGATAAAAGTAGTCTATGTTAACACATAACTGTACATAGTTGCATAATATACATAGCTGGAGACCTGGAATAACTTCCAGGTCTCCAGCTACGTATATTCCAAGTTTCATCACAATCGGTTCAGAAGTTTTTACGTGAAAGACTAAACAAAGTCACATACAGAAATACAAACTTTCGCGTTTATAATATTAGTAAGAAATATTGTACAACCAAACCGAAAATTATGTTCACGTTTTCTATTTATCCACATCGATTTAAATTCATTTGCGTGTAGGAAAACGATATGTAACTAAATCACTCTTGTAATAGAAAGATATTTTGTCGGGTGGATATTTTTGACGGATTTGCCATGAAACGGAAACGAGCTGTTGATGACTCATTTATGAAATAATTGAGAAGGTACTTGGATGAGGAAATTGTTGTTTATACAATGGCGCGTGTTTGTTTTGGATTATACTCGTAAGTAATTACATCTATAAGCACATGAAACGATGTAGGTAGGTACCTTATAACACTTTGTGAAATAGGATGTATGTATAATAAAATCCTACTAATATTATAAATGTGAAAGTGTGTTTGTTTGGATGTTTAGATGTTTGTATGTTTGTTACTCAATCACGCAAAAACTACCAAACCGATTACGATGAGACTTGGAATGTAAGTAGTTGGATACCGGGAATAAAACATAGGCTACATTTTATCCCGATATTCTCGAGGGCACGGTATTTACGCCGGTAAAACCGTATAATAGTATATAATAAAATAATTATCTAATGAAACACAAAAGAAAAAGTAAATTGAAAACCATTTCAAATTATTTACATGATGAGCTGAAAAAAGAAGCAAGGCGAAAACTCCAAAGGCTAATTTTTTTGGCTTGCTTTCCAATTAGGGAGAAGTTGAGCTTTATTTAAAATGTTTTCATTTATCAGGAAAGAATGCTTTATTAATGTCAAAAATTAAAAATCACCAACATAATGAACTAATTAGTGAAAACACTATGAAGAAGAAAAATAGTTACGTTAAAATTGTTTGAAAATTTAATCTAATGTTGTATAATGTTGTCAGAGGTTGCAGGTTTTTCTCGTCGGGGGATAAAAAAAAATGAAAATAATCTCTATCTAATTACAGTAAAAAAAAACTTGAAATATTTCGGAAAAATAGTTGAGTTAATTGTAGTACCAGTGATCCTCGAAGAGTTTTTTCCTTTTCCGTAAAAATGACATAATTTAGGTACTATATTTTACAGCATTAACACATAATATGGCAAAAAACCGTCGACAAAACGTGCAGCAAAGAATACAGCTCAAAATAAAGTAGACCATCAACTCGTTCCGTTACTTCTTTCGCAGAAAAAAACCCATAATCATTTAAGATTGTATGTACCTACTTTTTCTCGAATTTCAAGCCTATGCTACCTAATACACTCCATTTATTAGACACATAAACCTTGAATTTTCAAGAAAAACGCTACGCATTTCTAATTCTACAATCCTATCTTATCCTACTAATATTATAAAGCTGAAAGTTGTGTTTATGTGTATATGTGACGACCTCTGTGGCGCGTCGAGCGAACGCTTGGCTGCAATACAGAAGGTTGCGGGTTCGATTCCCGCTGGGTGCAAATATTTATGCTTTAAAATAAATATTAGGATCTTGTCTGGGTGTATTTCTATGTATAATATGTATGTATTTACAAAAGAAAAATAAATATAAGCAGTATATCCGTTGTCTAGTCACCGTAACACAAGCTTAGCAGCTTACCATGGGGCTAGATGGCGTTGTGTGTTCGTCATATGATTTATTTATTTATGTGTATTTGTTACTCGATCACGCACAAACTACTGAACCGATTGCGATGAAACTTGGAATATAGGTAGCTGGATACCGGGAATAACACATAGACTACTTTTTATCCCGATATTGCCTCGGGAACGGGACTTTCGCGGGTGAGACCTCGGAGCGCAGCTAGTAATATTATAAAGAGGAAATATTTATTTGTTTGTTTGTAATGAATAGGCTTCGAAACCGCGGGGAAAATCTAGTATTTAAATAAAAGTAATCTGTATCTCTATTAGTCTCAGTATATGAGCACTAGAAACATTTTGGCGACCAACAAATATTTACTCTTTTTCTCAAACGACGGGAAACATCGACAAAAATATCACCTGTTGTATATGCCACCACTACTGGCCTCCAGTTAAATAACTGGAAGCCAGTAGTGGTATTTAGGTAAATACATACCGAGTTAGATCGCAATCGGTTCAGCGATTTCAGAATGAAAAGATCTAAAAAACATTTTAAACTCACACGATTTGAACTCATTATAAAAAAAAAAAATAATACGAAAAATAATTATACGCGAATAAGACCCGGGAAAAATAATAATGAAAAGATCTAAAAACAACACATACATACTTTCACCCTTATAATATTACTACAATTTTACACTGGTCTTGAAAAACTTTAAACTCCAGTGCTTTTAAAAACATTCAAGTTTTTTGCAAAGCTTAATAAATAACAGTTCTAGGTACTTTTCTAGTAAAATATGCGCCAACCTTCCTCGGCAGGCACGTGGGTTTGACATTACCCACATATTTGCTTGGATTCTGGCAGTCGGCCAGTAGGAAGCTTTGTTGAAGTAGTTTGTTTCGAATTACATCGTTATACTTATCGTTTCGTTGATTAATTGAGTACGGTGATGTCTTATGATTAGATTTATTTATTGGTGATTGGCATTAGTTCAGTGTCGATAACAATGTCAACAGGTAATGATAATATAAAGTGGGATAGGTCTTTATAGCTATCTTACTTCTTACTAATATTATAAACGCAAAAGTTTGTATGTATGTATGTGAGGTTGTTACTCTTTCACGCAAAAACTACTCAACCGATTGAAAGAAAGAAAGAAAGAAAGAAAAACATTTATTGACAACAAACACACACATAAGAACAATGGGACATAATTGTTACATTGTTACATTCGATTGCGATGAAATTTGGAATATAGGTAGCTGGGGACTTGGATTAGCACATAGCTACTTTTTATCCCGATATTCCCGCGGGTACGGAACTTACGCGGGTGAAACCGCGGGGCGCAGCTAGTATATACATATTTTTCTATAGTTCTCGTGCAAAAAGTAATAGGCAGAAGCTAGACTATGCTATGTTCGACTTACCAACTTTTTTTATTAATTTAGAACACTAAATACTTACACAAGAAATAAACACTACAAAGATAATTAATAATCTAAGGTGAATGACCATAAAATAAAAGTTTGACTATAAAATAAATTTATACATCATAATGCTCTTTATTACTGAGTTCTGAAAACCATGAAAGTGGTTGTCACATCACTGACTATAGTTAAGACTAAACCATTTTAACAGACTTATTGTTTTTTTACCCACATGCTGAAGGAGGGTTATTTAATTAAATCTTGCATTAGGATAAAATAAGTACTCTTAATCACAAGTAGTAAAATGCCTTAATAGAAAACTAAAACTTTAATAGCCTTATAATTATTCTATGTATAATATATATGTATTTACAAAAGAAAATAAATAGAAGTAGTATCTGTTGTCTAGTCACCGTAACACAAGCTTTAGCAGCTTACCATGGGGCTAGATGGCGCTGTGTGTTGGTCACAGAATTTTATTTTTATTTATTTATTTTAATTAAACGTTGAGTTTAATCAGAGTATTGATAACATGATTCTTTTTTCGTGACAAGAACTTTCAAAATTGACAGACAGAAACAAAAAGTGACAAAATTACTCCGGCCTTCCTCGTCGTTTATTAATAAGGCTATAAGAAAATACCTACAAATATACTAGAATTACTTTATAAATACACAAAAAGGCTCATAAAACAACCACTAGGTATAATCTAAATCAACTCGACATCAATAGATAAAATGACGGTTAAAATCCAATAAAATTCTCTCGGAACATGTTCAGAATACCTATCCACTCATTGATAGCACCGAGCCTATTTTGCGGTCTGTTGACTTGTCGATTGATTTTCCGTCAACTATTAATGCTTAGATCCGCAATAAACATTCGACATGCCTACTTGATTAAACATATTACGTATAGTATAAATAATAACCATATTATTTTTGGAAGCTGCCAACGATTTTACCTGCGTAAGTTTCAATTCTATGAGAATTTTGGGATATTAAGCAGAGAAAAGTAACCCTAGAAGCGCCTTGCTTTAACAATAATTATGGTCACCAACCTTTGAACAGCTGTCTTATTTAAAATGACATTATAAGTAAGAGTAAAAAACACAAGAGTACAACTCTTTCTTTATATCAAATTCAAGTTAATTTATCCTTAAATTTGTTTTGGATATTGCCACTAATCTAAAAAGACTAGTTTTAGATGACACATTTCTGCCTAAAGGTATGAGGAAATCGAGATGGCTAAGCAGAGGCCTCCTTTGCTTACCAGTAGAACTGTTACAACTTTTACGCAAGTCCACAGAGTCAAGTGTAAAGTAAGTATTTTTAATCGGTCTCTATATAAAAAGTAGGTTAATACCTTACACCTAGATTATATAAGATTTGTAGAACAACCTCTGCCATGGCAACGATTCCCAAACATTCCTCGATTTGCTCGAACTGGGTCGTCCACCGGAATATTCGCAAAATGCTACCTCTACCTTCGGTGGGATGGTACGTAGTAGAAAATTGATGGTATAATTTAAGGCGACTTTTAGTTTTTATTTTAACCAACTACGCTCGTGTTAGTATATTTTTCGTGAAAATATCGGGATGGAAAGTAGTGTTTGTGTAAATTCAGATCTCTAGTTTATTATATCAAGTTTCATTACAACTGGTTCAGTAGTTTATGCGCTTTCATATTTATAATATTAGTACGATCTTTGAATAGGAAAAATCTATCTTGGTTTGCTTAGTTAGAAGTTGGACAAAAAAAATACAATCTTTAATACGTGCTACGATTCTTATTTTCGTGTACTGATTGGTGTGGTTCACTTAGAGTTTTAGGTCTCCCTAAGGTCTCTAAACTTGTCCTAACTAACGACCTAGGTATCTATTTTTCTATTTCAGCGGTATTCAATTTTAATGATAAGGTCCTTACTTTACAAAAAATCTGTAAACTTTTACTCACACGAATTAATTGTACCCATATCCGGGTAAAATAATTATTAAAACTTGTATTTCACCAAAATAAAAACTATTCTGTGCTATTCAAATGCCCTATCAAGTAATGGATACGATGTAATTGTTCCAGATAGAAACGAAATTGATCACAACTGACAGGATTTTTCAATTTACAAAGGTATTTCATTTAAAGACCAATTTGGGACGAACGTTTCTGTATTTAAATCTTCAAAGTTGTGAAATGATTTAAATGTCTGCGGTAGTTAGATAATTTACCACGAAATTTGTTGAAATCACAGAGTTAAATTTTCATTAGGCTTGATTAGGCAAACATTTTACATTGCAAACAATATTGTTACTTCCGTAGTTAGAAATACTCATAAGTTCCTACTTATCAAGAGCTTAATCAAGTAATATATATTTGTGTATTTTGGAGAATTTCGATTATTTCACTGGAATCAAAGGCTCAAACGCTCGTTTAAGTAAACGATTTTAACCTATGACATTAGAAGGAAGACAAATTTTAAACAACCTCTGCGGTTAAGGTGCATTTACTGAAATTGCTGTAGGAGCATAGAATAATAATGTTTGAGACACCATCTCTTGTACTAGTGAGTACAAGTACAATATCTCAATGATCGACTCGTTTCTACCGTAATGCAACAAAGTCTTTTCAATACCATGTGAAAGGTAAAAAATAACAATTCTACTATCTACGAAACGTTATAAGAATAAATCTGCCGTGCGATATCTAAAAGGCGTCTCAGTGCGCTTAGCCGCTTTTTTTAACTACCTCACTAAAAAAAATAGGAAAAAGGCGCTAATCAAAAATGCTAAACTAAACGGCTATCATAACGTTCGGATTGCTTTAACATATTTAAGACAGATGCCTAGCTTAAAAACGGTTATCAGTTTACACTACACTAAAAGCCGGCTTACGTATTTTAAGGGTTATTTTTGACTTGGTTTCTTTGGTATGGAATACACATAATTAAAAAGCAGTTATGCTTTTTATGAATGACTATAAGGCGGTTAAAATTTATTTACTGAAAGAAAAGTTATACAACACTTACTTGACTATTAGCTATTTAGCACTCAAAACGTGTCAAAATAAATACAAATACCTATATTTTGAAATATGACACATTATCTAAAAATATGATGTTTTTAGCTCTGGTGTAAAATTTGATTTTTGCACTTAGCCGCTTTTTAGATATAGCACGGCTGAAATGCAGGGCAATCAAAATATTGGATGGAAAATTCTTGCAGTCTCGATGATCCTGCAAGCTTTGCTGTATGCAAACAAACAACAATCTGATTTAATAAAAGTTTATAGAATAAAGGTTGAGCGCAGGTACTTTTGATACGCATTTGAAATCTGTCGATAGTTGATTGGTTGCTTAGCTTGAATAGGGAACAGAATTGTTTCCTCAGGTGAACCATCGTCTGATCGAAAAGTTTGACGTTTCCGTTTGCCAAACAAACAAACTGCAACTTGTTTTTAATTGAGTTCAGAGGTATTTATTTGTGTGGATGTTTGTAAATGGCACGTTAAAACATGATAAAATTTTAAAGGATAATTCCACAGATTCAGAGTCATATTTCTAATCATTTACAATATTCCGTAGTTTTAAATCCTACTAATATTATAAATGTGAAAGTGTGTGTGTTTGGATGTTTAGATGTTTGTTACTTAATCACGCAAAAACTACTAAACCGATTGCGATGAAACTTGGAATATAAGTAGTTGGATAACGGGAATAATATATAGGCTACATTTTATCGCGATGTTCCCGCGGGAACGGGACTTACTCGAGTGAAACCGCGGGGCGCAGCTAGTTAACTAATTATGTTCCGCTGTAGGATAGAGGTCTTCGCCCTATGAGGCTCGAAATCCACAAAGGCGACATGGCAGAAGAAAACGGACATGACGAGACGAGGTCGACAGATAAAGCCTCAGTGGCAAGCCATAGCGCAAAATAGAGCCGAATGCAAGAGTTGGAGATAAGAGATCTTCCATTCGGGTGGGTAAAGAGAAGTAAAAAGCCTTTACCAAACAGTAGTGTAGTTCCGGTTACTAGGTATAGCTACTGAATCTATACTTTTAATAAAGGAAGAAAGGACAAAAAGTCTGAACTTGGAAGTAAATTTAAAAGAAGTTGTCTTGAGGACTTAGGAAAAGTAGTAGAACAAAGTTATATAATTTTAAAAGTTCATGTCTGTCTGTTTGTCGGGTTTTCTGTTTCTCTGGCTGTTCCCTTTCCATTAAAAAACTACTAATCCGATTGAAATCTGATTTTCAATGTTAGATAGTTCTATTTTCGAACGTCGTGATAGATTTTGCATCGAAATCCAAGAAGTAGAACCCGTGTAATCAGCGAAAAAGTGCAACCACTCGGCCGCCCGCGCCCATCGCGCCCGTGATTTTCATGTTGTGTTTTTCACTTCCGCGGGTAAAACCGCGGGGCGCAGCTAGTAATTAATAATACAAGAACTTTAAGCCAAATTGCTGACAACACACAAAAAACCTTATAATCTACTGGGTGATAACGAACTACTAAACTTTACACTATTAAGGAAGAATAAGTGCTATCACTTAGCTGTCACTTAACAGCTCTTAGTTGAGCCTCTTCATCAATATCAATACAAACAACTAAATTGCGTCCGTATGTCACAGAATATTCACATTAATAATATATCATTTAGTTGTTGAGCCACGAAATTCAATTCCACATACAAACAGTACAGATTTATGTTATTTCCTCGCGACGACGCCACGTCTGACTATTGTCATTAACACAATGGTTAGTTAAATTCAACATAACTCAGTTTCATAATAAACAGATGTTGTACGTTTAATTAAAATAAATTTTAACTAAAATATAAGTATTTTGATATATTATTTGAATTATTATATTATGTTAAATGCACACAGATTTTTGGGTATTTGTGGGAATTAAGACCAACCAATTTTTAAAGAACTTTCTAGTAAATAAAATCTTACGAAATATTTTGACAAGTAGGTACCTATCATCATCATCAGCCTGTTGCAGTCCACAGTGGACATAGGCCTCTCCAATTGCCCGCCACCTAGATCTTTTTTCGGCTTCTCGCATCCAGTTTGTGCTAGCCGTCTTGCGCAAATCGTCGCTCCAACGTACCTGAGGACGTCCTACACTACGTTTGCCGAGACGCGGTCTTCACCGCGGTAAGTAGGTTCCTATGTGAAGACAATATGTGAAGAAAAGGTTTGTCCCATTAGAAATATCACGTCTAGAATCAAAAACCTCGTATAAATAGGTCGAGTCACTTAATTTACTAACTTTCTTAACATTTTATGATTGATATTTTTACCAGTAATATTAAATACCTCCATATAGAATTTGCCACCTGAAAGCTTTTTAAACACGTTAAAATTTCAAACAATAATAAAACGCATTTTATTGCGTCTTGCTCTATAAGCAGATACTTTTACTTCTGAAGTGATTCTTTTACGATTTCCAACGTTTTGTGGAAGATAAAAACTTCAAATTGTAAAAGATGAAAACCGAAGAACGTCTTTTGTCAGGGATTCGCTTTCAAAGAGCATTTATTTAAACTTTACTATCCTATCTTGAAAATGTCGTAAAGGAGTAAAAAGTTTACTAAAAACTTTTACTGAGTACTAACTAAACCGTAAGTTAGGTAAAAGTTTTTTTACACTATAACAATGCAAAGTTTAGACAAACATTCCACTTTTTTTTCCGTACCTCAAAAGGCAAATAAAGAAAAAGCTGATTAAACGCTATGAACAATGGACAACCAGTCCGACACTTGTACATTATGCCATTACTATATAGAAAAGCACCGTGCCTCGGAAAGCACGTTAAGCAGGTAGTCCCCGTTGTTATCTCGGATAGAGTCGTTTATTCAAGCTAGAGGTTTTTGGGCGACCTGAAAACTTTTGACACTAGGTGATATCCCCCCTACCCGAAAAGAAAAACAAAATGTCAAAAACAAATCTAAATAACAAACATATTTGTGCCTAAGTGAAAAGCATCCAAAACGTGATAATTGTTATCATGTTCAAACGTTACGAAGGGGGATGTCGACCGTCCGGCCGTTGATTTTCCATTACATTTACCTACGAGTGGACACCTCATGGGTAGACCGACAAGAGTGTTAAGGAAGAGATAGTATTACAGGATCTGAAACAAAGTTAAAGAAACAAATTAACATTTGACAATATTTTTCTTGAAAACACTGAAGTTACCGATACGCACATGGGACGAGGTGAGACTGTGACTTATAATGATCAAGCTCTTTGGTTGCCCGAAGCGTTACCTATTTGTGCGTGTTGTTACTTACGGTCGAAACGCTACTCAAAATTCATGTCCTACGTAAATAATTAAGTAGCTCTCAAACTCAAAAATCCCTAAGTTAAATATAAAAGCTGATCAATTATTATCGCTAGAAAGTCATTCGAAAAAAAAAACGGTCGAACATAATTTATCTAGGCAAAAATTTAGTTAACAAAGGTATTGTATATTGTTCTTAGGTTACAGAAATTCTGCGTACAGACACAGTCAAAATACATTTCTAATAATAGAAAGAGTATATAATGCAAACACATCATGGCCAGTCCATTCCATTCGTGTCCTGAAAAAAAAGGAACTATTTTAATAAAGTATTTAAGAAGTATCTAAATAAAGTTACATTGTTTTGTTGTCCCCCACGTTCGTTACTGTCCTTGTCACCTGGACAGTGGCCGAAGGTTTTAAAAGTTAAACTGGTTGTGTTTTAATCGTATTCCCGGTGGAGCAATACCTGGTGGGTAAAGGTGGCCACATAATTGCGGTTTTATTTGATCGTTAGATTGTGATACGCCATTGACACACACGGTTTACGATATACGGGTCTTTGCTTTATAATTAGATGGGGAAATTCTAAGAAGGCTTTTTAATGTTACTGGGAAGGGCGCTGAAAATGTTCTCTGTCTATCTATCTCTCTCTCTTCGAAAGTATTTCTTGGCCCAATTCAGATAAAAAACAAATATTATGCTTCAGCAGTCTGAAATTATGATTTCATTCAATAAATAAGCATTTTTATAAGAATTAAAAGGTTTTATTAAAAACACAAAATAAAAATAAAATATTACTGAGGTAATACCAAGTTCGATCAATCATCACCTATCCCCGACACCACTTGTCCAATTACACAAAAGCATTGATCATCAAATTTGTGTTGGATCAGTGACAGAAGTCACCGCCATACAATTTCAACTAACTGACTTCGAAAATTCTCAGGTACTACTTTATAATATATATTAGTTCTCAAGCTAATAAAAACCTTTGAGCATCATCAGGATAAATAAATCTGACTCTCAAGTCTTTAACTAAAAAAAAGCATTAGAATTTCACAGTTGCATCTATCAAAAATTCTTAAAATTATAATACTTTAACCTCGTTTAAGTTAACGGTCATTAATAAAATATCTCGAGAAAACCTATAAACGGTAGTATATACATACGCAGAGGAAACTGGCTTGCTATACATGGATGTATGTATTTATTATGAATAGAGAGTCTGTTTCCTGTACGAATAAAAGGAGTATCGTCTATCGAGCACTCTTGTTCGTATCCGAACGTCCGTGACAGCCTGTCGATAAGATTTCGTTTAGACAACAGATTTTTGTTGGCCGATAATTTATAACCAAATACGTGAACCGATGCGTATCAGATAGATGATTCTGTGGCTAACAAATCTCGATTGAAATTAATAAAGTTGTTGCTTTCACGCCATTTTTGAGACGAAGTCAGTTAGAGTTGCTAAAAAAATCCTATATCAAATGAAATTAGCGACTGTAACTGTCAAATTAATCGCACAAAAATGACTTGATAGCAACATTTTCATCCTTTAAAAACAGACTTTTTTTGGAGAATGAAATTGTTGTTTTGTGGTTTATCTATTTATATCTAACTTTTCTATTGTCCATTTTCCCCCGTGCCGATGCATGTCACAATCGATTTGAGTATGTAATGCTCCAGATGATGCTAAAAACCTTGCGCTGCTGTACTTGCTATCATCGAATACCCCAGTAATTTAAATCTGCAGCCATTTTGCATTCTTTTACAAATCGAAAGGGTAAATATACGCCATAGATAAACGAGTGAACAATCTATCAAATACTACCTGACAGAATGTTTATAAAGGCCCAAAATCGATTGAAACACCATGGCAATCAAATTCACACACTTTTTCTTCGATCTAGTGTTCCGTAAATGAAAGGGATGGGTTGTGAAAACGATGTTTGCTAGTAGTTTGTTGATGGACATCCGAGTTGAGGATAGGTGGATAGCTACCTATAGGTACATACATAGGTACAAATACCTACGTCAAAGTCAGGTTCTGTAAACTATTAAAATGGATGGGTTGGTAATTCGAAACGTATTGTTTTACACCCTATATAAACTAGGGGATTTGTTTTGGTATCAAAGTTTGTAAAGGAAACACTATACTTCTTAAAATACTATTGTTACAGGTAAAGAAGTTGACCATTCACAAGGTAGCATTTTTCGAGCCATTAGCTTGAAAAAGCGTTGCATATTGTTTTTCAGAAAGAAAGAGGATAAAATTTTATACTTATAAAATTCAAAGTCTTGACTGACTATAATAAAGTACTGAACTATATATATATCAACGCAGAGCCTAAACGGCAAGTCATAGAGACATGATAATATTATTTGGAAATTGTGTTTTTGTCATCTAATCATGTCAATCTAATTTGTCATGTGTAGGTAAGCACTATGGGTAAGGATTTTTAGAAATTCGAACGGTATCGGGTCTTATGCGGGCTGCTTGCTAGCTGGTAAGCTGGTATTTTTCTTCATTGAAAATAAACTTACGAAATACATAAAAAACAAAATGCAGGCCATAAATCTCGAGGATTTGTCTGGCGTCCTGAAAATCCTTTGGATCTTAATACTCCACTTGTAAATGAAATAATTCATTCCACACTCGCAAAATAACATAATGGACATTGAACAGTTTATCAATGGTTAATAAATATTGTATAGATTTAGGTATCAACAAATAGGTCGGTAGGCAGGCACAACAACAGCCAATATCTCACAATGAGTGTGTGTGAGACGACACTTGCTTGCACCTGGTTACAACTGGCTTTCACACGTTGTCAACAACATTCACATGTTGTCAATATACTGGATTACCTTGTATATTGACCACATGTGAATGATCCATTAAGTTATATTACCTTTTTAATACTAACACCTAATTTATTAAGGCTTAGAAGCTTCGACCTACCTATTCGATACGTATCTTTGCTTTCTGAATTCGAACTTCTAACAAAAATCAAAACCAATTTGCTTCTATTCAGGCTTCAATTCTTTAGTGCTAGATATTGCCAGGAGGTGGACCTTTCGACACTTGAACTACTCTGATTAAAGTTGGTTTTAGATTTTATCGAGTCGACGAGACGATCTGACGAGCGATTTCGTGATTGCTTTTTGTAAAAATGTTGATTGAATATTGATCAAAGTTAGCTAGGTAGATAATAATATATTTTGAATTTGATGGTAGATAATAATAGACTTTGAATTATAATTAACTTTCCACCCTAGGTGTGCCGCCCACGGGATCATGCTGAAATCATACTGACGCATTTTTTATCTTATGCCTCTGGATTTAGGATTGTCGATTTTTTGTTGTTCTTATCAATTGGTTTACGCAAGCTACGTCAGTGAATTAGGGCACGTTTTCTTCATTGTATTGTTATTCTAAGAGTATTTATGTTTGCAGGAAATTAATTCTGGTCAACATAAATACTTATTTTCCCTGGCGCGGAAACAAACCTACGACCTGCAGCGTCCCAGGTTAGGTTAGAGACTCTCTAGAGGCGCCATAGCGCATAACGGTCGTCAAAATTGCAACACGACATTGTTCACTCGTTTCCAAAATGCAAAACCTTCAGTAAAATCAAAGCGATAGGTACTGATAAAGGTTGCTTAGAAGAAATCGCTTTTATAGATACAAATATTGTATTTACACTTCTTATAATTAGATCTTATTTTTTGTGTTTTGTATATTTTGGTAGGACTACAATAACCTCTTTATCAAATCTATATAAAGTGATCTCCTAAAGCAAGTTTCGCTTGAAGTCGTATCTTTGGCTACAACTTTTACTTACATTTACCCGGCAAAGAACAGCGATATCACAATTCACACGGTGTGACATTGAAGTAAAGCTGTGCGTCATAGATTTATACAGCCACTAAAGGTTTCAGTGAACCCGTTTTCCTCATATGAATCCATTTATCACCTGTATTCACGGTTCACGCTCGTCTGAAAAACAAGTGTTATGTTCAGGATTCTCTATGATTTTGAAAGTAAGGAAAAGTATTACGTGCAACTTACGTGCAAATATACTTCACACTTGACGTCACATTCTAAGTTGCATGCAACTGGCAGATCAGTTAAGCCACTTGCATACATACACGTAAAAATTGCATATTTTGTAAGTTGCCCAAGTAATTTGAACTTCAAGTTTGATGTCAGGATGACGTATTTTAAGTAAGTAAGTAGCTCAATTGTTGCTCAATGTATCCGTAGCTTTCTATCACCTTACATTTGAAAGGAATTTGTTAAAATCGTATTCCTATTCATTAAAATACTTAGGGCTGATTTTCCAAATCCCTAGAAAGAGATATCTAACAAATAAAATGTAACACCACCGAATAAAAAACGTCACTATGATTTTTAAAAGAAAATAGAACTAAATTTAGAATTTTAAAATTTGAAGGCTTTTAAATTTGGTTGGGTTCGAACTTATTCGATAGAAATCTTTTATCTGTAGAATGAAAAATCAGGCTTTAGTCATATTTTTTCTACATCGACAGCCGAATGCAGTAACGCCACTTAAAACTTGAGGTGTACTTAAATAACTAAGCGGCTCCTAAATTTAAAATTAGTTCTTTTTAATAAAACACTTTATTTATCCGGTTTTATATGGTTTTTTATTCATTATTTGAACCGAGCTTTCGCCAACTTTACAGTTGGTTTTTTCAAGGTTGACTGAGATGAAAACCATAAAAGAAATTAGTACTTTTTAGTTTGAGAGCTGCTTACTTGTTTAAGTAAAACTCAAACTTTGAGTAGCGTTTATGTATTCGACAAAAGATTATCACAACCTATAAAACAGTAAACTTAATTACATTAAACAATTCACTGTACAAAGCGATTTGAAGTACGGACCAAAAACAACAATCAGTAAATCAAAGTTTTATTGTTTCCCTTTTAATATTGAATTGGCTATAACTTGGTTTGTATACAAGGTTTAATCTGAGTACAAACGGCATAACCTCATCAGCTGATGGTTTTCCGATTCTATTAGCAGCAAAACGTTGCTGCGGTTGAGTTTGATTAAGCGGAACGAGGAAAGGAAATGAGTCATTTATTAGGAACTTCGGTTATCGGGTTTGGACTGCAGCCTGAGTGTTAAAAGAGCTATATAACAAACTAGCTGCGCCTGCGGTTTCACCTGCGCAAGTCACGTTCCCGCGGAAATATCAGGATAAAAAAGTAGCCTAGTGTTATTCCAGGTCATCGATTTCATCGCAATTGGTTTAGTAGTTTTTGCGTGAAAGAGTTACAAAGGCACATACATACATACATACATATAAAATTTCGCGTTTATAATCGTACTAATCGTACTAATGGTTAAAGTATGAAATTGCCGATTTGTACTGAAAATCTTAATTGTTTATTATTTAAATTTTTAACAAATTTATTTAATCAAAATAGTTGCCATTATTATCTATACATTGCTGCCATCTAATGGGAAGGTTATTAATGCCTTTGCGATAGAACTCCGACGATCTAGACTGCACAAACTGTGTGAAAGCATTTTGTACTGCCTCCTGGGAAGAAAACTTTTTGTCACGTAGATAATTGTCCAAATGACGAAAAAAATGGTAGTCCGTTGGAGCAAGGTCTGGTGAATACGGAGGATGACGAATGGTTTCTAAGTGCAGTTCCTGAAGGGTCAAAATGGTTTCTCGTGCTGTGTGAGGTCTCGCGTTGTCGTGGAGCAATAATGGTGAAGATCGATTCATGAGTCGGGGCTATTTTACTGCTAGTTTTGTCAACATGGTTCGGAGTTCGGCACAATAGACATCTGCCGTAATTGCTTGACCAGATCGAAGAAAACTATAGTGAATAACACCATGCTGAGACCACCAAACAGTTACCATTACCTTTTTATTAGTAAGTTTTGCTTTAGGACACTGTTGTGGCATTTGACCTGGGGTCAGCCATTGCATTTTTCTTTTCCGGTTATCATAAAGAATCCACTTTTCATCACATGTTTCAATTCGATCCAATATTCTTTCATTTCTGTACCGGTTCAACAAGGCAACACAAGTTTCAACACGCGTTTTTTCTGCAGATCAGTCAAATCATGAGGCACCCATTTTTCGTATTTTTTTATTTTATTGATTTGACGCAAGTGAGTCAATAAAGTGGGTAAGGTAACGTTAAACCATGCCGCTAATTCCTGGGTAGTTTGACTAGGATCGGCTTCCACTATCTCTCTTAATTCATCGTTATTCACCTGTGTGGGCGGTCTTCCTCGTGGCTCGTTCTTTAAGTCGAAATTTCCATCACGAAAGCGTTTAAACCAAAATCGCACGGTGCGTTCATTAGTAGACCCCTCTCCAAACGCAGCATTGATATTGCGGGCTGTTTCTGCCGCGTTAGTTCCGCGTCGGAACTCGTATTCAAAAATCACTCGAATTGTCGCAGTATCCATCTTTCTTGTCTAAATTGAATAACAAAAACAATTGAAAGTAGATATTCAAATGTTTCACATTTTTTAAAAAAAGAACATCACAGAAACCATTTGAAAAAAGTTTCATTCGAAAACCTCAAACCATGAAGATTCTATGTCAATTCAAAGAACCTATTGCAATAAAACGGCAATTTCATACTTTAACCCCTATTATTATAAATCCGAACGTCTGTTTATTTGTTTGTTTGTTCCCTCTTCACGGTCAAACGGCTCGACCGATTTGGATGTAAACTTGCCTAGGGATAGTTTAAATAATGAAGAGTAACATAGGATACTTTTGATCCCCAAAATCCCGCGGGATCGGTACTTACGCGGATGATAACTATTTATTGAATGAAAATTTGCAAAGGGATAGTTTAAATGATGGAGAGTAACAAAGGATACATTTGATCCCGAAAATCCCTCGGGATCGGTAGGGGAGAGGGGGGCAAGACGGGGTCTTGCCCCCCTCTCCCCTACGGGGACAAAATAGAGAGTATTGTGTTTTCACAACGTTTTTTGTTCTCATAATGATTATTGGTAATTATTGTTTGATAAATAAGTTCTTTTAGCACCATTAGAATAATGGTTAAATGAAAAAAAGTTAAAAACTAGAAAAAGTCCTAAGACCCCATCTTGCCCTACCCTCGGGGTAAAATGGGGTACAAGAAATTACAGTTGTTTCATCGTTTTATTCTATTAAACCAACATAGTTACAGTGAGCCTATTTGCTACATACAGCATAAGCAGACCAACTATCAATAGAGACCAAATATAAAGGCTTGCGGAACACATCTCGACATCACTAACGATTGTGGTGATTGTTTTTTTGAAAAAATAAAACTGGTGATTGTTTTTTTTGGATTATTAGTCATTTTTTCTTTCGTCTTTACCTATAAATGTCCGTCTTCACTATTCTACAATAAAATTACTCAATAAACCATTCAAAATGTAAAACTTTCTTATTATTCTCATATGTTTAAACATAAATGGGGCAAGATGGGGTACCATACCCCATCATGCCCACTCTGGTTATTTGAAATTAAAAATCTCACAGAAAAAAAACACAATGGCATACGAAGATAAACAAGTTCCTCCCTGGTAATGTAGTTATTGCCATAAACAAAACACTTTATTTCTAATCTGAAATGCTTTTAGGTCTTACGCAGTTTTGATCTAATAAAATTGTAAAAATCACAAGGTGATTGACAAAAAACAGTTTTTTCCAGAAAAAATCAAATGCGCGTGGTGTTTACGCTCAATCACTACTTCATATAATGACTAACCCCCCGTCGCACCTTTTTGCATTTTTACGATTGTTATTGGTCAATTGGTTTGTGTTCTAAGGCCAATACTCCGTCTTGCCCGCAATCCCGTCTTGCCCCTCTTTCCCCTACTTACGGGGGTGATAACTATTTATTGGATAAAATTTGCAGAGGAATAGTTTAAATGATGGAAGTAACATAGGATACTTTTGATCTCGAAAATCTCGCGGGATCGGGACTTAACAGTACTTTAATGGGCGACCGTAGGTAGGTGTTCGAACAACGCGGGATCGCGACTTGCGCGGGTGAAACCGCGGGGCGCAGCTAGTATTAAATAAATAAATATTGCAAATATAAACTAAGCAATAGGCTTGTACTATGGGTACTAGATAACGGATATATTACATTTAATACTTTCATTTTTTGTAAATGCACACATAGGTACCTATTATACATAGATAATGTATATGTAAGACCTTATGAATTAACGTAAAATAGTCCACTCTCCGCGGTATAAAATATGAAAACCGTCGTCAATTTATCTCTCAAAATAAATCCGATCCATTTGTTTACCGTTCCGCTATCGCGACGCTCGATCAGTTGAACTTTTTACGTTTATTATAACTTAGATTGGATGAGATGTTTATTGAATCTAGAACGAGATTAAAGTTCAAAGTTTACTTTCGTACAACTTTTAGAATATTGTTCGATTAAATTTCGCTAGTATAATGTCTACTGACTAGTCTGTGGGGAAAGACATTCGAAGTAACTTTAGATACTAGGTCTACCAGAGTCTTATGATATGAGAAAATAAGAATGCATTGTCATCGAAACTAAAAATAGTATGCAAAATTTCAAAGCAGTAAGCGCTGTAAATTTAGAGAGATTCAACTTGGAAGACTTGATTACCCACAACGAGACACGTGATGTTAAAAAACTTAAAAAAAAAAAAAAAACCCGACTGCGTAAAAAACTCGATTTACAAATACGTAAAGAAACAACAAAAAAAACTAAAAAGAAAAAAAACAAGCCCAGTAATTTGAAATTATGCCAAGTAATACTGAATAATCATTCAAATAGTTTTGTAATCGATACAAACAGAATACATAATAAATGGGTAAAAAATTACTCTTAGTCGGGACGCATTCATTTTACCGATCTAATTTTTCCAATGGGTCCCGACTGTGAGTAATTTTTTACTCATTAAACCGTTCTATTTCCTAAACTGTTATTTAAAATAAAATATAGTAAAAGAAACCTAACATTGTTTTTTTAATACCTATTCAACGATACCCATCTAGACATACTTTGACGATTTTGGATTTTTAAATTTTGACAATATGGCGTCTGGTTGTGACAAAAGTTAATTTGGATTACTGTCATGTCTTTAGTCACTCGCCAGAATAAGACGAATCGATTGACGTAAGAATCATCAAAATCGGTCCACGCGTTTAGCCTCTAGAACGCCACATAGAAACATCCATACATATATAAATAAATATAATAAATAAATAAATAAATCCTGTGACGAACACACAGTGCCATCTAGCCCCGTGGTAAGCTGCTAAGCTTGTGTTACGGTGGCTAGACAACGGATATACTACTTATATTTATTTTTCTTTTGTAAATACATACATATTATACATAGAAATACGCCCAGACCAGAAACAAATATTTATTTTAAGCATAAATATTTGCACCCAGCGGGAATCGAACCCGCAACCTTCTGTATTGCAGCCAAGCGTTCGCCCGACGCGCCACAGAGGTCGTCCGATATATATATAGACCGATAAACACATTACCCTTCTTTGCGTCGCGCAGTCGGGTAAAAAAACATGATTTGTATATGGCAATGTCATCTAAATCTGTCATGAATGATCATGAGCCATAATTTTGAATCTCTTGTTGCGCTTGAGGCGATTTAAATAATTCGGTTTCTGTTGATTTACTTTTATATCTACGTATATCTACGTTGATTTACTTTTATATCTATAAAGACAAAAATAGCGGGTTCGCGCACCTGGAAAGAATATAAGATAACAACAATACTTTAAAGTTTTCAAATTGAACTACCGAAGTAGGTATAAGTACTTCCATCGTAGTAGGTACTTAATTCATCTAGAAGCAACTGCAAGCAAAAGCGGTACTAATCGCTTTATCTTTAACTTGCGTAAGTTACAACGTCATACGGAGATCTAATAAGATGTTCCATGGTGCTTGAATGAAGTTTGCAGTGCATATTGGTTTTTATAAGCGACAGCGACAAGTGACGCAGCCCATAGGCAACATTGCATTGCACAGTGGCGATACAATAGTTATTTACAATAGTTACAGATACAATAGTTTATTTTCTGGAAAAAAATTGGAGTGTATATAATTTGGTCTACGTATTTTTATTGAATGTAGGTATGGTTTATATTTAAAAGGTTGAAGAATTCAAAAGCGTTTTCCGTACGTAAAATAATATTCAGACCTTCAATATATTATTTTTTTGGTGTTGTCTTACTAGAGAGGACTCTTCGAAATACTTTCAAAATAATTAATTATTAGATAAAAGTTACAAACGTTTTAAAATATTAAAGTGTGAGCTTTACCTAATCAGTTATAATTGGAGTTTTCGTCGCTAAATCATTATGTGCCGTTAGTAAATGTTATTTAAACTGTGGCCTAGTTCTCTACGCCATCTCAAGTGGAAATCCATTGATATAAGGAATTATCTGACGTCTCGATTTAGGTTACCTACCATTCCGTTCTGTAAAGGAGTTCCTTTGAATATTTTTAAATGTTATTTGGGATGGTTTCATTTTTAGGGTTTCGTAGTCTTCAAGAAACCCTTATAGTTTCGTCATGTCCGTTCGTCCGTCCGCGGCTTTGCTCAGAGACGGTTAGTGGTAATAAGCTGAAATTCTGCATGAGTAGCTTCACGCAAAAAAAAGTGCAACAACTAAAAAACAAACCGTTTTTTAGGGTGCCTCCCCCATATTTTAAGTAACATGGGGTCGATTTATTTTTCTTGCTTTCCCTATCGTGTGGGGTATCGTTAGAGTTAAAGCTTTTTAAAATCATTGTGAGTTTCCTAAAACAATTTTTCATTTTGTTTAAGGGTTCCGTTTTCGAAATTTTGAGCTTTAAGTGTTTCAGAGTTTTAGTTTTTAGAGTTATGTGTGCCCCCCTCTCTAACAGCCAAACGTTTATACTTAGATACGTTATAAGTATTCACAATAATTGTAGTAAATATAATAAAGTTTAAAGGAAAAATTTCGTGTATTTCACTAATCGTAATCTCTGATATTTTTGAAAACTACGAAATCCTACACTGCGTGTGGCCGGACAAGGCACGCACTTGCCCAGTTTTTTTAATTTCTTCTGATTTTCCTTCAAAATCACATGCTGGAATCCACACTGATGAAAAATTGAGCATTGTTTGACTGCACCAAAAATCCATCAAACCGACCAAAATGTCGTACATTATTTATTAAAGGCTTTTATTTAACTTGCCCTGTTAGTATGGGACAAATCTTGCGAGTTAAAATTGGCCCACTTCCCGGTTACTGATTGAGCCAGATTCGAATGAGTTGAGTACTTAAACCTGTATTCGCCTCTTAATCAGCTACCGTGCTGACTAATTAAATTAGGTTGATTGATGAATCATTCGCCACCTACTAGGTACCCACACGCGGTCATCGATCGTTGTGGCATACATTCGATCCCATTTGGTCGATTGGAAAGCTTTAAAAGCCGATATATCTCTATTAGCCAATTGAGAAAAAGTTCGTGGTTCAAAACATAATTTTCGATGTTCGGTTTCGGTTCGATGTGTGGAAATTGAGCTGTATACAAAATTATGTTAAAAAAAAACTAACTCGTCGTTACTGTCATCTACTGTTTTAGAACCAAAATGCTACATTCGCAAAACATTGTATCTCAAAATACTATTGAATTTTTATAATGTTGAAATAAAACTCATTTAACGGTTTTTAATTTCCTTCTATTGATGCAATTGAAATAGAGGTAAGGGGGGGGTCTAATACCTAAAGGAATTAAAATCCAAGTTAACAATTACTACTTTATTCGTCCCAACTGACAGGGTACAGAAAAAAAATAAAGGGTACAAAATAAAAATATTAAGGGGACAAGCTGGCAGGCTTGGCTAGGACCTCTGACATTTGAGTAAACCTACTTAAAGTTAGTTCCTTAGAGTAAACAGGTAGGGGTACAGACTAAGTGCTGGACCGAACGGTATGCTTACGTTCTAAAAGTTTGACTAAATTTTAACACTCGCTTATAGGTTTAATGTGTGGGTTGACAAATCACTCTCAGGGTACAGACTAAGGCTGGCCCAAACAATCAACTTACAAACTAAAAGTGAGACTTAAGTTTAACATGTAGATCAACACCACGGTACGGGTACACATTTTACATATTAATACGCCATCCTTACGGACGTGAAATTGAATACACCTGAACAATAGTTCTTAGCACTTAAACAAAGATGCGGTTAACATACCTTACCATGAAGAAAAGTTGAAGTAGGTAAGTTTAAATATTTAGTGAAGTTAAAATAAAAAACCAGGTAACGCGAACTAAGTAAACCCCCACACGCCAGGCGCGCCGCCTGCGTTACTCCCTCACGCGACACCGCAGGGAAGCCAACGCGCTTCCTCTCCACCTCCACCACTCAGCTTGCCCGGTGAACCACGACGCCCTCCACGGCCTCCATGCCGCACCAGCACTACCTTCGGGCAGACTTCGCCCCCACTATACACCTCCTGAAGATAACACAACATAGTTACTTCAGTACTTATAAACTTTAAAATAAGACCGTAGGAAATTACAGTCTCAACGGGGAATGTACTTTGATGAATATCGACAATAGAACCGTCGACTGAACCCAAAACACACACGGGGATCTCCAACAAAACTCCTCAGAAAATAGAACAATATCACACTCTATACACTACTCAAGACTATGAAATTAAATCACCGGATGGATGGACTCGGACATTAATTTAGGAAAAAAGGAAGGTAATTACCGGAAGGGTCCTGGGAGTGTGGTTTCTCGGCCGGTGCCCACGCTTACGCGCGGCACGGCCCCTCTTCTCTCTTACCAGGGTATCCATCGCCAAAAAAAAGGGGAACTATTAGTTAAGTGATATAAAGGTTACATTAAGATGTGGATAGAAGGAGGTTACTTTTCACCTAGTTAGGGGTAAAAGGTGACTAAAATGGGACATGACGGGACCAACAATAATAATAATAATAATAATAATTGGAGACACGTGTCGGATTCGAAACGTTGCGACGCGGCGTCGGGAACGACGTAGGACCCTCTCGTCTGCTGAAATAAACGGGAACTTTAGAAAAACGTAGGACGCTTCCACGCGGTCGGTTCCTCAAGACAAGAAAATACGGCCAACTTACCGAATATCCTCCGCGAGTGCCACGGGCAATCCTCGCAGACTATCTCAACCGCCCAAAAAACACTCCAGCAAGTAAAATAATCGCAATTTCCTCTAAGTGCGGCTGCCACCTCAACGCTCAGACAGCCAACGCCCATCTATGAAATGGCGAAAGGAAGTCCTCCCTTCCACAGACAAAACTATCCTCCTCGTCCTACTCATTCACGTTCAGTCAACCAAAACAACTAATCTCGTCCGTGGATCGATTGGCCACTCAATGGACACAACACTCAAGCGGCATCGTATCCGTCAACGTCAGAACGTCGGAGCTGTCAAATGTCAGTGCGATCTGACATCCGTCAATCCCATCCATCCGTTTGTTTACAACTCGGGTTTACAATAAAAGCGAGGAATTGAATAACTTAAGATGTTTTCACCGTAATTCGGTGAGAAACAGTTTCAACACACTATGAGGATGCTACCTCGGTATAACGTGGTACTAGACACCCACCGATCCCGTCGGAAAAAGGTAATCTAACTTCACAAAAACTTACTACAAAAACAAGGTGTTACACAATGCCGATCCAATGTTTGGAAGCCTATCTTGGGCTCCTTTTACAAGGACGTTAATTTCTATACAAAGTCGCGAAAACATATGAAAAACTATTGATAGCTGTTGAAAGAAAAAACTGAATTTCGTGTCAAAAATGACACACCAGCAATGCATTTAGTGAAGATATAAAAAAAAACCTTCATAACAAATACAACATCAGTTTAAATAAATAAAATTTCCTAAAATCTGAGCTAAACAGACGTAACATGATAAAATGTAACAAAAGACTAATCATTTCTCAAATTGTCTATTAGTCTTTGGTTAATTTCACCTACAAAATTTCCCTTTATCAAAGTGTCCCGAAGGGTCTCGAGAAATAGGGTTACCAGTGCCAACCCTTGTTTAATGTCAATAAGTTGTATAACTAAATATATGTGCCTTGAGGATTTTAAACTAACAATTTGCAATAAATGTCTTTAAACTTCGAAAATTATTGAATTACTTAAGAGAAAAATGCGTCTATAATAAAAACGCTACACACTGCCGACGCAGTGACGCCGGTGGACGAATTGGTAAGTCGTTATTGGCGGATTGACTAGAGATGTGTCGTTGGTTCGAATCCCACTCAGGTTCGACCGTGCGTTGTCGTATTTTTCCTTTAAATTATTTATATGAACGCCCAGTGCAGGCTAAAACCAGCACACATAAAATGAAAATGGGTTATTTCTTACATATATTCACTTTAAAAATTCATTCTGTTTCTCAATTTAATTCCATGCTGCATTGCTTACAAAGCAGCATTACAAAACATTAAACTTTAAAAACCGTTTACAGCAATAATTCAATTTGAAAATTCTGTGTTTGAAAGAACATTTTTCCGAAGCTATTAAATCGTGCGAGGGCGGACAAAATAAGCCAATATTGCGGTGGACACCGCTAGAACAATGGCTTTCTGTCAGACGGACGGAGACAAATAGAGCAACTGTGAGGGCTTCTCTAGACTAGACACTTTATTTTTGCAAATTAGAGAGGAGGTAAATAAAAACAATTTTAATTAAAGATTTAAATGTATTAGAATGTATTCACAAAAACAAAAACAAAACCGGCCAAGTGCAAATGGGACTCGCGTACGAAGGATTCCGTACCATTATTGAAAAAAAAAACCGGCAAAAACACTTTTGTTGTATGTTAATTTTTGTTTTTAGTGTTTGTTGTTATAGCGGCAACAAAAATACATTATCTGTGAAAATTTCAACTGTCTAGCTATCACGGTTTTTCGAGAAATAGTTTGGTGGGTGACATGCAGACGGACCTCGATTCGGTAAGAACATAGCATGCGAAATGCCGGCGGACTGCTGGCGACGTGCAGGAGATGTGCGTTAATTCGTATTCTGTGAATGTTATTTTACTTAATTACTACTTAATTATTTAAATAGCTCCCCTTGTTCCTCAGCCAATCAGTATTTAAAGAAGTTATAGAATAGCTATTATTTTTACTCTTGCAACAAATCGACTTCTGCAATGCTCATGCATCCCTATTTTGCGTGGTCACGGCATCACGCTTGAACGGCTGAACCGATATCGATAATTCTTTTTTTGTTGTCTTTGTTATGATCAGGAGAAGGTTATTATGAAAGAAAAAATGCTGAACCGATTTTGATAAATATTACGCGGGTGAATCCGCGGGGTGCAGCTATAGTTTGTTATAAAAAAGGGCCCGACGTGTTTCAAAGGTCTGGGGCTCCATAGCACCATGATACTGGACTAGACGTATAGCTATCAGCAGATAAAAAGTCTGTAGTCTATAGAACAACCTGTAAACGGGCTGGGTTGCGTAAACAGAAATCCTCATTGCTCATTTAATACATCTTCATTCTAAAACCATCTACACACGGAGTTCATTGTGTGTGTTTCAGAAGAACTTGTTGATTCGCAGATGTATCTTCATTTAATTTTTGACGCTAAACATTTTAATTCAATATCCCACCTGAAACAAATCCTATCCTATCCTTTCCTACTAATATTATAAAGCTGAAAGTTTGTGAGTTATGTATATGTGTGTATGTGTGTTTGTTACTCAATCCCGTAAAAACCGCTGTACCGATTGCTATGAAACTTGGCATGTAGGTAGCTCGAGACCTGGAATAGCACATAGGTTACTTTTTATTCCGATAATCTCGCGGGAACGGAACTTACGCAGGTGAAACCGCGGGGCGCAGCTAGTAATTCTATAATCTACCTACAGGATACGGTTAGGTACCTATTCCATTTAATTTCTAAATATTTATAAGTGAAAAGTACTGAGATGAGTATTTCAAATTTTATATTACAAACCCTCTTGTTGGTTTGTTTCCTTGTATGCTTCATTATTCACTTCCTGCGTGTTTTGTACATTATCGTGGCAAAATAAATGTACAACAGTCTAAAACTTATTATATCACCTTTCGTAGTGGTTATTTGCGCTTGTTTACCGTTTGCTAATACCAATTTGACTCAGCTTGGCTTCTGGCGATGTCTCCAACGAACGAGGGTTTCAAAATACGCAACTTAGCCTTTTCAAGGCATTAGTCAGGGTTTCATTATTTTTATTAAATTCACTTGCTTGTTTAAACCCGTGATATTAATTACTAGCAGTGCACTGCGGTTTCACATGAATAAGTCCGGAATTTTGCGCCTTATTGTAAGCAAAATGCTGCTGATGATGATGAAGTAGGAACTCAAAAAGAAAAAAAAAGAAAAAAATTCTTATACCTATATCTCGCTACGTATACTCGTACAACAAACAAAACATTGTAAATCTCTTATTCGGGCATTATTCGGGTTACCTACTTTTAAAGCCAATTATTTAGATTACACAGGAAAATTCCGGCTGACCAATAAAAGCAATGAAACCGAATAAGGAAATTCAATTAGAAATAAGCAGCGAATCGTATAAAAACAGCGTTATTTTATTTGGGTAGCCGAAAGTAGACTTTATAGACTAAATTATCGGTGGATAATTTGGGTTCATTGACTGTGTTTTAATTTGAAAGCAAGCTAAAAGGAATAAGTAAACAATCGAATTCATTGCAATAAAACTTTTAACCGATTTAAATTTTCTAGTATGCTTTTGTCTATCATTAGGTAGTTACTAATATTATATTACTTATAAATATTCCCCCTTAGTATAAATGATGCTTAAAGATGCCCAAGTTAAGTGAAGTTGGTTTTTTCTCGGTTAACAACCTAGAAAAAGCCAACTGTAAGGTTTATTGTAAAACGCGAGTAAAACCCGGAATGTGTTTTATTTTATGATGTTTGTCTCAAACTCGTCTCTGTTTGTTAATTTCACAGTAAAAGACAAACGATACATAGTTATGCAGCTGTTAACCTGCGTTTAGAGGTAGGGGGTTTTTGTTTACCATCTTTACCATCATACCTACCATCTTTGCTTGAAGACCCATGTATTAGAACTATAGGAATTTTATTTAAAAATGAAAAATGTGTTACAAACCTTGTGTGTGTGAAAAATGTGTGTTGTGCATTATGTGCATATATATTATCTACTGCCGAGATCTACCGACAACACAATATATTATCATTTCCTTAAATTATTTGTCATCATATGTTAAAAGAAATAAAGTTTCTAACTATAATAAGTGATAATGGTTCTGCTACAAAAATCTTTTTAACGAATTTTCTGTTCTATTTTTCTCTAGCTACAGTGTGGGACAAACTGAAAATGTAAAAACGCTCTATTAAAAACTCACCGTCAGTTTTCGGAGTTGGTAAAATAGTTGAAAGCTTTATAATTTTATAAGGGTTAAGATACCTGTTAGTTTAATTTCAGCTTTTACAGCGTTTAAATGGCTACTCCAACCTTTGTTCGGAATGTAATAAGTAAGACAATTAAACGAATGGTATGCTAGGTGGCTATTTACTTCACTGGGATGTGTTGCAATGCGATGAATGTCGTACTGTCGTTAAAATTTCGGGGTTATTGCGTGGTATGGTATAGTGAAAAGACCCTGTTATATTACAAAGGCGTGTTCGCCCTATTATAGATTTAGAAAGTAACTAATTCGGTTTTTTTAAGTTGAAAAACATGAAAATTTAATGTTACAAATTTCTATTAAGTATAAATAGTTTAGCTTTAAGATGCTCTTTTATCGCGTGCATTCACTTGTAGTGTCAAATTACAGATTCGACTCACGAGGTACGTGCTCTATACAAGGTGTAACGGGATGCCCACTTAAGCCGAAAGAGGGTTGTTCTTAACGTCTAGGCGAACAACTTTTATTCTACGACGTTTGGATATTCGACTTTTAAGGTTGTATTGCACTGAAAACATCAGCCGCTTTTAAAAATAAAGGTAATTGGATCAGTCCCCTCGCGACCAAGATCATCATAACATGATCGAAACGTCGAGGTAAGAGAGTTAATAAATAATAATATGCGAATATGACCCGGGAAAAATAATTATAGGTTCAAATCGTGTGAGTTTAAAATGTTTATAAGGTAATTGGAGTTTTGATTGCAGTAGACTAAACTAAATGAAAAGAAAACATAAGGTCAGTGACCTCGAACTCTAAAAAACAGCTGATTTTCAAGTAAACTTTACTGTTAAAATTTTCGAAAACTACTATAAATATCAAAAAGTCGTACAAGAAAAGTTGTTCGCCTAGACGTCTAGAACAACCAACTTTCGGCTTAAATTGGCATCCCGTTACACATTGTATAATGTTCAAATCTGTAACGTTAGTAGCATAACACTCGAATACTCGTGGCGAGATATCATTTTATGTAGTTTTACATTAAAAAAAAATTGCTTTATATATTTAAACTTAAATATCTATCTCGGTCTATCATGCATGGATCATCCCTTATTTTCTCAGATTTGTTTTCTGAAACTCGGCTAATTTAATAGTATTTTCAATTCACACTACCCAGACTTTATTTCCGGCTGTAGATTGGGTACCTTGTATAAATTTACCCTTACTCTTCTAGACTACAGAACTTCGATCGGCCGATACCTACAAAGTTATAAATCTTACTTCTCACTATACTTTATTTGTTATTAATATTATGACGCGAAAGTTTGTATGCTGGCATGTGACTTTATTGCTTTTACACGCAAAAGCGACTGAACCGATTGTGATAAAACTTGGAATATAGGTAGCTGGAGATTTGGGATAATACATAGGCTACTTTTTATTCCATATTTTCGCAGGAACGGGACTTACGGGGGTGCTGCTAGTACTCCAATATGTTGGGAAACGATTGTGACACGTAAAACGGCGAGAATCAGAAGAAACTTACGAAAACCTTTGTCCTGTGTCAATTCATTGCCTACGTCCTAGCGACCAAGACTTTTGTAACATAGTCGAAACGTCGAGCTGAAATAAGAAAGTTTAATTACGCGATTACACTAGAAAAGCTACAGTTATAGCTAAAAGGTTTATGCGTTGCAAAGGTCTTTTTTAAACCAATTTCAAAACTAGGCGACAGGTGTCATTCTACTATTATTTACTATTGTTTTACTGTCATAAAATTTATCATCATTTTATTTATTATTTTACCCATGATAAGTCAAACAATACATTTTAATGGTTTCATTAAATCAATGAAAAATGATTTAAGAAACCTAATAACAATTTTTAAATACCTATTCAAAGATACCCCCCTCGACATATTTTTATATCACATATCTAAGAATCATTAGAAAAATGACCCAAATCTTTTGGCGGGAACGCATTGAGGAGATGTGGTGCTAAATTTTCATTTTTGTGAAACCTAGTTCAAATGAGTGCAAATTGTTTAATTTCGGGAGCACATTAATCAATTTAGTTTCGTGAAGGTGTACAAATGGAATGAAAGTGTAAATCGGTGCAAAACATGGACTTAGTGTTGTCTCCAAAGCTCCGTGAACAATCTTTGTAAATGGCCGCCGTGTTTACAAATGATTCCCTAGACTTGACTTTAACTATGACGACTTGACTGTTTCGATGCAAATAACTTGCATAATATATTAATAATACTTGACACTGACTAATTTCCTAATGGCCATAATTGGTTCACAACAGATAATAAATAAATAATACCTTAATTAAAGAAATCCATTAACTGGTTTGGAAGATACTAGTTGAGGAAGAATATTACAAACATACATACAATATAGGCGCGAAAAACATAGCCCTTTCCTTACAGCCGGGTAATTAAAAAAGTAACAGTTCTTTGCCCCACGGCCTCATGGTCTCTACTTTTACAATCTTCTATCCAAAATCTGCACAATGCCTTTCTCAACCCTTTCTGTCTCCGACAGCCTACATTTGTATCAGAGCGGAGTGATCGATAAATAAGTGACATATCGACGATTGATGTTTGGTGTCTGCGTATGCTTCAACGGTTGCCTGATTGAAAAGGACAAGAATTGAATCAGACGTGTTCTTAGAATTGTATCAGGTGGATACACATCTGTACTTTGTTGCAGGGACTGTATACCGGTGTGAATACCTGTACAATATTTTTATGTATGACGTTATACGATTATATTCCGGTACTCAAAAATATCAGTACAGATATTTTTTTTTGTTTTAAAAAACATAAATACAGATATTATTGATACTTCTATAATTAATAATGTATTCCGGTCATTCTAGATTTTCTTTATGTTTAAATTATTTATCGGTCACACACCTGGCCTTTTCATCTAATTTTAGATGGTTTATACAGTGCAAGCAACTTTTAATCCATGCTATTTTATGGCGCTGTAGTGCCCGGGACGTTGTTAGATGGAGTAGGCTTGCCCAGCACCTAAACCCCCCTCCCAGCCTAGTCAGCCATGTCCAGAGGAAAGAACTGGTCAATACGTCTGGAGCTAACTAAGCTGTGGGTTTCCTCACGATGTTTTCCTTCATCGTATGAGCGATGTTATTAACGCACATAACTTTTCCGCAAGGAAAAAGACATTGGTGCGCGGTAAGCCAGGATTCGAAACCACGACCTTCGGAATGAAAGTCGGGGTATCTACCACTAGACCAACACCGCTCAATTATTTATTTATTTATATTATATTTATTTATTTATCGGTACAGAAATTAAATAAGGGTTAAATAACTGTACTGGAAAATATAGGTACAGAAATTCCCACAGTACTTATACATATTTGAGTACGATATATTACTAGTCCAATAAAAGTACTTTTTACCTATTTGCACTTTCTAGGTAGGTATAAAAATTTGAGTACTGATATTTTTAAAATACTACTATGGTAAAGTTTTATACCGATATGCAGTCCCTGCTTTGTTGTATGTGAATGAAGTCTTCATACTTATATATTATCTATCCATCTATATATTCATCTATATCTATCCTTCCTACTAATATTATAAATCTGAAAGTTTGCAAGTATGTATGTATGTCTGTGAGTTTGTTACTCAATATAAGCAAAAACTACTAAACCGGTTACGGTGAAACTTGGAATATACGTAGCTGGAGATCTGGAATAACACATATTTTTTTACGCATATAGCGTAGTTTTTGCGTGAAAGAGTAACATTACTATTTGTTTTAATTTTATTTTTAGTTTTTAATAAAGTTCATGTCGCTTACTATCTACTAAATGACTCTAAACGAAGATTTTTATACCTATAAAATCAAAAATAACTTTTGCTAAATAATTGTGCTTATGATGTAGGTTGGCATGTCAAACAAGCACATCTCCTACACTCCTCTTTTCTTTATATTCATTGGCTACCTAGGGGAGATCCCCTTTGACGATAAGACCTTCAATTGTACCATTTAGATTTGAGTTTATGTTTTGTATAGGTAGGTACCCAAAGGTATTATGTGTATTGTGTGGACGTGAAGAACTGGTAAAAAAATGATTTTAAAAATTTAATTTTTTTCTTTCCGTACAGCGGTATGACTCACTCAAATGTTAGAGTTTCTATGTCACTCTAACAACAACGATAATCACTGAGACCAACTAACTGAAAGTGCCTTCGATACACGGAGGAACGTACTGAGAAAATGATTTTTTATCAATCACTCATCCAAGTAATGACCGCGTTAAGTGTTACTTAACACCCTCGATCATGTACGCTCCTCAAAAATCTTATAAAACTGTATCTTTTGTAATAGGATATTATCTAAATAAAGCATTTTTTTGTATAGATAAATTATTAAACAATAATAAGAAATCATTTATTTTAGGTAAAATACTTAGTATGTCAAAAGTTAAATTAGGTTAGATAACATTAAAACACCGCACCCTCGCATCATCAGCAACCTGAAAATATCATTGTTTAGCCGAAGGCTATATTAAAATAGTCTCCAAAAGATTTATTGGAACGGTTTTCCTTTCATAGCAAAAAAATCATTGACACTAGATATAGATGAAGTCGTTTACGGGTGAGGGCGCACTTTCCGCTTCGAAAAGAAATGGATAGTTTGCTTGCCGAGTTCACTTCTTAAGATATTCACATTCACGTTTGAGTTTTTAAGAATGTGATTTTAATTTAATTAATGATAGAATGTATTAACATAAACTATAGTTTACTAGCTGCGCCCCGCGGTTTCACCCGCTTAAGTCCAGTTCCCGCGGGAATATCGGTATAATAAAGTAGCCTATGTGTTAATCCAGATTCCCAGCTACCTATATTCCAAGTTTTATCGCAATCGGTTTAGTAGCACACATACACACATACTCACAAATTTTCAGCTTTATAATATTAGTAGGATGTTAGTTTGCTATAGTTTGTCACAAAACACTTTTGCTAAAGTTATGTGTTCAGAATAACTTAAGTATTATTAATTGTATTTCGTGTTATGGATAAAATAATAGTAGTTTATGCACCGAGGTACTAAAGTCCTGTCTTATATAGCGGGCGTCATATTGAATCCAAAGCGTACGAAGGACTCTAGAGGGTTAACTCCCGAGCGCAGCGAGGTTGTTAAAAACTTTACTCCTGAGCGAAGCGAAGGAGTTATGTACCTAGAGTCCTAAGTGAAGCGTGGGATTCAAGCGCCCAAGATAAAGACAGACTTGGTGAATAGGTGAATACCGAGGTGAATACTCTACTTTACACATCTACTGCGAGACAATAAAAGGGCTACAAAAATAAGCATTTAACTAACAACAAAAAAATAGATTAATGCAACGTATATGAAATATATTGACAGCTCTATATTAATTAAATTTAACAATGTTACATCAATATGACGAAACCACACATCGGCCTTAGCTGATGACAAAAAAAATGTTGGGGCTTTATACTAACCAAAACTTTTTGCTTTACCCGTCCGTCCGTAAAAATATAAAAAATTAGCCCAGTTTTTATTTTTTTATGTGTTTTGTCTAGGTGGCCAGTTCGAAATGGCCGTATGCTACCAGAACCTTAATTCCAAATTTAAATTACTTTATGCCCTAGGTGCATAATGAGCACTTTATGCTCTGGAATAAAGAGTCGCTTTACGTTGACCTTTTTGTCAAATAAAGTAACTTTGTAGAGCAGTAGGTGTGTAAATATGTTTTATTATATTACAGTGAATTAGATACGACGTTATCTGTCGATATATTTTGTATGTGTGTCGGTAAACGTATATACCGAGTTTTCATTGCAATTGGCCTTGAGTAACAGTTGTATGTAAATGACCCAGACTATTTATTTATGCTGGGTGTAGCACCCAAACTAAGAGAGAGCCAAGAGAGATTTCAAAACTTGGCAGGTAAATTAGATATTTATTTTATCGTTGTCGTTAAAATAAGGAAAAAATGTAGAAATCAATTCTCCAATAGCTCCAAAAATAACGCCTAAAATATTATTCCATCTTAAAAATCTAAATTGATTTTCCTTGTCCTCATTCATTTCAATTGACTCAAAGAAACCAGCATGACCGAGTGTCGACTCAGAGAAGTTGACCCTAAACATTTGATTGTGTGTATTCTCGTACCTATACCGAGAAAACCTTTTCATTAGATAGTACCGAATTGAATAATTTAGTTTTTTCTGTTAGTTTTGCGACTTTGTACTGTGTCTAATGGTTTTATCATTTAAGTTTGAAGACCTGTATGGCGCGTCGGGCGAACGCTTGGCTGCAATGCAGAATGTTGCGGGTTCGATTCCCGCTGAGTGCTAATATTTATGCTAAAAATAAATATTTGTATCTGGTCTGGGTATATTTCTATGTATAATCTATGTATTTACAAAAGAAAAATAAATATAAGTTGTATATCCGTTATCTAGTCACCGTAACACAAGCTTAGCAGCTTACCATGGGGCTAGATGGCGCTGTGTGTTGGTCACAGGATTTTATAATTATTTATTTATTTATTATTTATTTATTTAAGTTCCGTTCACGCGGAAATTCCCAAAAGCCTCAATAACACCATAATGACCAAATTCTATAAATTTCTAGTTTTTAGACTGTGCGTTGAAATAACTATCACAATGCGGTATGTTCACGATTTTGAGGATTATTTTTACTAAAGGTTTTCAAAACAATCTTAATTTGTACAGTTGTATAAAACTATAATATAGCACGGTGAAATTCTTAAGACTATTAATAGTTAACGACTATTGAAAAAATGTGTTTAGACTTTAGACAATGTGTCCAAGATCGTTGAACATCATGAAGGTCATCATTATCATCATCATCATCAGCCTATTGCAGTTCACAGCTGAACATAGGCATTCCACGTCACCTAGGTGACGTGCAATTAGAGAGGCCTATGTTCTATTGGATCTATTTTCGGTTTCTCGCATCCAGTTTGGTTCTTGAAGGTGAATAAACTAAAATAAAAATAGTAAAGCAAAGCAAAAAAAACGACTATTTTTTTATTTTCAATACACGCGGCGGACCCTATACTATACCAGAAACCACTAAAACTTGAATTTACCGACAGCAACAAAGAATGGTGTTCGTACCGAAACTTTCTGAAGCACCTAAATTTCTCTCCTGACAAATGACTCAAAATTATTTACCTACCCTTTACCAAACTTTCTTATAAACTCGCAGAGGCAAGTATTTTCAATAATAAATTTCTTCGTCGGTAATGAGCGCTGCTGCAAAGCTGGGCTTTGTTTTCTAGACGAATGTTCCTATTTCGTTTTTGTGTAAGTAGTCTTAGGTCGAAATCGCCCATTAGGTTATGGTACAGATATGAAAAAGTAATAAATGTTAACAACCTTTTTGAT
Organism: Idaea dimidiata; assembly: GCA_949358125.1. Classification (NCBI taxonomy): domain Eukaryota; kingdom Metazoa; phylum Arthropoda; class Insecta; order Lepidoptera; family Geometridae; genus Idaea; species Idaea dimidiata. The sequence goes on along the minus strand of OX442333.1, from coordinate 20,239,953 downwards.
GTATATTTTAAAGTACTTCTTATACTTGGATTACTATTTTGTTGAGAAATATATTTCAAAACGCACCCAACAGGACCTGAACCTGCATCTCTGGGGATCTAGCTCCTTTTTAAATTTGGCCAAAACTGCTTAAATAAATTCGCAGCTGCTCCGCTGTTTCCCCTTAACTACAACCTTGGAGTCTTCACGTCTAGAGTGAATAGGTATCTTCTAGGTATACATGCTACATCGTCGACCTCATCGTCGCTTCCCATCAGCGGCCCTAGCCAAAATTCTTATCGAATAACGAAAACGCCAATCGACAGATTTTTTGGATGAAATTGACATAAGCTCGCGAAAAATCAAGCGTGACCTTATGTTAATTTCATACAAAAAAAAATCTGTCGATTGGCGTTTTCGTTATTCGATAAGAATTTTGGCTAGGGCCGCTGATGGGAAGAATTTTGGCTAGGGCCGCAGGTCTGATGAGGTCAAAAGCTAGCTTATTAAGTATTAAAAAAATGTAAACAATTTCTAACTTAGTTTTAGTACGATTTTACGAGTTGTTCGGTGGGTCATAATCTGCTTTTAGTCATGTTCGATTTTAGTAATATTCTGTTCACTTATTTTTAGGTTACAATCACGTTGCTTTTATTATGTTAGCATTTCATATCAGCATCGCGTAAACCGAAAAACAATATAAAAAGCTGTTCCTAATAGTGTACTGTAATAATCGGTGAAAACCACAAAAAATAATGACACATCATATTCATCGAACCGTTCAGGCTACAGAAAGAAACAAACGAAAATTGGATACATATACATACACACGCTCGAAAAAACAAAACAGTCCTTTGTAATTCAGGTAAAAATAAGAATTGAGAATCTGCTTCTTTGGTTTTTGGAAATACGGTTTAAAATAGAATAATACAGACAGCACATAGTTTTTATCTTGTGTGGCCCGTGGTTTCACCCGCATCACTCTCTATTTTGTTTCATTCTCTAATTGTGTGTAATTTTTTCGCTGTTAATGCGTTAATGTTAATGTAAATGACATTGTTCCGTACATTTTGTGTGGTTTTAAGACTTCTCATTGTTTCGAAGCCTTAGGACATTTTAGACTAAAACATTTTTATTGTCTAAAATATGCTAAACACCTTTCGACATTTTATAGACAATCTACACTAAAATCTAGGGAACAATGTTACTTACAAACACGCTACAAACGAAAATATTTTAAAACATTGCGTCAGAAAATCAATAATTTTCGATAAATCTGAAAAGAAATTTCAGTTTAGCGCGTATATACCCGTTAAGGTATTTTGCACGCCTGCTTTAACAAGTCCAAACAAGATTTTAAAATCAAATGATGAAACCTAGTAGATGTATAATAATAATAATAATTGGCTTTTTCATCTAATTTTAGATGATTTATACAGCGCAAGCAACTTTTAATCCTTGCTATTTTAAGACGCTGTAGTGCCTGGGACATTGTCAGGTGGAGTAGGCTTGCCCAGCACCTATACCACCCTCCCAGCCTAGTCAACCACGTCCAGAGAAAAGAACTGGTCAATACGTCTGGAGCTAACTAAGCCGTGGGTTTCCTTACTATGTTTTCCTTCAGCGTATGAGCGATGTTATTAACGCACATAACTTTTCCGCAAGAAAAAAGACATTGGTGCGCGGTAAGCCGGGATTCGAAACCACGACCTTCGGAATTAAAGTCGGGGTATCTAGGACTAGACCAACACCACAGTAGATAGATATAGTATATCTTTTTTATAAACACCTCAAGCGCCGCATCGGATATACTCGTAGTGTTAGGAATCCGGAACAAGTACCGAATTAAATTCTGCTCATGTTCAAATAACTGACGGTAAATAGGAAACCGGTAAGAAATCAATACTCCTACAGAATCGGTAAATATAACCTTATCCTTTTATGAAAGACTAGCAGCGCCCGCGGTTTCACTCGCGTAAGTCCCGTTCCCGCCGCCGCGCACGCTTTAATTCAGCGCACACGACAGAAGTTCTGTAAAGGGGCAATTCTTTCCCGTTTTTTTTCAACATTTTGCATGGATATTCTGCTTCTATTGATCGTAGCGTAATGTTACATAGCCTATTACCCTTCTAATTTTTTTTTCGAACTAAAAGTTCCTGCGATTATTGCGTTCAAACAAACAAACTCTTCAGCACTTTATTTACCGGGTTTAATCGCGTTTTATTCATGATTTTTAAACGACCGAGTCAACCTTGAAAAAGTCAACTTAAAAGTTGGCAAAAGCTCGGAGAAGGTAGAAGAACTTAAACTCTTCAGCTATATTAGGCATAGTAATTAATTAGTATATATATATATTAGTGTAGATTATTTTCTGTTTTATGAGAATGGAGATAGAACATTTTCTCTACTATGTTGTCAACGAAATAGCACAAATAGTGTGATTTTAATAACACATCCTTTGGCAGTCGTGTAAAAAGTGTGAAATAACACATTGTAAAAGTATCCTTAACCTAATTTTGTCTTATGTTTTCGCGATTTGCATATAACATACCTAATATTTACCGGGTTTTACTTGCGTTTTTTTTATAACGGCAATCTTACTTCAGTTTTCTCGATGCTGAAATTTAACCCATTAGCAACTTGCAATTAACTTAGATTATAATATTAAATGAAATAAACAGGTTTTAATGGTTATTTAGGTAACCAATTATTATTGTGTAACAACAGCTAGTTTTTTCATTGAAAGCTAAACTGTTTCTGCCAATCTATCAACAATCGAATAAGATTTCTTCCTTGCAAACAACAAAATGATTGATTGCAATCCAAGTCTGGACAATTTTCCCAAACACTTAACAACCCAAACAAATAAACAGTTTCCATTCCAAAACGTATTTGGGTTAAGAGTTGTTATCATAAAAAACAACCACAATGGGGGCTTTTACGCTTTACAGAAATCGAAATGAATAATGACGTTTCTGAAAAATACCCTGTGAAAATGATAAATTGCTTTATAATTTCCCTTGGCTACCGTTTTTAATCGCCATGATGTGCTTTTTATACAATTTACAGAAAGACCTTTATAGGTCTGAAATATAATGTGTAATAATCCCATTGCTAGGGTTAAACATAAATACATTTTAGCTTCTTTACGTATCTATCTATATACATTTAAAATTTAAAAAGTCCTGACTGACGCAGAGCTCAAACCCTTAGGAACATGGAATTTGAAAAGTGTGTTCTTTGTCGTAAACCTTATTATTAAGAGGCCGTAGTAGGTTAATAGGTTTTAAGTTTTGTTTGTTTTCTTTGTAGGGTAGACTGAGTACGGTTGAAACAGGGGTCGTTTGAAACCACTCGAATATCTTACAAACCGTTAGTGGAACAGAGGAGGTTCCAAGGGGAGAAAGAAGGGGACGGCCCGCGTGAGCACGAGTCTTATTGTTGCGTCGCTTTTCGCGCGTTCTGGTTGTTTTTAGGGGACCCTATTGTATTTTTCCAACCAAAAGTAAGTATTTTTACTCCAACAGTTTTTCAATTATTTTCGTTTCTATTTGAGTGACGGTATTGATTGCGTGCTTGTGTGTATTATGAAGCTTGTAGAATATAACACTGGAACTGGTTTTTAAATATTATTCTTGTAACAAAAAATATCACGACCTTATATTTAAAATAGGCACTGGGTACACTTGAAACGATTTTTATGGGTACAGTTGAAACATTTTATTGATTCCTTTTTGATAATTTTAGATAGTATAATAACATATATGAAAGGTTTTGAATGTACAAATAGACATGTTAATTCGTAGAGACACTTATGAAGAGGTGAAATCAGGAAATTAATTGTGAAAAATGGCAAAAAATAATAATTTAATAATTTTCCGCTCCATAGACACATTCGAATGAAAGGAAACCTCCGTTATGTTTGGGTCATTTGGTTTAAAAAACAGTTATAATGCTTTTTGTTTTGTTTATTTTGTTATCTTGCATTAAAACAATGTTAAGTAGATTTTAACTAAGATTTAATAATTTGATAGTCAGAAGTACTTAAAGTATTGAAGACTGTGTTTTTTAACCGAAAATCTCCTTAATTATTCTATTCGTTAGATTAATATTCATTAAAACCTTATATAACAACGTAATTTGTATCATTTATATGACCCTAAACTGACCCTAATCACTGTTTCAACCGCCCCTGGGTTGGGGACGATTGAAACAAATTTTACTATTTTTTTAAATAGAGCTATTATTAAAAATATTATACATAGAACTAAACTTATCATATCCATTAGTAGACAAAACCCTGAAGTTTAATTTAACATAAATTTTGCAACGTTTAATTAAGAAATAGTAGAACCATGAACAAAATAAGTGAAATTGTTTCAACCGTACTCAGTCTACCCTATGTATTTGTATTTGGTGTGTATAATAAAGAATGTATTCATGCATTTAATACGCTAGAACTGATGTTTCTAGGGTGAATAACTACATAAGTTATTTGAAATAAAAGTTTTTGAAACCATATTTATTAAAGTCGAGGATATTTACTAACAAGTGAATGTCGTGAAAACACGATTCCTGTAAATTTTCTTAATAGAAAAAAAATCCAAACTTTCCTCTAAATTGTACAAATATGTGATATTACTCAGTCAATATTGTACGAAAACTAATAAAACTTTGTATAAGAACTGAACTTAGCTCAATACAGGCAGTGAATGTTTTGAATTTCAATATTAACGTTTAGTTATCTTGAAACTAGCAATTGTTTGATTTTACGCATTAAAATTTTGCATAGTCGCAAATTTTGCATCTTACGTCCTTCACTTACACATCTGAAATTCGCTAGCCTTATCCCAGTCACGCTATTAGGGTTATATAGGCCCTTAACAGGAGAGGAATAGGGTCGGAGTAGTAAGAACATGCTTTGTCTTTTTCCGTGACAAGAGCTGTAAAAGTTGACACACAGAAACAAAAGCGGAATAACTATTCCGACCATATTTCCCTTATTATTAATAAGGCTAATAGGTATTGAATAAAATAAAAAGAAGTTAGTAATCGGAGCTGGTCATTAAAATAAAATAACTGCAAAAAGTACCTAAACGATGTGGTACTGGAACGGTCCTGTTCAGTCCTATTCATAGGAACTTACTCTTTCCTACCCTAATAAATAGAAGTTAGTATAACAGAAAACCAAGGGTTGACACGACATTTTATTGAAATCCACTCCATTAAGGCTTTTATTTGCTGAAAGGAAGCTGATTTTTCGCGAACTTTCTAATGTAATTGGAGATACAGTGGATATTTTCCCTTATGAAAACCTTTTTTACCCGACTGCGCTGTTCTGTTATGTTTTTGTATGTTTATGTTGTACTTACTTTTTATACTAAACCTTTTATTCACTTTAAACTAATAAATAAAGCATAGGCAGAAGGCTTGCTTAGCGACTAGAGGATATAGCGAGTCACACTAGACAGTTCGCGACCGGCCGCACTGAGCGCATGGCGCCTAGCTGTGTATCTTGTCAGAATGCAGGCCACCACTAGGTCTAGAAGCGAAACAAGCCGCCTGCCTATGTGGTTGCAGCCAGTCTCTAAATTTTCAGGTCGCCTAAAAGCCTCTACAAAGGAAAAAAAATACACAACTACAATAATAAAATTTCATAAAAGGTTAACTGTCGTGAAAAGCTTATGTTTTGATGAACCAATCGAGCAAATTTTACGACAATTCAAGCTGAAAATACTTGGTAAGAAAACCATAAAGAGAACAAATGTTAAAAGTCGCCCACAAAATATTTCAGACGCTCGAGTTGCGATCCGCGAGGCGTAGCGATATTAAATTCTTTTCCATCGACGACGCAGGTCACTTAAAGCAAATAATTCTTGACGTCAATCCTGATATTAACAGTATATCGAAAAATAAAACTAAGTAAAACGAAAACAAACTTATTATTTATAGTTAACAATAGACTCTTAAAACTGAAAAACCTTTTTTGAAAAAAGGTCAACTCGACAGCTCGTACACGTCCTACAAAGGCCATGAGGGATTCCAACAAAAGAACGTGCGAAAAAAGCTAATTGTTAAATTAAGATTTATAGTAGTAAAAGGAAATTTCAGTTTAATCAGACGACTTTATTGTCCTCTCATTGTGGATGGTATAATGCACGAGGAAGTCATTGTTCGTGCAAAACAGATCGGGTTGCATTCTGCAGTTTGTAAATTCCTGCTTGGTGCAATTTGGCATAACGCCCGCTTTCGGGCTATTGTTCTTACCGAAAACGAGAACCAATGTCATAACAGAAGATTTAATAGGAACTAGTCCAACAGATGCTGGGATGATAACTTGCCAAATATCAATTGATTTATAAACACCTTCCAGAAATTGCTCTCAGTTATGTAGACCTTCGAATATTTTAAATTAATTTTAGCATTTTTCTCATCTAGCGCAAATTAAAACAAGAATATTGCCGGATTGTATTTTAGTAACATTTGCTTACCAACGAAATAATTGACTATTACAAAATACTAGCTACATCCCGCGGTTTCAACCGCGTAAGTGCCAACCTCGCGGAAAATCGCGATAAAAACCCATGTTAAAAAGAAGCCAGTGCCTAAAACTAATAAATAAATATTTCTTCTTTAAAATACTAGTACAGATAGACGTATTAGGTGGTTGGACATTATGTTGGCATCGCAGTCTGCAAAGACCAAAGTAACTTAAAAAAAAAACAAGAAAGTTTGTCATCTATAAAAATGGCTAAACTCTCTTGAAATCTTGCAAATTGAAGAAAACAATACCAATGAAGATAAACTAGCACTTTTTCCTAACCACAATTTTCACAAAAGCACTATTCTAGTAGTTTTTGCTTTCCGGCACCCCGGGTTTCAATGCACTCTTATCTGCAAGTTTCAGCGGAGATTTATTATTGCCCGGGGAATTCAACTAGCAGAGTTTTACAGAAAATCTATTAGAAAACTACGAAAATTAATTGATATTTCTATACCTATTTAATAATGTCCAGAGAAAAGAACTGTACAATACGTCTCAAGCTAACTAAGCCGTGGGTTTCCTCACAATGTTTTCCTTCACCGTGTGAGCGATTTTATTGACGCACATAACTTTTCCGCAAGGAAAAATACATCGGTGCGCGGTCAGCCGGGATTCGAAACCGCGAACTTCGGAATGAAAGTCGGGACTTCTACCACTAGACCAACATCTCTCTAACTAGGCTGGGAGGGTGGTATAGGTGACCACCCAACAGTGTCCCGGGCACTACAGCGCCATAAAATAGCATGGATTAAAAGTTGCTTGCAGCTGTATAAATCATCTAAAAATTAGATGAAAAAGGCTAATTAATATTTAATAGCATTTTGTTTAAAATATGTAAGTACTCCTTTTGGCAAAGAAGTTAAAGTTGTTCAATGGACAAAACTTTAAAATTGCTAACGTGGAATATTAAAACTGAATAATGTCTAAGACTTTTTATGCTCACCCTTACCCACCATGCACTTAAAAACCAGATATATTAAAAAAATAACATCGTTGTTTCATTCCACAGTAAAATCTGGAGAGCTACTATTTTAATCACAGGAAAGTACCACCTAGTCTCGTCAGAATCTAATTTGCAGACCGCTCGAAATTAAAATGCAAATAATTCTGATCTCTCACTTCCTTTGTCTGTATAAACCGAAGAAGTTAACTAGGAACCTGACTGAAATAGAAATAATACGATAAAAAAAAGCAAAATGGGGAAAAATTATAGCCTGGAGTCCGGTATATCTTGTATAGCCCAGAGGAACTCATTGGCCTAGTTGCACCAGCCGATTTTTAATGGTTGTGCGATTAAGCAATGCTTGGCGCAGTCATATTTGAGTGAAATAGTCTCATCTCTTTTAGCTTCTATGTGCTATTTGACTTTAGACTTATAAAGTGAGTTTCAAACAACGGGTCTCTACCTAAACGTATATTTGTTAGAAATTTTGGGAAAGCAAAGTGCATCATAGTTTTATGGTTGAATTTATTTAAACAGTATATATCAATCAAGATTTTTTACTCTGTTTCCTCGTAAGTGTGTTAAAAAACGTTGTACGTTGCATATTAAACACACTCGATTCTATGCACACAATACGCTCATATCCGGAATGCATACAAAGGATACCTACTTTTATCCCGGTATTCCCACAAATCTACGCAAGTAAACGTTTGCTTCACGTTTTGTCACTGCTGGAGTCTCAAGTTAACTTCTGCAAGCTTGAAATGAAAACGTTTCGGTGATTTTTTCAGCAATTCTGTACACGTCGTGCCCGTTGGCTGCAGGTGACGTCCTGTACAAATAAATAAACGGCCTATTTCTTTAAGCTGTGAAAAAGTTAAATTATTGCGGCGAGATGAATATTGCTGCCACAGCTACCTACTGTTAATTTAAATCGTAAATTAATGGAATTTATTCGAGAAAACGTGTTGATAATTGAACTAATTGCTAGCCTGTTTCTTTGGCGTCAATTATCAATAAACGTTGAATTACTTGGTATATTTAAATGTTAAGATCACATTGTTTGGATGATTTTATCGTGTATTAATTTATATTTATATATATAAGAAATAAATAAATAAATAAATAAATAAATAAATAAATAAATAAGCTTATAAAGGTTCTCCCCACCGCAAGCATTCGCAGTTACACATTCGAGTATTAAATACAGCGCGCAATTTGTTAGTCGAATCTATAATGTTACATTACAAGTGAATGCTCGCAGTGAGGGAGCTTCTTAACACTTTGAAATCCATATTCAATACCATAACACAAATTAATTAAATTTTGTATTTAACGTAAAGAAACCTTGAATGTTTACAATTTGTTTACGTCAGTGACGTCACGTCCTAGCCGTTACTTTTTAACCGTTTTGGCGCAAAATTAAAATATAATATGTTTTGTTTTTTACTAACACAGAATTTATTTATTAGTAGGGGACTATTTATAGTAGGGACTTATTTATTTATTTGCGATTATTTGCAATTTAACGTAAGTATAATTTTGCCTCAGGATTTTGCATTATAAAACACACTACTAATGACAATAATGACGTTATTGAATAAAACGCGAGTAAAACCCGGTAAATATTGTGTTTTATTAACGTTAGTAGTCACAAAATTATATCAAGCACTACGGCGCTTTACGACTTTACACTGACGCTTAATAACCCAAATACGTTTGTATACAAGGGCTTTGACTCAACAATATCACAGGCAATATCCTCGCCGAAATGCGTCTACAGAACACTTTACACGGTGTCAGGCACGGCGCCTGTGTAAATAGAAATGTCCAGTACCTAACGTCAGCCGATTGCAAACTGAAACCGGGGTACAGAACACAAACGCTGGGAATGAAACCAGGGAACGGTATCTATCTATCCTAAGTGTATAGATGATTTTAATATGGGTGTGAGTATTGGATAGTATCACACTAGTTATAAAGATTATATCGAATCACAATATTTACCGGGTTTTACTTGCGTAACATTTGTTTTATTAAAATGTAGAATCGCGAAAACATACACAAAACTAGTAATAAAGACCTTGAAAAACTAAAGACATTCCGGGAACGGTATCTATCTATTTTAAGTGTATAGATGATTTTATTATGGGTTTGGATATTGGTTAGTTTCACACTAGTAATAAATAAATAAATAAAATAAATAAATCCTGTGACGAACACATAGCGCCATCTAGCCCCGTGGTAAGCTGCTAAGCTTGTGTTACGGTGACTAGACAACGGATATACTACTTATATTTATTTTTCTTTTGTAAATACATATATTATACATAGAAATACGCCCAGACCAGATACAAATATTTATTTTTATTGTTATCTACAGATGATTTGCGCTTGTTTCTGGCATGATATCAAGCCAGATATAAGCGCATATATAGTATTAGTAGTAGTAAGTATATATACTATATAGTATTTATATAGTAGGTAGGTATTGTAGGTCGTTCCAATTGTGTACTGAAATTAACGCATTCAGTATATTTCCTACGTAAACCGTACGCTCCCATCTCGTACCTTACGTTAATTTTGCCTACATAAAAATATGCCCTTCAAAAGCTGTTCATTAAATTCAGGAACATTATTTGTAGATAATAACATCGTCCAATAACTTTTTAAGTTTATGGATGTCGATTTACAATCTACATCACGCTACGAGGTACAGTCATTGACAAACGTAAGATTAGACAAAATTTAGTACAATCAATGAAATTAAAATTCCTTTACAACAATTTGTAAATTTTGATACTAGCTGTAGCCTATAGAGTAGCTAACTCTTACAGCAGGTACAGAGAGGTATAATACGTTTGAACCAATGTATAAAACTGTGCCAAATGAATAATGCCTATGTCTAGGGGTGAAGATTATACCTAGTTTAATTGAGTAGGTAGTAGTAAATCCGTATATTCTTTGTAAGCTGTAATCATTATAATTCGAAATTAAATTAGATTTTTCATTAATTCTGCTTTTGATTATAACAAGGTTAAATTACTTATCTACTAGGCTATAATTTACCCTCAGACTATTTAACAATTTCGAAATGATTTAGTTTAAGAGTATAGCTTAAAAAGATTAGTATTGTATTGTTAGTTTAGGCGAGTGTATCTTTTGTCAGAGACTGTATTTACATTAATAGCTACAATAATAGCCACTTTAGTGTTATTGGCGCTGCCAACGAAAAGTATAACTTTTAACGTCTGCTTTTACGAGTATATCATGAACCGAAGTATATCGTGTCAAATTCAATGTTACAAAATACCCAGTCAATACGGGTTACAATGGTTTTTTATTGCAGGACCTTAATCGCCCTGCTAATGAAATAAATTTTCTAATTATTAAATCCCCGACTACTTTAAAAAGCTTCAGATTAAAAAAAACTTTTTTAAAATAGGTTTTTTTGATACATATTTGAAGTTAATTTTATTAATTTAGTTTTTATTAGCAGAACCATTAGACCCTACGATTAGAAACCATGATAACTCCAAATATTGTTATTGTTTGATATCATTTTAGGGTATTCGCGAGAAATATGAATTTGTCTCCTAATTGGATTGCTAGGCGTTTAGTATTAAGTGGCCCATTTATTTAACTAAGTCTCTGAGTATTGTTTTCAGTAATAATTCATTATTTTAGTTGATTATTTTGGGAATGGATCTATTGAATTGGGAACAGATGGACAATTGGCGGTGCTCCGAATTAAATTAATTACCCTTTAGAAATTATAGTTCCATTTTTATTAAAAATGATATTTTTTTATAAATATATTTCTAGAAATACAAGCGCAGGAGGTTACTTGTAAATGATATATATATATATTTAAAATTGTATATGGTATCATACTTACTTTGTTTTCACACGCTAACGACGCGACGCAAGGAAGCTCGTATTTTCCAGTGTTCCTGACGTGTGTGCTGACGCGAGTAATCTAGGAGCAGAGCAAGGTAGGTCCTGTCCGTTTTTCTGACTTTACTCGTGAAAAATAGAAAAATTGAATTTTTATTAAACCATCAAGAATAGAAGAGAAACATCGTCTAATAATTTCGAAACAAATCAATCTTGTAAAGCAATTAATTTTGATCTGTTTCGAATATTTTTATTTTCCGGTAAACGTTGCACACATGCATGTCTCTTTAATAAATTACAGATGAGGCTGGTTTGCAACTCTTCTGTACATTCTGTTCTATTAGGGTAGGGTGGTCTAAGACTACGCGGTCGTTAAGACTGCGCATGACTCATACCTCAAAAACAGAGTGACGTTCGTAGCTAACTTCAGTGTTGTTTCGAAGTGTCTAAACACCTGTTGTTGTCCCCGAAAAATTATAAGATTACAGTGAAAATACGCGATCCTAGGTAAGTTGAAAGTTTTTATCACAGTTTGATGTAATTTTTCTTCAATTTGAATGCATTGTAACTCACTAGTTTTAACTACATCGAAAGTTATAAAGTTTGTTTTGGTTGACAAATTTATCGGGAAGAATGTGAAGGTAGAGTTAGTACAAGTTATTTTGCAGAGATGGCGACACGGGTATTAATAGCAGAAATGGAACGATTGTATAAGACTGCGCATGATACGGATTTGCAAGAATGCGCGCGCAGTCTTACACAAAATTTAAAAAAAAATAAATATGTTGTACCTGCGGCGCTATGGGGAAAACTCATTAAGAGGAGGTATTTGTCCAGCAGACTCTAACACAAAAACACCAACAATTGCAATAAGTGATGATGGAATTGTGAATCAACCAGACTCAGCTGAAGGATTAACTGAAATGCCAGCAAGTGACGCTGTAGTTACCCCAAAAGCTACTAAGATATTGGACCAACATAATCAGCAACCAGGCGAGCAAAAATATCACTAAAAACACCGATACCACATCATCTCCACAAGCACTTGTTAAATTATCTGATATTTTTCCTTTACCAAGGTTTTAAGTTACCAAAAAACATAAAAGATCCGAAATAATTAGTAGTTCTCCGTATAAAAATGAACTAACACGTAAAATAGAAGAAAATTCAAAACCTGCCGTAAAAGCACGAGGTAGCTGAAAGTCTAGCCACAAAAATATTAAAAGCTTAAACCAAAGACGACAAAAAATACTGTAATTAAAACTAAACAAAAACCTAGTTCTAAGAAAACTTGGAAATGTCGCTGTGGAGAAATTTATAAAGAACCAATACTTGAAGATTGGATTGAATGTCTTATTTGTAAGGAGAGGTGGCATGAGAAATGCACAGCATATTCAGATGGCATGGCTTTCATATGCGATGCATGTCCAAATTAGCATTTATTATTAACTGCGTAGTCTTAAACTACCCGCGCATTCTTACAAACTTTACTGCGCAATCTTACAGTACCGGTTGTGTAGGAATGCGCATTTTCCATTTTTTAAATTTGTTCCTATATCTCAAAAACTATAGTTCCTATGAATAAGTGTCTTTGTAATAATATTCCTTAATGTATAAGGCATAAAACTAATTAAACATTGTTTCCTAATTTTAAACGATTTTTATTTTATAGCTTTTGATACATTAAGTGCGCAATCTTAGACCACCCTACCCTATTTGTACTTTGTAGCTGAACGTGACGTCTATCATACTAACGAATAGTCACAAAATACGTCAAAATAGTAGTGCATTTTCATCTTGTGCCACTCGTGCGGCGCGGCAGTACGGCTACTATGGCCGACCACCCAGCAGTGACGATGCGGTCCAAAATGCAGCATAAACCTCTGCGTATCTGCTCACTTTAATTGAGGATCACCGAGAAGTTCATACATATTAAATTCACGTTTTCTAATTTAAAATTCATCCTTACCATCCAGACTTTTATCAAATATCTAAAATCTCAATAAACTTTCACAATTTTTATAGCAAAATCAACACCGCAGGTGTTTACTTCCTCTTCTTCTTGAAAAGATGTATCTCAGTGAATTAATGAATTGACGAAAATTCAATCCGGAAATAGTCTAAATTGCCGTGGTTTTCATCGTATCGCAAATGTAGTAATAGGACACTATACAGTTGTATGGAAACGTATTTCTGCATTTAATATTACTGAATAATATTTTGTTGATATTAATGCTTTTAGATTTGCATGATCTTTGTGCTAGTTATGCTAATAAATGCGAAAGTGTGTTTGTTACTGAAATTTGATAGCTAGAGTCTTCGAATAAAATACTTTGTGCTACAATTCTACCTACATATTTACAAAATGTGTGTGTGTACTTACCTATAGTTCGTCTTCGCAAAAAAGATAACTAAGCCAATTTCGACGGTATGTGAAAATTATTGTAAACTATTTGCGTGCTGCGATTCCACTCGCGTAAGTTCCATTCCAGCAGGGAATTCGGGATAAAAAGTAGCCTATCTGGTACTCTAGGTCTCCAGCTATCTATATTTTAAGTTCGCAATCGGTTCAGTGGTTTTTTCGTGAAAGAGTAATAAAGTTACATACAAACTTTATAATATTACTAGGAATAGGGTATGTGCTTAGCTACATTTTGTGTCAATATTCAAACGTAATTTGAATTATTAAAAAATAAATAAAAATTGCACGACATTACACACAGAGCAATCTAGCCCCAAACTAAACACTAAGGTTGTACTATAAGTACTAGACAACGGATATACATATTGTACTTTTTGTTGTAAATACATATATATTATACACAGGAAGACATCCAGACCAGATATAACTATTAATTTTTAAGCATATTTTCACCCGGCGGGAATCGAACCCGCAGTAATCTACATTGCAGTCGGGCCTTCGCCCGACGCGCCTCAAAGACCGTCAATAATTAAAAACAAACTCTCAACACTTTTCCTTAATTCGGTAGACAAAAATAAAACTGAGTTCTAAAAGAAAGTACTATATCTACTTATCTTCAAGAAACATGGTCGGAATATTCTTAGTAATAATTGTCGTCATTTTTTATCCTAATAAAATTCATACAAGACACCTAACATATTATTATACCAACGCAATAATTCACTCTGCGGATGTTTTATGAAAAAAGTATATACTCACTTATTTATGAGTTTCTGAAACAGCACTTAAATTGTTTCGTATCGATTTTACGTCCCGACTTCTACCTCAGGTGTTTCTACGAACAACAAATATTATCTTGACAGTTTATTGGCACGGACTTCGATTGTTTTGTTTAATTAAAACGTCTTCATTGCGTTTTAGATGAGTTTTTCGAGACAGATTTTCTGCGGATATCCTACCTCAAGATTCAAACTAGCTGGCGTTTTATTTTTAGATAAGATATTTTATTGTTATAAATGAGTAAATTTATTTATTTAAAACTTTTATCCGTAATTATGTTAGTAGGTATCACTTATAAAAACTAGTGGTTAGTAAAACAAAATATTGGGACAAAACGTAGATGCTAACAATTAAAATACCTAAATGAAATTTAATGCCATTATGAATTCTATTGAAGTTCCAATTTTCACTTTCCTTGCACACGTCACATAAGAATGTGAGAATAACCCAGGGCCTAATTCTGTAAAAAAAGAACTTGGTAGCTCCGCTGTAGACTCCAATCAACTTTTCTAAAACTAAGTGCAAATTTGGTTTAAGCCTGTAAATTTAAATAAGCTAACTACAACATACAAATCAACACTTTTCTCTACAGGCTTTACTAGGTTTGTGCCAGTTCATTTGAACCTTCTGGGGAACCGTGTGGATGTCGTGAAGATACAACACGATTTTTCTTACAGAATTTGGCCCTTCAAGCTTTAACTCAATCGCGTGTGTCACACAATCAATTTAGCAATTATTGTCAGAAATACAAAAACGGTTCCTCATTGAAATTGTTTCGAAACGTTTGTTTAGTTGAACCGATTATTATTAAAGGATGGAAACTGATCTATGTTGGAAAACCACGTAGGGGTGAAACGAATAAGACCTTTATATATTTTAGGGCTGATGGTTCAAATCCCTAGATAGAGATATCTGACAAATAAAATGTATTACCACCGAATAAAAAACGTCACTATGATATCTATACTTATAATAAAATAAAGGAAGAGAGTTTGACAATAAAATAAAACTAAATTTCATCATCATCATCAGCCGGTTGCAGTCCACTGCTGGACATAGGCCTCTCCAATGTCTATTTCTGCACGCCACCAAAATCTATTTTCTATTTTCTTTTATCTATATTTACAAGACCAAAATTTAAAGACTTTATATTATAGATATCTATTATCCGTAGAATGAATATTTGAATAATCAGAACTAAGAGGTATAAAAAAAACAACTACATATTTTCATGACGACACTGCGTTTAGTGCATTTTATTTGATTTTACACATAATTTATTTGCGTCTCTCAGATGACACATTGTTTAACAATACTCAAAACAATTTTAACTATAACTACCTTTAAAAAATGTGTATATTTATATCACATAGTGTATGCTTTTGATTTTTTTATTACAATTTAAATGGATATTTTACGTTTTCGAATTAGGTACTTCAATTTAAATTTTTACTTGTTATGTCTACTCGGTTATATTTTAATCACGTGAAGTGATTAAATTTTATAATAACTATTTAGGTGTAACTTAAGTAAAGTGAGTTCAAATGGAAGAATACATACATATAGGTAGAGATAACGTTCAATCAACATCTAAACACCCGAAATTAATAGCAAATTAATATCTGACGTATTTGTTTTAAAACCACGTCAAATATCGTTCTTAAGCCGGGTCCAGATATGTATCATTGCCCGATCCGATCACCGTATCCATATCAGCGTATCACGTATCAAGTTGTGGACGCGCCGTTTTGCTCCGTATCGTACAATAGTATTTGTATCACCTTTGATGATCGATGAAAAACTGAGACGACATGGGACGTGCCGTATCATAATGGCGTATCGAGGTCGCGTATCATCACCTGTTTACATACGCGATTATAATACGCGTCGGCGATACGGATACGGTGATCGGATCGAGTTTTTTTTTTTTTAAACAAATCCTGTGACCAACACAAAGCGCCATCTAGCCCCGTGGTAAGCTGCTAAGCTTGTGTTACGGTGACTAGACAACGGATATACTACTTATATTTATTTTTCTTTTGTAAATATATACATATTATACATAGAAATACGCCAAGACCAGATTCAAATATTTATTTTTAAGCATAAATATTTGCACCCTGCGAGAATCGAACCCGCAACCTTCTGCATTGCAGCCAAGCGTACGCCCGACGCGCCACAGAGGTCGTCAATAATTGATAGGTAAGCGTGTGACCACTACCTCACCTGATGGAAAGGTGACGATGTGGTCTAAGATGTTACACGCTTACCTAGGTGATAACCGTTCCCTCAAATGATTCATATCTGGACCCGACATTAGATTGCTTATTCAAATCGAGCACTTTTTTTATATTTCTTAAAGCAATGAAGTGGTATTAACTTAAGTTAGAACTAGGGTTAACATCACTCTATGTTTGTTAAGATAGTTCAATATCTTAACAACGAATAAAAATGAGTTTGAAAGGTTTACCAGCATAGGTTGATTAGGCCTCAAATAACAATTAAATAAAATCAAACAAAAAAAATTTGCAATCTATGTAGAAAAGTTACAAAACATATTAACTTAACAGTTATTTTAATACATATTGCTTTATCCGCCCTACCATGATCCCTTATAAGTCGTTTCTAAGTCCCCACTATATCGTTCAGCTAAAAAAATAAAAATAAAAAAAAACCTTATGTTATAAAAGTAAGATTTTCTTTCAATAAAGTGTTCCAAGTGTAGGAAACACTTTAAAATAAAGTTTTTCTTACACTTGTATGACTATATTTTTAAAGAAATATTATGCTTTTAAGATGAAGGATTCAGTCCTGTCGGGTGCAAATTTTTGAAACGATTTTTTAAAAATATGTAAAAAATGTATTTTTTTTAATATCTGTGTTTTTCTTTAAAGTAGGTAGTCGGGGTTTACTTACATTTTTTTGAGCGACAAAAGAACAACAAAACAAGGAAAAACAATCATGGTAAGGCGGATACTCGTATCTCCCTACTTACCGTTATTACACCAATGTTTATATTTTTAAATTCAGAAATAATAGAATAGTTACTTACTTTACTTAATTAAATTAATGGAAATTGCATAATTTTGTACCTATAAGAAGAAATATAAAACCACTATTTTATTTTTTAGATTTACGTATAGGTAATGTTTTATTTTCATGAGTTTCATAAATAGTCCATATTTCATATTTTAACTCCAAAGAAATATTTAAGAGGAAAAATACATCTACAAAAATAAGCAAGACGACGCTAGGCGGGATTCGAACCCACCCCCGTGGGTCACCATGAGTTGGGATTTTGTGTAGTATGTATATTTCTTTTTAAATATTTTAAATTTTATAAATATTATTAAAACATTAAACACTTCGATGATATTTTTCATGATTACATTGGATGTTTAATTGCATTGGTTTAATCTGTTACTAGTTAAGTATATGGAATTTCTTCTATGGTTTTCGCGATTTTGCATAATAAAACACTTTATTTATCCGGTTTTATCGCGTTTTTATTCATTATTTGACCCGAGCTTTCGCCAACTTTACAGTTGGCTTTTTCAAGCTCGGGTCAAATAATGAATAAAAACGCGATAAAACCGGATAAATAAAGTGTTTTATTAAGTATATGGAATTTAAATATCAATCAAAAAATAAAATAGTGGTAAAAATGATAATGCTTATTAGTACCTCGCCTATAATTACCATAGCGAATAAGTATAACAACATAAGTATAAGAGAAATTGTCCGTAATACAATGTATTGTCTTTTTTATAATATTACAACTTATGCCTAATTTTTTTTTACTACAAGTTTGGGGTTAAAAGAATTAAAAGCTAAACAACTAATTACTTTAACATCAGAGTAGTTGGTGTTTTATCAACCGTGGATTATGTTATTATATTTTTACACTTAAGGATTTTGTGATTGAAAATAATGCTTATCTAAGTTCAGTGATTCGGTGGTGGAATTAAGCGGTTTTTTATGTTTTAATGCCAATTTGAAATTATTGAATCTAGCACTTTTAACCGACTTCAAAAAAGGAGGATGTTCTCAATTCAAATTGCACGTACCGGATTATGAAATGTGGGAGTAGTGCGTAGCACTGCCCATTTTTGCTATATATAAGCGGTATCGATATTGCAAAATGCTTACCACTCTAACCTCATCATGATTTTGAACCGGTGTGCAACGAAGGCAAAATTTAAATGAAAAATAACGCAACAAAAAACCAGGATCTATGTAAGGAATTTTCTACAAACTGTATACGATGTGGAAAGCCTCCGTAACGTGTCCTATACAGGCTTATGGGTTTCGAATCCAAGAGTTGTTTGTTTTGATATGGAGAATCATAATAAAACAGAATCAAAGAAGAACGGAGAAAGAAGAAGAAGAAGAAGAGAAGAGGAAGAAATAAAGAAGAAGAAGAAAGAGAGGAGGAGTGAGGTTGTGGAGAATCATCCCCTGAACGGTTTTGGATTCGAAACTCATAGCCCTGTATATATTTCAAAAGGATAATTAGCGAGAGCAAACTTCTTGTTTGAATAGGACATTGGATGTGTATTTTTTTTGTTTGATGGAGGAGCTAACACTCAACTCTCTTAGTTTGTAGTCTTCCTTAATAATTCAAAGCTTTTTTATTATTTAAATTATTCACAAACCATCATAAAAATATGGAATTTAGGCCATTTGTGTAGGTAGCTTTTATAAGCTGTTTCTTTATTAAGTAAGTAAGTACTTTTTTGTATGGTTCATTCGTTTTCTCAAGGCGTTGAAATTAGTTATTTTTAGAAAGAATTAGTGCTCGAGCCCGAGCCCTGAGCTCGAGGGTGGCATATCAGAGGTCTACTTGCCTTCTTCGAATGATAATTTTACACGTTTATACAATTTAAATTTGTTTCAAACCGTATTACAAGGAACAAAACCTAATGTACAAAATACTTATTCAAAATAAAACGTTTTACGTCAAAACAAAAAAATGACAACTTTCTTTAATGTGAAAATAAAAGTTAAAACAAAACGTAAACCAGCGTAGTTTTATGATAAATGGCTTGAAATAAGTTGACCCTCGAAGACCTAGTTAGGTATGCCACTGGAAATATTACTCATACTATAGAGTCATTTACTACACACATTATATTCACAATTCTATAACTATATTCAGTCACATTGATTTTAAAAAAGCTTTTACAAATGAGAATTTAACAATTTATTACAATTTTTGAATTGAACACTCGTTTAAAACGCAAATTAAGTAACAATTTAATTTTGTTTTCTGTTATGATAAAATATTAATTACAATCCGAAAGCAACTTATCTCAAAGATTATTTTGTTTTCTTATTTATTTTGAATAAAACAATTTGACTTAAATGAAATCTGTTGTTAATAGGTTAAAGCGATTATTCTATTGTGGAGCTAAATATTTTGTATAAACAAAGTATTTTTGTTGTAGAAATTAAGGCCTATTTATCGATAAGATGCCCTGTAAATCTGAAATTACCTGTTTTGATATTAAAATTAAGTTATTATGACCTTATTGATAAACGTGGATTAAGATCGGAGTAATTATACCACTTTTGTTTCTGTCTGACAACTTTGAAAGTACTTGTTATGGAAAAAGACAAAGCATGTTCTCACTACTCCGATTTTACTCCACGTTTATTATTAGGACTTTAACATTTCTAATGTACCAAATAAAATAAAAATGTGTGTTTTTGTAGCTAAAATCAATTGGTACCATTTTTGTAGGGATTTAACGTACCTACTGAGTAGGTAGTTTCGAGAAATGGGGCTGCTGTACTATGCCAATTTTCTAATCTCGTAAAATATGAACTATTCTATGTCGATATAAAAAGCCAAATACATTGCAATTTCATACCATCACTTGAGTCCCAAAATTTCACATCTCATAGTCTTCAACAAGAATTTATTAAAATGACTATATTTTATTATTTTATTTAGTAAAAAATGTCTACATCTTGTCGACATCTACGTTCATAAGGCTTCTTCGTTATAAACTCCTACGTTGATCTGAAAGGATAAAATAAATGTTATTTTCTCTTAGGTTTTGCAATTTTGCATAATAAAACACAAATTTACCGGGTTTTACTCGCGTTTTATTTAATAACCGAGCTTTCGCTAACTTAACAGTTACCATTTTTAAGGTTGACTGAGATGTAAATCGTCTATTTTGATATTCTAAAAAGTTCCCAAACGTGAACACTAACCGCGAGTAAAACCCGGTAAACGAGAGTAAAACCTGGTAAATATTGTGTTTTATCAAAATAAATGTGTTTTAAGTACCTTAGTAGGTAATACTAATTTTAATTTTACGGCCTGACTTAAGCAAGTGAAATCGTGGGGCGCAGCTGGTACAATAGCATTTGCATTCCGAAACATCTCACTAAATTGTAAGGTGCTAGCTGCGCCCTTGTCTTATTACCCGGCTGCAAGGAAAGGGTGTTATGTTTTTCGCGCCTATCTTGTATGTTTCTTGGATTTCTTTAATTGAGATATCGTTAGATTCGTCTCATTTCTCCAATTGTTCTTAGATAGGTGACATAAAATAAAATCAAAATGGCAACCACCTGGCGCCATATTGTTTAAAAGAAAAAAATAATAAAGTAATAAAGGGTATCGTTGAATAGGTCTTTACAATCATTTTTCGTTTAATAGTACTATTTAGGATGAACAATGATTTAAATAATTTTAGTTTATATATTCAACAGTTATGTAAACCTTTTTCATGGAAAAATGTATTTCCAAAAAGCAGTATTAAATCAAACGTATTTGAAAAAAATAAGCCGCGAGCTCAAGACCCTTCAAGACTACATTTTTCCATCTATGTTTTTAGATCCATTTATTCAGAACATATACTTAGTAGATATATTTTTCATGGAACATATATATTTACTTAGTTTATACGTTAGTTTACTAACTTCCCGGCTTTTAAAACAATTTAAATAGTACCAATGAGAATTTCTTTTATAACTACATAAGTAGGTAATTTATATTCGGATGTTTGTTTAACCTAAATTACACGAAATATTTTATAGCTCGTACAATATAAAGATCATTTACAATATTAGACAACGGCTCGGCCTATGTTTAATTTGTAATATTTGATGTGTCGAAATTAGGTAGATAGAGTAAATTAGGAACAAACTTGATATTTAAATTGCCTAAATTGATGAAACTTTCTGGGTGGTTTCGTCGAATTTTGTCTTCCTGTCTAAGTTGTATCACCAAATAAACTCACTTATATCATAAGTTAATACCTATTGTAGGTGAGTGTCGTAGATATAAAAACTATGTCCTAATGCCGAGTTTCTTCACCGACCGAACTGAAGCTCAAACTTTGACTTAAAAGTAGCTAAGTGAGGACACAAATGTACTCTTTAGCTTTTACTTTGATTTTTATTATCGATGTTCTGCAGCTCGTGGTTATTCTTTTAACTCGCATCGTAATAAACACAGAATTTAGTGATAGTCAAAAAGGGATGTGTGCAAGTGCAAACTGGGCTGATAAATCATATTATTGAGTCTAAGTTTAAAAAAAACGGAATGTAGGATAGTTTAAGGTACCATAAGGTCTTCAAAGAACGAACAATAAAATGAATAAAAAAAATGTTTCTAGTTAAACTTAGACTCACATGAGTATAACTAGTTCAAAAAAATTAGCAAAATAGGTAATCATATCATTGAGTGTCAATTAAATTTTTAAACTAACACAATCAGAACTCATAATTTCATAATTAAATCACGTGATTAGGACCCGGGAAAATATGAAATTATTTCGCTTATTGACAAATTGTATATGTAAAGCATGGCATGTATTAAGCTAAGCGTCCACATACCGATACCGCACTGCCGGTCGGATCGCATCAAACGGAATATTCTCTGTAAAGAAAGTCACATAAGTGCGTCCACCAACGCATCGTACGCATCGCTCGAATCTGCTCATCGGCAATGCCGACATCGTTGCTTCGTACCGATGACGTCATTCGATTTCTTAGTTGGCTTAGTAGTTGCGTCGGCAAATGCGATCGCTGCCGATCAGGGTAGATATCAGCCAATAAAGGTCAAATAGGCACAGATAGTGGGCCAATCGGAGATTGGCAGCTTAGCAGTAGTGGCCAATAGAATTGCCCAAACTACGACATGCAGGCAACAAGCAGATGACTTGCCGGTTAGTTGCAAATTTAATCTTTGGACCCTTGTGGAATACGAAATAACGTACATTGCCTGCACCTCGCCTGTTTGTCGCCTGGGTCGCCCTTACCGAATAGCCTCCTAGGTGGACGACTGAAAAATTCATCTGTTTGATGCAATCCGTCCGATGCAAGTAGATGGACGCTTAGTTTTAAAAGGAACATTGTTTCGGTACTCACATTATTATATCAGTACTTATAACTAGACCACGTGAACAGGACAACCATCTTTAGCTGCAGCGCTTTCAAGCGGCGGTGATATGACGACGTAAGTGTCTCTACTAGACGGAAGCGCTTCATCGTTTCCAGCGAATAGTGGCGGCGGTGGAATGACGTCATCCTCCACCTTAACAATAAAACACTATTTCGTAGATTTGTTTTTATTGCTCAAGGCATATTTACTAGAAATATTTTTTAAAGGAAAAATTCATCTTCAAAAATTCACTTGCGGCGAGATTTGAACTCGCATCCCTGGATCAATACTCCAGTGCCTATACCATGCAAGTTCCCCCAAGCAAGGGAACTTGAACCTTTTGAAGATGAATTTTTCCTTTAAAAAATATTTCTAATAAAACACTAAGTAAGATTATTACCTATTTAAATCTGTACTAATATTATAATAAGGAAATATTTAATTGTTTGTAATAAATAGGCTCCGACTAGGCTACTGTACCGATTTCAAGATTTTTTTCAACAATAGAAAGCTCCATTGTCGAAGAGTGTCATAGGCTACTTATGATCCCGAAATTCCCAGGAGATCGGGACTTACATGGGTAAACCGCGGGGCGCTGCAAGTCATAGATCAAATACTGAAGTGGGAAGTGTAATCTTGGGTATGCCCAGCATTCTAATACTCTATAAATAACTCCACCCTGACAGATTTTATTGAATTGAATACCTAACTTATCTACAACTAATTGTGACCAGCTATCGAAATCAACTGTATTGAGTGATCCCCGATCAAGGAAGTAGGGGGCGGATCCCAAATACCCTCCCATGCAAATTGTTGTTGATATTTCAAATTATTCAAAGAGTTCGGAACGTCAACATCATTAGGTTCCACGATTTAATGGAGAGTTTTACAGCGGCACTGGTAGAAGAGTGCTATCATTTAAAGTGATGGACACTTAGTTTAGGGTAGAATTAGTGCTAGAGTAGGAAGGTAGAGCTTCATGAACTTCATCATTTAAAGTACTGCAAGACTACTAAACTACTACTAAAGTAAATGTATTCCTCTACCTCTAACTTTATCCGTAAACACCAGGCTAGATAGATAGAAAATACAAGGTATAACAAGGATAATAAATTAATAAATAATAAATTGTGCTAGAACAACTTTTGGATATTCGAACTTAAAAAAATATATTATGGTTCACTGAAAAAACAGCTGGTTTCGAAAATAGAAGCAATTAACGATTTAACTGTAGTAGACCAAACTAAATGAAAAGACAACATAAGGTCAATGGCTTTGAGCTCTAAGAAACAACTGATTTTCAAGTAAATTTTACACTTAAAAATATCGAAAACTGCTTTGAATTTCAAAATATAGTAGAACAAAAATTGTTCGCCTAGACGTCTAGAACAAACCCACGCTTAAATGAGCATCCCCATTACTTGTATAAGAACTTATAATGTAACATTATAGATCCGACTTTGACCATTACATTACAACACTACCTGCTTGATTGACGTGTAATGTAACATTTTACTACAAGTGAAGCGCATTGATTTTACAAGTTGTATTAAGATTTTACTTATTGAATCATTACAAGGTCACAAAGTACCTAGGTGCTGTAGGTAATGCTAGAATCTGTAACGTTACATTACACGAGAATGCTCGGGGTGAGGGAACTCTAATTTTATTTGGCACAGTAGGCGGCCTAAGCTACACCACGCCAGGCTATATAGGGCTGTAATAAGGTTAGTGTCTAACCCCCCTACTTATAAACGATGATTACCACATGACCAAGATATGTGACGTTTGTCTCTGTCTGTCAACTTTGAAACTTAATGTCACAGTAAAAGACAAACGATAGTTATGCAGCTGTTAACCAGCGTTTATAAGTAAGGGGGTAAATATTTTTGTATTACCTCATCTTCAGTAATCTCCTGTCTTCTGCTCTTTCCCGGCATGTAGTTCATGACGCAAGTCACAGCAATCAGGAACAGAAAGAATATGAAAACGACGTCGAACATGATCAAGAAATTTAGCATTACCAGTTGCATCACGTCACTTAAACTCCGTCACATTCTGTTCCTTTCATCACAACTCCTTCGGTATCTGGAACAAATGATAGAGAAGGTTAAAATGACGTCACTGAAACAGATCTTTATCGAAAGAGAATAAATGAAGGATTTGGTAGCCAAATACCAAAGAATCTAACGGTTATAAGGCTTGAGTACCTATTTCAATATCCTCGCGGCATAATTAGATCTCACTACCTCACTATTTTATAAATGCGAAAGTTTAGATGTAGGTAAGTTTGTGTTACATACAATCACACAAAAACTACAAAACCGATAGCGATGAAACGGTTATGTATAAAACTGGATATCTGGATGGATTGACACATAGGCTTCACTTCTTCACGATATTCCCACGGGATTGTGACTTACGCAGGTGAAACCACGATTCTTAATATACTTATGCACTTATTTAAGTATTTGACTACAATAAATCTCATTTTGCGGTTTTTATCGCGTTATTTAAACTAAGATAAAAATATTTGACTGCTAAAAACACACACGTGATATTTGTGATTCTTATTCAGCGATTTCCGATTTTTCAGTTTTGCGTTTGGTTTACCAATTTGTGTTTTAAAGTCGGCATTCAAATTAAGCATGTAATAAAACCAAATGGTGCACATTGCTCAGTAATAATATTGAACTCCTGACTTCTGTATTGAAAGTGAAAGTCTCTCTCTCCAAACAATGCTGTTCCTATCAAGCGAACATTGCATCAATCAAGTCAAAACTGTATCCCATCAAGTCACCACCGCTCACGAACTGTTAACCTGTTCCTATCAAGCGAACATTGCATCAATCAAATCAAAACTGTCTCCCATCAAGTCACCACCGCTCACGAACTGTTAACGTTTGTGAATTCTGCTCAAAGGAATGCCCAAGCTTGGTATTACTGGACAGTCATTGTTCAGCGGCACGTTTTAATCTGCCTGTGAAAATTTCAACAGATAGCTCCAGAATCCTTTTAAACTACAGACTTTCTGTCACCCGATTCGGTAAAAATTCATGGCAATTCTTGTATAAATAGTGATGTTGTTGCTAGATCGTAGATTAATAATAACTGAGTATCATAGTTTCAGAACATTTATACTTTTTGTAAATATCTTTATGTTGTACAAATAATATTTACAACGGATTGTTATCGATTTATTTACAAATCTATCACTATGCAGTATACATTGCTGCTTTGTTATACTCGTAATTATAATAAGCAAATGATTATCACGTAACGTTGCGGTTTCGATTTCCACAGAGAATAAGACTTATTATGCTTTGTTTCATGTTATGGTTTATAATACATTAATTATAAGCCTAGATAGCACCTGCATAAAATTAATCGATGCAAAAAAAAAACGACCAAGTGCGAGTAGGACTCGCGCTCGAAGGGTTTCGAACCATTATTGCAAAAAAACGGCAATAGACAAACATCATCTGTGAAAATTTCAACTATCTAGCTATCACGGTTTTCGACATACAGCCTGGTGGCAGACAGACGGAAGGACAGGCAGACGGACAGTGAATTCTTAGTAATAGGGTCCCGTTTTTACCTTTGGGTACGGAACTCTTAAAAACAATAGAATTCATAAATATCGGCAGATAGTTCCTCTTTAGTCTAGTTTCTACTCGCTTGATACGGTTGCTAATAATGAGCTCTTGACTCTCATTCGGATGTTGCCTTTTGAATATAAAGAGTATTTAACGTTACCGGCTTAAGGAGGGAAATGAGATATAAATATTAACTTTTTGCTCCCCGTGTGGTAGGTAAGGTCAGTTTTCCACATTTAATAACCATAGTAGCAAAGTACAGGTTTACGTCAGCATCAACATTTAAATAAGTACAAATATTATTTTATAAGGTGGTATTTAATAAGTTTTTTTTTCGGAGTTCTAAACAACCAACCATGTAAGTTTGAAATCGTATAGTTAAGTACATTTTTGTATTTAACTATACGATTGCTAGGTGCTAGGAGATTTGTTAATAAAACTTGGATTTAAAAACTGGCAGGCGGGGTATATTTAACAATTTTTAGATTCAAAAGTTTTGAATCATTGCCTACCATACTTGAGATAAAGTCAAATGAAAGACCATCTCAAGTAAAAAAACTTTGTTCTTAGTTATGTCTAAAGTTTTAACTGTTTGTTTCCGCAATTAGCCCTTTAACTAAACCTTTGTGCGTGACTTAAAGCCGTGGGTTTCCGGACGATGTTTCCCTTCACCGTAAGAACGATGCTAATAGCGCACATAATTTTTTCTTACAGATTAATCGATGAAACAATGCACACTATAGTAAAACTTTGACGTCCTAAGAATCACCGTAAACGGAACCATTCAAAAAGACATTGGTTCGCGGCCGGGATTAGAAACCACGACCTTCGGAATGAAAGTCGGTTTATCTACCACTAGACCAAAACTGCTCTTGGTCATGTTCATCTTTAACCTATTAACCTAACAACATCATGCCTATAACGTGATTTATTGTTACAAAAACGACATTTACTTTGGTTTAAACATCTTTCCACAAGAATGTAATGAATAAAAGTTTGCAAAAGCTCAGAAAGTTATAAATGTATGTACCTACTTAGGTATATATTTGGACAGATTACAGGGTAGATATTTTGTTTCTTGTTTAACGTGTCAGCTTGATAAAGAACGTACGAAACATTCAAAGTTTCATTTGAACTCAGCGGTTAGTACATTTGTGAATACGTAGAAGTGGTGTCGAAACTTTTCATTTAAGTGGTTTATATTTCGTAACTTGTTTTTATTGCTCAAAGCATATCTACTAGAAATATATGAAATAAAAAATGCAGTTTCGAAAATTCACTCGCGACGAGATATGAGGCACTAGACGCAGAGACGCGAGTTCAAATCTCGTCGCTAGTGAATTTAAGAAGATGTTGTTTTTTTATAAAATATTTCTGGTATACATTTGATTTTTATCTATTTATCATAAGTCTGTAACCCACAAAGCGAGCAACGCCTCTTGACTTTCACCAATGTAGAAATTTCTATTTCTCCTATATTCTAGGGGTATGCCCCTTATTAATAAAAGGGGAATAAGCTCGGAGTAGTAAGAACATGCTTTGTCTTTTTCTGTGACAAGAACTTAAGGCAATAAGAGATTGACATGCCGGGGCATCCGAATACGTAAATAATCATTGGATTTGTCGCAACACTCATTCACATCTTTCCTTTTGACGCGAGATCCTTTTGTGTATTATATTTCGCGTCTTGCCTTAGTATATTTATGTAGGAGCTTTTAGAAGTCATCATATTTTAGATTGATTCTCGTTGATGCAAATAACTTATTTACTTATTCTAAAGGTTACCAAAACACCTCACCTCAAATATTGTTAGATTTTTTTCCAAAACAAATCAATTTTTTTTTGAATTTTGCATATTTTTGCTTCATATTTTGTTATAAACTAGTAAATTACCAACATTTTGCCGAACTCTTTCTACTTACTTATGTTGAAAAATTGTTAAGATATTTTAGTTATAAAACGCACGCAATGAAGCAGGGCTTTAGCGACTTTTTGACATTAAATCTATAATTATCGTAACCCACTTTGTTAGCCCTTACTATGATCACCTTACCTAATTCGAACCCAAAAAAAAATTCAAACATCAAAACATTAAAAAAATATTAAAAAAAACCTAAAAAAAAGTTTCTTTTATTGTATACCTAATACCCAAACTACTTAAAAAAACTTAAAAAAAATATTTTTTAAATAGTTGGGGTATTTTTTATTTAAAGTTAATTTTAGTTTTTTTTTGAACGACAAAAAGACGTTAGAATTACGAGAAACAATCAAAGCACGGCAGATTGTTGAAAGCAAAACAGGAATAAGTTTTTATAGTTTCCAAAAGTATTTCATTACAACTGAATGTTTGCGAAAGGCACTAAGTTCCGACAAAATCGTTGCTCACAATAAAATCACCAAAGGCTTTAAAAATAACGAGGTTCACAATTATCGCTGAGCTCGGTCTCATTGTATTATAACTTTGAAATACGAATTTATTTCAATTTGCCGGCTTCGAAGTTACATCTCGAGAACTGTTAACAACTGGTCAGGTTTGTGATTTATTAGGGAAAAAGTTATTCATATTTGGATATTATTTGAATGGTCAGCTAATTAAAAAGTTTTTAGTCGACTTATGCTGGGTTATATTACATTACCCTGCCTTTAGGCTTCGCCTTAGTCGGGTAAAAATATGGAAACGATACGAATAAAAACATAAATGACGAAATAAGTATAAGTTAGAGATACTATAAGTTATAACTAAGGTATCATCATCATCATCTCAGTCCACTGTTGAACATAGGCCTCCCCCATACGACGCTACAAACAGCGGTCGCGAGCTACCTCCAAGCCACCAAGTATACTGCGCTATATTAATAGAATAGAATAGAATAAAAAATCTTTTATTAGCTTAGAACACACGACACATTAGAATACAAAAAAAAACAATAAGATAATGTTAAAAATTTAGTCGCCAACCAAGGAACCGTGTGTTGCTATGCTAATAAGGATAGCCTCAGCATAAATGTTGCGGCTACGTAGTGCAACCACAACGGTGGTCTTCCGGCAATATCCTTTCAGTGGCGTTTCGATCCAAAAAACGGTAGAAGGTGCGAAAATAATATCATAAATTTGAGATACCATAGTAAGGTATATAGTAACGTATATAATAAGGTATACTGACTGGTTTGGACGGTAGCTACTCTGAGGTAGCTACCTACCTATAGATATTACTACACCTTCCTTATCGGCGCTCTTCATCCTATCCTACTAATATTATAAAGCTGAAAGTTTGTGAGGATGTGTTATGTGTGTAGTGTACATTAAGTGTGTTTGTTACTCAATCACGCAAAAACTACAGAACCGTTTGCGATTAAACTTGGAATACAGGTAGCTGGATACCGGGAATAACACGCTACTACTAGACTACTTTTTATCCCGATATTCATCCGGGAACGGACTTACACGGGTGAAACCGCGGGGCGCAGCTAGTTACTATTAGATGTTATAGTACTAACTCTTGGTAATCTATTAGTACAAGGTACAATAAGTCAGTTGTACCGAATTCGTTCTACCGAAAGAGACAACGGGTTCGAAACATTTTATATAATGAAAATAGACTTAAGGCGGCGATAGATGATAAACATCGGTCCTTGTCCGATTGCATATAAATGAGCGAGATGGAATTGCGTGCGAAAAAATCTACAATTTCTTGTAAAATCAATAATTAACGAAGATTAAAATAATATTTTTATAAAATGCGATGAAGGGGTTTTAGGTATTGTATTTTCTAATATTATGATGCCTATAAGAAAATATAGAGGTTAAGGATTTAGAAGAAAAATTGATTTATTTTGTAAAACAGGGGTAACTTTGCCTGTGTAATAGTGGTATTTAAAGTTATTTTTTATTGTTTTTGAAATGAAGGGGACACTTCTTGTATCATGTACAATAACAAACAATGTATGTTTAAAGATCTATTTGATACTAGTTATGAAGAAAACTATTCAATCGGAAGGGATTTCACATGAGTCGCGTCCTTAATCTATTCAACTACTTTTCTCAAGAGGATAAATCATCTTTCAAAATCAGTAATTGAGCTGAATTATATAACAAGGGTAGTTTTATTGTCGTCAATTTGTAAGAGATCCGTTTTTGTCGACTTGTTTTGATTTTTTAGGGTTCCGTATCCAAAAGGTAAATTCCTTTTAACACTCTACCTACTAAAGTCTTGTCAACGTCATACCAATAGGCTATTTGACACTATTAAAAATATACCACGAAATGTGGTCAAGGTCATCCTTTTAGGTAATAACATAAAAAAAAACATATTTATCTTTATTTTATCCAAAAAAATATATAGGTAGGTTTTGCAAAATAAATTCAAATATATTTAAAAATATTTCTATAACAAGAACGCTCTCTGACCCTACCCTAAGAAAGCCTACTCACGTGACGTCACACGCAATTAAACATTGTTTATTGTTATACACTTTGTGACACTTGTTTACTTGGTAGTGACGTCGCGCAGATCATATGGCCATTACAAAAACAGCGTTTTTGACGCGAATATTGTAATTTAAATTTTAACACAATATTTTATGGGAAATACAGCATATTTCGCAGAAATATACTGGTGGTGTGTTAATTATATACACAAACGAATAATTTAAAACAATTTTTCAAAATCAGTCAAATAACCTATTGAAATTTTAATTCGACATTAAGAATAATCATCAATGGTTTGAAATCATAACTCTCCAAAGACATTAATTCATTTAATTGACCGAACGAGCGAAGCAAGTGAGTTCCAGTGTAGACTGGCCTGGCGCTTGTATCTTTGTATGTTTGTTCGACGATAACTTGAGTATCGTAGCTCCGATCTTCATGAATTTTGGTATGCGTGTAGTTTAGATTAATAGAATTTATAAGTTCGAATTTATAAGATGAGCCGGATCGGTAGGGGGGTTGGGGAGATAGGGGTGCAAAAAGAGAAAAAAATCAAGTTCCAAAAATTTGTCAATAGATGGCGCTCGTCATCCCTTTTTGATCGCGGTATCGTTGCGTTTGCTTGCGATATATACTTCAAGATCTGTCATTTTTGTATATAATGTAAACGTTCATTAATGTTCAATGTATATAATTCATGTTTATGTTACAAAACTTGTGGTCGATTGTCGTAATTAAGAATAAATCTTGTTGTGTTATCGTTTTTCTTGTCTTTTGTTGTATTATTCGTTTAATAATAATTCTTATATTGTAAAAAAAATAAAGCTGTTGGCTACAAAAAATAAAATCTCTGTAAATGGATTCACGTGAGGTCTCAGTTCGGGGCGAACTACTAGTTATTTTTAAATTAAAATAGTTAGGCTATTTAGAAATAAAGACATAAATTTATGTGTTTAGGGAAATTACAAAACTAAGTCTTTAATTGTTCTTTAGATACAAAACAATACGTAATAAAGAAATGTACTTACGAATAATAATATTATTAGACACATATTTATAATTTAAGATTCAGAACACGTTTGACTTGACTTTTAGAAACGTGAAAGGTTACACGGTAGCTATAATGCGATGATATACAAGGTAGGTGGCCGAAAGTAGACGACTTACTTGAGATCGTGCGATTCTACTCGTATTGTCGCCATATTCAAGCCATCGAGTGTAAGTGGTGCAAATAGAACTTAAAGGATTAGCCCTCGATAGGACATCCGCAAGGTCGCACGACGACGACCATTTCAGCCGAAAGGGGGTTATTCTAGACGTCTAGGCAAACAACTTTTGTTATGCGACTTTAAGAATTTCAATTTTGTTTTTTTAAGTTAGTGCCAACGGTCATCCCGGTGGTCAATGAAACTTATTTAAGTAATCTTCCCCTTTCGTTTAATTTCGTTTGTCACCTCGGTGTAAGATTATGGTGGCTAGTGGCCAAAAATATATGCGTTATATTTTTTTTAAATAAGTACTACTGACACGTTAGTTTGTAGTCTGCATCTACACTTACAGGTAAGTATGAATTTCTCAAACATTTTCCATGTAAATATTGACAGACACATTAACGTCTCTTCTGCCTATTTACTTGTTTACGTGAAAATATTAGCGGATTAATGTATTTAGCTTCTTGATATAGGAGGTAATGTGGGTAACGGCGCGAATTGGTATGGTTTGATCAAAATCATTATTATTTACTTAGTTCTACTGTTCCCAGCCTATTAATAGTTGCAACAAAACCTTTTTTCTTTTAAAGTTTGATAAAGTTTATTTTTATCAAGAACTAATGCATGGCATGGTAAATTTACAGTGTCACTAACACTAACATCCTACCAATATTATAAAGCTGAAAATTTGTGAATATGTGTGTATGTGTGTTTGTTACTCAATCACGCAAAAACTACAGAACCGATTGCGATAAAACTTGGAATATAAGTAGCTGGATACCGGAAATAACACATTGATCACTTTTTATCCCGATATTCCCGCGGGAACGGGACTTACGCGGGTTAAACCGCGAGGCGCAGCTAGTAAATCATATTTTACACCGCATGCAAAGAGCGGTATAGGAGCTGGTGCTGTGTAGCCCCGGCGTAGAGAAAAGCTAGCCCATCTCTTCCCATGGTTGTCGTAAAAGGTAACTAAGGGACCTAGGGGAGACTAGGAAACCTTGGGTTCTTGGTGAATAAAATGTTTAGTCTCTTGAATATTGCCAAATCTATTTGAGTTCCGAAAAGTGACGCCTAATTCAATCAATTATTCCATCTAGAATTCAAAGGGAGTTTTCACTTTAAACTATATTTAACTACTGGATTTAAAACAAACGTTTGAAGTCTACGATTGTAGAAATTTAAAGCTCGTAGTTTCTATCGCGGTCACGGTAATCCCTACTGTCCAATACCTTTTAATTAGTTTCTTAATAAAACCTTAGCATAGGTATTAAACAAACAAAAGTTTTCACTTCAGTATTAGTTTTAGAGGACAATGCTGAGGGAAAGATAGTCAGCACGAATCGTCACCCCGGTGGCAACCGGGAAGATAATTCCTGGCTGTCACCCCGGGGGACAGGGCTAGAGGGGACTACTGAGAATAATCGCTTTTGTATCAGCCTATAGCTTATTGCCTTTTAATCCAATAAAAACAAATAGCTTACGTTTTTTTATGTAATAGTCAGTCGAGGTGAACTAATTTTAGTAACTTACGGCTACTTATACTGAAATCTTTTTAGTCATTAGATAAAAACAAATATACTTAAGTATTAAATCTATTGTCTAGTAACCGTAACACAAGCTCAGTAACTTAGCATGGGGCTAGATGGCGCTGTTTATGTTCACAGAATTTATTTATATTTAAAACTAGCTACGCCCCGTTGTTTCTACTGCGTAAGTCCCGCGTTAACGATATTTTTCTTTCATAAGAACCTTCTCCTGACAATAGTAAGAACAACAAAAAAGATTTATCGAAATCGGTCCAGTCGTTCAGGCATTATGCCGTGACCATGCGAAATAGGGATTTATTTTTATTTATTAGATTAGTGGAGTCTGAATTTGGCTACGTCTAATTCGATCGATAAAAAGTCAGTATTCTATATTCACGTTAACTTGAAATAACTAGGTCAGGCAAGCCTTATGGATTAAGGAACATATTAGCGTATTATAGAGCAATATTTTCGATAACCGCATTGTTCCGTTTTCCATTGTGTTTGCTATTATTATAATGAAATGTACCTTAAGGATTCGTATGGGCTTTAATATGCTTTGAAAGATATTATTTGAGCTATAACAAAAAAAGGAATGTCTTTTGGGTGCAATTATAATAGACGAGAGAGCTATGCACTTTAGTTATAAAGGAAGAATCATAAGGAACTGACGATGACGTAATAAAAATTGCAGAATGTTTT
Organism: Idaea dimidiata; assembly: GCA_949358125.1. Taxonomy (NCBI): domain Eukaryota; kingdom Metazoa; phylum Arthropoda; class Insecta; order Lepidoptera; family Geometridae; genus Idaea; species Idaea dimidiata. The sequence goes on along the minus strand of OX442333.1, from coordinate 20,205,521 downwards.
TGCATACAAAGTGCATGCGAAAGTTCGCATATACAGGGTGAACCATTTCGATGGGCTTTCAGAGGGATATATGATATCCTTACTAATTTTATAAATCCGAAAGTTTATATTTTTGTTTGTTTGTTCCCTCTTCACGGTCAAACGGTTCGACCGATTTGGATGAAAATCTACATAACTTACTCTACCCCTGTGTCGATTTTTATACAGATCTGTCTCGATTTGTGAAATAATTTTCACCTGCGTAAGTCCCGATTCCGCGGAATTGTCGGGATCAAAAGTAGCCTATGTGTTATTGCAGGTCTCCAGCTACTTATGCATATTATATTCCAAGTAAACGGTTAATCGTAATTGGTTCAGTAGTTTATGCGTGCTTGAGTAACAAAGTCACATACATTTTATAATATTAGTAAGATAAGAAGTAAGATATCGAAACATTTGTTACAAATTATTAATCGGTTCAGTAGTTTTTGCGTGAAAGAGTAACAACCTCACATACATACATACATACAAACTTTCGCGTTTATAATATTATTAGTAAGAAGATTGTGATTCATATTAATAAATAAATAATAAATAAATAATTTATTTCCAAAAAATTGTGTACAAATTGCTTAAAGTCTAAATTTCGATTTAAATCTAAGTAACACATATGCCTGAACTAGGAATATCCTGTATCTCAGGCTAAAATGGCTAACAGTAGAAACTAAAATTATCACTTATAATTAGAAACAAATTAAAACTTATTAAATTGGTACTATAGATATGTCTAAGTAAAGGGAAATATTGTCAAAAATTTACATATACAAAGTAATATTATAGCAAATAAAACTAGTCATCAACTACTACTATACAATGATTGATCATAAAAACCTACTGACCTTAAATTCTAAATACCTAAACCCAATACACTAACACTATGAAAACTTAACAATAATATAAATAATAATGATATTGACATATTTTACAATTTAGCTGATCCATACTTTTGTATAATATACTTATAGAGAAAGTTACAACATTGTGCAATAGGTAGTTTTTTAACGGCTTACTGAAGTGCCACCATAATCTACTGAATTGATGTACCTTCTTTCAGCTATTATTTTCGCGGGACAGTCAATAGCTCCAGTGCTATGATCATTTGGCTTTTTGAAGCGCGAGCAGGTAGCGCATCTTGTCTCTGTTGTCGCCTCACATTCCTTTGCAGTGTGACCTGATTTACCACAGTGGCCACAGGTGTAGGTCAACTCACGACATGACTTGGCTGCGTGACCATACTGCTGACACTTGTAACATCTAGTCACCAGGGTAAAGTCTCTGACAGGGCAAGATGACCAGTTTATAAAAACTCTGTCATTTGATATTAGGGCTTTTCTTATGACGGCAGACACTTCTATGACATAATTACATGTCTCTGCGTCTCTTTTGCCAGATTTGTGACTTAACCTAATTGAGGTCAAAAACGACTCGATGTTTAAGGAATCCTCAAGCTTATCAGCTAAATTTTGATTGTACAAACAGGCGAAAACTTCTTTTTCTGGCATTGATGTAGGCACTCCAATAACTACCACTCTAAGCTTACGTTTATTAGGTTCGTCGATCGTGAGGCCGGAGTTCGTGAGCTGCACCGATTTCTTTAGTTTTTCGACATCTTCTTTGGTATCTGTGCTTATGATAACACCTCCGTTCTTTGTCTTGCGTACACCTCTCACGTGCAGCTTCATTTTCTCAGGGCAGATGATTTTTTGCACTAGAGTCTTCGTTTCCTCGCTAGATTGCAATTTATCATTAGGATAAATGGCCACTGAGCTTAAATTTATCGGCTGGATATAATTATTGGTACCCTTTTTCACCATGTCAGCAAAAGAAGTACCTGTAGGCTGTTTTGACGATTCTTCTATGGTCTGCTTTAGGTCTTGAAGTTGCTCAGATAGGTCAAGTTGGTCTTTAAGTACTTTATTAGTAGAGTGGACCTTGATAATTTTTGCTTTGAGGGACTGGTATTGCACAGCCATCTGCGATGTACCATGACCCACTCTTCGGCAAAGTGTACTGATTCGCAATTTCTGGTCACTGTTCAGTTTCCCTTCTGTTGCGATAGTGCACACTTCATTTAAATACTGCTCAATTGATGTCATCCAGTTCTGCATTTCCGGCGTCGGTACGCCTACGTCCTCATGGGCCGGATCTTCAGGGCGAGGGGCTGTCCCGGGCGCACGAGTTGGTGTAGCCTGGTTGCGAGCGGTCAAACCGCCCAGATTTAATGGGCTATTTGCCATTTTTATTAGATAATTAATTATCTAAAAAAATAGTCATCTCCACTATTCATGTACTTCACTCAGTCATACCTTAACGTATGACACAGTTACGGATAGGTACTACCGCTTAGCGGTGAAATGAGGTCAAGATTCGCAAGTGATTATTTAATAATTTTAAATACAATACGACACATCTGTTCACAATGAAAGATCACAGATCTATCCAACATACACATATACATAATAAAACAACTGTATTTGTTATTTGAATTTGAAGGAGAAAGCTGGCAATCTGGCAGTCAGCTCAATGTTGTCAGAGTGTTTCAATCAGATTTTGTTATTTTGTGACTTTATAGTGGGCGTTTTCCCTAAAACGAGGCAGAGAACCGGTTTTAATGATTTATGTAGATACAGAACAATTTCTTACAAACAAAAGATAGGTACATTAAATATAAGAATTACCGTTTTCTCCAAATATACACAGATAAACTATGAATTGTGAACTAATACTGTATAACACTATGTAGGTATCTAAAACTGTAACTGAATTTAATATTGGAGTGTTAAAATAAACTTATCTGCCGACATCGTACTGCAAAGTGACGGGGAAAAATGTGTTTTTTCTAATTGACGATTATTTTTAAGAAGCATGTTTTTATTTCCACGTGGCTAAAGATTCTTTAATTTTGTATCCATCTCTTTATATCTAGATCCACAAACAATAAATTTCATTTCATTTCATTAGTATTAAATAGCAACAGATGGTGTTTTGTATTATACCAACTATATAGCTATTTGTATAGTTATAGAAATAGGAAGCGATTGGTCGGTCACTGGTTTATCGGGTAACCACAATCGCATTGTATCGCTGATGGGTATCGTGTAAACCGAGTTTAGTATATTATTAATGGTGGGATTAGTTAGTTCGCAACTTTAATACAATGTTGGTTAAAGTTTGTTGTCTATTCTGTGATACTTACCTACCTAGTTATAGGTAACTACGTTACGTTTTGTTTTGTAAAACATACATTTATGATCCAGAATATATATGTATCATATGTATGTACATATTTACATTTATAATGCTCAACTCTGAATTAAAGCGGGCGTGTTTTTATACATTATACACACTCGCTTTTCATGGGATATTTTAATTATTTACGCATCATATTTTTACTAAATAACTTAATTTATGAGTATAAAGTAAGTTCAGCAAAGTAGAATGTTAAGATAAGAAAACACTTCATTGAACCAAAAACAAAAAAATACAATTAACAATTAAAAAAACTATATAGAGTGTAACAAATTGATGATCAAACTAACGTGTCTAAAGCTGAAATATATAGTCCGTATTTTGACTTTGCTAAGCAAGAACTTTAACTTCAGACAATATTTTTGGTATTTATAAAGCGATCTTCGCAACTATCCAAAGTTTAGCTTGGTAAAGTCAAAGTTTCAAATTTAGAATATAAACCAATCAAAAATAATGAACAAAACTTTGCGTCTATGTTATGACTATGAAGTTCTTTTTATTTTATCCGTAAATTACAAAATTAATTTGGACTATAAATTCCAATTCAAAGTTTATGCTTGGCTTTCGCTCAGCTCAGGGCTCAGTCTGAGCAAAGTCAAAGTATACGCTCTATAGATTCAGCTCAGAACGGAATAATACATAGGCGTACTATTTTGTTATGTTCCGTATTCTATGCACTAGTTTTATTTTTATATTTCATACAGATTTTTTTAAAGTTAATATTTACTCATTAGAAATCCAGTGGTTCAACGGATTTATAAGCGTTTATTGATAATGTGTATCAACAAGTAGCTACTCGTACAGTCAGCATCAAAGGTTAAGATTTTCAAAATCGCCATACATCATTATTATGGATGGAGTACCCAAATAGGACAGACATTCTGAAAATAACAGAGAAGACAGAATAATCTTTGCCACTCATATTGCAATTTTTTTTTATTGTCTGCTTTCCGATAGTATAATGAAACAAAATAAATAACTTCTGTCCTGTTTTGACCTTCCACAAATATATAAGACGTATTGAAGCAATTTGAAAACGTCAATGTCGTCGTAGATTGGATGCTGATTGTACTACGAACGCAGAAACTTTCCTAATTTCAATAATAGTTTTACCTGATAGAGTTTTAATCAATTACACCTACGCAGTACCCTTTACCGAGGGAAATACCAGCAAATTCACCACTTAATAAAAATAACGTTCCATTATCAATCACTCAGAAAACCCAACCTTAAATTAGATGGAAGGAAGCCTTTACAAACACAAAGTCGGGGAAAGTTCGATGAGAATCGATACCAATTTGTGAGGTAAATTCAAATGTAGGGAACGGATTGACTGCGTATTCGGTGACATTGCTTTGGTTCAGTTTGACATTGTTTTTTGATGGAGTAATAATCACGTCGTTCAAGTTGGGAAAATTAATAACGTTTCCACCTTTTGCTGGGATTATCTTATGAAGATCACACCTCACCGTGAGCATTCACTTATAATGTAACAATTTAAAATTGGCAAAGTAGCTACGCGTTGTACTTGTATGTCATTTTGAATCTGGAACGTTCATTACACGCGAATTCTCGCCGGGGAGGAGGCATCTTAAAAGTGTACCTATTACGAATCTATCTATACGTATTGGTAACCTTATTGGAATAAGATTTGACCTAACAACTGCTAGCAGTGATATCAACCGGTATCAACTGCTTAACGTGTCTTCCGAAGCATGGAGGACCTCGATGAATAATTTACGAACTCACTCGCGTCAGGCGTTGTTAATAAAATAAAATTAATCCAACTAAAATCGCCTCTGACGAGTATTTTAACTTACGGCTAGTTTCTATTCGCTGAAACTTAAATCATGTGTTGTGTTAATGAAGTTAAATGAATTCTTTATTACTCCAGTCGCTTATTTCATGCATAATATACCTACTGATTTCTATTTTAATACAGTATTTATTCAATTTAGGATAATGTTTGTTCCTGCTATTAAAATACCTATTTGTATCTTTCAAATGAAAACAAAAACAAAAGCTCTGTTCACATAAACCGAACGGGATTTTAGGATTACGAGTGACCCGTAAAATGATTTGGTTCAGGAGTATCTTTTCAATGATGGTATTATTGTACTTGCGGCTCGATGTGTTGTGTTATGTTATGAATGAATGGATAAAGTAATGAAAATAAAGTCATTGATTTTTCTTCTGTTTTCGCGATGTTGATCTGAAACGAAACTCATGGCAATGCAATAAGAACGTGGGCCGATTATGAAAGAGATGGCAAATATTAAACTTCGATAACAGAAACTAAGAATAGGTATACATCATGTAGACATTTAATGGGATGATACACCGACCACCAGAAGACAGGGAAAAAATCTGGTTATGCCTAAGATGCCGATGGCAGATTAAGAGACGAAAAAAAAATGTCGTAAAAAAAATATGATCATTTATGAATTTGTGCTATTAATATTCTTAGTATAATTCAATCTAATTGATGTAAATCCGAGCGATATAATTAGGTGTATGTATATCTATATATATATCCTTATCTAAGATCGGGTCGGCAAGACCACAAGACCATGTTTTTTAAGACGGTTTAAAAAAAGTTCTTATTACGGTTCAAGACAAAATTCGATTTAAACTAAAGCTGTATCTAGTACGCGTTTAGTAGCCCTAAAAGGTGTCTATAAGAAGGTTCATAAATCAGATTAATATAGATACCTATAGTAGGTATATTCAAATAACAACGCTTAAATTTTGTACAGACTTATAAGTAATTTCCTGAACACTTCAGACGAAGCTCTGCCGTCTTAGTTAAGTTTGAAATGATTCACTGTCAAGCGACCATTAACACTTCTAGTGTCTTTCAAGCTCTCTTAAATCTTTGGTTTCTATACAGGGTTATGGGATTCCAATCCAATACTGTACAGTTGGTGATTATCTCTACATTAAACCGAATAACTTTTGTACTCCGACTTTTCTTTCGCTAAAAAATACATACTTAGCTGTTTTTAAAAATAAAATTAATTTAAGGTTTGATTGTAGTAGACCTAACTAAATGAAACGAATCATAAGGTCAATGAATGAATGAATGAATTTTCAATTAATTTAAAATTTTCAAAAACTTAAACGAATTTCTAAAAGTTGTAGAACAAAAGTTTTTTGTTTTAATATGGAGAACAACTCCCTGTACAGTTTTGGATTTGAATCTCAAAACCCTGTATAATGTAGTTTCAGGGAAACCTACATTCCATAATATACATACGAATTCAACTTATTTCCCACATTTCCCACTAAATAAAAAACAAAGCAATGTGAAAGAATACAAGCTACCATACTGACACGGTACTGGATTACACTGAATCCGGCGCGGATGTGAAAAGAGCGGGATTTGTCTCCACACGAGAAGTAACGTAAAATAAAACACGTCATACCTTAGCCTTCAAGATTAGACGTAGACAAGACAACAGACGGGTAAAAAGAGGTTTGTTTTGCGTAAAAAGAAGGTTGAGTTAATTCCGGTAAACCTTTTAACCCAGTTAAAGGTCTTTAAACCTAATTTAATTAATTATTACCTACCTCTACCTACTTAGCTGTGAAACACCAGCCCCAAATAATGACGCAACTGACAGATATCGCTCTTCTTGCTCCGTAAGCTGTTTTGCAGATGATCCGGGGACAAAATAATATGATGGAGTTGTGTCACTTTGACATCGAGAGGAATCCTTACTAATACCCTACTTAATATTATAAAGCTGAAAGTTTGTGAGTATGTGTGAGTGTATGTATGTGTGTTTGTTACTCAATCGCGCAAAAACTACTAAACCAATTACGATAAAACTTGGATTATAGGCAGCTGGATACCGGGAATAACACATGAGCTACATTTTATTTCGATATTTCCGCGGGAACGGGATTTACGCGGGTGGAACCGCGGGGCGCAGCTAGTTATACATAATTGCGAAAGTAACTCTGTCTTTCTGTCTGTTACGCTTTCACGTCTCAATCGCTGAACTGATTTTTATGAATTTTGGTATAGATATAGAAGGGACCTTGAAGAAGGACATATGCTATCCTTTTTATCCCGATATTCCCACGGAAAGGCAGCAAGTAAATAAATATTTTAAGAAGATATATAGTGTAACTCCCTAGATACAGTTCGCTTTTAGAACAATGAGTCGAACTCAGTCAATTTGTAAGCAGCATTTAGAAAGACCGTCAAGTCGGGCGTTGAAACATGCTTAATATACCTAAGCAATGTGATTCCAATCGAAACGTGATCAAATTTCAATCCAAACGTAGACAAACATTCGGAAATAATTAATATTATGTAGTAGGTATGTTAGGATTCTATAGCGTAATTACAGTGACAAGTCGCCTCTCAAAATACGGTTTTCGCTTTCCACGTGAGCCAATGCTAACGCTATCCCACTAATATTATAAAGGAAAGTATTAGGTTTGTTTGTGTTTTGATCATGCAAAAACTTCTTGCTACTATCACTACTATTGAATTTGGTATAAATTATGGACGCGATTGATGTGAAATCCCTTCCGATTGAATAATTTTCTTCATAACCGGTATCAAATAAATCTTTAAACAATGTATTATGTTATTTTTCATGATACAAGTGTCCCCTTCATTTTAAAAACAATAAAAAATAACTTTAAATACCACTATTATACAAGCAAAGTTACCCCTGTTTTACAAAATAAATTAATTTTTCTTCTTTTCTTTTTATATATTACCAAATATAAAAAAAAAACTTATAAAACATTGATTCACTTAGCATAATTAAACCACTAAGGTTTGTAGAAATACGCTAAGAATTAAGTCCAAAAATTCTTAGTTCTAAATCCTTAAATTTTCTTATAGATCATAATATTAGAAAATACAATACCTAGAACCTCTTCATCGCATTTTATAAAAATATTATTTTAATCTTCGTTAATAATTGATTTTACGAGAAATTGTAGATTTTTTTCATGCAATTCCATCTCGCTCATTTATATGCTATCGGACAAGGACCGATAATTATCATCTATCGCCGTCTTTAGGCAATGGTTACTTTTTATTACAAGAATCCCAAGTGAGTGACACCGCGGGGCGCTGCTAGTAGTGTATTAGAAATCTACCTGGATATGGATCATGGGTAAAATATCAGTTAAATAGTTACAAAACTAACATTACACGGGTCTCAAACCTTTATTTACCTTAGGTTTAATATGTAATATGAACAAATACAATTAAACTAACTCACCGAGCTCATGTTACCCACTTATGAAGGTTTATGTCGGAATTATTACCCGTAGCTACCTAAGTAACAGCGGATTTAATAAATAGTTTTCATAACAAACAGTCGACTGTGTAATAATTAAGTGGAATAACGTTAGACTAAAGATTAAATGAATTGGTGGTATCGATCGACGTTTCTTATTAAACAAAAAAAAACAATTAGTTACTTAGAGAAAATTATTATTATTTTATCTCTTAAAAAAAATTACCAACAACATTATAGTTTTCCAAAGTCTTTCATTTATACAAAGTATTTCGCTAGGTGAATAACTTTTGTAAATTCGATGTATAGTTTTAAAAAAATCAATTTTGATGCTAGCTGGGTGATTCTCGCCCGTGAGATTTACGTCATATTAGAGACTAGCTGCGCCCCGCGGTATCACCCGAGTAGGTTTTTGCGGGATTGAGTATCAAAGTCACAGATATACAAACTTTCAGGTTTATAAATTAAGTAAGATATGTCGAAAAAACATGGCGGATATCCATAGACTGCCTAGAGTTATTAAATAGTCGTCAATCGGTCAGACCTTTGAATTTTATTTGTAAATGTAATGATTTAAGTTTGATTTAATCTCTGCAGTGATTGAATCCCCGTTTAAACCCATTATTGCTTTAAATGTTGTCTAAATTGACTCTAGAATAGACACTAAAAGAGCCTGTGATAATCCCTACTTGTATCACCCACCACTATAACCGGACTATACGATATCTGAATACAGGACATTACGAGGTTCCCTATGACATTGAACCTAAGCAAAATAATCATTATAGTCAAATACAATAAAGCCAATTGACTGCTCATAAAATCAAAATTTAAAGTCGCTCAGCGGGCTATGGAAAGAGCTCGGCGTTTCTCCGAGGGATCGCGTCAGAAATGAGGTGATCCGTCAGAAAAACAAAGTCATCGACATCGCTCATAGGATTAGCAAGCTGATGTGGCAGTGGGCTGACCATATTAGACGTAGAACCGACAACCGTTGGGATAAACGTAGAGGAGACCGCGTCTCGACAAACGTAGTATAGGACGGCCTGAGGCACGTTGGACTGACGATTTCTGTAGGACGGCTGGCATAAACTGGATGCAAGAAGTCGAAAATAGATCTAGGTGGCGTGCAATTGTAGAGGCCTATGTCCAGCAGTGGACGGCAACAGGCTGATGGTGATGATGATGACTGCTTATACCGCTAATTTTTCTCCAAACACAACTCACCGTTACAGGCAAGGGGTGAGGTAACAATCAAATTTTGTTATTGGCCATTGGATTATGTATCTATACTTAAACTCTTTTAGCCTTATAGATAAACGTGGAGTAAGATCAGAGTAATCTTACCACTTTTTGTTACTGTCTCTACTTTGAAAGTTCTTGTCACGGATAAAAATAAAACATGTCCTCCCTACTCCGAAGTTACATCACTTTTGTTCATTCATAGGGACCGTTGTGATTAGCCGATGTGTTACCTATCTTTACTTAGACTCTTTGTGATTGACCGTTCTGGCACGAAAGTGCTTCTAAAAACGTACTATTGTCGCTAGGGAATACCCTATGAGCAGCCAGCTGGTTTTATCGTCTTTGGTTACGACATTGAACCTAAGCAAAATAATCATTATCGTATATTAATAACAATGCTAATGGTTTCACATTAAAAGGGTAGGGTAGGGTAACCCGTCGCGTCGTTCGCCAACTTTACAAATCCGAATCATGTTCGAAACTATATTTTAATAAACGTCAATTGCAACCCAAAAGTTGTGCAAGTTGTGTGTTAAATTGGGAAACTGGGTTTTGTGCGTCGACGTCAGAAACCACTCAACCCGCGTCTAGGTAGGGAACTTATACAAATTGTAGTTAATAACTAAGGTAGGTACTGTATAGTGTATGTAAAGGAATGTAGTAGGCTAACTTGCATGTGTTTTTGTGCTTTTCCGTTGGGATTCATTTAGTTATTAATGGACTTCACAAGATTGTTTGTGGAAACGATCAAAGGATACATCGAGACGCTTTGGTTTGAACGAAAACGTGTCATCGGCTATAGCACACTCGGTATAGTTGCAATATTTAAGGAATTTGCGCATTTAAAATATATTCCATAAGAAAATCCATAAAAATACGGAGGTTTACCCTCATAATAAAAAAAACAATACTAGCTAATAAGTATGGCGCACCATTGTGCATCTGGCACAATCGCGGAGCATAATAATATGTGATTACAAATACCAGTAAATAAATAAAATAAATTCTGTGGAAATCACAGTGTCATCTAGCTCCATGGTAAGCTACTAAGCTATCATAAGGCGTAAGGCGTACCATGTAATTCTTGCACAAGCCGAGTATGCTGAAAATTCAAAGCAAGCGGTTTCTATGAAGTCAGCTTACTGAAGGAAGCGTCCCTCCGATGTTTATGCTCTGACTAAGCCGATAGTAGAGCTGAAGGGCAATTTATCACAATACAGAAATGGGCTCACACGCTTCGCTTAGTTTACAATGAAAACGCTTTTCATAGTTTAACTAAATTTAATAGAATCTTTTTGCCAACTCATCATCACAAATAAACAAGTTGTTTGTGGGGAAAATTAAACGAATAAGGAACGTTAAAGGAAGAGAAACCGGAAAAGAAAAACTGTGTAAAAAATACCGTATTTTTTCTTATGTACTACTTTGTCCGCATGATTAATACTGTAAACTAACGTAAAGAAACAGATGACATACAAGAAAATGGGTTTATTGAATGTCACGCATGTTTGCTACCGCACGCGGGATTTTCTTACAAACCCCGCTTGCGTGAGGAATTTCATTAATCCGCAATACACGAAAAACACAAAAAAGTCGTAATAAGTTCGTATTTCCAAAAGTCGTAGAACGAAAACTATTCGCCTAGATATGTAGAACAACCCTTTAAGTCGTTAACAAATTTTCAATAACCCCGTAGTATTTCTTGCGTATACATTTATGTTCCAGGAGGCTTTTAAGAAAAGTAGTAAATTTGGCAACGGCAGTATACCTATTCCCAATACATAATATAAAGGTGTAAAGGTAGAGTTTTATATATGTTAACCTAAGAGATATAAAACTTATGCTACAGATAAAATGGTCTATGGATAATGTTTTATCGTGCTTAAATTGATATCGAACACGCATCAGAAGGCACTGCGGAGTTCGGATCATAGGTAAGCATTCTAGACTAGAAAAACGACAAAGAAAACTCAAAATTTAAATAATTTATTCCATTAAGTAGCTAACTAACTTCCTTTTTTTCTAAGTAATACTTTATTTTCTAATGCTAGTAATTGTATTTTAGTAGGTATGTCAATTAACTAACAACTTAAATAGGGATTAACGATACTTAGTTATTAATGAAGCTTAGATGCAAGTTAAGGGTCACTTGGTACATCTCAAGAAATTAGTTGTGTTTTGCAACTTATAGAAAATCAACATAATTTTAGAAGAGTTTTGAGATTATGTTTATTTGGCATTTGGAACTTTTTACAGTACACGCACATAAAATTGAAATGATTATCCTTCAACATCGTATCTAGGCGAAACGGGAATTGGGGTTACAGCGTCGTGAAATGGATACCTAAGCTTTATTGTTTCTATTTATTATTGCTCAAGGCATTTTGGAAATACTTTTAAGGCGAAAAACATCATCAGAAAAACACCTGTGGCGGGATTGGAACCCATGCCCTTCGCTTGCTGGGCGAGTTGCACTACGTCACTTAGAAACCAACGCGATACGGTGAATTTATGATTTTGATTATGCATCTTTTCCTGTAGGTTTTACGCCAATTTTACAACTATTGACTAGTTCGAGTGTTGTTTCGGAAAGCGTTCTAGTTTTTAAAGACCTTTCTACATATACTTTAACAAAGTGTTTAACCTCTACGAAGAATGTAAGTACCGGCATAAAATGCCTACTTTTTGGTGTCAGTCAACGGACGGGTAATAGCAGGGTTGTTATACCTTCCCAATTCGAGGAAATTAGGTTACAATAATATCCTCCTTGTTATATAGTCCTATACATTGTATTACAGGTGTGAGTTTGCTGTTTTACAAGGTAAAGTGCCTAAAGGGATTTTGTACAAAAGGAATGAATGAATGAATGTCATTTATTTGCTCGAAATATGGTTACAGAGATGTCACATAAATAATATTCCAACATATTTCACCAGCACTAAACTTGGTATGCAAATGTCGTTTTTAAGATTTTTGAATTTAATTAAAGGAGTAAGTATATCCTAAAGAAATAGTCCTAATATGGAATTCAAGTGCTGAACCTAAATGGTTGGAGATACTGAATAATATCCTTACCCCGAAACAGTTACCGACGTAGAACGAATTTTGTAAATATCAATATTTTTTGTAATTGAAATCGCTCTAAATTTAGTTCGTTGTTACCAGGAAGAAATATGTTTTTAACAAATATTATTATATTAAAATAAAAAAAAACGAGGAAAACCAAGTTAAGCTCCTATAATAAAATTAAGATTTCTTGTATTCTTTTAATTAAGTTTCTTGAACCGACGATTTGATCTTTCAAATCCTAACGAAGTCAGTAAAGTCTACGTAAGTAACCAAAGAAGGAAACTTAAGCAAGAAACAACTACCTACAGAAATTAGTGGAGCACCCTTTGGTAAGAACTTTATTATTATATTTATGGAAATATTATCTGAAAATACCTTTCCAACATAATCGGAGCTTCAGGCTTTTTTAAAGCAAAGATAAAATTCAATAAATTTTTTTTCGGTTTTTCCGACATTCATAGCATCGTCCGCGTCGCTTTGAACGCGAAAAATGCTCATTGAAAAATTATAGGTGCCTAAGGCTATAAACTTTTTAAGGTTATAAAGCTGAAAGTTTGTGAGAATGTAAGTTTGTTTGATAAACAGTCACATAAAAATCACTTTTGGAGACGATATTCCCGCGGGAACGGGACTGACGCGGGTAAACCGCGGATCATAGGTAGTGTTTAATATAATAAATGCAACTCAAAAGAAAAATAATGAGTTTAGTTATAAATTAAGTGTTTATAACACTTAGATCTTAGAGCTTTCATCTTGATACTAGAATTTAGAACGGGTAGAATAGTTACAGATAACTGTAACTATTCTATTGATAAATAAATAATTCAATAAATAAATAATTGGTATATTAATTCTAATAAATAAATGATATAAAACTTTGTATGCCATCGGCAAGATCTGTATAAGGATCATACGCTCACAAACTGTTAGCTTTTACATAATAACGAAGGTCTGACGTTCACGGGCTATTGGCCTAGTACCTACACAGGATTATTTCATCAAATTCAGCTCGGTTATTCACGTTTTATATGTTGGTTACGCACGAATTGAGCTTTTGCTCCCAAATACAATATGTAACATAACATGAACGAATACAAAACTAATATAACGCTGAATGGATGGATGGATATTAGTTTCAACCTAGTCTGGCAAGAGGATCATCAACTTTGAAAAAAAAAGTACTGCATAGAACTGGACTGCTCTCTATATTAGAGGAAGGAGAAAACTCGACTTTGACGGACGAGAGAGCTACAGGAGTTCCAAAGTCAAATTGTTCAGGTAATTATTCACTCACCTATAAAAAGATGTATCAAAAATTGAACGTTGTTGTTAGAATACCCACTACCTAAATAATCTAAGCATTACCTACTGTTTTTAGTGACTTCGATTTTTGAAATTTTTATTTTATAAATTTAACTAACTGTTAAGTTAGCGATAGATCGGTACATTTAACAATGCCGTTAATAAATAAAACGCTAGTATAACCTGGTAAATATTGGGTTTCATTAAATAAATAGATTTGAAACTTAAAACAATAAGACATGACAAATTTTTGAATTTGTTTACTCAAATATACCTTTGTGTTTATAGTCTTACTAATATATTATTTTAAACCCAAAAGTTTGTTCTCTTTCACGCAAAAACTGCTGAATCGATTGCGATGAAACTTGGAACATAGTCAGCTGAATACCGGGATAGGCTACTATCTACGGGACTTATGCGGGTTAAACCGCGGGGAGCAGGCCTATTTTAATTGGTTGAGCAGTGTTAATGTTATGCTATAAATCGTCATGATGCGACCCCAGTGCTGACTTCCCGCTCTCCAGAAAGTCCTGTCATCCAACCGTTCCTGAAGATTGATTGATTCATACGTCGGCATTGTATAAGTAGGTAGAGGAACCCCAGTCATAAGGTTCAATACCTGACTTCGTTATTTACTGGCTATGAAACAGAGATACCAGAAATTTCAATAGTAAAAGTTGTTGGCGATTAAGTAAACACAATAAAAGCTAACTTAACTTCGCCACAAAGAAATTCCATACGTACATAAATAACAAATATCTCAAAATACGACGTCGGTGAAGGAAATACGAATTTCCCCGTTACCTCGTGAATATGACAAGGTACCTAACATATCAGGAAGGTAAGTATCTCATCTTTCGTCTGAGCAAAATAATCTAATAATACGAAAAAGTAAATCTTGATCAAAATGAGATAAGGAATGTAGAAGGCCGAAAGTAAGTATCAATTTTTATTTATATTCGTATGAATAATACGCCCTGGTGGGATTTGCAGCTCTTTACATCACCCTTGCGTGATAATCATTAACTAAACTATCAGTTTGTGGACAGTTTAATTGGTCGTTTCAGCCGTACCAGGCGATCGAACCGCTCCGCCCCGCACCAAAGACATCGGTAACAATAATAATGTGCAACTGTTATGTCGTCGGATGTCGGACGGTGCGATGCGGGTCCTTGCGTCTGTTACGACTATTAGACGTAGATTTATGATTCTTTGATTAATGGCACAGTGCTGAAATTCTATAGATTTACTATGAATATTATTAGATAACGAGGTATGTGTCATGTTTATTTTTATTTACAAGAAGCTCGATATTTCGCCAGTAACCTCGACCAGCTTGTTCACGAGATAAGCTCGTCAACAAGTCTCGTGATCAAGATGGTCGAAGTTACTAGCGAAATATCGAACTCCTTGTAAATATAAAATAATTTTAAACAATACACCTTATTTAAAAAAAAAACAATCCATGCGACAGGAGGTAGAAGAGATTTGGTAGAACATAAAGTCAGAAAATACTGAAAGCCCAAACCCAAACATACGCCCCAAACAGAATCTCTGGGTATTCTAAGATATCCACTGCCTGCAGACAAGCACTCTCACCGAAGCCACCAAAGCCACCACTTAGCACCACCTAGGTCACTTTGTGGACTTAATTTTATAAAATCCAAAAGTTTTAGCGTATACTTCATTTCATTTATTTAGTTATGGCTTTTCTGTCAGCATCCAAGGACAATTTCAGGCAGTTTCACGTGTCAAATAGTTGGAAACAATTTTAGCAATGCGTAAAGGCCGCAGTAAAAATGCCCAAATGTAACCCCATTGGAACATTTGTTGGTTACGTGCTAATTCCATGTTTGGCACTGTTTTTTTTAATTTCACTACACTCGTTGAATTTTGCGTAACTTAATTGATAATAATAATATTTAAGCGCATTACCGATCAACGAAAACGTGTTCACTATACAAAAACTTGAATTCAACACTCTCGGCATCTACGCCCGCTCGGCGTCAACAAAGTTAAGGACACCTTCAGCCGGCCAAAACGTGATATCGTACTTAAGAATTAAAAAAAAATCGTACTGATGATCGTATATGTAGACAGACGAGCCAATCAGAAAAACACAACTCCGGAAATAGTCATAGGTGATTCACCCCGACTGCAATGAAGCCTATTCTTATGGTAATGTACTCGCTGCCGTAAAACTCGGTAAAACTAGATTTTCACAAATAAAACACGCTAAGGCAGTCACGAATATCGTGACCTAAAAACTAAAGAGTTACTTTGTCTTGGGTAAGCAAAGTTGATAGCTATACTGAGCTATAACTAACATACTTTTCCCTTAACTAGATAAGTATACAATGTAGCAATTAAGGGTCTGTCTTACGTATGAGCAGAGTTCTTTTTCTTACGCATTACTTAGGTATCAAAATCTAGCTAAAGATGACTGAAATCATGATTGGGAATTATCGCCATTGGTTGCCTAGAAGAGATTGCCCTTAGGCGATAAGGCCGCCCATTGCACCTCACATGTTTTAAGTTTTTGTCTTTGTATTACTTGTTCAATTTAAGTTTTTTGTACATACAAAACGAGTAAAGTATTTATTCATTCATTCATTCGATCATAGAGAAGTGGCCATGACTAAGTATGAATATGATATAAGTACATAACCAATAATCTAAAAGCGTTTTTAAAATAGTTAACGTAATGTCTAAAGAATACACAAAATATGTAACATATAATATAAACTAGTATATCCATAATTATCAGATATAATGCAGTATTTGCTAATGAGATCAAATCAATGTGCCGACACTGAATAAGTAGAATAAGCGAAGGAAGAAGAAAAAAACAAGTACATAATTTGAAATAATTGAAAAGACTAGTGCAAAGGAGAACTTAAATAAGTAAAAGAGCCTATATTACTTTTAAAAAAAAGTTGACCAATTCAAATTATATCTTCTTTAAAACCCACCATTTAGTACTACGATAAAATAAATGACGATATAAATCATAAAAATGATTAGCTTAGGTAGAGCTACCGTAACAAATCATGATATGATACATAAAAATTGATGTCATTTTAATGCCCCTTTCATGAATGTTTTACATTGAGGTGTCAAAAATATGCTTGAAAATAATCCTTTTAACATTGGGGGTACCTGATTAAACCGTCCCAAATACATCACAAAAGGATCGGTCATTTCATTTCCTAAAAACACGAAACAGTTGTAAAATTCAAAGCAATTTAACGGCATAGTTACATTTTACCGGGTCTTAATCGCGTATTATTTTTATTTTAACTTTTAACTTAACACGACATCAGTCTCCTCGCGACCAAGATCATTGTACCAAGGTTTAAACTTCAAGGTATAAAAAAATTAAACGCGGTTAAGATCCGGTAAAATGTAACTATGTTAACAAATCACGTGAAGGTTTTCGCGATTTTGCATAATAAAACACAATATTTACCCGGAAACTTGGTACTTTGTAATAATGCCGCTATTAAATAAAACGCGAGTAAAACCAGGGAAATAATTGTGTTTTAAATTTAAAAAATTGGCAGTTTAAAAAAGGTTTACCTTTAAAGAACGTCCGTTATAATGTAGGTAGATGTTTAACTACGAAAGTATTGTCACAGTATCATTTTCGTGGTTACAAGTTTGACCGGGTCGCGGCACGGACGCGCCGGCCGGCGGAAAGCGGCAGACTACCGAAGGGTGCACCCCGCCCGACTAACGCGCCGTCGCTGCCCGCCCCCGCTCATTTTCACAATTACTTAGACCGAATGTAAAATGTTGACTTGCAATAGGGGTATCCTAGGCTGAAATCTACAGCGCGTACTTTGACTTCGCTCAGACTGAGCTTAGCAACTGGGATTTATAGTCGAAATTCAGTTTGTATTATACGAACGGAATAAAAAGAACTTCATAGGCATAACAGAGAAGCAAAGTTTAGGTCATTATTTTTGATTGGTTTACATTCTAAATTTGAAAAACTTCAACTATACTAAGGAAAAACTTTGGATAGTTGCAAAAGGAAACGATGGTGCAACGACATAACAAAGACGGCGGGACAGTTATGGAGTAGAGTTGCTAGTGACCGACAGAAATGGAAACAGATGGAGGAGGCTTATACCGCAGAAGCGGTCTCTACACATACTAAAACTTAAATACCTACAAATAGAACTACAAATACACTATATAAACCTAACCAAATACATTTAAATATATAAACATATATTATATTAACTAGATAAGATATATAGATATAGTAAGATAGATAAGTACAAACAAATGATGTGTAAGAGAATACAAGCTATTTTTATTTTTTTATTTTTATTTATCCTTTTTTACCCAGGAAGAAAAAATACAACAGCTAAATATACCTTTAAAAGTACTACAAACTGATTAATATTTCGATTATTTCATCATCGATACTATAAGGGTATAAAATCTTCCTAAGAAATATAATATAAAGAAAAGCTGATTTAAATGCATGGAATACATTTTTATAGTTACTTTATTATTTACGTGATATCAAAGGATAACAGAAAAACAATTTAAAGTAAAAATCAATCGCATGACTAGTACTCGTACCTAATAAGTATTTATTGTAAAGGTAAAAGTTTGTGGGTGTTTGTTATTTCTTCTGCTGCAAAACTGCTTTTCCGATGGCGATGGAACTCGGCTTAAATAAGGCATAATACATAATCTACTTTTTATCCTGATATCCCCATGAGATTGGAACTACCACGAGAATAGTTGTATTGATAGTTATTATATTTATTATGTTTGATTTGTTTTATTCACATCTTCTGGAATCAGATAAAATCTATTTATAACAGCAAAGTAAACATAAATGGGTTATTATTATTTCTTATCGGTTGTGAACCGATTATGGCCATTAGGAAATTAGCCAGTGTCATGTATTCTAATATATTATGCAAGTTATTTGCATCGAAACAGTCAAGTCGTCATAGTTAAAGTCAAGTCTAGGGAATCATTTGTAAACACGGCGGCCATTTACAAACAATCTTCACGGAGCCTTGGAGACAACACTAAGTCAATGTTTTGCACCGATTTTCACTTTCATTCCACTTGTACACCTTCACGAAACTAAATTGATTAATATGCCCCCGAAATTAAACAATTTGCACGCATATGAACTAGGTTTCACAAAAATGAAAATTTAGCACCACATCTCCTCAACGAGTTCCCGCCAAGACTCCACATAAATGGGTTTAAAAGCTATTTGGTTTTTACATTGTGTACCTATTACCTACTCAACAAAGCCGGTTCCATATTCAAACATACGAAAACTTCCCACAATGAAGATTTTTTTATGATAACAACCGATAGGAGATACATAGTGCGCCGGGTCAGCCACTATTTTAATAAAACCATGTTGAAATCGTTCCTAGAATTGCATTTTAGTAAACGGTAGTCGATGCTTTGACGGTCTAGTCGACTGTAATTGGTTCGACGAGTAGAGTTAGCGAGTACGATCAAAACGGATGTTATTTCCACCCACGCGAATCGAAAACGATAGCTTTTCATACCTATAATGTACGTATAACCGTAGCTTTTCATACATATAATATAGGTAGGTACAGTCGGCAACTTTACTGGGTGACTACCGTAAGGCCTAATTTCGCTAATTTCGTTTGTAAGGTCTTGCACTTAGTAAAGACTTTATTGTTCATTGTTACCTACTTATTTAATAGTTTTCAATAAGTTTTAATTTGTTTCTAATTATAAGTGATAATTTTTAGTTTCTATTGTTAGCCATTTTAGCCTGAGATTTATAATTCTCCTAGTTCAGGCAAATATGTTGCTTAGATTTAAAACGAAATGTAGAATTTACTATAAGCAATTATTTATTTACTTTTTATTTATTTGCCGTCTGCTTGCCTGTGACACTAATTCTAGTTCTTACATTAGAATTTATAGATAAATTTCAATGTGTCTATTCGAAAATTTGTGTGAAAAAAAACACTTTTTAGAGCTTCTCCGTGCTTCGGAAGGCACGTTAAATAGTTGGTCCCGGTTCTCAATAGCAAACATTAGGTAAGTAAGAGGCCTTAGGGCGACCTGAAAACTCTAACACTAGGTAAGCCATACAACTACACGAAAAAAATGTCACAATCAAACATTACTAGCTGCGCCCTGCGGTTTCACCCGCGTATGTCCCGTTAGTAAGGTTCAAGCAAATCTGTTGTCTACCCATTTATGGCGTTGATAGTACCTACCTACCTATAAGAATCGATATTCGATAAGCGATGTATCGACACGACTGATTTAAAAGGATTTTACGCTCTTGGCATGGGATATTAGAATTTTGTTGTGCAAAACGACTTTGTATTGTTGAAATTGAATGAAATATGTAAGTACTTAGATACAATGAGAAATCATTATCAAAAGAGACGATTTAGTTTGAATTATTTTCTTTTTCGATACGTATTTTGTTATTGTAACATTAAATTCAGCGTTAAATAATCTATCAAAATCATAAGGAAAATATTTTTTGATAAAAAATATTAGTTGAACCGTTTTTATTCACACCTCTTCAATTAATACAGAATATACCAATGATCAAATATATTCTTATTCGTTGTAAAATGAAATTATGTGTTACTAACGAGTTGTTTAAAGATTTTTATAAAATTTTCTTCTTTTTCTTATATTTTGAATATTTTTTTTCTAAGATTTTTTTTTAATAAGCTCCATTGTTGTTGGTACAGTTAGTTTCCAAGTAAACTTTAAGGCTAACATTTTTTAAAACAACATCTTATATTCAGAAGGAAATCGTAGAATGTTGTTCGCCTAGATGTCTGGAACAACTTTCCTTTGGCTTGAATCACGGTTCTCGAACACGCTGTATTTATTAAATATATTGTTAACAGATTTAATTTGTAGAAAGTTAATAAAGTGTTTCACTTCAGATATTATTTATTATGAAGTTTTATTGTTGAACTTATCGAAGTGAAGTCATAACTTGAATGATGTGATTGGTGTAAATATAGAACGGCGCGTCGGGCAAACCCCGGTTGCAACGTAGAAAGTTGCGAGTTCGATTCTCGGGGACAGTTTTTACGCTGACCATAAATGCTTGTTCAAATTTCATTTCGCCCTGTAACAGAGGTTAGCAAAGTCGTCTAAAATTTATTAGGTGCCTACTATAGACTTTATTATGTTGGATACTTAATTAGGTTGTTTCCATTTGTCCGAAAAATAACTTGTCTAATGATAGGTTTGCCAATCGATTTGTATTAGGTTCTACCGCTGAAAAAGATAAATTCGAATATTCGAAGTAATTAATTACCACGATTCATTAGGAAAAAAAACGCCACTCATTACCCAGCTCACCACTAATGATGGCCGAGAGAGTAAAAAATACAAGTATTTTACATTTTAAGGACAGCCATAGACTACAGACTTGTCAAACGACAGAAATAAATTGTGCGACATTATAAACAGCGCAATCTAGGCCCAAACTAAGAACTAGGCTTATACTAGGCTTGTACTATGGTGCTACGAGTTACGAGTAGACAACGAATATCTTATCTTACTAATTAAAAACGCGAAACTTTGCAAGTATTGATTTTTTTGGTATGTGATTTTTGCTACTCTTCACACAAAAACTACTTAACCGATTGCGATGAAACTTGGAATATAGGTAGCTGGAGACCTGGAAAACACATAGGCTACTTTTTATCCCGTTATTATCAAATTTTATCGCAATAGATTCATTCTTTTGCGTGAAAATGTTTGAAACATACTTAGATACCTGAGAAAGGGATTGTCTAAGGGGTTTGTAAATTATACCAAATTTTCACCTTTATAATTTTAGTATAATGTAACTGTCGGCCAAACATTAACGCCCTTACTTATAAACGCTGGGTAACAGCTGCGTATCTATGTATCGTTTGTCTTTTATTGTGACATGAAGTTTCAAAGTTGACAGACAGAGACATAACGTCACATAACTTAATCATTTGTTAATCATTGTTTATAAGTAAGAGGTAAGTCAGAGTCTCTAGTCTGTACATCGCTTCAACGTTTCGTTTCACGTTGCAGAATGAAAAGCCAAGGAAACTGGTACATTAATAAAGTCGAGGAAAAACGCAAAGTCCCCTTGTTGACACTTGTTGCTCTGTTACATTCTCTATTCCTTCTTTTATAATAATATCGGTATGTTCTGTTTATGTGTAGCCGCGCGGAATACGGTGATAAGTAAGACGGGGAGAAATGTTCTTTTGAATCTGTTTGAAGAACTAAGTTTTAGAAATATATGCTATAATTTACACAGCGGTTTTTGCGGTTTATTTATTTAATATGAATAGAACTAAAGGTTCGCGTTGTAGATAATTTCAGATTAAATAACTTAAACGTTACGGCACCAGTTATACCTCCCGAGGTCGCAATCAGACTTGAAGCATGCTCGTAGTACCTATTCTCTTATTGAAATATAATTTTAATTGTAAATTCAGCTGTGATTTTTCATACAAGCCCAGTAGGCACCCGAAATGCTGACTGCACTGTCTCTTTGGATGGCAATTTCTATTCGTTGTCTAAAATTACAGTTATAATTTTGTTGATTTTTAGTGGCAGTCAAGAATGGGTACCTTTACTAAAAGGGTGACATAAAAAATACTTTAGGTCGGTTTAAGTCGGTTTACTTTAAAAAGGACAAAATAACTTCTTCATACAGTGCCAGCTACTTCAAATAACAAAACAAATAATTGTTATCAATACTATGTCAGAACAAGTTAAAATTTTAAAACTCAAATTGCATCTGTAGTTTAGATTTTTTAATAAGGAAAGCATGTTATTATTTATTTTTAAATGGCCCTATTTACGTAAATGACATTCTAATGAAAAGCGACCGTTACCAACCATTATTTCTCTTACACCCTCGCTATTTTCAGATTGTTTCATGACGTCTATTGTACGAAATAAATTATGATTTTGATGAATGAACACGACATTAGGCGTGACATCACATTAAAATATGACAAAGTTACGTTAATAGATGGCACTCAGGCTGTGAAACCGAAATATCACACTGATTTATACAATGTGTTTTGAGGACGGGAATTTATATAATGAAAAGGGTTGTTTGTTCTAGACGTCTAGGTAGACGTAAGACAAGTATTGTTCTACGAGTTTAGGCAATTGGAACTTTTTAGTTTTTGTAAAAATGCTTTTAAAAAATCAATTTTAAATAAATCCGAATGATTTACATTTATTTTCCTAATTTCCCCAAGTATATTACACACTTAAAACACTTAGAGTATACATTAGCAAGCTTAGAGCGCGCCTATGGGTATTTGCCTACTACGCAAAGTGTAAGCAGATGCTCTATACATAGATATTCAAATGTTGAGGTTGAATAGTGATGCGTATCATTTTTGCACCGCATCACAGAACAATTCACCATAATAATTACTACTAGAATAAATTCTAATGAGAGAAACAGTCAATTCCCGTAACTCTAGGTGACTGATCACAACGTTTTTGTCATTTTTGACTGTTCATACCGGTGCTTACAGTTCATACTCGCATACCAGAGCTTATAGCTTGCTTATGTATACTCAAAGCTTAAAACATACAATCAGTTCAATACTTAGATAGGTATTTGACGACCTCTGTGGCGCGTCCGGCGAATGCTTGGCTTCAATACAGAAGGTTGCGGGTTCGATTCCCGCTGGGTGCAAATATTTATGCTTGAAATAAATATTTGTATCTGGTCTGGGTGTATTTCTATGTATAATATGTATGTATTTACAAAAGAAAAATAAATATAAGTAGTATATCCGTTGTCTAGTCACCGTAACACAAGCTTAGCAGCTTACCACGGGGCTAGATGGCGCTGTGGGTTCGTCACAGGATTTATTTATTTATTTTTCTAAAAGAAATTGCTTTACTTACTTCAATACCTAAATACTTTACTTCGATAACTAAATGGGAAAATCAGTTGTCCACTTCTAGAGTAATTCTTTTAATACTGAAAATAGGTGTTTTCTAAAAACGCAACGTTAGGGTTGCTCTTCCTAGAAAGGTATTTTGAATTAAAATATTATTATGCTTTTCCGACCCTTTTTCAAATACATTATCCTCATCAAAATTCATTATTAGGTATGTTATAAAAATCCAAGGTTTTAATCGTTCAATAAGTAGAAAAAATCTAATACTTATTTTAAGGAATGTAATAATTTTGCGTTATCTATTTGTATTTCCAAATATTTTTACATTGAAGGACCTTTATACAGTTCCTATACTACATTTCACTGTAGGATTACGCGTGCTTGACCCTTCTCGGCCGAAGAAAATCCTTTGAACCGTTGTTTGGGAGACGACTATTAGGTAAGTCTTAACTGTACCCAAAATGGGTAGCTGACCCAATAAAATATTATTATGAAAATAATTTTATAGAACACAAACATAGTGAAAATAAGTAGACTATTGGATTCAAGGGTCTGAGTCAAAGATTTGGAAATATTGGTATAAATTGAATGGACAACATACCCAAATTATTATTATTATATTTATAGCCTATGGTGTCAAACTGTTGGGCAAAGGTATCCCCCACGTGACACAGTAACCAGCAGCTACTGGCCACGTGGCGTCGAATGCATCCAGTTCAACGCGCCATCGATTTTTGGGTATCTTTCTACGATGTTTGCCGTCTTGCTTGAGAGACCCAATCGGTGACGCTTTTCGCCCATCTATCTGGATGCTTTTGGCCAGCCCACTTCCATTTAAGCCGGGCAGTATTGTAGCCGACGTCTGCGACTCCCATTCTACGCTGCAGTTCTGCGTCAAACCCAAATCAATTATCAAATATATTTTTTAAATGTTTCGGGGGTACACCGAATAAACTTTCTATACTAAAACGAATATTTCTGACGTTCTAAAGTGGGTGACAGAGGTACAAACTTGAAGTACGTGGTTTTAAGATCGTTTACTTACTCGACTTTACCTTGGTGACACATAAGAACATATAAACTGATTGAATTGCCGGCGAACGTGCAAGCCAATTTTAAAGTACGCGTACTTAAGGTGAGACACAGGAGTAAAAGGTCATCGATTCAAGTCCGCAGAGTTACTCGCACGCCAATCAGCCCTTTAATTAAAGTAGTTCGATCTAGTGTATATGAGTCAGCCCGTCGAGTACCTAACTGTACTGTTTGAACGTAACTTACGAGACTTACACGCGTGTTGGTGGTTTTACGTAAGGGCAACTGCACGCACTGTGAACGAACTATTACCTAAGTAAGCCCTAAGGCTATTACAATGTAGGCAATTGGGCATTAATCTTTACAAGGATTAAACGTCTCGGTTTACGACCACCCTTTCTAACGACAATATTTAGATATTATTATAATTTATTTATTAAAAAACTAGCTGTGCCTCGCGGTTTTACCCGCATAAGTCCCGTTCCCGCGGAAATAACAGGATAAAAAGTAGCCTATGTGTTAATGCAGGTCCCCAGCTACCTATATTCTAAGTTTCATTGCAATCGGTTCAGAAGTTTTTGCGTGAAAGAGTAACGACCTCAAATACATACATACATCCAAACTTTCGCGTTTATAATATTAGTAAGATATATAATTATCTTAGTAAAACTATTTTAAAACTACTACAAAATATAATGATCAAATTAAATATATTATATTAAGTAATAATACACCTAGGCACTAAACACTACTACTTTAATATATTATATTTAGATTATAAGAAAATGCTATTTTTGTAATGGGATTTAATTATATGACGTAGAAAATTCTATAAAGTTGGTTTTAGACTCCTTGCCAAAACAAGGTTTGAGTTTACGGGTTTTTTTCATTACTAGGTTTAATTTTGACGTTCATTATTTTTAGTTGAATGGGTACAAAATACTTGCTTTAATAATACTTAAAGGATGCCTTTATGTGACTACAAGACACATTTTATTAATAAAAATACCGAATTCATAAAGAACATAATAAATTTATTTACATACAGTTTTGTAATTGAAGTCGGATAGTTTTACTGGATATATCAAAAACACAGAACATAGAGGGAGCAGTATGGAATCTTCACACACACACGTGCACACTAGTCGTGACGCGGTACTGACTTCATCGCGAAATCTTCTTAGGGGTCTCGACTCTTGTCAACGCGCATGTTTGCGTGAGTAAGCCGTTTCCGACCATTGGCGGGTAGTTTCCATACTGCTATGCCCCAAGCCCCAGCCTTTCTATGTACTGTGCTATAGGCGGCGAAGATATCCGTTAACGTACTTTTCTTTAGGAAGTCAGTTAAACTAATTTGACAAAAGGAACCAGTCGATGTAAAGTGTTAGCTTCCAACGTTGATTCAAAGTTGCTCTGCTGTAACTTATAAGTCTTTAACATGCCACTTATGAATAAGAATAAGAATAAGAATAAGAAGATTTTATTGTTCAAACTATGTAGGTACATTGGTCTTAAATATGTACTATATTAGTGCACAGTCTACTCATTTCGAGCATACAATAATGTAGTATAAAATTACATTAGGTACTTAAATTTATGTAAGAAATCCAATATTTATACCAGCACAACAATATTTGGTATTTATTTTTCATTATGGTCAAAATACTCAGATAGGTTATAAAAGACCTTGCTGATTAACCAAGACTTTAGTTTTTTTTGGAAAAGGGGACTATTAAGTATTTTTAAATTTACAGGTAAATAATTATAAATTTTTATAGCTGTGTAAAAAAAAGGAACTCTTATAAAATAAATTGTTATTAACTTGGGGTATGACTATGTTATATTTATGCTTGTTACGTTGACTTTCAGATCTAGATGAGGTAATACTAAAGAAATAATCTTGGTTATTTTTGACGAATAGACATATTTCTAAAATATATATAGATATCAAGGTTAGGAATTTTTCATTTTTAAATACACTACGTAATGACTCTCTATCTTGCATGTTGTACATTCTTCTTAAACACCTTTTTTGCAAAGTAAATACAGATTTCACTTCCACGGAGTTACCCCAGAAAATTATGCCATAGGTTAAATGAGGATAAACATACCCATAGTATGCAACTTTTGCTATGTTTCGGGAAGAAATATTTATTATTACTGATAAGCTATAACAATACTTGGATAATATATTGTTAACCTTTTTAATCTGTGGTTTCCAACTTAAATGGCAGTCAATTATAACCCCAAGAAATGTCGTTTCTTTTACTTCAATAATGTTAACATTATCATGTATGACATTTATTTTTGGCGGTTTTGCTCTATAATTTTTAAATTGCATGAACATGGTTTTTTGAATATTTACTTTTAAGTTTAGTTTACTAAGCCAATTTATTATTAAATTAAGTGTATTATTGATTTCTATTTGGAACTGAGAATGCGACATATTGTCTTTGGATATGTAAACAGTGGCGTCATCTGCGAACATGACAGTTAAATGATTTGTAACAGATGGTAACTCGTTGATGTATATGAGAAATAAAAGGGGCCCAAGGACACTCCCTTGTGGAACACCCAATAAGATTTCATTAGAACTGGAATAAATCTTTTCAACAGTTTTCGTGTTGCTGTTATAATTATCAAGCACAGTTATTTGAGTTCTATTTTTTAAATAAGAAGCCATTAGGTCAAGAGCGTTGCCTCTTATGCCTACTTGTTCTAGTTTTTCTAGTAATATGCTGTGAACAACACAATCAAACGCCTTGCTTAAATCCAAAAACAAAGCTATCCCAGTTTTCTTTTTGTTAATGGCATCCCAAGTTTCTTTAAGCATTTTAAAAATAGCAATTGAAGTGTTTTTTCCTTTTTGAAAACCAAACTGTAAATTATTTAAGATATTATTTGTTAAGAAGAAGCCCATAAGTCTAGTGTAAATTACCTTTTCAAATAATTTTGAAAAACAAGACAATAAAGCTATGGGACGATAATTTTTCATATCTGATTTAGAACCCTTTTTGAAGAGAGGTTTCACAATAGCTAATTTAAGATTGTCAGGAAAAATACCAGCAGACATACATAAGTTGATTATGTAGATTAATGGGTCAGCTATGTAGTTTATACTATATTTGATTACTTGAATTGGTATTTGATCGTAACCGGTACTTTTCTTATTTTTTATACTGTTTACAATATTAATTAATTCAGTATAAGTTACTGGTTTTAAATGTGGATGGATTTCAAAGTACGCATACTTACCTACCTACCTATCTAATTTTCTATTGTTACGAATTTTCAATGGAGAAAAGTGTCATCTGTTTCCTTCCATTTAATAAAACATCGTCGTTTTCAAATAAGTATACGAAAATAAATGTTTATTAATGCCTACGAGGAAGTAGCAGATCCCCTCTACATCACTTGCTTACTCGTGTAATCGTCCCACGCATGACGCAAGTCGAAAGTATCTGCTCCTAATAAATATAAATAGGGACAATGGATTATTCTCCAGCTACGCACCGCTGTTTTATCTGCGTAAGAAATGGCCTATGAAGTTCTTTAAATCCCACTATGTGGGTAAGTATTTCTCCTCCATTTGAAAATGTTTTCTGTCAATGTCCGCCCATATCAATGTGACGGCCTCTGTGGCGCGTCGGCCAAACGCTCGACTGCAATGCAGAAGGCTGCGGGTTCAATTCCCGTCGGGTGCAAATATTTATGCTTAAAAATAAATATTTGTATCTGGTCTGGGTGTCTCTCTATGTATAATATGTATGTATTCACAAAAAAAAGTACCTATAATATGTAGTATAACCATTGTCTAGTACCCATAGTACAAGCCTAGTGCTTAGTTTGGGGCTAGATTGCGCTGTGTGTAATGTAGTCAAATTTTTTTTATATCATCCCTAAGTCCCACTACCTCTGTTTTGGTCTTATTCTCCCACTACGATCAAATTATGTACTCTCTGAGTTCTAGAACTAGTCATACATAGTAATAGGTACAAGTATGTAGCCAATTAAGTATATCTCTTAGAGGAAATGAATTTAAATTTTAAAATTAAATAGCTCGTACCTAATAATTCTAAGGTTTATTGCTCAAAGCATTTTTTTAGAAAATTTTTACAAAGAGTAATGTATTATCATAAATTCCTACATGACAGGATTCGAACCTAAGCCTTTCGTTTGCAGGGCGAGCATGCTAACCACTGCATCATGGGATTTTTTAATGATGGGTTTCTTCTTGTAAAATATTTTTAGTTTTTACCTATAATCATTTAAAGTTTAAAATTAAAGTTAATGTTTTTAATGTGTGTTTCCGCAACTAGCCCTAAAAACTGGGCCTTATGCGTGACTTTAAGCCGTGGGTTTCCAATGTTTTTCTTCACCGTAAGAGCGACGTTAATAACGCACTTGAATTTTTCTTAAAGAAGAAGACATTGGTGCGCGGTCGGCTGGGATTTGAAACTACAACCTTCGGAATGAAAGTTGGAGTATTTACCACTAGACCAATACCGCTTTGTACCTACCTACTTAATCGTTATAGGTAGATTATCAAAAGTTTTGAAATCCGAACTGTCCTAAACTGTCGGTAAACGTTTGATCTTTGAATTAAGTTGAGTTTACTTAGGACTTAACTCCTAAACCACAGACCGTGATTATTCAATTTTGGAGCTTAATAGAAACAAAACTTTTAGTGCCAAGGTGTATTAAGTTAAAAAGTTTCAATATTTTGCCACAAACTTTACCATTATGTTTAACAGAACAAGGTCTTCCGGAGGAAATGGTTTAGGATAGTTATGCTCACATCACAAACTCCCTAATGAAAGGGGTGATAGACGTACGAAGGACGCAGTTTATAAGATCGCGATCTTAGAAATTATTTATGTTAGACCGTCACTGCGGCCGTACCGTGCCCGAGTTTCGTTGTCCATTGCTCGGCGAGAAGTCGATCGGTCTGTTGCAACCGAGTGGTAGCCGAGCAATAGGAAACGAAGCTCGGACACGGTACGGCCGGGAGACGGTCTAATATAAATCATCCCTTACTCGGCTCGTCAGCGATGACACACTAGCGAAAAAAGTCGTCGAGTCCGACTACTTACTCGCACGTCTACCAGCCCTTTTATGCTTTGTCTTGCTCTTACGAGTGATAATAATCGTAAGTGAAAATGTGACAAAAGCTAAGGCCTTGTGACGTATTAGGTCTTTTAGGCGAGCGCTAAGATACTCAAAAGCTATATGCGCAGTATTAGGTCGTGATTCACCTGTTTTGTTCATCTTGAGTAGACCACGGGCATGATTTAATTCTTAGGTCCACCACAGTCAACTTTTCTGGACCATAAAGGCACTTGCCAACCACTTTATTACTAGAAGTTAGCCTTGATCACCCTTACTTATAAAATATTATTTACACATAACTAAGTTATGTGACGTTTGTCTCTGTCTGTCAACTTTGAAACTCCATGTGACGGATAAAAAACAAACGATGCATGGTTATGCAGCGCATTAATAAGCGTTTATAAGTAAGGGGGTAAATAATTAACTTTTTAAACTCACACGACTGGTGAAGCGCGTCGTGTCGCCTCCGCCAGTGCAATGAAGCGTAATTTGTGACTATTACCTATTTTATAGATATGGCATAGAAACATGTGACGCACCCATTGCGACTTATCACTGCACGTTAAGCCTTATAGACCATTCACACGATGCGTTTCCAAGCTATTACAGTAAAAAAAAACAGATGAATGAGAAAAAACTAATCTAACGAAAGTGGAATCAGGCGTTTGCACAGACTATTAAATAGATTATGATAGAAAAAATAGAGTGGACAACAAAACATATGTATTTTATTATTTAATGTTAGATACAAATTTTTTTTTTCGAATACTTAGTGGTTACTTGGCTCACCTAGTATTAAAATGTTCAGGTCGCCCTTAGGCTTCTAACTTTATCTAACGACTGCTATCAGACAAAACAATCAAAACCACTGCATTCTGAAGCACGACTGAGCTCAAGAAAAATATATATTTATCAACACACATTTATTACAAGCTCATACTTACAAAACTTATAGGTAAGCCATTTCGTACAAGATCGCAAAATCTATAAATTTGCTCAGGCGACACAATTTTTTTAAGTAAAAACATTTAATAATGTTTTGTGTACATAATCTGTTGTTAATCCTTTCTAGACTAAAAGTTTTTTTTTTTCAAAGTATGTGTTCTAAATCTAAATAGCAACCATCAAGCCTGACCCCTGACCTGGATTTAGAAAACCATTAAGTTATATGAGTTCAACTTTTATGTTTATGAATACGGTAATGTTAGTGGTTTTATACGCGGTTCAATTATTGCTTTTATAAATAAAATTTCATGTTGGTTTTTGCTATATTTAAACTAAAAACTAACCAAATAATTTTAATGGTGCTGAAATGATCGAGAAATATTTATTTTAAATCAGATACTTTATTATATTTACTAGCTGCGCCCTATGGTTCACTCGCTTAAGTCCCGTTTCGTGGGCCATCCAAAGAAGCCCATCTGATAATCCAGATCTCTGGTTATTTGCATACCAAGTTTCGTCCCTATTCCAGGTCTTCATTGTCTAATGATATTCCTGCAAGAACGTGAAAACGTGAAATTGCGGGGCGCAGCTAGTTTATTATATTGAAAAGGTTAAAATTGTTAATAGGTACCTATATAATACAAACTCAAAATTGTTGTTGGATTCATCGAAAGTTGTTAATTTTTTCATGACGGAATGTTGTTGAAAGTTTGGATGTAGGTAACATTGTTGCCTTAAGAAGTCAAACGCCTCGCACATCAACTATTAGGTTAACTGCGTCCTTGATTATATACCTTTATGTTATGAGCTTATGTACTTACATGTTACCTTACCTACTTAACTGTCCCTATTCCACCAGTTCCTGCAACTCAGTGTAAAAAGTCACGCAATACACACACTATGCCGCGGAAGTTACTCATTTATCGTGATAAGCGAAACACGAATAAAACAGATTATCTTTTGTTAGATTCTCGTCATTCTTAAAACTTTTCAAATGCGCGATTTTCTGGAAAACTAGGCGTTGATAATCCCGATTTTTTTTTGTACACAATTTCATTTCAAAGAAAAACGTTTATCTGTACAAGCCCACAACTACACTTTAAGGTACATACATTAGAAGAAAAATAAACAAATAACTAAATTACCTACATAAAAAAACACTTACATGTCACTATAACTTGCTGAAATGATCTGCAATCGAAATTTTAAATTTGAAAATCAATTTTGGACATGTTTATTTAGTACGTGATTTTTTTTAGTACCTACCTATTCAAAGCCTTGGAGTGATCGCAAGTTTAATTTGACTATAAAGTCAAAGGAATCCAAAAGTCAGATGTTCAGAATCATTAAAAGTATTTTTAATCCTATTGTTTTTTTTTTCATTTCACTGGCTAACTAGGTTGGCTGACTGGCTCAACAAACTTTTATTATATAATTTGTAGAGTTCGAGGACTAGAATTACTATCTATCTACATACCGAGTTTCATCATAATCAGCACAGCAGTTTAGCGTGAAAGACCAACAAAACACATTAGCAAACTTACACCTATATATATTACTAAAATTTTATGCAAGAAACTTTATGAAAGGTTGCGCTGACGAAATACCCGACATCGATTTATTCGTAAGCTGTTTTCTAATGGCACCTACAGGGACCAGAAGGGCTGACCCAATTTCTAAATCAAGCGAGAAGCACGTCCTAAGGGAGCGGTACTCGACTTAATAATAAGCAATTGTTTCCAATGTATGCCGTCTTGATCGATTGCGAATAAGTTAGGGAGTGTATAAATATAACTTTGTAAGTATTAAGTGGTTGTTTTTAGCTGCTTGGCTTTTAGAAAAAAATGTTTTGAGTTAATTTTTACCATAATAAAACACTTTATTTATCGGGTTTAATCGCGTTTTATTCATGGTTTGAAACGAACCGAGCTTTCGCCAACTTTACAGTTACCTTTTTCAAGGTTGACTGGTTCTGGCTTATGGTTAATTCTTTCCGGCTCTTAGTCGTATTTGTATTTATCTCATTACCAACCTATGTCAAAAAGATCTGTTAGAAATGGTTGCGTATCATCCTATCCTACTATAAAATATAATAAAGCTGAAAGTTTGTGAGTATGTGAGTTTGTTAAAACCGCTGAACTGATTGCGATTAAACTTGGAATATAGGTAGCTGGAGACTTGGAATAACACATAGACTACTTTGTATTCCGATGATCCGGACTTACGCAGCAGCAGGGGCGCAGCTAGTAATAAATAGTTTTTTGTTTGTTCAGCTTAAGGAAATGTTAGAGCAATGAACATTTTAGCTGTAATATGGGCTTTCTGTAGAACCTAAAGCTCCGGTTTCTATCGCGAGCGGAGCGAGTCCAATTTGTGTGTCAGTTTATTATCTACGACGATCGCTTTCATCTAGCGCAAAAGAGGAGTTGACAAATCGTTGTATGTTAAACGGATTCATTAATGACCTCGCTCCGCTTGCAATTGAAACACGACACGACTTAAAGAATTAAAATAAGCGTAATTAGTTAAATACAATAAAACCATTTGCTTCAAAGGCTCAAATAACCATACCGCGTTAGTTTTAATATCCGTCGCGATAAATCTCCCAAAATATTTTCATTTAAAATTTTGTGAGAGTTTATCGCAGCCAGGTTGTGGAAGTATGCGAGATAATGAAAGGCATTCCTTTAGTACGTAGGAACAGTTT
This sequence comes from Idaea dimidiata, assembly GCA_949358125.1. Taxonomy (NCBI): domain Eukaryota; kingdom Metazoa; phylum Arthropoda; class Insecta; order Lepidoptera; family Geometridae; genus Idaea; species Idaea dimidiata. The sequence goes on along the minus strand of OX442333.1, from coordinate 20,171,631 downwards.
TGCGATGTTGATAATGCGTTTCGGTAATTATCACTTACCTCCAGAAAGAAAGTCGGGAAATAAAACAATATGGTTTATTTCCTTTAGATTCTTGTACTGCTTTAAATGCACATATGATCATTTGGCTACGTTCTTAGCGTATTGATTTTAGTGGTGTAGTGGGTAGAAAGGAAAAAGCTGTCAGCAGTCATGAGGTTGCACCTCTGGCATTGTTATCAAGATTTTCATCAGCAGCTGTTCTGTTCAAATGGTTTTATTATGATATCAGTTCTTACTTAATCAGTTAATTATTGTAACTTTATTTATTATTTAGAAATATTTTTAGCAATGAAAAATATTTCCAAAAATCCCCATGACAGGATTCGACCGGCAGATGGCGCTGAAACCAAGCCTTAGTTGGTAAACAATTAGCAAGGAGAGATATGGCCGAGAAATTATATCATGACACGTGATTCCTGTGTAGCTCAGTGGTTAGAGCAGTCGCCTGGTTAGCGAAAGGACGCAGGTTCGAATCCTGTCATGGGGATTTTTTGGAAATATATTTCCTTGCTAAAAATATTTCTAAGTTTCAAATGCCTTGAGCAATAAAAACAAAAAGAAATATTTATTTATTGTTTTCAAATTCAATATAATGTTGTTTTAAGTGGGTTACAGCTGCCGTGGTCTCTAGCAGATATGACCGGCGAGGTTCGTTTTCTGTCCAGTGAAGTATGTCCGTAATGCATTCTCAATATCGTACGTGATGTAGAGATGTACTCCCGTAGTGGGTGTGACGTGACGTGACCCACTGTCGTATCTATAGACGAATAAGACCAATGAGGTTTAATATCACCCTGTAATAGAGAAGAATAAAACGCGGTAACTACGGGTCGAAGTCTTGGGACATTCGCCAATACGGAGTATTATTATTTCTTATCGGTTGTAAACCGATTATGGCCATTTGGAAATTAGCCAGTGTCAAGTATTATAAATATATTGCAAGTTATTTGCATCGAAACAGTCAAGTAGTCATAGTTAAAGTCAAGTCTAGGGAATCATAAACACGGCGGCCATTTACAAAGATTGTTTACAGAGCTTTGAAGACAACGCTAAAGTCCATGTTTTGCACCGATTTTCACTTTCATTGCACTTGTACACCTTCACGAAGCTTAATTGATTAACATGTCTTCGAAATAAAATTTGAACTAGGTTTCACAAAAATGAAAATTTAGCAACACATTTCCTCGCGTTCCCGCCAAAATTCAATACGGAATAGGCTCTAGTGACGTTGTATTGTCTAAACCGTCAAAGAGGAGTTCTTTACCTTACAGTGAGATAATAGAGTACATAACCCACCCGCGGTCTTCGAAACGAACTTGTCCGTGTTCTATTATAACATTAAATTATAATATTAACTTATTAAGCTTGATTTTAAGTTCTAAAATGATAAGGATAGATGTAAATTTCTATTAATGTTGCCATTTTGACGACAATAACTTCAGGTAAACGTGAATTGTAAGGTTTTGAACGTAACAGGCAATGCTTTCAGTGTAATTACGTCGTTGAAGCTTTTTTTTGAAGCGAGAGCATTGTAGGGCAAATGCAGACTGCAGATTTCTGCATCTATCGATAGGCATATATTTCATACTAGTATAAACGTAACTCCCGTTTCCGCGGGAATAACGGGATAAAAAGTAGCCTATGTGTTAATCCAGGTGGGGACCTGGATTAACACATAGGCTACTTTTTATCCCTTTTTAACCGATTACGATAAAACTTGGAATATAGATAGCTGGGGAGCTACCTATATTCCAAGTTTTATCGTAATCGGTTCAGTAGTTTTTGCGTGAAAGAGTAACAACTTCACATACATTCAAACTTTTGCGTTTATAATAATAGTAAGACTTATCGGTCGATTTCAAGTCTGTGACCTGTAATTGCCCTTAAAAGTCATCCGAGGATAGCGTCGGGGTTGCTGTGTTGTCAAGAAAAAATGATCTTTATCCCTAAGCATTTTTCCTTGAGTGATCGAGGTAGTGAGCTTCGGTCTGGCGATTTTGAAAATGTAGGACGAACGTGATCAGTAATATCTTAAGCCTACCTTTATACTCAAAGAGAAAATATCTAAAATGAATATTACAAACTGCCTTGGTAGGTAATAAATGGTAGACTTATTTTTTAGGTGTTTGTAGGTTATTATACGGTAACCATAATATCCGTGCACCTGGCCACTCATAATTTATAGGATTTCGTACTTGGAGGATTAAAACGGGTCACTTTCATTAAGAATTCGTCTGTCTGTCTGTCATCAGACTGTACCTATCCCATGAACCGTAATAGTTAGACAGTTAATATTATCACAGATCATAAAAATCTGCTACCCCGTAACAAAAATCTAATAAAACTGTTGTTTGCACTAAAACGTAGCCTGTGTTCAGCCTTCATGGGTTTTTCAGATCTTCAGCCATCTATATATCGAATTTCATTGCAATCGATCCACCGATTTTTGCATAAAGGAGCCACAACCACATACACTTACTAACATTCATATTTATAATATAAACAGGCACCTATTATTATCTATTCAGTAGACGACTGACAACAGTGGAAATTGACAGGAACTTTGCAGAACATTGCTGCTTTGAGGTAATTATACGAGTGCTGATGTCAGTACTAAAAACCAAACAAATTAAGACACAAATAAATAATATTGGATTACCATTGCACACAGCGCAATCTAGCCCCAAACTAAGCACTAGGCTTGTACTATGGGTACCAGACAACGGATATACTACATATTTTACTTTTTTTTTTGTAAATACATACATATTATACATAGAAAGACACCCAGACCAGATACAAATATTTATTTCACCCGACGGGAATCGAACCCGCAGCCTTCTGCATTGCAGTCGAGCGTACGCCCGACGCGCAACAGAGGCCGTCAAAAAACAAGACTGGAATAATAGTTTTCTTCTTAAAGAATCGGTATTTTAACGCCTAAAGTTTGCTAAATTATTCTTGCCAAATCCCTAAAATTGTACTATTTTCGTTTACCTGGCTACACTGCGAAAGAAATTGCAGTGTAATGGCGGAGCTGGAGTAAGTAATAAGTACTGCGGGGCGGGAACCAGTGTTCTTTCGTAATGAGACCATTTTGTACGGAGGACTTACGGAGTTCAAATGAGGTAGGTAAGCTATTGTCATTGATATTATTATTCGTCGTTTAAATCAATTTAGTAAAGAAAGCCACTTTACAATATTAGTTGGTGAGGATTAAAGAATTCTAGTCAACTAAGGTTATAAAGTTGACAATTTGTATATTATATGTCTGTTGCTCCTTCACGCAAATTTTCGATAAACCGATTGTCATGAAACTCGATTTACTTTTCACCTGGAGTAACAGGCTACATTAAACTTGATATTGACGTAAGATACTTTCACTGGCATCAAATTTGTATTATGATCTTTTAAAAACATTGTGTTCCTGTGCTTAAAACCACGATTATATTTGTTGAACTGCACAATGTGGAAACTATGAACCAAAAATTTTTTTTATAAAAATATTTATGAATACTATGTAGGTGTGTGTTAATAATATTAATTACTTACTAATAAACCTAGAGACACGGCATTCTCAATTAATGACTAGGTACCTAATCTACCTGAGTTAATAGATTTGATTATAATATACCCACAGTAATCTAATCCTAATGTAGACGTTGATTGGGAATCATCACTAAGTTAATGACTTCAATAATGATTTAGGTAGATAGATAGCTATAGCTAGGTAGGATATAATTGTATTGGAGTGTATTAGTTTGTAAGTATATTATTTACTAGCCGCGTTTCGCGGTTTCACCCGCGGAAGGGAAAAACGCGTTATCACGGGCGCGGGCGCCGAGCGATTTTTGAGCGGTTGCACTTTTTCGTTCATTACTTATTGGATTTCGATATAAAGTATACCACGACGTTCCTCGAATATAGAACTATCCCATAACCCAGATTTCAATCGTATTAGTAGTTTTTAATTGTATAAGGAACAGACAGAGAAACAGACAAACAGACAGACAGACATGAATTTTTAAAATTATATATTTGTTCTTCTACTTTTCCTAAGCCTTTTTTTAAAATTTACTTCCAAGTACAGGCTTTTTGTCCTTTCTTCCTTTATTATAAGTAGGTATAGAAGATATATATATAGATGACTACGAGTATGACTTACTAGCAGCGTTCTGCGGTTTCACTCGCATAAGTCCCGGGCCTGTAATTTATTTCTACGAACGAACGAAAAATCTGTTGAAATGTCTACTATAATGAATGGCACATTTTCTTCCTAGATGACAGTTTTATTTTCGTTCGTTCGTTCGGCCCAGAATTAGAATTGAGCTGAATATTGTCAAGTTGTTATTTAGCAATCGATACGATATTTTTAAATACCGTAAAACGCCAATTTAGAATATGTGTGATATTTGGGATACCTAAGGAACTGTAACTTGAATATTCGTACGCTGGAGGCGCTGAGCAACATAACATATTGCGTTTTTCACAATTTTATGGGTATCAGTCGTTTGCGCACTACACCCAGAGACTTCCCAAATATCGCAAAAAAACCCTATTAGCCCTTTACAATATTTAAGTAGAGTGCCTACTAAAGACGTTTAATTAAATATTCTAATTACCAAACCTCAAGATCAATAACGGTTGGCCTTATCGTAAAACTTGAGCAACGTCTCACCTGCAATTGCTCCAAATATAAAATCAGGCGCACATTTTATTAGTGCCATAATAAAAGTGGCTTGCCATTAAATAGGGGCAAGTGGCAACAGATGGCGACACATTTACATATTACGGCTTTATTTTACGTTTCAGTTACGAAACATAAATATTTATCATAAATTTTAATGTTAATTGGCATTTTCAGGGTGTTGCTAAAATAGGTGCTTAGGTTGTCTAACAGGTGCGCTATCAAGTAACAGTCAGATTTGAATCTTACAAAATCAAGATTTTAGTTGATAAATAAGTTATGTGTTTTGTAACGATAATAGGTTGGTAATGTCCGACCATGTCGACCAGCGGGCCTAGCCAACATTCTTATCGCCAATCGCCAATCGACAGATTTTTTTGTATGAAATTGACATAAGCTCGCGAAAAATCAAGCGTGACCTGTGGCTGATGTATGTGGAACTGTGAAGCCTTCTCAGCGATGTTTGCGGTTGCATCTCTCATATTAAACCTGGTGCCTGCTATAACTTAAATAAATTAAATAATAATTCATACAACTGGACTGATTTGTATCAGCTTACTTAGATTAAAGTTAGATTTCACTTTACAAACCTAACTTTATTCAATAAAACACATTAAAACAGAAAATAAAAAACTAACTCTAAAATAACCCATCCCCAAGCGTTCCCGCTGCAAAACTGCTTAAAATGCTAGTAGCATTTCCACGCTGAACCGCAATAGACAATATTTGCAGCAGGAACGTCCCGGATCGGACATCAAGCCCCGTCTCCCTTAACTGGCACCCAATCTCACTCACGACGGCCAAGCCCTCATGCCCCAACTCCTCGACGTCTCCATGGCCACGGGAACAAAAATATACAAAAACAAAAATCCGACAAAGGAGCATATACTTTTATGATTATATGATTTCACTTTATGCTTCTTCTCCTCATCTGAGCGATTTTCCCGGTTGCTTCCCTCTCAGACCCCCGGGGTTCATTAATACACCAAATTACTTGGAGTCGGCACAGTAGGTAACTTATTAACCATACCTACAGAAAATACGACGGCCTCTGTGGCGCGTCGGGCGGACGCTCGACTGCAATGCAGCTGGCTGCGGGTTTGATTCCCGTCTGGTGCAAATATTTATGCTTAAAAATAAATATTTTTATCGGGTCTGAGTGACTTTCTATGTATAATATGTATGTATACAAAAAAGGTATAATACGAAGTATATCCATTATCTAGTACCCATAGTACAAGCCTAGTGCTTAGTTTGGGACTAGATTGCGCCGTGTGCAATGTAATGAAATATTTATTTATTTATTTAAAATATATATCTTTATGTGCCTTGTTACAGTAACACTTGACAATCGAATTTATACAATGACATAAAGTAGGTACCTACAAAATTATTAGGCCAGATTAACAAACGTTGCAAGATACTTCTAGTGTACTTATTCGTTATTTATCTAAAAGTGTTTACAAAAGCAATAAAACACACTTAAAGCTGTACTTAAGGCCCACTTAAAGCGCCTACTAATCTAATATTTATCTACCTTGACAATAATTAAGCTGAATACTAAAGCTAAACTATTCAACAGTCAAGAACCAACTCCTCACTTGGTAAGCATAATAATAAAGAACTCAAGGTTTCTGGCTTCAATTAATAAAATGGCAAACAGATTTATATGCAATTGAGGCAAATCAGCGAGGCACAGACTCTGGCGCCAAAGATACGGATCTAAACATGGCGGGTCGCTAGAGCCGACCGGTCTAGTGACCGCCGACCGCTACCGACCTCAGTGGAAAGGGTTGGGACAATACTAGACCCATTGTCTCAATATCGAACATTTGATCAAATATCTATAAAATGCTTTTTCTGACTGACTTAACCGCTGATTGTAGAGAGCTGAAAATGGACAGTATGTTCTGTATGGCATTCGATAAGAAACTCCCTAAAACCCTAATGGAAAGAAATGGACTTTTCGAAACTACTACGTGATTAGAATTTACGCGGATGATACCGCAGGACACAGCTAGTCTTATTATACAATGTTTAATACCTAATGAGAATGATTTGAAGGATTTTTCATGGATACAGCAGTTCTAGAACTTGCTGTTACTTGTTGTCCTAAGTTTAAAAGCTTGTATGTATTTAGTGATTGTCTAATTATGATAAATTTATAATATAAAGATAAGTATATTTAGTAGTATCTGATTAGGAATGCACTTATCAGACAACTTTTTATTATTTGGTACAGGTCTTACCTACGTAATGTCTATGTCGATATCTAATATTGTCGATAAAACTGTTCCATTGATACTGGAACATCACTAAAATTTTGATCAGAACCAAGCTTGTTAGGAATATTAGTTAGACACTGTAAAACAGAACTGTGGTTCTTACGCGCTAAATTGATTAAAATGCGTATCAAATTGTTATAAATTAGTAATTATATAAAATTAATGAAAGTAACTAACCACGTGCTTATACTGATGTACCTGCGTGTATTTTTCCATAAGTAAAAGTAAAGTGAAATAAGTCGACCACTCTAACCAACTCTTCCGTGTGTCAATTAATAGACCGAGGCAAGCACCAAGAAAAACATTTCGGAAATCATTTCATTGCCGTATTTTATTTGTCAGTAGTCATTGATAACAGTATCAAGGCATTTCGTTTCTGGAAAACGTGTTAAATCTAAGAACGCATCATCATAATATACTGGTTACGGGTCAAACGACCACCTAGAAATCAATGATTAAAAAAACTCCATGAACTAATGGCAATAGGCCGCCCATTGCGAGCCGGTGCCAATAATCGTGCTACGCTTTCTTAGTAAGTAAACAACTCCATAATAATACACGGAAATTATTTGCCACACGCAGTACCATCATCAAAGGTACACGGCACGGTAGACAACGGACCGCTCGACTCTGCACAATTTTGATGGGAGCCGAAGCCAGCCCTCTATTATTTTGCCGTCAAAGTGATTAAATAAATAGTCTTGGTACAGGTACAGAGAGCTATTTTGTAATTACGCGACTTTATTGCCTATACGGGTCGGAGGAATGTTTTGGTGTCGTGCCGGACGGGACAAGCTTGTTTATCGGGTACCTAAATCTGCTGAAAAACTGCTCGAATAGCAGTCGGGTTGCTAATTACCGCTAATTTAAATTAGCCGAGATCATATTATCCTGAAGTTAGTAACTTAGAAACTTCTCCTTTCGTGGAGACATATAAGGCGACTAATGGATCTAGGGCAAAATGACCAAATTCTTGATTGGGAAACAATACTAATCATAGAATAAAGCTAAAGGTTTGTGAGTATTTGTTACGTTCATGCAAAAACAGTTGAACTGCACCTAATACTTATGTTTATTTGTAAAATACATAGTTTTGTTTGAGAATAATAAAAGTAATCTGTTATTCCTGTTCTTCAGCTACCTATATTCCAAGTTTCATCGGAATCGGTTCTGTAGTTTTTGCGTGAAAAAGTATCAAAGTCACAGACACACATACATACTGGCAAACTTTCGCATTTATAATATTAGTAATATTTTACAAAGAAAGATACAAAGTGTAAGTTCTGCGTAAAGAAAATTTTAGTAGAACTGAAACATTTTTTGCGTATGGGCTTTTTATTCCTAAATTATATCTGCGTATTTCCACAAAACCGAGCTACGAATCACATGCAACTTCATAAATCATGGAAATTCATTTCATGATTGAATCTCCAGTTCCGACAAAAAGCGAATACTATTACGAAATCGAATGTCCATGTTTTTGGCATCCCGTTAAATGCAATAAAGTTGCTGATGAAGTAGGAAATTAATTAATGAATTTTATTGAACACTACATACGCCTCACAGCTTCACACAGTCTGGAAATTGAAATATGGAAGTTTAGATGTTTGTTTGTTTATGTTTAGACCGATTGCTATTAAACTTGGTATACAGATAGTTATAGATCTGGATTAAATCATAGGCTACTTTTTACACCTGTAAAGTTCAATCCGTCCATTTTTTGTAACCCAATTAATAGCCCTGTCACAAAATAAGGCTCCACACCATCTCTCTCTGTGGTTGTCATAAAAGGCGACTAAGGGATCAGGGAAGACTAGCAAGCCTGGAATTGGTCACAAACAGGGTTAGTATCAAGCAGGCAACCGTTTGTATGACATTTTATCACACACACTAAGAGGAATATTTTTTAAATTTTAGACAACCCGATCATAAGGCATGCTTTCGATATTATACTTTACGTGAATACATAATATACTTTACTACCAACTTTAGGAAACACGGCGTAGTTTAACAAAATAAAATAATACAGAAACATTTCTCTGCAAGCAATAAACAAGGGAAGTTTCTAAATGTGTCAAACAAAACACCCTTTCAAGCCACTAAGGTTGAACGCAGACTACAAACAGATTAAACGATTGGCCGATCATAAACAATGTTTTGGTGAAAGTGGAGTAATAGACTGTAATTTTTGGCCTTTACATCTAATTTTAGATGATTTATACAGCGCAAGGAACTTTTAATCCATGCTATTTTATGGGTAGTGACGTTGTTAGGTGAAGTAGGCTTGCCCAGCACCAATACCACCCTCCCAGCCTAGTCAGCCATGCCCAGAGGAAAGAACTGGTCGACACGTCCGGAGCTAACTGAGCCGCGGGTTTCCTCACGATGTTTTCCTTACGACTCACATAACTTTTCTGCAAGGAAAAATACATTGGTGCGCGGTAAGCCGGGATTCGAAACCACGACCTTCGGAATGAAACTCGGGGTTCTGACGACGGCCGACGTACCGACAGTAAATAGTATAAAATTTAATAAAACTTATATATATGAAGAAAAATCTAAAAAATAATATAATCTAATTTAATCTAATCTTAATACAAAAAACTAAGAAGTTTTTTCGAGCGGTAGGCTAACTCAGTCTTTTGTTGATTACTTGGACTTATTTCTATTATGGTTACCTTGCAATGGCAAAATGATTTTCTGATGATTTATAGAGACCGTTAAAGTTAGTGATCAATAAAATCCTAAAACGTTGTTAAACAATTTAATAAGAAAGTTTTTAACGGGCGTTAAAAGTGACTAATAACAGAGGGTAAGTGAAAATAAGGCAACGATTTAATTCTTCAGTCTGCTTGTCCCAGAAAGGAAAGGAAAATGACACATTTATATAATATTTTCCCGCAGTAACCTTATTCAAACCTCAAGATTTTACCTGTCCAACTCGCATCCATTTATTTTGTCGATACAATAACGATCATTGAATTTTAGTCATCCATAGATAGCATCATTGAAATTGAACTATAATTACCTGGAACTATACTGGGGCGCATAAAGTTGTTGCTTTTATTTCTCGTACATTGTATATAGAAACACAAAAAACTGTAAAAAAATTAATAAAAATAGCTTTTTTTTTAATTATTAAAAAAATGATGTTTCAAAAACATGTCCTAGTTAACACCAGGAAAGTTAAGTTAACTAAGAAATGAGAAATATTTTATGTGTCCCAAATTATTGATCGTCACTGTATTTTTATATCGACAATCATTTCCGCCAGTTGTAAGCAAAAAAGGTTAAGGTCAAATGTTTCGAGAAAAATTGTTTAAAGTGCCCATTAGGTTGGCACCCCGTAGCCATTAGGATTTTTAAATAAATTGTATAATATCGACTTTACAATCGGTGAAAATATATTATATCAATCTACTTTAGAAGGTTTGGTTATGTTTTTTTGTTTACTTTTAATGTATGGTAGTGAATTACGAGTATAGTTCAATATTTTGCGAATGCATGGTAGGTACTCGTAGATATCAAATAGAGTTAATTTTGACAACTAGACAAAATTTTAGAGAATATGTTCAACTGTTAGGTGGATATGTTAGGTAGGTATGTAACTCATATTACTATAAACTCACCACCTGTACACCTATATTCATGAATAAATGATAGAATTGAATTGAATTGAATATATACCAGATATATTCTACTAAATACCTATCACTCAAACATGAAATATTAAAAAACACAATATTTACCGGGTTTAACTCGCGTCTTATTTATTAACAGCATTGATTCAATGTTTGCGACGTTTCGTGTCAAGCTAACTGTAAAACGTCAATACAAGCATTTCAACTTTGCGTTAATAAATAAAACGCGAGTAAAACCCGGTAAATATTGTGTTTTATTAAAATTAATGAATACGACTCGATAAACCAATATAATTCGAAATATTGAAATCGAACAGATGATGATTAGGTACAAATACGAAGTATTAACTACCATAATTTTATACTTAACGACGGTGGAAAGGTAAAATTAAACGCCAATTTAATTCGAAATGTGTTTTAAAATGTGACAATGTTACTTCTTATATCTATTACAATAGTAGTATTATTTACAGTTTTTGTAAGTCAACAAGAAACCAGTTTTAACTAGTATAATTCATTGATCTATATACCCTATTTTTAGTGACATCCAAACAAAGCCTCGAATTAGTTGAAGACTCAGGACTCTAAAGAATTTTCATAACATGAGAGGGAGATACTTGAAACTTTCCTTTTAGAGCGGATAGTTGGGGTCTAGTTACTTGACTGAGAAGTTTAGAAGCAGAGTATGTTTTAGCTCCAACTCAGTTTCAAAAGTAGGTATTGCTCGAACCTAATTTTAGACATTCTCGTATGCATAACTAGTTTAATGTCGTAGATATAATCATATTCTGCTCTACAAAGATAGTTACTCGTTTTATTATCGTTATCGTAAAATTTAAAAAAGTTTAAACAAAAAATACCTCGCCTACTGTAAAAACACAGACAATAACTTTGATACAAGCAAACAAGTGGTTTTTTTTTTTTAATTATTTGATGTTTATTTAATTTTACTTTTTTTAGCTGAACGATGTAGCGGCGAATTAGCGACGACTTTAAGAGATCATGGTAGGGCAGACAATAACTTTGATTAAAGCAAACAAGTAAGTTTTTTTTAAATTATTTGATGTGCATTTAAATTTACTTTTTTTAGCTGAACGATATTGAATTGAATATATTTATTAATATAAAATCTTACCAAACATTTATTAAATTACATTAGAAATCGGCTCTTCACGAAGCACAAGCTTGTATTACAGGATCTGAGATACTAATACAATAACACAAAACATTTGATAATAATTCAAATTGTAAATATATACCTTACAGACTAGCATACATATAAAATATATAGATCTAAAATTAGTTTTTAGGGTCTTCTATCTTCGGTCGCGCTTCCCTAAAGCGTCGGTAGACTATGCCAGCTGGCCAGAAGTCGGCGGCAAAGAAGACGTCCCTAAGCGGTACTGGGAACCGAAGCACGAAAGATTTAAAGTTGGTTTTCCTTTGTGACTCCAGTGCTTCTAGCTCAAAACCGACCGATATAGTGGCGACTTAGCGACGACTTTAAGAGATCATGGTAGGGCAGATTGTAGAGGGTTCGAGTCTCGCCGGCTGCAAATATTTATGTTTAAAAATAAATATGTGGATATATATATATATACATACATATACATACAGCCTGGGTATCTTTCTATGTATAAGTAATAAGCATAATTTTGTCTAAGGTTTTTCGCGATTTTGCATAATAAAAATAAAATTCGTCAATATTTACCGGGTTTCACTGGCGTTTTTTTAATAACGGCATCATTATTAACGACCGAGCTTTCGCTAACTTTATAGTTGGCTTTTTCAAGGCATCCTTGATAAAGCTAACTGTAAAGTTAAAGTAAAACCCGGTAAATATTGTGTTTTATATTTTTTAACGGATATACCACCACCACTATAACTTACCACGGAGCTAGATGGCGCTGAGTGTTGTTCACGGAATTCATTTATTTAAATATCAGTAAGTAATCTCGTAAAGTATATTGTACGTATAGTTTGCTTGTGGGTTTTCTCTGAAGTTGAAATCGCAAATCTTTGGAACAAAATCGCAAACAGAGACGTGTATGATTTCAGTAGTCAAAGGGTCTCTAATATCTTTCCAAACAACAAATCATAGAGATTATTAACGATTTCGAGACCTGCTTCAGAGTGTTTATGTACAAAATATGTAATCAAATTAAATAGTACGATGTCACAAATTGGTCCACGAATTTTCCTAAATTTCTAATTAATACTTATAAAATTTTTCATTTTCCTCTACGTATTTTTCTCCTGCATTACTAAACTCACGTTTAATGAAATTTGTTTGTCGTTGTGTACCTACGTTTATTAACGCGCTCGGTATTTTTCATAATACCTAATTAATTCGCAGTCTCTGTAGAGTTTGTTATTTTTTTGCTGAAAATGTTTATAAATAGGGTAATATAGTAGATTAACTATCTATTAAACTAATTTTTCGGTTTAAATTGCATTGATTTTATTATTTTTAAGATTTTTGAATGTCCAACGTTTTAACGCCTCAACATTACATCTTGTTTACAGGTAGACGCCCGATACTGTAAAAAACCGTGTAGGTGAAGTGTGACATCTACACGGTTTTTTCTTACAGAATACCTGACCCGAAATATATACTAGTTTACCTAATAAAAGCAACACAATAAGGACCGAAATAAAAATAATTCAATAAATCTAAATCTCTATACTAATATGTATATTGGGGGTAATCTCCTAAACTACTGGACCGATTTTCAAAATACATCACCAATAAAAAACCTACATTATCGAGGAGTAACTGAAGCTACTTTTGATCCCGATATACACATGAGATCGAGAATTACGCGGGTGAAACTGCAAGACGCTGCTAGTATCTAGGTAGATACATTTCAAGTAAAAATAGATTTCATGATTGTAAGTAGTACTTAGATATTCAAATTATTGACGTTTTATAATACCGTAACGAGAATCAGATACGATTTAACTTTTAGATAAATAACTTATTTAGGACTGTATAGACTAAAGACATAAAAATCGACCGAGAGCTGGTGTCCGTTAAAGACGAGTCGAAACTCATTTTGTTTTCCTCACTAGTCTTTTAAGTTTTGTCTTTGTTAGTCTGTTAATTTGTCCCTCTTGTCCTCTTTGGCAAAGACTTCCTCTTAGAATCATTAGACAGGAAGACACTACGGCACCCTACTCCAGATTAGCAATGTTCAATGCTTTCGTACAGTGGTGAGTCCTAGGACTCGTCCTTTTTTAGGATGACGCAATTTTAATAAAGTACGAGTATGTGTATTTTATTACCACTTGCCTTATTATTATACTTATCATTTTTTATGAGTGATGTGTCCCGCCCGTTTATGCTGTTTCACACATATAAATCCCGGACCGCTGGGAATTTTCAAAAATATTTTCTTATCGGTTGGTTATTTCAGTAAGTTGTAAGTTGCAGGCTTAGTTTTGTTTACGCAAATTTTGTTTTGCCTCTATAATGACAAAAACTGTTTCTTCTTTCTAGAATCAAAGTAGCCCTGCTACTCTCTACCACAATATTCTTGATATTAATAAACTTTTTAAAACTCACTTGATTTAATATTTCTTTTTTGTTTTTATTGCTCAAGGCATTTTAAACATAGAAATATTTTTAGCAAGGAAATATATTTCCAAAAAATCCCCATGACAGGATTCGAACCTGCGTCCTTTCGCTAACCAGGCGACTGGTCTAACCACTGAGCTACACAGGAATCACGTGACACGGTATAATTTCTCGGCCATATCTTTCCTCGCTAATTGTTTTACCAACTAAGGCTTGGTTTCTGCGCCATCTACCGGTCAAGCTGTCATGGGGATTTTTTGGAAATATATTTCCTTGCTAAAAATATTTCTATACTCACATGATTTGTTAACATAACAATCTATTTACATTTTACCGGGTCTTAATCGCGTATTATTATTTATTTGTATTATTGATCATGTTACAATGATCGAAACGTCGAAGTAAGAAAATAAATAATAATACGCAATTGAGACTCGGTAAAGACCCGGTAAAGATCCGGTAAGACCCGTTTTTTGCAAGATCTTTTAAAATATACACGGATAACCGTCGGAACGTCGGACGTCGTCGTCGTCTTCTAGAATCTGTTGGCTATAGGTTATATTTATTTGTTGCTTCTAATATTTTGTAAGAGCTGTTGTTTCCATGTCAATAAAGAAAATAAATAATAAATAAAATGAAAATGTTTTTGATAATCCGCGCTGCCGCGCTCGTTTGTCGTTGCTATGTCGTCCTTTTGTCGTTCAATAAAATAAAGTAAATTTTAAATAAAAATACCACGACTACTTTTAAAAACCACAGACAATTTTACAAAATCTTTCTTTTTATTTTAAGTTTTTTTTTTTTTAAATTACTTGATGTGTTTTTAATTTTATTTTTTTAGTTGAACGACAACGCGACGACATATAAGACATCATGGTAGGGCACATTATTTTTTCTAATATCCCTCGTCTTTGTTAACCACTAAGCTGTATGATATTAGGTAATTACTATGCAATAGAAACTCGAGGGTCACAGAAAGACCTTTGATTTGTTGAACGACATAATCCAGAATAGGTCCGTTTTGTTATTGTGTACATTAATATTCCTCGTTTACTTTCAATTTATTATTTAAAGTAGTTTCAGACACCAGTGGAATCAGTTAATTGAATAGGTATGTCTTTCGAATGTCTACAACTTGGGGTCTTCAAGTCACGAGTGAACAGGTATCTTTATAGATATACATTATACATTTATTTAAAAAATAAGGTTTATAATTATAATCTCATTGCACTTAAAGTATTACTACAAAATCTCTTCGTCAATATAAGTTATTAAACAAAATATATCTTTTAGGTAAACGTGTAACACGTTCGACCACATCGTCCTATTTCATCAGGTGAGATAGTGGTCAAACGCTTACCTATCAATTGTTTAAAAAACATTTTTTTTAATCAGAAAGTAGGAAAAGCTGAGAGTTTGTTTTGTCGGATCTACCAGAAAATGTGGTAAATTCAAACACCTGGTTTTACGAAAAATAGAGCTCTTGATTATGTTCTATATGGAACAAATAAGTTTTGTTCAAATGATTTTTGGAACATTTTTACTGATTATTAATCCGGTTTTTAAGGTTCGTACCTAAAGAGAATACGGGACCTTATTACTACGAAGTCACTGGTCTGTATGTCGGTCCGTTTGTCTGAATCACAAAACGAACTTTTTAACAATAATAAAACACAATATTTACCGGGTTTTACTCGCTTTCAATAACGTCATTATTTTTAACGACCGAGCTTTTGCCAACTTTACAGTTGGCTTTTTCAAGGTTGACTTCAAGGTTGACTATTTAACTGTGGTTAAAATAAGTTGTTAAAAAAAGCATACCAAAATTCTACACCTGAAAGGATTTTAATAACTAAATCAGTCTTTATTTTAAGCATACTATTATAATTATATTGTGATGTTTGTGATCTATATTATACTCGTACTAGCTGCACCCCGCGGTTTCACCCGATTAAGTTTTGCTCCCACACCTATGTGTTATTCCACGTTTTATCGCAATCGATTAAGTGGTTTTTGAGTTAAAGATTAAGGAAGCAAATATTAGAAATTAGTAAAATGTATCTTTTTAACCGCACTTTGGTGATATCACAATTCGGGATCAATTTTATTCTTATTTATTATGCGCCCCGCGGTTTCACCCGCATAAGTCCCGTTCCCGCGGGATTATCAGGATAAAAATAGTAACAAAGTTACATACATACGAACTTTCGCGTTTATAATATTAGTAAGATTTATAAAGAATAGATACTTTGTATGTTACCTTAACGATCACAGTACAATTTAGTAGCAAAGCAACACAGTACAACCTTTTAATATTAATGTTTGGTTCGTTATTGGTTGTCAGCGAAGTTCCTGGCCCCCGCGGTGTACCATACAAGGCACGACGATAGCGTACAGCTATCTGTAACATGATTCTAGGATTAAAATACTGTTAGATAATACCGAAATGTTGGTGCGTATTGAATTATGAAGCGTTGGCTGTATTTGTAGCCTTGCCTTGTGAGAGGTTAGAGGAAATTGTTAGGGTACATATTTAGATGGACCAATAGCGGTTGTTTGTGGAAGGGTTTGGCCGCGGCTTGTCGCCGGTTAAGTCGTAGCGTTAGGTGGATTCGTTCGTGTTCCGATTAGTAGAGCGGTGCAGCTACTAAGGATGATGAGTCGGATCTTGTTGCACTGTCGTCTTTTTATCTTCTCGATAAGCATATCGTATTTTTGTCTTAGGTTTTTGCGATTTAGCATACTTAATAAAACACAATATTTACCGGGTTTTACTAAGATGTAATTCGTCTATCAATACTTATATCTTATACGAGTATATAAAAATGAATCCCTATTTCGCGTGGTCACGGCATCACGCCCGAACGGCTAGACCGATTTCAATAATTCTTTTTGCGTTGTGTTTGTTATGATCAGGAGAAGGATCTTATGAAAGAAAAAATGCTGAACCGATTTTGATAAAACTTACGCGGGTGAAACCTCGGGGCGCAGCTAGTATATTATAAAGCTGAATAGTTTTATTATTTGTTTGAACGTTGAATCTCAGAAACTGCTGGTCCGATTTAAAAATATTTTTGTGTTTGATGGTCCATTTATTGAGAAAGGTTACAGGCTACTTTTTATATTTTTGTTTTGGTTAAACCGATTTCAATGAATTTTAGTACAAATAGTTTAGTGATTGAAATAAGATATAGGGTACTTTGATTAATCATACGGGTTAAGCAACGCTTGGTATGACATAAGTGATGCGTTACATACGTTACGGGATAGGAATTTATGCGGGTGAAACCGCGGGGCGCAGCTAGTATATTATAAAGCTGAATAGTTTGATTGTTTGTTTGAACGTTGAATCTCAGGAACTGTTGGTCCGATTTAAAAAAATATTTTTGTGTTTGATAGTCCATTTATCGAGAAAGGTTATATGCTACTTTTTATATTTTTGTTTTGGTTAAACCGATTTCAATGAATTTTAGTACAAATAGTTTAGTGATTTAAATAAGATATAGGGTACTTTGATTAATCATACGGGTTAAGCAACGCTTGGTATGACAAACGTGATGCGTCACATACGTTACGGGATAGGAATTTATGCGGGTGAAACCGCGGGGTACAGCTAGTTGTAATATAATATATAAACTGTAAAGTTATCGAAAGCTCGTTCAGGTCCATCTCAGTCAACCTTGAAAAAGCTAACTGTAAAATTAACAAAAGCTACTTTGTAATAATGCCGTTAATTAAAAGAAACGCGAGTAAAGCCAACCTTGAAAAAGCTAACTGTAAAGTTAGCAAAAGCGCGTTACTTTGTAATAATGCTGTATAAAACGCGAGTAAAACCCGGTAAATATTGTGTTTTATTATCTTCTATCATTTGAAGGTGAGTGAAATATCTAAATTTGATCTAATTCTAAACTAATATTACAAAGAGGTAAAGTTTGGATGGATATATGTTTGTTGGAGATAATCCCTGAAACCACTAAATTAAACACCATTAGATGATACATTGTACGTTTGGAAGTAGAACGTTTTGTCCCGATATTCTCATGCAGTCTCGAGGTACGCAGTATTCAGTACGGGGGTAAAATTGCAAGACTTGAAATTAATAAAAACAAACTTAAGAATAAGAAAAGAAAAGAAAAGAAGAAAAGTTCTTTACTATTTTTACACCACTGCCAAGGAAGGGTTATATTTTGGCATCTGTATCTCACCAGATATCTATCTTACTGCCAATATGGTACTACTATATCACTGTTGATGAAATCAATAAGTGTTTACTAGAATTTTGAAAGGGATGGGTAGCTAAAGTCTTTGAAACTAAAACCATTTAATAGCCAAGTGTTAAGACGAAGCCCACGCAATGCTGTATCAAGTTAAATCCATAATCCATAATCTACGAGGGCTGAACCCTATGTGTGACCTTAATTAATATTGATAAAGGTGTCGCTTTTGATTATTTTGGTAGATTCTTAATTGAATTTTGTTAGTACCTTAATGTACTATTGTGTTTAAGTGAGGTACTTTAACCCAAAATGGATGCTAGCTCTCGAAATTTATGCTCTAATTTGCTAAGACGTATATATATTTAATACCCATTTAATTTTTACTCATTTTTAACTTTAGATATAATAATATGTAATGTTTGATATTACAGTCATTACACATTTTTTATAGATATTTATTCGGTTAACACCTTCAAAGCGACTACCTCCTGTGGACTTTATTGGGAACCTATTTCAGGTGGTTGAAGATAATGATCAGAAGAGTAGAAGAGTAAGTAAGAGTCCTACGTAAGTCCTGTTTAAAAGCACCACAGTACCACTGTATCTTGGAGTTAATTATAATAATAGATTCGGAATTATGACGTCACTTTGACGACCTCTGTGGCGCGTTGGGCGAACGCTTGGCTGCAATGCAGAAGGTTGCGGGTTCGATTCCTGCTGGGTGCAAATATTTATGCTTCAAAATAAATATTTGTATCTGGTCTGGGTGTATTTCTATGTATAATATGTATGTATTTACAAAAGAAAAATAAATATAAGTAGTATATCCGTTGTCTATATAGTCACCTTAACACAAGCTTAGCAGCTTACCATGGGCTAGATGGCGCTGTTTGTTGGTCACAGGATTTATTTATTTATTTATTATTACTTGTCACACAATGTCACACTTCGTCGAACCCCTCCCTTCCCTTAAACATGTGACGTAATTTATAGATGGCCCCGTATCTATCCTGCCTTCTGCAGTTAAGTGCTATTAGTATAATCTACGATCCTTTAAAAAATCTCACCAATTAGCCAGGAAAGTACCTAATTACATTTAATTCTATAGAATGAGAGAACTTTTATTGAGACCTTCTGTAAGACCGGTTTCTGGTAATCTCTGAATCACACCGGACAGGGTCTAATAAATGTCATGCGAGTACTTGATTAAGAGCGGTGCTAAGGGCCCGTATTCTAGTATGTAATATGTTATTAGTACGTCATCGATACAAGTCAATTTTGTGTGGTGTATTTAATTATTTATTATCTCTGTTTACTGTTTTTTCTGTCAAGCCATTGAAGAAGCGCTTTTAAAAAGTAATACTTTTACTATTTTTGCTTAAAATATAAGCATCCAATTTTTTTTTTCAATTTAAAAAAGGTTTATACCTACGTTGCAGTAGGTATATGGAAATAAAGATTTTTCACTATGACTACGTGCAAGTTTCTTTGCAATCAGATCAAACTATTTTGTCCCGTATTTTCAGCTGCGTGCGTAGGTAAATTCCGAACCTGTTCAAAATTGGGATTAGAAATAGCCTAAGTGTACTTCTCGATAATCTAGCTTTCCATTGGTGAAGATTTTTTTGAAAACGATTCAGTAATATCGTGAAGTAGGTACCTTGGCAAGGATACCTAGCTTTTTCGAGGCTAGTTGGGCTTTGGATTCAATAAATGAACCAAAGTTAAGGGTTGGTGACAGACTCCAAGAAGCTCTAGGTGGTCAGTCATTGGCAAGGACACATGGAAAGTGGGAGTTAGATGGAATTGACTCCTTTCTTCTACATCGAAATCTTTCTTTTTTATAATATAAGGCCGTCTATTTGTTCAACATTTCTTTAGTTTTAAATTTTATTTTTAAATGTGTTGTTTTTGTAATATTTTTGTGATTGATCAAATAAAGTATTATCTATCTATCTATCTATATTAGAAACTAGCTGCGCCCCGCGGCTTAAGTCCCGTTCCCGCGGGAATATCGGGATAAAAAACCTATGTGTTAGTCCCGGTATCCAGCTACCTATGTTCCAAGTTTCAGCGCAATCGGTTTAGTAGTTTTTGCGTGATTAAGTAACAAGCATACTTTCAGCTTTATAATATTAGTAGGGTATAGGAGGATAGTCGGATAGATAACGAAAATATTAAACTTTCAAACTTATTATTATAGTGTACCATCGAATTGTAACCTCTGAATCGTGCCCTGATTAAAGGTGGCGATGAAATCTCCACTAAAACAAGATGCTTCAACGTAAAAGATGCAAGTTAGCCGTGTTTCCGAGGTAATTAGTAAATGCCTCGTACTGATGGGGTTTTACATGTGTTTTATGAGAAATAACAAGTGATGGGAATATTTTTGGTATACATGTGTCTTTTTATGGTTTAAGCTGTGGGTACCTATTGTATAAAGTGAAAATAATAAATAATAAAAAAAAAACGATGTGTTTTTAAACAGACCTAAAAAAAAAATTACACGACATTTCACACAGCTCAATCTAGCCCCAAACTAAGCACTAGGTTTGTACTATGGTTACTAGACAACGGATACAGTACATTTTATTTTGTAAATACATACATATTATACATAGGAAGACAGCCAGACCAGATACAAATATATTTTATTCTAAGCATAAATATCTGCATCCGACGGGAATCGAACCCTTTGCATTGCAGTCGGACGTTTGCCTGACGCGCCAATGATTTAACTTAATAATAAATACTTTTGAATAAATACTAAATATTGCAAGGCATAGTACTAACACAGCGCCATTTGAATTCATCTAGGTTTGCAATTGTCATCAGATAACATATAGAATGAACACCAATAGTGTTAAAAAATTAGTAAAATCGAGGTATTTATCATGTTACTCCAACTTGTTATACCTAATATTTGTAGTGAAACAACTGTCTTCGTTTAAAATCGTATACAAATAAGCTTATTTTGGCTATATCACGAGCCAATGTCATTAGCCAGTTTTACAAACTAGTCTACTTTTTTCTTTGTCAGTTCGATTTTAAGTCGTCAATAAATCAATCAAACATTAGTCAGTTTTTCTAATTTACTAGTATCGTTAACTCGTCAGTTTCCTTAAATGGTCCGTTCATTGACGGCCGAAACCCTACTTCAAAATTGAGTTCTACTTATACAACTCAGCAGCTCTTAAACTAAAACTAAACTAATAGATATTGTTATTAAATTTTGAAAATCCTCTACTTTTTAAGTACCCCTCAAATTTTAAGTAACGCTTTTGTTTTCAGCTGTGTATCCTCTATTATACAGATTTTATTACTAAATAGAGGGTTGGACACAAAGTTCGAAATAATAGGTATTTCATAAACAACAGTTATACAAGACCTAAATACGTTAATTACAATAACCACAAACTATTTTATTAAGCCTTAACCGAGCCTAAACCATTATCAAAGAAAATTAACTGTAGATTACGTTATCAAAGGCATTATCGGTACTTACATCTCGGTAACCACGTGAACTAAGCACTTTGCGTACTTACTTATTTCTGCATTTTCCTATTAATATCCTAATTATTTTCTTCCTGGATACGTCTATGGTCTTACTTGAGTTACACCTTATTCTTGGTATCTCAAATATTATCTAACCCCCTTACTTATAAAATAATATTACACATGACTAAGTTTTGTGACGTTCGTCTCTGTCTGTCAACTTTGAAACTTCATATGACAGTAAAAGACAAACGATGCATAGTTATGCAGCGCATTAATAGGCGTTTATGTGTAAGGGGGTAAGTAGATAAATAATAGTAGCAGTAGTTCTATAACCATATAACAAGATCGAACAGTTTTCAAACTTTAGGGAGCCTTCGAATTGTGAATATTTCAGAAACGTTAAAGGTATCTAAACGTAATAAATAATAGTCAGCACAGAACATAAACTTTACATACAGAAAAAACTAAACTTATAAAGACAGCTTTGTTAGGACGAAAATGTTTCAAAACATTTTACTATTATTACCTGTACCTGTATCACAGAACATAGAGAAAGCAGTATGGAAACTAAACACACACACACACACGTTCACACTCGTCGTGGTGCGGTCGTGCTGCGGCACTCAGTACCTACTGACATCTAAGTGTCGCGCATGTTTGTGTGAGTGAACCGTTTTCGAGCATTTATAGGTAATATCCATACTGCTGTGTCCCAAGCCCCAGCCTTTTTATATACTGTATACCTACCTACCTAATAAGAATTATCGATGCCTAATTTCGAATAATCTCATAGTAGGATGCAAATTTCACATTGTTTGACACTAGTGCGTCAACTATTAGTTATTGTGTAAAAACCACAATAAAATCCCACGAATATTAAAAATGCGAACGTTGAGATGTTTGTCTATTTGTGTAAAAGCGGCTGAACGGATTTGGCTGAAATTTGCACAAATAAAATTTTATAACCAGGATCTTGACGGCCTCTGTGGCGCGTCGGGCGAACGCCTGACTGCAATGCAGAAGGCTGCGGGTTCGATTCCCGCCGGATGCAAATATTTATGCTTAAAAATAAATATTTGTATCTGGTCTGGGTGTCCTTCTATGTATAATATTATGTCTTCTTTCTTTTGAGTCGTCATCTTCATTGCTGAAGGTCGTGTCTAAGATGAACTGTCGATCACCTGGTGCATCATGCTCCCCCACGATTCCCTGCATCGGCTGCCCTAAAAGCTCCGGTAATTGGTAGGCCTGTGAGCGTCTTGACCAAATCAGTCCAACGGGTGGGTGAGCGACCTCGTGGTCTTTTTCCGTCGACCTGACCAACCACCAGAAAACAGAGAGTGGACAACCTTTTGGTAATTCGGAGCTCGTTAAGAATGGACACATTGGTCCGGAATGCAGTCCATGGAATTCGCAGCATACGCCTCCAGCACCACATCTCGAAAGCGTCAATCTTTGCTCTTTCACTCTTCCTTATCGTCCAGGATTCGGCGCCATAGAGGAAGATCGAGAATACCAACGTACGCACCAGTCTCACTTTAGTTTTACAGGATATATTGCGGTCCTTCCATATTCTAGCGAGTTTAGTCATCGCTGTTTTGGACATTTGGATTCTTCTGGCGATTTCCTTCTCACTGCCACCCTCGTTACTGAGAAGAGAGCCGAGATACACAAATTGCTTAACGAATTCCAGGCCTCTAAGTTCATTGGAGCGCACCATCAAACCCGGTCTGTCTATCACCAAAACCTTGGTTTTTGCCTTGTTAACTGTGAGGCCGACCGTTTCACTTTCTTTCTCCACTCGAGAAAGGAGCTGAGCCAGTTCTTGCTCTGAGGACGCAAACAGAGTAGTATCATCTGCGTATCTTAGGTTGGAAATTCTCCTACCACCAATGGATATACCACCTTCCCAACCATCTAAGGCTCGTCTCATAATATGTTCTCCATAGATGTTAAAAAGAATCGGAGACAAGATACACCCCTGTAATATTATGTATGTAATTTACAAAAAAAAAGGTATAATATGTAGAATGAGAGATAGCAGTAGGCGTGGTCTAATGACGTCGCTTTACCCACCACCAAGAGAGAGGGAAGCTTGGTAGGGCGCGCAGCGGCACGAGGCACAGCGACGATCAGTTGGAGCTCCACTATTTTTTTGGTATCAGGGACAGACGGACGTGTAGCATTGCCCCTTAATATCGCAATTGTTTGTTGTAAATTTAAGTTAAGGGTAGTTTTGTTGATCAATTTGTAATTTTGGAATAAGATTTAGTTTAATTGTTTCTCGTGTGTTTTTTTTTAAGCATAGTTTCTACTTATTTCTTAATTCAGAAGTGGGATTCTTATCCATTTTCTGACGATTCGTTCTGATTTAATCGCGATTTGGTGTTAATTTGTAAATATGTCTGAATCTAATAAAAGAAAAAGTCGAAAAAGAAGTCGTACGCCTGTCCCTGGCTTGGACCAAACACTTCAAGCGATTTTGAATCGTTTGAATGCTTTGGAAAGTAATTCCAGGTCAGAAAATCTAGGTGAGGGTACTTCGCGCGCCGAGACGGCGCCTGCGACCGAGCCCGTGCGAGCGATCGAGTTGATGCCGCCTGCGCCGCCGCCACCGCCTGCCGTTATTGTCACGGCGACGCAGTCAGCCCTTGCGGAGTCGTGCGATGCGAGTGTCGACATGCCTTGTCAGAGCTCGATTCAGTCGAGTGCCGAGATGGTCCTCGGTGAGGTAACCGAAAAGCTTGTAAATGCAATCAGCGCGATACCGGTAAGGTCAAACCATGTCTTTATTTCTAATTTCGATCCCTCATTGCATGATTTTAATGTGTGGTGTAGTGAAGTTGATCACGTTCGAAATTTAAATCGATGGGACGATCGCGAGTGTTTGGCGCGTATAGGTAATTGTCTCAGAGGTGACGCAAGGCTGTGGCTTAACGAGTGGGTTAGTAGCGATCGTAGCTGGTCGAGTTTCAAGCGCGAGTTTAAAACATTGTGTCCGCTTCGCATAGATATCGCGAATATTTTGTTCGACGTTATGAAAACTGACTCGGATAGTTATCCTACATATGCTGAATATGCTAGGCGTTCCTTGTTACGATTACGTATTGTTCGCGGTTTGAGTGACGAATTGATCGCAGCTATCGTTGTTCGGGGCATCACGGATCCCCAGATTCGAGCTGCCGCCACTAACGCTAAGCTGTTACCCGAAACAATCGTTGATTTTTTGTCGACTTACATAAAACCTACTGCTAAACCGTTACATATGCGTACAGTTTTTAACAAAAATAATTTGCAATCTAACTCACGTAAGCGCGATCATAGGAATGTACTAAAGTGTTATAAATGTAATTCTATAGGACATAAATCGTACCAATGTCCTAAGCGTTCGAAATTAGATATTGTGCCGACTAAAGAAAATTCAAATGTGCCGCCTGTAAATAAGCCATCTCAAATAGACCCGTGTTCTTTTTGTAAAAAGATTGGACATAAAGTTGAAGATTGTTTTACGAAACAGCGTGCGGAGTCGCGAAACAAATCGAATGTTAATTTTTGTCGTAGTTCTATCGATTTGTATAAACAAAATGATATTACAACTGCAGTTATACAGGGTGTTCCTGTTGATGTACTTATAGATAGCGGGTCTACTATTTCTTTAATATCCGAATCCGTTACAAAGCATTTACAATGTGCTCAATTACCCGCATTTAGAATTTTACGAGGTATCGGTAGCGAGGAGGTACATACGTCATTCTTTACTACTTTAAGGATTGAGTTTTCTGAAATTACCCTCGATGTTGATTTTTATGTTGTTTTTGATAAATTTTTGAGCACGCCAGTCATCGTAGGTACCGACGTACTTAATAGGGAAGGTATCACCTATACACGCACACGAGGTGTGCAACGGCTTACACGCTTTGATAATGTCATGCATGTTCAATCTGATGTCACAGACATCGAGTTGTTGGTAAATACCCCATTAATAGGGTCAGATAGGGTGCGTTTAATGAATGTTATTAAACGGTTCGCGAAATATCTTGTAGTGGGTACTGCTACTACGACTGTATCGACTGGATCGATGCATATTAAATTACAAAAAGAAACACCAGTAGTTTACAGACCTTACAAGATGTCTCACGATGAGAAACTGCGTGTTAGGACTATTATTAAGGATTTACTTGATAAAAAAATAATCCGAGAATCTGAATCTGAGTTTTCAAGTCCAATTTTACTAGTGAGGAAAAAGGACGGTAGTGATAGGCTTTGCGTAGACTTTAGAGCTTTGAACGCAAACACTGTTAAAGATCATTACCCGTTACCTCTTATCGACGATCACATAGATAGATTAGGACAGTCAAAATTTTTTAGCAGCTTAGACATGGCAACTGGCTTTCACCAGATCTGCTTAGACGAGGAATCTATTCATCGTACAGGGTTCGTAACAAGTGAAGGACATTACGAATATCTTAAAATGCCATATGGCTTAGCCAATGCACCTGTTGTATACCAAAGAATCATTTCTAACACGCTGCGCTCATTTATAGATTCTGGTAAGGTATGTGTTTACATTGACGATGTTTTATTGCCAAGCACTTCCATTGACGAAGGTTTACAGACGCTGAACGAGGTCCTGGAGACGTTGACGAAAGCTGGCTTCTCCATCAACCTAAAAAAGTGTAAATTCCTTACTACAGAGATCGAGTACTTGGGGCGGACAATCAGTAATGGTCAGGTAAGGCCGAGCTCTCAAAAGGTCGAGGCTCTAGTCAATTCAAGGGTACCAAGCAACGTCAAACAAGTAAGACAGTTCCTGGGTCTTGCAGGCTACTTCAGACGGTATATCCCGAATTACTCTCTGAAGACAGCATGCGTGGCGAAACTACTTCGCAAAGGAGTTGTATTTCATTGGGGCGAGGAACAAGACAAAGTTCGTAATGATATTATTGAACGATTAACAACCGAACCTTTGTTGACAATCTTTGATCCCTCTCGCCCTACTGAGGTTCATACCGATGCGTCTGCTATAGGTTATGGTGCTGTTTTACTCCAGGTAGTTGAAGGAGGATGTAAGCAACCTGTTGCCTATTTTAGCAAGGTAACTCAAGGCGCTGAACCACGATACCACTCTTATGAGTTGGAAACGTTGGCAGTTGTCAAGGCTTTACAACACTTTAGGCACTACCTTATTGGTTTAAAGTTCAAAGTTGTGACTGATTGTAACGCCTTGAAACTAACTCAACGCAAAAAGGATCTGCTGCCGAGAATATCTCGGTGGTGGATGTACTTACAGGATTATGACTTCGAACTCGAGTATCGTAAGGGGACTGCGCTATCTCATGCTGATTATCTGAGCCGTAATCCTGTAAATGTGTGTGAAATTCAAAGACCGTTAAATTGGGCTCAGATAGCGCAGGCCGCTGACGAAGAGACGCGGAACTTGATTCAGAAACTTCAAGATGGTGAGTTAGATTCGTCTCGTTACGTAAAGCATAATGATACACTTTGCTACAAATTCGATGTTGTTGGAGAGCAAAGTCGTATGTTGTGCTATGTGCCTAAAGGCCACCGTCTTAGCTTGTTACGGGTGTTTCACGATGAACACCAACATATCGGCATAGATAAAACTACTGAACTCATATTGAAACATTTCTGGTTTCCTAAGCTTAGACAGTTTGTACAGAAATACATACAGCATTGTGTCGTATGTCTTTCTCATAAGAAGGTCCCTCGTCAATCTTTACAGCCTATCGAGTCCTGGAAGAAGCCCGATACGCCATTTGATACTGTTCACACAGATGTTTTGGGACCTCTTCCGGATTCGAATGGTTTCAAGTTTGTTATCATAATTGTTGATGCTTTTACAAAGTATTCTCTCTTATATCCGATACGTAAGCAAGACGCAAATGAATTAAAACGAGTTTTTGAAAATGCGATTTCCCTTTTTGGTTCGCCAAAATTGATAGTTGCCGATCGTGGTCGGATGTACGAGAGTACAGTTTTTGTGAAATGGATTAAAGAGTTAGGTTGTAAAATACACTTCATAACTCCTGAGATGCATCAAAGTAATGGGCAAGTTGAGCGGTACTGTCGGACCGTAATGAATATGATACGCGTCGAGTCGGGCTTCCGACAAGAGACTTGGTCGAATATTTTGTGGAAGTTACAGCTCACCTTGAACATTACTGTGCAAAAATCGATTAAATATTCGCCTATGAATTTGTTAATTGGCAGCAATGGAGCTACACCCGTCATTCAGTCCCTGGTACGTGATGTGGCTTTGGAGGCATCGAGTCCAAATCGCGAGTCCCTACGCGAGCTGGCCCGACAACGAGCTTCAGAGTCTCTAGATGAGAATCGTACTCGTCAAGACGCTCGTGTCAACGAACGACGCAAGGCACCACGCGCGTTCCAAAAGGGTGACATGGTTTTCGTGCGTAAGTCTAGTCAGGCTACGGGCAAGTTGGACTCCGGCATGCGTGGCCCTTACACGGTCACACATGCTCTGCCACATGGACGATATGAGCTCAAACTAGTCGCTGGTTCGTATGGTAAAACCACGCAAGCTGCTGCCGAGTATATGACACTCTGGCGCGGGGAATGGACCCCCGATGTCTGCATCACATTTTTCGAAAGTGAGTTATTTTAATCCTTTAACTAAAGAAAAGGAATACAAGTTGTGACAGTATGGTGTAACTTAACCTGTGTTTTTTGAAGGTTCTACGAATGGCAAGTAAATTAGTGACTTGCAAGTTATGTTTTGCTGAAAAAGATAAGAAAAAGATATAAAAAAAATGTAGTCACAAATTGTATTTCTAATGTTGTGATGTCTTTACTTGTGCCGAGCACACTGCGGTCCCTGCTCATGTTTGTCGCATACTGCGATTGTTGGTACATACTGCGGGAGTACCGTCGCCAGTGCATACTGCGGGAGCACTGTTGCCGAGCACACTGCGGTCCCTGCTCATGTTTGTCGCATACTGCGATTGTTGGTACATACTGCGGGAGTACCGTCGCCAGTGCATACTGCGGGAGCACTGTTGCCGAGCACACTGCGGTCCCTGCTCATGTTTGTCGCATACTGCGATTGTTGGTACATACTGCGGGAGTACCGTCACCAGTGCATACTGCGGGAGCACTGTTGCCGAGCACACTGCGGTCCCTGCTCATGTTTGTCGCATACTGCGATTGTTGGTACATACTGCGGGAGTACCGTCGCCAGTGCATACTGCGGGAGCACTGTTGCCGAGCACACTGCGGTCCCTGCTCATGTTTGTCGCATACTGCGATTGTTGGTACATACTGCGGGAGTACCATCACCAGTGCATACTGCGGGAGCACTGTTGCAGAGTCCTCTGCGGGCTCTGCGATTGATTAATATTTACTGAAAATATTCGAGTAGCTTTACTTTCAGCTAAATAACACCTTTAAACACATAACTAATGATACCAATGTGCTTTACAGACGATGATGATGACGATGCCCAGGTGACTGATGGTCAATCAGATATGGGCCGTGCTAGTGGGACTGATGGCCAATCGGCAGATGTTCATATTAACAGGACCCATGAGCAGCCAGAGGACGTTCATGCTGACAAGATTGATGGTCTACCAGAGGCAGCAGCATCCAAGCTTCCTGATTCTGCGGACGAGGACGCACCGCCGTCAGGAGAGGCCGAATGAGAGATAGCAGTAGGCGTGGTCTAATGACGTCGCTTTACCCACCACCAAGAGAGAGGGAAGCTTGGTAGGGCGCGCAGCGGCACGAGGCACAGCGACGATCAGTTGGAGCTCCACTATTTTTTTGGTATCAGGGACAGACGGACGTGTAGCATTGCCCCTTAATATCGCAATTGTTTGTTGTAAATTTAAGTTAAGGGTAGTTTTGTTGATCAATTTGTAATTTTGGAATAAGATTTAGTTTAATTGTTTCTCGTGTGTTTTTTTTTAAGCATAGTTTCTACTTATTTCTTAATGTAGTATATCCGTTGTCTAGTACCCATAGTACAAGCCTAGAGCTTAATTTGGGGCTAGATTGCGCTGTGTGTAATGTCGTGCAAAATTTATTTATATTTATTTATTTACATATCCAGGTACTCCCACCCAATCCGGAACTGTGTGTTAAAAACCGTTGGGGATAGCTAGTATAAAAAAAATAATATTATATTTAACTGTGAGCGATGGCCCTACATAACAATATTATCATCTACTTTCACACTTACGACACATTGTATATTGTAAAGTTCACTCGAATATGTAGCGCTTAGATTAAATCATATGTCACTACAGTGTGTCAAGTCATATATCATTGTTAAATAGAATTAGACACAAGCAACCGCACCCGTTACGGAACTGTTATGTAAAATTATAGGTAGGTATCTATGTAACTAAGTACTTAGTAGTGGCGAAATGTGGTTTTTCTTTCAAGGTATCTAACTCGACACTATCTTTAGAAGATCCTATCCGAACTGTAAATACAATTGTATAATTATCAAACTATTATTATTTTTATCAATCTATGTTATATATTTTTACTTTTGTAGACTGTTGCATGTATTCACTGCACTTAATCATGCACCAGAAAAATCTTCGCGATTTTTGGTGTTTAAAGAATGTTATTTAAGTTTAACAATTATTGTTATAAATAAGTGAATTATCATAATCTTTTTTTTTCAATATCGACCATATTTTATAATTTACTTTTTAAATATCGTACATATTTTGCCAATTTTGACTTTGCTTTGTGGCCTCTCTGAGTACGTATTATTTACTAGAGGGTTTCAGTAGATAAAAATCTAATGTGGTAAAAAAGTTAACTAAGGATTTGCCACAGTTTAAGCCAATGCTTAGCTGCGTTCACTAAACTTTTACAGTCCTGCGAGTTACGCAACGCCTGGCACGGTCATTGCTTGAATGGGTGTGTGTGGCAAAAAAACACTTTCTTGAGCTCCTACTGAGTACCACGGGCACGAAATGCGGGCTTCGGAAGGCACCTATACGGAAGGTTTTGTATTTTATCTATTTTTTCACTTTGAGAATTTGGTTTCGGTTGTTATTATCTTTAAATAGCAATCGTCAGTTAGAGTTAACAGTTAGATGCTTGGGCGTTTAAATTCTAACACTAGGTAAGCAGCGAATAAATCTTTCCTACTAATTGACCGAACGAGAGAAGCGAGTAAGGTCCAGTGTACACGGGGCCTTTTTATCCCGATATTCCGCGGGATCGGGACTTACGCGGATGAAACCGCGGGGCGCAGCTAGTAAAACATAATTATAATATGTGGCATCTACCAGATGCCTCTCGTAACCTGAAATTAAGCCAAGGTTTACACTTATCGATTGAAATAAGGGCCAGAATGTTCACAGTCGTTCTCATTTACTCAGGAGGGCAGTAATAAAGGCCGATTGTACACACCACTCGACGATGACGACCATGACCGTTTTGTATTGTAATTCGACCGCTATTGGAAGCAATCGAGAACTAATAGTTAAAAAACTGTAGAAAAACTGTGAGAGTCTATTACCCCCAATGGGTGACACGGTGCAATGGCAGATAGAAACTCTAAACGTACGTAGAACTTGATTTTATCAAGCATGCAGTTAAGAGTTTCTGAAATAAGCGATGCTTTTAATATTAATAGAAGTTGGTCTGTTAGTAGATACCGATTTCATTCCGGACGTCATGGTTTCGAGTCCTGGCTGACCACACAACAATATCTTTTTCCTTGCGAAAATGAGCGTTAATAACATCGCTATAACGGTGAAGGAGAACATCGTGAGGAAATCCACAGCATAGTTAGCTCCAGACGTATCACATTTGATCAGGTCTTTAGTCTAGGCATATCTGACTAGGCTGGAAGAGTGGTATTGGTGCTGGCATACTCCACCTAACGATGTCCCGGGCATTATAGCGCTATAAATAACATGGATTAAAAGCCGCTTGCGCTGTATTTTATTATTCATCTTTATCTTTAGTTAGTAGTTAACATTTTAAAGCTTTTTATTATTATTTATATTAATAGGCTTTATTCTAAAATGGTAGCGATTTATACTCACACTAAAACTATTTTATTTGTCTTAAGCCTTTTTTTTATTGTAAAAATCTTCGTTTTCGAAGTTTTCTACAGTACTCATATCACAAGGACTTTATATCACAAGGACTTTATGTTGAATTTTTTCTTAAAAATTTGGTGGCTGTATGGTTATAAAAACCGAATCATTGTTATTTTAATAGAACATAGTATGGTACAGTTCTAATTTAAGTATAATAGTATATTTAACAGTTTAAGTAGCGTTAAATTGAACTCTGTTTTATTATTAATTTCTTTTTCTGTTTTGAATCTGGTTCCATGTGGTTTTTTATCGTTTTGTAGAAGAATTTTTTGTTAAGTACTTTTCTTATGACGTAGATAAAACTGTGAGAATTACATTATTAATTATTTTGTTATTGAAATACCTACTATCGTATACTTATAATAAAAAGAGAGGACAAAAAGTCTGTGGTTGGAAGTAAATAATGTATAATATTACTTTAATTTAATTCTGTGTGTTGGTACATACCTACCAAGTTGTTATTACTGATGGGTATACAGCATTTTTTACTTTACCTATAGTTATATACCTAGGTAGGAGAAGTAAAAGTAGGAGGGCAGAGCCAGACTCTCTAGAGGGATTAAAATATCGCTCGGTTGATGGTGATCTTGGTATACAAAACATCGGCGTGCAGGTAGGTCCCTTTGAATTTGATACAGGATAACTCAACTGTCAAATAATTTATCCAAATAATATTTTATCAAAGATCAAGACATTAAAATGATCTATAAATAAAGCTATTAAATATACATACATAGTCGGTCAGGTAGCAAACGTAGTCTGACGTTGACAAAAAAATCGACCTACATTTTAAACAATAAATTACATTTATAGGTATACAAGGTCTAACGGGTAAGTCCTTTTAATCCGAAAGGGGGTTGTTCTAGACGTCTAGGCGAACAACTTTTGTTCTACGACTTTTGGAAATTCGAAGTACTTTTCGAAAATTTTAAGTGTAAAGTTTACTTGATGATCAGCTGCTTCTTAGAGTTCGAGGTCATTGACCTTATGTTGTCCTTTCATTTAGCTTGGTCTACTACAATCAAAACTTCAATTACCTTTATTTTCAAAAGCAGCTGTTTTTTCAGTGAAACATAATCTTAAATTTTTCAAAAAAAAAGTTTGAATTTTCAAAAGTTGTAGAACAAAAGGTGTTCGTCTAGACGTCTAGAACAACCCCCTTTCGGATTAAAAGGGCATACCTGTTACAAATTGTATATGATAGACGAATAATGTTCATTTAACCGTTATTCCTTCCACACAAGATTCGTACTTAATTATATAAGTACCATTTAATTTATATTGAATTCGAATAGAAACGCCAATAAAAAATTTGAGGGGCAGCTTCTAAATTTAAAATTAGTATGGGGACTATAGAGTTTGACTGCTGTTTGATATTTTAGTAGAACTTAAATTTTGAGAGAGTAGAGTTAAGCTGTTTATGCAAAAGAATCAAATACACGCTCTTTTAAACATAGACACTCACAAATTTTCACCTATACCTACATTAGTAAGAGTAGTTATTAACCATCTAAACAAATAGATTTTGCTCTTAAAGTTACGTTCTTTTTATATGACGATCGAGACTAAGTGTGCCGTCTGCACTCTGCAGTCTGCAGTCACCTAAATCTATGCCCCGATGAAGGAATTCCTCGTGTAGTAATAACAAATTCATCACAATGAAATTCAGGACAAAGCTTGTGATATAAATCATAATACTTAATTAATATCAATTAAGTTCTTAATATTAATTAAGTTCTTTTTTTTGTTCTCCTTGAAAATGTCAGATAATTTTATGTACATACCTAATGATGCTAAGTAATGCATTATGATGCTGGGTGGGTTTAAATTGTTTTAAAGTATTATGAATACCTAATTATTGTAAAACTGTTCATCGAGATTCCATAAAATAGTAGGCCACGATACATCTTATAACTTAATAAATAAATAATAAAATAAATAAATAATAAATAAATATTTCACTACATTACACACAGCGCAATCTAGCCCCAAACTAAGCACTAGGCTTGTACTATGGGTACTAGAGAACGGATAAACTACATATTATACTTTTTTTTTTTTTTGTAAATACATACATATTATACATAGAAAGACACCCAGACCAGATACAAATATTTATAATAATCAATTAATACATATTTAAGTTAAAAGCCTAACAGTCCTCTGTTAGGCTATTAAATAATTTTGTAAAATGCTGAAAGGCATTATACTTTTATACTAAAAATACCCGCGTTGTTCGAACACCAGCACCAGGGAAGAACTGATGATGCCAGGCGCTGCCGCGCCTGGCATCATCAGTACTTCCCTGGTACTTTCCCTAGGTGTGGATTTTTGCATTGCGGTAGGTAGGTGAAGTAAAGTAAAGTTTGTATTTCATTAGTAAGTGACGATGACGATGACGAAGGATGACGATGACAATGATCATGATGCCACTCTACATAACTTACCCTACCCCTGTGTCGATTTTCATTTATTGAATAGTTATCACCCGCGTAAGTCCCGATCATGCGGGATTTTCGGGATCAAAAGTATCCTATGTTACTCTCCATCATATAAACTATCCCTATGCAAATTTTCATCTATTAGATAGTTATCACCCGCGTAAGTCCCGATCCCGCGGGATTTTCGGGATCAAAAGTATCCTATGTTACTCTCCATCATTTAAACTATCCCTATGCAAATTTTCACCCAAATCGGTCGAGCCGTTTGACCGTGAAGAGGGAACAAACAAACAAACAAACAAACAAACAGACTTTCGGATTTATAATATTAGTAAGATAAGATTCTTGTTGACTCCGAAACCCTAAAAATCGCAATTTTGCTTAACTTCGCCTTCGTTATTAATTTGAGTTTGTCTAACTTATAAAGCGATTTATTTCTGTTTTACTTAAGTAGCTTCAACAGCGGAATCGTGTTACATCCCAAGTTCTAAACCTAAATCAAATCTAGAATCGGATCTTCAGTTTTTTAAAACCTGTTGAAGTGAAAGTTTCTTCAATATCAACACTTTTTAAAACAAATAGTAAAAGCGCTCTCTTTATAGACCGTAATAAATCAACTGTATCAAACACATTTACAGTTTAAATTGCTAGTGGCGCCAGCTTCCTACAAATTTCAACATTTTCCTAAGAACATTACTAGTACAAGAAAATTCCGCCCGCACAATAGATATACCCAACTTGGTTGAACTATACAGGGTTATAGACCAAGAGCCCGTAAACGCAGGATCTTCGTTATTTAGTAAATGCAAAAAGTCGGTCTGCACATGCTCCCAACACAGTAAGAACGCGGGTCAATTATGAATTTTAGGTTACAGTGGCTTTGGCAGATAAACAGTGTTAAAGGTGTGTAAAAATTTCATAAAATAATTAAATGTGACTATTATGTAATTACCTTAAGAATATTAAAAAATCAAGTCAGCCATTGCCATCGTGACAACCGCTTGCCAGATACCCTTAATGCGGATAACATTTGCGCTGAGAAACAGCTTTTCCGAAATAACGAAATTCTGGCGATCACGGGCTCTTGGTCTATATACAGGGTTATGTACGTGCATATAGCAATTAGGTAATTGGTTTTATTGAACGGTCGTGATACAGCTTTCACTATCGGAACTACGGCTCCGTTTCAAATGTAACGCACCGGGTGTACGTGAAATATGTAATTAGTAATTGGAACCGTAAGTTGCACAGTTTTATTGGCTGGCTTGTAATTATTTCAATACCTATACGTACCTTTCTATATACAGATATGTATATTAATACCAGCAGACCTACCGCGCAAGTTCAAGCCGACGGCGCGACGTCGACTTGAGATGTCAAGAAATCGGCATCGCCGCGCATAACCATGCGCCAGATTTTTTACAATTAACAGCCTTAAATTGAATTTGAACCGGCAGCTCAAGAGCCTCAATTTCAATGACAGTTCAAATCGACGGCGTCGGCTTAAAATGCATGCACATCAACGCCGTGGATAACATCGTGAGCGATTTCGATGGCGATGCCGACACTGGATCTGCGGTACCTACTCCTCCTGCTTATCCTTAGCAATAATGTATACGTATGGCTTATAAGTTTCCCAGACGGTGTTGATTCAAGGGTATTAAACCGTCTAGATACTTACCCTGGCTTTCATTTCCAACTTATTATTATAATCATCGGTTGCAAACCGATTCCAATTTACACGCAATTAGGACTAGGGTTCAAAAAAAGAAATTTTTGAAACACATCTCCTCAACTCGTTCCCGCCAAAACTTCAATTCGAAGTTAATGGGTTCGAATCCTGTTATTTATATTAGAAAAATGTATGTGCGTTTCTCGTTTATAACTTCACTATAACGATGTAAGAAAACATCGTGAGGATTCCAGCGGTTTAAAGTCGAAAAACTTAAATTTAACTTTTAAGTACAGTCAGGAAATTGTTATTCGTACAGCAAAAAGTTGTTTGTGGAGCCAATACCAGCACGGATTCTTTCATTGTGGTTTCACTGAACAATCGCATACTTCACTGTCCTTCATTAGAATTGTGCTTTTTTTTCTAATTTTGATAATTCTAAATTTTGAATACTAATAAACAAAACGGTCAGAAAAACTAAATAAAAAAGTTTCCTATCTACTTATGCTATTTCATAAATTTTCAATTGATCTAGAAATTGATAACTGACAGATACAGTAACACATCTAATATTACAACACAGATAAAGGTTTTTCTTGGGTTTTTCATCTCGAATCCTTTACTTACTCTATTGTAGAGTGTTCAACTTAAGTTTTGACACTCAATGGCCATTTATTTTTATAGCGTGAGTTGACTAAGTATTTTTATCTTCGCCTATTACGGACCATAAACCTTAATAGGTATTAGATATCAATTTCAAATCTTTTTGCTGGGAAAAAGACTCTCACAGACAGATCGTAGGGACTCCATAAAAGACCTAGACATACAAGTCTTCTTGGTTAATCACATGTTTTTCACAAACTTATAATATGGTGTACGGAAGGTTTTTTTTTAAATATAATTTAAGAGTAATAATTATTATTTTTAAAAGTTGTCCTCACTATCTACGTCCTTTTTCGTTGTTTTACCCGCATAGGTCTCGATTCTGCTTGAATATCGGGATAAAATGTCTAAGTATGTGTTAATTCGAATCTACAGTTTTCTGCATAACAAGTTTTATTGGAATTGCTTTAGTACTTTTTGCTTGCTTCTTACTCACTCACACAAACTTTTAGCAATTTAATACCTACTAGCTGCGCCCTGCAGTTATACCAACGTAACTCCAGTTCCTGCGGCAATATCAGGATAAAAAGTGGCCTATGTGTTATTCCAGGTCTCTGACTATTTATATTCCAAGTTTCATCGCAATCGGTGTAGCGGTTGTAACGTGATTGAGTCCATTGGTCTAGCTGTACCTACCTGTTGATCTTGAACGGTTGTGCGGGTTAAACAACGCTTGGCTTGGTCACTACTTGAATGGGTGACTGAAAATTTGTGAGGCAAAAAATCATTTTCTCTAGCTCCTTCGTGCTTCGAAAGACACGTTAAGCATAAGATAACAGTCGTTAGGTCAAGTTAGAGGCTTAGGACGACTTAACAACTCCAACACCAGGTGAGCCGCACCACTACCTACACGAGTATAAGGAGAAGACGTGACTGAGTAACAAACATACATACTCACAAACTTACAACTTTATAATATTAATAGGATTAGTAGAATTAAGTTCTTATTATTTATTTGCCTTATCAGTTACTTGAATCAAAATAAAACAGAAATAGGTAGTTATAAGTATTTACAAATATTTATTTATTTTATAATTACTAAACTATTTCATTTGCTTAAACGTCAATAATTACGCCACGAGTACACAGTAGGTACGTGACACAACAAGACGAAACTAGCTGAAAGTCCAACTTGTCAATTTAGTGCGCTCGACTCGACTCGTCGCTAGTTGTCCGTGCGTAACGACCCTAATTCTGTTACGTAAAGTTTGCCTTTACATACTCGAGCGAGAATATTGCTCTCTATCTGTTGCTAGGAACGATGTTTGGCTTCACTTGCGTAAATATATATGTATAGACGTCTTACGACTTTTATATGTATAAAAACCGACATTGAAATAGGTCAAAGTAATCTCTATATACAGTGCCACCAACTTACCTATCTGTTTTGTTATCCGAAGTCGGGCAGGCGAACTACGATATGAACCTAGCCAGTAAAACTGCCCGACTTTAGATAAGAAAACAGATAAGTAGAAAGGTTATTTTGTTCCTTTTTTAAACCCAGTTTTTTTATTTCACCTTTTTTAGGTACCTACCAACTTTCGACTGCTATTTCAATCGGTCAAGCCATCCTCTTCCACCTCTTCCTTTTTTTGAAGTCGGTTGTCCTGACTGTTGTTGTTACGTAAAACGAGCCTTCGGCACTGCGAGCTTCGGTCAAACTATTTTCGGTGAAACGAACCATAGGGGAAATGAATAATCGGGGAAACAAATATTCGGTAAAGTAATCAATCGGTCAATCGTCTTCGGCGAATGGTGTTTCGATGGATAGTGTTTCGAAGTAGCGTAGGACACCCGTATCAACGCACTGCCTAAACTATTTCATGTCTTATAGACATGAAATTTAGAGGGTGTGTTCACTGTAATAGGCAGATATCCACTAAGAAGGCATGTTAAGTAGCTGGTCTCGGTTGTTAACTCTGATAGCAATCGTAGGGTAAAGTTAGAGCCTTAAGGCGACCTGAAAACTCTAACACTAGGTGATCTACACCACTATACGAAAAAGAAGAAGAATCCACTAAGATAGATAGATAGATTAACACTTTATTTGCACAACCAACAACAATTAAAACTTTACATTATAAATAATAAGTAAGACAAATACACAGAACGCTTAAAAGTAAAAAGTTGTACAAATGGGCGACCTTATCGCTAAAAGTGTTTTCTTCCAGGCAACCTTTGGATGACGAAGGTCAGTAAAATTTGTGTAGTAGGCAGAGAAATATAGAATATGTATGACTAGTATAAATAGGGCTACAAACAGAGGGGAAAGAAAGGGGTACCTACACATACTAAGCACTAAGAGAGGGATACACACTGCAATTCGGAGGGATATAGTGACAATAAGTCCTGTTCCCGCGGGAATATTAGGATAAAAAGTACCTAGCCTATGTATTATTCCAGGTCTCCAACTACTTTATTTCATTCAAGTTTCATTGCAAACGGTTCAATGGTTTTTGCCTGAAAGAGGAACAAAGTCACATACATACATGCGTTTACACTTTCGCGATAATTAGTAAGATATATTTAATTTTATCTAAAGTTTCCGCGATCTTG
This sequence comes from Idaea dimidiata, assembly GCA_949358125.1. NCBI lineage: Eukaryota > Metazoa > Arthropoda > Insecta > Lepidoptera > Geometridae > Idaea > Idaea dimidiata. The sequence goes on along the minus strand of OX442333.1, from coordinate 20,132,246 downwards.
CATATTAATATTGTATATATTGTATTTTTTAAGATAAATACTTAGTTCAGTCCGTTAAGCAACCAAAATGTCAGTCCTTTGAATTTTATATGTAGGTATAGTTGGTACATGTTTATAACGGTATTAACAAATACCAGGACACGTTCCCGTCGTAAAACTATTGTTATTTGATTCAAAATTGAATCCTGAACTTTGTGCTTAGTTCCAGGATTTCCAGAATTATATTAAGTATAGTCCCATTGAGTGGATTCCTAAGTTTCTCGAAATGGATTATTCAATCAGTGCAAAGTTTTAATACCCAACAAGCAATTCACGATCTCACCTAATCTTATTATTAAGAGCGCTATACATGCAATTTTGCTCCGATGATCTTGCGAATAATTCGGCATTCATGGGACGTGTTTTTATAACACCGTGTTATCACGTGGATATGATAGCATTTACATCGTAATTTCAAATTTTCCAATATTTTATTTTAGTAAAAAATTAGAAAATTTGGAATTACAATACAAAATAAGATTATATCCTCGATCGAAAACAAGATTATTATAAAAAATCACGATAAAAAATAATTATTAAAAACACGTGTTTCAGAGATGTTTTGCTAAAAATAATATCTTTAGAACTGCTCAGCATTTCATAATGTTTTTTTTATTTAATGTACCTTTTTCTTGAATATACTAAAAAAAATATTATAAATCGTCTAGTTAACTTATAAATATATAGCAAATATTTTATTTTTTGCTCTAAAACTTCGCATAGTCGCATCTTATGTCCTGCTTGTATGTATACATTTGAAAACCGCTGGCGCTATCCCCTTCACAATTTAATTTAATTTGACGTGACGACGTGTGGTATGCCCTTAACTGGCTATGTTCCACAGTCAGTTTCTTATTCTACTAATCCTATCCTTCTTATAAAATTAAATATTATAATAGCAAGTGCGGATGAAATTCGGTGTGTAGATTACTTTTATTCCGATATTCACTCGTGGTCTGGACTAACATAGATGAAACAACAGGGTGCTGCTTGTATCTCATATGAATAAGGTACTACCCTTGTTGAATTGTTATCAAAATCAATTGACCTACATTTTCTTATTTGTGGAAACAATAATAAACGAAAAAAGCTATGAATAAAAAACACAAAAGAAAAAGTTCGAAATACCTACCTACATATCTAATAATGTATCAAAGTATTTACCTACCTAGCAACATAATTATTTTTAAGAGCATTTGCTTTGATCCCTTTTGAGATATTATTTTCTACGGAACAGAAAACTTGAGAACATTTGATCGTATTCTTAGATACTTATGCATCTACTTTTATTATGGAACATTTACACGGGTTATTCCTATAATGCCCACTGATAATCCCCACCAGTGGGGATTTTTGAACTTTTTGTCCAATAATCCCCATTTTTAGCCGATTTGTGTAAAGTGGGGATTTGTGGACAAAAAGTTCAGAAATGCCCACTGCTTAAAAAACTTCTTTCAAAATGGGGATTCGTAAACCAAAAGTTCACGAATGTCCATTGCTTAAAAACTTATTTAAAATAGGAATTTGTGCACAAAAAGCACAGAAAGTTTCATCATGAACTACACAAACTACTACAATTTACAGTGTGGGTTCATAATAATTTTGATTAGTGGACGGAATGATAGGAACTAATATAGGTACATAACTTTCTTACACATTGTTATTTTATTATTTACAAATTTTATTCAACATTGGCAAGACGTATTAGATCGCTTATTAAAATAACAAACAATTAAAATAATACATACACACATGTAAGTATTTCATTTCACAAGTCTACTAAGTAAACTATTTAGGTAGACTGTAAAACAACTATCCTTTGATAAAAGCCGACTGTTACTAGTTTAAAAATGTACTTGAATTTGGACCTTAAATCATAATATTGAGAATAGCTGCGACCCGCGGTGTCACCCGCGGAAGTGAAAACGCGATATCACGGGCGCGGGCGGCCCATCGGTTCTCTAGCGTTTACACTTTTTCGTTCATTACTCGGGTTCTATTAATTGGATTTCGATGCTAAGTATACCACGACCTTTCTCGAAAATAGAACTATCCAATATTGAAAACCAGATTTCAATCGGATAAGTAGTTTTTAATTGTTTAAGGAACCGACAGAACAGACAAACAGACATGAATTTTAAAATTTATATAATTTTGTTCTACTACTCATCCCTTTGACCACTTTTTTTTTTTTAATTTTCTTCCAAGTACTGAATATTTGTCCTCTCTTCCTTTATTATAGTATAGATGGAAGAAGATTATATGACTCACAGTCGCCAGCACAAAAGCACACTTTTTTGGACTTGCACGTAATTGGCTAGTTTTTCTATTGTCTGGAATTAGTTCTGCAATATGCACATTTGGTATCATTTCGTCATTTATTGTTATTGAGTGAATTGATTTAAAATGGCCGGTAGCTCAAGCGGTATTAGTACATTAGAGTATATTAAATAAACAAATAAGTGTACCATATTAAAATAAAATATAAGAATGGTTCTATTGTTTGGGAATGTGATAAGATTAATTAGACAAATTATGTAAACCTGTTATATTTATTTTATAAACAATTGACAAACAACAACATCGTTGTTTGCGATTGGTATCTATTTTATTTAAAATTATTATGAATTATTGTTATTAGCTATTTATCTATATTGATTAAATGATTAAAGTGTCGATGCAGTCCAAGATGAAGCACACTGACCTAGAAGTACTTATTAATATACAATAGCAATTAACATATTTTTTAACAATTTCATTGTTTTATTGAATTATCTGACCCAAGTAAATAGTTTGACTTTATTCTACCTGGAATTAGTAACTTAGTCTTGCCAATGTTGAATAAAATTTGTGAATAAAATAAAAATGTGTAAGAAAGTTATGTATCTATATTAGTTCCTAACATTCCGTCCACTAATCAAAATTATTGTGAACCCACACTGTAAATTGTAGCAGTTTGTGTAGTTCATGATGAAACTTTCTGTGCTTTTTGTCCACAAATTCCTATTTTAAATAATTTTTTAAGCCTTTCGTAAACCAAAAGTTTACGAATGGCTTAAATTTTTATGTTTTTTACTTTTGTTTTACGAATCCCCATTTTGAAACAAGTTTTTTAAGCAGTGGGCATTTCTGAACTTTTTGTCCATAAATCCCCACTTTACACAAATCGGCTAAAAATGGGGATTATTGGACAAAAAGTTCAAAAATCCCCACTGGTGGGGATTATCAGTGGGCATTATAGGAATAACCCATTTACACAGTGCCAATTTACAAGCCATTCCACTAAGTCAGTAAAAAAACATTGTGTAAACAAACGATCCTTTTTGCTGACTTCGCTACTGGCTTTGCAGTTTACGCTGCAGCTTAGTACTGACTTAGAGAGATGAATCGGGAAACGGAACTACGAGTATATGCCTAATTTAGGCCTTCAACATTTTTTTACACAATTTATTGGAAATCATCCTTCAACGTCTTCAACGTTTCAACGTCGTCCTCGTCAACTACGTAATATACGAGTTTAATCTCTTATGTTACGTAGTTAGTTAATACAAAATATCTATCCCTAGTAGTAATCTCCATGCGGTGTCATGCAATATTCTTGTACTTGTTTTATTTAGTCGAGTACTACTCGACAAATAACTTGATCGGATGGAATCTAAAGGAAGACCGAGGTACCAGAAGTACACAGTAGTGTACAGAGGGTGAGAAATCGTTAAAACAGGATTCCATTGAAAAATTCACTCTAAAAAATTACAACAAAGTGCATTTTAGTGCATATAAAACATGAAAGATTTACATTTTTTTATATTTCAACATGAGACGTCTCAAATAACCCTGTTTCTGATTAGGTACGTAAAATTTGCTGATGCAGAATAAAACAAATCCTTACTAATTTTATAAATCCGAAAGTCAGTTCGTGTTTGGGTGAAACCGCGAGGCGGAGCTAGTAAGTAAATAAATTTACTAGTCATTTCGCCTGCGAAAAAGTTTTGCTAGTGTATGGGCAAAACGACTACCTTTGTAAACTTGAATATTTTCGTCAATTATTTTGCATCATTTTTATGAGAAACAAAAAACTAAATAAGGAAAAAAAAACAGAAACGATATACGACCGAAGTTGAAAGAAAGTAGATAGAAGATTATTTTATGTAGGTGTAAATCTAATCTAAATCTAAGTAACACATATCGATCCTTAAAACAACAAATGTCGTAAAAGCCATTTTGGTCAAAATGACTTTTAAATGCAGTTTTGTTCAGTTTTTGAAGCTCTATCGATCTGTATAATTGAAATGGGCAAATTCGCAAAAAAATGGCGTTTACGTCCAATATTTTTTTAGTTTTTGTTCAAATATTTTTATAATTTATGACGTTAAAACCAATATCAAAATCGAAACCTGCAAATTAAGGGCGTAAAAGACACAAATTATTATTAATGTGGTTAATACTACATTTTTCGATTATATCGAAGTAAGTAATATCTAAGACAACTTGTCTCAATATCCAAGACTTTTTAAAAAAGGCTTTTACTACAATTTTATAGAATTGGTTTTACAAATCAAAAACGTTTATAATGTCGTAAAGGACAATATTTCATTAAACCGTATTATGTTAATGTTTTAGAGCACACAGATTTTTGACCGAACGAGCGAAGCGAGTGAGTTGTATCTTTGTAACTTTGTATGTTTGTATCTTTGTATGTTTGTTCGACGATAACTTGAGTATTGTAGCTCCGATCTTCATGAATTTTGGTGTGCGCGTAGATCAGGTCAATAGAATTTATGAGTTCGAAGATGAGCCGGATCGGTGGGGGGGTTGGGAAGGTAGGGGGTCGTGAGGTCTCAGTTTTGGGTGTACTCCTAGTTAGGGTAGCTACTTTCAAGAAAAAGCACCTTAGCAAAATTGATTGACCGAACGAGAGAAGCGAGCGAGGTCCAGTGTAGACGAGCCTGGCGCTTGTATCTTTGTATGTTTGTTCGACTATAACTTGAGTATCGTAGCTCCGATCTTCATGAATTTTGGTATGCGCGTAGTTGACCGAACAAGCGAAGCAAGTGAGGTCCAGTGTAGACGGGCCTGGCGCTTGTATCTTTGTATGTTTGTTCGACGATAACTTGAGTATCGTTGTTCCGATCTTCTTGAATTTTGGTGTGTGCGTAGTTCAGGTCAATAGAATTCATGAGCTTGAAGATGAGCCGGATCGGTAGGGGGGTTGGGGAGGTAGGGGGTCGTGAGGTTTCAGTTCGAAGCGAACTTCTAGGGTAGCTACTTTCAAGAAAAAGCACCTTAACAAAATTGATTGACCGAACGAGCGAAGCAAGTCAGATCCAGTGTAGACGAGCCTGGCGCTTGTATCTTTGTATGTTTGTTCGACGATAACTTGAGTATCGTAGCTCCGATCTTCATGAATTTTGGTATGCGCGTAGTTTAGATCAATAGAATTTATGAGTTCGAAGATGAGCCGGATCGGTCGGGGGGTTAGGGAGATAGGGGGTTGTGAGGTCTTAGTTCTCACTCGAACGAACTCATAAATTCTATTGACCTAAATTAAGCACATACCAAAATTCACGAAGATCTGAGGTACGATACTTAAGTTATCGTCGAACAAACATACAAAGTTACAAAGATACAAGCACCAGTCCCGTCTACACTGGATCTCACTCGCTTCGCTCGTTCGGTCAATTATTGCATAATTTTCTAACTAGTAGTTCGCCCCGAACTGAGACCTCACGACCCCCTATCTCCCCAACTCCCTACTGATCCGGCTCATTTTCGAACTCATAAATTCTATTGACTGACCAGTGAGGTCCAGTGTAGACGAGCCTGGCGCTTGTATCTTTGTATGTTATGTTAAATTATACTAGGAGTTCGCCCCGAACTGAGACCTCACGACCCCTTATCTCCACAACTCCCTTACCGATCCGGCTCATATTCGAACTCATAAATTCTATTGACCTAAACTACGTGCATACCAAAATTCATAAAGATCGGAGCTCCGATACTCAAGTTATCGTCGAACAAACATACAAACATACGAACATACAAAGATACAAGCGCCAGACCCGTCTACACTGGACCTCACTCGCTACGCTCGTTCGGTCAATTAACTAGGAGTTCGCCCCGAACTGAGACCTCACGACCCCCCTATCTCCCCAACCCCCCTACCGATCTGGCTCATCTTCGAACTCATAAATTCTATTGACCTAAACTATGCGCATACTAAAATTCCTGAAGATCGGAGCTACGATACTCAAGTTATCGTCGAACAAAGATACAAAGTTACAAAGATACAAGCGCCAGGCCCGTCTGCACTGGACCTCACTCGCTTCGCTCGTTCGGTCAATTAAAACTTAATTTTCTAAAATTTAACTTCTTTTCTTGCAAAAATGTATTCTTTCGATGAATACTTTCAATTTTTTTTTATGTTGATTTAGTTGATGCTATTTTTGTAGTTGTAATTTGTAGTTGTTTTTTAAGTTCTTAAAAATTATAGTTCTTACCATACTTTAGATGAGTTAATTCATGCTAAATGTTAAATTTACAGGTAAATAAAAAAAATGTGTCACATTTATTACAAAAATTTTAACTTTCGTTAATTATCTTTGTCCTTTATTTCAAAAAAACCTTAATATGAATATTCTTAAAGTCTTTTACTCCAAGTTGGCGTTACCTGCTTAACCTGCAAACCTTAACCTGGTACGAAATTTAGGGCGTAAAGGCCAGTGAAGACCAAATATTTTTGTAGTAAAAGCCATGCTATCTCGGAAACTAGCGTAGACCCCGCAATTTTAGGCTTGTAATATTGTACACATGGCAATTATAATAAAATAGAACTTTAATTTGTTATTATAGCTTTAATACTTTAGAAGATATTGTGAAAACAAAGTTACCCATTTTAGTTTTTTGGCTCTCCTGAAAAGTGGCTATTTGGCTTTTACAGCCTTTGTTGTTTTAAGGATCGATATGCCGGAACTAGGGATATCCTGTATCTAAGGCTTAAACGGCTAACAGTAGAAACAAAAATTATCACTTAAAATTAGAAACAACATAAGTTTCAATTACTTATTAAATAGTACATTTAATCAATTTTAATTATGTGTGTGTATGTATGTAAGGGTACCTATATAGCGCTATACACCCTAGGACCAACTGTTGTCCACGTTGTAATAATACAACGTCAATAGATAATACTCGTATATCCGCTGTATGGTAAACTTAACCCAACTTTAGCCAAAGACTATAAAAAAACTTCAAATTAACAAAATAACTTGGACATATCGGTATAAACTGACATGTCCAAGTTATTTTCAGTAGCCATCCAATTTAACTCATAATCATTTACTAATTACCTCCTTAGTATAGCTATGGATAGGCATCATCCATACGAGTCTAACCAGTTCACTCTCATTTTCCTACAACTTGATGTCACTTGTACTTCTAGACAAGTGGGCTTGCTCTAGTCTCGTTGTTAAGAATAATATTATCTCATAATAATAAGGATTTTGAATGACGGCTCTATCTATTTGTTTCATTATAAATTGTGATCATGAGACTAGATTAAGAACTAGTTCTGTAGCCTTTAATAATCTAAAGAACGAAATTACAACGTGTTGTACATTACATTTGAGAACTCCGTGGCGCGTCGTGCAAATGCCCGACTGCAAAGCAGGTTGCCGGTTCGATTTCCACCGGGCAAATAATATTTATGCTTATAAAAAGATTGAGTGAGGGAAATTGGGTGCCGGTTGAGGGAAAGTGGTCTTGATGTCCGTTCCGGAGCGTTCCTGCTGCAAAGATTGTCCATTGCGGTTCAGCGCGGGAATGCTGCTAGCATTTTAGGCAGTTTTGCAGCGGGGGCGCTTGGAGATTTGTTATTTTAGTTTAAATTGTATTAATTTTGTGTTTTAATGTGTTTTTTTTTTAAAGTTAGGTTTTGTCTTATGAGTTTGTATTTTTCTTAATATTGGATAGTTCTATTTAGGTGCGATACGTGACTTCGAAAAGTGTCACCACGAATATCACGACAACGAATGAACGCCACCGTGAATATCACGACAACGAATGAACGCCACCGTGAATATCATGACAACGAATGAACGCCACCACAAATATCACGTCAACGAATGAACGCCACCACAAATATCACGTCAACGAATGAACGCCACCACAAATATCACGACAACGAATGAACGCCACCACAAATATCACGACAACGAATGAACGCCACCACAAATATCACGACAACGAATAAACGCCATCACAAATATCACGTCAACGAATGAACGCCACCACAAATATCACGACAACGAATGAACGCCACCACAAATATCACGACAACGAATGAACGCCACCACAAATATCACGTCAACGAATTAACGCCATCAGAAATACCACGACAACGAATAAACGCCACCACAAAAAGCTAGCACCGAAGTCATGCGATCTCAAATAAAAGAACCTCCATGAAGAAAACGTCATAAAAAATATATTTTGAGAATTCGTTTTCGTTGCCATTGATTTGGTTAGGGGTGAAGTCGTCCACCTTGAAACTGGGACTAGGGACCAATTATACTCTTTTGAATTTGATAATAGTCAACTGGGCCCAACGGTAGTTCAGACATTGGGACGATGAAACTACATTTAATATTTTTTACAAAGTGTTTTTTAACTTAAATATTTTCTTATTGGAACCAATTTACCCCTAGAAAATATTAAATGTAGTTTTATCTACGCAGTGTCTAAAGTGCCCAGTGCAGTGTCTGGGCCCAACGGTAGTTTAGATACCTACCGTTGGGCCCAGTTGACTATAATCAAATTTGAAAGAGTATAATTGATCCCTGGTCCCAGTTTCAAGGTGGACGACTTCACCCCTAACCCCATTCATTTATTTGTTAAAATATTTATTGTGTTAAAATATTTGAGGTCAGTGATGATGGCACCTTTTCAGTTTATTTTATTTAAAAACATACGGGACGAATTGAAAACCTCCTCCTTTTTTTGGAGTCGGTTAAAAATAGCAAGTGTTTTTACCTTTTCAAACAAAACTAAATTGTTTATGATATCATTTGTTAAGTTATATGTACGTACTGTTAGAATATATATTTCTTTAAATTTTTCTCTAAGTGATTCTCTGGGGTCAAATATAGAGGTTAGTTAATTGTCAAATGAATAAATAGTTTTAGTTGCAAAAAAAATTGAATTTTTATTGTGATTTTATTTTTAGGACACATAGACGTCGTATTAGTTTTTAAGTGTTTCTTGTTAGTGAATTAGAATTTCGTGGTGGCGTTTATTCGTTGTCGTGATATTTCCCAACTAACAAATCAACCTCAAATGTAGCTATATATCGAGAACAGAGCAGTCGCATATCCGTGGTAGACACGTTTCTGCAATGCGAAAATGGCCCCACTTTTCTCCACTTAGGACTAATCGGATACATGTTGGTGATAGATCTGTATTATTTTTATCTTGTTGGTGTTATATCAGTGGCCTTAAATAGTAACACAATAAAGAAGCAATAGGGTCACAGCGACACCGATGTATCAAGTAATTTGATGATATATTGGTGATTGTGATTCTATAATAACTATACATTGTTGGCTAAGTATTTTGGTAGAAAAATATCAATAATAACTTTGGTTAAGGTTTTTATATAATGTTAGAAGTTACAGGAAGGGACTAAAACAACTTCAAGCAATAACCCTTCTTACGTCACAGTCAGGTAAAATGAAGTCAATTGTAGTGGCTTATTTGCGAAAAACAAACAGTCTAACCCTAACATTATTATTTTATGTATATCCAAAACAAACCTATTCTGTAATATTCAACAAGTGTGATACCATCCCGACACTGTAACGATACCACGCCCCGTTACTCTAATGACGATTGAATATAATCATTAGAGCTACTGAGTACAGAGAGTTAGGCTCTTCCACTCACGCCGCAGCGATTTTCGTGCGTTCCTCGACTACTTCCTTATTGCTCGAATTGGTTCCCACATTGCTGTTTATTGGAATCACCTACAGAATTGGTACAGGACGCTTTATTTAATAGGCTACTTAGTTCTGTTTTAACTTAAGTAGTGTAAATAAACCAAGCAGAATAAATTAAAAATTGTATGCGAATGAAACTAGACACACTGCATTCTAGTAAAAAAATGAATTAAAAATGTTACAAAACAAAAAATAAATATCTCTATTTATTTTGAGTTGAGAACCCCTTCTAAAGTCAGTTACAAATATTCAACAACATTCAGTCTTGTTAACAATTTTAGAAGAACACAATATGATTATTTTATTTGAAGTGTTTTTTTTAATTTATCTTTAAAGTTTCATTTACACCCGCGCAATTAAGTACCAAAACCTTTGGACCATAACACTGCGCAATGGTATTTCGATGTTGAGACACGTAGACCGGTGCAGCTGCAAATAATCTACCTAAAAATCGCCTTGCACTAAGATCAAATCAATAAAATTTTCTCAGTGAGTATAAATAATTAAGATATAATTAATAAAATATTAATATATTCTAAAATTTAAAAGCAATCTTGGAAACAGAATATTTCATTAACGAATGCTGGAATTTATATCACTTTTTCAATAAAATACAAGGTAGGTAGTCAGGTAGGTATTATAAATAAATAAATCAAGTAAACGAGGTAATTTATATTCAATAACAATGCTAATCACGACGAATTATAATCTGAATATGGTAAATGCTGACTAATTAATTTATAACATGTTTTATAGTAACCATTAGAATATTACAAGCGACACTTTAATATCTGTCAAGAAGATATAATATAATAAAAAAAATCACATTTTAATCGGTCAAGCCATTGTGAAGTAATGGGAAAATACGATTACACACAGACAAACAAACATAATATACATGCTCCATTCCATCGTGGGTTATACACAGTATTAGGTACTTTTCAACAGAATTCCTAGAAGAATTTATAGTATTGAAATTATACACCTACATTTATTTAAGTTTTCAAGCTTTAAACTAAACATAAAAAATATTATTGATGAGCAAATCGCGTTGTCTTATAAATGTTTTACGTTTTGACCACTTACATGCAAATACTTATTTTTACCCGCTGCAAGGAAAGGGTTTTTCGCAACTATCTTGTATTTTTTCATATGATTTATCATTTAAATGTCGAATTTACAAATGACTTTTTGCGGACTTAGCTTTGGTCACATTTTCAGAGACGTTGATTTTCACTTACAAGAGCAAGAATTATTATTAAGCAACGTTTATGGTCTCACAAACGACCATATGCGTCGCTTAATTCTTGTCTTGCTCTGTACGGCTTTAAGTTTAGCCATCTTCTGACGTTTGCCATCCTAGTTCAGTATTTATCAAACCTCTGTGCTATTAGTTTGTACTTCCCTACAATAATCATTATAATAAGTTAATATTTGTCTCCAGTAGGTAATATTCGTGAAAGTACGCCTAAACAAGCGTTATACCATTATCTTTGTTTGTGTAGGATTAATGCATCCACTTAAACATTTTAAAATGACTTACATACTTGAAATTTCCCGGTATTAAAGTGGTCTCCTAAAGAAATATTTATATTATCGATTGTAAATGTCGGATTGGTTAAAAAGTACTTAGTTAGGAGTAAAACTGAGGTTTAATTTAAAGAAAAACAAGCTGAAAAAAAAAGATGTTGGGAACATACAATGTCCCCGTTAAATAGTGAAAAAAAACAACAACAATTATTCTGCCCAAACTTCGTGTGTTTTACATAATTTTAATAACATTCCGTTCTTCTTCTTCTTTTCGTTTAGTGGTGTGGCTCACCTAGTGCTAGATTTTTCATGTCGCCCTAAGGCCTCAAACTTGACCTAACGACTGCTATTAGAGATAACAATCGGGACCAACTAGAACTGTTTGACATGTCTTCCGAAGCACAGATGATATTCTGTAATATACTAATGTCACCTTATTATTTGTCACCGTAGAAGCAACTCTCGCAAACAAAGTTGCTTATCAGATGACAGTACAGTCAGTACGTAAATGGGTCTATGAGTCCACTTTAACGTTCCATTGTTCTGTGAGGAACAAAATGGAAAATTATTATATCGTTCACCAAACTCAGTCACAATAAGCCATTGAAAGAATAATATGAAAGTTTTGTTTTCGTTTCTTGTAAGAGATAGGACGTACAGGATTTTATTATTCAAAGTTGCTGCGAATACATACTAAAGATTAAACCGTTGTCCGATAGTTAATCTTTCATATATAAAATTAATCCCTACTTCCCTTGGGCACGGCATTACGCGTAAACAGCTGGCCGATTTTGATTTTTTCTATGGTTTTCGCGATTAAATAAAACACTTTATTTACTGGGTTTAATTACCGGGTGTAATCGCGTTTCTTATATAAAAAAAATTATATTCCCTCCTGCTGCTCTAAAGGCTATGACTTTCTCCTAGCGGCCGAGCTGTATCCCTAAACCATTCGTCTCGTAAACATCTGCTATCCTGCCCATCGACTGGGTGGATGTAGGCAGTCTGCGTGATTCATGTGTGATTCGTATATTTATATATTTTTATACTTGGTTTCTTAGAATTTTTCTTTTATTTTTTTGCCTGATTCAGGCTGTTTCTTTTTATTTTTATTATCCATATATACAATAGGTACATATTTACTTTGATTAGTAGCTGTGAATATTTTAAATAAATACATTGTCCCTTTCTCCTGCATAAGGAAGGACTTCATGAAAGCTACATATTCCGGCTTGATTGTGACTGTCTTTTGGTCTACTGTAAGCATATAACATTTTTGCTTTCATTGATACGAAGGAAATGAAGAAGTAAGGACCACGTACACTTACCTAAGATAATAAAGTAATGCTTGAACTTCACAATTAATGAGAATCCTTCGGCTTGGTTTGAGTTCCGTAGGTTATTTGTCTACAGATAAATGTCAAAGGTCCTTCTATTTAGCATTAATTCTATTCACTTCATCACAAAAGCTTCAAAGATTTAATATTTATGGCTCATTATTTTCGTTTGCAATTTTAATAGACTTGAATTTATAGACTTTATTGTTCTTGGGTGATGGTTATTTGGCGCCACTAGCTTTAGTGGCATAATAGAAATTCAAATAAGGTACCTACTTACTTATTTACTATTTGTTGTGACAAATTAAAAAAAAACGAAATTGTCTAATGAAGTAATGTTTGAGATTTTTAGAGTAATACTGCCGTCCAGTTAGCGATATAATTTGGCTCGGCAACTAGGTGAAGCAGAAGCATCAGACCAAACGATTGCACCTTGAGCACCACCGAAGAGTCACGTATGTATAAAAATAACTCAAAACAAGAGGACCTTCAAAAAATAATTTCTCAAGATTTTTCTTTTCAATCTTTTCTAATTCACTAATTTTTCCCACTGTAGGCTAAGGGTCTATTGCGTATTCGCAAATGGTACATGCTTTCCGACCACGGTGAGTCCTAGGACATGACGGTTTTGTCACGATGTTTTTCTTCACCCTAGGGTGATGCTAGTAACGCACATCATTCCCTAAAGACAAATACATTAATGCGCAGTTGGCCGGGATTTGAACCCACAACCCTCTGAATGAAAGTCGGAGTATTTACCACCAGATCAACACCGCTCTTAGGACCAATAAGAAAATGCAATGCACTTTTTCCACTTTTTAAGTTAAACGACCGACACTAGTAATCTTACTTCTTACTAATATTACAAACGCGAAAGTTTGTATGTATTTTTGTATGTGATTTTGTTACTCTTTCACGCAAAAACTACCAAACCGATTGTAATAAATCTAGGATTATAGGTAGCTGAAAACCTGGAATGACACATAGGCTACTTTTTATCTCCCTATATCCGCGGGAACGGGACTGACACGTGTGAAACCGCGAGGCGAATCTAGTTATTCATAACCAATCGTTTATTAGTAAAGGGGAGCATATTTTATTTAAGCTTTAAGAAAATACCACGGAAACATTTATCGTTCAACAAATACAGTAGATCCTTTGTCTGTATATCTTTCCCACGTTGAATAAATGATATATATGAACACAATTATGAGGTTAGAGGTCTCATCTCGGAGTCGGAGGCTTAAGACTCTCTACTAAGAATTTAGAAGTATGTTGAGGGAACAATTCAACAATTCACATTGCGTGTCCAGTATTCTGCCGCCCACGGTGGGTTTACGTGGATTATGGACTGAACGGTCGACCGATAGGTCCTCGGAGTTTCGAGTTTCCCATACTATTAAATTTAGTTTCTAAAAAAATGCTTTCCAAAATTCTGTACCGTATTAAGTACGGTAAACCATTGCGGTCACTGCCCTGTTTTGGATTCCGCCGCGTACGAGTTTTAAAAATGCAGTTTTATTTTTCAAAAACAAAATTTCCTAAGTGTTTACTTTAAGATATGTTTTTAACATAATATCTTATATACATATTAGGAATTATAAGTATTGGATGTCCAACTTAAGATGCAGGAAAACCGACTGCGCTGGTATGGTCATGTTATGCGTCGAGGTGAGGACCACATGACGAGACGAGTGATGGCAATAGATGAGGGCAATAGAGGCAGGGGACGCCCGCCAACCACCTGGACTCGAACCATTTCAAAGTATTTGACGACGCTGGGCCTAACACCAGCAATGACCGAAGATCGTAATAAGTGGCGATCTAGTATCAGGAGGGCCGACCCCAAATAGGGAATGTGCCAGGGGAATGATGATGATCTTATATACATATTAAAAATAATCCCTATTTCCTATGGTCACGATATTTCGCATGAACGGCTGGACCGATTTCGCTAATTCTTTTTTGTTGTATTTGTTATTGTCAAGAGAAGGCTATTATTAAAGAAAAATATCGATATCCCTGGGATCGGGACTTACGCGGGTGAAGCCATGGGGTGCAGCTGGTTTAAAATATGTCTAAATATATATAACTCAAAGGTGACTGACTGACATAGTGATCTATCAACGCACGGGCCAAACCACTGGACGGATCAGGCTGAAATTTGGCATGCAGGTAGATGTTATGACGTAGGCATCCGCTAAGAAAGGATTTTGATAAACTCTACCCCCAAGGGGATAAACGGGACTTACGCGGGTGAAACCGCGGGGCGCAGCTAGTTTAATTATAAAACATAAAACAGAAAAGCTAACAACGATAGCGAAAACCTAGTGATCTATAGTACAAGCTCTCATCCCTAATTTAGACACGAGTCTCATAATTCAATATGGAATATAAAATATTTGTTAAATTTACCTACGAACTGTATACTGTTTTTTTAAATAATTATGATACAAATGAACTAATTATTTCTTTATTTATATAATGTTGCTTACCACAATGGTTCCTCTTTTTTTAACCGACTTCAAAAAAAGGAGGAGGTTCTCTATTCGTGGCGTATATTTTTTTAATATTTCAGGGTAAAAAAAAACCCGACTACTTTAATTTTTTTTTTTTATTTATAGATTTATTGATTGATTAACAAAAAAAAAACAAATAATAATAATAAAGTTACAGATAAGATCTTAAAACTAAAGTGGTACCATTAGTGGCCTTATCGCCTTTAGGCGATCTCTTTCAGAAAAACCAATAAGTGTAAAAATGTTTTTTTTTTAATATTTGTAGTTTTTTTAACTTTGATTTTTATATATTTTTTATCAGCAGGACAATTTTATTTAGGTTCTGAATCAACGGACCGTGGTATTTAAGGCCCAATGTATTTTACAATGGATAGGTAGGACCATGAATTTCGTTGTGGCTTCTCCTCATGTGAGGGCGCGTTCCAAAGAAATGGTAGTTTTTTTTAATTAGCATGGGATAATAATAATTAAAATATAAATTCTGTAAAATTGACGGACGCTCGGTCATTTAAAAATAATGACAGTAAACTATTATTTACTCGCGTCTTACTAGACGCGATAAAACTCGGTATATATAGTGTTTTATAATGAATAGTAGGTTAACAGCCCGAAGCCAGTATCAAGTTAAAACAACCACCGCACATTATAAAGCAAAAATGTCATGTTTATCAACGATTGTATGGAAATATCCTCACATTTTATGCATGTATTCAGTTATAAGCCGAGGCGCACACCACAGCCCGTACTCATTATAACCTCTAACATAAATTTACTTCATTAGGCCTGTTTCAACGGTCTGCTCAGAAAAGAGATTTAGGTAACAGTCAAAAAGAAAGTACTCACTATTTTCTGTGTTAAAAATATTTTAAAGGAAAAATGTATGAATATGAGGATTTTTATGAAAAACACAATATGAAACTTTTTTCTTCTTATTTAACAAAAAATACATATTAGTAGGTATATTTCATTAAACAACAAATTGTTATAAAATCAATAAATAATGAAATATTAGCTATTAAATAAAATAAACCAACCTAACGTTTTTGGTATTATACGTTAATATAATAAATATAAGAGTTAGCGCTTCTCGAAATTCTTTTTGTAGAGCAAGTTTTCATGACCTAATTGACACTAAACTGAGAAGCCACCCAGTTATTTCTTCAAAAGTATTTTAAAAGAAACTCCGAAACTTAAAAATCTTTAATATATGTGTGTTCTAAGTGTTTTTAAAACAGTTAAAATTGGATGCTCTACCACATTTTACCTAATCGGCTCTCTTCTCTACTATAGCTCTACCACTTTAATATTGAATATCTTTGGTTGCACAGAACGCTGGGCTTTCCTCTGACACGTGTACCTATAGACCGACAATAAGTTTGTACTTATTTTCAAGCTTGCCCTCTAATGAGTAGTTTGCTATTTACCTATCAATATTTTAAAGCTGGCGCGGCGTCCCAATTTTCATATCATGCCTTATAAATATATTTCGTATAACCGTATGATTGATTACGTAGTCTACCTTGATAAGACGGCCTCTGTGGCGCGACGGGCAAAGCCCCGACGGCGACGCAGAAGGTTCCCGGTTTGACTCCCGCCGGGGACAAATATTTCTGCTGACCATAAGTGTTTGTTTCTGGTCACTCAGAACCAGACACAAACATTTATGGTCAGCAATTTTCTATGCATCTTATGTATGAATTTACAAACAAAGTACAATATTCAGTATAATAATTTATATGTTATGTAGTACTTATAGTACAAGCCTAGCGCTTAGTTTGGGGCTAGATAGCGTTGTATGTAAAATCGTGCAATATTTATTATTATTTTTTATTTTTACTAATATTATAAACGCGAAAGTTTGTATATATGTATGTCTGTCTGTGATTTTACGCAATCACGCAAAAACTACTGATCCGATTGCGATGAAACTTAGAACATAGGTAGCTGGAAACCAAGAATAACGTATAAGCTACTCTTTATCCCGACAATCCCGCGGGATCGGACTTGACGCGGGTGAAACTGCGGAGCGCAGCTAGTAAAATGTATGTGTAAGCCAGTAGCCGATACTGCTAAGCCAGTATAAACTATAAAACAATATCATTATGGTGTTCGATTCTGAAAGAGCTAACTTTTCAAAACACACATTCCTAATCACAAAACAAAACTTTCGAAACGAAATTTCAAAGAAAATCACAGAACGATTTTAATGAACTAGAGAAATAACTCTAAGACAAAAAGACAGTCCCAATCTAGGAGTTTACGCCCCGGGGGTCCGTCATAAATTATAAACTTTAGCTCTAAATATAAGAGCCCCCTCCACTTCTGTTGCTTGAGTATTAGTATTCTGTTCGCATTTTCACTACAATTATCACGTATTTTCATGATAGGATTAGTATAAAAATTAGTATTCGTTCTATGTTGCCCGTTTACCCAATAAACTGACAGATAAATCTCAGATATCGACAGACGTGCCACCTAAGTATTGACCTTATACATCTTAGTAAGATATTGGCCCTTTCCATGATTTATTTAACCCTAGAGTGGGCGCGTCTTTCTGCGTAACGTTAGTGGGCGCGCGGTGAGCATTTTGCCGCTCCTCTTCATTAAGTATTTTAAGTAGGAAAACTACATTAGATCTAAAAAAAATTTTCAGGATATTTAGTAATACACAAATAAGTAATGAAAAATCAACATATTTATTGTACTCTGTTTTAGGAACATTGGTTTATAAAAGTTTTTGGAAAATATAACATTTTAATTAACTTCTTTTGCTTATTCTATATTAAACTATATAACACTAATTAAAATGGAAAAATAATAACAAAATTAAATATTTTCTACATCTACAGGATATGCTTTAGTAAAACAGTCATCACATAAGTATGTACAATGTTCATTGCATAGTAATTTGGAGCATATGCAACACCCTTTTTTCGTGCGTCTATTTTTCTTCGATGGGCATATACCGCATTTGCCCATGAAGATTATAGTTGTTCTGTAAGTAAAAACCGAGCTATTTGGTTCCTCAGAGGAATATTTAATGTCGCAATGGAATACCATATGGTCATAATATATGGCTTCACTAGGTCCATTGCTATCTCTTTCAAATACTGTCAGCGTAGCATCATGTTTCCAATATTGGCAGAAGTTGAGCTTGCCTGCGAGGATGGTACAGTTTCTCTACGGCGAACTCGTTGTACTAACGGTGTATCATCAGCACCTGGTTGTACTGTACGTTTGCAATGGTGAGATTGAGACTGATCACTTATTGTGATAGATGGTGAATGGCTACAGCTTCGCTCTGAAGTATATGTCAATAGGCGTCGAGTAGATGGTATTTCAGAGGGCACATCAACTGAAGAAGGTTCTTCCTTGTCGAAATCGTCATCGTGTGCCGACTGTTCTGTGTCCGTGCCATGCTTACTATGTTGACTAGATCGGTCACTTTCAGACATATTATGTATGTTAGTCTATAAGGTATGTATCTATGGGCCTTGTTGCCTGAAATAAATGAATATTATATTATTATTATTATTATATTCTCGTCTAAAAACTGTGAACAAACATCTTCTGAATCTGATATTTGCTCTAACCAAGATATTATTCGATCATCCATTTTTTATATCACGTGGCACTTAAAATCCTGAAATTATATATACGTTATTATTATAGTTTTTACAATGAAAACATCATAAATAAAGAGTACATTTCAATTTTGCAAAAAATAGTTGACACAATTTTTACTTACGTGAAAAGGCGCGAAGTGAGCAAATTGCCGCCTCGCGACGACCGATGGTAACAACCTCGTCCTGGAGCGGCTCCCCGCGCACTGATGACGTCCCGCCTTTCCACACGAGAAGTGAACGAAAGTGGGGACAGCTACTAAAAAGCGCGTACTTAGCGAGCAACTATTTTACCAGTTATCAAAGTTTTTTTGGTGAGGGCGGCAAAATGCTCATAGCGCGCCCACTCTAGGGTTAATGCAGGCATACCTAAAACGTTTAGCCAAAAATATTTAAAACATTCTTAAAATTAAAAAAAAAAACATCAAATATTTAATAAAAAAAAAAACAAATTAAAAAAAGTTGTTTTTATTATCCGTAGTTTTTTAAATTAGTCTGTGATTTTTTATTATATTATTTATTTTATTGGCGGGCCTGTTCGATAAAATATCGAGGGGAAAGGTCCATGGTAGGGCAGATTAGGTCTGATAGTAAAAGGAGTGTCGTTCTGGATATCTAGGCGAACAATTTTGGTCTACGACTTTAAAAACTTGAACTCAATCTAAGCTAAGACTTTTAACACAGATATAAATGGAACAAAAAGTAGAAATTATCATAAATGTGTAACATTTTTTCATTAATTAATGTGGAGAAAAACTCTTTCATTAAAAAAAACTTAATTCATAAACTACGAATGGGACCCTAATAGGAAACAACTTCGGCCAAAACTTCGGAGTCGATCAAACGTTAGGTGGTTATCGTTCGTTCTGGAGTGCTATACGTTCAAGAGAAAAAAAAAACAAAGAATGTATTGAGAATTATGAATCCAGAATAAAAGATAACCACCTCCTGACGTTTGATCGGCTCCGAAGTTTCAGCCGTTATTGTTTCGTATTAAGATCCCAGCATCTACATGCGACCGACTTTAAAATCTTACTAATATTATAAATGTAATAGTGTGTGTAAAGTGTGTATTTGAATGATTGATACTCAATCACGCAAAAACTACTAAACCAACTGCGATGAAGCTTGGAATATAGGTAGCTGGATACCGGGAATAGCTCATAGGCTACTTTTTATGTCAATATTCCCGCGGAAACGGGACTTACGCGGGTTGAAACGCGAGGCCCAGCTAGTTATTCATACCCAATCGTTTATTAGTACGTTTCGTTTTATCCTGATATTCCAGCGGGAACGGAACTTACGCGGGTGGAACCGCGGGGCGCAGCTAGTAATAAGTAATAAAATGAATGCGGGCATTTTCCAAAGTTGTCTTAAAGTTGTATTGCGTGACTCTGTACATTTGTAGCCCGTACCCACTAGATAACAAGAACAAGGGACCACTGTAGATGAGTCCGCAAATGATAGAGTCGTAAAGTAGAAAATCTAATTTATTTGCGAAGTTTTTACTACTTTGTCTAAAGTGGGCATGAAGGTTTTGAAATGGTTTTGTTTGAAAGTAGGTAACCACCTTTAAAAGTAAATAATAAATATTGCACGACATTACACACAGTGCTATCTAGCCCAAAACTAAGCACTGGCTTGTACTATGGGACAACGATTTCTGTTGCATATTAGGTATACTTTTTTTTGTAAACAAGTAATTGTGTAAAAGTAGTTATCTCAAATTTATACAAAACTAGCTGCGTCCCGCGGTTAAACCCGCGTACGTCCCGTTTTCGCGGAAATATCGGTATAAAAAGTATGCCAAAAAGTATATAAAAAGCTTATGTCTTATTTCGTGACGTGGGAGCCATAGAGTTTACATACAATATACTATACATCTGACGACCTCTGTGGAACGTCGGGCTTAAGCTCGTCTGCAATGCAGAAGGTTGCGGGTTCGAGAAGATTAGATGTGTAGGGTTCCACTAGGTAACTAGATAATACAAATTAAATAGCAACTTATACTCTTTAAAAGATTGTGTCGAAATCATGATATCATATTCTGATCTAAAATGGAGGAAAACGATTTATTAAAGTTATTGTCTTTTAGAAATACGATACGCCCGTAATAAATTTTTACCCATATATAATATTAATTACATTTTAAGCGACGTACAATTTAAAAAGGTTCGGTAACATCGTATTGGAACAGGATATGTTCTAAAAAAGTTATCATAATTTTGACACCAACCTACATACCTATTGAGAGATATTCTGTAACCAATAACCATAATGTTCGAAATGCGGTTCACCCACGGAACACCGCAGCATCCCCAGCCGCAAATTGAGATATCCGATGTTTTGTTAATCTACCTACTACATGTCCAAGATATGGTCAACGAATATTCAGGGTCTATACAGCCTACGGTCAGTTTATTGGACAATTGCTTAAGAAAATAAGACTTGCTTTTTCTGTTCAATTATTAAAATGAACACATAGGTAGGTAACGATATTTTAAGATCGATTATTTAAAAATAACAAGAGTGATTAATTGAAAATGTATTTTGCATTTATACATTTTAAACTCACACGATTTGAACTCGTAATATTATGTCCCCTCGCTACCAAGATCATCGTAACATGGTAGAAACGTCGAGGTAAGGAAATATAAAACTAATAATAATTATAAACTATTAATTATGTATTTTGCCTTTTTTATGTATAATATGTATGTATTTACAAAATAAATTAAAATATGTTGTATATTCGTGGACCCATAGTACAAGCCTAGTGATTAGTTTGGGGCTAGATTGCGCTGTGCGCAATGTAGTGAAATATTTATTTATTTTATCAAACAATAAAAAAAAAATCGTTTAGAGCCGTAAGAAATTATCGATAATTTAATTGTTCGAAAAAGCTATTAAACTCTGTTTTGTAAGTACATTTCGAAATGTTGCAATTACTTAGTACTTTATATCGTAGATAAAAGTGTGTTTGTTCAGGTTTAAATCTATTTTTGATACTTACTACAACTTCAGGATTTCGAATATTTATGATTGTTAAGTATTGTATTAGCTTTACCTACTTAAATGTCAATCTTCTTGGTTAATTTCTTCGTCAATAATGTTTTTGGAATTACAACGTATGTAAGTACTGACGAATTGCAACGAATTGCCATCACTAAAAAAATCAATTAGTAAAAGAAGAAAAAGAGAATGAAAAGGAATATTACAGTCTTGTTTATAATCATCATCATATAGTTTAAATTATTCTGTTTGTATTTACGTATGCTTATATTTTTGAAATTACGCAACGGATATTGATGCGCTTTTCTTTTCACTAGATAGAGTGATTTAATAGGAAGGTTTATACATATGTATAACACATCCTGATATTCCGCAGGGTCGGAACTTACGCGAGTGAAACCACAGGGTGCAGCTTAATAAACATATATCAAGTATATTGGAGTCGGCAAACAAAATGAACAATCGTACAATTCGAACCTTTCCAAATACGAGTATAGGTAGGTATCGTTTGACCTATCTTAATGGATTCCACTTTGCCTCGGGCATCAAAAAACCTTGGGATAAGGAACAATACAGAAAGGAACAGATAAGTTGCTGCTTTTATAACCGTTTTAAACCATGTTTTAGTGGAATTTTAGTAGTCTTTATGAGGAAGGTTAGTTTTACGTTATCCATAAGATTATTCTTTATACTAGCTGTGTCCCTCGTTTACAACTTTGTATGTACCGATCCCGTGGGAATTTTGAAAACCCTATCTTGTAGATTACTTACGTCATATAAATAACACGCTCTTTAAATTTTAGCGCTATATTATCAACTGGTTAGGCAAAACATTTTATAGATTTACCATTTTTTTAGCATTTTATTTTTTAATAATGGTACCATATACATGCAACGTAATATTTAAATGTTTAAAATAAGTTTGGTTAATATTAGGCTAGCTAACCACTAATAACACTCTATTTACTTACCATATGCCATGTAGTGGACTCACGTGATGAGACACTAGTTTATATGAACACAGCCTTAAAAAATGCAAAATAAAACATCGAAACAAGAACAACAGATGTACTAAACTTCATAATAAAAATGTTAAATAAAACTCTCTCAATATTTCATGTTTTACATTACATCAACTGAGAAGTTTGCGAGTCCCACAAACTTTTCTCTCATCAAACTTTTAGCGTAAAAACTTCATAAAAACTTGAATTTGTTTAGGTGACTCGCGATTCATAAGATTGTGGTTTATTAAATGTGTCTGTCACGTTCAATAAAACGTTGTTTTTTGGGAATAAGAAAAGCTAAACAACAAATGATTACAGTCTATGCGTTTCCAAGTATTGAGTGCATTTGAGATGATTTATATTAGACCGTTTCCCGGCCGTGCCGGGTCTGAGCTTCGTTGTCCATTGCTCGGCCGCCACTCGGTTGCAACCGACCAATCGACTGCTCGCCGAGCAATGGACAACGAAGCTCGGACCCGGCACTGTAAAATATAAATCATCCCTATGTTTCTTCTAGGTAACTATCCTTCAACCTTGATTGATCCGTGGCTAACCATCAGATGAGGTGAGGGTTGAAGACTAAGTAGGTATATATTATTGCCTAAATTCATAGAGTTATTATTTCCCACGACTACAATCTTAAAATCAGAGGGAGGATTATTATCATCACAATTGCGGTTTGCGAGCCGATTCAGGGCATTCACGCAGTAAAAACGCAGCTTGCCGATAATCACACAGATTAATAAATCAATCACAGTTAAAATAATGAAAAACGCGAATCATACCATACGCGATAGCGAGGTGGGTACGCAGCGGTTTAGCAGCGGGTCTGCCAATCGAAAACCGTTAGTATGACAAGATCCGTATAATTTCTTCTATGGTTTTCGCGATTATGCATAATAAAACACCTTATTTATCCGGTTTAATAGCGCTTTTATTTTCTTTCTTTCGCCAACTTTACAGTTGGCTTTTTCAAGGTTGAGTCAACCTCAACCTTGAAACAGGTTGAGTAAAATGAATAAATAAAGTGTTTTAAGATCCTTATATTTTAATAAGTGTGAAAATTTACTTTACAATATTCAACTCAATCCAAATTACTTCTATGGTTTTCGCGATTTTGCATAATCAACCTTGAAAAAGCCAACTGTAAAGTTGGCGAAAGCTCGGTTCAAATAATGAATAAAAACGCGATAAAACCGGATAAATAAAGTGTTTTATCAATCCAAATTTTTTAGTTATGGAACATAGGTACATGTACAAAAAATAGAGATGTTAGAACTAATACTGAGACTCCTACCTAGGTGGTGGTGAAATATGGAACTTTACTCCTTTTATAACAACTGTTGTGACCATATTTCATGCTAATAAATGACATTAATTCAATACATATTTTGCTCAGCTATGATCTGCCATTACGACCGACGTATGAATCAATATTCTCTAGAGCTAGTATTTCAACCCATACAAAGACATTACCGTAATGCTAAAAGGTTACTAGCGCATAAAATCAGTGGCTACACACTTCACAGTTCATTACTGCGAGAGCATGCAAAGCCGAGTGTCGAGTGCTGTATACGGTACTAGAGTGATATGCGTTGCAAACTCGGTGGAGGGCTAAATCAATTGGTCACACAAATTTATCGTGTTAGCACTGCAGACCGTGAGTTTGAATCAATTAGTGTATGGATATGATATAACTGGTGGAACGGTCCGGTTTTACTTCATAATATATTTTGTTTAAAAGATGAAGGCAGCTGGAGAACCGCCATTTTAAATGTTTGCTAAAAATGTAGCAACATGGTTTGCATGATAGACATAAAAACATAGGGCTTCCCTTTTCCCACCTAAAGGGTGTAACTTCTATTAACTAATTTTTAGTAAATCGCACATCATACAGAATACACTTTCCAAAAAGTTCCGTTCCCGCGGGAATATCGGGATAAAAAGTAGCCTACCAGGTCACCAGTTACGTGTATTCCAAGTTTCATCGCAAAGTCAGAAACATGCATACATGCATACGAAATTTCGCTTTTATAATATAAGTATAATTAAGTCAATCAATCAAACAGTTAGGACTTGTTTCCCTTGGGGGTGGAATTTCGCAAAACCGTTTCACTCTTCAAACATACTATATCTTTTTTAGATTTATAGTATACTACTTGCACCCCGCGGTTTCACCCGCGTAAGTACCAGTCCCATTGGATAATAGGGATAAATAGTAGCCTATGTGTTATTCTCCACCTACCTACATTCTAAGTTTCGATTCAGTAGTTTTTGTGTGAAAGAGTAACAAAGTCACATACATACATACAAATTTTCGCGTTTATAATATTAGTAAGATAAGATATAGTAAGGATATACATTATTTATTGAGATTAAACTCGCTTTAAATTACAAAATCAACAAAATGTCTTATCATTTGAAGTAATCTAATATCCTTATCTTCTATTCAATAATATTAAAATTCAACTTATCACCAAATTCATTCATACGGTCACCGTACGTGTAATATCTTAATTATAGGTTTTATTGTATAATTACTATGCAACTTATAAATAAAATGTTAATAAGGTAGAATACGTATTTTTAAAGAATGTGCGCGGGCGTTAAGTGTCGATTGGTTCGAGCAGTAGCTTAGTAACTTAGTGGTGTCTGTATTGGTGCAAGGTATAGAGGAAATGCGATTTTAAAGCAAAATCTTTCATCTTTTTTTTAAGACATAAAAACTAGCCTTAGCTTCGCCCTAAACTAAGCACTAGGCTTGCACTATGGGTACTAGACAAAGTATATACTACATGTTATACTTTTTTTAAATACATACATAATATACATAGAAAGACATCCAGACCAGATACAAATATTTATTTTTAAGCATAAATATTTGCACCCGACGGGATTCGAACCCGTAGCCTTCTGCATGGCAGTCGGGCGTTCGTCCGATGCGCCACAGGGGCCGTCATTTTGAAAACAGATTATGACATCGACACGGACTTATGATATTGACACGGACTTGGACCCCGTAAAGTTATTTCATTTTACAACAAAATCTAGACAAATGTAATTTTTATTACACGACTGCCAAAGGAAGTGTTATGTTTTTGCCGTGAGTGTATGTATGTATGTATGTATGTATGTTTGTATGTATGTATGTATGTGACCTATTTTTGTGCCGTCGTAGGGCCTAAAAAGCTGGGCCGATTTAGATAAACGATACGTCGTTAGATTCGTCATGACCGTGAGAGTGACATAGGGTACATTAAAATAATAAATAAATAAAAATAAAGATTTAAAACGCTATAAAGCAAGATTTGTCTTGACCATAAAAACCGAGCAAAGACAACGGAACGTTACTTCTTTCTTTTTCTTAGTTATGGCTTCTGTCAGCAATATAGGACAATTTAGCCAAATACTCGTACGAATAGCGAACTACCACTATTGTACTGTAATCGTTTGAAATAATTTTCAATGCGTGACGGCTGTAGAAAAAATGGCGACGATTTTTCTCCAACCCTATGGGACAATTGTTTGTAACGTGCTAATTTCGTGTTTGGCACTGGTATTTTTATTTTCACTTAACTCGTTGAACTTCGCGTAACTAAATTGGTAACTTGCCGCCGAAATTAAACAATTTAAACGCAATAAAACCATGATTTTGTAAAAATGAAAATTCAGGACGACATTTCACTAACGCGAAAAAAACAAAAGCCGGAACGTTACTTAAAAACTTTTCGATTTGACTTTGACGCCGAGTTTCAACTTTTGAAGGAATTTGAATGTTTGATTTGTCAGTTTGCACGTTTGTCAGAGATAACATAAATAACAATTAATATGTTTACAATAAGTAATTGGACTTTTGTTTTTTTCGCGTTAGTGAAATGTCGTCCTGAATTTTCATTTTTACAAAATCATGGTTTTATTGCGTTTAAATTGTTTAATTTCGGCGGCAAGTTACCAATTTAGTTACGCGAAGTTCAACGAGTTAAGTGAAAATAAAAATACCAGTGCCAAACACGAAATTAGCACGTTACAAACAATTGTCCCATAGGGTTGGAGAAAAATCGTCGCCATTTTTTCTACAGCCGTCACGCATTGAAAATTATTTCAAACGATTACAGTACAATAGTGGTAGTTCGCTATTCGTACGAGTATTTGGCTAAATTGTCCTATATTGCTGACAGAAGCCATAACTAAGAAAAAGAAAGACAATAAGTAATTAACTAAAAATTTGAAACGTCGCGCTATAGATAATGGATAGCAAGGTTAATCCGCTAGGACAAGAAACCGCCAGCCTTTGTATCACCAGTCGCGACGAAGTTTTCGGATTTGGTAATTATATTTTAAGATGAATACCTGCCTACTTCATAGGGGATACCTACTTCTCTGCGACAAACGTTCAACCGAATTTTGTTTCTTCGAGAACTTTTCATCGATACCTCTGTACTGCGACGATTTATTAAATCGACGTAATGTTACTGCGATGTTACGTTACATTGAAAAACTATACTGCGAACGATTTTACTGCGAAAATACCATACTGCGAAGGGCTAGGGGGGAATTCGTCCACCTTCAAACTGGGACCAGGGACCAATTATACCCTTTCGAAGTTGATAATAGTCAACTGGGTCTAAGCCCACTAAGTTATAAAGCTATTCGATATCTTCATTTTGGATGACAGCTGTCAAACTTAAAACGTCAACATCTCAGAAACTATTGACGCTAGACCACTACTATCTTGCCATAAGTTATAGAGCTTCTTAAGATCTTCATTTTGGATGACAGCTGTCAAACTTAAAACGTCAATATCTCGGAAACTATTGACGATAGACCACTACTATCTTAGCATAAGTTATAGAGCTTCTTAAGATCTTCATTTTGGATGACAGCTGTCAAACTTAAAACGTCAATATCTCGGAAACTATTGACGATAGACCACTACTATCTTAGCATAAGTGATAGAGCTTCTTAAGATCTTCATTTTGGATGACAGCTGTCGAACTTAAAACGTCAATATCTCGGAAACTAGTAACGCTAGGCCACTACTATCTTAGCATAAGTGATAGAGCTTCCTAAGATCTTCATTTTGGATGACAGCTGTCAAACTTAAAACGTCAATATCTCGGAAACTATTGACGCTAGGTCACTACTACTTATGCTAAGAAATAGAGCTTCTTAAGATCTTCATTTTGAATGACAGCTGTCAATAGTCCCACCCGAGTCCATCCACAATTTTTTAAGGCTCCTAGATGCGTCGAACGATTTTTAAGGTTTCTTTACCTTTAGGTACCGTCTTGTTTTTTACTTTTCAGTTTTAACGGCAGTCGGGTTTTTTTTTTTTTTTTTAATATTTTTTATCAAGTTATTTACTTTTATTTTTGAACGAGCGATATATAAGTTCTTCTTTTTTGCAATAGTCAAAAATACGGTTTACATGCTCCACTAGAAGTGTTATAACAAACTTTAGGAATGAGAATTAAAAATGCTCTAAAATGCAATGCCCGGAGTATAAACAAAATATTCCTGGAGAGATTTGTGCCCGAAGGATTAGAAATCTGGAAGGGGTCTTCCTCTTCCTAAAATAAGGATGCCCGCGATAAGGAGAAAAAAAATCTTGCTTAGGATTTAATAATAGTAAACAAAACGATGTAATAAATCTTTAGTATTGATTAACACTTTTAGAAACAACTAGCTGCGCCCTGCCGTTTTTCCCGCGTAAGTCCCGTTCCCGCGGGAATATTGGCATATAAAATAGCTTACTTGTTATTCCAAATTTCATCGCAATCGGTTCAGCGGTTTCACGTAATCGAGTAACAAACATTCATACATACTCACAAACTTTTAGCTTTATAATATTAGTAGGAAGTTTAAAATATTTAAAGCAAGATGATGTCACTTAAAACACACTAAAATACCATCTCCGTTATTTTATCGTAAGTACCCAGCAATCGCTATCACTTTACACTTAAATAGACGCTTTTATATTTAAAAAGTGTTCGCCTCCGCACTTTGGGAGCTTCACCTCTTCACACCTTTGAATTCAATTAATCCTGAACGTACTCGCGTCACTGGTTATAAGATTCGTGACTCGTAATTACTGTCTCTTAAAAAATCGTTCAAGTAAGAGTCGAGCTCACGCACGAAGGGTTTCGAACCGTTATCATAATTGAAAACGGAACCCTAAAATGAACACTGGACCAAGCGAAATCCGTGAACGTAACTGAAGCATTTGGATTTACTACTGGCACCGGTATATCACTAGATGGCGCTAGTGGTAAAAATAAATTACGCTAACGTTGCATCACAACTTTACAACTCATGTTTGACTGAACGCAGACACGTAAAGAAGAAAAAGTCTCGTTTGTTTTAGGGATAAAATATTTACTATTAAACTACTAATTTTATAACACTTAATTATGTATGTACATCATCTGTGAAAATTTCAACTGTCTAAATGTCACGGCTCATGAGATACAGACACGTTATGGATAGCGGTGGAGTCATAATAGAGTCCCGTTTTTACCCTTCAAGTACTGAGCCCTAAAAAGGAACAAATCGAGGCGATATCCATCGCCTGTTTTTGAAAAAAAAAAACTTAACTAAGCAAAGTACTCGAACAAAGCATCATGACTCGGACTTTTCTTACTCTATTCTAAAATGTAAGAGATAATAGCATCACGGACAAAAGCGATAATAACTGACAAACACTAAATTACGAATAAGATTTACGCATTCCATTCATCATTCGAGAATTAATCTCTCTACATCTCTGTATCGCCTTAAGATATTCCAATATGGCGCGAAAGAATCCTACGATAGTGCCTCTGCTAGACCCGGCCTCATATTTCTCCTACAGTAACAAAGCTGCACAGGATCGTTCGTGGCATGACCTCTACTAGAAGCGGAGATAATAAAACGAAGTAAAAAACATCTCGCACGAGCAAGCAAATGAAATCGGAATAACGTAACGTTAAAGCAAGGTTGCAGAATGAGATACGGCTTTTTGATTAACCATTGTCGGGATACGAATGGAGTCGAATGTATCGGCGAACCTTTTGATGTTTTAAACAGTTTAAACTCGGATATTTGACGAAATTTGTTCTTGTTTTTTTGCTGTCGTCTTGACCGACGAGCGACGGTTAGCGGTCTGCCTGTGATCTCGGTTCACATAAATTAACATAATTATGCATAAGGCATTCTATTTCACTATTCCTTGAAAACTTAGTAGGTAAATCGGATAGCGATGAAATTTTTATTGCGTTTAGAAGAGCCTAATATATTTAATTAATTTATTTTTGTTAGTGTTTTTAACTTTAAACTTATAAAAAAAGTTATATTCGGTCTATTACCTTGTTACCCCATGGTAAGGTTACTTTACTAAGCTTATGTTACGATAAATAGACAACGGATATAATATAAATGCATAGCTAGACACTCACATCAGGAAAAAATATGTATGTTATCAAATAATTATTTATTTACTTGTTCCCAGCAGGTATTCGCCCGACGCACCACAGAGGTTGTTATATACAAATAATTATATTAGGTATATTATTTCATTAAAGGTAGACAAATCAAACTTAATTTATTATGCACAATATTATCAGGAATCAAAAAAATAACTGGGAATTCTCCGGGGTATAAAACTGATACAATAAAACACTGTTTTCCATAGTAAAGTCCTATTTATTGTCTATTTTTGAATTATAGTAATTTACAATATGACGTGTTTCTTTATTGCTGCCTAATGTTTTAAGGTGGAGGGTGTAAGTCACGCGCTGGCCCCGAAAAGAAGCGAACTTCCTTTCGTTAATTACATGCAAGTCGGTAGCCTGAGGGCGTCCACAAACCACAGACCAAAAAGTTGACCAATAGTTCACGGATATAACAATTTTGGATAACAATTTAAAAATCTTCTGTATCATTGGTCGTTGCGTCTTAAATATTAAAACTTATGAATGACAAAACAGATGAGACTAAAATTGGTGTTAGTTATGCGAACTTGTAAGATGCTAATGATGTAAGTAATTAGTGGTTCTTGAAACTTGCTTTATTTTTTCCATTTTCTTTGTACTGTTTTGTTTGTTAAATATTAAAATACATGACTTTCCTTTTCTTCTTTTGATTGTCTCTGACTACCTACAATATTTAATTAAAAACACATGTTTTACCGGATTTTACTCGCGCTTTATTTAATTACGGCATATTACTAAAGACCGAGCTTTCTATTTAAAGTTAGCTTTATAAAGAAAAGCTAACTGTAAAGTTACCTATTTACTGTTTAACTCAGTAAATATTATGTTTTGTTATGCAAAATCGCGAAAACCTTAAACAAAATTGAAATATTTCAACAAATAAATGGACTGTTTTTTTGTATTTACACTGTTTTAATTTTTTATAATACTGCGCTTTACCCGTGTAAGTAATTCCGGAGAAATGCGTCACAATACAGGCACTTACCATCTTTTAACAATCCGTGCCTACACAAACAGCCTATTTAAATATAATACTAGTAGACACCACTATCGGCAGTCTTTAAATCTAAAATCTGCTGAACCCTAAGGGTTTCACCCCATGTCACGCGAGGCAAACCTTTCGCACAACTAGATTTTTTAAATAAGATTTCTAGGAACCAAGTTCGAAGCAGCGACATCAAACTTCTACCTACAAGTTCAAATTTTGTTTTCAACTCATCGAACTTCGAAATCAGATCACCCAGTTCATATTTAACTTAAAACGAACTTTCCGATAGCTTCGATCTGTTTAACTTTACCTATACAGTTATGAACGCACACTTTATTTGCTTTATAAAATAGATATTACTGAATTAACTTTTAAATCTATATAGCTGGGACCCATGGTTTTACCCTCATATGTCCCGATCCCGTGGAAGCATTGGAATCAAAAGTAATGTAAGTTACCCCTCGATAATGTTGAAATCCGTGCAGTAGTTTCGGCGGATTAAAACCAACAAACAAATAAATCTTTCCTCTTTATAATACTACCAGCTGCGCCCCGTGAAAGTCCCGTTCCCGCGCGAATATCGGGATAAGAAGGAGCCTATGCGATATTTCCGGTATCCAACTACCTCTATTCCAAGTTTCATTGCAATCGGTTAAGTAGTCTTTGCGTGAAAGAGTAACAAAGTCATGTGAGTTTGTTACTCTTGTATGTATGTACATACATACATACAAACTTTCGCGTTTATAATATGAGTAAGTTAATATAGATAGATAAAGGAGAACTTTACCGAATTTTATATTCGATATCGACTCCAAAGGTTTTTAGTGGTGCATAATACGGCCGTTACAAAAAGTCGACACTCGAGCTATGCGATAAAACGTGCAATAAGAATGGTTCTGATGGTGTAGCGTAGGATAGGGTATGGGTTTCGTGTGTGGAGACCGGCTGGACTGGAAGACTGGAGGTGAAGTGGGCGCAGGGCGAACGGTCGGCGGTCGGCGAGCGGCTAGCTCACCATTCTAGTAGCGTAGTGGCGCAGGCAAACAGCGGACGCGCGTATAACTCGACCCCAAAAAACTGATACCGTGTGTTTACTAAACTGAACTGTGTATAACTCAGGGTATTGTTCCACTGCCCACTGGAGGATTTTAGAGTTCTACAGGGAAAGTGGCCTTTTACATAATAGCAGCTGATAACGGGAGCTTTCGCAATTGTTTCCATTGCGTGATAACAGTAAGTTGTTACATTATTCAAAATCTATTCTGAGTGTTAGTTAGTTGATTTAGTTGACTTTTGTTATTTGTTGCTCGGTTTTGTTTCGTTGTTTATTGGCTGTGTTCCTTATTTGGTGGGTGCTTTAATTTTGAGGTGGTTTTTAGTTTAAGTTCAGTCACGATTTTTAAGATAAATTTCCTATAGTTAACTGCTTAGTACAAACATTATTAAAACTACATTCCAGAGTCAAATATTTCTTTGTTTACATTAAGAGAACTTTTGGAATGTACCGCGCATGCGTCAATCTTACGATATAGGTATATAATCTACCTATTATAAAATCTCTACATATACTCTCTATATGTTATCTAAACGAGCTGTAGATTAAATTAACTACATATTTAAAGTTCAACACTTCAAAACCGGTATTTTTTTTAACTACTTCTTATCTAAATGCTAGTA
Organism: Idaea dimidiata; assembly: GCA_949358125.1. Taxonomy (NCBI): domain Eukaryota; kingdom Metazoa; phylum Arthropoda; class Insecta; order Lepidoptera; family Geometridae; genus Idaea; species Idaea dimidiata. The sequence continues at coordinate 20,099,059 of OX442333.1, read as the reverse complement.
AGTTTATGGAACTTAAATCCATGCGCGCATCATTGCATGTGTAGCATTTTAAAAGTTAGTAAAACTTGTCTTTTTGCCAAAGTAGTCCTTGTATTAAAGGATTTGAGTTGATTATCCTTTGAACAAAAGTTGAACTTCATTGTTATGATCTTTTACTTTTTAGGGTAAAATTAATGGAAGAGCGCAATAGAGTAAAAAATGTTAAAAAGTATTTAAAGTGATAAGATGACGTCTGAATGGTGAATTAAAAATGAGAATTTAATAGGATTCGCTTTTAAGTTTTGATAAGATGATGGTTTTTTGACTTTTTTTTATAAAAGTTTTCAATTAGATAACTGCGGAGTCTTCGTAGGCCTACAGGTTTTTTTTTAAAAAACAAGTATAAACTTTTATCGGTAATAACTTAATAAGAAATGCACCAAGTTTATAGTATCTATAGTTCTCAATGTATTTATATGTTAAATTGAAATATCGTGCGCGGCGTAAACAGTATATTCGAAAAATTATGCCTTATGAATATTAAGGCTTGTGCTGAAAACAGATACATTACATAATTAATTATCTCTTTGTTAGGACATACATATTTATTATACAATATGCATATAGAGCCAACTCTACAAGGATAGCATTGGAAGCGAACCCGCAACCTTGTGTGCCGCAGGTTGCACCAGCACCACGCCACACAGATAGTCAAGTCATCAATTTAAATTTATTCAATAAAATTATAACCTTTAAACATATTTGATCTAACTTTTGCCAATAAACGTAATCTGATTCGATTAATTAACTTCAGCCTGTTGATCAACGCTGAAATTACCTAATCTTACTGAACCTGAAATAACATATAGGTTACTTTTTATCCCGATAATCCCGCGGGAACGGGACTTACGCGGGTATATTCTAATAATAATAATACGAAATTATTATCAAGCTTATCAAATAAATTTATAGACAAATAAATATCAATCGAGATGGCCCGATCTAGGAAGTACTACGTTGATAGCTAGATCGTGCGCCATCTAAACGACATCTTTAAGGTTGAATGCAGACTATTTAAATTGTATGGTGCGGCCAAACTATACTTCGCGCGGAGTTTTCGTGGCACATTCCTGCTATTTATACAAAATCCGTATAAATTGGGAGGGAATTAAGTGGGAATATCGGGTTCAAAGGTAGCCTATGGTACTCTTCGACAAGGTATATTTCTATTGGTGAAGGTTTTTTTTTAAATCGGTTCAGTAGGCTTGGAGACCATTATATTTATTACAAACATATTTTTTTTAATTATTGATAGGTAAGCGTTTGACCGCACTATCTGACCTGATGGAAAGCGTCTCATATAATTTATAATTATTTAATTAGTAGCTGCGCCCCGCGGTTTCACCCGCGTAAGTCCCGTTCCCGCGGGAATATCAGGATAAAAAGTAGCCTATGTGTTAATCCAGGTCCCCGGCTACCTATAATCCAAGTTTCATCGCAATCGGTTCAGTAGTTTTTGCGTGAAAGAGTAACAACCTCACATACATACATACAAACTTTCGCGTTTATAATATTAGTAAGATAATTTAAAATAGAAATAAAATTTAGAAAAAGTTGAATATGTAAAAAATCTAAACGTAGGGTCGATCATGGTTTTACACATTTTTATTAATGCTTTACCCGGGTTTTATTCGCGTTATGTTTAAATTTACCGTCCCGACCCGGGTGTAATTTTAATATGAGTACCTACAAATCGTATGGGTTTATAAAGTTTATACATATTTAATCTCATGTCTTAATCCAGGAAGGAAACAGTCGAAAACATTTTTAAAATTTATATTGGGAAAGAGTAGGTATCTTTTCCCCTTAAGCTTATCACTGAAGTCAGAACAGACATGAATGTTGGTCCAGTTTGCGACAACGGTTTTCAAATCTCAGATTTTGCTATTGTTTATGTCGCAGATAACTGTCCTTCCTTAGTTGTAATGAAAGTCTGTTACGTTATATGAAGTCGGTTTACTGAATAGAAAATTATTAACTATTTTATAGAGTTTGATAAAGTAGAGATAAAACTCTGCGTAATGTAGATTTAAATTGAAATATTATTTACTAGTAATGATAATTATATAAAATTTCATCTTAGCTTGGCTTAAATGTTAATTATGAACTATTGTTAATTATTTAGTCCACTGAACAAGTTTGTATGTACAATGAATATGACTTTGTTCCTCTTTCACGCAAAAACTACTAATCCGATAGCGATGAAACTTGGAACGTAGACAGTTGGAGATCTGGAATATGCTACTTTTTGTCCCGATATTCCCGCAGAATCGGAACCTACGCCGGTGACCCCGCGGGGTGTAGCTAGTATACTAAAAAACTGTACCTACTTAGATTTTCTTGATGTTAAATTGAAATGAAACTCATATTCCGGCTTTGATCGCGTTTATTTTATTATTCAGCAGTGTTACAATGCCGTTCCTATGTTTCGGAGCCTTTACAGACTCCTTTCTCAGGGTAGACTACCTTAGAAACGACGGTACATTAAAACAATGCTGAAAATAATGAAAGCAAGAAAATAAGTTACATAATAAAAACATGTACTTTTAACTGTAAGAATTAGTTTCTTATTTTACAAAGCATTCCTTGCATAATACGATATTAGCTTATGCTAAACCAGAATATGGGTGTTTAACTTCTAGATATTTAACTATTAACTTAACTATTAAATACTTAAGGGGCCGTAGTAGACCAGAACTGATGTTTCTAGAGTGAATAACTACAAAAGGTATTTGAAATAAAAGTTTTTGAAACCATATTTATTAAAGTCGAGGATATTTACTAACACGTGAATGTCGTGAAAACACGATTCTTGAAAATTTTCTCGATAGAAAAAAATTCCAAACTTCCCTCTAAATTGTACAAATAACTGATATTAATCAGTCAATATTGTACGAAAACTAATAAAACTTTGTATTAGAACTTAAATTAGCTCAATACAGGCAGTGAAAGTTTTGAATTTAAACTAGCAATTGTTTAATTTTACGCAATAAAATTTTGCATAGTCGCATCTTACATCCTTCCCTTAAACATCTGTAATTCGCTAGCTTTATCCCTGTCACGCTATTAGGGTTATATAGGCCCTTAAGTAGCCATAGTTAATATCTCCAAAGCGGGAGCCAATACCTCAGCGATAGGTGAAGAAATCTTATCACAATGCAATGTACCTATGCGCGTGCGCAGCGCGTTGAAGTCTTTTACATAGAGATATAGAGAGACATTACGTGAAGCAACTTTGTTGTATAATGGAACAGAGGAAGATATTTAGCACGTTTTCTCACTATGTAGTTAAATCTGGGAATATTGGGATTCTTCTTAGTGATTTGATGAAAGAATTAACATTTTACTGACGGATTCCGATTTGAAAGGGATAGATAATAATTATCGATCCTTTCCTTCGACAGTTATTAACATCAGGCAGCTTCTAAACTCAATAATCCCATAGTCGTTTAAAATGTAGAATCAATTATTTAAGAACCCCCTCAATTTTTAAGTGGCGTTTCTATGTCGCTCTTTTAGGACAAAGGGTTAGGTAGTTACCTCTATTTATACTTACATAACTAAATATCTTTATCTTCCATATTTAGAGAGGAAATTTTTAATTGTTTGTAATGAATAGACTCCAAAACTACTAAACCGATTTAAAAAATTATTTCACCAATAGAAAGCTACATTAACAAGAAGTAACTTAGGCTACTTCTGATCTCGATGTTCCCGCGGGATTGGAGCTTACGCCGGTGAAACCGCGGGACGTAAGCTAATTTATTTCTATAAATAGAATAACTACCAGTATGGAGGCGTTAACAGGAACGATTTTGTCTAAATGTTCTGAGCCAGTTAACGGTTCCGTTCGTTTTAATCGAGATTATTAACTCAACTGATTTAATTACAGCACAGTTAGATGGAATTATTTATAAGAGTTGAAAGCTTAAAATATTTACATTGTTTTATTTTTTTAAACGTAACAGTGTTACTTTAAAAAAAAACGTTTTACTATATCTTATTTCAGCAGCGCTCCGACATTTCACGCGTGTCAATCCCGAGGAAATATAAAGTTTAAATGTAGCCTATTTGTTATACTAGGTCTACAAGTACGTGTATTTCGCAATCGGTGCAGTAATTTTTGTGTAAAAGAGTAACAAAGTCACATACGTGCTTGCATACAATACAACGTAGTTTATATAATTATATATATACGAGTAAACACGTTTATAATATTAGTATGATATGATGTAAGAAAATAGGATTATATTAACATTCTTCTCACAAAATCGGAACTTTAGAGGATAATACCACAACAATCTACTAGTCTATAAATAAAATTGTTATTAATTGCCAACAAATTATTAGATTTCATTCATGAAACCCATTACCAAAATGTTACAACACAACACATTTAATACGTCGACCTCAGTCCCAAATTAGCAATTTATTAAGTTTAACACGAACTAGAATAACCCTGAGGTAGTTATAATATACAGGCTGATTATTTAATCAAAAATAATATACGTCCCCTCGCAATCAAGACCATTGTAACATGGTTGAAACATCTTTTAATAAATTATTATTATACGACGACTACGACACTGTTGCTCCTTAGCTATGATTTGTTCAGTTGATTGGGATAGCCCAGTTGCGGTGGCAAGTGTCCGTCTGCCATTTTACGTCTAATAAGGACGTTCTCATAGCAGGCGCTGTAGAGATTATAGTTTCCCCAGTACCAAACCCACGATCAAATCATTATAAATAAAATAAATAAATAAATCCTGTGACGAACAACAACAACAACAATTATAGGGCAAGTGTTTTTCTAAATAGTTCTATTCGGTTGGTAATATAGGTGGTTGTCCTCGGCTGAATACCACGTCCTGATATTACGGCATCGGGACTCATGCGGGTGAAACCTAGGGGCGAAAATAAAGATACATTTGCAAAGTAAATATTAACAAAAACTTAAATTTAAGCTGTACAAATGAGCGGCCTTATCGCATTACCTACTTATAAAAATAGGTTACGTCTTAAATCATAAGTCACCCTGTATTACAACTTTAAGATTACGCAATAAAGATTAGCTTTTTCCGATAGTGGTCGCCGGTCTGGTTTTGGCGACTAAGGGCTAGTTCTAATCTAGGTCGATGTTAACTTACTACTACATTATTCATGACCAATTGTTTCTTTGGCGGAAAATCGTTAACTCAGTGACTCATTAGAGAATTTCGACCGGTCTGGTTTACCATAGATACTAACTTGAGACCTGGAGGCGTACTTTGGTTATTGGAACAAACTAACGAAAGAAAATTTCAGGCAAGTGGAATTAAAAACAAAACTTTTTTAAATTAGTTTTATGAAACTGCGTAGGTTAATGTATATTCGTACTGTTATTTAAATAGTATGGTTACTTTCTTTAAGAAAGCAATTAAAACGGATTATTTTACATAATATAACGGTCTATTAAAAAATAATTAAAACGTAGCTAACCTACTCAGATTCAGTAAATAATCGACTGTATACTGAAACAATACTAAAATGTGAGAGCTAGTTAAAATATTACCCTGCTTTTAAATTCAAAAAATGTATGCACATTTTTAAATAGCTGTTTTTTAATTTATTCTATGTTTTTCGCGATTTTGAACTATAAAACACCATAGTTTATCGGATTTAACGCGTTTTATTCATGATTTTAAAACGAACCGAGCTTTCGCCAACTTTACAGTTGGCTTTTTCAAGGTTGACTGAGATGTAATTTGTCTATTTTAACATTCTAAAAAGTTACTGTAAACTACCGCCTCATAGTTATCTGTTTTTTTATTTAAGTAGCCCTTAGATTTTAAATAGCGTTTCAGTGTTCGTCAGGAAGAAACCTAAATCGCGTTAGAGGTATTTCTATATAGAGCTGAGTTAAGTGAGGATTAAAAATAAATCTAACTAGCAACTACAGCATCGCATTAGATGGTGTTCAAACAATGTTTCATTCTATGTTAGGAAACTACTACCTTTTGTTTCGTCTAATCGAAGTCTCAACTTAATATCTACGGCTTTCAGATTGCCAGATTCCTTCGATAAGAAGTCGACTAAGTTGCGTTGCGTTGTAGCAATATTTCTGATTCGACACAGTTTCAATTACGGTCATTTAGTTTGTTAATTAATTTATATTTGTAGTTGGGTAAACAAAGCTAATTGAAATACATTACTGGTTCTTGAAGAATGGATATCATCCATGATGTAGCGGTGAATCGCACTGGTTCGGATTACTGGTAGTGGCGGGTTCGAGTCTTAAAACGACTAATTTTTTTTACCGTTTCATCAAAAAGCAGTAAGTGTCTCCTAAGTGCAGTAAAAACTATTTTTAACTATTAAAAAGATATTTTGTATTCACTTTTATCAACCCCAATCTATAAAGGAGTGACACGGTTTTTAATTTTGATAGAAAACATTAACGTTTACTGATTGTCCATCAAAGTCTATTTAAATGACGTCATTTGACCATTTCACTGAAATGAAAGGTCAAGTTCTATGGTCTAATATTTTGTATTCACTTTTAACAGCCCCAATCTATCCTGTATAGACACAGCTTTTAATTTTGATAGAAAACATTAACGTTTACTGATTGTCCATCAAAGTCTATTTAAATGACGTCAGTTGACCATTTCACTGAAATGAAAGGTCAAGTTCTATGGTTTCATCATAACCTAGGTACTTATACGAGTACTATTACAGTTATATATTATATCTACACCTACCTACCCAGCTGTTAATGTGTAGGTTACCATGAATAATCACCATGAATCAGCTATTTATTACCTCTAGGGTGAGGTCGCAAAGGATTTATGTATGTTTTAGTGACCGTAGTATTTTCTTAGGATTTGTATGCTCTATATAGACGTGAAACTAAAAATTTAGAACACAGCGCAAGCATAGCCGGAGGAAAAAAACTAGTTATTTTCGTATATAAAATAAAAGAAATGGTGACAGTTTGATACGCAATCACGCAAAAACGGCTGAACCGATTTATATTGATATTTGATTTTTGTCACGGAGCAGATATAGAGTAGAGCCGATTTTGTATTCAGATTTCTCTGTAAAACAATGCGTGACTAATTTACGTCATATATATTTATGTTTATTAATATTGCAGAGATGTCACTTATATGTAATTCCAACATATTTCACCAGCACTAAACTTGGTATGCAATTGTTATTTTTTAATGTTATGTATTTACGTTGAGTATGAGGTTGGTAATCCGTCCACTTTTTATTTTTCATCTACAGGTCAATAGCAAGACTGCTTGCTTCGTCGGCCTATATTGACTTTACTATGTAGTAAAATGTAATAAAATTAAAAAGAGCTAGTCAAACTCCGTACCCTAAACTCTAGTTTAGTAAGTAGGCCCTGACGTCTTAAAAAGTGTCACGAGGCCTACCTGATGTCCTCTTTGTATATGGCCCGTAGATTTTTGCAGATTTTTAATTATTGAAAACATTGTAAGTTTTAAATATTTATCTACAAAACCCATTTTCATATCATTAGCTTCTAGTACGATCACGATTACATTGAAAAGCTTTTAACTTTATTATGGTCGTAATTATTAGAGTTTAAAATAATAATTTTCAGCAAATAAAAATAATCCTACTTACTATTTCTGATCCAGCGGACTAGGTATCGCCATCGGTGACACTGAACGTACGAGAAAAGTATATTGAAAAATCTAACTGTAAAGTCAACGAAACTTAGATACATTGTAATAATGCCATTAATAAATAAAACGTGAAAAAAAACAGTTTTTTACCGAGGTAAATATTGTGTTTCATTATAAATTATATGAATTTCTAGCTTCTAGTTTTTGTACGGAACCGAACCCACAACCCTCTGTTGCACACCCGGGTCTGCGTCCAACGCGCAACAGTAGCCGTCAACATTACTCACCTACCTATAACTGGTTTGAACATTAATATTGTTGTAAAAAATCTGACCTAATTGATAAAAACCGTCCGTGTCGATGTCGATCAAAGTTATACAAACACGTTATTTCTATTGTCAAGGGCAAAAGTTTCTATTGAATATCGCATTATATAGGCAGGTGTATTTCCACGTATTAATGTTAAAAGAACTTGCGTAAATACCTACTTAATATAATTGTATCACAATTTTATTGTCAGTAGGTGTTATTTCAGTAACGAATAGCGAAATCAATTTGTAAATAGTTTGAGCGAACTTAAAATAATAATAGATTTGAATTTGTTTGATGCAGTCATGTTAGTTGAAAAATTAATATAATTCGGGTTTAAAATTGGTTTAATATCACAAGTTTCAAAATTCTTTAGACTGAATTGATCTTCCTATGATACCGTCAAAGCCAAATCAAGTAGGTAGATATAAAATTTTGCAATTTAAGTTCACAGAGTGGACGTTTGATAGAAAGTGTAATGAAATAGAAGTTTTAACATAATTTACATGTATGTCAAAAATATTAGCATATCACACGGCAAATCATGGCTTCATTTTTATCATTTTCATTTTTTACAATCGTGTATCTAAGAATAGAAATTGTTCGTATTGGCTTATTGCTTGTTAATATTTGCTATTTACGACTCTCAGTAATTTATACGAAATTTTTATGCATGATATCCATAATGATATGAATTTGTATTGTGTCAGTCTTTATACTTAAGAACTTCCTTATCTATCTGCTATGCATCGTAGAAATAAACAATCTCCTTTAATGTACAAAAAAATTGAATCAATACTAATTTAAAACAGTTCAAAGACACACATTAATATTTGAGTCTCGCATCGCACCAATTGCAGGAATTTTTCTTCAAAAGCCTCTCATAACATTGTTATCGTTCTGGACATCGACCTCTTGGGTGACCATTTGAGGAAAATATAGACACTTAATGACACTCCTTGAGCAGAATTCCGAATCATGGTACAGTTATGTTTAGCACTTTTTATTAACCGACTTCAAAAAAAAGGAGGAGGTTATCAATTCGTCTGTATGTATAATATTTTTATTTTTTTTTGTATGTTTACCGATTACTCGAAGACGGATTGACAGATTAAGATGATTCTTTTTTTAATGGATAGGTAGGAGCTCCAAGATGGTCCCATAAAAATTTGATGTGGATCTGATGAGGGTCTTCGGAGTGATGAACGGAAATGCTCCTCAAAACGCATTAATCAATCCAGTTGTTTATCGATTACTCGAAGATGGCTTGACCGATTTTGATGATTATTTTTTTAATGGAAAGGTGGAAGCTCCGAGATGGTCCCATAAAAATTTGATGAGGATCTGATGAGGATCTTCGAAGTGAGGACCGGGAATGCTCCTCAAAACGCTGTATTCAATTCAATTGTTCATCGATTATACGAAGATGGCTTAACCGATTGATATAGTTCTTTTTTTAATGGAAAGGTGGAAGCTACGAGGTGGTCCCATGAAAGTTTGGTAAGGATCTGATGAGTATCTTCGGAATGATGGACAGGATAGCATCCCAGAATTCAATAAATTACTCATTTTTGGACTTCTACCAAAAAGAATAGACCCCTAAGTACTAAGTACAGATTGATGGGGCACCTGAAACCACCTTCTCATCAGCAAACTCCTCAATAATGAAAATTACGGTAACAATATTGTTGATTTTTAGGTAGGTAAGTATACTAAAAAGGGTAAAATAAAAAAATAATTTAACAATTAAAAAACCGACTTCAAAAAGAAACAAAAAATAATTTAAAAAACAACCAAAAAAAAAAGAATTGATAAAAATGACCAAAATAACCTCTACATAGGTACAGTGCCACCGACTAATTAATCTGTTTTATCATCTGAAGTCGGGCAGTTTTACTGGTTGGTTCCATATTGTACTTAGGTTGGCTGCCCGACTTCAGATGATAAAACAGATTAATTAGTCGGTGGCACTGTACCTATGTAGAGGTTATTTTGGTCATTTTTATCAATTCTTTTTTTTTTGGTTGTTTTTTAAATTATTTTTTGTTTCTTTTTGTTATCATATCACGATCATCTGACCTTTGAATCTGACCAAATTTTGGAACTACGTTTTTAGTTTGATTATGTAAATTACTTGTCACTTGACCGATGTGTCCGGTTTCATCCCCCTCGGGAGACTGGGGTACGCTTAAACACAGTAAAGACTTATAGACTATAAATCGATTTGTCAATATTTTTACGGAAGGCCGCCTGCTCAACATCAATCCTTAGGACCAAGAAGATGGCCGGTACATCGCGTAGGAAAAAGGTCAGGTTCGCTAGTCTCCCTTAGTCGCCTTCTGCGACACTCACAAGAAAATTTATATGAGGTCTACCTCATATTAATTTTCTATTCTAATTTTCTGCTCTTTTCTTCTAAGAAATGAGGTTTTGTTATTTAAAACATTGTGTGTTGTATAACATTATGTAGATAATAAAGCAGAGTATGTATGTAACTGTTCATGATTTTCTTAGAAAATAATTGTACCAAACTATTGTTAACGTACGTATACCTATGATTATTTATTACTATAACAGTAGTGGTTTTAGTATCTAATAAATTTTAGACAAATCATTAAAATGTAAATGAATAAAATGGAAATTCTCTGATTTACTTTTAACATAGAAGACAAACGATCGTTCAAACAAACACTACAGGCACATAAAATTCTAATTCAATATAAAATACAATATCGAATTGTATCGGGATAAATATTGTCACGGGTCTCTCCTATGACTTTCCTATGACGGAGAATTAATTGTGAACATCTGTGGATATCTGACAGCTAGCTATTCATTCAATATATCAAGTATTGATACGGAAACTAGAGCTGGCGTCTGAGCCGGCGCCGGCGCAGCGTTTGAAACACGTCGAATGCCATAAATATTGCATGTTGAAAGAATGTCTGTCACACTGATTGCTTCATGGTTTTATTATAATTGTTATGTTTTAGTGTTGTTTTAATCTAACGATGTTTTATAGATATTATTTTGAATAAATTGAAATTTTTATTTATTTATGTTGGTGCGGTTTAGGTAGATTCGTATTTATTTCTTATGCATACATTAAAACGCAACAAACTCACACATATCTTCCAAACTTTCATCAATATAAAATTGGTAGACTCTATCTACTGTGCATATCATCTTATATAATATCGATAATTGAAAAAAAAGTAATCATTCTATTAAAAGACAAAGACTTAATAATAGTGAAAAACGATAAAATATTCGAAAACTATGCGGTCTGTTTGAAGAGAAGCTAAGTTAGATACATGTCAAACGTTTTGTAGTGGTTACTAGTAACTATAGCATACTGAATATCCTATACATATATTTGGTGCTGTATATTATTTATGTATTAATTTTTGTTGGATTTTGATATTTAAGGTATTAAGTTTAATAATTTATCATATGTCATACTACTATTGATATAATTATTGTCGTAGACAAAAACACTGACAGATCAAAATCATAAACATGAAAGCGACAAGCATTAACAAACAATTTGCTACATTTGTAATTAAAATCAGACTTTTCGATGTTAGAACTCAAATCAATATAGTTTCGTTTATACCTCACGCAAGTCGCATGTTACAAGAAAACTGATTCGCCATAAATGGTAGAAGAGTTATTGCGAAGCCAGTCGGAAAATGCGGATAAGCTCATAAGGCAGTAAAAAGGCATCGGACTATCTCATGTTACTTAATTGCTTCATACGTAACAATATTTTCTGTTGGGAAAGCAACTTTTCACAGGATCAGATAGCTTTTAAAGTGTTTGATGAACTGCGAGACAGTAATTTGTTAAGATATGCTTCAGAATGCTTCTTATCTGACGTAAACTTCCATATTGGTAAAGCTATAAACTTTGTGGCTTGTATCAGATATTAAAAATTAAGGGTACATAAACATAAAGAACTTTACACATACTTTTAACCATAGTTTACATAAAGTTTACTCTCAATATGGGGTTTTGTAGCCTCTGTGGAGCGTCGGGCGAACCCCCGGCCGGTAATACAGATGGTTATGGATTCAATTCTCTCCGAGGACAAGCATTCATGTTGACTTTAAATGTTTATTTCTTGTTCTGGTCTGTTTTCTATAAGTATATAGCATTGTATGTATTTACAAAAAATCATTGTATGCAGTAGGTTGTCTAGTACCCAAAATACAAGCCTAGTTGCTTATTTTGGGGCTAGATTGCGGGCAAAGTCCTGCAATAATTACACATAAAGTCATTGGTAAATTAAATCTAAGTCTATAAAAGTTTTTGAAGTGTTCCAAACTCGTTATTAGAGTTAAGTCTCATGGTATAAATCTTTCGAATTGGCCATGTTCTATTAGACACTGATAAATGAAAAAATAATGGTCAATTTATAAGCCATTTGTAAGAGAAAAAATCCTTTGATTAATGACTCTTTTTTTAGATTGTGTGACTTCATACAACCTTGGCGACATTTTTGTAGGCATTTTAGTGACGCTTACGTCAAAGTAGGGTCCTTAATGGGTTTATATTAGAAACGCCGAACTATTGATTGATCATCCACATTTTATGCCAATCAATCAGACGATATTTACAAATAAATTTGAAACAATTAACTTGCGTGCACGGTTTAATCCGGATAAACCCCATCAAAAGTAGTGTACTTCTTAAAAGTCCCTTTACCCACCAAAATTCATAAAAATCAGTTCAGTGGTTTAGGCGTAGAAACTTAATAGACGGAAAAAGTTACTTTTGCAATTATAATATTAGTAAGTTAAAGAAATCATTAAGAAATAGTACACATTAAATTATGAAAATCTTAAAAACTGGTTGAAACAAAAGGTGAACTTAGCGCTTAAAGCAATGTCTTCCAGGCAACCTTTTGATGTTATTTTTTTATGTTAAAATTATTGTAATAAAAAATAACCTAAAGCCTTCCATAAAGCGTGTGAAACAATATTTTAATGGTAGTACAGTACCATAGTTCAAATAGCCTGTCCAGGTTAGATCTTGAACAATTTATCATTGTCTTTCGAGTTTTGCATCTCGGTTCACGTCAAAACCCATGGTTACTTGACACCGGTCTCACAGTTCAACTTTGGCAGACGACAGACATTTCTATCGGCCGATTACTAACAGAGCTATTATTATACCAGTGACGGATTTAATATAAAAAACTGTGAACAACACACAGCGTCATCTAGCCCCATAGTAAGCTAATAAACTTGTGTTACGGTGACTAGATATCCTCGTTAAGGTCCCGTTGAAGCTGGATAAACGGGCTTTTCGTTTTTTGGCTTGTATACTCAAAGATTAAAAACGGGACCCTTCTATTAAGATTTTACTGCACATCTGACTGTCAGCAGGCTATAACTCATACAAATACGAAAAAGAAACGGAACCCCATACAACAATTGTTATTTTTGAAATGTTTAATCTGTATTCACTAACAGATAATAAACCCTTCAAATTCATTTGGTGGCGCGCTATCATCGCCCGATAGAAAGTCTTTAGGCTACGGCAATTTAGTTCAGTTTTACTTGAGTCCGGAGTTTATTTCATTCGTGACTCGGTGTCGATTACTGTCCAGGGAATGGATTTTGTAACACGTTTTAGGTTTTGTTTGATTGTGTTTGTTCTTTTGGTCATAGTTTTCTTCAATGGTTTACGACACACTTCTTTGGGTGTTTAATATGATGTGGTGTCATTTAAATAAGCCTTCAGACGGATATCCTAAACTATAAGGTATAATGCTGACAGGAGTTGCGTCCTCGATTTTGACAAAAACGATAGTGGCATATTTTTAAATGTAACCCAGGGATCGAAATTTTTTCCTATTTTTACAAAAATGTTAAAAAAACTTTTCCATATTATTGTATCGATCGATAGTGTAGCTGATAGAGATCAACCCCCTTATTTATAAATGCTAATTAATGCGCTGCATAACTATGCATCGTTTGTCTTTTACTGTCACATGAAGTTTCAAAAGTGACAGACGGAGACAAACGTCACATAACTTAGTCATGCGTAAATAATATTTTATAAATAAGGGAGCAAATTTTGGTAACTAACATACTATGGTAAATCAAGAAAAATGCCTAATTTTCAGTAATCATTATTATCATAGACATTGCAGAAACAAAAACTCAAACTCATTACATCGCACATTTCCCGACTATGGTCAAAAATCTTATAAATATAATATTTAAATAGCTTTCCAAGAATCATTCAATCGTGAAGTAAATTAGACCCTCACGGCGAGCGTTTATGAATATTTAATGGTGTTGATTATCATTTAAATAATGATAATTATTCCTTTTACAACTCAATATTCTTACTCGTATATCATATATAACTATGTATATAACGTCTACATTTTAATAGGTTTCCCATAAAGACGTTTAAACCGATTGACTGCTAATACTTTGGCAAATTTTTCTACAAAACATCGTTGCGGGCAGGGCATGAGTGATAATTAAACTTTGTAATAGGTCACTGCGTTACCTATCTATACTTAGAGTCTTTGTGATTGGCCGATGCATTATAGATAATGCATTATTTATTAGATTATTTGTTTTGTTTGTATAGATAGATCTATACTCAGAGTCTTTGTGATTGGCCGTCATTGCAGGAGAGTGCTACTAAAAAGACGTACTATTTTCGTATACTTATAAGCAGTGAACTGGTTTTATTGTCTATGGTTTCCCTATAAAACTAGCTCTATTAAACTTGAACCATGAGAATCGCGACACGGCCAAGACAAAGTTGAACATCGCTCGGCCGTGATCGGTAGATCACTCTTACAGCATCCAACTATCGTGAACATAGCCCCTTCGGTGATTTATCCTAGACGGACCGTTATGGAACCTAGACCGGAATTCGGTGACGGTCAAGTCAGTTGCTATCAAGCCATACAATAGGACAAGCAAAACAATACGATAATCTTCTTATATTATATTATTAGAAAAAAATATTTTTGTTCTCAAGTTCAATGCTCTCTACCGATTGTGACCGTTTGCAAAGATAAAAAAGTTTTTGCATAGGTACGGCAAATTTTTATAATCAGGTAAAGTAGTTCCTAGTTTAAGTTTTCATTTTTTATTGTTTTTAGTATACCTATTTTTGTTGTGATTATTTTGATTTTTTTCCAAAAGGAGTATTCTTCTTTTTATAATTTTGTATGTGACTGAATAAATATTAAGAAACAAGTAAAGGTAATTCGTTATATATTACCGGTACTACCAGTAGTCTTGTACTACTAAGAGAATTGTTACACTGCAGTTCTTTTTTCTAAACAAAACTTTACTTGAAAATCCTTTGTTAGGAAATCAACGGGATTAAATAAAAGCAACTAGCTAAAAAGCTTTTAGCTTCACAAATCAAATTCCCAAGCTAAAAAATAAAAACTACACAAAGCTCCTGTATATAGGTAATTGATGCTCGCTGTTGAATTCAATTAATCTCAGAAAACAAAGCCCAGTAAAATATTCAAGCTTTAGTATAACCCAAGGGCTTAATTTGCATTTTCCTTAGGTTTTACAAGGCGGTCGTGTGTGGTCCTTCGTAACCATGGTAACGAATGCCAAAGACGGATCACCTTAACTGATGGTTTTACAACTAATTGTTGCTTCAGTACCTCTGGCTCACACCACTTAAATGTCACTAAGGAACACCGTTAGGTTTCATTCCTTATCAGATCGATATCCAATTAAAATTGACTAACTTAGGTTGAGAATACGTGAGCTGTAATTAACGTACATAATTTATTTCTTAAAAGTGTAATGGTAATTATTTTATCGGATTGTTTATCTGTAGATGTGTTGGTTAATAATGAAGTAGATTTCAATTTGAATATTAGAAAATAGTGGATACTACTATGTATAGAAATTATGCGTGTAAATACCTTATAAGTTAGTTTAGGTAATTAAATAAATTCTGTAACCAACACACAGCGCCATCTAGCTCCATGGTGTAAGCTACTAAGCTTATGTTACGGTGACTAAGCGACGGATACAATACTTATTTTTTTTTTGTAAATACATAATACTTATAGAAAGACACCCAGACCAGATACAAATATTATTTATTATTTATTAATTGATAATCATAATTAAACATTGTTTTATTGTTAACTAGCTGCGCCCCGCGGTTTCACCCGCGTAAGTCCCATTCCCGTTCCCGTTCCCGTTCCCGTTCCCGTTCCCGTTCCCGTTCCCGTTCCCGTTCCCGTTCCCGTTCCCGTTCCCGTTCCCGTTCCCGTTCCCGTTCCCGTTCCCGTTCCCGTTCCCGTTCCCGTTCCCGTTCCCGTTCCCGTTCCCGTTCCCGTTCCCGTTCCCGTTCCCGTTCCCGTTCCCGTTCACGTTCCCGTTCCCGTTCCCGCAGGAAAAGAAGTATCCTATGTCCTTCTCTTGGCTCTAAGCTACCTCCCTACCAATTTTTAGCCAAATCGGTTCAGCCGTTCTTGAGTTATAAATGGTGTAACTAACACGACTTTCTTTTATATATATAGATTAAATTCTTATTTTGAAGTATTTTTATTGTCTCGCAGTAGATGTGGAAAGAAGAGTATTCACCTCGGTAATAAAGCCCGTCTTTATCTTGGGCGCTTGAATCAGAATACGCTTCACTCAGTACTCCGGGTACATAACTCGTACACCCTCGCTACCCTTGAGAGTTAACTCTAAAGTCCTTCGTACGCTTTGGATTCAATATGACGCCCGCTAATAAGACATGGGTTTAGTACCTCGGTGCATAAACTACTTTTTTTTTCTATATAAACTTTTAACCACAGTAATAAAGCTTAATATTTATATATTAAATAGTTTACGGTAGCTAATTTGAAGATAGCGCAAGAACCGTAATTTATGCCAACAACATAAAGATGCAAGTAAATAAGCTAAATATAAACTTTCAATAACCTTAAACCATTTTGTAATAGACGTTTTGAAAAATAAACGATCGTGAGCGAGTGGGATTCGCGCACAAAGGGTTCCGTATCATTATCTAAAGTGTAGTGTAATGGAAGTGCTACTAACATAGTTCTAAGCTATCTATTAACATATTCATTTTATTGTAAAATATGTACGTTAGTCTATAAGGTATATATTTATGGGCCTTTGTAGCCTGAATTAAATGAAATTATTTATCTATTTATTTATTATCACCTTTGGGTACCGAATTCTAATATGAACACCGGACCAAGCAAATTCTCTGAACGCAACTTTCGATACTTTTTAACTAGATAGTGCCAGTGGTAAAAATATAATGCGGTTACATTGCGTTTATATTGAAAAAAAAACATATTGGTTGTTGTCTGGTAAGAGCACCGCTCCTAAATATTTGGTTGTTTTTTAGTATTTCTTGTTTTAGCGTTTATTGTTTATTTTTTTGTTATGTGAAAATATTATCGACGGTCTAGCTATCACGTTCATGAAATACAGTCTGCTGACAGACGGACTGACAGGCAACGAAGTTTCAATAATAAGGTCCCGTTTTACCCTTTAAGCAAGGAACTCTAAAAACAGCAATTTGCTCTACAGCGAATGAGTTTACGTATATTAATAACTATAAATATTTTTTATTATGGAGTTTCTTTATTAAAAGAAAGCCATCTCGGTAGGTAGGTAATTACGCAACGAAAGTCTTTTGTACGTAGGTTTTTAATTACTATTTGACTTGCTGCGCCCCGCGGTTTTATTCGCGTAAGTCCCCGGGGAATATCCTGATAAAACGTAGCCGTGTCAATCTAGATCTCCAGCTATCTGTTTACGAAGTTTCATCTAAATCGGTTCATCTCAAACTTAAAGTCGAAGCACTTTGCTCGCTCAGTCAATAAATGCGAAATATTATGATATAATACATTTGTTGTTTAGTTGGTTATATGTTAAACACGTAAGAATCAGCTGAACGGATTTAGAGAAAATTAGACCGAGAGAAATAAGGATATTTAATATTTTTTATCCAGGCTTTACTTTAGGAACGAGAACTACGCATATTCAACCGCAGAAATAACTAGTTTCTAATAAATAACGTATCGTAACTTCCAAAAACATAATATTATGTAAGACTTTATATGCCTATAATATCCTGCAGAATTATCGTGATTATAAGTATCCTTTTGGCGCACGATCCCTTAAACTATTCCTATGCGAATTTTCATTCAAATCAGTCGAACCGTTTGACCGTGAAGAGGGAACAAACATACAGACAAACGAACTTCCAGATTTATAAAACTATATAAGGAAGGATATCAATTTCCTTTTTGCTGCAAAATATAGATTTTAGTAGCAACTTTAATAGGTTTCAATTTGCTTTGACAATAGTTCGCTATAATTATATGAATTAGCAGTTAAAATTAACGGTCATCGCAGGTTCCATTGAAGATGGCAAATTACGAATCTCTATTTTATTGTGCCGTTAATAAATTGTACCTACTATAGATTTTAATACTGCAACTAATGAATACCTGAATCAATTCCTATCGGAGGACAAATAATTTCGAATACTGCTCTTTTAATTATTTCAAACACCTTAGCGTGTTGTTAAAAAAGTTTTGAGTAGGTACTAAAGTTATTATACTTTACTCAATAAATGTCAATCTTTTAATAAAATTTTAACAAAACTCCAAACTCATAAATATTCAACCGATCAAAGCAAAGTAAAAATCCACGTTCCAAATAGACCACTAAAAGAAACCCAATGACTTCCAATGGTCACAGAATTTAATCAGAGAACACAGGAATTTTACAATAAGGTTCTTTCGCCGTGATAGTATCAAAACTATTATTGGAAATAAAACTATAGTTTACATAGAAACAGAGTTCATAATAGTCTGGCTTCTATTTGAAGTTTCCACGGTTTCCTGTCTCGGGATGGGGTGTCGTTTGCTATCAAAAGTGTAATGGGGCCATAAAAACGTGTGACGAGACGCCCTCCCGTCGAGATTAGGCTGACTTTATGACGCTGATGTCGAGGCCACACACTGAACTTGTTTAAAATAAACAACGACATATTAAACTACTTGGGAATTGTATCGGATTCTTTTGGATTCTAACTAGCTACGTCCCGCGGTTTTACCTGCGTACGTTCCTATCCCGAGGGAGTATCAGGTTGCATATGAACTTTCTGTTAAATCACTCCATCTACGACACAACAAACAAACATTCAAACAGCTGGAAGAGACTTTGTTTTATACTATGTAATGGTGATGATTCTATAACGATTCATCATCATCATCAGCCTGTTACAGTCCACTGCTGGACATAGGCCTCTCCAATTGCACGCCACCTAGATCTATTTTCGGCTTGTCGCATCCAGTATAACGATTGATTTCAGTTATCTTGTGGTACAATGATTTTGCTGGAAGGCATAATTAAACACAGGTACGTCAAACTCCTTTCACCCAAACGTTCATGAATTGGCCAAAAGGTGCAAACAAATAATAAAGGAATGCGTAACCCATCGGTTCGCCTTTTAATTATGTAAAACAAATTGTGTGAAACGAGTTTGAAAGAACAAAGTTTGCACTCGACATTCTAGCTAGAAAGTTTACCAGAAGTCTTGTTAAATTTTTGAAGATGAATATTTTAATTTGAACTTAAATTTTAAAATATTTATGCTTAACTGTTTTCGAATGTGTCATAATTTAGGCTTGATCATACCATAGCCAAGATAATGGGCCCTACCATGATGTCTTATAAGTCGTCGCGTTGTCGTTCAGCTAAAAAAAAGTTTGCTTTTGTATAAGAGGGTAAAAATATAAGCTTAATGGGACCGAAACACTTGTACACTTACACTATAGATATTTAATGTCATAAAATAAAACCGCAATTCGAACAGTTTCGATTCTCTATCATCAAATGTTATAATTAAGGAAATACTCGTAAAATCTTATTAAGGTTAACGCAAACTTTAATTTCCGATCGACCAATTTATCCCAAGAGCTCATAATATAATACATAATATTATCTATTAGACGTTTACACAGAAAGGTTATAAATATGACATCTTACTAATATTATAAATCCGAAAATCTGTTTGTTTGTTTGTTTGTTCCCTCTTCACGGTCAAACGGCTCGACCGATTTGGATGAAAATTTGCATAGGGATAGTTTAAATGATGGAGAGTAACATAGGATACTTTTGATCCCGAAAATTCCGCGGAATCGGGACTTACGCGGGTGATAATATTTATTACATGAAAATTTGCATAGGGATAGTTTAAATGATGGAGAGTAACATAGGATACTTTTGATCCCGAAAATCCCGCGGGATCGGGACTTACGCGGGTGATAATATTTATAAGATGAAAATTTGCATAGGGATAGTTTAAATGATGGAGAGTAACATAGGATACTTTTGATCCCGAAAATCCCGCGGGATCGGGTGAGACTTCCGCGGGTGATAACTATTTATTAATGAAAATCGACACAGGGGTAGGGTAAGTCATGTAGAGTGGAGTCGTCATCATCGTCATCCATCGTCATCGTCAACGTCACTTACATACAATCTTTACCTTAATTCACCTACCTACTGCAGTGCAAAAATCCACACTTAAACGGACGACCAGGGAAGGACTGATGATGCCAGGCGCGGCAGCGCCTGGCTTCAACAATACTTCAATGGGCGACCGTTTAAGTGTGGATTTTTGCATTGCGGTAGGTAGGTGTTCGAACAACGCGGGATCGCAACTTGCGCGGGTGAAACCGCGGGGCGCAGCTAGTAAGGTTATAAATACAAAAATAGAAGTAAAATATCCCAGAAAAAGAATGCTAATGCTGCTAATGCAGCCATTCAAAGCCGTAAAGAATAATAGATCCTCATCCTATCCTACTAATATTATAAAGCTGAAAGTTTTTTCGTGTGTATGTAAGTATGTTTTACTCAATTACGCAAAAACTCCTAAATCAGATTGCGGTGAAACTTGGAATTTAGATAGTTGGAAGCCTAGAATATCACATAATACTTTGTTTCCCAATATACTCGAGCGGGAACGGGACTTATGCGGGTGAAACTGCTGGTCGCAGCTAGTTTGAATAAGATTGTCACCAATTTTAAGAAATCAAATGGACTTACTTTAGTTCCAAACGGTCGCACAAAAAATCGGCTAATTTAAAAATCTTTTCTCTGCATTTAAACTTAAGAAACAAACAAAAGTACATTATGATGTTAAGCCTTTGATAACCTTACGTACCTTCTCAGATGTGAAAACGTAAGAATGTAAGTATAATTGTTAAAATATGCAAATTATTACAGATAAAATTCACGGTTTACGCCTAACTCCGATAACACTTCATGTTAATTAGGAAATTTAAATGAATGTAAAGGTATTGATTAGATCCACTTGGAGGCAATTAATTCAAGGCAGATAGGACGCTGATTTACTTTGTTTAACACTTTAAAAAGACGTAAGGGTAACTACGTGATGCGAATATGTGCGTAAACTGATCAAAGGTCTGTGAAATTTTGTTAAAAACGTGGTCGCGCCCTGAGTGTTTCGTAATCATACAAGACTGTATATTATACAAGGTGTAACGAGTTTGCTCTTTTAAGCCGAAAGGGAGTTGATCTAGACGTCTAGGCGAACAACTTTTGTTCCACGACTTTAGAAAATTTGACCTTTTTTTTATTAATTTTGAGACTTGGTATCACTGAAAAAACAGCTGCTTTTGAAAATAAAGGTAATTGAAGGTTTGATTGTAGTAGACCAAACTAAATGAAAGGACAAAATAAGGTCAATGACCTCGAACTCTCAGAAACAGCTGATCTTCAAGTAAACTTAACATTGAAAATTTTCGAAAAGTACTTCGTTTTTCCAAAAGTCCTAAAACAAAGGTTGTTTGCCTAGACGTCTAGAATAACCCCCTTTCGGCTTTAAAGAGCATTCCCGTTACACCTTGTATATGGGTACGTCTAGAATAACTGACCAGCAAATAAAGACCCTCTTCTTATTGACCACTGTACTGTATTTCTTAGGTTTATTTTGTTTTTAACTGACTTCAAAAAAAGGAGAAGATTCTCAATTCAAAGCATTCATTAATCATTAAGGGTTATTTATTAATTGTTTTTCTTTAAAATTACCTGCGAAAGTGTACAGTTAATAGTATATTTTATTGTTTACGTTTAATAATTAATAGCAAATTATTTGTTAGCTTAATAAATATCGATAAAAGCTGCTACTGTAACCAATGTTGCAGCACCCAGGAAATTATTATCACCCACGCGAGCCATAGACTCAGTTTCAACATAAAAAAGTGTTACATCGGATTTGTGATTTCGAAGTCATGATGAGACAAGCAGCATCCCGCGGTTTCACTCCTGTACCTAACCTTCACTCTGTCGAAGAATATCAAATTAAAAAATCCACTTATCTGTTATTCCAGTTAAATAAACCACAGACACCGAAAACCTGTGCCTATAAATATCTATTTTTTCGTCAGGGGTTAATAAAATAGATTGTATATGCATAGCATACTTAGTAACTTCAGTGACTTTTCTGGCTTCCTATAAACATATTACGACATTGCAAACAACGCCCTCCAGTGTGGTGGAAATCGAACACCATAATCTTCAACTTCACACGCGGTTTACATACCTACCAAATATTACTTATAGAAAAAATGAAAACAGATAGGTACGTGTCGCATCCAATGCATTACGTAACTTCAAAAGCATGCATACAACAGAAACTTTTGTTCTCTAAAAGATTGCATCTTCGAGCCCACCCGTTGCCAGTAAATGCTTTCTTTCGACGTTTAAGAAAAATACAGAAATGGTAAACTCGCATTACATATTCATTACAATACTTTACATGGGCCGTTACATCATGGATCAAATTATGAAATCACACACCAAAATCTGCAATAAAAGTTTGACAATAGGCTTGTAATGGATCGTTTACACAGTGCGAGCTAGCTTGCCATATTGCATGGAAACCTGAGGCGAGCCGAGCTACTGACATCTGAATAGCTGTTTACAGGCTAGGCAGCAGTCCGTATGCTAACTCGCACTATGTCAACGAGTCAAAAAAATTTGAAATAAAGTTGAACTTTACCCGCCAAATTGCCGTGGGAATATCAGGATGTGTTATTTATATAAACCTTTCTATTGAATCACTCAATCTACTAAAAAAACCGCATCAAAATCCGTCGCGTAGTTTTAAAGATCTACCTTATCTTTAGGATCAGCTTTGTTTTATTCTATGGATACTACTACTAATATAAGATATCAATATCGACACACAATATCTACATAGCAGCTAGAGCTCCGCTACAGAGGTCAAGTAACAAAAATATGATTTCGTAAAAACTGTTTAAGCGAATCGAATTAGGAGTATGCGTAGAGAAATCAAAGTATACGTACGCAACCTTGCAAGGGAAATCGGAAATCGCCCTATTGTATATTATAGAGAATTTCATATCGGACAACACAATGAAAGTCGATTTGAATTTACGCCGCAAGGAGTATTACGTATATTTGATGTAAAATTTGTTCAATTATGACAGCTGCAGCCGTAAGGCTGTTATTTTCGAGGCGTGGAAATCTGTATCTAACATAATACATAGGTTAGGTATCTTGGGAACCGTTTCGAATTTATAAACAACACTGACATTTACTTTCCGAATTTCCTTTCAAATTAAATTACACGTACATACATTACAATGTAGTATTGGGTATTTTATGGTTATGTCAGTGATCTATTGTTCAATAATAAAACTTTGTTCTATAGGTATTCTATAATAACGTTGCATAAAACATCCCCAACGAACGATACTAGTTATGTCTTGTAGTAATCAGGCATTTCTAGGAATCTAAGGAATACTGACCTGGTTGTGCCAAGTTATTATGCCATAACGGAAGCTCAATGCAATCCATCAGCTGTTTAATTAGCAACCACCAACAAAAAGTAACAATTAAACGAAAAAAGAAACACTTCATTGCTTTCTCTTTTTTCGTACAGTTACTAACTACAACTACGAATACACAGCACGTTAGGGCATGTTTACACGTGGGCGTTTATGTGTTCAACACCAAGATAGTAAAAGGAGAGCTAGATTTATTTAGTTCCTGGGTCATAACTCAGGTTATAACGTGACCGATGATCACGCCTACTCCACGAAATATGCTCCTACGGTACCATACTTATGGATACCAAAGCCCTAACTTTGTTACGGACTAGTAGCGTGTGTTGGATATTAATTGTATTCCATTTTGAGGGTATCGATTTTAAGTATAGATATAAAATTATGGGCATGAGCATGGTTTCAGATTTTGTGGTTAAATAGACGAGAAGGAACACATGCCGACGTATTATCTTCTAGATGAGCGAGCTTGGTACATATTAGATATTTTAATCACCTGTTCACCTTTTGTGATTTTTGAAATTCCATTTTGTTTAGATGCAGATAAAAGGGCCAAATAATAACGATCTATAGATCCTTATTTCTATGTCAAACGATATTTATCAGCAAAATAATCAAACAAAATAAATTCGTTTGTTACTGATTTCATATTACCATTATATTTTAGCATCACACCGTACCGTCAAATTAATTATGTACTGACTATTTATTATGTGCTCTGTGGCCGATGCCACAAAATCTTCATTATGTATAAAAATAAATCCCTTTTTCACGTAGTCATGGCATCACACCTAAACGGCTGAACCTATTTCGATAATTCTTTTTTTGTAATGTTTGTTATGATCAGGAGAAAGTTCTTATGAAACATTTTTGCTAATTATTATACATCGGGACTTACGCGGATTAAACCGCGAAGCGCAGCTAGTACTTCGTAATAGTCGCCTACTTCCCTTACTAATGTCAGTGGTGCAGCAGTACTATCCGGACTAGATTCGATCGTCTGTTACAGCTAATAGAAAGCTAAGTTGGCCAGATTCGCACGGGTAAAATACCTACCTACGCAAAACAATCAACCCTTTGATCTAATTGTTCTGCAGTCGTCACTACCATGTGCCAACAGCCAACAGCGTGGGTCATTCCCGATATAGGTTAAAGGTTTCTGGCGAAAGGTCATTTCCTTACGCTTACAGCTCACAGCACTACTTTCTCCTTTAACTGGTGCATTAGAAAGGTCACTCATCAAAAATGCACCTTCCTGGTTCGGTAGCTAAAGGGTTACTATAAATGGTAGATTATTATGTTACTATGTTATGTAACCTGAGGTGTTAAAACACGTGTCTTATGTATGAGTTATAATGAACGTCTAGAGCTTTCCTTTAAGGTTTTCAAATACGTTGAATGCAATTCCCAAGTTTATCACAGCAAAATTAGATTTAGATCTCTCTTAAATCATGTGTGAATCTTCTACCTTTTAGGTAAGCGTGCTCCATCTTAGACTGTATCTAATATTATGTGATAGTTAATCAACGCTGGCATATAAAAAATATTTTTAAAAATAACTTAAAAATAGGAATACATACTCGTAATATCATGATTCAGATGAATATCCACGGAAACAATCAAATCAGTAATTTTGAGTGTAAATTTTTTAAATATACTACATCGAAACACTCATATTTTTAATACTTATTACAATAAGATTAAAATCACAAAACGTACTAAGTTCGTGATCAATTTTTTTTCGTAGTTTCTAGGTATAATTTACAAAATCGTTTAAAAATATGGCTTTACGACCGTAGTTTTTAAACGATAAAACGCTATAAATAAAATAACAGCCTACCTACCTAATAAAATCAATAATAAAAAATAGCACTAAAACACTTTTTGTTTAAACAACATGCAATTAATTTTAAGAGCCAATAAACTTTTTTTTGCGCGAATCGTACAGTAATTTGCGCGAGTTATCCTTACATTTATCTACTTATACAGGATAACAATTTAAGCCAAAACGTTTTAGACGTCTAGGCGAACAACTTTTGTTCTACGTTTTTTTTAGTTAAAGAAAATTAAAGTTTTAATTGTAGTAGACGAAGTCAAATGAAAGAACAATTTAACGTCAATGACCTCTAACTCTAAGAAACAGCTGATTTTTAAATATGATTTTCTAAACTACTTGAATTTCCAAAAGTTGTAGAATAAAAGTTATTTACATACACGTCGAGAACAACCCCATTTCGGCTTAAAATACTCTTCTCAGAACATCCTGTATACATGGCGACGCAAACTAGCGTGAAAGAAATTCATTGAAAAATCTATGGGAACTCGTCGAGCAATTTAGTCGAGAGTTAGAAGAGCATTATTGTCGATGAGAAAAGCCAAAGCGGCTTCTTACATGGACCTGTTCCATGAACCGGCTCTGTCAAGACTGTACCAGACACTATTTGAACAGGAGCAAAATATGACGTTATTAGATTCTTAATTATGACAATTTATAGAAGGTGCCTTTTATCAGTGCTGTATTAAAGGATAAATGATTATTATAAAGTGTATGTAGAGTAATTAAATTTTCGATTGTATTTTGATGGGTCTTTGGATACCTCATTGGACTGAAATTAATATATAAATTAAAGGCAAAGACCTATTTAATGAGAATAAGTTTAAATACGTTTCTCGTTTGTAGAGGTTCATATAGTTATTGTCAAATTAAATACAAAATATTAAACGCATATTAAACTGAAAAAGTATCCTGTGTTTTACTCTGTAAGTCCCGATCCCACGGGATTTTCCAAAAATTCTTTCTTAGTAAATATCTACACTTAACTTTCCCCAATTTTCACATATAGGTATATCACCGCAGAGCCCAAGTTGCTGGTCCTAGGGATATAAAATTAATTAATTACTGAATTACTTCAGTCATTCAGTCAGTCAATCTATTAGCCAGGACTTTGGATATTAAACAAATAGAAATAAGAAATAATTTAAAGGAAAAATACATCTTTAAAAATTAACTCGGGGCGAGGTGAATTTTTGAAGATGTATTTTTAATTTAAAATATTTCTTGTACAAATGTTATTTAAATTAAGTATATAACTTAAGTACATTAATAATGACATTGTAAATACTTCTAACGCAAATTGAGCCACTGTCATCGGTTTTTGTTTAAATAGCTAATTGTTATACTTAATTATAGCATTCTAACAAGTTGGATTGTACCCTTAATCCTCTTTCATGGGTAAAACCCAACGTTTCATAAGCAGCTTAGCGACTTGAAAGGACTGGGTCTCTACGATAGCCGGTATTGCGTCGGAACCCCATACAAGGGAGATGAATTTTATTTTTGTTACATTGTACTCTGATGTGGGTTCCATGTTGCTTTAAAGATACAACCGTCTCTCGTAGTTACGTAAGAACTTCATGTGAAAAATAAGGAGTAGAGTAATTAACAGATTTTCAAGGAGAAACTGTCTATAGAATGGTTATGTGAAAACTTGGAAACTTATCTGATCCGAATCATAGGTACACTTTTACTGATCTGTTGTCTAGTCACCGTAACACATGCTAGCGCTATGATAAATAAATTGATTATTTATTTATTTATAAATTACATCCACAGCTACATACAAATAATAGAAATGAAAAATATAAAACAGAAAGCTAATTACGGAAATCACAAATGAAAACAAACTAAGATGATATAGAATTATAGATATTATAGATATAAACTAATACAATATACTACACAACATTAATTTACAATTTACGACTCATAACAGAATAGACAAAATAAAAAACTGGTATTATTCTAATTGCAGAGGTATCTGAGTTAGAGTTCAGGAGATCAGAGTTGTAGGACTAGCTAACAGTCTAGACTTTTGATGAACACTGACATTAGGTCTAGTCCTAGTTTTAATTCTCTATCTGGATCTTCTCAATATTTAAAGTTGATGGTTACTGTGATTTTTAAGCAAACTTATTATTTATACATGCCGGATACGTATGGATTCTTGGTGTGACGAATTCATAATAACACCAGTTAATTATAAGGACTTGTTAAGTTTTTTTAACTTTTGAAATTCCTCACCAACGTCATACTAGTAGTCAATAAATATAAAAACTATTAAATATTTTTTTATTTGTAGTAATTAAAAAATTTTCCGATCCTTAGACTTCTTGATCAAGGAAAGTGGTCTGTAAAGACTTCGAAACGTAGGTCATTAATAAAATGCTGAAAATAATAAAAGTAATACAACAAAAAAGTGAATAAAACATTCCGAAAACAATAGAAACCTCCTTTTTTATATTTATCATCATCATCAGCCTGTCGCAGTCCAATGCCGGACAAAAGCCTCTCCAACAAAGTCCAATTACACGCCACCTAGATCTATTTTCGGCTTCTCACATTCAGTTTGTACCAGCCGTCTTGCGCAAATCGTCGCTCCAACGTACCTGAGGACGTCCTACACTACGTTTGCCGAGACGCGGTCTCCACTCTAGAACTCGTTTACCCCAACGGTTGTCGGTTCTACGGCTAATATGGCCAGCCCACTGCCACTTCAGCTTGCTAATCCGGTGAGCTATGTCGAAGACTTTAGTTTGCTGAAGGATCACCTCATTTCTGATGCGATCCCTCAGAGAAGCGCCGAGCATAGCTCGTTTTAAAGCCCGCTGAGCGACTACCTACTGACTGACTGTACCTATATACACAGCAAGTATCGTCGCAAACAGTTTAGTGGGTTTTTAACGATAATATCAACAAATAAAGATAAAAAGAACTGACATTGATCCTAAGACATCTTTAAATTACGTAATCCACATCATAGCAGTAGAAAATACGAAGTAAAGATTACTTTAATCTCTTGATTATGACTCTCGGGTTCATTAGTGGGAAGTCGTAATAATTAAAGAATGTAGTTACATTAAATTTTCGTTTTTAAACGACACTGTTTTTTTTTTCGTTGAACTTTATCAAAAAGTTGAGGTCGGTACGTTATAATTTTATTGTTTTAAGAATCAGTTTCGTAGTAGGACATGTTTCTTCCATGAAAAGCTAATATTTAATATAATAAAAGTTGAGTACCTATCTCAATAGGTTTCAATTATGTTATATAGTTAAGCTAGTTAAGCATACCTGGAAGGGTCATTCCTTAGATAGGTGACCAAAAACTATTTTACCTCCAGCTCCTCCATCGGAAGGCACGATAAACATAATTTTAGCTCTAGATGAGCCACACTACTATACAAAAAGTAAAGATTATTAAAATTTGTCATTTTCAGCTTTTAATTCAAATTTTACCTATTCCTACCTACCTATTCATCCCGGGTTAAAAATACAATAATTTAAATATCCTATTGCAATGGCAATTTCACTTACTATTATTTCATGTCATATAACACCAGATCTACCATAAAATTAATTTTTTTATCTATTTTCTAACTTAAAACTTTCTACTACTTTGTAAACCATAACTTACTATTTGCGTACAGAAACCCCATAATAAAAACTACTCGTGCGATAATTTTACAGTAATTAGGTAAGATTGCTACGCAATTCATAAGAAACGTCGGATTATAGAGGTGAGCAAACTTCGTATCATTAAGAACCTACCACACCGGGCAAGGTTTAAACTCTGTTACGGAGAACTTTCGATTTCTTTACAAACAGGTGTTAAAACTTTTCTGTTTTCTTCATAATATACGGAGTTTGTATCAGGTTTTCAGGCGCTAAGTCTAGTTTAGAAACAAGTGTAAAGTGAACTTTAATCTTTGTTCTGGCCATTGAAAAATTATTATGTACTATATTAGTGGAGGTGATGTCTCAAACGTGAATATCACGTTCTTTACAGCGAAATTAATACGTCTATTGTAATAAACCTAAAAAGCATCGAAAGTATTAAAAGATAAATCGATTAATGACGATTAAAACGTCAATAATTTGTTTTTATATCAAAAGCGTGATTGAGATGAAGAAGCGTCACCGCACTACTGTCGTCCTGTTGATGATTAGATTAATAGTTCTCATAGTTACAGATTTTGCGTAATAATAAGACCACGTTAACCGCGATGTCCGTCCGTACGTGACAGTACAGTAATCCAGTCGAGAACTGGCTGGCTAGTTCGCAGTTTACTAGACATTTTATTAAGATTTCATTAACCTCTCCAGTCAGTCTTGTCAGGTACTGCGAGCCTGCTTCCCAATACCGATAGTAAATTATTCATCCAGTGCACCCTAATAAATATGCTTCAATGATTAGCACCGAATTTCCGGGTCACTAAGTTCTGTCACTGCCTGATAAATTACTAACCAGTAACACTAAACACTAACCCCCTTACTTATAAACGCTAATTAATGCGCTGCATAACTAAACATCGTTTGTCTTTTACTGTCACATGAAGTTTCAAAGTTGACAGACAGAGACAAACGTCACATAACTTAGTCATATGTAAATAATATTTTATAAATAAGGGAGTAAATATTTTAATAAAAAATGCATTTCGTGCAAACGCATCAAAAATAATAGTATCGACTTTTATCTTGCTGGTTTGTTGACGGCAGTAAAAGTTTTTATTTTATCATTTTTACTAACTTACATGTCTAGGTAATTTTTTTGTTAAAGTAAAAACATTTTTATAATGACTTATTTCGTTAAATTTATAACTTCTTTGCTACTTTTCCGTCAGTAATAAATTAAATAATTTCGTAATTCTTAAATTGCAGGGCTCGGTTCTTAATGAAAATTGTTCGGTCTGTGGGAATACTCGTTCATGACTTGCAAATGGGTTGCATGAGATTCTTCAGCTTTGTTCTTTGATTTGTATTATAACTTTAAATAAGATACTAGTGTCTTCAAGGAATAGTTGGGAGAGAAAATTTGAAAGACATCGGTTTAAGTATCGTTTGATTATTGAGACTTGATTATTTAAAATTGAGTTTCTTTATTTTTTCTAAGGTATTCGCCCGATATTTACCGGGTGAATTTCTTCTTAACAATTGATTACAAAAGCAGAATGCGGAATCATTGTCTGACCCATCTAATTACTGATGAGCCAAGTTCGAAATGCTTCATTGTCAAGCCACTATATTTCCCTTCTAGTCTTAAGAGATCTGTCTAAATTCAAGACATTGGGGTATGAAAAAAAATCCTATTAAGGAAATCCTCGAACGTCATTAATCTCTCACCCAATCAGAGATCGCTTGCAAAATACTAAGTAACAATTGCGTAATCAGGACTTAACATTGTAATCTGTGTTACATCTCGAACGAAAGTGGTATCGTGCCGTGGATCCCGCCTACGATATCCGACAGAACTCGATCCGAACAACTACCAAGTACTTTTTAAAGACCTCTGACCACTTTTAACTTAAAGATATATTTATAGTTTCTGACAAATATCTATCCAATTAAAAACAAATATGCCTTTATTATATTAGAAGGATCTAAAATCAAAATATCCTACATATAACGACACAAAATCTAAATGACTACAGTAGCAAAACGTCCTATTATGAGAATGACACAAGATCAAAATGGCTTGATAGAAAATCGAACTATCAACGAAATGCCTTCTATGCGAAAGTGTTCTTACTCTAATAAAAGCGGATATCGATAATTTTTAACAAATCCTGTGAATCCTGTGTGCCTTAGGTGTAAACAAAATAAAAGATGCGATCCTTAAGTTGAACTGGACTAGACGAGCACCTGTGGCCAAATTGGTTAAGGCGTTGTGCCGGACTCCCCAAAGATGCAGGTTCAAGTCCTGTCGGGTGCAAAATTTTTGAAAAGCATTTCTTTAAATACGAAATTGTGACTTTAAAATGTTTATTAAAAAAAACTTTCTAAAACCGTTTTTGATCCCTTCTTTTACAAAAGGAATAGCTATTAGTTACATTTAAGTAGCTTTAAGTGATTATAAAACCTTATACCGGTCGGCACACTGGTTCGCAGAAAGCTGCTTGCCTTCACCGGCCGTTCAGAGTACCTCGATTTACTTCAGACGTTTTTTGCTTCGTTTCGCGTCCGACTTGTCAGTCAAATCCGTGTTTTGTGCATTCCTGTTCTATTTATTTTTAGGTACTTTATTTTGGTAGGAGGTTAAAGTTGACATTTTGGTGGATTTTATTGTGTTTTTTTGAATTCTCCGAGTTATACTAGGTATATCTAGTTAAAAGTTTTTGATTTAGCCATAGAGATAGCAAGTACAAAATTTAACAAATTTTCTTTGGTCAGTACCAAATTCAAAAACGTTTTTTTTTCACATTTTATTATTATTTTAAAGATTTCGGCTCATTTGAAAACAGCTAAGAAAATGCATTATTTTAAGGGATGCTACTTTGAAGAAGGAGAAAAAACAACATATTTGAGCTTAGGTTATTTATTGATGTACATCTCTTGACTATGTATAGCTAGTTTCTTTATTACGGCCTTCATCTCACACGAAGAGCAATGTGGGTAGGTACTTGCTTTCAATAATGTCAACTGTCAAATAAAAGTTACAAAGTCAGAGTCTTCGTGTAAGCAAATCCTTTTATCTCCATGTTCAGTAATAAACTGTTAAATAAAATTCCTTGTAACATTCGTTGTTGCTTCGTAGATTAACGAGCCGTCACATTTCACAGAATATCGCTAAAGATTTCCATGAAAAGAATTTAACACTCTCGAGGAAACCATTTTTTATACATTGTCGCCTTTTAGTACTTTTTATAAGACGTTTATGTCTAATAATTTAGAAGGGGTCTTCCTAATGGAAAGTGGTTAAGGGTTTGGGCAAACCATTGCGATAGGTCGTGTAGGTGAGAAGTTACTAGTGGATTTTACTTAAAACTCAGTAGTGTTTTGTTTATTTGTATGTGTCATGAATGTTAGAGTCACTTTGATCAGACTAACATTTACATATCTTTTAAAACACTTTCACGAGAAATAAATAAAGTCCCCCACGATTTTTATGAAAGCATTTGATTTCTTCCTTTTTTACTTTGTTAATATTCTTTAATCCAATCTATAGACATCAATTAGGGAGGCCTATGTCCAACAGTGGACGACCTACGGCTGATTTGACAATGATGATGATTATGAGGTGATTAATTTTTGTTAAGTATGAAATTTATTCCTTAATTACTTAATTAAAGCCTACGTTTAGAATAGATTTCAATATCATAAACAAAGCACTTATAAAGGCTTGGAGTTAGCCATAACTTTGTACGAAATAATTATGTCCCCTAACTAGGCGTCAAGATGGAGAACGATACCTTTTCATAGTACCAGAATAATCAGTTAATTAAATTGAGGCGCGTTCTTAAGACACTATCGAGACGTCATCGAATACAAAAACTTGTTGGTTTCGAAATCGCCTATTTTGCCAACAATGGCGATGTGGTAACCAAACAAGTATTAGCATTAAGCACAGAAAAGTGGTTAGATACTTCAAATATTGCTGCACAAAATTTATTGAGCGAAGCGAAATGGTCGCACGAACTCTTCATTGCGATGGGCGCGAAATCTAACTTGCACCTAATCTATAATTAACAAATGTCGCGCCTTTTTATACCGGTTTGTACGTGGCTTTAAGTTGTTTACTACTAATACAAGCGAATGGTATGTTTCGTAATTAATATTACCTGATTTATCCTGTCAAAAAGATCATTATTACGGACCTATAGAGTTGGCCTGGTCACTTGATGTATTGTTCAATAGATTAATGCTTTCAAACGTTGATTAAAATTATATAATATAACGTCTCGTTACTATTTTATGAAAGTAAAGTGTTTTAGTTATATTACTCCGATTTATTTCGACCGAGATTTATATTCAGTTTTGAAATAGAAAGGCAAATAGATGATTGAATATGCAACGCTGGGACGGTAAAGTATTTGTACAGGAAGTTTACCTTAAGAGATTGTTCATGAATTTAAAAATTTGACGTTACTTAGTAGATTAAAAAGGTCTTCTATAAATAAACTTTTTAAACTAACACTATTAAACACATATACATATTTTCCCGGGTCTTAATCACGTGTTTTTACGTTTTTTTAAGGCTACTCTATCTTACAATTCATAGTGTCGTTTATTTATTTATTTAATCGTATGACGTAGGCGAAATATACAATTGATCATAAACGTAACACATGAAAAAGAAATACATTATGTCAAGCAATACAAATAACAAAAAATTAGAATTCGTTGCAAGAACTCGCATATTACAGCTTAATATTGAAGGCATAAGCAAAACCATAGTGTCGTGAAAGGCGACTAATTCAACTGTGATATAGAACTTCAGTTTACCTTATCTATGCTAACAACTTTACTAAGAATAGATATTCTTAAAGCCGTAAAAAAGATAACAAATAAAATGTTAGTCAATTCAATAATGAGATCAAATGTCTTAGAATGTCCCGATTCCATGGTTTGCTATAAGATAGACATTTGATTCCACAATCAACCAATAATCTAAACAACAAATTGCTTTGTTTACAAATCTACGAAACAGGTTGCAAAATTCCACTCAAGATAGCTAAAAGATAACAGTCCGAATGACAACAAAAATCAGGAACAAACATTGACACTCCCTCAAAAGCGTGCCAACAACTTTATGTAATCTCAGTCACGTTTGAACTAACTATTTAGTTTCAACTATAGATAAGAGTTGTACAATACGAGCACCGTTATGTTTACCTTCATTTGGTTGTAGAGCAAATAGAATATCCGTAACACAAAACAAGACAGTGCCTCAATCCAGTTACGGTACAATTGTAGTTTTGTATGGAGAGAAAAAAATATTACGGTTTCAAAGAAAAATTTTTTTCTTTGAGAGTGTAACGACATTCGACAGTTGAGCAGGTTTCATTGCTTTAAGAAAGTTAAGCTAGTCCAAGTTAATATCATCATATTTTTAATCGATTTCCAAAAACGGAGGAAGCTATTTTGGACTTAAACTTAACATAAGCTTAAGTAGCTTATCGTGGTACTAGATAGCACTGTATCATTTCGACGACTGAATAATTTATTTCTTTTTAACAGTAGCTAATCTTTTCAACACTCGCTAATTTCTAACTACAAGAAAGTGAATTTTATTACAAAATATCGAATGAATCTACTTCTATCAGTTTTATTATCTGAATATTCGCTGTTCCCAACAGATACAATCAATTTTCTTCTTATTGGTTTTCGGTTCGACGAGCAATGTGGCCTGCCCGTTACTGCTTCGAATTTAAATACTAATCACGGTTCGTTTCGTGCAATCGATTAGCTAATGCTGAAAAATTGGAAATTTTGCGCTTATTTCTCTTGTTTTTTGCTTGAAATTGGTTTTCCGTTGAATAAGTAAGAGGTACAGAGTTTCAGTTTTACAAAATATCTATAGTTTCATAATTAATATTTATAACTTTAGGGACTATAGGATCTGGAGGTGATTAGTGATCTTTCAGTTATCCTTGCGCGGTGGCTTGTAAACTGCTTGTTCCCAATAAGGATTGGGTTCAGACTGGCGGCAGGCTGTAAAAATATTGCTTAATCTATTTTTGGAATAAGTGTGGTCAATGATGACTTACTTAGTGTGCCAGCTCCGCCTCAATTTAGGGTTTTAGTAGCTCATAAGCTTCCGAGAGGGATACAATCCGGAAAATCGCTCAGATAAGCAAAACAGTGTAAAAAAGTATTATCTCCTCATTCAATTTTACGTTTATGAGTTTTAAGAAATATAAATTAACTTGAAATATTTTAAAGGAAAAATTCATCTCGGCCACGCAAGTCCCCGTGGGACTTGCGTGGCTGAGCGGTTTAGGCACTGGGGTACTGATCCAGGGACGCGAGTTCAAATCTCACCGCAAGTGAATTTTTGAAGATGAATTTTTCCTTTAAAATATTTCTAGTAAATATGCCTTGAGCAATAAAAACAAATTACGAAATGATATAAATTAATTTATAAAATCAGTAGTATCTTCCTTTTCTATTAAGCAACCAGCCGCAGAGGACCGAGTTTTTCTAATTAGCTTTACACGTGTGGGTTACAACATGTTACCATTTGTACTCGTACTTTCCGAAAATCAAAGAATCTTTTAGGACTGGAAATAAACTTACACAACACAGTGTGATACAAATGTCAATCAATTGATTGTCGCCTTACGCCTTACCTGTACTTTTGACAGTTGTCAATTGTCGTTTTGACAACAGAAATCTCATTAGTATGCTCAAATATTGGGACGTAAGTCGAACATTATATTGTGATATTGATCTAAAAATAATTATAAATTTTAATAGAATTAGGTTTAGTGCTTTTGAAAGATGTAAAAGGTAAAACGCCTTGCTTTGTGCAATAAAATTTAAATAAATTCGGTGACCGTAAAAATATTCATAAGGAATTGTAGTGACTTCGTCATCAAAAAATAAAGAAAAAATATTAGCCAAAACCGAATTTAGAACTTGCTTAAATCCTTTTTAAAAGTCGGTTAAATGCAGTTTAGAAGAAGAAGATCTAATCTTATCCAATCTACAAAATCATTCGCAAGAATCAGGATAGGTAGGTACTGATTAAATCAAATTAAGTTATGTCTGTCCTTAAGTACTAAAATTTAATAATAGGCGTGAAAAGTACGCAGCTGATACCTTATAAATCATTAATAATCCTAAATTACCAGTTTTATCAATTAAAATCTGTTTACCTAAATATTTCTAACTTATCTCAAATAATTTCCGCCTTTACCCGATTACTCACGACTTTTTGGAGCGACCGCACGCCGGTACCAATTCAGTTTTGTATTAATTATTGGACCGGACTCGAATTGGTCTGGTATGCGTACCTTAACAAATCTGGACTTAACAATCTATTATCTACCCTATCTCGTACCAATAAGGTATATAAATATAATGACCGTAACTGTATTACGGGAAGGTTGGCACGTGCGGTTTATTTAGCACTCAATTATAAAATAGAATATGCGAGACATTCAACGTCGTTTACTTTAGAAACGAATAAGGGCGGTGCCTTGGCGGTGCATAATACGTTTGAATAATTTTCTTATTTTATTACTTAATTACCCCCTTACGTATAAACAATGATTAACAGCGTGATTAAAAAATAAGTATCGTTTGTGTTATACTGTGACATAACGCTTCAAAGTTGAAAGAAACATTTTTTTATTATGTAAGGGGTTAGTTAAGAAATGATTTAAAATGAAAAGATCAAGTTAAAAAAAATAAAATTTAAGTGATGCTAAAGGAAGTACTACAAGTATATTACGTTTTACTATTTTAAACCATAGGGCTAAGTTGGTAGCGAGTGCCTAATCCGTATCTCAATTCATAATTTGATAAAATCATAGAAGCTTTCTATTCACATTACGGTATAGTGAGATATATATAGTGATCAAAAGCTCACTTTTCAATAACTAGGTATAAAAAGAACAATTAGGTACCTAAATTTAATTTTCATACCGTCTTAGACTAAACGAGCGATGATAAGTCACGGCCGAGACGCGTCACTATAGCGTCGCAAATTCCTTTGACATACCCACAGAATAGGCAATAGTCACAACGAAATTAGCGGCGCTTTACTACTACACCCTTATGCCATAATTTTTCAGAGACCGTATAGCAGCATCATAATCTTACATACTAAACAAAGAAACGAAACAAACAAACCGTTAAAGACCTAATTTACTTCATTAGTAATTCCACAAACGTCACATTAAGGCCATAAAACACGAGGCATTACCAAACAGGCTGTCTCGCCAGCTTCCTCATATCAAGCTCGCCCTTCTAAGCATTCTAAGCCATTATCTCGACATCTGGCCGAAGACAATAGCTAGCTTTTGAACGCATGCGTAATGCGTTATCTTACATCTCTTGAAAGTTGCCACACTGTATACTTTCTTAATGAGAACCACGAAGAAAAGTTGCTTTTATAGAGAAAACTTTTAAGTTTCACTGTTTTAAAAGTGTCAAAACTTTTTTATACTTAGTAGAAAAATACTAGGTTTACTTAATTTGTCTGAGAGTAGCAGTACTATCTTGGTGATAAGATTTTTTTTTTGTATTATATTCGTTGTCTAGTCACCGTAACAGAAGCTTAATAGCTTACCACAGGGCTAGCTGGCGTTGTGTCTTGTGTATTGTTCACAGCATATATACTCTTTTTATTCTCTTGCTGTATCTGTATTTCTAAAGCATTAGACTGACTTAATTATACTTACACAAATACATTTTATTAATTAAAACTATCATGCATCCTGTATTCATATTACCTATATATACATAAAATAAAATCAAAATACATAGTGACTGGCTGAATTACTGAACAATACCTATATTAATTCTGGTCTTAAGTACTTGCAATTTTGAGAGTATGTTCTTTGTGATGTAAGATGTGTACTGAAGAGAAGGTTTTTGGAAATATCTACGGGATGGAAAAACAAAATAAATAAAAATGATAGTAATGAATAATTGATACACGCTTATCTAGGAAGTCGCAATCGCGATTTTAGGCCTTTATATTGTAACACCAAAAACAAACTCAGGCAACTAATTCCATTTAGATACTTGTACTTAGTATATATCTATAACCAAACAAACTCAATCCAAGTTTTGTCTATGAACGCACCCAATCGTTCCACTTCATTGTGCTAATTGAAGTTATTTTGTGAAATTGTAAGAGCTAATAAGTAAACTAATTGAATAAACTTTGTTTGCAGATAACGGTTCTTACAAAAGGATGAGGTGTAAGCATCGATGGGAACGTTGCTTTGGACCGGCATCAATAGATTTAACAGGTTAGTTCATAATTTAGTTTAAAAAAATAGACTTAATCACTTAGGGTACCTACCAGGTGCATTATAATATTTTAATTGTGTCAATACTAGTGGTTTAGTAATTATTGGTTATGCTGCATGAAATAACTAACAGTTAATTTATCATAATATTTATTATTTATTCACGACAATTTACTAAAACATTATTAGATAAAATAAAACTTCGAAATATGCACCTGGTACCCTCACTCGTTTTTGACATACTTGGTAGATCGGAATAATTTTTTTCTTGCTGATGAACATAATTGTTCTTTTTACCCGACTGCGAGACGCAAAGAAGGTTTAACAGTCAGTCATGTTTATCAGTCTACGTTAGTATGTTTGTTTGCAGATGCGTCGTGAAGACGCGAACCATAATTATGTAGGTTTACGCACAGTTTCTATAGTTATTTTGCCGCCACATGCAATAATACTATTTACTTATTATTGTAAACAGAGTAAACAGCGATAAGAGTGGAAGAAGGGTGTTATTTTTTGCACACAACAATATACAGTACTAACTGCGGTTCACATTCATCCGCGTATGTCCCCATCCCGTACGAATATCGGGATTAAAATTAGACAATGTTACTCCTCGATAATGTAGCTACCTATTGGTAAAATAAAGTTTAAAATATTAGTATAGATACATTGTTTCATAACCTAGAAACTATATTTATTGAAGCATCATTAAATACCAATTGTGGCATCATTAAATACAATCCCACCACGAACAATTTTTAATTAATATTTAAAAAAACCAAGACAATTTAAGCGGGTCGTTAGAATTGGCCGTCGATACAAAAACGACCCGTGAAAATTGATTTGTTATAATAATAAAGCTTTTTTAATTTTATCTGTTTAATAAATTGATTGTTATCTCAACACTGTGCATTGTAGCTATTTAACCGACTTCCAAAAAAAGAGGTTATCTATTTGAATATAATTTTTGGTATACAATAATCCCCTTATTTGTTAAGATTGAGCTTTCTTTTTTGATTTTATCTTGATTTAGGCACGGTGCGTGGTGCACGATTTTACTTACAAATGAAATTGAGACTTTCGTTTGTTTAGATTAATTGATTCTGTTTTCTTTTTTAGTATTTATCCATTTTTGACAACTGAAATTGGACCTTAACTTAATTTCCTTATTGCGGGACCTAATTCGTTCAACTAATAAAAAATGTAATTAAAATAAAAAATATGACAACGGTAAATATAAAATATATCGACGATGATAAAATGGATCGACTACCTCCGTGGTGCGTTGGGCGAACGACCGACTGCAATGCAGAAGGCTGCGCTTAAATATTTATGCTTAAAAAAATAAATATTTGTATCTGGTGTGTTTGTCGATTTATTTATCGTAATATATACATATGAACAACAAAAAGAAAGTAAAATATGTAGTATAACCTTTGTCTAGTACCTATAGTACAAGCCTAGTGCTTAGTTTGGGGCTATATAGATTGCACTGTGTCTAATGTTGTACAATATTTAAACCGACAGCAAAAAAAATATATTTTCTGTGTTTTTTTAAAGTCGCCGGGTTTTTTTTGTGCGGCCTTCTTCTTTTCGTATAGTGGTGTGGCAACACTAGGTGAGTGTTAGAGTTTTCAGGTCGCCCTAAGACGGATAAAAAGGTCGATAAAGGCAGATACAAAAGGCGGCAAAGGCGCGATAAAAAACGAGAAAAAGACGATTTGTAAAAAGCACCATTAAAATTCTTGGCAATAAACTATAGGATAAAAGTTTTTTTTTTGTATAGAGAACACTACACGACACTTCTTGACAATAATATAAATATTCCGTAATTTATTTTTATTGCTCAAGCAAGGCATATCCACTAGAAATATTTTAAAGGAAAACATCAATTTCAAAAAAGATTGGTTAGGGTGCTGCGGTACTGACGCAGTGACGCGAGTTCGAATCTCGTCGCGAGTGAATTTTTGGAGATGAATTTTTGCTTTAAAATATTTTAAATAAATTGTTATTGTAATCAATTACGTTAGTCATTGAATGAGAAACACGCATTTGATTGACTTATCATGAGTGAGATTAAATTACTTTGATAAAATAAATGTACAAAACTAGGAACTCCCCTGATTTACTAAACCAGATATGACGTCAGAGCAAATGATATCACTATTTTGTTAAACACAAAACACAATTGTAATTAAAGTTTTTTATTATTATGTTTCCACACTGATATATTATACACGACTTAAAGGACTTTCGAATCCATATTCAAAACTAATTAAATAATTTAATGAAGGTCTTAAATTGTAAATAAAACAAAATATTTACCGAGTTTACCTCGCGTTTTATTTATTAACGGCATTGAATGAAACAATGCCGTACCAACGTTTTGCTGACTTTGTCAAGGTCTAGAAATAAAAAAAAATGACATAAGTTAACGTCAATTAGGTACGTCAGGCCCAAGCCGTTAAACTCAGATTCGTTTAGCAAGAATTTTAAATCTATAAACTAAAATGTGATATTTTCCTACAAAACAAATAATTAGGTGCAGAAATATGATAATCATTGAAAATAATATACATTTCCGAAACAGTTTTTCAAAGTGAGTCATGTCCCCTATTCAGCTATGCCTTTGGCAATTTCTTAAGTAATGCTTATGTATTAGGACTAAGGGACAAGTAGGTACTTATTTTATTTATTACTGTTACTCACACAGTATATCGCAAGGACCACAGTATTTACATCACTTCCAGCAGTCTATTATCCTAGCTAAATTACCAAGAGTAATTACTAAAGCCGGTTCTCTCGTCACAGCTTGGCGGCGCGGCGCTCACTCTGTACTTGTGAAATCCAGGCTTGTAACACGTAATATCCATATTCCATAGATAAGAGGTCTTAAGACACGTCACACTATATGCCTGATCATGATCAAGCACGCTTTGTTACATCGTACTTCAATGCATTGTCATACAACACCCACACGTCGTTGTGAATAATTTCTCGATTCAGAATACCCCCTTTCGAAATACGAATATATTTAACATAGTGGGGCGATAAATTACATACAAATTACTCGGTTTGCGCAGAATGCGAATGTTAGCTACGAAGGCAGAGTAATTTTAAAATTTACTAGGCTGGGATGTAAAAAGACACTATGGTGGACAGGGCAAAACTCGTTCTACTGATGTCCTTCTAGTTTAATTGGTTACGGATTAACGGGTATGACTGGATGCGAGAAGCCGAAAATAGATCTAGGTGGCGTGCAATTGGAGAGGCCTATGTCTAGCAGTGTACTGCAACAGGCTGATGATGATGATGATGATGGTATGAATCTTCTATGTAAAAGAGTGCTATATCTTAAATCACTTTTTACATCTGGTAAAACTCATATTTTATATGAGTATAATTAGTTTCCTAATAATGTTAATTCCCCGATAAGTTTAGAAAAATTACAACGCTATTTCAAATTTGTAATTCCTTAGCTGAAAATATTTCAGTGTGTGACAACTACATAGAGACTAAGTAAGTTGAGGAAAAACATTCGGTATTGGTAGTGAAATAGCCAATGTTTTTCTTAATGAATTACAATATTGGTCTATCAATATTTCTATATCATACTAATATTATACACGCGAAAGTAATTGTAATTACTAATCGAAAGTTTGTAATTTTGTTTGCATGTACGCGTGAGAATTACTGCACCGATTGAAATGAAACTTGAAATATACATAGCTGGATACCTAGAAATACAGATCTATCTAAAGATACATACAGATTCTATAATTGGTTACGACTCCGCAAAAATATAAATATATTTTAAACAAATTGGAATACTAGTCAAGTACCTACATGTGGAATGGACAAGCTACGCGACAGCGACGTTGACATTTGCATGGCTGAGATATGTTTACAGCTTGTTGGATCAACAGTCCGTAGGTGGGAAATGAATGTGTGATGAACTGAAACACTTAATCAAGCCACAATGGGCAAGCACAAAGTGTCATTGCAAAGCGAAATGGGCAACGAACGTGTTTCATTTATGTTCTAAATGAAACAGAGGTAAAGAGGGGTTCATCGAATGTTGTTAAAAATTTCTTTGTATACCTTTGGATTGTAGGTGACATTGGCCCTTGCCATAATTTCTTTATTTTTGGACCTAAATCGTTCAGCTAAAAAAGATAAAATAATTAAAAAAAAAGTTAAAAACCATCTTAAAAAGAATATATCTGATGTGAATTCTATTATTTGTGTTTTTTTAGGTACTTAGGGATTTTTATAATATAATTAATTTTATTGGCAGGCCTTTTTTGGCCATAACAAGAAAATAAAATAAAGAGAAACGATTTTGGTGAGCACCATTATTTCTGCATATTAATGTAGTTTTAAGACGAAGGACTGCTTATTGGTTCAAAACTATCCACATTTAAGTCTAAAATAAAAGGCTATTTGACACTTTTAAAATATACCACAAAATGTGAGCATCCTATTAGGTGATAACATAAAAAACATATTTAAAAATCCATTACAGAAACAGAGTTATTGTAATTTTTTTTTTTCGAAATCAGCCAAATAGTGTTGACTGGTTAATATGTGGATAGGCTTCAATACTCTACCACATATTTGTCTAAAAACTGTACTAACGTTGAGCCAGCTTGATGAAAGTGCGTTTATGACGACTTGCTACAAATCCACATGTAGGAAACAGTGTGACAAGATTTAGACAAAAAAACACAAATCAATTTCAGTTCATTTATTTAACTTAGATTCTACAGTCAATACAATACAATATAGTCTATAATTTATTATAAGTACATCAAACTTAAGCCGAATCAGTTTTACTCGTATACATATATCGGTATAATATTACTCGTATATTATTATACCGATCGATAGTGTTACTGATAGAGATCAAATCCTGGAAACAAACAAGGTGTGTTATGTCTATTTTTAATAAAATTATTTAATTAGACCATAACATTAGTCTAACAATTGTTCAAAAAGACATCCATCAATGCTCTCATCAAGAATCAAAGTTCATGCTCTTAATTTGTTTATGATATATCCCCCTAAAAACCCATCGAAATGGTTTACCCTGTATACCCCTTAACAAAGTTATTGATGGTGTTATTCGTCGAGAATGAAACTTAATTAAATTTATAATTTTAGACAGTTTTATGTGTTTCAGCAGCTGCCTAGCTGGCAAGGTCTTGTTCTTGAAGGCTTAAATTAAATTCCGTTTATAGGTCTATAACTCGGATTTACTATTTCAATTTCGTTCAGAA
Source organism: Idaea dimidiata (assembly GCA_949358125.1). NCBI lineage: Eukaryota > Metazoa > Arthropoda > Insecta > Lepidoptera > Geometridae > Idaea > Idaea dimidiata. The sequence goes on along the minus strand of OX442333.1, from coordinate 20,055,155 downwards.
ACGTCTTGTCAATAATTTAAGGCCCATGTTAGTTTAACGGGCACATTATTATGCACTAGCTGCACCCCACGATTTCACCCGCGTAAGGCCCGATCCCGTGAAAATTTTGGGATCAAAAGTAGCCTATGTGTTATTCCAGGTCCTCAGCTACCTATATTCCAAGTTCCATTGCAATCATTTGAGTGGTTTTTGCGTGAAAGAGTAACAAACTCACATTCAGACATAAATACAAACTTTCGCGATTATAATATTAGTAAGAGGTAAGAAATAAGATTTCACGATGGTGCTGTTACAAACCCCCGAAGGAAAAAGGAGGTTAAAATTAGATTAGATTTTTTAAATAAGTTCTACTTGGATCTCAGTAACTATAGATGTTTTAACGCTACGCCGAGATACTTCTTCTTTGCACCAAATTTGAAATAGAATTTAACATGATAACATCTAATTTATTTATTTATTTTATATCTTTATTTGCACAACATATACATAGAAAACAACACACACATATACAACAGTAAATACTAAAATAAAAGCTTAAAAATTAAGTTGTACAAATGGGCGGCCTTATCGCTAAGAGCGATTTCTTCCAGGCAACCTTCGGATGGATTAGAACTGTGACAGCTTGAGTGGTAGGTAGAAATGTGAAAATAATATCATAAATAAATACCCATACACAAACCCATAAAATATCTATGTATTATAATTCAAGTATACATATAACCTACATAAACTAGATATCAATAAATATACACATAAATACATACACATAAATATCCATAAATATATATATAAATATGTACAAACACATAACTACACATATAAATATAGTAATACACATATAAATCAGATAGTACTGAGATAATGATTAGTAACCATAGCCTTGAAAATGGGAAAGGACTTAGCAGATCGGATAGATTGTGGAAGAGAATTCCAAAGGATTACAGAATGAACAGTGAAGGATTTATTGTAGAAGGTGGAATTGGTATCTGGAATCTGAAGGAGAAGGGATTCAGAAGAGCGGAGAATTCTTTCATGAGAATCACTCAAAAACCTGAAACAATTTCTTAGATAGGGAGGAGAGGAAGGAGCAAATAGGATTTTATAAAGGAAACAGAGAATATGAGCATTCCGGCGAATGCGGATTGGCAACCACTTGAGCTTATGGCGGAATTCAGAGACATGGTCATACTTACGCAATCCAAATATGAACCGTATGCAAACATTTTGGAGACGCTCATGTTTATCTAGTTGCTCTTCAGTTAAATCGATTTAGCAGATGTCGGCATAGTCGAGGATAGGGAGCATGAAAGACTGAGCGAGGCTAACTTTAGTGGCAGTCGGCAGAAAGTTCCGCAGTCTACGGAGTGAACCCGCAGCAGCAAATATCCTCCGACTGGTTTCAGTTATTTGCGGCTGCCAACCCAGCTCTGCATCCAGGATCACACCAAGATTTTTCACAGTTTTAGTGAATGGAATTCGGTTCCCGTCAAGCAACACCGAGTCCACATCATCCCAACAGATTTAACCCAAAAGCCTAGAGCTACCTATAACGATGACTTGAGATTTGGAAGGATTAACAGCTATGCCAAAAGATTTACTCCAGCTAGATATGTTTGCCAAGTCACCATTAATAGCAGCAATTCCACCATTGAGATCAAGCCAGTCAGTCTGCGAGTAGATTTGAAGATCGTCTGCATATAGATGGTAGGAAGAGGAAAGATTAGAAGTGATAGAGTTAATGAATACTGATGAATACTGAAAAAAGGAGAGGAGAAAGCAATTTCTTACTAATATTATAAACGCGAAAGTTGGTATGCATGTATGTCTGTGTCTTTGTTACTCATTCACACAAAAACGACTCAACCGATTCTGGAAACTATTAAATAAATCTTTGTCCAAAATTATAGTGTGATCAAAATGTCGTTGATTCAAATAGTCGGAAATAAATTTATATTCAGCGTTACTAATAGAGTGATTAAGCTAAAAGTTGCAATAGCAGAGCCATTGTCTTTAAGACCTTCTGAAGTGGTAGGATCCACTGCGTGTACAGTTCCCAACGTGGAGATAGAATCTACTGGGGGTGTAGTTCCCAACGTAGAGATAGAATCTTCTGCTCTAGTAGTTTCCAACGTAGAGATTGAATCCACTGCGTGTGTAGTTTCCAATGTATAGATAGAATCTACTGCTCTAGTAGTTCCCAGCGTAGAGATTGAATCCACTGCGGGTGTAGTTCCCAATGTAAAGATAGAATCTACTGCGTGTGTAGTTCCCAACGTAGATATAGAATCCACTGCGGGTGTAGTTCCCAACGTAGAAATAGAATCTACTGCGTGAGTAGTTCCCAATGTAGAGATAGAATCTACTGCTCTAGTAGTTCCCAGCGTAGAGATTGAATCCACTGCGGGTGTAGTTCCCAATGTAAAGATAGAATCTACTGCTCTAGTAGTTCCCAACGTAGAGATAGAATCTACTGCATGAGTGGTTCCCAATGTAGCAGTAGAATCCACTTCGTGTGTAGTTCCCAACGTAGAGATAGAATCCACTTCGTGTGTAGTTCCCAACGTAGAGATAGAATCTACTGCATGAGTGGTTCCCAATGTAGCGGTAGAATCCACTTCGTGTGTAGTTCCCAACGTAGACATAGAATCTACTGCATGAGTAGTTCCCAATGTAGCGGTAGAATCCACTTCGTGTGTAGTTCCCAACGTAGAGATAGAATCTACTGCATGAGTAGTTCCCAATGTAGCAGTAGAATCCACTTCGTGTGTAGTTCCTAACGTAGCGGTAGAATCCACTTCGTGTGTAGTTCCCAACGTAGAGATAGAATCTACTGCATGAGTAGTTCCCAAATTAGCAGTAGAATCCACTTTTTGTGTAGTTCCCAACGTAGAGATTGAATCCACTGCGTGTGTAGTTCCCAATGTAGAAATAGAATCTACTGCCCTAGTTGTTCCCAACATAGAGATAGAATCCACTGCGTGTGTAGTTCCCAACGTAGTGGAATGATCCACTAAGATAGGACTTAAGGAAACCATGCCTTGCAGAAGTGTCGAGCCCAAAACGAGGTAAAACTGGATTGCCTAGAAAGAAAAAATATTTTAGGTTATAATATTGTATACTCGTATTTAAAGTTTTTCTTCTATATTCGCGACGTTGAATTGAAATGGTTTTTTTTTTTCAGTTTTGATCTACCCTGAGTAAGAAGCCATTAAAGGCTCCGAAACGTAGGAACGCCATTGCAACAATGCAGAAAATAAAAATATTATGTAAAGCGAAAATAAATTAATTGAACATCGCGAAAACAGAAGAAAAATCTATATTTAACACATTTTATATAGGTATTTTAAAGTATTTCCTACACTTAGGTGACAAATTTAAAAGAAATACTTGCCAAAAATTGCACCCAACAGGGCTTGAACCAGCATCTTTCGCCGAATTGGACATGTCCCATCGCCTTATCCAATTCGGCCATAGGTGCTCGTCTCGTCGAGTCATCGTCGTCGTCGAAATCCCGTTCCCGCGGTATTATTGGGATAAAAAATATGTGTTATTCCAGGTTTCCAGCTATCTACATTCCAAGTTTTATCGCAATCCGTTCAGTAGTTTTTGCGTGATTGAGTAACAAACTTACTGACATACACACTTGCAAACTTTCACGTTTATAGTATTAGTTAGCCATAGTAAGATTAGAAGTGATAGAGAAATTTAACTCACCATTTGAATGTGTTGCTGGTAAACTATCGAATAAATGAAACATCACGCGTTATGCCCTAAGTTTATAATGTTTTTTTTTTTCTAATCTAGTGAGTAGTTTTACAGTCCTGTAATCTTTAATAGATATAACAGAGAAAGTTTTTTTAAAATTAAAATCCCCGAAGTTAATTTATCATATTTAATACCTATGATAATAATAATGATTGTATGTTCATAACAGTCTTTTGTCGCGTGACTATAAGGTACGTGCTTTCAATGGCTAGGTTATGCCTCTGCATAACTTGGGGCGGGGCTGCAACCTGGCAACGGCTGCAACCGTTGCCCCATTGAAAGCCGTTTAAAGCCATTGAAGCAACGCAGACTTACCGTGCCGTCTGGTATGACCTACCTTATGAGCAGAGGCTCATCTATTTTTTCGGTATACCCAGGTGGACTCAGACTTAACTATAGACTCCCTAGATCGGAACGTCAGTCAGTCGTTCAAAGCTCCATACTTACACTTCAGCTTCATACTTGTACTTGGCCCACGACATTAAAACTATGTGGCACGCCGATAGTGTCATCAATTAGGTTTACCTAATTGATGACACTATCGGCGTTACTAGTAAATAGCAAAAAGACTCAACCAACAACAAGGCTCTCACTTGACAGTTGGGTCAAATAAAGATAAAAAGGAAAATAAGAGTTTAAAATATGGATCTAAGAAAAAAACTAAGTAAGATTGGAGTGAAGGAAGTGTTCTCATAGACTTGAAATAGACCAAGTTTGTGGCAGAAAATTCCATAGAAACACAGAACGACAGGAAAAGGATTTGTTGCAGAGAGTAGAATTGTGACCAGTAGAACGTAGGAGAACAGTATCAGCTGAGCGTAATTGGCGTGCATGTGTCTCACTAAGGAACCTAAAGGAATATCTAAGGTACAGAGGAGAAGAAGGCATGAAAAGAACTTAAAATATGTAGTATATTCGTTGTTTGTCACCGTCACATAAGCTTAGCAGCTTACCATAGGGCTAGATGGCGATGTGTGTTGGTCACAATATTTATATTTAAATTTGCAATTTTTTTTATTCGTTAAAATAATTAGAATTTAAAATCGAAAAAATATTCCTTATAATGGTACCTAACCAAAAAAACTGCTTGTTTTGTCTCCTGAGAGACCGTCTCCACGAGCGATATTAACGTGGAGCCACTTATTTCAATACAATCTGTATGAACGCGGCTTTGTGTTGTATAGAAATCGCAGCGATTCTAATGTTTGTGGAGACGATGCCTTAGATATCAATGATTCTTGAGTAATATCCTGAGAATATCAATGATACCTACCTGAGTAATGTAATGTGATACCTATAAAAAACTGCAGAACTAAATCTGCTAAGGAAACTAGCCGCGTTGCTGCTGGATGGCAATCGGCAGTCTATGCATCAGAACAGCACTGAAGCGACTATCCAAGCCCCTATCGTGTAGACGGCGACCGATTTGTTGGCCAACAACCACACCCTCACTTGCCCAACCACCCACCGTCTCAACCGCCTGGGGAACAAGAATGTAACCCTGGGAGTGCATACTTAAGATGCTTTCCACCATCAGCCGCTTCCGCGTCCCCGCCCCAGCTACTCAAAACCAAGAAAAAGTTATCCTACTAATCCTATCCTACTTCTTACTAATATTATGACGACCTCTGTGGCGCGTCGGGCGAACGCTTGGCTGCAATACAGAAGGTTGCGGGTTCGATTCCCGCTGGGTGCAAATATTTAAGCTTAAAAATAAATATTTGTATCTGGTCTGGGCGTATTTCTATGTATAATATGTATGTATTTACAAAAGAAAAATAAATATAAGTAGTATATCCGTTGTCTAGCCACCGTAACACAAGCTTAGCAGCTTACCACGGGGCTAGATGGCGTTGTGTGTTCGTCACAGTATTTATTATATTATTATTATATTATAAACGCGAAAGTTTGTATGTATATATATGTGAATTTGTTACTCTTTCACGCAAAAACTACAATACGATGACACTTGAAAGATAGCGGTAGTTGGATACCGGGAATATATCCCGATATTCGCGCAGGAACGGGACTTACGTGCAAAAAACCCAACGCACACTGATCAAATATCAAGAATCAGCAGGATGGAATTCAATTTTCAAAGGATGAAGGTAGTAAGAAAAAACGTGTCGAAATGCTGAGAAATACTACTTACCACAATCTTACTAATCTTACTTCTTACTTTGGGATCGGGACCTACGCGGATGAAACCACCAGGCGCAGCTAGTTACCTAATAAAGTTGACTATAACGCAGAGTGAACGCATTACAAAGTATTTTCTTTGCAGCAAAATAAAATAGAACTTAACATTAAAACATTTTTATTAAGATTAAAAGACTATATCACAACCCTGTTTAATATATTTTTTTTAATTTAAAAAGACTATCCGCAAGTTAATGAACCTCTGTACTTAAAGAAATTATTTTCAAAAATTGAATCTCTGTACAAAACTATAGTAGTCAGTAGTAGAGACCTACATTAAACTGCATATCGTTGACTTAAAAAGTAGCTAATAAATTTATATTAAGCGTTACTAATAGAGTGATTATGCTCAAAGTTGCAATATTTGGAGAACCATTGTCATCAGGATCTTCCGTAGTCGTAGGCCCCTCGGTCGTCGTAGGCCCCTCGGTAGTCGTGGGCCCCTCGGTAGTCGTAGGCCCCTCGGTAGTCGTAGGCCCCTCGGTAGTCGTAGGCCCCTCGGTCGTCGTAGGCCCCTCGGTCGTCGTAGGCCCCTCGGTAGTCGTGGGCCCCTCGGTAGTCGTAGGCCCCTCGGTAGTCGTAGGCCCCTCGGTAGTCGTAGGACCCTCGGTAGTCGTAGGCCCTTCGGTCGTCGTAGGCCCCTCGGTAGTCGTAGGCCCCTCGGTAGTCGTAGGCCTCTCGGTAGTCGTAGGCCCCTCGGTAGTCGTAGGCCCCTCGGTAGTCATAGGCCCCTCGGTCGTCATAGGCCCCTCGGTAGTCGTAGGCCCCTCGGTAGTCGTAGGCCCCTCGGTAGTCGTAGGCCCCTCGGTAGTCGTAGGCCCCTCGGTCGTCGTAGGCCCCTCGGTAGTCGTAGGCCCCTCGGTAGTCGTAGGCCCCTCGGTAGTCGTAGGCCCCTCGGTAGTCGTAGGCCCCTCGGTAGTCGGAGGCGTCTCCGTAAACGAATCCTCCTCTTGATTTAAAACAATTTCACGGACATGCTTGAGGTCTTCGTTGTGTTTGACCAATTCCTGATCTAGTAATATTTCTAAGATTGGACTTGAGGAGACCATGCCTTGCAGGAGGGCCATGCTCAAGACGAGGTACAACTGGATTGCCTAGTAAACAGAAATGTTTTTATAGTGTAATCTATATCTATAGTTATAGATATAGATTACACTATAAAAGTTGCGCCCCGCGGTTTCACCCGCGTAAGTCCCGTTCCCGTTTTAGTTCCCGCGGGATTAAAAGTATTCTATGTCCTTCTCCTGGTTCTAAGCTACCTCCCCACCAATTTTCAGAAAAATCGATTTAGCCGTTCTTGAGTTATAAATGGTGTAACTAACACGACTTTCTTTTATATACAATGTGTATATAAAAGAAAGTATAGAAAGAAAGCAACAGGCAAGCCCTTTTAATCCGAAAGGGGATTGTTCTAGACGTCTAGGCGAACAACTTTTGTTCTACGACTTATGGAAATTCGAAATACTTTTCGAAAAATTTAGGTGTAAAGTTTACTTGAAGATCAGCTGTTTCTTAGAGTTTGAGGTCATTGACCTTATGTTGTCCTTTCATTTAGTTTGGTCTACTATAATCAAACCTTCAATTACCTTTATTTTTAAAAGCAGCTGTTTTTTCAGTAAAACATAACCTCAAAATTTTCAAAAAAAACGTTCGAATTTTCAAAAGTCGTAGAACAAAAGTTGTTCGCCTAGACGTCTAGAACAACCGCCTTTCGGCTTAAAAGGGCTTGCCCGTTTCATCTTGTATATAGAAGATATAGATTATTTGAATTACATAGTATAAAATAAAGTCGCTACTTTGTCTGTTTGTATGGTTGGGTTAAATCTTTAAAATTACGCAACGGACTTTAATGCAGTTTTTTTGTAGATAGAATAATTCAATGTAGTAATGTTTATATATATTTCACATCCTGATATTTCCGCGGGAACGGGATTTACGCGGGAGAAACCGTGGGGAGTAGATAGTAATATTAGAAAGATGAAAGATTTGTTTATTTGACTGACTGTTTGTAACAAGCTCCGAAACTACTGAACCGATTTCAGAACACATTAGAAAGCTATAATATTAATCAACAAAATAGGCTTATTAATCCCGATATTCCCACGGGATCGGGAAATACGTGGGTAAAACCACGGAACACAGCTAGTGATGTATACTCGTAATATATCAGTTTGCACCAGAAACATTGTGATATTCTACATTGTTAAAATGTTGTTGATTAAAAACGGTTTTAATTTTTATTGTATGAAATAAAATAACTAATTAATAATAAAACACTTTATTTACCGGGTTTATTTGCGTTTAATTTGTCTATTTTAACATTCTAAAAAAGTTACTGTAAACTACCGCCTCATAATTATTTGTAACAAAACGTTCCAGTGTACGCAGACTATGGAGTTATTGTTATAGTTTTGAATTTAAATTATAATTATTATTATCCCTAGCTAGCTCTAAAAACTACCATGGCTTCAGAACGCTCCCTCACATGAGAAGCAGCCACGCGGTAAACCCGGTAAATAAAGTGTTTTATTATGCAAAATCGCGAAAACCACAGAAGAAATTAACCAAGTAATATTACATTATTTTATTATTTTAATATTTAAATGGGAGGGGCTGGTCACGCGTGTCGAATGCATCCTAATTGATGGGCGAAAAGGCTAACCGATTGGGTACCTTAAGACGGCAAACCTCGTCGTAGAGGGAGACCCAAAAAACGGTGGCGTGATGATCTGGATACATTCGACGCGAAATGGCCAGTAACTGCTGGGGACCGCAAACGTGGAAGGAATTAGGGGAGGCCTTTACCCAATAGTGGGACACCATTGAATAAATATATTTATATAATAACCATTTTAATTTAAATCACCTCACCATTTTTGAGTGACGTGTTGCTGGTCAACTGTCGATATAATAACTGAAATGCATTACGAATTGTTGTATCAAATAGGGTTTTTTTTTGTTTTTGTCAGTCAGTAACAGATATCCAAAATATTGATTAATTGGCGTGGTTAAGGTGAAGCATTGATAAAACTAAAACTCATACGAGTTTATTGTAGCTACCTAGTTCAAGTTACGACGACAACGTATCGTTAGATGCAAAAAAGTATTTATCGTTTAATATTAAGTATATTGCTAACTAGCTGCGCCCCGCGGTTTCACCCGCGCATGTCGTGATTCGGCGTTGTTCTTACACCTACCTACCTCAATGCAAAGGTGAAGTAAGGCAAAATTTGTATGTCAATAACTGATGAAAACGATGGATGACGATCGATGACGATGGATGCCGATGATTCAAAAACAACGAACTTACGCAATTTTTGTCTTTTTATCCGGTTATCGGACTTGATGTCCGAATTAAAGTAGTCTATATGTTAATTGAAGTCTTAAGCTATCTGCATATCAAATTTCATTGAAATCGGTCCAACCGTTTCCGAGATTAGCGCGCACAAACGCACAGACAAACTGACAAACAGACAAAAAGTTAAACATGGAAATGTGGTCTGTGGTCTTTTTTCAAAATATCTTTCAAAAACAGACACCGCTGAGTTACGATTTTATTATAAGTATAGATAAGATAAGATAAGATTAGATAAAAATGTATTACCCATATTATGAAGTGCAGATTATACATCTCATTTATTCAATTAAACATAAAATTACAAAAACAAATTAAATTACAACCACAACAATAACTTAAAATTAAAAACTAAAACTAAACACACCTACAAACCCTACCTTTTAAAAATAAAATAAAAATCAACAATAATTACAAAAAAAAAAAAAAAATTAAATCAAATCTAATTACAAAAAAAAAAAAAAAAAAAATTCAAAGTGCAGATTACTCTTAATCAATACAGAAAAAAGAACAATGTTTAAATGTCATTTCGTTGTAAAATAATCTATGTTTTTAAAGAGTTGTTTTAATATATTTCTTGCGATTACAACACAAAAAATTATGAATAAAAAAGTTTTGATGTTTGTTTGTGTTTCAATCACGCAAAAACTACTAAACCGATTGTGATGAAACTTGGTATGCAGATAGCTAAAGATCTGAATTATATATAGGCTTTTTATTTTGATATTCCCACGGGATCGGGACTCACGAGGGTAAAACCGCGGGGCGCAGCTAGTAGTTAACTAATCCTGTACACAAAACTATCAAAATAAGGCAAAAGAAACTATAGATATCAAAATATGGTTGTCGTATGTCTTCTAATTACTGAGATATATTGACATCCATCTAAAATCCACAAATTCTTCAATTCGTGATCTTAAAACTATTAATCGATTTTTTATAAAATTCTTTGATAAGGATATGATAAGTATTGAACACGTTTGTAAATTTGTTTACGTTTAGTTCTTTTCCCAAATTCCAAAAGTTTAATTTATCTTTAGGTACCTAAACAGTAACCTAACTAACTGTTAGTCGAAGAAACTCTACTAATCTTATCCAGTTGACATTTTGCGAAAACTAGACAACCACACATTGACACACAACAGACAGACATTAGACATTTTGCGTGTTTGACCTTTTGCTTGTGTTCCGTTCGAAAATTTGACAAGCCGATAGCCGGAATTCACACATTTTGAATAACTACTTTTGCAAATTAAAAAAAACTCTTTCTTAGAAAAGAATTCTTTGATTGATTATTGATGATTGACTAAAAAATACTTGTAGTACCTTAGTTGACATAAACCTTTTTTTGAATTATACTTATTGCTTTGTTCATAGTTATTCATGTAATTTTAAATTCATAAGTAATTAATTTTATTGACATTGATTTAATCTTATTGACATTGCAACAAATTTATATTGACATTAATTTGTTTCTAACCAATTTGAATTTAGTTTATTGTTGCTATGCTTTTGCACTCAACCTTTTCAACATTTACCAAAAATGTTGACAAGGTTGAGTTTAGATGGTTTAGCATAAGCAAAAACAACTTCTACAATTTGTATCTAAATTCAACATGTTTAAAGAATTTGATTCATTCACTACAAAAATAAATTTAGGTTTTGTTGGTTAGAAGTAAATACAAGTTTAAAAAAAAGACAAGACCAATTTTTATAATGTTTTATTTGTTTTATTATCCATGTACAGTAGGTTTAAGTCCAAAAGTAATGTATTAGGAAAATATTAAACATACGATAAGTTATTTTTGAATTTTTATCAGTTTTCGCAAGCTGATAAAGAGAACGCGATTAAAACAGGTACATTTTATAGTAAACCAAAGGGATTCCAATTTCTAACACTTATGTTTGAAAAAAATAAACGTTTTAAACTCACACGATTTGAACTCATAATTATTTTTCCCAGGTCTTATTCGCGTATTATTATTTTTAAATTATCTTACCTCGACGTTTCCATCATGAATTATCTTTAATATCATAATTAATATTAAAGATCATTGCATCATCGCGACCAAGATCGGGGAAAAATAATTATGACTTATGTTTGAAATCTTTGTATTTGGATTTCTTAGGTAGGTACCTACTTATTACTTGAATAAAAAAAAGTAATTAAAATACAGTATATATCCATCGTCTAGTGCCTATAGTACAAGCCAAGTGCTTAGTTTGGGGCTAGATTGCGATGTGTGTAATGTTGTGCAATATTTATTTATTTATACCTACCAAAGTAATCCAAATACAAAGATTTATCAACCCGACTTTCTATAAAAGGAGGTGGTTTTCTATTTGGCTGCATTTTTTTGTTGTGTATATTACCGAATTTTTTCACCGTCAGAGGTCTGATTGAGTTGATTCTTTTTTTAAGATAATAACTGCGCTAAGCGGTTTCACCCGCATAAGTCCCGTTCCCGCGGGAATATCGAGATAAAAAGTAGCCTATGTGTTATTCCCGGTATCCAGCTACCAGGTTCCAAGTTTCATCGCAATTCCCGGTATCCAGTTAATTACATTCCAACTTTCATCGCAATCGGTTTAGTCGTTTTTGCGTGAAAGAGTAACAATCTCACATACATACCTACATACAAACAAACTTTCGCTTTTATAATATTGGTAGGATTATTTTACCCCCTTTCTTATAAACGCTAATTAATGCGCTGCATAACTATGCATCGTGTCACATGAAGTTTCAAAGTTAACAGACAAAGACAATCGTCACACAACTTAGTCATGTGTAAATAATATTTATTCTTTAGTACTTTTGTCACTGGGACATTGTTAGTGGCGCAAGTTATATTTTTTCTCGATGGCGATACGAAGTATGCCGGGTCAACTTATTACATAATAATATAATATCGACCGACGCGACCTAACAAACTCGCAACTAAATAAATTAGTTCAAACGTCCTTTTGTTATTTCAAAATTCCAACTTCCGATTGAATTGTTATATTTACTGTGAATTGTTAAATTCAGTTGTTGGTTATTGAAATGAAATGTGAGCAATTTTAGCGAATGGCTTCTAAAGCAATGTCGAGACGCGAGTCGAATGTTCGAGTTCAGTGTTAAACGCCGGCTGCATAAAATGTCGCTTGTTTGATTAACAGCAACCGTAAAATTAAATAATGTGAAACATTTTAAAGTACGGGTAGAAATTATGTGGTTGTAGTTAAAGGAAATTTTAATATTTAACAGAACTTTAACTTTTTAATTTGCTACATTACTATTTACTACTTTGAAGAATACTATTTAGTTTTTAAATGCAGGTCCCGTCCCATTCAGGTGTCGGGTATAGTCTTTACTAGCTGTTACCCGCGACTTCGTCTGCGTAGAAATAGTGCATAGCCGACTTTTTCGTTCATTACTCGGGTTCTACTAATTGTAAGGTACCACGAAGTTCCTCGAAAATAGAACTATCCAATATTTCGACCAGACTTCATTTCGGACTAGTAGTTTTAAATTGTATTTGTCCTCTCTTCCTTTATTATAAGTATTGATATAGATGAAGTTCCGAAAAGAAACGCCTAATTCAAATTTTAACATTTCTGTGTTTCCATTAATTTAAGTACAAAAAAAGAAAAATGTGGTTTAACCGTCACATTTAATTTTATTATCTATCCAGTTTATTATTTCAATCTAAAGATAAATATATCTGTCGAATTTGCCTTTCTATTAAAAGAAAAACTATCGCAATCTATCAAGCCATCTTGAAGTAATCGGTGAATAAACAAATAAATAATAAATATTGCACGACATTACACACTGCGCAATATAGCCCCAAACTAAGCACTAGGCTTGTACTATGGGTATCGTCAGAGCAATCCACGATGACTCGTTCGGGGAACCTTTTCAAAGTAAGTAAAAGATGACAAATGCTTAAAAAGCAAAGCAAATGCGTGACCATTTGTCATTTTTAATATAGTTTGAAAAAGTTCCATCAACGAGTCATCGTGGATTGCTGCTACTATACTAGACAACGGATATAGTACTACATATTATTAAATTACTTTTATTTTGTAAATATATCCTACTTCCTATCCTATCCTACTTCCTACTAATATTATAAATCCGAAAATCTGTTTGTTTGTTTGTTTGTTTGTTCCCTCTTCACGGTCAAACGGCTCGACCGATTTGGATGAAAATTTGCATAGGGATAGTTTAAATGATGGAGAGTAACATAGAATACTTTTGATCCCGAAAATCCCGCGGGATCGGGACTTACGCGGGTGATAACTATTTATTAGATGAAAATTGAATAAGGATAGTTTAAATGATGGAGAGTAACATAGGATACTTATGATCCCGTATCCCGCGGGATTTGATCCCGAAAATCCTCCGGGATCGGGACTTTCGCGGGTGATAACTATTTATTAAATGAAAATTTGCATAGGGATAGTTTAAATGATGGAGAGTAATATAGGATACTTTTGCTCCCGAAAATCCCGCGAGATCGGGACTTACGCGGGTGATAACTATTTATTGGATGAAAATTTGCATAGGGATAGTTTAACTGATGGAGAGTAACATAGGATACTTTTGATCCCGAAAATCCCGGAGGATCGGGACTTACGCGGGTGATAACTATTCAATGAATGAAAATCGACACAGAGGTAGGGTAAGTGATGTAGAGTGGCGTCATCATCATCGTCATCCATCGGCATCGTCGTCCTTCGTCATCGTTATCGTCACTTACTGATGAAAAACAAACTTTACCTTACTTCACCTACCTACCGCAGTGCAAAACTCCACACTTAAACGGACGACCAGGGAAGTACTGATGATGCCAGGCGCGGCAGCGCCTGGCTTCAACAGTACTTCAATGGGCGACCGTTTAAGTGTGGATTATTGCATTGCGGTAGGTAGGTGTTCGAACAACGCGGGTTCGCAACTTGCGCGGGTGAAACCGCGGGGCGCAGCTAGTAAATATTATAAAAAGAAAATCCACACAGCCCAAATACAAATATTTACTTTTAAGCATTGCTTTGCACCCGGCGGGAATCGAACCCTCAGCCTTCTGCATAGCAGTCGGGCGCTCGCTTGACGCGCCACAGAGGCCGTCCAAACAATAATATATCTTACTTTTTACTAATATTATAAACACGAAAACTTGTATGTAGGTAACTGTGTATGTATGTATGAATGTATGAGTTTGTTACTCTTTTACGCAAAAACTACTGAATCGATTATAATGTAACTTGGAATATAGGTAGCTGGACACCTGGAATAATACATAGGCTACATTCCCGCGGGAACGTGACTAACGCGGGTAAAACCACGGTGCGCAGCTAGTATTACTTATACGCGACAAATTAAATCAAAAATATTTATTTTGATAGGATGCTTGTACACAATAAATCTACATGATCACTTGGATACGTCTGAAATCTATAGATTGTAGTGTTGACGAATTGAGAACCTCCTCGTTTTTTAAAGGCGGTTGAAACAAACTCAGATTTAAAATAATGACAAACTCAGATTTAAAACAAAAACAAAATTTAAAACCTTGAAGGTTTAATGTTATTTTTTGAAAGGTTGGTGGTGTTAGATTTTTAGGTAGATAAATATTTATCTAAAGATTGGAAAAATTATCCCTGCTTTATTGCCCCGTTAAATACATGCACTTGTAAGTAGCTAAGCTAAACTGTATCGATCGATGTACTGTAGTATCGATCGGTCATTGAGTTCCGAATACACCATCATTCGACATCCAGTAGGCCGATAAAAGATCTCAAGTCTAAAGAAATGACAATTTGCAATATCACTTCTGTGTAAATGTAACAAGTACCTACGTATGGTCGTAGACAGACGTGACATAGGAATTTTCATTTCAGAAAGCACTTCAATGTGTCTGTTTTAAATCCAGTCACATTTCTGAGTACTCTTCGTATTCAATTTTACAGGAAACAATGTAACGATGTGTGGAAGTTACATTTGTAAGTCGGAATTCAATTAAGTTCTATTTGGTTTACAAATTAAACATGAAGTAACCAATAAATTCATTGAATATTACACAGCGTCATCCAACCTTGTGGCCAGCTACTATACTACGTAACGGTGACTAGACAAAGGATGGTACCTAAGATATATTTTTCTTTTGGAAATACATACATAAAGTGACATCTTTATACCAAAAACATATATTACTTGTTCCAGACGATGATCGAACCTGCAGAGATCGAATCTGATCGAATCTGCACCTTAGAGTTTGGCAATAAAGTTGATGTTTATTAATATTAGAAATGTTGCTCTTATCTTCTATTATCTACATCATAGTATATAGAAGATTTATTGCATATTCTAATCTATTTGGCGGCCTGTGTAGCGCGTCGGGCGAACGCCCGACTGCAATGCAGAAAGCCGCGGGTTCGATACCCATCGAATGCAAATATTTATATATAAAAAATAAAAATATTTGTATTTGATCTGGGTGTGTATAATATTTATGTATTTACAAAAAAAAAAGTATAATAATGTAGTATATCCGTGGTCTAGTACCCATAGTACAATCCTAGTGCTTAGTTTGGGGCTAGATTGCGCTGTGTGTAATGTCGTGCAATATTTATTCATTTATGAATTTATATGAATTTAGATATTTTTCAATCACTGTATCAATTACCAGTGGTATACTTACTTAAGTTATAGTGGAAACATCAGTTACATCACGACGTTCTCACTACCGATCCTTATTAATTTATCAATGTTACACATTCGTAGAAAGGTATAAAACACGATGCCTCATGACTCCAATATCAAGACTTCATAAATCGTATTTGTAATTACAATATTGAGAAATAGCTAAGTTTCCTAAGTTTTCCCATCACAAATTATCGATATCGTCTCATGAAATATGCCTTCGGTTTCTATTCTAGAGATCCAGTTCACACGATGTTGACCTCTGGTATGTTTTGCAATGTTTAGTGGGCGGTGGGACGCGTGATCGCCACTGTGCGAGAGTTGTTCCATCAAACTATTGGTGGGTTTGTTTGTACTTATCTCTTTGTCTATTAACTTGCTTAATGCATTCATTGGGTTTTATTGTTTGAATGAGTACTGTAGACGTTGATGTAGATAGTATAGCTGGTTTAGAACGGATGTTGGCTTAATGTGAATACATAAGCTATGATTTTTATTTTCATTGTTTTATTAGATCACGGTTCGAACCTTTTTTTGCATAGCCATGCTTAAAAATGTGCATATTCAAAGATGAATCTTGAAATGGATAATCTCAAAATAAGTTGATAATTTAAAAGCCCACAAGATATCTTGCGATCTTTTACACATCTAAATTCGCTGGCGTTATCCGTGTCACAATTTGACATTTTAGTACGGGGTTAAAGTATTTTCCTAGTCTAAATTATTTTATAATTCAGTAGTGGATATGGACTTTAGTTAGCAATCGTGTTTTAACTGATTTTTTATCTTTTACTACGAATATAATCTATTTAGAGTACGGTACCGTTTTTATCTATAAAAATCGATAAAAAATCCGTAGATGAATTATTAAAGTAAGCCTTATTGATATCAGAGCGGAAGCCACCAAAACTTGGTGTCAATTTTCATAAAATTTATATACGGTTGATAAGGTTAAATTACTGTGTAACGCGAGAAACCTCAATAATTAATATTTTAATGATCCCATAACAGTCGCCATTAGTTGATCGTAAACATTTATCGGGTTTTCTGTTCGTATAAATCGTTTAAGAATTGCAAAATGTATTACGAAATAAACACGAGACGTTTGTTTATGGAATGGCAATTGTTGTACCAATATGTAGTATCTGTTCACTGGGTTTTATAACCTAATCTATACTTCTATACTAATATTATAAAGCTGAAGAGTTTGTTTGATTGTTTGTTTGTTTGTTTGAACGCGCTAATCTCAGGAACTGCTGGTCCGATTTAAAAAAATCTTTTTGTGTTTGATAGTCCATTTATCGAGGAAGGTTATAGGCTACTTTTGATCCCGATATTCTTATGGGGTCGGGACTTACGAGGGTAAATCCCGCGGGACGCATCTATAAAACCGAAAGTCGTGTTAGTTACACTATTTATATCTCAAGAACGGCGGAACCGATAGGAATGAAATTTGGTACAGGGTTAGTATAGGGGTTTAAATAAAAAATAGGGTACTTTAAAATATGATCGTACGGGTTAAGCAACGCTTGGCGTGACACATGCTTGATGGGTCAACAAGAACGATCGCACCAATTAGAATGAAATTTGGTACAGGGTTAGTTTAGGTTAATAGATACGATATAGGGTACTTTAAATGATCGTACGGGTTAAGCAACACTTGGCGTGACACAATACGTGATGGGTCAACAAGAACGATCGCACCAATTAGAATGAAATTTGGTACAGGCTTAGTTTATGGGTATAAATACGATATAAGGTACTTTAAATGATCGTACGGGTTAAGCAACGCTTGGCGTGACACATACGTGATGGGTCAACAGGAACGATCGCACCAATTAGAATGAAATTTGGTACAGGGTTAGTTTATGGGTATAAATACGATATAGGGTACTTTTAATGATCGTACTGGTTAAGCAACGCTTGGCGTGACACATACGTGATGGGTAAAAATGACGGTTAAACCGATTTGAACGAAATTTGGTTAAGGGATAGTTTAGTGGTTGAAATAAGATATAGGGTACCTACTTTGAATAATCATACGGGTTGAGCAACGCTTGGTATGACATACCTACGTGATGCGTCACATACGTTACGGGATAGGAATTTATGCGGGTGAAACCGCGGGGCACAGCTAGTGTAGAATAAAGTCAAACCAAGCATAGAAATATTTTACAAGAAGAAATGCATCATCAAAAATACTGCAGTGATTGGGTTCGAACCTGTGCATTTTGCTTGCGGGGCGGGTGGGCTAACCATTACTCCCCACGGGAACATGGAACACGGGGGCACAAAATATTTAAAGAAGACCTTTTTATATTTCGTA
The DNA here is from genome assembly GCA_949358125.1 of Idaea dimidiata. Classification (NCBI taxonomy): domain Eukaryota; kingdom Metazoa; phylum Arthropoda; class Insecta; order Lepidoptera; family Geometridae; genus Idaea; species Idaea dimidiata. Next base: position 20,036,825 of record OX442333.1, on the reverse strand, counting down.
ATTTATTGCTCAAGGCATATCTAATTGAAATATTTTAATATAAAAATTCACTCGCGGCGAGGTTTGAACCCAGAAACGTGAGTTCAAACCTTGCCTTGAAAGAATTTTTGAAGATGAAATCATTATTTCGATCCTTTTTGTCCTATTTGAGATTCCTACTTTAAAAATGAAGACTCTCTAATAATATTTGTACGAGTTTTTTTAGAAGCTTGAAGAAGTAGAAAATACCTACCCTAAGAAGAGAAATTATTTAAATACGGTATGGCAAGTACATGTGGTGTTATAGTATTTAGTACAAGTACCTACTTGTACAAAAACTAGAAAACAAGTTACGATGTGGAGCTCCATATAAGCAATTATTGCATTATTATACCAAGATTCGCGAGGCCTGAAGGCGCGACATACACTCTACCCATAATGATGGCTGATAATCACCCACATCCTTCCCGGCGTCTTTGAGAATAATTTTTAACATTCTCTCAGTCTATTCTTGGTGAAAAATGTTGAATGATTCAATCCACCTTCGCAAGGTGGAGTTTATCTTCGCTGAGCTTTTAGTACTCGGCAGGTAAAGTTATGTTGATTTTTACTGCTTTTTTAACCTATTCTCATTACAGGAAGTAGAGACGGAAACTACTAGAGTAATAAAAAAGTAATTTACCGAGCAAACGAAGCATATTATGCATAATATTCTCCAAGTCTGACGAAATTGGCATACGTCTGTCCGTTAGTATGTGTGTAAGTTAGTTTTTCTCATAAGTCCAGCGAGCTCCATTCCTCTCGAGACCAACATCATTGTATCACGATCGAAACGTCGATGTAAGAAAAATTTAAATGTTAAAATCACGTGATTAAGTTCCGGGAATCACCTGGGAAGATGTGTAAATATGAGTTCCAACCGATTTGTCCCGATCCCACAGGAATATCGTGATAAAATGTAGCCTATGTGTTATATCCGGTATCCTTCTACTTATATTCCAAATTTCATCCCAATCGGTCCAGAAGTTTTTGCGTGATTGAGTAACAAACACACATACCTACACAGATACTCACAAACTTTCAGCTTTATAATATTAGTAGGATTGTACAAATTGAACAAAAACCATTACACAATCAAATCAAATTAGGTACACGTGTCGTGCAGTGTTCCGCGCTGGTGTAGTTATGTATACCTACCAAATAGGTAGTCGAAGATCATTAAATGTCAAATAACACAATAAACGTAAAATCTTTCCTAGCGTTAAATTATTATTTCTATCTCAAAATTAAATTTTCTCAGTTGATATTTCTATTCATTAATATTCAACACTACAAACATTAAATCCAGCAACAAATCGATTTGTCACATAAATCAATTTGAATTATTTTCTCTTACATTTGCTATTCTGCTTCTAATATAAAGGCGGCGAAAATGTTCTTATTGTATCGGATGATAATTCTCAAAGCTCTACCAACTTATAATCGGTCTTAAGCAGTCGTGATAACGGCAATTGCAAATACGGAGAAACAGAAACGGATGAGACACTTTTTGACTCGTCCACTATTAAGTTAGAAGATGACCATTTCACCTAACTGGAGTCTGGACTGGTGGTCAAACGTTTATCCATCCGTTTATGTTTTCTTTTTGGAAAAATATGAAATGGATTATATTTATTTCTTAAATTGTTTTCTTATAACTTAAGGCATCTGTTCGCCGAAAGTAAATTTTTAAAGATGTTTTCAACCTTACAATATTTCTGGTGAGTTATATTTTTTAATTTATAGTGTCACTTATTACACTTTTAGTTTTTATAAAGTGGTAACGTTGGTAACACATAATTATCTATTATGGGCTAATCTCCGAAACCACAGAACCGATTTTAATGAAATTAAATGTGAAAATTCACTGCATTTTTAACAGCAACATGTGTCACGTTTCATCCCGATACTTTATGGGATCGAGACTTTCGCAGGTAACCGCAAGGATATGCTAATAAAAATGGCAAAATATTAAATCTTATCTCACTATTTTATCTTACTAATATTATAAACGAGAAAGTTTGTATGTATGTGGCTTTGTTACTCTTTCACGCAAAAACGACTGAACCGATTGCGATGAAACTTGAAATATAGGTAGCTGGATACCGGAAATAATACACAGGTTTATTTTACACCGATATTCCCGCGAGAACGGGACTTACGTGTGTTATTCCAGGTATTCAACTACTTATATTCCGAGTCTCATCGCAATCGGTTCAGTAGTTTTTGCGTGATTGAGTAACAAACATCCAAACACACACACTTTTACATTTATAATATTAGTAGGAAACATATATTTATTTCTTCAAACACTTACAAGGCAGAGTCACGATCACCTAATTGACAAACGGGGTCTAGTCAAAGCGTCAAAGGATCTAAGGGGTGTCACATCGCCCGCCGCCTGAGTGTACGCCTAAAACGTCCTTCCGCGTAAACTGGTTATTGAAACCGACCTATTAAGGGTTGCCTCGGCCACAGATAATATCTGGGTCTGCATTGAAACTTGTTAGCCATTCGGGATGACTTTTAAAACGCTCTCGTTTGTTACTTTGTATTCATGCTTGCCGCGTGACATCAAACAAAATTTTATACCTAATAGCGTTGTGAATTTCTAAAGAAAATTCTTAATTTCGAAGGCCAATTCACAAACAACCATAAGGGTAGACTCCATTTTTGTCACGTTTTCGCTGACGAGAGAAAACTGCCACTCATATCTGAATGCGTCTATTAGAGTCGCTGCAGATTTAAAATCTACAAGTCGTAGGTTCGTATCGAATTCATATCGTATCGGAAGCAATAAATTCTTTATTATACACACCAAATACAAATACGTACAAAGAAAACAAACACAACATAAACATTGATGACATAATGGGCGGCCTTGTCGCTTAAAGCGATCTCTTCCAGGCAACCTTTTAATTTAGAACAAAAAGTATTTTTAACTTACATGGTTATTTTCACGACAAATATTATTAAATAACGGGGTATTTACCATATTTGCTGGTTTTTTACACGGTGCTTGATATTTTGCCATTAATTTCAACGGGTTTGTTCACGAGACTGACGAAATATTGACCTCTGTGTAAAAAACGATAAAGCAAAATTAAACATGAAAAATACCCCGTTATTTAATAATATTCGTAACAAAAGTATAGTGTATCGCTAATTGATGTATGGCGTAGTTTTACAATCATCAAACAGATATTTATGTACTTTTACTTGGCTTATACAAATAGAACTTATTTCAGACAAGTCGTGTTTGTGATGTAATATGTGTGAATATAAATCTCACACACCAAAATGTGCGAGATTTATACTTCGATTGTTAAAGCATACCAATGGACCTCAAGCGTACTAGTATTTACATGGATTATGTGAATCAAGGACATGAGAAAATTGACAAACATCTCGTCAACTCGGATATGGTGTTATCTATGACGAATCACATTTAAAGTTACTTTGTATTCTGGTTTTTAATGCATACATCCTGTAAAATACACATTGTTTCTGAAGTTTATTACGACAAAAGTGCAATAAACGGCAAAATAATTCTGCACATGCAATTGTCAATTGAATGCAATACACATTGCAACTGCTCTCTACAAACAAAGATATTTATCACATCACCACATCACACACACATCATTTTTTAACAAGCAATTTGATTTAAATAAACCATTATTAAATAATAAAAAAAATTAATGGAGGGAATCAACTTAGTCACCTTTGGGACAGCACGGAAGCTGTAATCTGACGTCTTTCAAAACGAAACGTAGCGTGCATGTTTAAAATAATTCATTTTTATTTGTTTTTGCGATGCTAATCAAAAAATTTAACTCGATTTTCGGTTTTGTTTACGTTGCCATACATATTACATTCTTTAGTATCTTCTTACCAGTCTGTGATTACGTTCCATATTGTATTTTTTAATACTGGAAATTTCGAGGTTTTTAGACACCTTCTGGTATATAATCCCTCGCGGGTTATACCTATTTATTAAAAGCAACGCGAGTGAAACCAAAAATGAGTTTAATTTTCTAAATATAATCCTTAAATTAGAAAGTAATAAGTACAATTTAGACTATACTTTTACATTTACTTCAGTGTGAAAATTAAATATCTTTGTATCCCCAACTGCAGACGAACTACGACGTCCGAACGTGTGCGTGCACATCGAATAGTTAATAGGATAATCGCCATGAATATCAATATTGCAATATTGATGATTACAGATTACATTTTTTTCCCACATACTCAAGATATCCCATATATGGGCTCTTTATCTGCACATATAAAATTTCACGTCTCTAGGTGTCGTGGTTAAGACTGTGCGTGTGTTATTAGGTTAGTAGGTAGTATCACAGCCCGTTTATTAAACTAAATGAAAGGACAACTTAAGATCAATGACCTCTAACTCTAAGAAACAGCTGATTTTCAAGTAAACTTTAAACTTAAAAGGTTTTGAAAACTACTTCGTATTTCCAAAAGCTGTAGAACAAATAAAAGTTGTTCGCAAACACTTCTAGAACAACCCCTTTCTAGCTTAAATGGGTATCCTCGTTCCATCTTGTTTATTCTATGCCTTAGTTTCGGTACCCATGATAATCGTATTAATATTATCAATTCACGTTAGCAGTAAAAATCTTACTTAAGTTTGCAAGTATGTACTTGCAATTGTACTTAAGTATGTCTGTGAGTTTGTTACTCAATCACTCAAAAACTACTGAACCGATTACGATGAAACTTGGCATAAAAGCAGCTGGAGACTTCAAATAAGACATAGACTACTTATCTTTTTATCACGACATTCCCGCGGGAACGGGCTTAACGAGGTTGAAACCGCGGGGGCAGCTAGTAACTAATAAAACGGTTAAAATCAAGGATATAGACTGTAAAAATATTATAAACTGGGATCTCTAACCATTAAACTAAAATCACTATTTGTAGTCGTAAACATAGGTTTTATTCATGTTAAATTAAATAACATGCAGCATGTAAAAAAACGTCATTTTTATAATATTGAATTAGTTACTCGTGTAGGTATACCCTTGTTTTGTCTATTTTTCAGGTTAGCTGTTGGATTTCCGAATAAATATAGGAGAAATAGGATACAAATCTACTATCATAAAATAAGTTTCATAGGATAAATTAGGATAGATTAATTTTACAAGAAATATGTAAAATATCTTATCTCAATTGATGGAAAGCGGTGTAACATGCTTACCTAAAAGAAATCAATTCACTCTGGAATGACTTGAGAAGGACAAGCAAGTTGATTTGTACATCTTTCTTTTTCTCTCCTAAACGATGTTCCTGATTGCATCCCTCTAGGTAGGCCGGTTACTTAAATACCCAAATTACGTAGGTATATCATAATTGACCATACCTGCAACAAATTGATTTGGCTAAATTTTTGTGGTCTGCCACTTGCCTGCCTCAAAGGTCTTGCCTAAAGACCAAGAGGTTTATCCGTAAACGCGCGAGGAAAACTCAAAGTTTGCTAGTTTCACCCAAATCCCTTAGTCGAATTTTACTACACCCTCAAAAGAATGAGGTAACTCTATTCTACACAGCACAATTAATTAAAATATAGTGAGTGATTGTACATAACATTTAACAGTTTCATTTCCAACATTTAATAACTAAGACCTAATGAAAATCGGTCATTTTGGGAAAAGATCTTTTTAAAATACGTACTTCTTGTAGATTTCATATAGAAATTCAGACCAAACTAACCGTAAGGTGAATTCCTTGTCTTTATCAATATTATAAAAAGATTTTTTATTTGTTCATTTATCCCTAAAGTACCGGGCCAATTTCAAAAAATTTTCCACTGATAGAAAGCTACATTATCGAGGAGTAACTTAGATTACTTTGATTCCGATATTCCTACGGGATCGAGAACTACGCGAGAGAAACCGCGGTACGCAGCTAGACTTTGGTACGAATATATCTATACCCAATTCAATTGAGTAAGGTCAGTCCTGAACCTCAAATCAGTCACTTGTGCTCACGGTGATTAATCTCTAGCACCTTCTATTGTCCGTTGTCGCAGTCAATACCAGTAATTATATAGGATAATGGAGCTAACATCATTTTCCTTCACAATAAAGACAGATATTCAATTATAAACAACTCTATTGAAGGTTTGACTGATATTTATGGCAATAGGAAACGTTCACTGCAATAATTATCCAGACATTATGATTCCAAACGTATGGGTTACACAACTGCTTGATAATTAATTGTCAATTTAAACTAATATATAAAGCCTAGAGTTTGTTTTTGTATAATAATATTTGTTTGGCGCACTCAATAGCATTTCACGGTCAGTTTATGCAATTTGGATGAATATTTACCCATGAATAGTTAAGGTGATGGAGAGAAACAATTACTTCCCGATCGATCGATACGATCCTTCAGGATAAGGATTTAAGTAGATGGAACCGCGGGGTGCAGTTAGTTAACGAGAATCACTAACAATACTCTAACATACTGCGCTAGCAGTCTTTTCGTCAGGTTCAGGACGACCTGAAACGCTGACTATGTGAGCCACACTACTACAAACACGTAAGTTCGCTGACCGAACCTTTTCTGATGTAGTGTCGTGTATACATAACGTGTATTATACATTAAGTAAGTACAAAAAGTAACACTATTGACTTGTAACTTTATGTGACTCAAATGTTTCTTTCCCGCTATCGTCAAAGAACTTTTACAATTCACGACATTTACTTAGCGACTCTTGCGCAACTTTCACTTAGATTATGATTATGGGCAATGCAGTGCAATTACATTATTATCACTTTAGGTGCGAAATATATTAAGTAATTGATTTAAGTGGTCTAATAGTCTCTCACTTCGGTTTTATTGGGGCTGGTTGTTACCGTGGTTGGTAATAAAATTGATATTTAAATCGACTGCCATTAATAAGAGCTGGTATACACATAGAGCGCTTTAAGTCAGTGAATTTTTTTTCTCACGATATTTTTTATATGAGTATGAGTGCTGAGTGCGTTATGTTGGGTAGCTTTTCAAAACGGATCCATAAGGGTACACTTTTTCAGTGGTAGTTCATAGTAAATTAGATCGTCATTATTGCAATCACTTTTGCATAATATTACAATGTTTAGTAATGTTTAAAGACGTAGAATTGGACTGGTATCTATAAGAGACTAGAAAGAGAAAGGTCGTCTGATAGTGATGCATTTCAAACTCGTCCCTGACGGACAAGCTTTACTAGTTCCAAAGTCGTTGTCAAAATACCCACCATCTAGTAATCTAAGGTCAAGTCTTCTTCGCGCTCTAATTTCTTAACAAATTAAATTAGATATGATCTTCTATTTCTGAAGAGTTAATACATAAAAACTTTGAAAAAGCCAACTGTAAAGTTGGCGAAAGCTCGGTCCTAAAAAGTAATGACGTTATTGAATAAAACGCCAGATAAACCAGGTAAAGATTGTGTTTTAAAAACCATGTATTTAAAAAAATAGGACATGCACATTGCACAAGTGAAACATCGTGGCACAAGTTGTTCCTCAATCTTAACAAGTGCGTTATTAAGAGCAAATCCCGGCATAGCTTGATAGATTTATTTTAAACGCAACTGGCTTTTGTCAATTAATTGTTGTTTACTACTTTGATCAAGATAACTGATACTCGTAAAACTTTTTAAATACAAATGTCGTTAGAAAACAGTAACCGGGTTTTGCGAAACAATATTTTGCAACTTTATTTCCTACTGTGAAATATTGATATCCTATTATAAGGAAAGTGTGGGTTGTACTTATAACTGTTTAAATTACTATTTATTTTACTAAGCTTTTTTAACTAAGTACTGTCTTCTTCTTCCTGCTCATATCCCAAAAATTTTAGGATCGGTTTTTATTTACCGCAAATATTTTTTGGCAATAATTTTATGAGTAGCAGTAGACTGACCTGTGAATCCGTCTATCCAGCAAGAGGTCTGAAACGACCCCGGAATATCATAAAATTACCCGAAAATGCGTTTCATTTCACGTTTTAATCTTGGTAAGTATGTATTTAAATACTTTATTTTCACTTATTTTTATCCAAAAATCGAGAAGACTTAACGTTTCCGGGTCGCAAAAAAAACACAAGACATTGTTATTAAGCAACAAAATGTAACAGGTTCTTAGTAATGAATAATTCCTTTCTGTCTTGAAGATTTAGAAGATATTAGACCTACCTACGACGTAACAGAATACCTACCTATTTAGAACAAAAGAGATTGCATCACAATCGATTTGTGTAATCTAACTAAGCTGTCGGTCTTAAATCATATCAAAGCACCGCGATTGAATATACCAAAAAGCTTACATTCTTATGCAATTTTAATATCAATACCTGAAAACAGACTGCAGACTTATTGTCGGTCGATATAAGAGTTTATGGTTTGTTATATGTATTAGTCAGAACTGTATGTTATAACTGTTGTAAATTTACGACAGCATAACATACAGCTAGGCGTTTGCCGTACGTTGCTACGTAATTGGTCCTTTGTATGTGATTTTAAAAACCTGTTTTGTTTTACTTCAACGTAAGAGCGATGTTTTTTTTTTTCAGACGTAAAATTCCATTGATACAAACAGTTCTTACGTCGTAAAGCAATTTAAATTAAACATAATTCGGTGTTTCCTTGTATTATAGAGCCCTATATCTATTTTTTAGTTATAAAATCGAACCTACTTCTAATAAACATGTGTACCTTTAATTGAACATCATAAGGTGATGAGAGGGATGAGAGCTGTAGGATATATTATACTCTATCTATTTACAATTATTTAATCATATTACTAATTAACATAATATTCTAATTTTATTAATCAATGGTTATTATCATCTTATCTGAAAAAACCATCCTTATCGGCCGATAAAAATATCCCGTCAATCTCAGTCCTAGTATCGATGATTAATTGAATAAATAATTTAGCGTGATAATATGAAAATGTCAAATTAATCACGCTTTAAGACGTAAATGGCCTTGTTAATTAACTAAGTGAACTTTATACATTTTAAACTTTTTGTAAGCTGCTACAATTATGTAACACTTTTACTCTACTTTAACTATTTGTGGCGTTGTATAGAGGAGGCCTATGTTCAGCAGTGGGCGGTTTAGGGCTAAGATGATAATGGTGATGACATATTGGGTTCAAGGTTTGAGCTAGAGTTTTCGCATTCGGTTCAGAACATATATTAGTATTGTAAAAAAGTGTAGTAAAATCAATTTGTCAAACTCATTTATTATAGCCATTGTACGTTGATATAAACGTACTGACACCATTGACCTCAAACGTAACAGTTGATATGATGCCAAAAGGTAGACAGTTGTAATCCGCCACTGCGGTAACGCTACCACAAACTCAATGTTGCTTTTGACGTTTAATCGTCATTCATCGACATAATCTTATAGCGCCCGACATAACAATATTGTCACCGCTGCAGCGCTAACGTAACAATATTGTAAAAGAAACATGCAAAGAATTTAGATAGGTCGCTTAAAAGAGACTATAGAAGTTTAATGGTCGCTTGACAGTTAATCATTTTAAAATCGGCTCTTACGACCGACCTTCATCAGTTCCAAAGTAAAATAGTTTAAGAAATTTCTAACACAGTTTAAAAAAAGTCGGAATAAAATTCGAACGTTGTTAGAATATTCCATGTTCCCTTAGATTGTCCCTTAGATCATAGATAGTGGATAATCTAAGGGAACATTGAATATGTTGAAGACAATCTCTATAGTAGCACCAGTCAGCAAAGTACATAGGTGCATATTTAAAAGTTTTAATTTTATCAATAGCGGTTTAGTAGTTTTGGTTATTTTGAAATGAAATTGCCGTTTTTGTGATATCAAGAAGAAATATCAACAATTATTGAACCATTAATAAAAAAAAATAAACTTTAAAACATGCACCATGCAGGTCCCAGTACCCTCAGTCCTTTTCTGATTGTACTAGTTTAAACCTACATGACATCAAAGACTGACACTAACTATCTGATTTAGCTAGAGATCTAGTTTGAACAATCTGTTGCTACATAATTGGGCGTACATAGCTTAAGTAAGTGGCACATGCATAGGTTAATTATTAATTACATACGAGCTTAGACTGTCGAAACACATGAACAATATTGTTATGTAAATAAATATTTATTACTAACTGCGCCCCGCTGTCTTACTGTTATAGACTCGCTATAAATAATAAGGTATTTGCGGAAATAGTCGCAATTCTAAATTTGAAATAGAACTTTGTGGATTGTGATGTAAATAAAATATAGATGGGTAAAGACTCAGAATATGTAATAGCCTTATATCTAGAGAAAATTTAAGTTTAATTTAGAATCTTCATGGTAATTTTCATTTGCAAAGATAGACAAATCATTGTTTAAGAAAACACATTAAGCTGACATGTTTTTTTCTTGTCTAAACACATAACCAAGTTAAGTGTTCTAATTCAATAACAATCACATTAGTTAAGTGTTTCACCTAATTTGCATAATATTATGCCTGTGTATTTTATGCCGACAATATAATAATAAAGAAGTTACATTGAAAATATTTAATACACCATTACAATTTAGTAATATGAATTAAATAATTTTAAATTTTGTTATTATTGCACAAAGTTCCCTTTTGTTTATTTCTCACTGATAAAATTTAACATTTCAAGGGTATATAATTAAAAAAGTCCATACATCAAAATAATTAACCGTTTCAGACACTTCGAATTCAATTCACGGAATACCGGTCTTCCAGATAAATCTCGAATCGCCACCGGCTATATTTCTAATACAAATATATCATGAAATGATTAATAATGTTTGTTTTGACTTCGAATTGTTTTGACATCCGAATCGATGTGAAATTATGTAAGATTGCAGTTCAATTTGCTTCGGAACAGTATTGTAACAAACGTACAATCATTGGACTGTTACTTCGTAACAAATGTATTGTTGGACGTACTTTCATTAATCAAATAAACTAGACAGTTTGTATTGATTCAACAAAATTGCTCTTCCATCGAACTATGTTGAAATGATCATGGGAATTGTTTACAATTTTCTATGTCATAAATCTTTGGAGTAAGAAAATTGTTAGCCGCTCATGCCGATTATAAATACTAGTCAGAAAAATACTAGGGCCGTTCTCTTCCTTCTTTATTCTTCGTACTGAATTATTTGTTTCGTAAACATAAAAATCTCATGCGTACAGAATCATAGAGAAATTGCTAGACAGTAGCAGAGAGCAGTATTTGAGAGCCAATGTTCGAAAACCTTAATTATAATAATTCAATGTGAATAAGCAATCCAAGTTTCTCAGTTTTTAATACCTTAAACGTAAAACTTTCAATTGTTAATATCAAAAAACATTTCCATGTAAGTATTAAATAAGTTACTTTAGTGTAGTAACGATCGTTATAACGCTGTGTTCACCAATTTTATGTCTCTGTTAATCCATTACAGTTACATGCCTTACAGTTATTTATAACTACAATGTTTTTCTCAACTTGAAGTTTATGTGTACAAACATTAAAGTCAAATTGATGATTTACCATCAACTCAGTCTACCCTTATGGTAACAGTTTGCCTTCAAACCTGAAACCATTTAGATAATAAAACCATAATGCAGTATGCATTAAATCAAGGCATCTTCGGACAGTCGATATACGAAGCCGCAAGGTTCCCGATTCGACTTAAAAGTAAGAGAAAGATCCGACCGCCTGCATCGAAGCATCAGTGATAACTCTAAATAAATTCATGACGAGGCAGTACCGAGCCAAATACGATCTTACACAATGAAGTGATTAATTAAACATTTGTCGGTCTGTACTTCAGACGCGCTGCAAATTTATCTATCACTCCTTATTTATTGAACCGTCTAAGGCGAATAGGCAATTTTAAACTGACATTTTATCTGCTAATATTTCATTTTATTTCCCATGAATTTCTTCGTTTATAGTTGAATAAGGAACATAATTTACTAAGTACTAAAACTGGAATGTAATAAGCTGTTTTTTCAGTCACGATTCTATTGTAAACCATTGCTAATGTTTCCCTTATTTAAATTTACTGATCCGTTAGTTCTTGACGTGACCCCTTGTTACGAAGCTTGGATACTGGTCACTCCTCAGTATAAATTGCAGATCTGGTCGAGAACCTCTCGCCATCACGCTCGCCTCGGGCTAGTGCAAACGGATAATGTGCTCGATCGATAGAGACTAATAATTCATGTCGTGTTGTGATATGACGTTACTTAAATTTTATTCACTTAGGCCTTGATCTGTTGAGTCCGGTGAGAAACCTGTGCGGAAATACGTCAAACTTGCAACTGCTACTGGCAAGTAATGTAGGTAATCAAGTAAAATTTGCTTAATACGCATGCAGTCGGAAAATATGCTGTAACGTATGAAAGATTTTCGCCCAAGTTGCCAGACTTGCCCAATGGAACCCCAGCTTTACAAGCTTTTAATAATCGAAAAATTAGTAAATAATTGAAAAATTAGTTAATTAACTATGTCCTTGACTTTACTTATATTATTACAGTTAAGTAGTAATGAGTAATACAAATTTAATTCTCAAGTAGGTGTTTTGATTTTTAAGACCAATAAGAATGATGATTTTTCTGACTTTTTAATTCAAGTTAGTTCTATTTATACACGATAGATAAGCGTTGGACTGCTCATAACAACTATGTTAAAAAAACATTGCAGTAAGAGATAATATGGCGCAACATGTACCATCCTCAAAATGCATCCATAAGAAGGAAGACAGCAGTATTTGGAATGGCTTCATCAGCCTATATTGAGAGCATTGTTACTACAATTTCTCACCAAAACTTTTGTAATAACACATGGTCGTTGCGGAAACAACCTTCATCTCTTTCTTAAATTACTTTTACATTTCATTTGGAAGATACCAAAAAAATAAGCTCAAACAGATTACCAAGCACCTTATACTCGTCAGTTCAGTATATAGATATTGAATATCTACTACCGCAGCGATGTGTGTTCTTATACGTCGAACATCCTCTTTTATGAGGATCGACTTCCTTAAACGAAACTTGTTCGTATCCTAGTTTAGATCGATATCGTTGTTGATTGAATATGTATTATTTAACACTTGATTGATCTAGATTATCGCTATCTTCATTGACCGTGATTAATTTTAGATGTAGCGATTAGTTTAAACGTTTATAACATACATAGGTATGTTGACGGATACCTATCTCTACTTATTACTATCGAATGCATAACAAGAATTCCTAGCAAAGTTTCACTTGTAAAATTACTTCTTAGTAAAATTATGACAAAAAAACTAAAGACTGCCGTTAAAATAAATGCTGTTTAAAAAATATTATTTGTCCTAAAGTAGTAGATTTGATTTATCATAATTTAAAGTAAAATGATAATAGCTGTGCATATTGTTTGTTAATAAAAAGGTGAACGTTTCCGTAACATGTCCAGTATTTAAGTAACTTAAAGACGCCGGTTTTCACGCGATGTTTTCTTTAACTGTAAACATTGATCTTAACCTAAAGTAATGTTAACGCGCACATATTTTTTTTAAAGAAAAATACATCGACTTTCGGAATGAAAGTCGGAGTACCTACCACTACCACTAGACCAACATCGCTCCATATAGTATAAATGTATCGTCAAAGAGAAGTATAGATATTTGTTATTCCGTCCACGAAGCTAACAAACCCGGCTAGAGATAACCCTATATAGAAGAACTTCTAGCTAACATTACAAAACCATCGCATAACTGTGTTTCAAATATATGTAGGTCCATATAAACCTTTATGTTAAAATTACATACAACTAGCTGAGCTGAACTACCTACCTTCTTGCATCGCCTTTGATCATATCGTCACAACAAAAACGAAAATACCTAAGCTGAATAGAACATTTTCACACTAAACACACTAAATAAAATAGATCATAAATTACAATGTAAATTTTAGTGCCTAATCTAAAAATTTTAAGAAAAATGACCTAATTAATAAAAAAATACTTTTTAGTCTACACTAATATTATAACGAGAAAAAATGTGGATTTTTGAATGTTTGTAATGAATAAATAATTTATAAATACAACAGAAGTCACTTTTGACCCATATTAAGCTTTGAAACAATTTTAACCCATTTCAAGCCATCCAAAACACAGGATACAATAGGTGGATAGGTATCGTTAAGCTACCGTGTCTTTTTCTTGTAAAAAAGATTTCATTACTCCTACGATGTAAAAATAACCAGTGTGAGGAAACCCGCTGAATTAGCTCCAGACGTATTGATCAATTCTTTCCTCTGGGCATGTCTAAGTTTAAAAGCTTATCATTTATCTATTTGATGGAAAATTGTACTAGTATGAATAAATTTAACAGGTCAAATGAAATTTGCTTAAGTTTGTAAAATTATGTATCAACTCTACCCACGCAAATGACCCAAGCACGTGCTAGGATTTTGTAATTTGTGGTTGGTAACTTAATATTGCTGTGATAGGTGAAACTGTATACAAAATAAATATTATAAATACAATATAAATACAAAATAATACTATGTTAGATGCGTGGGTGAGGGCTCTAACGAGCTGTTTATCCTGATGTTATCTTGTACTATACAAGGTGTAACGGGTAAGCCCTTTTAATCCGAAAGGGGGTTGTTCTAGAAGTCTAGGCGAACAACTTTTGTTCTACGACTTTTGGAAATTCGAAGTACTTTTCGAAAAATTTAGGTTAAGTAAAGTTTACTTGAAAATCAGCTGTTTCTGAGAGTTCGAGGTCATTGACCTTATGTTGTCCTTTTATTTAGTTTGATGGTTTACAATCAAAACTTCAATTATCTTTATTTTCAAAATCAGCTGTTTTTTCAGTGAAACATAATCTCAAAATTTTCAAAAAAAAAGTTTGAATTTTCAAAAGTCGTAGAACAAAAGTTGTTCGCCTAGACGTCTAGAACAACCCCCTTTCGGATTAAAAGGACTTGCCCGTTACAAATTGTATAACAACTACACAAATTACTTGTTTCTTGATTTTTATTTTTATAGTGTTTCCTACACTTGACTATGACTAATTTTTTGAAGAAATGCTGTTTATAACTTTTCGACGACACAGCAAGCACCTGTGGCGCAATTGGTGAGCGCACGATACGGAATATCGGGGTTGCAGGTTTAAGTGCTGTCGGGTGCAAATTGTGGAAAGCATTTCTTAAAAAAAAATTGTTGTTTCTTTATAATAATTTGTATTATTTGTCCTTTTGTATACTTAAAATATATTGTACCTTTTAGGCTTACATACTTAAGGATTAGGTAGGTATGTACTAGAATTAACCCTGTCATAAAACATTTTATTAATATATCCTTAATTAAACACAATATTTACCGGGTTTTACTCACGTTTTCTTTATTACCGGCATTGTTACAATGTACCAAGCTTTCTTTCCAAGCTAACTTCACGGTTAGCCTTTTCAAGGTTGATTGTTCATCTTTTCTATGCTCCCCATCCAAGTGAAGTTCCCCCTTGCAGGGTTGCAACTGGGAACTGGGTGGGATATCTGTTGTTAAATCCATAAATCTTATTGTTATCCATTGTCGCCTACCTATCCGGTGATTGAGACAGGGAACGTCAAAATAAAAGATTTAGACCGATATAGGTAGTGACACATAAATTTATTTAAAACTAAGCCTAATTAATATTACAGTAGTAAGTAATTGAGTTTATTTAGAAAAAGTCTAGATCTATAAGATTTTATAATTCAGAACAGGTTATCTGTAGTAAGTTATATTTAGTTAGTTATTTAGAAAAGTCTAGGTTTAGAACTATAAGTTTTCATTATTCTAGTTTATAAGTTAATTAGGTATTTGAGAAGTATAGATTTAATTTAGTTAGTAATAGTAAGTTATGTAAATAATTTAGAATTTGGAAAACAACATCATTTTAGACTGAAGGTCGGATTATAAAATTAAGACATGAAACTGTTCCCTAATTAAGGTTGGGTCATGTTTTTAAGAAAGGTTCGAGCTATAGGTTGATGCAGTAATGTCTCTCTGGATTTCAGGGGTACAACCGATGATTAAATTTGACTCATCTGGTAGCGATGATGCAACTCCTGTTGAAGCGGTGATGGTTTAGGTCAGAATTTGTTATCTAAGTGGTTCACAGCCAGGAAGGTGGCCTGCACCAATCTTCCACGGTCCACGCATGTCGTGCTTCTGGTCCGGCAGTCATTTCACTAAGAGTTCGAGTCCTCCTGGGTCGGTTGCTCTTGAGAGTTCCAAACCGGAACGTAGAACCCTGGAATTACACCAGTCGAAGAGACAAATCAGTAAAGGCACTGTCAGGCCAGTCTGTGTGAACATCAGCCACCGAGAGATGAGTTTACAATATAAATAATTTCCTTGGCTGACGTTTACACAGACTTGTCGCAGGGCGGCCAACATTTTAGGATTAGTATCTTAGATATAAGTTAGGTACAATAGTAGGGTTATATTTAGTTCTTAAATTTAGTTGATTTTAATTTGTTAGGTTATCTTTAGGTTAAGTTCTCAAAAAGTAAAAGAAATATTTCAGACACAGTTTTTTCTAATTACTTAGGTATATACTGAAATCCTATTCTGAGGTTCAAACATTTAGCATCAGAATCAGTTCCAATAGGAACTGCCACATGGTAACTTGAGCATGTGTTTTTTACAATTAAGTACACAAAATCTACTCAAAAATGCAAGGCGATCGTAGATCGTAGTTGTTCACTTAGTTTAGTTATTGATTTTACTAGGAAACATGGTTTCTGAAACCAATCTGGTATACTGATCCAAGCTTGAGCACGTGGGAATCGAAAGCACAGCTTTTCCGAGTGTTTTCCGAAACGTGAGCTGAGGAAATATCACTTGTGAAAACAATAATATTAGATTATATTCTATAACTCACCTATTACGGGATAAATTAGCTTTTATTTAAGATTTAAGAATTATTTTTGGAATTCGCAATGGGTCTAGAGGTGATCGACGCGCAGAGGAAAAAGGGCTCTTTTCGTGTTGTCATACTATATTTTCGAAAGTCTCCTTCCAGCACCAAAATATGTGACATTTTGGGACAAGGTGGAAATGAATTGTGGTTAATCCATTTCAAACACCCTTTAGTCGCTGTTTTAGGTAATGTCTCACATTATTTTGAATGAGTAGTAAAAGGATACGTTAGTCTAACTGCAAACTATTATTTTATAATATAATTCTAAATAGAAGATTTGTGGCTAGAAAATTATATCAAATGTAATTATTTTCTTAGTATGGTAACACTGGACGACGTACGTCACACGGCTACCTAAGTATATTTATACCTACATATAGTCACAGTATTTCAATTTATTCTACTGTCGTACAAGCAACGCCATCTACCGTTCATTGATGTGTATCTAACCTAAATTGTCACTACAATATCGATACGGAGTCTGTCTAAAAGGTTCACCTTTTTGTGGGAGACGGACCGATACTACGACCAAGATGTCGCTTATGCAAATCTTCTCTGCTTATAAATAAATCTAATACCGATTTTATTTCTTATTTTAATGTTTACTAGAATAATGTTGAATAGTTATAATATAAGTAATTAGAATAATGTTTATTATTCTCGAGTGTCAAACAACGTGACATCATGTTACCTACTACAAATAGATTTGTTATTTTTTTTCGGTTTTGGCCAAAAATAGTTTGCGACCAAATATCGACTACAAACAAGCTTATTACGTGAAAGGGCTGAAAACTGATGCCCTACATTGATATTTTTATCCCTACAGCCGCCCCAGAAACACTCAAGTCAAAACATATTTTATACCTAAAATACTTACTTTAAAGAAATTAGTTCAAGGACTCGTACCCAATAACTAAAGACCTAAATATCAGAAATTGTTTGTGAAAGCAACATAAATATTATTAAGTAATTCATTAATGTAGTGTTCGACTGCTAACATACTACCATACTGTGTTTTAATGAAATTTGCTACGCCCCGCGGTTTCGCCCGCGTAAGTCTCGTTCCCGCGTAAATATCGAGATAAAAAGTAGCCTATGAGTTATTCCCGGTATCCAGCTACCTATATTCCAAGTTTCATCGCAATCGGTTCAGTAGATTTTGCATGAAAGATTAGTAGGATATAAATCTCGAAGTTTTTTATTTGTAAAAAGAGACTTTCTTGCCTTAGGTAGCTATAATTTCCGACGACCTTTAGGCGTAGTGGGAGAACGCCCACCTGCTAGTCACGTACAATTTCCGCCGTAGACAAACCATTTTTGGGACTAAAGTTCATCATTTTTGTCTCTGGTTCTAGATGATGCGTGTGTATAAAACCAGTTGGTACCAAAAAGAAACGACCTCTAACTCTAAGGCTGGCTTGCGCAGGATTTTAATCCGGATTAGTTATGGATCAGCGATATCTTGACATCTCGTATTGGCAGCAGTGCAGTTTCACTTAAAAAGAGACTTTCTTGCCTTAGGTAGCTATAATTTCCGACGACCTTTAGGCGTAGTGGGAGAACGCCCACCTGCTAGTCACGTACAATTTCCGCCGTAGACAAACCATTTTTGGGACTAAAGTTCATCATTTTTGTCTCTGGTTCTAGATGATGCGTGTGTATAAAACCAGTTGGTACCAAAAAGAAACGACCTCTAACTCTAAGGCTGGCTTGCGCAGGATTTTAATCCGGATTAGTTATGGATCAGCGATATCTCGTATTGGCAGCAGTGCAGTTTCTTGATTTTTATTTATTATTATGCAGTGCTAGCTAAACCGGATTGGTTTTCCCTCTAACATTACCTTTACCTCGAATAAATGTTTACTATACACCACTTTTTGGGCTTCGCTGCAGTCGGATAAAAGGATTGAATATCCAACTATTATAAAGTAGTCCAACTTTATGTCTATAGTACCTATCGTCTATATAATTTAACAGTAGATAAATTATAATATAAATAGTTGTTAGGGTTAGGTGCGTTAGGTTAGAATTTCCCACGACAAAAAGAAAGGTTAATGGTTTCACAGAATCTCAGGATGATACATATAAACTATAATATATATAAACCTTCCTATTGAATCGCTATTTACTAAAAATCCGCATTAAAATCTGTTGCATAGTTTTAAGGATCTAAACATACATCCACAGACAGACAGACAGTTGAAGGCGACTTTGTTTTATCCATCGTAATAACGACCAATCAGAGTATGACTCAATATCATTTACATTAGCAATTCATTAACTAGTTAGGCTTTTCTCAGTAGGTTAACAAATATCTATCATACAAGCATGCCTTCGTTAGTCTCTAATGGTGCCAATCAATGTTTAACTCACATGTGGTCAATAAATATTGGTCATAAATGTGCACAAACTCTTACCTGGCGTTTAGTGTACTTTACTAAAGAAGTTCCGCGCCAGTTGCTGACACTCGTATATTTAGTATACCAATCTAGCACAACATATTTATTTATTCGTAGGTACTTATGGCACAATCATAATCATTATAGATATTTATGATTTTGTAAAGATACTTTAGAAAGAAAAAGGAGATAAAATGGTTTAAACGATAAAAAAGTAAAAGTGTTTTCGGCTCCCTATCACCCGCAAACACCTAGTTACCCTTCACGATGTCAACATGATGGTGATATTGATAAAGCATAATATTAATAAATGTTTCGATTATATTAGACTAGTTTGTTATACACACAACTAACTAGCCGCATCCCGCGATTTCAATGCATAAGTCCTGATACCTAAAAGAAATCGAAATAGATTCATTATTAATTATAAATAATATATTGTTCAATGTGCTTACACACGTATGTAACAAAAAAATAAATAAAAAATAAAAAAGTATTTCACTACATTGCACAAAGCGCAAACTAGCCCCAAACTAAGCACTAGGCTTGTACTATGGGTACTAGACAACGAATATACTACATATTATACTTTTCTTTGTAAATACTTACATATTATAAATAGAAAGACACCCAGACCAGATACAAACATTTATTTTTAAGCATAAATATTTGCACACGACGGGAATCGAACCCGCAGCCTTCTGCATTGCAGTCGAGCGTCCGCCCGACGCGCCACAGAGGCCGTCAAACAAGAAACAAGTACTTTCACTTTTACTATAATTTTAGCGAACTAACAGTATAATACAAAAATGTATCTACTGCCCAAAATGTAACACTACATTCTTTTATGAATCGACTATACGATCACGTACCGGCGAGTACAAGACGTCATATTTACAACGTTGGCAACTCAACTCAGTCCCACGGTGTTGCGTAAGATTACTACGAGTACACAGAACTGTTTACTTTACTTCAACGTGCTTTTCTTTTTTAATGTTTTCTTGTTTATAGACCGTAAAGCTTATTTTGGTTCTTTAAATCTGCTTTAGAATATCACTGCTTAGCAGTGAACTAAGAATGCAGGTAATATTACCACGTTAAGTGCTGATGCAAATGTGCCCAATAGAGTCCAGCCTATTGGTCTCACGAAATTTAAAAAAATATGGGCCGTATGTATGTACACAGTGCCTTCTCCCCTCAAATTATGCAGCTTGGTACGATTAATGCAAAATTACGCATAAAACGATTAGTAGTTAGTTATGTACATATTTATTATTTTTGTAGTAAGTAAGTACATTTATTACACGTACAGATATACCGACACCAGATCCAAATCTTTATTTTTAGCCGAATAAAATTGCTGGAGACGGGAATTGAACCGGGGGCCGGTTCAATCAGTTTTGCAACAAAATGTTCACCTAACTTGCCACAAATATCGTCATATCTTACTTACAATTTGAAACAAAGTATCCACTCCAATTTTGCCCACCATAGCTAGAAAACTTCTCTCTACTCAAAGTTTCCATAATACCATAATACAATTTAAAAATCCTGGACCTAACAAAGCAGAGCGGTTGAGTTCAAGAATGCTTTGATACAACCGTGGCTGTTATACTGAATGTAATGTAGAATTGCATTAGGAGACAACTTTACGACAATATTGAATCTATATATAGGTACTAATATTATAAAGAGAAATAATATTTAATTTCTTTGTTTGTAATGATTGTTTCGAATTGGCTTCGAAACTACTTGAGTGATTTCAAAAAATCATTCGCCAATATCTACATTATCGAGGAGTAACATAGATCTTATAACGCTAACATGTCTAAGTTGCAGTAAATGGTAAAGATATTGTAGAAGCAATAATTCGGCGTATGAGTCACCAGCGTCGTCGGTAGACTAATTGGTATGTCACTATCCCCGGATTTGGTTAAGAAGCGTTTTTTGTTTGAATCTCGACGTCAGCTGTGTTATTGTTGATATATCTTTCCTTAAAAAGCAGTTCTTATGGTCTTACTTTTGATCCCAATCTTGCTACGAGATCTAGACTTACGCTGGGAAAACTGCGAGATGCAGCTAGTTGTTATATAAAATGTAATGTAGAATTGCATTACACGAGAACTTTACGACAATATTAAAACTAACTGTCATTATTATACGATGACCTCTATATTGTTCATGGCTTAAGAAACTTTAATGCGGGGGGTCTAAAGTATGTACCCCTACAGGGCCAATAAGCATAATTAATATCTTAAGCGCAATCAAGTCAAAGGTCTTCGTTTAAAATACGATATTTTTTTAATATATCTAAGAAAAAAATACAGTAAATTTTACAGAGGAACGCTGCACGTAGGTATCATTTTATTGTAGGCATTAAAATATTTTCGCGTTAGTGAGTTTCAGTTATCTTTTAGTTAGAGGTTACTTTTATGTATTTACATTTTACCGGTGTCCCCTCGAGACCAATATCATTGCAACATGATCGAAACGTCGAGGTAAGAAAAAAAAATAATACGCGATTAAGGCCCGGTAAAATGTAAATAATATGTTAACAATTCGTGTGAATTTAAAAAGTTTAGAGGTTACTTTTATCGTTACCATAAGAGCAACTACTTGGTGGAAGACTTCGCCCGCCGCTCATCACTAAACATTTTCTATTGTTAGGATTATAATCTTCTGTGATGCAAAATTGAAGAAAAAAGTTTCGTTATTAACGGAGATATTAAAGTTTATTGATTTTTTTTCACAACCCGTGGCGTATCACTGCCTTACCCCTTTACTTATTATGATTGTGTTTGCCCTTTTTAGAGGGCTAACACAATCATAATAAACACTATTCTTCACTTCAATGCGGTCGTTATACAGCAACGTGCAATTACTATGTATTTGCTTAGAAATCTTATACCAAATGTAAATCAATATCTTAAGTCAATCAGGATTAAATTCGATTAAATTCAGGATTAAATTAAAAAAGACAAAAACTAACCGGTTCAGTCTCAACCAGATAAGGTATTAGCGAGCAGATATTACCAAAGACCGTTGATGTAAATTTCTCATCAACGAGCGGTTAACTAACCATTGGCTAAATATCGGTTACCCATTGATTAGCTGACGTAAATCGGTCAGCCTCGTTAGCGAATAACAATGGACGCAGGTTCGAAGACGATTCATATTAGGCAACAATATGGACCATTCGCACGGGGATGAATGTCTAGATTACACTACTCTAAATTTAGGTTCCACTTAAACCACTAAGCCGCTCTCAAAGTCAAAATATCTGATACTAATTTTGAACTAGTAAGATGTAACTAATAACTGTTTAAAAACAGTATTGTTTATTTTTGCAGCGGGTGCGATAAAATAGACTTTTTTCGTTATTTGTACGTAATTTTAGCCGCCATTTAACTATTAGTTTAACCTTATTTACTTAAGATATGACTGTTTTTCGCCTGCAAATAAAATACACTGGCTAATTCACAAATTTGCATAATTAAATTTAGGTGTATTATTATCCGAGAATTAATAAATAAAATAAATAATATTTACAAGTTTATTGGATTGATTTGGAAATCGGCAATGTATGAAAGGTTCATAAGGCCCTCGCAGTATTTCTCTGCCGCAGATCTAAGAGGCACCTAAAGCCTATACATCGTGACTCAATTTGAAGTCACGATTGAACTGAATTAAATTTTAATGCCTGATCAACTTTGCTTAACTCCATAAAATGGTAAACTTATATAAAATAGTTTAAAAGTTCTGATTTTCTGTGGGTAAAATGCCTGATAACCATACGGCGTAGGCTAATAATGAAGCACCGGTTTAACTTACTTCATACCTACTAAATTTGTTAAACACTATTATACAAAACTAACTAAAGGTATTGGTCGTTTTCCGAACGCAACCTTATAATTGGGTCATTGTACGTGAGTTAATAGCGCACATATATTTTTCTTAAACTAAAACACATTTCCGCGCGGTCGGGCGAGATTTGAAACCAAGCCTCGCGAAATGAAAATCGGGGTATCAGCTGCCTCTTGAGCAACACTTCTCTTTACAACTATTTATTAAATTCGCAAATGTTCACATCTAATTTCGGTATAATGCTTCAATTTAAATTATGAACATAAGGTCTAGACTTATGATGATAGTAAATCAAGAAGCTCTTAATGTAAGCGTTCATTTCATTATTTCATATTAATCCATTCATTCTTAAGAGGTTGTAAACTTTTAAAGCCTATTGAAGAGTTTTGAATCAATCGTTCCAATCAAAAACTGAAAGAGATGTTTCCCTCAATGGTTGATTAGAAAACGCTATCCTCATTCATGCATGCAGTTTTATTTACTACTAGCTGCCGCCCGTGGTTTCACCCGCGTAAGTCATGTTCCCGCGAGAATATCGGAATAAAAAGTAGCCTATGTATTATTCCTGGTATCCAGCTACCTATATTCCAAATTTCATCGTAATCAGTTCAGTAGTTTTTGCGTGATTGAGTAACAAACATCCAATCACACACACTTTCACATTTATAATATTAGTAGATTAGTGGGACTAGCTTCGCCCCGTGATTTCACCCGCGTAAGTCCTGTTTTCGTGGGAATATAGGGACAAAAAGTAGTCCATGTGTTATTCCAGGTCTCAGCTACTTATATATTCCAAATTTCGTCGAAATCGGTTTTTACGTGATTGAGTAACATACATATACTCACATACATAAAAACTTTCAGATTCATAATATTAGTAGGACTGTCTGAGCCGGCACTCTTTATACACCCATCGCAGATATAACTAACTGAATGAATGACTTGATTACTGAACTGTATATCAAAGCAGAAGCCAAACCGCTGATACAAGTATAATATGAAATTTTAAAAAATGTTTTGTATCTCATGGGCAGGTTCCTTCGAGAAACATTTTTTTAGATTTCACGGGACCGGGACTTATGTAGGTACAATTTATAAGTAATTTAATAGGTAAACTATCAATTTTGCTTATAAATTATTTCAGAATTAAATTTTATATTGAAATGTAACTATTTTGGATCCCATTGGTGCATGCATAATGGAATAAAAAAACACTGTTTCATTTTACGAGAGTATAAATGTACGTTATATTGGTTCAAAACCCTTCATCTACAAGTAGTCTTTCTTTAGCTCATTATAATATTATAATAAGCCCTATTTAGATATATTGCGTCATACTGTTAAAGAAATTAGAAAAATATGGTAATAGAGTGATAGCTTATCCAAATATTTTCTTTATATCACTACAGCCACACTACCATCACAGTACATAAAAGGGCTGTGGCCTGAAGCACAGCAGTATGTAAACTACCTACAAATGGTCAAAACGGCTTACTCACACAACGCGCGCGTCGACGGAAAAGTAGCCTATGTGTTATTCCAGGTTTCCAGCTACCTATAATTTAAGATTCATGGTCATCGGTTTAGCAGTTTTTACGTGATTGAGCAACAAATACACATACTTACAAACTTTCAGCTTTATAATATTAGTAGGGTAACTATACCTACCTACCTTATCGCGCATTTTATAACTGCAACATTGCTTCTTTGTCGTTGGATATTTCTCATTGATTTCAACGGTGTTTGAAAATAAAATTGTGGTGTCATGTCTACAACAAATTATTTTAAATATCTTTGTGTCATGTGGAAGGTAAAAATAATAATGAGATTGTCCGCTTATAAGGTTCAGGTCACTACTAAGCTTCTTACAAAGCACTTGTAACTGCCACTTGACCGCAATCTTGTTGGTATAGCCACTAAATGGAGTAGGCAGATAATAGTTTAATGCTATTATAAGCATATTTTTATAATTCTTAAGGTTTTTATAGAAAATATTCCTATTTTTATTGATATTTCACAAATGTTAAATAGATTTTCTGGTATTTCGGCATTTCGAAATTTTATTTGTAGATTTTGTTAAATAACCTTCTAGTGAAACAAATTCTTAGGATAATGTTTTTTAGAAATATTTTTAAAACTAAATACAATATCAAAAAAAAATACGTGAAGGAATTCGATTAGAACCCGTAACCCCAGAATTCATAAAAACTAAATTTTTAAAATTTGCCTCAAAACATTTTTGAACGCATTTTGTGCATTTTTTGTTGTAAGTATTTTAAGTTTTTACCCGGGTCTTATTCAGGTATTGTTAATTTTGAAATTGTTTTACCCTGACGTTTTGACTATTTTAAAATAGTCTTAGTCGTAAAGGGTACACATGAGTACAAATAGTATTTAATTTCATAAACTTCGATCGAAGAGTGAAAGAGATGACAGAGTAGTTTTTTCTTCTAAAAGCTCATTAAAATCAACACCTTGTATAATTTTAAAATTCAGTTTGTATTACGTAGGCAAAGTAACGAGAAATTAATTACTTGATCTTTTATAATTACAATTTTTGCAATATCAAATCATTTGATTGTAATCGCACCATTTTAGGTAACAACTTTCGAACTGACAGCGTTTAGTACCGGCAGCAGTTCATTAGTAGTTTGTTTATTAAACTGCTCATAGCTGCAATAACGTTCCTATTGCATAAGAAAAGGCATTAGCTTTTACGTGTAAAAGCTATAAAATACTACCCGTGGTTTCACCCGCGTAACTCCCGATGTTCAAAAATTAGCATTTTTCTTTCATAAGAACCTTCTCCTGATCATAACAAACCTAAGCGTGAAAGAGAAACAAAGTCACATACAAACAGACATACAAACTTTCGCATTTTTAATATTAGTAAGAAGTAAGACAAGAAGATAACAAACATTTATGCAGCAATAATTATAATTTATTTTGCTCTACGCAAGTTTAGTGTTTGTATAATAAATCATTTGTAAAACTTAAATTGTTTTACGATAAATATACTACAGAAAAACAGTTAAAACAGATAAGTCTAGACCGAGGCGCGGCGCCGTAGAGTCGCGAAATCCTGTTGTGACTATCGTATATTCTATGTCAAAGGGATTCGCGACGCTACGGCGACTTATCAGTGCGCGAATAGCCTTCAATTCGTACAGAAGGTTAATTTAGCTCACACAGAATGTAACTTTATCCTTGGATAGTACAAAAATTATTTAACTAACTTAGCATTAATTAACTAATTTATCTAATAGAATTAAAATGGTTGTCCACACAAAAGTTTCCCAAATGTTTGTAACAACAGCCATAAGCTTAATCTAATTAAGGTAAAGTCAGATTAGACTTTAATTGTACTCAAAATCATTCTATTAAATAACTATGTTATATTAAATACCAACCTTACCAACTATTCTATGTGGACGACCTTTTTGACTCGATGAGTGAATGATTGCAATGCAAAGGGTTACGGGTCCAATTCCCGCCAGGAACAAGCATTTATTTATGCTTAATAAATAATAATCATAAAAAAGTATTGGTGTTTCTGTTGGTATAATGATAATGCGTAATGTAAAAGGATAATACATCTGCCACTTCAATACTTCCATCCTTGAATACATACTTGTGCAAAACAATGATAATTTAAGCCTAGAGCATTCTGATTTCTGACCGTAAGTCAACATTGAATGAAATACCTATCTAAGCTCAGTCCTGACATATTTGTACATGAACCAAGCCATCGCGCAGATAGGAACGGCATCTACTCAACTGATTTACTGTGGACCCACAAAGCACCACACAATAAAAGAGCCTGTGAGACTAAAATAATTCAGACTTGAGCTGCAAACGTGCTCTCTGTGAGGCCACCGGTGATTAAATATAACTCTTTAGAGATTTATAAGTGTTTATTCCTAGAGCCTTACATCCAATGCATCGTCGGAGTTCGCCTTTGTGTCTGCTCTTAATAAATGTTGTTTGTCGTAAGTGAACTTATTGTTACATGAGATGTGAATACATCGTATGAAAAATTTATGGCCGGCGTTCGACTAGAATAATCGTCATACTAGACTTACAAATGGGCGATCAAATGAACGATCTTGTTAGGTACTTGTTGCTTAGGTTTGCACGACATGTTTCAATAAACTAGCTAGAATTTCTCGCGCAGATTTCTTGAACATTTTCTTAAAACAAAAATCATTTTTCCGGTTTTGATCGCGTTGTTTTTGCTAACGGTATTGTTGCAATGCCGGACCGACGTTTCGGAGCCTATAATGTAAATAGAATTAGAAATGTAAATAGTGTAAATAGAAGTTTCAGAAAAATCTTGATACCACAGTCTCACGATTAAAACGCCAGTATTAAATGTAATTTATTAACATCTTATAATTCCGAATTGAACGTTATCTGTACAATTCATCGTATTGAACATAAACTGGCCTTAAATAAAAGTAAATGGTAAGGTAGCCGCATAATTTGTCAGTGATTACAAAGAGTTCGGGTCGGACTATGGCAAGGGCTGTGCAACGATAAATCATGCACAGTTGTTATGCCACATTGGGCGTGCTTAGACATACGATTGATTACGAAACTACAAGTCGACAATGTTCGGTACAAGACTGCGCCCC
Organism: Idaea dimidiata; assembly: GCA_949358125.1. Lineage (NCBI taxonomy): Eukaryota > Metazoa > Arthropoda > Insecta > Lepidoptera > Geometridae > Idaea > Idaea dimidiata. The sequence goes on along the minus strand of OX442333.1, from coordinate 20,008,930 downwards.
GACTAAACGACAAGCCCTAATTAACTGTCAAATAATTGGACAATATTGCTATATCAATTACATTTCGACTTAAAGCTCGCAATTAACCGAATTGCTTGACCTTGCATGTGCGATAGATAACTACTGCAGCGCGTGCTACAGTTCCAGTAGTAGTTCCTTACCGCAAAATGACATGAGCTATGAACACTGAACTTAAAAATATAACAGGAAATGATTTTCCTTATAAAGAGTCATTTTATAGTTGTGCCGATGCCGCATGCCGGTTTGATTTGCGCCGTCTATTGGAAGGTGATGAAGACCATTGAACTGGTACACTGATATACTGAAAACATTAGTTCTGTGGACAGTCACCCTCACCTTTTAATAGACAACAGCGCCAAGATGGCGCAAAACAAATCGGCACCAGAATCAATGATGTAAAACCTATCAATTTATTCATATCTATGAACAATTGAAGCACCGTGGTGTTTGTTGTTTATAAAGTTATTGCTCGGGCATGTCCAATCGATATGGTTAGAATCGGTTCGGGCGTTCGAAGATACGCTAACAGGCAGCGTGCAGTGGTGAGACGTACGTCGGTCAGAGCGATCAGATCGCATTCGCACGCATATTACCGTCGTTGTTGCACCGAGCCCGAGGCCAAACTCCGACCTAACAGTACAACGGGCCTCGTGATTAGACGCCACACGATAGCGCCCATTGTCGGTACACGATCGCCTCTTGTACGTCTTGAAATTGCGGAAATGGACACGGCTAGCACCCACTCTACTAGCGGGACATTTCAATTGCAGTAACCGACCCGCGGGGCAGCCGTCCAAACACAAAACTCCAACCAGACCTAAGATTTATAGAAGGGTTAATTCCCGACTTTTAAACATTTCGATATCGTTAACGTTAATCGAACTCACACTTTCTCGTTTTCGGTTTGATAATTTATAACTACGTTTAGAAACGTTCACGTCTCTAAATTGTGGTTGAGGGCCGTAAAACATTGACGAGAGGACATTAGTAAGCTTCGAATGTCCTGTTTACGACCAAGCTAATGAGGAACGCTTATACGGGAATAAATCAATGCGACTAGGTAACTGGGATTTAAAGGGAATATTTCTATAGGTACTAATGTTATAAAGAGTAAAGATTTATTTGTTTGTTTGTAACGTAAAGGCTCCAAACCTACGATACCGATTTCAATAATTCTTTCACCAATAGACAGCTACGTTAACGATAAGTAACATATAGGCTTACTTTTGCACCGATACTCAAAAGGGATCGAGACTTACGCAAGTAAACCGCGGGACGCAGCTAGTAAGTAATAAGTCATATTTTAAACAAGTTGGTACTTAAGCAAATAATCCTAACATGTTAAAAACAACATACAAAAACTGGAACGAAACAAATAGATAACTAGATGTACGCGTTATTTCCACCACATAATATATACAAATAACCATATATTAAGTAACACAAACACACATAAAGCTTAAACTAAACCATTTTAGGTATAGGCTGTCTTATCATTAAGAACAATTAGGCCGCCCATAATATACGACTACACCCAAAACTCATACGGTTCTCAACCTTTAAAATAAGAAAAGGATTAAGATTAGGTACGGCATTCGAAATTCCAGTCGCTTTTAAAGTTTACTTCGCATGGCACGTCTAAATTTTCTCTAAGACTATGCTAGTTCATTTTCTGAAAGGAATAATCTAGAAGGTGCCTGCGGTGGATGCCATTGCTCAATGTCTTTCGTCGAATACACAAGGGAATGCTTACTTGCTACCAATGGCAATGACGATTATTCATTATCTACACTTAGCTATATTCGAAATTATTTATGTACCTACATAGTACAACCTGCTATATCGTCCTGTTAAGAAACTAGAAGACTTTACACGTTATTAAAAGTTAAAAAATCACAAACACCTACAGAAATCGTTCTTGAAGATCCCGATTCCTTTTAGAGTAATTTAATTTCTATACTTTTGGATGCTGAAAATTAAAAGTAAATTTAGTAAAACTAAAACTCATCATAAAACACATGTTTTAACAATTTTATGTTCAACATTTTTGCAATGCAGATTTGACGTTTCACTGTATTTACAAACAGTTTCCTTAGTTAACAACAACATATTCATTGCAACAATGCTGATTTTTAAAAAAACGCAATGAACCCCGTATAATCATTTTTATTCCATTACAAAGTTGCGAAAACAAAAATAGAACTAACTTTAGTATCATCATCAAGAAATAAGTAGGAATAATATTTTTTTATAATTGTTTTGTCTGTGAGAAACGTAATAGTTTTCTTCCATAGTTTGTTGACATAGGTCAACAAAATAAAAATGAACAAAACCTATTTTGTTATCTCATCAGCATCACTCACCACATCACTATCACCTTAACGAACACACGTTTTCCATTTTAAAAACAAAAAAAAACGAGACCAAAATATTTACACTCCTGGTTCAACAAAAAACTCCCACACCGAGAACAATCAATCTTCAATACAGAAAGGAGCCTCAATCAAAATAGAATACGTAGAAGTGGGCAACAGATAAAAGGCTCTATAAATCATAAAATCAAGCCTCCATTCAAAAAGGTCTACTTCGGCGAGGGATATATTAAAAAAACAGTGACCTCTGCGTTCCTTAACTATTGTAAAATATCGGGATACGCCCGAAGGTCCCAACTCCAATTTGTCTACCATTGGAATAATCACTTCCAAGTTATTTATGACCTCATTAAAATTTTGATAATCAAGTTTTTATGCGTTCGGAATCCCTAAAGTATTACTTTTTAAATATCGAACTTACCTATATGTATGTGCTATGCGTAGGATGTTTTTAATAGTTTGTATATATTTTTTATTCACTAAGCTAGATAAAATTTCCTGTTATAGCGTATGTTACTAATTTAATGGTTGTTTTCGTCATTAGAATAAGTTTAATGTATTTTTTATTTAGAAACATATCTTTACATGTTAAGTAACGTTCAAGTATAGGTATACAAAATATTGACTCCTGTAGGTAGGTATTAGTCTTTTGTTTCATTATAGGTAAGAATAATGAAAATTGTTGCAAATGCGAATATTTGATAAAATATTTAATTTTAAAATACCATCAAGAAAGTAAATAATGTTATCGTAATGAAACACACTGACTTTAAAATTGAAGTTATGGGTATTATTACAAATAAACAAACAAAAGCCGATACAATAATACTTATTTACAAATTACAACCTTATTTTAGTCATAGATAACTATTTAGTTTTTCCAAAGCGCTATTAAGGTAATCTACAATAATCTACTATGAATATTTCAAATATCTTCTTATTCGAAATATCCATAGAAATTCGATCCGAAACAGGCAATGTTAAAAAAATAAACTCTACAAATATACTGTTTAGAGTCACAAATATTCCAAGGTGTCACTAAATGTTTATTTAAATGTTTGGACCGCTACTAAAGAGTGACGTTAGACACCCTTATCAAGATTCCCGATTTGAAATGAATCTTTTAGGATACAACGACTTTTATGGGACAAACCTTCTATAAACTTTTGTATTTAGTTTATTATTTTACTAATTTTACAGAGTAAATGTCGAATTTTAGGTGTGTGCTTAGTTTTGGAGGTTTGAATTTGGTGCTAGAGGACATACTCTAAGGCTGAAATATATAGTCTGTACTTTGACTTTGCTAAGCAAAGACAATTTTTGGGATTTATAAAGCGATCTTTGCAACCATCCAATGTTTTTGCATAGAAAAGTTGAAGTGTTTCAGATTTAGAATGGAAACCAATCAAAAAACAACTTGGCTTCTCTGTTATGAGCATGAAGATCTTTTATCTTTCATTCGCATATTACAAAATTAATTTCGACAATAAATTTTAATTTAAAGTTTCTGCTTAGTTTTTGCTAAGCTCAGTCTGAGCAAAGTCAAAGTACGCATTTAAGACTTACTTACTTACTTTTTCAGCCTAAGACCTATGCGTAAAAGAGATATAAAATAAACTTCCTATTTAACTATTTCAGCCTATATTTTTCTATGTTCTTTTCTTTTGTTCTTCAGTTTTTCAATAATTTCTAGCATAGACTCTATAAGTGATAATAATGAGCGACCATAATTGCAGTAGCTAATGCTGCAAATTATTAGTAATTCTAGTAGAACAACAGCTCTTAAACTAATTGGTACATACATATACATATACAACAACTCTTAAACTAATTGGTACATACCTATACAGCAATTGGATCGAACATCAATAGGAAGGTTAAGATAATGATGAGTCCCTCGGTTTCACACGCGTAAGTCCCTATCCCGCCGGAATATCGGAATCAAAAATCTATGTTACTCCTGAATAATATAGCTTTTTATTGATGAAATAATTTTTGAAATCGATCTAGTAGTTTCGAAGATTGCAATATACATACCAACGTTTCCTCTATACCTACAATCTTAGTATATATTAGGGACCTTAACAAATTACTTTCATAATACTTAATTAACAAATACAATAAACAATATGTCATTAGAAACAACAATATCTAATTTTCCCCAAGTTCGCCCGGCTCAATTATAAATCGCTATCTCCCATGCAATATGGCCGCTACCACGGGCGCTCACTCGATTAACCTATGGTCTTGCGCCCGCGCCGATCGCATCGCTGCCTGACCCTGCTCAATTACATTTTTACCCTGGACAGGTACCTTGATAGATTTACTGGATGTAACAGGAAATTCTTTTGAAGCTAGATTATAGATATAGATTGTTTGTAGACATATTAATTTGGTTTAGAACGTGTGGATTAGTTTTGTGCATGTGTTTATTATTTTGATCATTGTATTCTTTTTATGAATCAGTTACGAGCCACGATATTTATAACCGACTTCCAAAAAATAAGGAGGTTATCGAATCTGTTTTATTAGTAAGGTATTATCTAAAAAGTGCTATTGGGAATATTATGTTCTTATTTTTATTTTAACTTTTCTTGTTCCAGGTACTTAACAAATAAAACGTGAAGCGATCGTGCCCTGATACCTTCACAAAAGTGAGTCCTATTTACCTAACCAAGGCGGCTATCCCACAGATTTATTTACACATATCTCGTACCAAAACTACCAAAGGTCACAGTACTGCATCATTCTTAGAAGGCATTCCGTTACTTCGTGCGCTCCATATTGAGCCACACGCCACACAGATTGCTTTATGGTGAAAATGTTGATTCGATACCATTCAATCGCAAATAAGTGTATAGTTCGTAAGTGTGAGATCCGTTTTGTGGTACGAACGTTGGAAGTACAGTCATCGTTTAAATTGTTCTGTGTGTCTTGTTTGTTGTGTGCAGTTATCTCTGATAGCAGTCGTTAGGTCAAGTTAGAGGCCTTAGGGCGACCTGAAAACTCTAACACGTGAATTACATCTTACATCACAACATGAAAAGAAAAAGAATGCTCTGTTTTGCGATTTGTATTTTACTCCAAATAGTATTTTCAAACTTGAGAGGCGGAGACAAAAATGTATGCTCTAACTAGAACGACCTTTGTACCCACAATTTGTACCTGTTTATTGATCGAACGAGCGAAGTGTCTCTGCTTCTCCTATACAGGTCCTATTTCTTAACCGATATTTACGATCTTTACGCTTTACGGTATATAGTTACTTCCTATATATTTATTTTTAGACCTAAGGATTTTTTTAATTTTTCGCCCACTAACGAGACGGTGAAGTTGAGGTAGGTCAATTGTTCAATACAAAGATAAAATAACTCGAACTCGGAAAAAACCTTTCGAAGCATTTTAAAATGAGTCAACTTTTGATGAAGTTGGTACCTACGCAAAGTTTTGACTCAAAAGATGTACTTATCTGTCGTGGTATACGTGATCTGTAAGTCGTTCGTAGGTTCGAATCTCACCGTTTGAAATATAGAAAAGCATCCTTTGAGTGCAATTTTTTTCTATGTGTAACTACGACCTTGTAAATTAACATGTTCTCTCTGGACCTTATTCCTAAATGAATTCTCTTTCAACCGTAAACATGAGTGAGGTATTCCTTAAAAGTAATTCACGATTAATGAACTTGGGACTTTCAAAGACTTTAGAAATTCCTCTGTAATATCCCAAGTTGTTTGGAGTTGTTCGCCTGTACTAATGATTGGATGGCGTGCAAACTGTGCAAATCGTGTCTATGCAATTCTTCGTAGTTCAAAGTCAAAGTCGGAATTCATTGAGGAACTTTACTTAAATGGTTCTTAACGTGTTATTAAGAAGCCAGCGGAGATATGCTGGAGTTTGAATTACTATTAAAACGTCATTATTTAAAAAAAAAAAATTCTACTATATGCCTTTGCACCTTATAAAATGCGATAACAGTAACTCTTTTAATTAAAATTATGCTTTATTATCTTAACATTTCCAAAAACGATACTCCAATAAAGCTGCTGAGTTCGGAAATGTAACTTATACTCTTTGAACGTTGTATTTGAAAGCAATCGATTGATCTCATTGTTTTTTATTTGACATCGGCCGATGAAAAATTTCATCGTTTCTGTTCCTTTTAAAAGAGCATAAAACTACTCTCCTACACGCTCGTACCAATGACTTAGCAAAATTAACATACCAAGAGAATAATCAAGAAACAAACCATCTTAAACAAAAAACCACAAGCTCTCGACCGAGTCACGAATAAAAACATTCAATATAGAATAACAATGAAGTGTTTACTATGTAATATTCCAGGTAACGACGTATCCATCGATATGTTTGCATTGCATAAATGTGGTGCTGCAAGACGAGGCTTCGGAGTCCGACCCTGACCTTAGGCCGTTGAACTCGCTCGTGACACTTCGATTCTCTATCGATCACGACTCGAGATCGCACCGCGGAAATATCGATACATCGATATTTTTGTTCACCGCCTTATCTGATCGAGTTCGGTTGATCACAGCGTGACTTGAGAGTTTTCCCGCGACGGTCACTCTAATCATTATAAGTAACTGTTTGGTTATTGTGTTGTTGTTTAGTACCGTTGTTGTATCTTTGGCAGGTGTCTGTGATATCATCTGTAGATTGTTACCAATTGTTACGTTTGACCGTAAAAAATGGCCAAGTTAGAGTCTGAATCGCGATTCGAGGATTCTTTTATGATGGTTTCCGTCAAAGTACATAAATAGAAGTCATATTCATATAAGTACTCGGTTCATTATGGATTTTATTGACACTTCAAAAGTTTTGCTTTATCATTTCTCTTCGTACTGAGAGGGAATGGAAGACAAGAAGGTAACGTAACGGATTTTGTTTTAAATTTTGGAGCCCTTAAGTCAGGTGAGAACAGGCGCATTTGAACTAAGCGTGTTACATCTTAAATTTATATCCGGTTTTTTTAGAAAATCTGACAATAAGCCTTATTAAAGACTGCCCAAGAACCAATCTTAGTCTTGGCTTTTGTAAAACGAATTTGATTCGGGCCTAAGACGAACTTTAGACCCGTTGGCGCTTATACATAAGTTGTAACATTATGATAATTATTTTGCTTACTTACCCAATTATGTGATTTTATTATTATTAGGTACCCATATTCACAGTAAAATTTTTGAAAGCAATGCTTTACACGGCACCCTGAAATAGAAAAGACGTTCGCTTACGTCTTTGCTTACGCTTATGCTTACGGAACCCTAAAATAGAAAAGACGTTCAGAATTCAAGGTTTCATGAATAGCAGGTACTTGGGCAATTGTATTTTGAGCACAGTAATGGGCAATCGCCTTGGGATAAATGCTAATCATCATTTATTACGATCATTATCCGTGACCTGATGGGTAAGCATTTTGCATTAACGATTGTGATTTAATAAAAATTGCGATTGCGGCACTCAATCACTTAAATAAGATACACTAAACTCAAATCACCGGTTTTACTTTTTATTTAGGGAACTAAACAAACATATTGTATTATCATTGCAAAGTTTTACAAAACGAAAAACAAGAGACATTAAGTTATTTGTACAAATTAAAGGTTCCCTTTTTCATACGCATAAGTTTATTTTATTTTGTTTTTATTTTAAAGCAAATAAGTAGGTACCTACTTCCGTAGAACTAAATCTTACTTATACCTAGGTATTAAATAAAGCAAAAAATGTGCAACAATCTTTGTACCCTATAATAATGTAACAAACTATTTTTACTCTAGAATAAAAGCTTTAATACAGTAGGATGCGTGTTACAACTTCTTTGAACAATAATTTATGATGTATTTGAAAGTCGAAAGGAGGGGTTGTGTAGGCGTACTCTTAACTGGTTGATACTTAGTTGCTGCATAGTCTCGTAAAAAACTTAATTAGAATATTTATTATGTGATGAGAAATATTATATTTTATTTATTATGCGTGAAATATGCAAGCATGTGTTTTTGTTCTTTCAAAACTGGGCAGTCTACGAGTATGACGCATGAGTGTGTAGTTCGATTATACGACCTAATATTAACCGACCTTTTTTTAATGTTTAAGATCGGAATTTCAATCTTAAGAACAAATTATTAAGATTGAAATTTATATCTTATACATCAATATGGGTTATTTTCAACTTTACCTACTTAAATGTGTATATCATTAGCTGTAGGTATTTACTATTTCATTATTTGCGGATTAAAGCGTTTTAATTCTTCAACTAATTTCATCCATTTTTTCAAGTTCAGTCTCAATGAAATTCAATTAACTGTTTTTGACTATTTAATTTTGACTAGAAATATTTTTACACGGGGATGCATTATCAATATTTTCCCAAAAATCCTGTCATGGTAAATATTTGATAATGCATCTCCTTGTAAAAGTATTTCTAGTTAAAATGTCTTGAGCAATAAAAATACATAAAAAAAAATTAATTTTAACAAACATTCTACCTAAATATTAACCGCGCCTGGAGTTGCTTAACCTTACCGAACTGCGGTAGAATACAGTATCTTTAAAATTCTCTACAAACAACGACATGTAAATTGCCTCCTAGATAAAAATCAACAATGAAAAAGACGTGGAGTTTTACCTCAACTTCCTAGTACTAGGTACCTAAGTCCTAGGCAAGGATTGCGTATAGGATAATATCTAGATCCTTTGATATGTACGTATAGCCTTTTGAAGAGTGCTTTGGGGAACCACGCGTAGAATCAGTAAAGCTTTTATCTCCTTACTCCTTACGCAGCGCCAGACATAGAAAAATTTAGTATATAATATACTAATACTACCTAATTTTCACATATACATATAATATATACTGCGCGTGGCCCAACAAGGCACGCACTTGCCACAATTTTATTAAGTAGGAATTGAATTAATAGGTACTGAGACAATTGAATTTTAAACGTTTTATAACAACACAAAGGACTAAATGGACGTTCGTAATAAGCTTATTTTGACCTTATAATTTAATTTGTAGAAATGAATAAAAAAGCAATAAGGAAGTCTTGTGCAGTAATCAATCATTTAGTCAAATAGATAATATAGGTAGGTAGACATCTCAATAAAAAAACGACCCGATTTTTTCTTCGGTTTTGCTATTTTAGCTTTATAGTGGCTTAAGTGACATTTATTTGATATTTATAACGATGACCTGGCGCACTTCGTTTCACTCCATTCGTATCCTCGATAACATAACAACAATATGCCCATGAATTATTTCTGAATGTTTCAATCATGTGGCATTCCACATATCAAAACAATAGGTCTTTTTGAATGGGATAGGGACCTGTACTGATAAGAAAACACAGAATACGAGTATAACTATCTGCTCTCCGTGATTAGGTGAGTGACATAAAACAATATAATTATGCGTCGCAGATATCATGAATCTTCTAGTTTCCATTTCAAACTACTTTTGTTTTGGTTTCGATAGTGGTGTTTTTCTATTTTGATTATCTTATGTTTTTGTTTTTATCTTGTGTCTTTTAGATTGTCTTTGGAAAAAATAAACTTAATATTTTTCTTAGACAGAATTTAACTTAATCTATCTATAGGTTTCTGTTTTATGGATCTAATGGAAATGATCCCCCAGTGACGTATTTACAAAGTCGTTCTCGTTGTTTGAATACCTAAAAATTAATTGGCAAAATTCAAATTTAAGTACGTTATTAAAATATATTAATTAACACACTCAGGGACCGGAATGATATTAATTTGATAGCACTAATTTAAACATTATTATTAAATCTAATACGCTTTATTACATCAAATGGTTTTAGAATAATATTTCTTAATTATATGTAAAGGTTAGGGTAAGCGAAATAACATGAAAAGTACGCGACTAAAATGAACATATAGCAGTGACGATAACAACATTAACATATAATTCCAACAACAACAAACAATTACAACAATTTTCGTTTTACTTTTTTTAAACACTGATAACTTTAAAATAAGGTTATTTTTGTTAACATATATACTATCCCACTGCTAGGTAAAGGTCTCTCGAAATAATATTTTACTATCAAAAAAGTGTGTGTGAAAAAAAATATATTACTTGAGTGCTTCGAAAAAGTAGAAAGGTTGTTTTCTCTGACAGTCGTTAGGTCAAGTCAAGATACTTTAGGGCAACCTGAAACTCTAACACTAATTGAGCCACACTACAAACCACTACACGAAAAAAAGAAGGCAAAACTCACTGATTTATGGAATACTTAGGTATTAAAAATATATTTATATAGCTTTCGGTATTTCCTAGTTCATCATCATCAGCCTGTTGCACACCACTGCTGGACATAGGCCTCTCCTATTGCTTGCCACCGGGATCTATTTTCGGCTTCCCGCATCCAGTTTGTGCCAGTTAGTATTACCTAGTTGTTACATCAAAATTTACAATCACAACCTTTTGTATGGAAGAATATCAGACGCCTGTAAAAATGTGATTGTAGTAGGTTAGTGCAGAAAAAGACCTATGTGGCGACACAAGAGAGTACAATTGTAATAGGTACCTAAGCAAAGTAACTATCACGTTGTGCGCCATAAGAAATGTAAGGAAACTGGATCCTCAACATAAGCTTAGGATCCAGTTTCCACACATTTCTTCTCTTATTGTTTACGTTTACGTTCTTGATGTAAGTTAAGGCTCAGGTGTGGAAACTAAAATAATGTTGGGTTTCATTTGATAACTTACTCCAACTATTATTATAAAAGTCATAAAATGTGACTGTATATGTAACTGTTTGTTGCTGATTTACGCAAAAACCGCTAAACTGATTGCCAAGAAACTCAGTTTGTAGATAGCTGAAGATCTGGAATAATAGGTTAGATATAGGTTACGGAAAGAGTCGAGACTTGCTAGAAACACCTTGTTGATTGATGTCCAACAGTAAACATACGAATTAAATACATTTTCCGTTATACTACGAGTATATTAGGAATTTTGTCCGCCCTGTTTCGAGGTCTCACCAGATCTCTTAATAACAAAGAGCGTTAACAAAATGCTTTTTATTATAATAACAACGTGAGAATAGAAAAAAAAACTCATTAGGTACATTTGAACTGAATATTTCGTACTTAATTCGCTAGATATATTGAAACATAACACCCGCCGATAGATACCATCTTTACGAACAAATGAAACCTTCACATTAAAACCTCTTGGAGACAAGCGGTTCAAATTAAACTTATTATCCTAGTAGGTTTTTTCTATGCAAGCACTCTGCGGCCTTAAGAGCCTGCGGCAGTGACCGGCGGTTCAGGCCACCAATGATTGTAGCTTATGACGACAGGCAATGTTATCGCAAATAAGTATTTATTACAACTACGCAGCCTTCAACTGAATGTGATCCAAGAGATATCATGTTACAGTGAAATAGAGAAACAGCCGTGAAATTTTAGTGTTTGATAACCGTCTTCTTCATAGGAGAAGAAGAATAAAATGTCTCTCTGTACCTTTTTTTAAATAGAATTTAAATGTTTTAAGATGCTGGTATGATCCTTTGTGTTTTTAGACGAGCTATGCTTAAAACAACTTTTCTAGTAGAAGCTATCTATATGAAAGTTTCTATTTAATATCTAGAAATATGTTCAAGTAGAAATACGTCATGTAAATTCCTCTCGTGACGGCTCCGAACCCTCGCTTGCCGGGTAAGTTGCGCTACCAACAATGCCACTAACCTGTGTGGCATAGTTGTGGTGATGCATTTCTTCTTAAAAATATTTTGATATGAATACCTTGAACAATGAAAATCCTACTAATATTATAAAGGTGAAAGTTTATGATGTGTTTGATGCTTCCCCACGCAAAAACCGCAAAACCGATTGCGATAAGACTCAACAAGTACATAGATAGCTAAACAACTGACTTACGGAGGTGAAACCTCGGGGCGTTCCTAGTAAGAAATATTCTTTTAACATAAGAACTTTTAACTATAAAAATAACTTGACATATTTGAGAATTTTAGTATCTATTAATGAACGACACTATAAAGTAGCCGTTGATCTTTAATTTACAAACACCGAACATTAAACTTCCAATATAAAACCGATTTCATAATCGTAAACAGCCAATATCATCAAGTGTCGATATACCGATCGAGATAAAATATCAACAATGAACGCAGACACGATTATTAGTAGTTCAAAGGTTAGATACTATCGTAAAACTACCATCATGTAATGAACTAGTAACACCAAGCGGCTGCACCTAGTAATGTTTGTATTCATAAAAATATAATAAATTAAAGTAGAAAAAATATAAATTGATTTTAACGCTTTACTTGCACATTGTAATTTTTAGTTGGTCGCCTAAACCTGTAGAACAACCCCTCAACTTAATGTCACCTAATTTCCAGTAACCTGTATTTCCTACGTTTCAAAGTAAGTCACAAATAGAACCACAATAGGGACGTAATGCAGTGCACCTCGATACACAGCGTAATTTTGCATACAATGTTCAAAGCTCGATCAATATTATTACGATCGATACAGCTGGGTGAACCTAGTTGTAGCTGAAATTGATGCCCTGTAGGTCATATTGCGATCGTATGTAGACTAAACGGTCAACCGAAACTTACCGATCATTATTATTTTAGAATATACTATTTACTGAATACTTTTGAAATCGTGAGGACTATCACAGTTCTATGTAGCTGTAGATTTAAACGGCCGCCACACTCTAGAAAATAGTCTGATGTTATTAACGTCTTTAAGGATTTCTAGTCGACGAATATACAAACAGCCTACTATAAACTTTAAGAAATATAAAAATTTCACTATATTCGTCTATTCGACTATCTAGAGTTAAACCGAGAATGAGCATACCTCCTGTACAGGAGCAACAGCTCCTGTACAGGAGCAACAGCTCCTGTACCATAAAAGAAGTGGAAAGTGACTTCTTTACCGGCCTCAGTAGGTCACAGCCTAATTTTGTAAGCTTTTTTTTAACTGAAAGTTGTTCCATAGAGGTGTACCTAAACCTAATTGATTACAAATTTGTGGTCTGTATTACGAGGAGCTAAAGGGTGACCCCTCATAGCTATCGTGTTGGCTCGCTACCGGTACACTTCTGTCGCTGACCCCTGAGCTCTTGTACCCTGCGCATTCCTTCTACGGCTTAATAATACACATGAGTACGACATAACGATCTCCACTGGCCTTCATTAAATCGTACATTTGTACTCGCTCGCTTGTTATGTGTTCCTAGTATTTTGTAGTACTAGCTACACCCATTTCTTACTGTATTTTATAGTTTACAGTTTAAAATCTTGAGAAATATTTAACTTTATACTTGTCAAACTGTCGGTACAGACCATTTCTTTAATATCGATTATTTCTTTTACGAATTTTGTTGAATAAAATTCATTAACAATAAAAAAAAGTCGATGCGTTCACGAATATAAATTGAAATAACGTAAATAAACTTAGTTGGATTAGACGTGTGGGATGAGAACTAAGTCACATTTCTTCGACAACTTTATTCCATTCCCCTTCATAGCGTTACTTGAATAGTCTTTTAAAATATCTATAAAAGTAACTGCTTACAAAACGACAGATCTCAAATGATAATAAAAAGATTCTAAGGCTTTTTATAGGTCGGACGTTGAATTTTGATATGAGACGTTCGTTTGATATTAAATTATATGGTAATAGGTGATCCCTGGCATCCGGTGACGTGCATATTGTTAAAGATGCGATGACAACATCACGTTTAACTTATTAAAATTTTATTATAAATATTTATGTTTAGTTATACTGCAGCAAGAACTCTTAACAATGGATGTGTGGGTCAACAAGATATTTCTACTCGTAATTAATTATAATTCCAGACGTAATAATATAAAATCTACATAAAATGAACGCCATACATAAAAAAAATCCATCCTGCTTAAAATGTACAGCATAAGGGTTTATATAGATATTTAACCGAATAGGGTTACCCCATCTCCACTCGTAGGTGTCATAAAAGGCGGTTAAGGGATCTAGGGAAGACTAGCAAACCTTAAGTTCTACTCGTGCGGTGGCGGATAAACTTCTTGGTTCTCAGAACGATTGGAGTTAAGCACGCCAACCCTCCTGTCATAAAAAATATGCCAAATAACCATACCTATTTTGGCTATAGTTTTTTTTTTGTGGGTATGGTAAATGATGACTTACCTACTGTGCAAATTCCAAGTACGTAATACGGTGTTTTAGCGAACCCGAGCGGGATGTAACTAGGAACATCGCTCTGATGAAAAGTATAAGAGTCTATACATAATATTATTTGTAAAACTGTAAGTTACTTCAGAATAGTATTAACTTCGCTTTTACGGCGAAGGAAAACATCATGAGGAAACTCACGGCTTCAAGTCACGCACAAATAAATAAAACATATAAAATTAAATTAAATTCATTTATTTTAGACAATTAGTACTCATACGTTAAAGTACAAAAATAAATAAAATTATATATTTGTCTAACATTACAGCAAAATAGCTATGTTCCTCAAGCTTCAGTTTACAATTTTAGGCAGCCGAGGCCCAATAATAATATTGGGCCTATATATACATATAGGGCTAATTGCAGAACTTTAACTTTTACTTCAAAATAGGTTGAATGTAACTTACACACCTGAGACGTTTCATAATATTTACATTTTCTAATAGTAAGAAGAGAATCAGATTGATAAGAATTTTAATCGTCGTAAATTATCGTCCTTATCGGTCAGTAGTTAAAACCAAATACAATATTTTATAGCCTGTAATCGACTAATCAATCTAGAGCCATAAATGTCATACATCATTAGTGTAAGGAATTTTATTAAATTGCTTCAATTAAAAGTATTCCCACGTTTAATTTATTGTAAAAATTAATAAATAAGAAAATACCACAGAATTCAAGATAATGCAACAATATTATTCTATGGCATGATCGAAATTCTATGGCACTAAATTATAGACCACTGACCCAACATAAATTAGGTCTTTAAATAGTTTTATTTTGACGACCTCTGTGACGCGTCGTGTGAACCACGACTGCAATGCACAAGGCTGCGGGCTCGATTCCCGCCGGGTGCAAATATTTGCGCTTAAAAATAAATACTTGTATCTGGTCTGGGTGTCTTCCTGGGTTAGGGGTGAAGTCGTCCCTCTCGAAACTGGGACCGGGGCCCACTTGACCCCTTTCGTCCTATGTATAATATGTATGTATTTACAAAATAAAAATAAATGTATGTATTATTATAACCGATGTGACTAGACATCGGTTATAGTCTAGTCACCGTAACATACCTAAGCTTAATAGCTTAACACGGGGCTAGATGGCGCTGTGTGTTGTTCTAAAAATCACAACAAACTTAATTTGATACTACACACAACGCGTGTCTTCAAAAATGCTTTCATCTAACCGACAATCAAAATATTTTTTTCCATGACCACTTTGCTACGAATATCCTTTACAAAAGAATTCATTTAAAATATTGAAGTTTCTCTTTATATTTAATGTCATGCAGACTTCTTAGTTACGATCGGCCGATAGCTACTTGACTGTCATATTGCATTCAAACGTGACTACGGAGCACAGACAATTTTTTTTAACGATATTTCCGTTATTAAAGAGCTTCAAAAAAGAAAAACTTAAAAGGAGAATTTATTTTTGATCCGCAGGGAGTTTGAAAGGTTATTAAATATATTTCTCTGTAGTCTGTCATTTAGATTAAATACTTTATTTGCACGAAAAACAATAATAACGGTCCTATGTAAAAATGGTCCAATGTAGAAGTGCTTCAATGTCGAAGTCGCCATTTGTAGAAGTGGTCACAGAAAGCCGATACAAAGATAACCTCTTCTCTCCCCAACCAATCCAAAGGATGCCGAAATTTATCGTCTAACTATCGACCGATCAAAAATATTGTAGTTTGTTTTATCTCCAGTGAAGCATCAAGAACTTACTCGTCACGTATATTCAGGCAATCGATTCTACTCACCGAGGTGTCTCGTTAGCGCTTGTAATTGGACAAATAAAAAACTGTTCCCGGACGCAATAATGGAGTAACTGTTTACAATAGACCTCTTCACAGCAAGAGAGACACGCCTTGTCTTAGGTACCACTTAAAAGAAGCACATAGCACTTAAATGTGCAATCTGGACGTTATTTATAAGTTCCACGGATAAATTGAAGAGCACGTAGTGTTTTGCTGAGTTAAGACTTTAAGCCCTCTTGTGATTGTTAGAGCATTCGTTTTTTAAATGGACTTGTATATTATCCAATTTTTTTCAAAAAGGAATAAATGTCTATTTTGTACCTATTTGTGTAGTATCTACTTGCGTTGGTCTGATGTTAGATACCTCGACTTTCATTCCGAAGATCATACGTTCAAACTCCGGCCGATTGCGCATCAAAGAGTTTTTCCATTCCAAAAAGTTTAGTAGACTACTCGTATATATTTAACATCGCTCGTACAGTAAAGAAATACGTCATGTGGAAACCCACGGTAATTTGTCCCTGACGTTTTGACTCGTTCTTTCCTTTGGACATAGCTGTCTACTTTGGGTGGTAGAGTAGTCCACCTTATATTAAGAATCGTTTTGACTCGTTCTTTCCTTTGGACATAGCTGTCTACTTTGGGTGGTAGGGTAGTCCACCTTATTATCCCGGGTAGTATAGTAGGTGGAGTAGATGAATCAATTATAATTATGTAGCGGTCTTGGTGGAAGTTTTCACCCACCGCTTGTCACCGCCCGTCGACTTAGTCATACAGTTCGACGGATCGTGGCAAGCAGTTGTAAGCGGACTAAACGGACTCGTCAACAGTGAATAGAGTATTTGTAAGCATGTTACAATTAAAACACATCGCAACTTACCATTTCATGTGTTACTAGCTCAACAATCAATTATGAAAAAGAAGTGGCAAACCTAACGCTGAGAATCTGAACAGTTGTAAAGAATAAATAAAATATGTAAGAAGCTCTAAAAAGTCTTATACCAGTAACCCATATACTACACAACGCTCCATTCATAAAACTTAAAGAATCGATTACATAACAAATTAACATCCTCAACGATAAGCGGACGTACACATAAACCTTTTAACAGAGTAATATTCATTGTTCAAAGACAAACACACGAGAGTGTTGGGCAAAAATGCTCACATTGAGAAAGAGCTATTGAGCAATTCAAAACTATCAAAAGCAGACCCCTGCTGTGGCTCGAAATACCTGTTTATCTTTAACAGCGTTTGTGATCGAGAGGTCATCAAACATTGGTCTGTTGGTTTTGAAGATAGTGCCAGCTCGAACCGCACTCCTATTTACTCTGTCTAGGAATTGGAATTGTACTGAAGTCAGAATTTACTTAGTACTTGTCCCATTTGTTAGTTACATCGTAGGAAGTGTCAGAGATGATGCGAAGTTTATAGTGTTGCGAGATGAGTGGTATCGATATCGAGACTCTAATAAAGTTATATCGATATCGATACATATGGAGCTCATGATCTATCGTTGTATCTGTAATTAAAGTCGTAGATCATAGCGGCCTACATTCAATTTATTGTAATGTATACTTGAGTTAAGAGTGCAATTATTCTTAGCTAAAACGCGATAGGTAGGTACCGTAACCGAAAAATAATGCATAAAATAGGGCAAAATAATCTAGGTATGTTGAGTGGGACTTTATTGACCGAACGAGCGAAGCGAGTGAGGTCCAGTGTAGACGGGCCTGGCGCTTGTATCTTTGTAACTTTGTATCTTTGTATCTTTGTATGTTTGTTCGACGATAACTTGAGTATCGTTGCTTCGATCTTCATGAATTTTGGTATGCGCGTAGTTTAGGTCCATAGAATTTATGAGTTCGAAGATGAGCCGGATCGGTAGGGGGGTTGGGGAGATAGGGGGTGCAAAAAGAGAAAATAATCAAGTTCTAAAAATGTGTCAATAGATGGCGCTCAACATACCTCCTAGATCGCGGTATCGTTGCGTTTGCTTGCGATATATACTTCAAGATCTGACATTTTTGTAAGGAGTGTTAATGTCTATTAGTGATCAAAGTAAATCAAAGTAAATAATTCATGTTTATGTTACAAATTGTGGTCGATTGTCGTAAATCCTACTAATATTATAAATCCGAAAATCTGTTTGTTTGTTTGTTTGTTCCCTCTTCACGGTCAAACGGCTCGACCGATTTGGATGAAAATTTGCATAGGGATAGTTTAAATGATGGAGAGTAACATAGGATACTTTTGATCCCGAAAATCCCGCGGGATCGGGACTTACGCGGGTGATAACTATTTATTAGATGAAAATTTGAATAGGGATAGCTTAAATGATGGAGAGTAACATAGGATACCTATGATCCCGAAAATCCCGGAGGATCGGGCGGGTGATAACTATTCAATGAATGAAAATCGACACAGGGGTAGGGTAAGTGATCATCATCATCGTCATCGCCATCCACCGTCATCCATCGGCACTTACTGATGAAAAACAAACTTTACCTTACTTCACCTCCCTACCGCAGTGCAAAACTCCAGCAGCGCCTGGCTTCAACAGTACTTCAATGGGCGACCGTTTAAATGTGGATTATTGCATTGCGGTAGGTAGGTGTTCTAACAACGCGGGTTCGCAACTTGCGCGGGTGAAACCGCGGGGCGCAGCTAGTAAGGAATAATTCTTTTTGTGTTATCGTTTTTACACGACTGCCAAAGGAAGTGTTATGTTTTTGCCGTGAGTGTATGTATGTATGTGACCTATTTTTGTGCCGTCGTAGGACCTAAACGGCTGGGCCGATTTAGATAAACAATACGTGGTTAGATTCGTCATTCGTCATGACATTAAAATAATAAATAAATAAAAATAATGATGTAAAACGCTATTAACCAATATTTGTAAAGACCATAAAAAACAGAGAAAACGCGTAACATTGTTCACTCAAACAATATGTTTTATTCTTTCCTAAATTTACATTTGAAAAGTATTGCTTGTATAGTTTTACAATTAAGTTTTAAAATTTATTAATTATAAAATTATCGTGTCCCGCCCGACTGCATCCACCATTCCTAAAGCTACTATAAGCATCTTATTTTTCACTTTTCTGTTAAAACTGCAGTAGGGTTTTTTATTTTTTTAAATATTTTTTTACTTGTCTTTCGTTATATTATTCGTTTAATAATAATTCTTATTTTGTAAAAAAATTAAGCTGTTGGTGTTAAAATCCTACAAAAAACAAAATCTCTGTAAATGGATTCTCGTGAGGTCTCAGTTCGGGGCGAACTACTAGTTATTTCGAAATCAGATTAAGACGATAATAATAAGTCCTACGACTTTGTATCGTCTCATATTTTATTGTTTTACGGAACATAGGTAATAAATACAACACCATATCATAAAAGTACCTCATAAAAACGCATAGTAATTGAATAACCTATGAATCAATTGAATTATCTGGATCATTTTTAGTGGGTTCGTTAATAACACCGCCTCGTATTACTAAAGTGATAGTTTCTTTATTTATGGTTGATAAGTAATAAAAGTTTGTTCAATGTTTTTCTCCTCGGATTGTTAATGTTATTAGTTGCACAACTATTGTGTCACGATGTTTGATTTATAATTGTAATAAAAAATCTGTATCATTTGAGTTGTTTTTAAGTGTTAAATTTCGTTGGTTCTGTTTCTGTTCGTTTGATAACTTTTTTATTATTGTACAATATTATATTGACCTCCTATCCAGGTCGAGATTGATTCTGCTTTTTTTCTTTAATTACTTCTTTTCTTCTTTTACAAATTGGCTAATTCTAGCAACTTTTTTGCCAACTTTTACTACTTTAGTTATTCGGAAGTTAGGACAGCTTTAGGTACTCTCTTTTCCGTCTTCCATTTTAAACATATTATTATGTCCATCCGTCCGCTTACCATTTAAGTGACATATATCACAGTAGATGAAAGTCCCATAGTAGTAACTATGGGACTTTCATCTACTTAACCCCGATCCCATAACAGTGGAAATTCGCTTTTTTTGCTTGCTGCAAGGTTTAATATTCTAATATAGAGCCCTGCAGCAGAGCGTTAAACAGATATACCTAAGCCATTGGACCCTACCATGATGTCTTATAAGTCGTCGCGAAGTTAGTCTTCGCGTTACGTTCAGCTAAAAAAAATAATTAAAAACAACACAAATAATTTAAAAAATGAAAAACACACTTAAAAAAATAAAAGATTTTTTTAAATTGTCTGTGGTTTTTAAAAGTAGTCAAGGTAATTTTATTTAAAATTTATATTATTTTTTTGAACGACATAGCAACGACAAACGATCATGGTAGCGCGGAATGTCTTCTCTTATTGTAGACTCTCTTCCTTTATTACAAGTATAGATATTCAATCTCTCATTTAGAAAAAGAAAATTAATGTATAGGTACAGGGAACTAATATTTCTGAGCGTTTATTAATGAGAGGTAATTTATACGGAGGTCGCGAAAGGCAAACAATATAGGAATCTTATTTGATTTGGCTTATCCTTTATCCCAAACCATGACCTCTTATAAATCGTCGCTGAGTCACCACTATATCGTTCAGCTAAAAAAAAAAACATCCCGCGCTCAACATCCCTCTTAGATCGCGGTATCGTTGCGTTTGCTTGCGATATATACTCCAAGATCTGACATTTTTGTAGGGAATGTTACAAATTGTGGTCGATTGTCGTAATTAAGGAATAATTCTTGTTATGTTATCGTTTTTCTTGTCTTTCGTTATATTATTCGTTTAATAAAATAATTCTTATTTTGTAAAAAAAATAAAGCTGTTGGTGTTAAAATCCTACAAAAAACAAAATCTCTGTAAATGGATTCTCGTGAGGTCTCAGTTCGGGGCGAACTACTAGTTATTTCGTTTCTTTCGAACTTTTTTGCATAGGTAAAGCTCTACCTATTGGAGTTCTAAATCCAATCTACAATTCGCATAACGGTAATGTCGTATAAAGTAGATCCATATTGGAGTTAACAAGGTAAGTACAATCCAATGGGCAAACAGTCGAGCGCGGACCATTCGACCCCTAATGAGGTCAGAAGGGGTCAGTTGCCGTGATCCCCGATACACAGGGTGGTGAAATAAAACGGTACTGTTAAAGGATCTTAGTGAAGTCTCCCTAGTTTTCTTCTGTTATCGCGATTTAGCATTGTATTAAAACACAATATCGGTAGACAAAATGTCAGTACAGCATTGCAACAATGCTGTTAGTAAAGGAAACTCGAGTTAAACCTGGAAAATATTGTGTTTCATTATGGAGTCTTACTAGATACGTAAATAAAAGAAAACAAATTTGTTATTCGGAAAAGTAGGTTTCCAGTCAAGAACATTTTGCTCCACTTAATACGCCCTATAAATTGTAATCTACAGTTATTAAAACTTTTAATAACTTTTGTGGTGTTCCCATTACTTTAATATATCCTTTTTCATCACACTTGTCAAAAGTGAATTTCAGTCTGGATTTTGCTGAAATTATTTTCAAGACTGTTTGTAGTTTCGAATCGATCTAAAAAAAATACTTTTATTTTAAAACTTTGTTCTAAAATTGAGTTTTACAGTGATCTACTTATTTTAAAAATATTTCATTAAAAAAAATATTACTGGATTATGGAACTACGAAATCTTTCACTACGTTTCTGAATGACAATTTCAGACGATTGAAATACAAAATTTCTTTAAAATTGTACTAGATAATTTCCAGTTGATCAATCGGAAATTTCTATATTACGAAATAGACAAGTTGAGAATTTCAGTTGTTTCAATGTCACCATCTTAACGATCCATATCCAATACATCAAGTGACAAAATAAATACTTTATTTCTTCATTTCACCCTGTACTTAGAGTAAATACTTCACCTAGATTTATACAGCACCTCCATGATACACCTTATACAGAGGTCACGATTCGACTAACTATTAATTTACCTTATTAAGTTAACCCTGGATCGATAGAGGACGGCTATTTCTTATCGTCGAACGATATCTATATTGGTTTGCTAACCTCAACCGGTTTGCATGATGCTCTATTATTTTTTCGTTTTTTTTTTCTAAATTGGTTTTGATCGAGAATGAGTCTTTTGATTTAGGTTCGTGTTGTTGTTCTTAGATTGATGGGATAGGTCGTTTTTGGTAAAAAGTTAAAGCGGTTATATTACTACTTAAAAAAAGTGCGATTTAAATTCAAATGCCTCGTGAAGTTTAGGTTGTAAAATATGGTTTTTTCTCTAAAAAAAATTAGCATGAAATGCAAACAATACTTACAATAGAATCTCAAAATCGAATCTCTAAAAAATATTATTTTTGGTTTTGAATAACTTCTGCAAAACTTTTTAACACCACTAAGACCACCTAAAACTAAAACACCACTTAAAATTAGAGGGCTAGTTAAATAATTTAGCAGTAGCTGAATAACTAACTCTAACTAAGGGTTTATGCCGGATTCAGCCCACTTTAAGAATCTTTCAAAATTACTTTACTCCATCTTACTAAACTTTTCTTCCATCACCTTCTATTAAAAGATTAGTAGTTCAAGAATATTCTCAGAATTTACTCTAAATTCATTAAAAATGTTTCTTAAGTGTCCGTAAGCCCTAATTCGTTACAATGAACTCTTATTAGCAGCAGTCCATGTAAAAATCAATACTTATTGACCGACAACTTAAGTTACATGTTTCAACGGAATTGCTTAAGTCTTTAGCAAAGATGTTTAAATTAAAGTAGAGTAGAGACAGCGAGTGAAACCATAATTTGGCACCCAATTTGTAAGCTAGTAACGCTTTTCTTATCAAATTTCAGAAACAGATACCCACAAACTAAAAACTATAGGCACATTATTAAGTTATAGCCTCTCCACTGACGACCATTCGTCAATTCTATTTATCTACTTATCTTAGTTTAACTTTCTTTGGTTCTTATTCGAGTAAAAAGACTAAAGCCATTTACAACGCGAAATCCGAGAACTCATTATATTAAGCCGGGGATTTACTAATAAGGTGGGATAATCTACCCAATGTGGGATTTAGGTAATCCAATTGCGGGCTCCCTACAAATTCTTGGTAAGTTAGGTATTTTTGTTATTATTTACATCATTCGAGGATCACGATATAGCTTGCGGGTTCGATTCCCGGCCTGGGTCAAATATTTGAATAACAGTGATTAAATTCCATTGAACGTTGCGCTGTGAGATAGTATCGATCGATTTAAGGACGGCCGCTAGGTCCGGGTCTTATATTATATAATATAAACTACTAGCTACGCCCTGCGGTTTTACCCGCGTAAGCACACAAAGTTTACTTTACTTCTCCATCCAAAAGTTGCCTGGAAGAAATCGCATTTGGCGACGAGGTCGCCCATTTGTACAACTTTTTACTTTTAAGCTTTCTGTGTATTTGTCTTACTTATAATAAATTATAATGTAAACTGATTGTTGGTATCTAATATTTGTTGGTTGTGCAAATAAAGTGTTAATCTGTCTATGTAAGTCTAGTTTTCGCGAGAATATCGGGATTAAAAGTAGCATAATAATATGTGTTATTCCAGCTATCTTTGTTCCAAGTTTCACCGCGATCGGTTCAATGTTTTCTATGTGATTCAGTAACAAATATCATCAAAACTGAAAAACTTTCAGTTTTTTATTATTAGTAGGAAAATAAACATATTAAAGTTTTTTTTCTGTTTTCTCGATACTGATATGAAATAAAACTTTTCGATTTAAATCATGTTGCTTTTATAATATAAAGCATTTTCAACGCTCAAATTTGATTGAATCAAATTTGGTATTCAGGTAGGTAGCTGGAGACCTGAATTAAGCAAAATTTCTGTTAACATTACGAAACAAATTACATTAAATTAACAAAATAAATAAATGTTTTTTTTTAATAATTATCTTGAATAGGTATAGAATTAGGTAGGTATTACTTACCTCAATTCTTTTTTTTTTGCTTGTTGCTGAGGCCGGACCATTTAGGGTTCGCACATGGTTTTCTAACTTGGTTGATGGTATTATAGTTAAATATTTATTTATTTAAGTAACTACTTTCAGGTTGGTTCTGTTTTGTATTTTTTGCTGTGTGCTTGTCCTAATAAATTTATTTGTATTCTATTCATTTTTTTTATTATACAATTTGTAAGGGGTGTGCCTTTTTAATCCGGGGGTGGTTCTAAACGTCTAGGCGAACAACTTTTGTTCTACGACTTTTGAAAATTCAATTTTTTTTTTTTTGAAAATTTTGAGAATATGTTCCACTGAAAAAACAGCTGCTTTTGAAAACAAAGGTAATTGAAGTTTTGATTGTAAACCATCAAGCTAAATAAAAGGACAACATAAGGCCAATGACCTCAAACTCTAAGAAACAGCTGATCTTCAAGTAAACTTTACACTTAAAAATTTCGAAAAGTACTTCGAATTTCAAAAAGTCGTAGAACAGAAGTTGTTCGCCTAGATGTCTAGAACAACCCCCTTTCGGCTTAAAAGGGTATACCCGTTACATCTTGTATAAAAAGAACTTTCCTGCGGTAGAGACCACAGGATACAAGTTAGTAGACGACAAAGCTTCCCACGCTTTCAGTTTCATACCCTCATACCATCTTAATACTTATGATCCGAGATTCCACAGACCTAACTTAGTACCTAAGGTAAATTAATAATATAATTTTATTACAGTTTAGAACCTTGTACCTTTATTATCAATACGAATCGATCAGTTGTGTTGGAATTTATAATGAGCGGGCGTGAAACGTGATTTAAGTCTGACTTGGACCAAAAGTTTTATGATCTTAGTATTTTAAAAGATGTAGGTACTTATGTATTCGTAATTTTTGTCTATAGAAACATTATGAAAGGGAACCATAACTGATTTCATCTACCAACCTACAGCTTGTTGGTCGTGGAACTTAAATTTAATATACCTCGATATGTAGACTTCTGTGACGATTCGTGTGAACTGGCTTCCTGACTGCAATGCTGAATGTTGCAGGTTCGATTCCCGCTGGGTGCAGGGGCTGGTATGCTTAAAAATAATTAATTGTTTCTGGTCTGGGTGTGTCTCTATGTATTATATGTATATATGAATTTACAAAAAAAATATATAATTATATCCGTTGTCTAGTCTAGTCCGAAAGAGACAAGTCGCGGATAGCTAACGATGTTTATTGAGGCATTAAAATGAAACCATATGACATTATGCACAGAATAGATTCTCAGTTTACCATTTGAATTCGCTAAGCCTAATTGCAGACTGCTCGCAAAGTTAAGAGATTTATGTACGAGCCAGTGCGAGCGCTAAAGAAAAGTACCTATAACGGTCGGACATAGGTATAAATATAAATTCGACAAGATGGGATAAGCAACAATGCGTCAACGTTCTGTGAATCGACATACTGTAAACAACTCAACAAAAATAATAGGAAGGTAAGCATTTTTTACGTCAATATATTGGCGAGCCTACGACGTATTAGTTTCCGAGTCTGAAGTTTCTATAGATTTAGATTAGAAGAAGTCTATAGTTACAGCAATGAAATTTAAATCAAGGAAATCATTTTTTTTATAAACAAAATCATTCAAAGACACCTTACAATGTCCCTTATACCCTTATAGACCTTAGAAAACGTAATAATTGGCCACCGTATCCCACGTTCGCTCCTCACACGCTTAACTAAATGATAATAGGAATCCGTGGCTAAAAGGTAATACGAGGGTCAGTCGAGACATGTCGTGCTCTCGCCATTTTTGTTACATTACCCCTTAACTGCTATGTTAAGCAATAAACGCTCGGTTAGGTTAGGGTTAGGTTACGTAGATTGAGCAGTTTAAGCGGATCATGGGAAAAGTTAGCGTAAATGCGAGCAATTTTGTCGATTAAGAAAAGCTTTCTTTTTATTTACATTTTGAGAATATTGAAGTATAAATAACATTATCTATAAGTAATTGCTATCTATTCTTAATATTTTATATGTCTATGCATATAAAATTCAAAGTGCGACTGAACTATATAAAATCAACGCTTAGACATCAAATAATGTGTGTGTGTGTGTGTGTTTTAAAAAAGATGGTTTTCTTTATTTTGTGTAGGTATCGCCTAAGAAAGGGATTTTGGGAAATCTTGCAACATCGAGAGATACCCTGCAAGTTTTCTATGTAAATATTGGTCTATAGTATTTAAAATACTATGTCATTATGTTTATCCTTGCTCTCTTTTCCATAGAAAACTATATCAACGTGATACAAACATTGTATCCAAGGCGTCAGGAGTCGATATCTAGGACTTAGTTCATGCCTGACACGCAACAAGATTTAATGTCGCCTCGCATATTTACGTATTTCCTTGCAGTGTCATGCGAAACTCGATCGATGGGGTTTCAGAAAACTGAACTTCTATTAATAAGGTGTCAGGGTTACATAAGTGAGGAATATTTTCTGTATATTCTTCTGGGGTGTCAAACAGGTGAAGTTAGGTAAAGATTGTATGTCAGTATCCTGTGGGATTTTCGGGATCAAAGTAACCTATGATACTCTCCATCATTTAAAGTATCTCTGCAAATTTTTGTCCAATAAATAGTTATCACCCGTGTAAGTCCCGATCCCGCGGGATTTTCGGGATCAAAAGTATCCTATGTTACTCTCCATCATTTAAACTATCCCTATGCAAATTTTCATCCGTTTGACCGTAAAGAGGGAACAAACAAACAAATAAACAAACAAACAAACAGACTTTCGGATTTATAATATTAGTAAGAAGTAAGATAGTAAGATAAGAAGTAAGATATACTAGCTGTTTTATAATGTTAGTAAGACTAGCTGCGCCCCGAATTTACACCCGCGTAAGTACCGTTACCATACGGGAATATCTGGATAAAAAAGAAAAAACCAATGTGTTATTCCCGGGGTACCAGCTACCTATATTTTAAGTTTCATCGCAATCGGTTTAGTAGTTTTTGTGCAAAGGAGTAACAAAGTCAAATACATACTACATATTATGTACTTGCAAACTTTCGTTTTAAACGTTTATAATATTCGTAAAATAAGTAAGTTTTAGCAGCATATTAAGCAATTGGAACTGTACTAGAAGTTATAAAAAATGAATTAAATCAGCCAGCTCCTGATTTCCTATAAACCAGTGTCATAATTTAAATGGTGTTTAGTTCGAAATGTTGCATTAACTGGTTGATATCTCTGATTAGTCGTTAAGTAAAATTACAGGTCTTAGACAGATCCGAAAACTTTAACACGAAAAGAAGAAGTTCTAAATTTAGTAACTTGACCTAGTAACTAATACACGACACTCGCATGCCCGAAAACTTTACCACCCTTGTTATACAACAGTCTAAGTTGGATTCAAGACTCGAAGTTAGACGTGTTAACTTGCCAATATAGTTATCAGGTTATAACTTACAACTGCACTAGCGTAGATAAAATAAAAGACTAAATTTAAAACAAATCTTTTCATACTTCGAAGATTTCTATTTTACCTGACTGCAAGGAAGGTTTATTGGCTGATTGGATTGATTTCGCTGAAAGTTATTGTGGTGACATCTGGATGAAATCATGGAAAAGGTAACACTTAACTTACGATAAATCTAATTTTATTATTATCAAACACGCACGAAAGTAAAATCGCTAGGCCTACCAAGTGTAAACGAGTTTGCTAGTTAACTCTTTGTTCTCAGTACAAACTGCAATACCAGGCATTTAAGCTTCCTACTAAACAGAAGCGGTACTATTTCATAACGCAATTTTCCCTTTTCGCAACTTTTGCGGTCAGCACTGATCTCAGCGTCGAGAAATGCAGCCGATATTTTAGTTTAGATACATCCACGAGTTCGCTTCGACTTCTCGATGTTGTTTAAGAGGAGCCGCATCAGGAACTAGGGTTAATAAAGTTAGCTGGTTTTCATATCGACTTGTTTTATAACATAATTTAAAGGAGTTTCAAAGTAAACTGTGCTGTAAAAGATTCTTCAATTAAGATGAAGTTATCCTGTTAGGATTTTTATTAGAATTAAATTGTACACTGCGGAGTAGCGTGAATATGTGATGTTATTCACTGATATGAGGCTTACGGTTTTTAAATATTAGCTTCCGTGCTCGGATATCTTTAAAAACTGTAATTATTTGTTGTATTTAGAAGTCAATATTTTTCTGAATTCGCCAACTAATGGATCTCAATGATTAATTTATTGAGGGCCTATACCTTACTTAGGTAGAAATATCTACGCCGCTTTCCACCTTACAAAGATTTATTCATCTCATAAAACTCTAATAGGTACGTCTAAAGGAAGACTAACATTTTCATTATTTTTTGTCATTCATTCATACCTATCTTAAATATAAATAAAATAAATAAATTCTGTGACCAACCCACAGTGCCATCTAGCCCCATGGTAAGCTGCCATGCTTGTGTTACGGTGACTAAACAACGGATATAGGTACTACTTATATTTATTTTTCTTTTGTAAATACATACATATCTACTATATAAAAATAAGTCGGGTTTTCCTTCCTGACGCTATAACTCCAGAACGCACGAACCGATTTCCACGGTTTTGCATTCGTTGGAAAGGTCTCGGGCTCCGTGAGGTTTATAGTAAAGAAACTTACGCGGGTGAAACCGCGGGGCGCAGCTAGTCATACATAGAAATACACCCAGACCAGATACAAATATTTATTTTTAGGCATAAATATTTGCACCCATATGGGAGTCGAACCCGCAACCTTCTGTATTGCAGTCAAGCGTTCGCCCGACTCGCCACAAAGGTCGTCAATAAATATAAATTCTGTGACCAAAACACAGCGCAATCCTGCCGTATGGTAAGCTACTAAGCTTGTGTGTACGGTGACTAGATAAGGGATAATAATAGATACTACTTCTATTTATTTTTCTTTTGTAAAAATACATACATTTAATACTTAGAAATACGAGCGAGCGCTGTTGGTGTAGTGGTAGATACCACGAATTTGATTCCGGAGGTCGTGGTTTCAAATCCCGGACGGGCACCAATGTCTTTTTCTTTAAGAAAAATTAAGTGCCCCATCCCTCTTACGGTGAAGGAAAACATCGTGACGAAACCCACGGCTTAAAATCACGCACAAAGGCCTAATAGTAGGGCTAATTGCGGAAACACACAATTAAAACTTTAACTTTGAAATACACCATACGTTACAAATTCGTAAAGAATTCGGTTCGGATTTTAAACAAAATCGGTTTCAAGAAAATAATCGGAAGAAAGACGGTTTCAATACCGTCTTTCTTCTTATAAATCAGCGTGCTACATCTTTTACTTTCCATCAGGTGAGATAATGGTCAAACGCTTATCAATCGTTTAAATTAAAAAAAAACTTTACGTTACGTAAGTATGCCTAGGTTGTATTTTATTTTTTTCTTTTCAACACAAAAATAATGTGAACATTTGACCCAACCGGTACATTTCTTAGTCTTGCTGACCTGAAGGTTTTTCCTTCCTGTGTTTGTTCTAGGTCGTTGTATCTTAAACAGGTAGGTAGTCAGGGTATCATAAATTCCAACGCCCTCCTTCCATAATATTCACGTAAACAGTAAACACTGTCTTTTTCCCGAACTGGCAAATTTTAAAAGCAATTAACCCAAAACATTTATGCCCTACACCATTATTTATGTAAAACATCGTTCAAGTTTCAAAACGTCTTTTTGTTATTTGGACCTCGCGCCTAAAAGAAAAGCTGTCGGTAATTAAGTTTAGTATTTCGTTTAATTTGTTTCCAAAAACAAAAGAGGGATTCGACTAACCGAAAATAAGAATAATGAAGATAGATAAACACCTAACTTGTTTTGTGAGATAAATTGTATTGTCAAGTCCATTTTAACTGTAGAGAGAGACCTACCACAATAGAAATAAAATGGCAAGTTAGTTAATTAAAATAATAATAAAAAATACATATGCTAACGTAGACCAACACCTAATAAAAAGTCCACAGTGGACTGACTACACCAATAAAATTCCAAATGTTGCAGTTGGTCTTAGTTGTGTAACCTAAGTATTTCTATTTCTTCGGGTTGAGATAACGCAATGGAATCTACAAACCCTAACACTTAATAATATGACGAATTACACACTTGAGATTGCAGTCACAGTTTATTCAGAACTCCAAGATAGTTTTTTTTTACATAACGTTAATCTAAGCAGGTCTGATTCCATGAACTTCGTTTTTATGTTGAGATTGGCTAAGATTGTCACGCAATGGAATTTAGGAACACCACAATGAACATTACAATATGATGAATTAAATGTACTTGAAGTTGCAGGCACAGTTTATTCACAATCTATAGACGGTTTTTTTTAAATATCGTTAATCCTATCCTATCCTACTTCCTACTAATATTATAAATCCGAAAGTCTGTTTGTTTGTTTGTTTGTTTGTTTGTTTGTTTATTTGTTTGTTTGTTCCCTCTTCACGGTCAAACGGCTCAACCGATTTGGATGAAAATTTGCATAGGGATAGTTTAAATGATGGAGAGTAACATAGGATACTTTTGATCCCGAAAATCCCGCGGAATCGGGACTTACGTGGGTGATAACTATCTAATAGATGAAAATTTGCATAGGGATAGTTTAAATGATGGAGAGTAACATAGAATACTTTTGATCCCGAAAATCCCGCGGGATCGGGACTTACGCGGGTGATAACTATTTATTGGATGAAAATTTGCACATCGATAGTTTAAATGATAGAGAGTGACATAGGATACTTTTGATCCCGAAAATCCCGCATGATCGGGACTTACGCGGGTGATAACTATTCAATAAATGAAAATCGACACAGGGGTAGGGTAAGTTATGTAGAGTGGCATCATGATCATCGTCATCCTTCGTCATCGTCATCGTCACTTACTAATGAAATACAAACTTAACTTTACTTCACCTACCAACCGCAGTTGGTTACCTACCAACCGCCCATTGAAGTACTGTTGAAGCCAGGCGCTGCCGCGCCTGGCATCATCAGTACTTCCCTGGTCGTCCGTTTAAGTGTGGATTTTTGCATTGCGGTAGGTAGGTGTTCGAACAACGCGGGTTCGCAACTTGCGCGGGTGAAACCGCGGGGCGCAGCTAGTCTAAGCTAGTTAAAAAATAATAATAAAATCGACTATTTTTAGACCAAAAGCCGTACATACGAGTACAAAAAATTTTAAACGTAAATAAACATAGAAATATAATAAAAAGTTAGATGCAATTACCAGAACTAACAGAAATTGGCTTTGGTATTATGCATATACCCCTAAAACTTCTTGAACTTAGTATGACATTTTTTCCAGGATGACGATCGCCTTAGCCCTGGTGTTGCTGGTGCTGGGCGGGGCGCTGGGCGGTGAACCGGTCTTCGATCCCAGCACCCTGATGAGACTGGTGCTCGTGCCATCTGACGCTGCTGTTGGCTCCGTCATCTACAGAGTGCGGGCTTCTGATCCTGACTTCGATTATCCGCTTCATTTTGAGCTTATTGGTAAGTTTGATCATAAATATTATTATTAGGGAACAAAGACTTTGGGTCTATTGACATTGAGTTTTAGTATAGACATGAACATGATGTACGTACGTTTTATAAGCCGATGTACGACCTATTTAAATAAAATTACTTAGTACACAGTTAAGGGCTGCTTATGTAGGTACCTATTTCTAAAATCTTAACAAACTTAATAGTTAATTTCTTCTATGGTTTTCGCAATTTTGCAACCTTGAAAAAGCCAACTGTAAAGTTGGCGAAAGCTCGGGTCAAATAATGAATAAAAACGCGATAAAACCGGATAAATAAAGTGTTTTATTAAACTTAATAGTTTTTAATGTTTTCCTAAAATTTGAATCCGACAGGACTGGTACCTGCATCCCTAACCAATTAAGAATTTTTGGAAATCATTACCGTGATCAATTTAGAAAACACCTTAAAAATAAATCAATACAATTTTTGTTACGACTTTTGAAAATTAGGTACTTTGATTTTTTTAGGTTGTGTTTTCGTATGCTAAATTACGTATACGATACCAGAAACTGACTTTTAAAGTAATGTACCTACTAAATACCCTCAATAAAGCAAAGCACTACGCTCATGTTAACACAAAGTTAAACAGTCTCTAACTAAAGTCAAGTAGCTCCACAAATCGTAATTAACACTAACACTACACGCAACTAATTAAAGTTAAACCCCAGGTCAGATGGGTCGACTGGACATTGGAGTAGAGACGCTACCGTGCACCCGCTATAACTCCGTGTGCCAAGCCAATATGATACTGCTTCGGAGGCTGGAGCCGGGCCGCTATGTGGACTTCCGACTTTCCGTCAGGAACAGCAGGG
Organism: Idaea dimidiata; assembly: GCA_949358125.1. Lineage (NCBI taxonomy): Eukaryota > Metazoa > Arthropoda > Insecta > Lepidoptera > Geometridae > Idaea > Idaea dimidiata. Next base: position 19,976,177 of record OX442333.1, on the reverse strand, counting down.
GAAGGAGCTCGAGGATTGCTTGTTCTATAACAGGAACGAATACGACCACTCCAAGAGACACGATTTTTCCTCATCAACCGAGCATCATTTTGGTGCCAGAAGTAAGTATCACTTCCTGCAGAATATAAAAATTAGTATATAAAAAGTCTAAACAATAGACTTTTTTATATACCTACTGCAGTTTTTCTATTGTTTCAAAGTTGGTAATGTCATTATGAAGCAGACGATAAAACATAAAAAATGTCGGCAGATTTAAAATCACTTTAAGGTTTCAAAATAATAGATGGTAAAAGATCTACAAGATAAGCTTTAACATTTTTCAATATTCCAACCCACCTTACCTGAGAATGATGTCAATTTTTATAAAATAGCACTTTTAAGAAACGATTAAGATCTCCTCGTAAATGACCGCTATCTTTTTTCTTACAAAAGAGAATCTCTTTGAGCCTAATGATTCGTGTAAATTGAAGTTCCGTGCTTACGATAAATTGGTGATCTTACCATTAAATATCGAATCCCATCAGCACTTAAGGATCTTCAGATTGAAACTTCGAATCATCTTTGAGTGTTGTTAAAAGGAAAAGGAGATAATAGGTAGAGAACTTACGTATCACGAGGGGAAGTATATAAACGCTCTGCGAATGTTTATGTCTAAGCGAGTAATAAAATGTTTGTCATGATAAAATATGATTCACACTTTACCTATTGAAAAGAGTTTTAGGCGTATATTTCCAAAGTTGGTACTTATAATAAGACGTAGGTACTATTTTAAGTATCCGGTTTCGATGTACAAATTTTGGAAACAAGAGTTTATTGTTTGAAGAAATGTTTTCTAACCTGTAGCGTAATTGGTTAGCGCATTTACCCAGAATGTTATAGATACGGGATCAAGCACTATAGTGAGCAAAATTTTTGCTCACATTTTTTCAAAAAATCGTCATCAAAGCATGCAGCAAATACTTGAAAAATAAATCAAAATACAGAGTTTTAAAATAGCGGTTTAAGAAGCAAATAGGCACTGATATCTGCGTATCTTGTATGTAAGTACATAGGAATGATCGAGGCACGAGCAGAAGTAGACACTTGCCGTGATGTGTCATGATTGATGATGATGACAACACTGCTTCTCACTACGGATATGGAATATCGAAATTAACACGCACTCTATTAAATGACTCGTATTTGTATCCTGTGAATAAAATTTGTTATTTTCTTAACAGATGCTTGAATTATTTGAAAATATGCATTAACTACTCGATCTACGGTTTCGCCTACTTGAGTTCGGATTTCGTACCAAAACCTGTATTGCTTTAACGGGTTTCAATTACATGCAAATTTATCAAATAACTATAGACTAATAAAAATTTGTGATATTACTATAATACCATGTAAAAACTCTAGTTTTTAAAGTTTGCGAGGATGTTTGTTTATGCGTAGCTATGTAACTATGAATTCAGAATTGTAGTCAAGAATGAGAATAAAACTGCAGGTCCGCACCTAGTTATACTTTTATATTTCTGCGAGACTAGATGTTGAGATTTAAAAAAATATTGTGATTAACCATAATGTAACTTACCATAAAAGGATTTACTAAAAATAAAATGTCATTTCAGGACGCAAAGCGTGGGACCGATCTGGAGATAGTGATTGCTCGAAAAAATCCTCTTTCACCGAAGCCTCTCGAATTGGAACTTTGGGTGAGCTTAGTTGTTTTTAATTTTGACATTATTTTATGACATCGTCCAACACCCAGCACAAGTTAAGCGTATAATAAAGGTGAACGCACATTGATCCGAGCCGAAGAAATCGAATTTTTGTCGTCCACGGGAAACAGTGCCTTATGATATTGAAAATAAAGTACATTTACCCATGGATTAACATATTTATAATTTCGATGACATCAACGTCAAATTCGGCCGACTCCGGCGAAGCGGTCGAATCGACCGATTCTGATATTTGCGTACGAGAACAACATAGAACTTGGTCATTCAACAACTACAGCTGAGTAAGATTCTACCGATGCGGTAGATTCTTCCGATGCGATCGACTCGTCCGACTTGGATAACCCGCACACACATACACACCTACACGCACACTGCTACAACAATTTCATATAAATATATCAAATTCGATTCCTTCGGCTCCTTCGGCGAGGATCAAATCTGCGTTCACCTTAATATATGTGGTATGGTAATACTTTTATTTTGAACGCCACTACTGAATATCTTTCTTTGCATGACATAACCTTCTCAAATATTGCAGACACAAAATAGACTTTTTATTTTAACATTCTTATTGTGTTGTGAAATAATGATCGAGTTATGTACCCATTATAATTTATTTTCACACACGATGCGTGTTCTATGAGGATTTCGTTGTAACCGCATAATGGGTTTTCGCCTTACCGCCTTACCTTAATGGAGATCATTTTCGCGGCAATATAGGTGCTGACGCAGGATACGCCCTGTGCAAAACTCATTTTATAATCTAATGTAGTTAAACTACGGTATACCCGCTACGCAATGAATTACAAGCTCAGTAAACGAAATGAGAAATTTTAATATACGATGAATTTTAGATATTATTTAAATACTAGCTGCGCCCCGCGGTTTCACCCGCGTAAGTCCCGTTCCCGCGGGAATATCGAGATACAAAGTAGCCTATGTGTTAATCCAGGTCCCTAACTACCTATATTCCAAGTTTCATCGTAATCGGTTCAGTAGTTTTTGCGTGAAAGAGTTACAACCTCACATACATACAAACTTTCGCGTTTATAATATTAATAATAAGTAGAGCTTGCACTGGACGTGCAGTTTCTGAAAGTACATAGTTTTCTGTAGACCGTTGGTTGTCAGTAGTATATTATGTTAAACCACCAAGCTTAACTAACCGTTTCATGAAATAAACTGAGATTAAGTAAACTTTGTACCACTTTTAGTACTTTTACTTGTAGTTTTAATGTAAGATGGTCCTGAAAAATGTCACAAAAGACTGTTGCCGTAATAGTACGTCTCTTAGTTAATCAAATATAGTTGATTCCGTTCTTGTTGTTGATTAAATAAGTAACAAACCATTCTGCATCTAGAGTTTTACTTAGGAAAATGTCTAAGCACAATCAAACGAGCCAGTTAGTAATAGTATGGGATGCGACCGTCGGTAATTCTATGATAAGATATCATCTGGTAATATCTTCATCATCTGGAGCAGTAGATGTGGTCAATGATGATAACTTGCCTACTCTGCCGCTTCTAAATAATTTGGGGTTGTATTAGACTCAGGCCTCCTGAGATGGATGTGATCGGGAACACACACTCAGACATGAGAGAGATTTACCATATGAAATGGGATTACTGACGATCACATCTCTATGTCTATATTTTATAAACAAGAATCTTAAGAAAAGCAATAACAACTACTTTAATTCTACGAACGAACCAAAAAATATCTGTCATTCATCGGACCGATAATATTTACTTCGTATAGTCAATTAGGAAATTAAAATAGATGACGGATGGATGATAGATTTTCTTTCATTCGTTCGTAGAATTAAAGTAGGTAGCTAACCAGGAGTTGCTGATTCAAATCTGCATTCAACTCCTTCCCGGGATAGGAAAAGTAGTTTACTTTCAGCTAAGTAGCTACCTACGCTATTATAAAGTTGTATCATTGGGTACTTCCTGAGTCATTACTGCCAACCTACTAAAAATAATTGACACTCAATTATACAGATATAAATAGACAGATTATATCCATTGTACAATGTCAATTATCTTTACGAAACTTAAACGCAATGTGGAATTGAATTATAATATGAAATATTATAATTGATTTTAATACCATATGAGAATATTATTGTGCTGTCCGTTTCTAAATAGCTTAATTGAATTGTCAAGGATTATTGCAGGTTATGATTGATGTGATTTGAATTAAATGACGTTGTTGCAATTAATAATATTTCTTTGCAAATAACCTTAAACTGTCTCAGATTCCGGGAAATAATAAATTGGATAACGCCAAAGCTTAGAAAAAAAATGACATTGGACATAAATCAAGGGTTTTTTAATAATATTTTAGTAGATTATGTAGTGGTTTATAAAAAAAGAGTTATTTTCCACTTTATTCTCAGTAGATTTAATTACCTTCCGCTATATTCCTTTCCCCTAAGGTTTGTCGGTAAAGGACTCTGACTCAGCAAGGTATTAATTTATTAATACCTTACTGAGTCAGAGTTGACAGCTATTTTGAGAATGTTTCTTGTATAGTTAATTTATTAAACAAATAAAATAGAAAATTCCTAATCTTTCAAACATATGTACTTAGTTGAGATATGTCTGAACCTAAAATAAGATATCTTATTTTGTTCAGTATTATTGCCAAATTCTCTGATCATCCCAAAAGAAAGCATTAAATTTTTGATGAAACTTTAACTAAATTATTTTTCCTCAGGGATCACCACTCTTCGCGATACGACAAAGACGAGTATCCGCTGAAAACACCGAAGGCACTATATTCTTGGTCGGCCCACTGGATTTTGAAGCCCAGTCTATGTATCATTTGACACTTTTAGCTGTGGTAAGCAAAAACTGTAATCTGATTATAAGTTAATATAGTAGAATTAAGTCGATTGAGGCAACTGTGCAGACAAAAGACAAACCAAACAAGAAGAAAGAAACAAAAATATCAAGAAACATAAGAATATTAAACATCGATAAACACTACCCTGATAATGATATGCCAGAATAGCGTCTATTGAAGAATTACAAATAAATATATACATGACACAAGACATAGGTACAAGACAAATGACCCCATGATAATGAAAGTTCTAGTATGCAAACCCTAACTAAGGGTAGAAGCTGCAGTCTGAAATCATGACAACTTCTGCGGTCAACGGTCTTCAACGGTCTTTCGAAAGGGCGATAAGCGAAAAGCGACAGATAGTCTCGCTAACAGCACTGTGTACTATTAGATAAACTGCGGTCTCGCTCAGTGTGATTTTTCTGTCACCGAATAGTATGCGGTGCTGTAAAAAGGCGCATACCGTTTATTCTCATCTGATCAAGGGCTGCATCGATGGCGAGACATTGAATGTTTTGTCTTGGCTTAATAGAGAAGCCAACTGGTTATTTCACCTTATTAACCAAATTAGGTAAACTAAATTATATCCTTATATCGTAGTCCGCAGATTTCCTATCGGTTGATAGTTTGATACAAGCATAATAGTTGATAACAATTCGACGTGCGTTCAAAAATATTAATTATCGGCACATATAAAGTCTAACGCCTGTAATGGGTTGTAGAGGAATTTCCTAAGCAATCCTATACATTCTCCATTGAAAGCATTGTTAATTGCCTGCAGCTGTTTGGATAATATTATGCAAATTGCGTAAGGACATGATTATGCTCTTAGCATTGTCATTATCACAACTTCTTTTCAATCCGAATTTATTTTTATTGCTTTACTTTACTGTAAAGTACTGCTTACTTATTATAGAAAACCGAGCAGTAGTTTTGGGGTCACAATTTGTCTATAACTGATCCTCGATGGTGCTCTTCGGAGTGATTTTAAGGAACAGTGGACCCCGCCTGGAATGCCTAGAGGGCTGTCAAGTTAGGACGCTATATCGCATGCGAGATTATATATGGAGTGGGTTATCCGTCTGCCTATCACCAGGCTGTATCTCATGAACCGCTAGACAGTTTTTTCACAGTTGATCTATTTATTATTACTACTTATTTCCAGGACCCATACGTCGAACATGGCAAAGACACTCGTAACATAGCGGGTTTAGAAGTGGTGGTTGTCGTGCAAGACGTTCAAGACATGCCTCCAGTGTTCACTTCAGCTCCCCCTATCACCCACTTGCCTAGGCAGGTGGTTCCTGGTGATATGATTGTAAAGGTAATTTTAGTTACCTTCTTTGTCTTTGTACTTAGAGAGGTTGAAGAGGTATTCAGATAAATAATGATTTGGCTATTGTAATATTGAAAATTATAAAAGCATTCTTTAGCAAAGGCAGTCTATTTTAGGGTTCCGTAGCCAAAGTGCAAAAACGGGACCCTATTGCTGTGACTTCGCTGTCTGTTTGTCTGTCCATCTGTGTGAGTGACACTGCGTGTGCGAATGCCGCACTTGTTTTTTTTTTTTTACCTCCTAATCTTTTCCTAAGCTGTACTGAATCAAAAAAATAATAATGGAGAATTCAGGTTCTCCCGTACTGCAGTGAGCGATTCAAAAAGAGCAGACTTTTTTTAATTAGTAAGCTGGTAACGTTGTATATTTTTAAACATCTAAAATATTTTGAAGTCGTTTTTTGATTTAAGTAATCGCTTCCAAAACTATTTAAATACATATAACATTTTATATTTTTACCTTCTTATTCCTACTCTTATCAATTATATGTGGAAATAGTTCTAAATAAGTCTTCTTTGCCCATGCTTTTTATCTTTATTAACAACTACTACAACTATTATCTCTCAATACTTAAGGTCAGAGCTGAGGATGGAGACAAAGGTGCACCGAGGCCGATACGCTATGGCTTGGTATCGGAGGGAAATCCATTCACGCCGTTCTTCAATATCAATGAGACGACAGGTTAGTATCGCTATTTCGTCCTTCATTTTAAAATGCACTCTATTGCACAAGGCAACATCTAATCTAACTTATAATAAAGGAAGAGAGGACAAAAAGTCTGTACTTGGAAGTAAATTAAAAAAAAAATTGTCTTGGGGACTTAGGAAAAGCAGTAGAACAAAATTATATAATTTTTAAAATTCATGTCTGTCTGTCTGTCTGTTTCTTATACAATTACAAACTACTAATCCGATTGAAATCTGGTTTTCAATATTGGATAGTTCTATTTTCTCGGAACGTCGTGGTATACTTTGCATCGAAATACAATTAGTAGAACCCGAGTAATGAACGAAACAGTGCAACCGCGCGAGACTCGCTCGGCCGCCCGCGCCCTTAATAACGCGTTTTTTACCTTCGCGAGTGAAATCGCGGGGCACAGCTAGTTGTTTGATAAAACTTTTAAAAAGGTCTTGACACACGCCTATATTAAAAAAAAAAGTAGTTTTTCATCATCAACATCATCATTTCATGAAAAACGTCATCGTAGCCTCGAAAACCATGAAAGCTCCAGGATAATATCATAGTAAAACAATTCTGCAAAATGAAAAGCTTTGTCATAGCGATTCTAATACCTTCCCTTACTGACCCAGTTAAATTTAAACCCTAGAAATACATAGGGGCTTTGAGAGGGTTTGCAATTTGCATATTCGTCCGAGTGTTGGAGTCCGAGTGTATTATTGATTATTCTTATCAATTGATGCCTTTTCTTTGAGACTTATTTAATTAGAGAAAAAATATGAAGTTCAATGAACTTATGAACACAATTTAACGTACACTTTATTTAACTTATAATCTTCAAAAAATATTTAATTAAAACTTTAAATGCTTACAAACAAGCAAAAATATCTTTCAATTTACACAGATAAATGTCTACCGTATTCAAACAACAGTTGTAGGTATAAGTACTTTAATAAAATGTTCATGAAAGTTATAACAACGGCTTTACCTGAATAAAACTGAAATCTGATGTAGAATGTTACCCTAATCCTTGATAAATGACCGAAGTTAATAATATCAAGTAAAGGCTTTACTAGACGTTAATCCCCTTACTTATAAACGATGATTAACAGATTGCCAAGTTATGTCTCTACTCTAAAAATACAAGTCTAGAACTTAGTTTGGAGTGGCGGGGTTTATTTAAGAGATGGACATGACGAAGCTTTAGGGATTTCTTGTCGACTACGAAACCCTAAAAATAACTATTCGTTACCTATTTAAACTCTATCGACCTAACACAGAAACACAGCCTAAATTTTTAGGGCCGCTTAAACAATTAAGCAGCTTCGAAATTCAAAAATATATGTAAAATTAATGATATTGCGACTTAACTTTACCTAAAGAATGAACTTAGAATTGCATCCAAGTGAATACGTAAATATTTAAAATTTGAAGTCTACTGAACTTTTTCCACCAAAGTCAATGTAAATTTTAAGGAGGTACAACAAAGGTTTTATGAGTCTATTAAAACATTTACTTTCAGTGTTTGTTAATCCGTTTTCGGGTTATTTCTGAAATAACAAAAACCAAATAGGGTTTTTGTTATTTCACATTAAACATTTACTTTCAGTGTTTGTTAATCCGTTTTCGGGTTATTTCTGAAATAACAAAAACCCTATTTTAAACGCGTCATTCGAATGTTGGACTGCATTAATTTGTTTACCTACGTGTTTGGAAACTATAAACGTGACCGCAAATTGCTTTATTATTTTTAATCATGCTAGGATAATATTTTATCAACTCGGACAACAACAACAAATGATGGATGTACTGTGCAAATAGATATATTTTATACAGGGTGAGCTATTTCAATTAGCTTTCAGGGGGAGTTCCTAAACTCCTAGAGATAACGAATAATGCTGAAAGGAGTAGCACCCCTGATTATTATTAAAAAATAGACCTTTATTTCGATTTATCACACCATGTTCGTTTCCAGGATTTGATGTTTATCAGCAATACTATCGATCGGTAAAATAAAATAGGGTATTTACTTTTTTTTAGAAAAATGGGTTCGAAACCAAGGTTACATTCCTGGCTAGGGTAATGAATTTTTAAAAAATCTAATTAAGCCATTTCAGTTTTTGTCAAAATCAGGGACACAACTCCTTTCAGCATTTTTCGCCATATCTTTTAGCTTATGGTATCCTCCTAAAATCCTATTGAAATGGTTCCCCTGTATATTACATAAAAGAAGACATTTCTAAACGCAGAGCTACCCATTGCGATATTAATATACTGGTACCTACTAAAGGTGATGTCTAACATATCCTGTTCTTTTAGCGCGAAATAAATATAAAAAGCCGATGCAGCGGCTGACAATTTGATTACGTCTATCGAAAAAAAAATAGTGATTATCGTTGTGAGTGCTAAATTGCAGTCGACGAATGAAAATTAAAACGTCAAAACAATCATTGTTGTGAACCGATTATGGCCATTAGGAAATTAGCCAGTGTCATGTATTCTAATATATTATGCAAGTTATTTGCATCCAAACAGTCAAGTCGTCATAGTTAAAGTCAAGTCTAGGGAATCATTTGTAAACACGGCGGCCATTTACAAACAATCTTCACGGAGCCTTGGAGACAACACTAAGTTAATGTTTTGCACCGATTTTCACTTTCATTCCACTTGTACACCTTCACGAAACTAAATTGATTAATATGCCCCCGAAATTAAACAATTTGCACGCATATGAACTAGGTTTCACAAAAATGAAAATTTAGCACCACATCTCCTCAACGAGTTCCCGCCAAGACTCCAAAACAATCATTGACTTCGTGGTAACTTTACCAGTGGACGTTTACAACTGTCACCATTCTGATATAACGATCAATGTCTCTACCACTGGAAATTAAATTTTTCTGAGTAGGTACCGTAGTTTTATCTATTCTAACGGTACAGAAGTGTTACTGTGTTCAATTCAGTTTACATAACAACCGTAAACCGTAATGGAGTTTTATGAGATCGCTCTCCACATTATGTACCTACTTAGTTAACCAACATTCTATGTTTTATATTGACAATAAATTAGCTATGTCGAGCTGAGACTTGTTAATTTCCAGTTGTTTTTATGAGGGGTAATGTAGACCAGTGGCTTCTGTAGGACTACTTCCTTATCGCAAGTCACCAACCGCCCACTGCTCTACTTTACTTTACCCCAGCCTGGGCTGTACTGACTATTATATATTCTGTAGCCCTAACTATTAATTTACCGTGACCCATTTGATTCTATCAGACGGGTTAGTTTCACACAAAATGGGCCAAACTTCTCTTACAACTTAAACTTTCCCATTAAACTTTTATCATTTAGGTGCCACTATAATTAGTTAAAATTGGAGAACCCAAAGCTGTCGAAAACCTGCCAAATTATTGGATTTAATTGTCGCACTGTCTTTTGTTTTATTTAGTCATAGGAAGGTCATAGGAATACTAAGATTTCATATAGTTATTTGTGCGCCTTAAAGAAACATTTTAAATGTTTAGTTATGTTTGTAAAACACAAACTACTGGTGCAACACAAATTCGCCTTATCACAAAAAGACTTGGAGAGTGTCATCCTTGAAAATAGCTCAAAGTAATCCGATTCGTAATTGTAGCAGCTTAATAACGTCTTTAACTATTAAAATATAAAATAGTTTATGCGGCGGTGCATTTAGCAAGTAATTTACTAGCCATGTTTCTAAGCAGTACAAGTTTTAATGATTTTAAATAACGTTTCGTAAGTTCAGTTTCATTGGATAGTGCGTGTTTACTCGCTAACAGTACTAACATGACGGTCGGCTCTAACAGGCTCTCAATGCAGGCCTTTGCTTCGAACGAGCACATAATAGCTCATTAGACCTTACTGGAGCCAGAGCTCTCGACCCAACATCTATTGTTTGTAAAGCTGCAGTATATTACTTCATAATAAAGGTACTTCCTTTGAATACTGACAAGCTTACTAGTAGCTGACTAGTAGTTGACAGTATCTTTCTCTGTAATAAAGCCGATGGGTAGGTTTAAGGGCGGTAAATAATTTAAACTTGAGAAATTGATTCTTTGTGATTCTGTGCTATTTCACTTGAATTACAAATTGGTCATTTATAGTCAAGTTTATTATTCTCTTATAACTATTTTGAATAATTTTATATGATTTATTTAGTTTTTAGTTTTCTTACTTTAGGAAAAAAATTACACTTTCTTTCGTTGATATTTGTGTAGATTGGGTTCAATCCCTCTCATTCAGAATTTAGATTTAAATATTTCTTAAGTTTCAAGATAAGTAATTATAGTATTTAGATGACCCTTAAAGTTTTTCCAGGTTTTATTATGTGTAGGTAGATAAGATGTTCAAGCCTCGTTAGTCAGTTTGGGGCTAGATTGGGCTGTACCTATGCAACGTTCTTTAATATTTATTTATCATTCAGGTTTCAAAACGTTTAATTTAAACTTTTGCGTATATCCTATTAAATATGTATTCTAGTTTTCTATTCATTTCTCTTTCACAAATGATAAGGTGGATAACTAACTTAGCCTTTACAGAAGTTGGTTTCCGTTTCACCAAGATATTGGTACATACTCTATTAAATTAATCCTACTCGTATTAATCAGAAATCCTTTTAGAATTTTGAATAGAAATCGAGATTCAATGCAGTGTTCTGGAATGTTCAGTGCATTGCTAACGCTGATGGTAGAAATTATGATAGGTATTCCAGTTGTAGTAATAAATAGTCCATTCGTACCATAGAATTGACGCATCTGATTTGTACTATTGTGTCTACTTAAGTTTGACTATAAAATACGTTTATGAGAGTCTTACTCATAGGCAAATAGGCACTTAATTATCTGATAATGATCCGAACAGTCAATAAACTAAAGATTTATTGACATTAATTTCGAATGTGACAAGAAACGGTTTCTTTAAGAGTTATGGTCGTTCGTTGGCGTCATTCTGAGATATATCTGGAGCATTTATATTCATTCCGTATTAACTTAACTTTATTTAAATAAAAGTCTGGAATTAAATTACTGTTTAATTTTAATTATTTAAATTTAAAACATTTTAAATAAAAATATACACTTACGCGACGCGAAGAATTGAGAACCTCCTCCTATTTTTGAAACTAAAAACTACTCAAAACTAAAAAAATATTACATACTATTTTTTGAAAGAAAAAAGCAATTTAGTGTATCTTCATAATGCGACCTCTAAAGAAAAGAAGACATAATAAACTCAGGGGCTTTCTGTGATTATTTGATTATTCTAAATATTAAATTAATTATAACTTGATTATAACAGATACTTACCTAAAAATACTAAGTTTAGACACGATGGGCCGTCTTCATTGTTCAATTTTTTATTTTTTTTGACAAATGTCAACTTAATTAAATTATTTTTAAAGTTAAAGAAACTAAAACCAAAATCATCAACTACCTTATATTAACTACTGTCACATTTCGTAAGCAAGATCTGGTTTAATATTAATGAGTCTTTTTCTTCTGACAGATGAGAGTCGAGGCTTTAATCTTCAAGAGAGCACTTTTGTATGCTAATTACCACGCACCCAAGTTAACTTGAGACTTCACGGAGGTAATAAAAGTTTGCGCTGACGTCTCAAGTTGTCCTGGACGTGTAATGCAAGTCACGACGTTTTTTTCTTTTAGCACCTACTTTTAATAATGAATGTTACGTACCTTACCGTTTTTTATCTTTCTTTGTGAGTTACTGGTATTAAAAAAGATTTATCTATTTTGAATCGAGTTTCGGTCAATTGACTATTTACGTATTTTGAGTATTTAGAAAAGTATTATGCTATGGCTTCACTAAAAAAAGTTTTAAATTAACTGATTATCCTCAAAAGTAAATGCAGCGATGCTCGTACGTAGATACCTATAAACAGTACCTATATTCTATTTTGATCAGATTTTATTTAAAAATACACGATAGATAAAAAATTAAAGAAATAATACAATATTGATGCACTAAATATAGTCTATCAATTACAAGTCTCATAATAGTTTATCAATGAATTTACCTAATTAGTAATTACTATTATTATGAACGTGAGCTTAAATGTGCAATCAAATGTCTAATACATCAAAAGAAAATCAGGCTTGTAGTGACATCTAGCGAAATGTTTTGTAACTAAAATGATGAGGGTGAGAAAATGTGTAGGTTTGTGCCTAGGTTCTATTAACGTGTGGAGCGAGGCATGGTTTTTGTTGGCTTCTTATTTCTTGTTTTGTGTGTAGGTGGCGCTGAAACCAATATCCATTATATTTTAACCCCGACGGAAAAAGAAGGATATTAATAAGATTGGAGTATCTATGTGTATGTCTGTGGCATCGTAGCTCATGAAAGGATAAAGCGGTTTTATAAAGTCCTAATTTAATGATTGGGTTTTTTTATTATTTAGAACTACCATAATATAAAGAACATTTTTCTTTCATATTTTCAGGTGAAGTGACCCTAGGACGGCCGATCGAAGAAATAGCAGCGATTTCCCACGCCGGAGCACCAATTCTTCTCACCGTGGTAGCTGAAGAAGTGAGGCTGTCAAGAGATGAGCCGGAGGCGATGTCGTCTACAGTTCAACTGGCATTCATATTACCTGAGAGGGATAATTCACCGCCTTACTTTGAGAATCAGTTGTAAGTGTTTTTAGATGAACTCAAGCATAAATTCGTTTCACTTTGCATCAGGAGTTTTAAGATGGGCATTTGGACTGTTCTAACTACCTAATACAAGATTTTGATTTTTACCATATTCAATTTTTATTTAAATGACAAATAATTCATGTAGGTTACATCTACTTAGATATCTACTTATCTACGTCTACTTATCTTAGATAATAAAATGATAGTCTATTTGTATAAAATTGTACTTAACTATTAAGAACTATTGAAAAAAAATAGTTTTACAAGCTTATACATTTTAGGGAAGTTGAAAGCTATATGATGGAAACTTGTATAATAAAATAAATCTGTTATAAATTTCAGCTACATTACTTACCTAGACGAGAACGCTCCTCAAGGCACAGCTCTAACATTCAACGACCCCTACATTCCACAAGTGAATGACAATGACGCTGGAAAGAATGGAGTGTTCTCTCTGTCGCTGGTTGGCAATAATGGAACATTTGAAATAACCCCAACAGTCGCTGAGAGACATGCTCAATTTATTATCAAAGTCAGGGACAATATTATGCTTGACTATGAAGCAAGAAAGTCTGTAGTGTTTCAGGTAAAAGACATCAGTAATACTTTATAGCTGAATCGATAAAAAAAAATTAATCATCCGTTTCGACCATAATAGACTTTTTTTTTTAATTTATTATCATTACTTTTCAGATTCTAGCTCAAGAACTTGGACCAGCAACAAATCTCTCTGCTGTTGCAAACGTCACAGTATATCTGAATGATGTAAATGATAATCCACCAATATTTTTAGCTCAATCATATGAAGTCGAACTTCCAGAAAACGTCACTGCCGGAACAAGAGTTGTTCAAGTAGCTGCCGATGACGTTGACACTGGAGCTTTCGGAAAAGTTCAGTTTACTGCCATATTAGGATACTTGAATACTTCGTTAAACTTAGATCCTTTGACTGGAGTAATAACCGTTGCCACAAATAATCATGGCTTCGACCGAGAAGCGATGCCAGATTTGCATTTTTTAGTAGAGGCTAGAGATAACGATGGAGTAGGTTTAAGAGTAACAGTGCCATTAATTATTAAGCTCCTAGATGTAAATGATAACCCACCAGAATTTGAGAGGTCGTTATATGAATTTGTATTATCGCCGAGTTTGAACAATTTTACTTCGGCAGCGTTTGTAAAGGCAGTTGATAAAGACACTGAGGCACCAAACAATGTTGTAAGATATGAAATAATCAGTGGGAATAGAGATGGAAAATTTTCTATTAACGAAGAAACAGGTAATTTAGTAAAATTACTGATGTCATTCGCAGAAAGGTTTTTTATTTATTTGAATAAATAATTTTAATTTATTATTTTCAGGAGAACTATATCTCTTAGAAACACTAAAACGAACAAAGAAACAAAATGCCCATAGGCGAAAACGACAATCATTTGAAAACGACCAAGAAAGTGAAGTATACGTATTAACTGTAAGAGCATATGACCTTGGTATTCCAAGATTATTTTCAACAACAATTGTGAAGATTTATCCTCCAGAAAGTAAAACTCGAACTATGTCATTCATTGTACCGGGTAGAAATCCTGATAGACAAAAGTTAGAAGACATTCTTAGCACACTTTCTGGTGGAAAAGTAAACATTATTGAGATAAAGCCTTACCGAGGTGGAGAAAATGGTGCTTCCGATACGAATACAGAATCTAGTCAAGAAAAGTAAGTATCAGCGCTATCAGAATTATAGACGTACACACGTTATAAACTACAAAGCTAGGCCTTTTTAAGGCCAAATTTGTTTTTGACCCGATATTAATTAAATCTTTTTATCAACTTATTTTCAGAAGCGAAGTAATAGCCGTAGTCCGAATGTCTGGTACCTCAGCCATTAATGTAGCTAAGCTGCAGGAACAACTGGCTAAAAATATGACAATATATACAGCGAGTAACACCTATGATACAGGAGCAGGAGTAAATCATAACTCCGCTTCCGGACAGAAAGAAAATACTTCTAGCGATGATAATAATGACTCAGTGAGTATAGATTAATCATATAATTTGATTTTATCTACCTGATTATTAATCACTGACATCGCCTAGCACATAGTCCTAGATTTCGTTTAAATATTGGATATATGTACCAAGTATCGACATAATCAAGTGTTATTTAAAAATAGTCATTAGTTCCGGAAATGATCCTCCAACAAACATCCATTTTTATTATTTGTTTAGATTTCTTGTTAACATTAAGAATTATAATTTTGTTTTAGGGTATATACAAAGCAGAGAGTCGTCTATTGTTTTGGCTACTAATACTTCTAGCAATATTAGTAGCCCTAGTTTTATTACTACTAATTTGTTGTTGTATCTGCGAAGGATGTCCGCTCTACATGCCACCACGGTAAATATTTCTTAATTTTATTAACACTAATTAAAAAAAACAGGCTGATTAATTAACTTTTATTTAAATCTTCTAAAGTACCTACCTTAATATTATTTACTAACACTATATTATTTTCTCTAACAGCCTAAAAAGCACCAACTAATTCCAGTATCGCACCAGCTTTGCAACACTATATTAGGTATTTATATTTCAATTTAAAATTAATATTTGTCTTTAATCAGGACTAATTCTTTTTATATTTTTTGTTGCTTCATTCATTACATAATTAGCTTAAGCAAACTTTAACTTCATTCATACTTATATGTAAGATTTAACAGAATTGCTAGGTACATAGATATGTATTAATAAATTCTAGGAAAAGAGTGATACGTGTCAACTCCACAGAAGACGACGTGGGTTTAGTGGCTCGAGACAAGGGACTTGGCAGAGAAAACAAATCGACGCAACATTTACAAAATAAGTCTATAGAATCTAACGAATGGAGAAGACGCGAAGCGTGGAGCGCCGAACAAGCAGATTTAAGGACAAAACCAACTCAATGGAAATTTAACAAAAGGAACCAAAGATCGAAAGAAGCAAATAAACCAGCTTCGACTCCTGGAGATATAAGACAAGAATTCATTCAAACAGCAGCTGACAATGACTATAGATATAATGATAACCGACAGTCCTTGCGACATAGGTAACAACCTGTTTTATAAAAATCGAATCGTGATAGTAAGCAAACGATATCTTCTTTTATTTACATTTTTTAACTTTGTTTCCAGGGACGGCCCAAATATCATTTACACAAAAGAAATGCAACTTCAAGAAACATTTGCTAACAAGCATAAAGAATACATAGAAGATTTAGAAAATGGTTATGATAGAATTGCTACTTTGCACTACCATCGCCGAGATCAAGACAACGATTCGATAAGAAGGCATGAGATCGATCGAGGTTCTGATGTTGGTGTTTTCTTCAAGTCTGATGAAAAAGATCACGAAAAAACTGAAGACAAAACAAAACGAGATATTCAAGATAAAATTGCTGCGACTTCTCTTACTAGAGATCAGTTCTTTATCAAAGACGGAAACACTGAAATACTAAGACTAGTTACAAGAGGTAAAAACGAAGAGGAGAGGTATGTTAATCTTCCCATACACCAACAAAGGCCTGTTACTTTAATTCCGCATACACAATACGTTGTAGTTGACAGTGGCAAAGACTTATTAATGGAGAGATTCATAAGAGAACAAGGAGAAGAAGCTAATATTATAAGGGCGCGAATGGGAAAAAATATGACAACCGATTTAGACGACATGTCAGGCAAAGACGGAAAAAGTGTAGGACAACGATCACAGGCAGAAAGTGATGCCCAAAATAACTATAACGATTATTCAAATTTACAACCAGATGTCCCTGGTTCTGTCCCATTGAAAACTGAATTCTTACAATCGGCACTTTTGGATATGCATAATAAATCCACAATAAATCATGAATTATTAGAATCTTCATTGAGGAAACAGAACGAGCTATTGCATCAAATTTTATTAGAACGCGAACGACTTCTGCATAGTCATGAAACTGCATCTCAGGTGGAAAGTAAATTAGAAACACAAAGCTTACCGGGGCATTCCGTGATGGCTACTCAAACAGAATGTCATATTGGTACTCAAACTGAATCTCTACTGTTGAAACCCTCAAGACGAAAAGCGCGCAGTGATAATGATTCCTACAGTGAAGACGAGTCACAAATAGCTGCAGAAGATGAAACCAAAAAAATAACTTGGATTAAAAGAAAAAAGCCTAAGAAAAAAATTAAGTACAAAGATCCACGACGAAGTATGAGAATTTACGATTTGAAACGAAAAATAAAAACGCCTATTTTGGAAGAAAGTGAAGTATCGCCATCGTTAGAAAGTGAAAAATACATTAAAATAAGTAAAACCAATGAAAGAAAAGAACATATAAAAAACTACGGTGATATTCGAAAAAGTGTTGTTACAACGTCAAAAAATGAAACAGTTAGTTCCACACAAATCAAACATGCTGATTTTGATAAAAAAACCAAACATAGACGAGAAATTTTAATGGAAATTTCAGACTCCTTGGAAGAAAAATTAGATTCTGATTTGGGTGCGAAGAGGTCACGTCTATGTAGACAATCACCTGTCGCAATAGAAGATGCCGCCAGACTCGCTATTGAACAAGACAGCAGTAAAGATTCTAAAAGTAGAAGTAGTTCTGCGTCAAAAGATAGTCGTAACTTAGTTTTCTCTCGACAAGGATCGTCCACAGAAGCTAGAGAAGAAGCCGATCATATAAAAGTAAGCACACCACATATTGTTGAGTCAAGTTCTAAAAAAGAAATTGAAAGCACTTCAGATTCCAACAAACCTAAACAATCTGATGCAGAAGCTATTAAAGGTGAAAATACTAAGAAATCTCAAAAAAGTTTACCACGTTATATGCAATGGTATGGAAATAAACCAGCTCCAAAGTCCTCAGCTCCTGAAAAATCTATTCCCAGTAAACCTAAACGAATAACAAAAACAAAAGAAGACGAAAAAACTGGACGTTATGGCAAAATAATAAATAAAGATAATCAAGAATTAGAGGCAAAAAAAAACTTCAAAATAAAAGAAAACGAGTTTATCCACCAAAGAATATTGAAGGAAGATAAAGTGACACCAATTCCAGAAGGACCACTGCCTGACGTCCATCCTCTCCTACAACATTCCGAGCATAGATACGAACGTCAATACGAAAATCAGAATCCTTTGTGCTATATACAACCAACTCACATTCCAAAATATCTAGGCGGTACCCCAAATATTCCACAACCTAGAAAACAGACAAACGAACAACCAATCTACGTAAACCAAGATGAAGCAAAAAACAAAGAGAGGTCTCAAGAAATTTCTGAAAGTGCCTTAACTCATAGCATATCGATATCGACGAGTTATGAAGAGGATAAGAAAAATGAAGTTCACGTGTCTAAAATAAATATAGGTGGTGATAATGATATTCATAGAGTAGGGAAAATTGATGATGATGACTCAGGAATAGCTATGAATTCTTTAATTCAACAAGTTGGCCATGTTAAAAGACTTCCTATAACGGAAAAAAAAAGTATTTTTACTATTGCCTATGATGACGTTCAAACGAAACAATTAAGACCAGACAGTAGTTCAACTTCTTATTGATTAAAAATTTATGATGATGCAGTGCCTTATTGTGTAACCAAAAGAGTATTATTAACGTATATTTTAATAATTTGCGTCGTTTGTTTTTAAAAGACGTTCCGTCCAATTTTACTGTAAATAAAAATCAACTGCCTTATAATGGTGATAGAGAAGCAATGTATTGGGAATTAAAAAAGTTGTGTATGACTACAAAAACATTCAGTTTTTTATTTCCCAAAACACAAAATTATTATAGTTGTGACTGTTTAAATATTTTAGTTTTATTAAAATGTAAATAAACTTATTGTATAAGTCGTATGTTGCAAGTATTATGAAAATAACAAATATAAAACATTATTTAAATTATAAATTGTAATTACCTACCTTTAAAATACTCCATTGTAAATATGACATTGTCTAAGTACATTAATGTTTATAATTTACGATACGATAAGTTGCATGCTGCATTATTGGTATGCAATTATATATTTGTTAAAAAATTAAAAGTTTTAAACTTATGAACGAAATGTTTTATTAAACATCGACCAAAGTTACATAGGTACTTGTTTTCTACGTCTTCGTGTCGATGGCACAGGATATTTATCTTATAAATAAAAATGAATCCATATTTCGTGGTCACGGCATCACGCTTGAACGGCTGGACCGATTTCGCTAATTCTTTTTTTTCTTACTATTGCTAGGAGAAGGATCATATTATGAAAAAAAAAATGCTGAACCTATTTTGATAAATCTTACGCGGGTGAAACAGCTGGTCGCAGTTAGTATTATTATAGTAATGAATGGGGTTAGATCCTCCCAATCCTGTAAATTGCAAACTGTTTGGATCATTTAGCTAAAACTGCCAAAACAAATCTGCCAAAGCGAACCTTTGAGGGCTTGAAGGGCTTACTAGAAGATGTTACTACTTCTTACTGCTACTTGCTGTAGATGTAAACAATAAGTTTATTTGGAAATGTTTGTATGATTGACTGACTACCCAAATCGTCAAAATAACCATTAATAAGTTAAGATATGTTTAATATTCTCGTAAACATTAAAAACTACAATCTATACTATAAATATCGAATCTTATTATTAATATTTAAAGTATGAAAGCGTAATTATGTGTAATCAAGTAAAGGAGTGTTTATGTTACTCCTTCACGTAAAAACTACAAAGTCGATTGCTGTGAAACTTGGAATGCTATCTGATGGATACCTTTTGGAAGTCAGGTGTCAAACTACTTTTAAAGTACCTATCCTATGATACAATTACATAATATATAACATTTGAAGTTCGCTTTTGAACGCCGAGTAGACTCTAATATAAATATCTCATCTATGCCGAGCAGCAGCTACAACATTAGATACCTATTAATAATAAAATAATCATTCAAGTTTTTCAATTTTTTTTTTATTTGATGATTTGATTTAATTGTCGAATTCTGGACACATCTCTAATAGAAATTATCATAACTAATTAAATATTACAAAAATCTTTATAAACTGATTATTTCCTTATTAAAGAACATCACAGTTAATAATTTTACAATCAACCTACCTTATTTATAAAGCTACAGAAATTCATAGCTGTGAGTAACGCTTTGACGACATCTCGCGTAATTTGCGCACGCCGGTAAAGTTAAGTATTTGCTACGGGTAGTACCAGGCAATCAGAAACGACGATGAGATCGTTCGCTCTCTTTGCACACTAGCCCAATAATTCTACGTAAGTTTTACGTAATAGTTGTTATCGTGTGCTATCGTGAACCTCTACACTGATAAGCTCTATCTTTTGTAGGTTACTTGCTATTCGATAACAGATGGCAGTATCTAGGATATAAAAAGTTTGAACCAGATAACCTACTTTTTGTACACCGATGGATTCCCTAATAGTTAATTTGTTCTCAAACCATGGTTCGTAGATGTCGCTAGTAATGACAGATTGTTTAACATACGTTTATACATTTGCATTATCAATATCATCGCATCATCATCACTATCTTATCCTCTATTCGTCAATTGCTGAACATAACATAAACACAATAATAACATAACATAATAAAATAAAGTAATAGGTTATTCTTGATTTAAACTGTAATATTCAAAATTGTTTTAATTAATAAGTTTATAGTGTTTATTAAATTGCATAAAAGTATTATACAATTTAATGTCCCATTAATATAAAAATCATATTTGTAGTTTAAAATCATCTTGTATATGCTTAGAAAAAGAAAAAGTAAGCTCCTAAAGTACTAGTACAAACTTACAAAATTATTGGTTTATTAGGTATCAATGTGTCAAATCGATTCTTTGGTTAAGTTATTGCTAATATTAATCTTACCTTAATTTGCAACATTTTCAGACTTTACTTTCTGTGGTTTAATTTTCATACCAATCAAGTCAATCGTAGGTAAGTACGTACAAAGTTTAATAAGTTCAACGCCTGTCTATAATATTTAGGTAAGAACATTGTTTCATAGCAAGCACCATTCAATCATTCGCATGAGCTGGTTCATTCAGCTCATTTGCACAGACGAGTCGCGCGGAAAATTATTTCTTTTCATATTTCCCATTTTTCACGTCTTACTTAAAAGTTTTGAGTCGGAGAGGGAGTTGAGTCTGTTTGTTTTTCTACATATTTTTTTAAACATGGTGGTTTTAGATTCAGACTAAACATTAAATATTGTTAAAATTCAGTGGTTCGAATATCTATTTGATTTGGATATTATTTACTCATTTGAATTTCAGTCTTATTGTATGCCTGCGTACAATTTCATTAAAAATCATAAAGTAGAAGATCGTTAACTTTTACAACCGCTGCAACCTTTTCAATCTAATTCAGGTTGAAAAGGTATTTTGTTTTATCAAAGTTTTTCACATATTTTTTGATAACATTTCCTAAAATAACGCAACTTAAATAAGAAAGTATAAGACGGTACTAAGTTGACAGAAACGGACAAGAGGTATGGAAATCGCTGTTCCCTAAGGCACTTGCTTTCACAGTCCACTGAACTGATCATAATAAAAACCTCGCGCCGTCGCCTTTGCGCTGAAGTTTGACCATAAATAGCGCGGTCTCCGTAATAGCGTTCAGGATCCTAAAGAAGGGGAAAAAACGCTAGCATCTTTACTGATTTCACAATCCAACGTTACAAAGTTACATAATTAAATTACATTCGTACTTATGAACTTTGTACCCTTGCTATTTCGCCTCCGCCCGGCTGTGGCAGATTGGGTAAAACCCAAAAAAGGCTTGGCATCGTAAGGACTGATTTACATGCAAACAGCTTCACTCCACGGGATGATGAAGATCATGCGAAGTGGAGGCGCTAAAGTAGGAAAGCGGACTCCGAGTTCCCGAAAGAGACGCAAATAGGAATGTCGCTCGGACGATGATGATGATGGCCTTAAGATCCTTGTTGTCACAGTATAGGCCCGTACTTATCACTTGCCGTCGGCATGCCAGACCCTACGATCTACTTTTAATATAATAATAAATATCACCAACTCTAGGTAGATACTTGCACTACTTTTTTGCCAAGTTTTTTGCGCTTTGTTTTTCTTGGAGGGTGCGCGACCATTAAAAAGGTTGGGGCGAGCGATATTTTATGCGATTTTAAGTGTGTTACAGTTATAATGTCCGTTTTATCGTAGGTAACTTGAATTATGGCGGCAGAGGTTGCTGTTGTTTGATCTTGTGGTTCCAGAGGCTGAAAATGTACACTTAGTAATTTTATAATCACCATCATTAAAT
Source organism: Idaea dimidiata (assembly GCA_949358125.1). Taxonomy (NCBI): domain Eukaryota; kingdom Metazoa; phylum Arthropoda; class Insecta; order Lepidoptera; family Geometridae; genus Idaea; species Idaea dimidiata. The sequence continues at coordinate 19,953,588 of OX442333.1, read as the reverse complement.
GTAGAGAGGGTCAGTTGATCTTTTGTTGCATAGATTTCGGGGACTGTGCAACTGCAATCTTAAATGTTTAATGTGTCACACTGATGTCACACCGAGCCTCTAAAACCTCTTTTTTATTTTCTCAGGACGACGTTTTAATTATATTACAATTACAATAGTCTTGAATGCGAATAGGAAACAGGGGGAAGTCAATCTAGACTACCTTCTGTTGTAATAAAACACTTTATTTATCCGGTTTTATCGCGTTTTTATTCATTATTTGACCCGAGCTTTCGCCAACTTTACAGTTGGCTTTTTCAAGGTTGACTGAGATGTAATTTGTCTATTTTTAACATTCTAAAAAGTTACAGCAAACTACCGCCTCATAATTATTTGCAATAAAAACGTTCCAGTATACGCAGACTATAGAGTTATTGTAATAGTTTTCAATTTAAATTCTAATTATTTTTATCCCTAACTAGCTCAAAATACTACCATGGCTTCGGAACGCGCCCTCACATGAGAAGAAGCCACGAAGAAACTCATGGGGGTTCTCTTTTGCTCAGAAATTACCTTCTGTTGTCTCTAGACGTAAATAAGAAAATGTTCATTCTTATGAATTTAAAAGTAATGTAGGAAAAACTGTAGATAAATTCTAAAATGTGGTTGTTGGCCATGCTGTATTTTTTTCCCGATTAATATCTTGTTCCCGAACAACTGGCACAGGCGGTGGTCGCTCGCTCATTATTCTAAGAGGGTTAACTTTGAAGCATCATTGCCATTTATTAACGGTCAAGTACAACCCTACCGAATTAGGACTGATCGCTGTAACTGAATTATTAAATTGGCGTCATTTGTTATACTTACTTGATATTTTCGTTAGTCTATTGTTAAAGAACACTTAGACTATCATGCTTTCAAGAGTCTAGGCGTCAAGATTTAGAGTTCCATTTTTTTTGAGTACCTTTATAAGATATGATTTAACTATTAATTATTATATAATTATGGTAATTATGTTGACGTGGGACAATGTAGATAATCATCTCAGTCAATAGACCCACTGCAAGGCATATTCTTCCTCCAATGACTTCTCACAACGATTGGTCCTGGGTCGTATCCAACTAACTCCTGTAATCTTCAGTCGTCAGACTACCTGCACACACTACTTTTACTAGTAAGATTCTATCGGCGCCATCGACCTTCGGTTCTAGGATTCAATGTAGATAACTGTTGAAAAATAATGTATCGAAAAAGTTGCTTAGTAGTTTATTTTTATACCGATTTGTAGATAGAGGGACTTGTTTTCTAAACTGGTAGGTAAACATATCCACCACGATAATTGTTGAGTGTAAATACATTCACTATAGAACCCATCGATTCTTTGCCTGCAACTTGGTAATTTACTTCCTGAAACACAACACAAACATTAGTAAGACTCTCCCAAAAAACTCATTAATTAAAATTTTCCAATTAATAACATCTCAGCAATGAATTTGTTACCTACTAAAATTGACACTTATTACTTCTCCTACGACCAAGTCTCCGAAATCAATTAATCACGTAGCGTCTGTCCAATAAATCCCCTACCAGTTTTTAATTATTTTCTTATGATTTTAATTTTTGAGTTACAATTTTTGCTTCGCTTCCCCTTAATCTTGGATTGGACCAACTGTCTCCACTCAAATTTTTTCGAAGTTCGCGACTTTTATTAGAAAGCACAGAGATAATTAATTCTACTTAAATATTGTTTAAGGAAACTTAATTACAGTTGGAAGAAATGTATAAAAACCTGATAATTTTTCGTCAGAAACGATGCTGGGAGTGCGTTTAATTAAAATTCTCTATTACTTTGCATGTGGATCTAAATATTATTTGGTTTTAAATGAACTTCAGATATATATACCTTAATATCAAAAGAATAATTAAATATTTAAATGAATAATGAAATAAAAATAATTATAGTAATTAAAACTCAACAGTCGATTATTTTTGAAATTCGAACAGAAAAACCGAGCAATTAACCGCCATTCGTCCACAACAAAAGAACGTTTCCAACCCCCATCTTTTCTTCCGAAATTAGTGATGACTTCAATAAAAATAATTCTTGTCTTTTAAGCAAATTGCATCGCGAAAAGTCCGTGGAAAGCCTTTAATTAAGGGTCCCCCTCGCCACCCCGTAAACAGTCTTGGCCGTCACCTTTTATTTTTGCTAATTCTTACGATCCGGGGCATTTTCTTCGCCGCATAAGTTAGTTCACCCCTTCCCACCGTGATTCTTTACGCCTTTTTGTCACCGTTTTGAATTCTTTTGAAGAGCACCCTTTGTATCCATCTGGCACGCCAGTCAATATTAACTCCGGGACGAGTTAAACTTTTTAATATCCGTTAAATTTTGTTACAGAGAGCGTAATACCTTTTAGGAATTTTTGGGAAAAATTCTAACACTTACCCTTTTTTATTCTGATTCTATTCATTAAGGCTGCTGTGTACCTTCCAACGTATAACTCAAAACAATGTTATTAATCACCGGCGTAAAAGTTAGCCTAATCAATAACACTTTTAAGAGTAGGTATTAACAAAAACTTTTGATGTGACACATCTTTAAATATTGGCGGAGGTTAACCTGATTGTTGATGTTGGTGTGGCGATACTAACCGTGGCGACACATCGCCAAGCTATTTAAAACATATCTGCCAATGTCAAAAATGTTTCACATCTTTTAATTTAAACAAAAAACAGTCAATACCAAAGAACACAAGTCTGCAATCAAACCGATATTTATTAAGATTCGTTAAATTATTCACAAGGGAAAAGAAAAAAAATGTAAATTAATGCTGAAAGTTAAAAAAAAGTTGTTTAAAAACACAAGGTTCGTGAGCCGCGGTTGTTGGGACACGGAATTTTTAATCTATTTCCGTGGGTCGATTAATATTCAAGACTCGACCGGTCTGGTTCATCTCCTTGCGATATTGGTTGGACGCCATCTCCTCAGTTTCTTTGATTTGAGAGCTAATTACCTTTCTTTGTTAACTACGTTTGGTTGGAGACGATTGCCTGATGGGAATTGCAAATCTTGCTATGGCAGAAATTTGAGGTGTTTGAGAATTTACAGTGAAATAAATAGCTCAGGTAGAGGCCTGCTCTTTATTACGCCACTATTGTTTATCATTGGCAATCCGACATCATTTTTAGGCTACACGCGCACTAAAAAGTCGTATCGCGAATACCTTGGCCTTGTGATTATCAAAAATCGAAGCGAAAGCGCACCGCGTCGCCGACTATCGCCTATTCTATGTTTATTTCGGAAGCGACGTGTGGTTCCGTCGCGACTTATCAGTGCGTGAATAGCCTTACGAAGTCACTACTGCTAGTCGATTATTATAAAAAACAGCTAAATACTAATACCCATATAAGATCTTGATTTGATACTACAATATATGAAGTATGTTATTATAAAGAATGCAGCAGCCAGATAAGCCAGATAAGGTTTCAACCTTATTATGAAATTAAATATGATTTTTAATTTCATAATTAATTTTGCAAAAAATATTTTTAGTTTTTAGTCTCGACACCTATAACTATATATACTATAGTATCACTACTTATTGTGCTGTGTGCAGCGTTGTTATGGAGTTAAGTAACGCCTAATTCAATCAATTATCTAATTTTGAAATGTTAAATTTTCTTACTCATAGAACACCCTAACTCCTTAGAATAAGCAATCAAAACTAAACAGTTCCAATTTCCATAACAGTTTATCCAAGAGTTTGGGACGGCAATTATACAAATACAACTATCCCTCTATTATTTACACACAATGGAGAACAGCAAAGCGACAAAACAAACTAAAAGTGCGACAAAAAACCAATAACTGAAATCGAAATGCATACTTGATATCAGTAGGTGGCAGTTACACGGAAACCAAACAAACAGGCGTATGTAAGCAGACGAAAGTTCCAGCAAAAAAGAAAATTTCTGTTGTAAAGTAATTTTATCCAATATCGTCATTGTTCTTACAAAGAAGATAAGAGCTAATAACAACTCACCTATACCTAGGTATGTAATATAATGTAACTTGCAGGAATAAAAGATAAAAGTAGGTACTATTGTGATATGACATTTACAACGTGTTTTGCGACAAAATGCTGCCTTAAAATTTTGTCATTGTCGAATGTTGCTCGCTTCATTGTGCCTCATCTGTGGACATGTTGATCTACAGCAATATTGCCTTAATATATTCAATATCCGGCCAAAATGATAATATAGTGGCACTAGTGGTTCCCGTTGAATCCATTATGGATGTTTACTTGACCTGAACTTGCTTAGTGCTTACTAATGTAACAGGGGTGACGGTGACCGAAGCCTTAGATTACAGTAAGATGGTCCGAAAACATTTTGGATTGCAAGTGTGTGATACACTTCGGTTTGGTCTAAACTGAATATACACTTTTTTCAAAATAAGAAGTTAAATAACAAGTTCTGAGGGTGCTAGGGAGAAATCGGTTGAAGCGATAACCAATTTCTGCAACTTACTTTTTATTCTCTCTCTTTACTCTATGTGTTTTGGTTTTTTTTCTTGTGTTGTTCGTAATAAAGTTATCTATCTATCAAGTTTAAAATACAATATTGATCAATCGTTGACCTAATTTATTGAATTCAAAGTCAATATGTTTCTTGAAATTACAACAAAGTTACAGCAGGTACTAAAACTTCAAAATATCTTACAGAAGTTTTATTAAATCACTCATACGTTCCAATATAAACGAATACTTGCCCTAAATTTTGCATAAAAATAATCTGAAGTTTTTCTCCGAATGTTCGTATACATAAACAAACGTTCGACACGGCAGCCGATAACAAAATAAAAAAGAAAGAAGATAAACAATCCAGGAAACAGAAAGGTGAATCGGGATAACCGGGAACTCTGAATTTGATATTCAAATCTCGTTGACTTCTCACTGCGTGCGACGGCGCACAAACAATAATAAAGAATGTAGAATTCGGCACGCCAATATCGAAGTTTACAGTAATATTTTTTATTGAAAGACAATGAAATTTAAAATCTGTTAAGGAACAACAATTTTTAGTTAAATAATAACCGAAACAAGTAAATGGTAAGAAAAAAACGGAATAATAGAATAAGTTCTAATAACTGCTAGTATTCTTGACATAAAAAAATATAAGCCAATACAGTGACTGAAACATAATCACACAAAAACACAAATATGTTTTTTTATTCTAATAATTTTAGTAAACATTATAATCGAATTTTAAAATCACATATTACTCACCGGTTTTCTAAAACTTAGACAAAAATACAATCTTCCTTCTTTTCCGTTTTTCTGATCGAATGTCGACGTTTTTCATATATCGATATGTAGAACCCCGTTCCCTTTATTTTATATTAAAGCGATAAACATGTCGATTGCTAGATTCACGCGCGGTCGCTCTCCCTAGCTTCTTGTCATCGATGTGGGGTACTGTGGAAGCGAAGTCGTCTCTAATTTGACTGATAGATAAATATCGCTCAATGTAAAACAATAAGAAATTAATACAATAGAACAAGTATAGGGCTAGGTGCGGAAAACACTCAGTGGAACTTGTACATAAATAAGAATCAGTTAGCAATTTTATTAAACTCATCGCTCATTTCTGGAAAGATCCTGGTTATGAAAAGTTGAAAAGAAGGGAATTTACTTACATACCAGCATCGCAAAAAATAAAGAAAATACTAAGAATTAGTTTATCTTCTGATAAGGGTAACGTAACGTGATCTATCTATCAACGCAAATTTCGCTAATACAAATGGAATTCAAAATCGGTATCAATATACATTGAAAAACTTGGTACCCGTTAGAATTGATAAAATATTAACAGTAGCTTTATTTTTTTATTTTATTTACTTACAAAAAAAAGTAACAACATATAACTTATGCATAAAGGTGCCTCAAAAGCTCTTACGAGTTTTACCGTGCACCAGTGAGTCGTTTAAATAAATTTATAAATTGTATAAGACAAATGAATGAAACGATAATAATATTATTCCCATCCTACATCCATCGCTATGTTATGATACATACCCACCAAAAACATTACACATCTGTAGGTACAGTTATTATTAGATAGTCTATAAGGACGAAAACAAAAAGTATTTCCGTCCTTATCCATCATCGGTAGAATACAACTTGTGTCCTCGTCTAACCACGGTAACCTCGGCTCGTCACCGAAAGTATTCAAAGAAAAATACCCACTTGCACTAAATATTGCATCCCATCTATGCGAAAGCCAAACACGGCTCGAGCAAATCGCTGCATAGACATAATGCGTTAGTTATCGATATTATGCGTACAAGGTGTTAGGGATTGGTAATGTTAAGTAATATATTATTAGTAGTACAATCATAATATATTATAAAATAGGTAAGTAGATAAGTAGTATATATATATATAGATAAAAATAAATAAATAGGTAGATATTGATTACATGTAATACGTATTAGAGATTAATGAGTAAACGTGTGCGAGTATCTGTCGTCAAGTCCCAAGTAATAGTAATTGTAAGTATTAAATAGGTATTTCTATTAGTTAATCTAACGTATCAATAAAAAATTGTTTTAGTTTAGATTTAAAGTTTTTTTTTGTCAGTGAGGTTTTAAATTTTACTGGTAATTGATTGATTAGATCTGGAATTATATAATTTAATCTCCTTTTCCCGTACAAGTTGTTATAGTGGGTAGGTAACGGTAATTTTGGGTTAATCATGTTTCGTGTTCTGATTTTATCGCCACTATATGAAAGTGCGGTGTACAAATTATCGTTGAAAAACTGTTCGCAGAGCAAAGATAGATTGACCTTTACATGTACCGGTAAAACTTTGCAATAACTAAACAGCTGATGATAATCAGTCTTGAATTTCGATTTAATCTTTGGCGGTACCACTTGCTTTAGGAGTCTAAGTTGCAACGTGTATATTCTATCTAGGTGAGTTTTATATGTTCTCCCATAGCTAGATAGTCCGTAATCTATTGTGGGCTCAACTAACGATTTGTATAACAATATCAATATGGAATACGGAGTTTTCCATTTTATTAATGAGAATTTAGCAAGCATACCTCTAAGTTTATTGCAAACGTTGTTGATATGTTCTTTCCAGTTGCAATGGTTGTCAATTGTTAGACCTAGGTATGTTTGTTTATCTACAACGTCTACACAATCACAGTCACAAGCAATCGGTCTTGCATTATTAACTTGCCTGTGCAGACAGTTGTGATTATGTACTACTAATTTCGGCTCATTGTTGTAGCTACGGTTATGGCTTGTGCTAACGTACATCAATTTCGTTTTAGTAGCATTTAACACCAATCCAACGTCATGTGACCATTTAACTACCATATCAAAGTCTTCTTGCAATGCACTCAGAGCCTCTTCGGCAGTTTCAGCAGCCGCTACCAAACAAGTGTCGTCAGCAAACTGGTAAATTTCACATTTTTTGATAAGATTCGACATGTTATTGACGTAAGTAAGGTAGTGGAGCGGACCCAACACCGAACCTTGAGCCGTTCCCTCTGTAACAGGAATAGGATCACTGTATGCATCATGGACTCTTACAACATACTGTCTGTCCTTTAGGTAGTCTGAACACCACTTTAATAAATTACCACGTATACCACTGTCTTCCAAGTTTTTTAGTAACGTATCATGCTTGAGCATATCAAATGCTTTACTGTAATCTATAAACACTACCATAATGTGCCGCCTTTTGTCAAGATGTTTATAAATGGAGTCAGTAAAAACAGAAAGTAACTGTGTTGTGCTTTTATGTGGTCGAAATCCAAATTGGTTTTCTGTTAGAACATTGTTTTTTGTATAAAACGCATGAATTTCTCTACTGATATATTTTTCTACTATTTTGTCCATGACTGGCAATATAGTTATTGGTCTATAGTTTTCATATTCCTGTCTACTACCTTTTTTATATATCGGTCTAACTACTCCCATTTTTAAAACTTTAGGATATTTATTTGTCACAATACTTGTATTTATTAAGTTAGCTATTACGCTATCAATACTTTTACCTATTCGCTTTATATCCATCGCTCTAATGCCATCCACACCGGGTGCTTTTCTGCTGTTGACAGATTTAATAATAGTATCTACATCTTTCGCAGTAGCGGGCCTAAAACGCATCGTCACATTTTGAGGTATTGCATAGGTAGTTCTATCAAGTAGAGGTACGGAACAATCTGGGGTTATGGCACACACACTATCCCTAAAGGTCTTTCCAAAATGATTTGCAATTTGTTTGTTACTTATATCCCCTTTACTAAAAGCTGTCGATATAACTTCATCTAGTGATTGCTTAATCCTACCCGTAAGTTTATTTAGAATTTGCCATAGCAATTTAGGATTGTCTTTATTTAGCAATATTTCTGATTTAATGTTATGATTTTTTGTTTTTTGAATTAATTTATTTGTATAATTCCTGTGTTTATTATATTCACGTTTGCAGTTTAGATTAAGCGGATCTTTTATCCATTTTTTAAATAATTGATCTCTATATAAACATGCCTGGTTAACACGACTATTTACCCAGTTATTATGTAGTCTCTTTCTGTTTTTTAATGTAATTTCGTATTTTGAGTTTTTATAAGTTTCGTCAATTTTTTCTCTTATATAATCATTAATAAGCATTGGACATTGCATACATTTTGTTTCGGCCCAGTCTATACTATCCAAAATTTCGGCAACCTTATTGTTATCCAGCCGAATACTCCTTTGTGGGACACTCTGTATAGTCGCACTACCTATGCACGCAACACACACCGCTCGGTGGTCGGCCAGTTTGGTTCCGATAGCCGCGGTGAATAAGTCTTGTGCGCGGGATCGCGCGTAAATATGATCGATGCAAGTTTTACTAAGCTTGCCTTTTTTGAACTCGATCCTAGTGTGGTCCGTGATCCCGCACAGAAGCCCTAAGCCGTGCAAAGTGTTATTATATGTATGCTTCACAGGGTCATCACGCTTTAAGTCGATATTAATGTCACCCAACAAGTATAAATCTGTGTTGTTTGTTAGCTGATTAAGTGTGGTTTGTAACTCATCAATAAACAAGTACTTATTATAGGAAGGAGGGCGGTATAACGAGCAGAGGTTAGTAGTATAGCCTGACCGAGTTGTAATTGAACATACAATATTCTCAATATAACGGGTGGGTGTATCTTTAATACTACATTTGTGACTATTATGTACGTACATGATAATGCCACCACCTTTTCTTATTTTTCTTAATGCAGTAAACATTTGATAGCCATGTAAATTATACAAGCAACTAATGCTGTCGGAAATATTAGCCTCTGTTAAAACAATTACGTCTATACGGCTTGTAGCTGACAAAACGCACTGCTCGAGTGCTGCAAAGTTCTTAATAGTTGACCTTATGTTGATATGCATACAAAGCAAATTTATATGAGAGTTAGGTATTAAGGCAAGGAAATCATTTAAATTAGTGCAATCAGTTAATTCATTAATGTCATCTAATAGTAAATTATTAAACATCATAGTAAAACTAATTTTAGATAGTGAATATAAAAGATGATTAATAGATGGTTAGGGCTTATTATTAAGGACAATGGACTGAAGGTCGTTAATGTTTTTAACAATGTAGGGCTTATCATTATCATCCTTGCGTGCTCTTATGTACCCTCTTCGGAACCACACATATTTAAAGTTTAAATTGAATTTCAATTCCTGCTTAGTTTTCCAAAAAAGCTGCTTGTTGGATTTGGACATTGCTTCCCTTATCAGTACAACAGTGTTATCATCTTTTATATTTGGATAAATATCCGCTATCGTAGTTTTGATAGTTCTGGTTGCAGTAGTCCATTTTTCTTGTGTGTCCTCGTCTCTTAGCTCGACCAGTATTTTATGCGATTTGGGATCTTTTCCACGTATTTGACGCGCATTTTTAATACCTTCCTTTGGTTGATTCAGCTTAAGAGCTACGCTTTCAACTACCTGCTTTACTTCCTCATTTGATTCAGCATGTACATTAGCAATTTCAACAAATGAACCTAGTTTCTCCTGTTCCATTTCCTGAATACGTTGCTCCATCGCACCGACCCTGATTTCCAAGTTGGTATTTTTATTAGTAAGATCTATATTTTTACGTTCCAGAACCTTGATTGTTTTTTTAAATTCGTCAATGCATTCAAACATCTCATCTAGCTTAGCGCTATTAAATTGAAGAGATTCGTGAAGCTCTTTCATTTCTCTTTTTAGTGCTTTCTCTATTTCTTTCGAGAGGTTAGCTAGCAACTTCTTTGAATTTATTTCAACAGGTGAATCCTCATCTTCATCATCATCGTCGACACCTGGTATGACGACCGAAGATCCCCGGCGGGGAGATTCTGCTTGACATTCGTGACATGTCCATTCCAAACTCGATGCCGCTCTGAGTGCAGCCATTTGCTTATTGTTCAGACCAGTGCATTTGCTGGTCAAATGAACAACTCGCTCACACTTGCTACACTCAACCCTTGCCATCGATTTAGTTAGGGGTTTTTTGCAACTATCACATTTAACCGAAGACATAGCGAAATGCGGGTAGACGAGAATAAAACTATCGATTCGTATAGGGACGTGTTTAGCGTACGATCATCGAATAACGACTGAGCTATATTAATAGTTTATACGTATTTAAAAGCTTGATACAAAAATGTAAGATGGAAGACTTTCTCAGTGCCTCACATCTCTGTAACATTACCTCTCGGTTCAAATATGCAAGTCATGAGAAAACGCTTATCACGGTCTTAGATACCGTCCCGAAGATAAATATAGGGATGAATTACTGTAACATATTGACGCGTGATATGCAATTTCGGTAGCGAGCTATTATTTTAAATAAGCATCGAAGAAGGGAATGAAACTATTTTTTATATCAAAGTAATTTAATTGATTAGGTATGGTGGAATTTGTTTTTTTATTTTATTTTACTATTATAAAGTTTCAAAATATGATATTTCAAGTATTTTACTGCAAGCTTATATAAGTATTTGGATTTAGTAATCATTATTTTTGTATTGGTTTTAATACCAAAATAATGATAACCAAAATCACAATGTATTTATTAGATAAATCATGTCAGGTGTAGTTTAAAAATAAAAGTAAAATAGAAACCTAAGCTTAAAGTTTTCACTGTGTGTTTCCGGAATCAGCCCTAAACTGTGACTTTGTGCGTGACTTTAATAGAAACTTATCAAGAAGAAGCGAATTTAGTTATGAGTAAAATGATTATCGCCTAAATCGTACAAAATCCCTTCCTCCAATACACCATGTATTTGAGAAAATACCCTTCTATTCACGAACAATAAATTGACTCAATACTGACCACTCAATCCCTAGGGCCGGCCTATCAAGGGTATCGCACCACGATCGGACACTTCGACAATAGCATTAAAAATGAACCGGCTGTCAGCCCTGATCTATTGCTTCACTGCATCTTCGCTCGAAATGGATTTGAGTGCCCTTATTTGCACATTTATTTATCTATCAATCAAAATAAGATGATTTTCATATTCCTACTTAAATATACGAAGTAGAGGTGTAGACCTTAAATTGAAAACGATAAACAAAGATTCGCCTAAAATCGAGTTTAATTAAACATTAACGAAACAATGTACCTTACGAAAGGGTTTTACAGCTCCGTTATTAGCAATAGCACACACGGTCTCCCTTCATAGGTATTCCAATAGCTGGAGGCCCATAAAGGCACCGTGTTCAACAAGCGATTGTGTGAACAAGCGGCCGCTTGGGACGCGAAACTTGCAAAATTCCCCATCGCCTTGTCGCGAGCAGAGTTTTACGGCCAAATTAATATGGCAAATTAATGCGCACCACCACCGTATAATTTAGAAGGGAGCACTTCTTGCGACACACACATTGCCAGAGAATATGGCACGGGCGGGATTCGTATCATTTTTACATATGGAAATGATGTAAAGCGAACCGTACAAGACAACAGTGATATGCTAATTAAAGGAAAACACCCAGAATGGGTACTGTTTATTTTGAGTAAGCGGCGAGGAAACGGCGTTTGTTTTTTAATTGCTGTATTTGAACGCAAATTGAGTGGCCAGAAAAAGTTTGGGAACGAAAGAACGAAATTACATCTGTTGAATTCTTTTTGCGAAACACTTTCAACTGTTGCTTTCTTTAATTTTTTCCTGTGTTTTTTTTTGTTGGTAAAATCAATTAGGCTAATTCTGTCAAATAGACGTTTTTCCCATCCATACGAAATGAAGTGAATTTTTAGGATTGATGATGTTTTATTATGTCGTTCCCAAGTCGCCGCGGTATCCTTCAACTATAAAATAAATTAATTAAAAACACATGAAATAACAAATTAAACAAAAAAAAAGGATTTTTTAAGTCTGTATCTGTGGTTTTTTAAAGTAGTCGGGTTTCTTTTTATTAAAAAATTACTTTATTTTTTGAGCGACAAAGGGACGACAAAGCAACGAGATACGATCATAGTAGCGCGGAATGTCCATAACATCATTACTAATACGAGTATTATAAATCAGAAAGTGTGTTTGTTTTTTCCCTCTTCACGGTCAAACAGTTCGACCGATTTGAATGAAAAACAGAGTGGTAGGGTAAGTGGTGTAGAGTGGCATCATTGTCATCGTCATCCATCGTCATCGATCGTCATTCATCGTTATCCATCGTCATCTTCACTCACTTACATACAAACTTTACGTTACTTCACCTACCTACTACAGTGTAAAAATCCACGTGTGTTTAAAAGTGTGTGAATTTTTGCATTGCGGTAGGTAGGTGTTCGAATAACGCGGGATCACGACTTGCGCGGGTGAAACCGCGGGGCGCAGTTAGTAGAAACATAAAATGTATTCTACTAGGACTCCATAATGAGGAGGAGAACTCACATGGAGTTTATGAGTGCGATTCGTCACGACAATTGAGCACGTGGGAGGATCTTAATGAAGGTTCTCCTGAACAACAACGTAAGTGCAATAAAAAGTGACTTGGGGACGTTTAATTTTGTTCCTCTTAACTCTTACTGGTGCAAATTAGTAACTGAGCTACGTTATTTAGAAGATTTTTGTGTGATGCAGATTATATGAAATACACTTAGATATTAGAGATGTACCTAGATACATTTACCTTAATTATACGTTTAGGACTAAACAAAGCAATTGGTATATTTTATTATATCTAGATTAAATGCCATAACTTACGATTATTTAGTTAGATTTATAGGTAGCTCCTTATTAGTTGAGTTGGCAAACAACGTATTGTGAATATGGCAATCTCCAATATTGGAAGCAAACAATTAGAGGTATGTTAGGGGCGTCGATTGAGTTATACATGCGGGCTAAGGGTAACCTGAGTCAGGAAGATTAAGATTCATCTGAAGGCCCTTACATGGAAACAAACATTGTATTACGATGTCTCAGTGTTTGCTGAAGGTAGCGAATGTTAATTTAGTATTCACCCTTGCGACGCGCTCAATATTCATATTTCGGTAAAGACGGGGACTGTTTTGCAAGAAAAACATTCATTTGGTAAGTCTGGTTCGGTTTTGTATTGTAAGTTCAGATTCGTGTGGTTCACATTAGGAAATTACTTTACGAAATTGATATCAGACATTGTATCAAATTCGTATATGAATTTCATTTTGTAACAATCTTTATTGTTTTGTGTTAGTTTATACATGAACTAAATTATCTAAGTCATAGAAGCTCTATTCATAGAGTTTATGAATAGAGCTGAGTATCATTTGTAACATTTACTATATGAAATCACTGATTTAAAGATGACCTAACACTTTAACACTGACTGCACGAAAAACCTAAAAATGTGAGAAAAAAATTAAACATAGAACTGCCAATATCAAAGGAAAGCAAGTAGAGAGCTGTCGTTTTTAACTACATGAAAAATATTTTTGGTCTATTTTTTGTCTAAGATTCTGATATAGATACTACTGATAAACATTACACCTGATAAATTATACCCCCGTGTAGTGAGATTTCTTAAACCGTCTGCTAATCTCATCTAACTCGAAAAGGGAGGTGTCCTAATGTCTTCGGACCGCCCTCAGGGCTATACTAACCGCTTGACCACTACCAAGGGAACAACGGGGCTATTAAAGTGCTAAGAGGGACATTAGTGCAGTCCCGAGGGGGCTGTCATTCGAATAATTTAACGTCTTAATTGTGTTGGTTTTGTTCTGGTCACGGAGATTTTTGTAATGATCTTTAATATTGTGCACCTACAATTTTTCTGCTTTATACTCTCACCTAGTAAACAATTTCATAATAAAATTTTCAAAATATTTAAGTATTAGGTAAGTATAAACTTCTTCTTTTTATAAACGATAGATAGGTAATAAGCTAATACAGAAGTCATATTTTTTGAGATCCAGGCTACAGAGTGCAAAACGAATTTATACTTTTACACATACATTTCATACTTGTGTAGATATTGCAGTGTTTCTACTTGATAAAATAATACCCCTTACGCACACATTTTTCTATGTCTACAAAATGTTACGGAAACTCCATTTTTGTTTTCTGTCTGTACAATATCAGTACTAAAGTTCCTGTAGTTAAGTAGAAAAGTCCCAAAAAACGGTGATAAGCAAGTTAATCCTGAAGACAAACAGCCATCATTGTGTGCGATGGTCAGTTGTGAGCCGGTGAATGATGTGTTTCTTTTGTCTCGGATCACCACCCCGGCCCTAAGCGAGACAATGTGAATAGTGCGTCAGCAATCGAATATTGGGATGGCACTTAGCAAGAATTAGAGTTGGCAGATTATAAAAAAACCTTATTCTAATACCAAAAACTTACTTCTGGGGTTATATTTAGTGACATTTTACTACACTACTATTTACAATTTAACATTTTTTTATACGCGCATAATAAAATTACTTATAGGTAGTTAAATGTAAAAAACTTACTTAAAAAAGATCTAGAATTTTGCACGTTTTTAAACGAAATTGCGGTTAATTCTATCAATGTTGTAAAGTCTATATTCTTAAACCATTGGACAAAAGTCTAAATTTGGAACGTCCAGCACATTAAGCACAGACCACAAGACGAGGAGGGTCGGTTGGTATGTCGATCGAGGGTGCCTTTATTTAAAATCATTCCTATTGTGTCTAAGACATTGGTACTTTGATAATTTATCCCAATGATTTTCTATATCGATGAGATGATAGAATTTGAAATGCCAATAATGACGGTATGACCAATATTATGATACAAACATTTTTAGCAACAAGTGTTTGAAAATAATTTGCCACTTATTCATGTTCCCATTAATACGTTGAAAAAAAAACTATACGTAGGTATTTAATAAAGCTATCAAGAACAAATTCAACAAATCCTTTCACAAGATTACGCCATGTATCGCAAAAACTTGTACAATTTGCAAAAACCCCCTGTTTTATTTCTTGGCAGTTTCGGTATTATCGGCAAATCTACTAGGCAAACATGAGTCGGGAGGATATTCGCTGAGATTTGCGAACACACCGTCTATATCTATCGGATAAATTGACCGGTAATAATAAAATGTAAGGGGTAAGATCGCTATTTAGATAATTGTTGGCTCAGTCCGCAGTGACCGGCGTCCAGTGTATTGGAAAAAGTCCGGATAGTGGCAATAGTGGGTGGTTTTATTGCCTCCTAGAGGCGGTCATTTATGGGAAAACTATCAACGGTCTCGATTGATGACTGGGCATTTCTTTGTTTCCCATTTAGAAGGCGAGATATTGATGTGTTATTTGACGGTTGATGCATGGTGATCGAATTTTTGTTTCTACATCTTTAGACATGAAGGTTGCACAGTCACAGAATGTTTATTTAGCATCTTGGAGGATAATTTTATTAAAGCCGTTTTGCTACTCTTTTCTATTATAGTATTTATTTCACTTTGTTTCTTCAAAATTATTTCTTCTCCTACTTTTCAAACCAAAGATCACTCAGATCATTCACCACGAAATCAATAAGAGCAGGTTCTTAACATTTTCTTCCCTCGAAAGTTCAAATATGCATGACGGGGCGTGCTAAGCCGAATATTATGAGACTATTGCTGTCGCAGGTGCCGCTAAACATCCAACTTGGTACAGTCATGTTGGTCACGTTCTCTGTAAAGATATACCAAGTTTACACATAAAAGTTTCAGATTTACATACGGAAATATTTGAACTTTTCTTGGTCTTTTACTGCCTTTATCTCGTCATCACAAATAAATTAAATTCATCGAAGCTTATTAAATGAAAATGATATTTTGATAAAAAGACAGGTCGTAAAGAGGTTTTGATGTAATAATATCGACAAGTCTATTAGACTTGTAGGACTATATAAAAGATTACAGCATTTAGCCTTTTTTATTATTTGTCTTTTAAATTTAACAGTCAAAAAGAGGCAAACTCCGACCGAATAAATAACTTCTTTCCAAACTATTAGTCCATAGGATGGGTAAAGTAAGTATGTATATAATGATGGAGGCAGAGGTATCTAAATACTGAAAAGATAAGCTAATTTACTAAAGACTATCAAAAGACAATGTTTGCAGATCTGATCACGGGACGTTTGGGTACAGGGTGGTCAGTTGACCGTCATAATTTGGGACCAGAATGCGTTCATTGGTGCATAAAATATTCTACCAAAGGGACGGCAAACACTGAGCTGTGAAAAGCGCAAATGGTGAAAATCGTACGCCATTACGCTTCTCACCTGCTGTTTGCACGGTCAAGAAAATAAAATAATAAACATTGCACTCAAAATAAACCAGACAATTTCTGCGGTTTGGTACTTTGTTGATACTTTTCTGTTTAAGTCCACAGATTATAAATGTCATCAAAGAATTTAAGTATTTGAATGATATTATTAGTCTTCACAGGAAAACTCAAAGGAAATACTAGTTATGTTACACCCTAGACTAACTACTTTCTACCCCTAGACCGATAGAAGGTGGCAGATGGCATATTATACGTGTAGAACTAAAGGTGAGTTGTGCAAATAAGAATCTCTTTACCTACATTACGACAATGGAATAAGCAAACACTCAACAGTAATAATAACAACTTAACAAAGCAATAAAGCATCTGAAGCGAGCACGTGATGCATGGGGCCGTTGAAATAATATTATCTTTACCGAGAGCGTACTTATAAACGAAAAATCAACATAAAGTGAATAAAAGAAAATTATGAATCGCTAGATAATAAATTACCGCGTTTGGTGGCAAAATAACATCACATTTGAATTCCTTTTATGCTCATAACTATATGAGGAATAACCCCCGTTTTATGGGACATGGGAACACGCACAAGGCATAATTTTTAAGTTGTTTGTTGCCAATTTTCGGTAGCAAATTGAGTTGAGAGCAATAAAAATGCGTATGTTGATCTAAAATATTATTTATAAAAGTATACGATTTTATTGTATCTGTGTCTAATAAACAATAGCTGTCAACTATTACGGACATTATGAATACAAAGTTAGTGTCGAATACAAGATATTTATCTTTACTCTGTCCAAATCGTAATGCATTTTTATAACTGAATCTATTTTTTTAATCTCTAACTCATTACTTATTAACTGTGTGATTTACATAATGACATCGACAATTTGCAGAAAGATCAGCCGTTTCAATATCAGCACAGTTTTTCACCACGTGTCCTCACAGCCATTTTAAACGACGCCGAATAAATTTCCAATAATTACATTATCGAAAAAATTGTATCCTTACCCACAAATTTTTCAGGCCCACCTCGGAAGCCCATAATTCCTAATGACATGCAATAACCGTACCCCCAATTTTCAACATAAACCCTCCATAACAATATCGACATCAGCGAAATTTTTCCTTCGGTATTTTTTATTTGAGAATAAGTAACACTTTTCTACGCAATCAAAATTTTGCGGCGGGTCTCTAAGAGTGTTTATCGGCCACTCAATTTGATTTTTACCGCCCGCTCTCGTACTGATTTCGAGGCTTTGTGGAATACTAAATGTGAAAATTTTAGATCTTAGACATAAAAATATGTTAATTTGTTGGAATATCATGTTTGGTTTGACTATAAAATTAAAGAAATTAAAAATTGCCCTGACAAATAGATTTGTAAAGATCTTGAAACTTAGGTCACTGATAAAATGCTAAAAATAATAAAAACAACACGATTGAAATAGGAACAAGAGTTTAATTTAAATATCACATCGCTAAATAAAAAAAAACCAAGCTACAAACAAACCCTACAAATTGGTCCTACATAAATTGTTCAAATTGCACGTACAGTGTTAAAACTATCCAAAATAAATGAAGTTATTATTATTATTTATTTTAAGTTGGTAATAGTCCATTAATACTACCTACATGTATTAACAAACATATATACTAGCATATCTATCTATCATAATCTAGGTTTCACAATAGAATATTAACAAACAATCAATAATTCCCTACTCATCCATCCAACATATCCAAACATCTTGTATAATCCAATACAGAAATTCATAGAAAGAAAAGTATCGTAAATTCGTGTCCATTCTAGTGTGAACGTCGTATATTTAAATTCAGTCCGGTCCAGTGCGACGATGTTTCAATTGTCACATCCTTTGCCTTCGTAATCTCATTATGGGAGGGTGTCGGTTATGTTTTTTGTATCGTAAATGTTTCCAGAAGTGTTGCTATAGCATAGTAGGTAAGATTGTATATGAAAGGCGAATTATTACACGACAGTCAAAAAGTAACTTATCAATGCGACTTTCGAGATATGCATCTTGTTTTATATACTTGTATATTCGTTTTGCATATTTATCAAAACAGCTAGTAAAGTTTACATAGAAGAAGATTTCAAAGTGATGCATGAAAATCTATCAGACTCGTATTTAGAAAAAAACTCTAAGATATATCCCAATTTTAAAGCTCTTTATACAACCTTATCTTAAAAACTGTCTTGATTGGCCCAATTCTTCTTGCACTCAAAAAATCCACATAACTAAGAGCACACATGGATAATATGCCGATAAGAACGCTTCAAATTTCTGATCACGTACTGGGACCACCTCCCTGGTTTATGACTAATGACGGGCTCACATGGCCCCAGTCACACCTCATGAAGGAACCGCTTTACATTCAAATCATACTGTTTCCTGAACCTGATTAATGCCATTTTCTTTGCATGCGTCTGCTAAAACGTCTTTTAAGATGTGTCATGTCAAGTGTTATTTAGATAATTTATGTTTGTTATTATCGTTTTCAACAAACTTGGAAAAAATACAAAGGAAATTCTTAATTCATCGCTATTTATTTATGTATTTTTAAGTTTTTTGTTTTTTGTTTTAATGTTTTTTTAAGATTTGTTTTAAAACTACGTTATCCAAATTTGGAATATAATTATAAATGGGTAAAGTTCAGATATTCGTATGTTTGACGAATGTTTGCGTTAAGTAATTCCCGGAACATCATCAATCGATTTTGATAATCCTGGCATACCAATATTACCTGTATAAACCCTGTTCCACAGACAATAAATCAATTCATTTTATTTTATTTCATTTATTAATTATTTAGATTCTTTGAGATAGGATATTTTTCAGAATCGGGATGTAGGCGGATATAACAATAGGGATTTTGAATTCTCTAGTAAACAGGTATACAATAAGTTGGAAACTTTCATTATTTTAGGATTTTAATTCTGTGTGTGTAATTCTGTAATGTATCACTTAATAAATTGAAACAAACAGCCGGTAGTACTCTCATTTGTAAGACGTCTGGGTAACCCGACTTAGACAAATTAATAACAAGATAAAGAAACTCAACTCGTCGGTTCTTAATTCATTAATTAACCTAATTGTATTTGCTGAGATATTACCGTTTGCGTGATTTTAATACTAAGGAGGAGTAATAATACAGAAATTGTACCTTGTAAATGTTGTTGTATAAGTATCTGCAAATTCTTTCTTCAAACTGTAGGTATGAGTTTTAAACTATTATAATATCTATTCTACCTTGTATGTCAAGAAAATTTAATTTCGCTACAATATTCCATTCTATTTAATTTTTCTCATACCTTTTCTGCAACATTTGTCACTTTTAAAATCTTGCCTAATAAACAAAAAACAAAAAGGGGAACGAATCGAACTTTTCTAAGAAAAATTTACCCAATTTTAAAGAAAAGAAACTAAAACACCGAACCCGTTGGGAAGTTTCGAAAGATTTTTCACTTTCAACATTAATTGTTACCGAAAGTAAAATAAATCTTCGCTACTTTTGCTTTTCTTGAGGCTTGTTGCAAAGCCTTAAGCTAATCAATTAATTAAATTGTTTGTATTTTGTCGACGTCTTATAAATTACCAATTCCCTGTCGTTCTTTACTTACTCTTTCTTTTTTATTAAACATAAATTGATAAAGATTGGATTGGGGTGTAGAGATTCCCGATAGTAACCTAGTATAGGCAAAGTTTGTAAATAAAATTGATACAAAATGTCATTCGCCCCGTGTGCACACTCATAACATTTTATCATAGGTGTAACAAAATATCGGATGACAGTAAAAAAGTTCGATACGAATTGTTATATGCGAAGTTTTTCCTAATGTTTATTGTTTGTTTTTGATGGATCTCATTCGAAATGGATTATTCGAGTTTCAGGTAATTTATGTTTCAATGAACCCTCTTGAGCAAACCATAATATTCAAATAATTCATAAATCTACTTACAATTTTACCTGCACATGTTTTGCACTATTGCTTAACAAAATACCTCTATTTAAATGAAGTTCTCCAAAGAAAATATTAACTTGGGACGGACAATTCAGTCCCCTAAAGTGAAGTGCTTGAAAAAGATCAACATGTCTCTCACACTTCACGGACATACAATTTAAAAAGTTTCTCCGTGGCTCTTTGTTTTGTCCTGAACAAACTCAATTAGGTACCTTACCTTCGAAATATTTAATTTTATTTGTCTTCTCCTAAAGAAAAAGAAAGAAAATTGTAAAGAAGGTTAATTTTCTTTTAATTAAGGCGAATAGATTATTTCAAAACAATAACTTTAAACAGACTGATCCTCAAACATCTGAAAACCATTTTAATCAACGCTTACAAGTACCAGGCAATCAAGGCAAAGTAAGAGGTGGGTCTGAATTAGAATTGAATGTAAATGTGCGGGCTTTATCAGGGATTATAGTGTTCGTCTGCAAGTGGGAGATAGTTGCGGGATGACGCTGGCCCGTCCACAACTCTATATTAATACACGGTCTTAAACACCAGCTTAAGTTGGTCCTCCTCAATTTTCTCAGGCAAGGATCTACGACTAAATTGTTCGATATATTCAGGCTTTAGGTGTCAAGTAAGTTTGGTCGCATCTATAGCCCACGAGGCACCCGTATCATGAAGTCCTCTTTAACAAATTTTACTGCGTGCTAATCCGCCCTTTTCGCTACACGGACCCTTACATGTCTTGTTCTACCGTTACCGGTTATGAGGTTATATCCGTAAATAAATCTAGGTTATGTGGGGTGGATTTACTCTATTGGTAAAGTAATTAATTTGGAGATATTCGTTTATAAATGTGTCTGGGCTTAGTTGGCTTTGACCGGAACAGAAATATTTATTATATTCATGTTTAAGTTCGTGTTTTTTACTTTTTCAAAGACATCTTCATTTGTTATTGTTCTTTATATCTACTTTTCAATATTTCTTCGTAGATCTTGATTATTCTCCGAACTCCAGGCTTTCTAAAAAGAAAATCAGTAAGTTAAACAAAATTATTCATTATTTCACCAGTTTTGTTTTGAGATCGGTAAAAATAATTCTTAAATGGCCTTTTCTCATTTTCTACCTACTCCTACATCATTTAAATCTAAATTTCCATCAGTACCTCTGCTATACATTGAAACTATCGTAATCATATTGTAAGTCAGCGAAACCAACAAGGCTGTAACTATTCATAAAGACGTAGCGATTTTATATAAATGTGGGTAAATTTACACAAATTCAAGAGTTTTATATACATCACAATAGATACTTGTTTTTTCCTGAGTTATGCTATTAGGCCTAGCTAGTTCAGTAAACTAATGCAAGTCGTTAACAGCCAAAATGACTTGGACTTTTGGACTTAAATTTGTAAAGTAACCATGATACATGATACTGGGGTGAATGACAAGGTCACTCCTTCGATCTTTATTTACACAATTGATAAATTTTTTTTTATAGATTATCTTATTATAAAGACTAACTCCCTTACTCATAAAATATTATTCACACAGACTGAGACGAGTTATGTGACGCTTGTCTCTGTTTGTCAACTTTGAAACTGTATGTGACAGTAAAAGACAAACGATGCATAGTTATGCAGCGCAATCATTAGCGTTTTAAGTAAGGGAGTTAGTTATCAGCCTTAGAATAGCTAAGATATCAGGGCAAAGTAAATTATTTACAATACTCGCTCCGCTACCCGCTAAGCTTCTCGCTCAATCCACCATTACCACACCACACTAACAGCTGTCAATCCTTCCAAACCGCGCATTAAGCTAAATGGCTCGAGTAACCGGATCAACTAGATCCGGAATATTCGTAACATTCCGGAATCCGGACCAAAGGGGAGGAAATAGTAACGAATACTGGGCTAGTTATGGACAATAAAGCAATGTTACAACTTTACTTAATGGACCTTGTTATTTGATGATGATTCCTGGATTTTCTCGTTACAACGTGTATGTACATTTACGAATGTATTTGGATAGTAAGTAATTTGAGCAGCCAGAAGCGGAACTAAATCAAAGGCGACTAAGCGCCGTATTCACAATTTTGCCGATGTCTTGATCTTGTGAGTGATAAATTGATAATTAAATAAATAAATATTGCACGACATTACACACAGCGCAAATCTAGCCCCAAATTAAGCTCTAGGCTTGTACTATGGGTACTAGACAACGGATATACTACATATTATACTTTTTTTGTAAATACATACATATTATACATAGAAAGACGCCCAACGCCATAATTAACGTCTGCAAAAATGTGACAAAATCTGAGTTCACGTATAGGCTCATTTATGAATACGGTTGTAAGTTTTTCAATAGGTTCTGATATTATAAAGAGGAAAGATTTATTTGTTTGTAATGAATAGTCTCCAAAACAACTGGACCGATTTCAAAAATTTTTTCATCCATAGAAATCTACATTATACATTATTATCTACATTACATAGGCTTTTGATCCCGATATTCCCAAGGGATCGGGACGCAGCAAGTGTATCTTTTAATTAAAGTTTCAATAATGGTAAAAAACAATTTCTAATTATCGATTTTCTGCCCACTACAAATTCTATTTTTTACAATAGAGTTTTTTTGATGCATGGCTCATTTTACCCTATTTTACCAAAATATATAAGAAGAGACAACCATTTCAAACAAAAACAGTAACAAATCAAAGTAGGAGACTCTGACGTCACAGTCGAGTCTGCAAAATATTCAAACGGGATTCACATTATCGCTTTTGAGTTCACATTAAATCTTAGTAGCGGGTCATAAATAACGGAAACTTTTATCCCACTCGAAATAAGCACTCAAAAATGCAAAGAGCAGAACGTTATAGGGCACGTTCAGTGAATTTATTTTGTTTCTCACAATTCAAATAACCATAACTCAAGTCGGTGCCGGCTAAGCCTATCTAACGATATAATGAAACACCATTAAGTTAGAAAGCAATGCTTAAGTTTTGAACGCTCCTTACTTCTTACCTTAGATAAAGATGCTTTTCGATTTATTGATCTAAGTAATTGTTCTTGGCAAAGAAAGTTTAATTCGTTTCGTCGTTTCAAATGTTTGTTAATACTTTGATTTCTACTTTTTTTTTTAATTTACCCGTAATGTCAATTGAGGCTTTAAAGCTGTTGTGTAGCTATTTACCAACAATTAATTATGTTACTTTTTATTAACCACATTTAGCCTTATTAATGAAAGGGTAAGGTCGGAGTAGTGAGAACATGCTTTGTGTTTTCCGTAACAAGAACTTTCAATGGCATAGAAGTTCTTTTTCTGTCAAGACTGAAACAAAAAGAGGAATAACTACTCCGACCTTACTCTCCTTTTATTAGATATTACACACAAAATTTAACAAATTTATCAATAAATTGAATCAAATAATCTTTAACTTATCCATCCATAAACCTATTCCAACTTTAAAAGACGTAACTTCTCCATTTTAAAAGTCACTCGAGCGTAAATACCTGAAGTACGATGAAGAAAGAAGATCTGCAGACTGTTAATGTATTGTGGGTCGATATTTAGCCGTAACTATACATGTAACTTCGCTTCGTACTGACATCTAATCATCGGGCAACGGAAAATATTCAGTCCGAGTCCTTAAACGAGGTCCCGCCATTTTGGCTTATAATTTGGTTGTTTGCATTCAGCCCGCGAGCCCTGTATGAATTACTATGAATGTAGCCTATTGTCTGACATTGGACCTTTGGAGCTATATCATTTTACACCTATCACCTTGCTAAGGGTGAAAACGTGAACGGAAAGAAAGCGAAAATGGGTGCTGCGAAAATTTAATAACATTTGTCAAATATTAAATGGTATGTAAGCTTGATATTGTTTAACAGGGAATTGTTTAAAGTTGCAAGTTTGGCAAAGTTAAATAACAATTCGTAAATAGGTTTATTTGATAAGCAATAAGAGGATTTGCACAGCGCAATATTATTTTAATCCATGCTAGGAGGATGGGAAAGTGTTTAGGTTCAGGTTTACCCAGAACCTTAACCACTTCCCCAGTCTAGTCAACAATGCTTAGAGAAAGAAATTGTAAATATGGTCTGGAGCTAACTAAGCAGTGAGTTTCTTCACCTCCATCGTAAAAACGGTGTTAATAGCGTACATAACTTTAATTAAAATATTTGTACACAATAATATTGTAAACAAATCGTAATCAATAAAGTAAAATTGAAAAAAAAATGGGAATAATAATAATGTCCCATTATCTCTTATAAGCGATGCCGAAACGGACTCTCAAATAATCATTGTTATTTTACAATTTATACACGAAATTGCTTTCACTTATTCGAAGACAAAACAATTTATAATTGCAAACAACCCAAAGCATTAAAGAAATATAAACATAGAAACCCCAACCGCTAACTACCCCTTGTTTGTTGAGGAGTCTACATTCTCTTGTATAAAAATATTAATCTCGACCTAATAGATATTTATGCATGGATTGAAGCAATTTTCGAACAGACTTTGTATTGCATCGTTAGGTTAACGAGATAGGTAGTAAACAGCATCTTATTTTTGGGTTTGTTTCATATAAACTTAAACATATATTTTAAGCGATCTTAAAGTTCCGCAGTAAAAAATCCCAAGAAGTAGAAAGTTTGTAGTTCTCTTATTGGTAAACTAAATCTAGTTGTATCTTGCTAGGATGAAATATAATTAATTCTAATTTCAATTACTTAGTATTCATTTACAGTTGGATTCCACCATTTAAAAATAAAAACTGAAAACATCTTAAAATATGTAAAATATATAGTATTGTTACTCACATCATCATTCAATTTCCGACCTTATTGTGCATTGTTAAAGTTCATAACAAAATATCAAAATATATTTTTAACGCCGTCTAGACAAGTCTACTATGAATCTCTATTGAACGAATGAGTC
Organism: Idaea dimidiata; assembly: GCA_949358125.1. NCBI lineage: Eukaryota > Metazoa > Arthropoda > Insecta > Lepidoptera > Geometridae > Idaea > Idaea dimidiata. Next base: position 19,927,914 of record OX442333.1, on the reverse strand, counting down.
CTACCGAATATTTGATTATGTAAAGAGAATAGTTTCATTTCTAATATTCTGTTGTAAGGGATGTGAGTGAGTGAGTGAGTGTTTGCTTTAATCCTTTACACATTCACTTAGTAAACATCAGAAACACGTGTATTATGATTTGTTTTGTATGTTAATTCTCTATTCGTTAATTTAATTTCTACTTACCTACAATCTACACCCACTGCAATGTTCATATACGTGGGACATATCATGACATTATCGTTAGAACGGGGCTCTACGAAGATAATTAGAGTAGGTATGCATTTAGTAAGTGTCAGTATCTATAGAAAGATAGGTACTATTTATCACTAATCCTTTAATATTTAGTGTTCGGTTTATATACGAGGAATATATACCTAACTAGCTGCGCCCCGCGGTTTCACCCGCGCAAGTCGGAATCCCGCGTTGTTCTTACACCTACCTACCGCAATGCAAAAATACACAGTTAAACGGACGACGCCAGGCGCGGTGGGGCGCCTGGCTTCAACAGTACTTCAATGAGCTGCAACAGTACTTCACTGCAGTAGGTAGGTGATGTAAGGCAAAATTTGTATGTCAGTAAGTTATAATGACGATGGATGACGATGAATGACGATCAATGACGATGGATGCCGATGGTTCAAAAACAACGAAATTACGTAATTCTTTTTTTTTACTTTTTATCCGGACTTGATATCCGGATAAAAAGTAGCCTATATGTATATGTATATATGTACGAAGTCTTACGCTATCTACATACCAAATTTCATTGAAATCGGTTTCCGAGATTAGCACGTACAAACGCACAGACAAACGGACAAACATCCAAACAGACAAACGGACAAACTGTTACGTTACTTAATAACTTAATTAAAATATTAAATATTCCAAAACTTTTAAAATACAAAAAAGAAAATTAAAATGAATTCTACAAATTTTGTACGTCGTAAATGAGAACAATAAATCTAATGTTGAAAACCGTCGCGGTCAAAAGAGCCCTATCTTTTGTTTATATCAATAAATGATCGAAATAAAAGCAACAAAAATGCAATGGGATCTCGAACATAAAAATCATCTACAGCTACATGAAAGTCCTGAACCGAAACAATGTAAATTAAAAACGTGTGAAAAAGGAGCATTCACAAAGACCCTGAACCCAGAACGTTATGACAAATATGTGAGCGGATGGCGTTAATGAAAATGAACATTTTTGGAAAAAAAATGACGACATGAATTCGAGGAGAATGTCGTTACGTTGATAGAGTGGAATCGAGAGTTTGATGCTGCCTGCTTCATTTAAATCTAGAAATAGACAAAGCACACGGAAAAAGAACATGAAACCAAATCACTTACTTGAACGTATAGGTGATTGCTTCTACAATGTACATTATCATATTTCTGACACCAAAATTATTATAATTTGATGAATTAAATGAAATATATTTGATGTTTTAGAGATGATATTAGACATATAATATGTACAATTGTACATATTCATAAAGACAGTGCAAGATGCATGCCTATATGAAGACTGACGGTGTTGTATGTTTTGTTGTTGTTTGTTGAAGTTGAACTCAGACAAAATAAAAGGAGCTAATAATTTACGAATTGCTGCGTATTTTTCCATTTAAATTCCTGGTTGAAACAACACAATAGATTAACCAAAATTGTAACTTAGCAGACAAATGGTTTAATTAACCTGATGGTGCTGTGACTGATCGTGTTGGATTTCGTAAATTTCCTAGCAATTAGCGATGCTTGCAAATCTCATACCAATTAGGCAGACACCCAAAATCGCGCCCTCGTAATTGTTTTTGAATGCGTAGTTTAGTTTGTTGGTGATTTATATCCATTTTCGCGCGATGTGTTTAATATGAAAAGTTTTGAGTCAGCTTTGGATATGCATATAGCATATAAGTGCACAAACGGATCACCTTCTCACCATAGTCACATCTATTCAATTGCAAAATTCAAACATATAATACCTATCTCTTCTTTGTACTTATATTCAAGTATCGGTCGTCTTCCAACTGTCGATCACTTTAATTATTTATTACCCACAGATAAAATAAAGTTTTCACAGATTTTCGTAACAAAAGAAGACACAAAAAATGTGTTTCCTACCCGCAACGTTGCACAAAACGAAAGAAATCACTGGAGACATCCTTTTGAATTATTCGAGTTTCTGGGACAGACTGCCAACTGAAAGTCTGCAGTCTTGACAGCTAATTAGGATTTTCATTGTTAAACGAATCTTTCTTGTGCTCGTTCTTCAAAAACTTAAAAACAACTTTGATCGTCTATAAGAGAGTTGTTTTTCGTGTGAAGTTCTAGCTAAGACTTACTTATTCATTCCTTAAATATTTGGAGTGGTGGAAAAATACAATAATCCAGTGTGAATGGCGGGCATTGTATTGAGTCACTGTCCAGGAAGAATGTTTTGTCAGGGCGTACTTTTTATTGGCGAATTTGCGTTTTATGGTTATCGTAGAGGGACGAACGAGAAAGTGTGATAATTGAACACCCTTGTCTTTGTTTCTTTTTTATTTATTTTTTGTTTAGATATTGGCCGCGAGAAGATTAAAAAATACCTAGTAATCGCTAGAAATTGTAAAGATTTTAGAAACTGTTAAGTATTGTAAATGTACCACTCTTTTTTGTCTTCTACATTAGTCATGGAAATCTGTATAACTAAATCGCTAATATTCATCCCAACGAAAATTGATCCTTGACAATTATTTCTGAAGCAAATCCCCTCTGTTTTCTCAATAGCCTGTGTCCAGATGCAAACGACTTTGAAATATGAGTGATATTTATAACGTACACCGTATTAGGGACGGACGATTTGCATGACATCTTTCGTTTTTGTGCACTTAAGTCTATACTGAACTTATAAAACACCAACATATATTTACACTAGCTTGTGCCTGCGGCTATGCCCGCGTGCCCTACAGGAAACAGAATTACGATAGGATACTGGTATGTGTCCCAATTTAAATGTATATCGATTACGATAACATTGATGTAAACTACTATTTCTTCTTCTTACCTTGATCTTTACAAAGATTATTTATGAAACATAGACAGTGTTTTTCAGTCACTTTGAACTTAACTAAATTTTTAACCGATTTAAAAAGAAGGAGGAGGTTCTCAATTCGTCGCGTATATATTTTTGTATATTTTGCAACTTGTGGGAAAGCAATAAGCACAAAGTAATGAAAAGCATTCAACCACAAGCAGGGTCGGACGTGCAACTCGTTTCGTTTTCACTTTCGATTACACAAAATGTCACCAGGAACGCAGAAACCGCAAGAGTCAATAAAATCGCCACGAATGCAAAACGGGGCCATACAGTCGTACACACAAATTTATTAGAATAATTATAAATTTATTTTCGAATTATTTAATTTCAGGTCACAGATACCAGAGCCTAAGACGAAAGTGTGTGTTGCCACGGACCCGAGACGTGGTCTAACAATAGGTTTAGTTAAAAGTCTAAAAGTCGCTCAGCGGGCTATGGACAGAGCTATGCTTGGAGTTCCCCTGTGTGTTAGAATCCGAAATACGGAAATCTGTAGTAAATTAATTGTAACCTGCTATGTGAGCTCTATTAAATGTAAGTAAAAGTAAAAGGGAGTAAAAGTCCTCGAGTGGCGACCACGATGTAATGCGAAACGGAGTGTTGAAAGACCACCTACTCTGGTGGACCGACGACATTGTAGCGGTCGCAGAGTCGTTGGATGGAGGTAGGTCTCGATCGCTATTTCTGGCGGCCTATGTTCAGCAGTGGATGGTTAGGGTCTGAAAATGATGGTTACATAAATAATATATTATGATATATATATATAATATATTATTATATACATAATATTTTACTAACATTTTGTGCTATTACAAAGCTATATACAAGGTATATAATTTTTACTCTACATTTAAGAGAGTTAATGTATTTACAAGGTATAAAAATTTTATTCTACATTTAAGAAAGCAGCCATATCTTGTTATTGAAGTTTAGAAAATTACGTCTTACAAAAACAAATAAAACCATATTTTTAATTAGGTATTTAACTTCTTAGTGATTTCTACATTTAAGAAATACTGTTTCGAAATTTTTTGATTTCAAACAACAAACAACAACTTCCTAACTTTTTTAATTATAAAAACAACTCTACTCTCACTTACATTTGTCTACAGAATATAATTATTGTATTGATTTTTTGAAAACCAGTTTTTTATTTGGAATTCTTTAACCTCGATTAATTTAATTTGTTACCGATTGTACCAAGGGTGTCGTCACCGGCACCGCTGACGTCGCGGTCAACAATTTCGTGACGCTTGACGACGGTCACTTTATTGCTGACCTCTGTCTGGGCTATGGTCTCCTGGTACATCGTTTTGGTTCACATTGATTTAACCCGTTACTTTTTTTAATTTGCGGCTTTGGTTTGGTGTTGTTCGAAAATCAAAGTTTGATTTGATTCAATTATTTACATAACATTATCCAAATTATTTATAACTAGCTGCGCCCCGCGGTTTCACCCGCGTAAGTTCCGTTCCCGCGGGAATATCGAGATAAAAAGGCTATGTCTTATTTCAGGTTTTCAGCTACCTATTTTCCAAGTTTCATCGTAATCAGTTCAGTAGGTTTTGCGTGAAAGAGTAACAACATTACATACATACATGCATACAAACTTTCGCGTTTATAATATTTGTAAGATTGAAAAACCATGGTTTAACTTTAATGCCAAAAATTCAAATAAAACTAACCAAAGTATATACTTGTATTATGCGCCCCACGGTTTCACCCGCGTAAGTTCCGTTCCCGCGAGAATAACGGGCTAAAAAATAGCCTATGTGTTAATCCAGGTCCCCAGCTACCTATATTCCAAGTTTCATCGCAATCGGTTCAGTAGTTTTTGCGTGAAAGAGTAACAAACTTACATCCATACATACAAACTTTTGGCTTTTTTAATATTAGTAAGAAGTAAGATATCGAATCCACCAAAGTGTAAGAATTACATTATGGTTGAAATACCAACAATGGACTAACCAAAGGATTTAAAAACTGTAGTAAAATAAAAGCTCGTAAATTCTTCTAACTGATACAGTTCTATCCAACCATTCATTCTAATCCTCATATAACCAACATAGAGATTCAGATCTAATGCACGAAATGGACATTCGTGCGGATGAATATTTAACATTTTCGAAATCACTGTGTATCTTGTTAAAATAAATCTGATTGTCTTTGTTGTAGGATTTACACTAGGAAGCACCTTTCATCTCGGAAACTCTGTTTCAATATTTAATAATCCTCTGGTAACGAGCTAGACGGTTTCCAATGGAAAAGTTTAAATGGGCAGAGGTACCCGTACATGACGTGTCGTGGTAGGTGGAGATTTTGTTTTCGTCGTGGTTTGTTAGATTAGACGCAGATTACTCATAGGAATAAATATTTATTATTAATTTGACTAATTCGACAATAAGAGTACGAGTATATAATAATTATTGTCAAATTAGTCAAATCGTCAAATTTACTTTTGAATGTTGATATCACCTATAAATTTAACAATACTTCAGGTTTTATTTAAGCTTCTAGAGTCTAGACATGACATTCCAAACAAATTAACTCCCGAACGGTTTCAACCAACCTATAATCTCAATTTAAATAATTTAAGCATGTAATATGCGAGCTACCGTACATCAGACTAAAGACAAACACATCTGAAAGGGCCGCTACTGTAATCTCCCATAGAAACTTGACCCTCAGCCATAATCAGCATATGGGGACGTAATTCATAATCTCTATATACAGCCTGTTCCGACGATGACCATTTAAGCCAAAAGCGGGTTGCTCTAGACGTCTAGTCGAATAACTTTTGATCTACGACTTTTGAAAATAGAACTTTTTTTCGAAATTTTGGAGTTAATATTTCACTAAAAAATAGCTGTTTTTGAAAATAAAAGTGATTAAAGTTTTGATTGTAGTTGTCCACACTGAATGTAAGAACAAAATAGGGTCAATGACCTCTAACTCTAAGAAACAGCTAATTATTAAGAAAACTTTAGACTTAAAATTACTTCGAAAACTACTTAGAATTTTCAAGAGTTGTAGAATAAAAGTTTTTCGCGTAGACGTCTAGAACAACACAATTTCGGCTTAAATGGTCATCATCGAAACACGCTGTATACATTACAATATGATATGTATAAATGATTTTGATATGTTCATAAATGAAGACGTTATTTGTTTGTGTATTTAACAAAACTTTCATTAAATACACAAACTAATTTATAAAAAAATGCTTTCCAAAAATTGCACCGGACAGTACTTGAACCTGCAACCCCGATATTGCCTCAGTCGCAAAGAACGAAGAGATGCAATCCATGATTTCACGACGACAGAGCGGGCACCTGTGGCGCAATTGGCAAGCGCACAATACAAAATATGTTATCAGAGTTGCAGGTTTAAGTCCTGTCGAGTGCAATTAGTGGAAAGCATTTCTTCAAAAATTAGTCATCCAAGTGTAGAAAACCCAATAAAAATAAAAGGTCTAAAACACAATCTAAAAATAGGTTAAAAAATTCTTTTTAACACAAATTATAAATAAGTAATATTTTAATCTTGGTTTTGGAAGCGACAAAGCTATGTTGTACAAATTTCAAATGATTCTTAATTATCTTTTGAATAATCTTATTATACTTTTGTGGCCTTAGCAATTTATAGTTTTACCTAATCATGTCTCGAATATGTTATAAGTTAATTTTTAATATTAATGGCAGTTTATTATGTAATTGAAGAGGTGAGAATAAAAAGAGTTTATCTGTTCTTATTATCAAAAATAAGTTATTAGCCCGCTTGTACTCAGCGTTAAATAATTTATAATCAGATTTATAATCGCATTATTTAAATATTTTTTAAGAGTCCGTTTAACCCTTTTTATTCTTATCTCTTCACTTATAATTAGTACATAATAATTATGTTTGATTTTTATGTTATTTACAGTATTGTCAATTTTTCTTGTAACAATTTTCCTCAAAATATAAGAAAAAGAAAAAGTTTTTGCCTTAAAATTGATACAGTTTTATGTCACAAAATAACTAATTTGTACATATTTTATTCGTTCATAATTCATTAAACGATTTTATATGTATGCGTAGATTTCGTAAGTGTATTTTTCTAAATCCATTTATGATTGCCAGATTAAGACTTGAAAACAGTACTAGTACGTTTCTTATTCCAAATCCCGCGTTTATCTGCATCCTCCACACCCAGGGGTGTCTAATTGTGAAAAGAAATCGTTTGCTCTTTGTCAGCGCGAGGGGATGCTATTGATTTCTTTTGTTTTATGCTGATTGAGACACCTTCATCCGCGGTGCCACCCCTAACGGTAACACTTTAAAACGAATGGGAAAAATTATGCGGACTGAAGTTTATTAATGTGGTATAGGTTTGTTTTTTTAATATTAGTTTTTCTACTTTTTAAACTAATATATTTTTCTTAACCATATCTGAGAGTCAGCATGTTCTCTGCTACTGAGATTTTAAAAATATTAAAAATGTAAGGACTTTTTGTTTTATTTTTTCTAACAAAACATTTTAAGAAATCAGGAACTACTATCGAAACCCAAACATAAATCTTCGTCAAAGATACATATCGGACGTGTGACCGTTTTACCTCAAATAGATACCCTATTGCTTTCAACTTAAAGTTAAATTTATTTTGTTTCTTGTACCACGGTGTGGTAAGCCAATCAACATTAGTCCCTTTGATGCTTGTAGGCTCATTTCTCTCGTGATTGACTGAGACTTAAAAAAATTAGATTGCCATTGCCACTTCAACGCGTAGGATACAATCGTCGATTTTTTTGCCGCATCTCACTAATGGTCGCCTGTTTTATCTCAAGACCCTTAATGTTCTTATGCGGGCGACAATAATCAGATTTTGACACGTAAATGAATAAGATTATTCAAGTACTTTTAACTGTGTTTAAGTTAAATTAGAATGATTTGTTTTTCTTTTATATGCTGCAGAAGTTTGAGGATTAGGTATCTACGTCTATGGGACAATGATAAGAGTATTCTTCTTTCTCGTCTTCTTCAACAGACTTTGACGGCCTCTGTGGCGCGTTGGGCGATATCCCGAATGTAATGCAGAAGGTTGCGGGTCCAGCCAGTTACAATGATTTATGATTAAAAAATAAATATTTGTTTCTGGTCTGGGTGTTATTTATGTATCGTTTGTATGAATTTCCAAATAAAAGTATATATATTAGTATATCCGTTGTCTAATACCCTTAGTACAAAGCTAGTGCTTAGTTTAGAGCTAGATTGCGCTATGCATATTTGAAAAAATGCTTGATTAAAAGAATTTATTTTACAGCATAGATCTCCCGCTGATCTTACGAGAACAAGCTGTGGCATTTAGGTTTTATATTGTTCTACCATTTGGCAAGTAGGCCAAGTAGTAGTAGTGGGTGGTGTAGGGGTAGTATATGAACTTTATATTATACATTTAGCTAACCGAAAGTACCTAAGTACATACTGTTAATACTTCTAGCTAATTCTAATTTGCATAGTAGATTCCTTATCTCGTTAAATGATGTACAAAAATGTTAAAATCTTCTTCGATCATGATCAATTTTTCAATTCTCGAGGTGTCCTTTCAAAGGGACTTGAAGGAGCACTTCTTAAGGGTGACGTCAGCGGCGACTTTAATTGCACACCACTTCGTTAACGGACGAATTGATGGCATTTTTAATGAAGAGAATTAATGTAGTGGGCAAAATCGAAAATCGAAGGGTCTTAATGTAAATGTGTTTGTTTAGGATCGATCGGTCTACTGGTCATCGTTAGCTCGGTTTGAGTGGATATCTAAAGGTTTTGGGTAGGTTCCAATATATACCTATTTTCTTGGAAAGTGCATTTAATTTTGATCATAGTCATTTTTAAAACTACTCTACACATCGGTCATAATAATAGTAAATTCTATTATTTCCCTATAGTAAAAAATATCGTTACAATTAAAACAAACCAAATTGAAGTAATAGGGAGTTACTAAAAAATAATTCTCATCAATACTTTTTAATAAGTTTGTAATTAATATAGGCAATTTATATTAGAAGATTTGATAAAATATCTTATTAATAATAAGCCAACAAATTAATAATTGAACAAACGGATAATAAGTTATTAACAGTCTGTTCAATTAATAATTGGTTCGGCGTATTCTAGGATGTGCGTGTGAATTACCTTGGAAAGTATTACGTTCCATTTAAATGTGATTGCCATTGACATTTAATTTAAAGATCCAAACATAAGAAGTTTGTAGACGCTGTATTTTCAGCAGAAATGATAGCAGAAGTTATGTTAGTTTTAAGCCTAAGAGATATCTGAATTATCTAACCTTACCTACCAATATTACAAAGACCAATTCGCCCAATAAAGCAAAAGCAATCAACGTTACCCAATTGTTATAAATGAGGTCCCCAGTTTTATCGACGAGTCCTGAATAAATATGCTAAAATAAGTCGAAATCCACTCGAAATCAGGATAAGGAGGGACATTGAAATAAAAATTGCGAAGTTTCAGATTGACAGGTGCGTCTTAATAAGTCGGGCGACAGATGCTTAAGACGAAATGAGAAAAGGTATAAGTAATATTGTTTATTTTATTGAAAATCCAAATTCTTTTGGACTTTGATTAATTTTTTTTCTTTCACTGGAAACGTGATTGTTCTACAAATGTGTACCCACGTCTAATGAAGTCGTCTGTTTTCTAATTATAACTTTAATTTGAATTATTTACCGATTTGATTTTATAAAAAAAAATGTAAAGCAATTGGTGCCGGTTGATAGCAGTCGTTAGGTCAGGTTTTAGGTCGAGCCTTAGTGCGATCTGAAAACTTATTTAACATCACTAGAAAAGGTAAAGAAGTACACCTGCCATCTAAAAACTAAAGATCACTAGAAAAGGTAAATAAGTACACCGGAGCAAATATTTATCGTGTTTTAGACGAAAATATAAAAACAGTCATAGTAGTAAAATATCAATTCTGGCCACTTCACTCCCATTTATTGGCACAGATGTTTTTCACCAAAAATTGCACTCATCTTTACCTTACCTATATAGTTTTAATATGTAAGGCCAGTAAATGTGTTTATATAAACCGCTCATATTAATCTGAATGCTGGCAGACAATGTAGATTCATTCCCCGGATCTATCCTCCACTTATTCCGCTGGCCTAAGCAAATTTTCACCCGACTCTGTTGATTTTTGCCGGATTCCTATTTCTTCACTTCTGATTATATTATTCCATACTTTGGATAAACAATGGCTAGCCCCAACCCTTCTGAACTATTGCTGTTTCAGTTGCAAAATTAGAAATATGGAAGTGGATTTATTTTAGACTTTTCTACTTTTTCGCGATGTTCATTTTTTCAGTTTTATTATTTACTAGTTGCGCCCCGCGGTTTCACCCGCGTTAGTCCTATTTCTGCGGGAATATCGAGATAAAAAGTAGCCTATGTGTTATTCCAGGTTTTCAGCTATGCGTACTCCAAGTTTTATCGCAATCGGTTCAGTAGTTTTTGCATGAAAATGTAACAAAGTCACAAACATAAATACAAACTTTCACGTTTACAATATCAGTACAGTAAGATAGAAAGCTTTTATTATGTAGCATTATTAACCCGATATTTTGAGTTTTTTTAATTCAAAAATAATAAATATAAGTGGAAAAATTACTTCCATACGTTATTCGTTTCCGATGTATAGAAGTAAACGTGCGATGCGGAGTCATAATATACTCGGGTATGACGTCATTTCACATCACTCGCTCAATTCGCTCGCGCTCTTGGCACGGTGTTGGCTTACGTTTCATTAGCGGAGCGTTGTAAATGACGTCACGTGACTGTTAGCGAGACAAAATATTTATCTTAAAAATGTTTGCACTAATATTTATCAGGCCTATTAGAGCCTTAAATAATTTTTTGAAGACAATACATACGAGTATAATGGACATTAGTAACTTATAAAATATTCTCTCCAAATACAATAAATACCTGCGCTGTCCCACTGCTGGGCAAAGGCCTCCCCCATCTCTTTCCACCTTTCTTGATTTTCTGCAACTTCCGGCCAAGTCGGCTCAAAGCGGTTAAGATCTTAATTAATATTTTTTTTAAATACCTCAATTTATAATTAAATTATATTTATAGGTATTTATTATAGAAATAACTGTAGTAGTTAGATACTAGTAGATTTTAAGTAGATAGGTATCTACTAACTTAAATTATTAGTCTTAAATTGCAGTGCCCAACCGGGTTCATATTGTAAACAAAATGTGATTTTGTAAACCATTACTTTATGAAGCAATAAATGATTATTTTATTATGAAGTTTAAATGCCTGTAAAAACAAAATAGAAAAAAAAACAGATTTTCACATTGTTTGATCGAATTTTAATTTAAAAGATAATTTTTTGGTACCCATAAAACCCATGCATAAAACATAGATAGACCTTTCTACTTCCAGTCAAAGTTCATTCTTCGACTCCAATATACTCAAATCCGAATCTATCTTCTTCTTTTTCTTAGTTATGGCTTCTGTCAGCAATATAGGACAATTTAGCCAATTTCTCGTACTAATAGTAAACTACCACTGTTATACTGTAATCGTTTGAAATAATTTTCAATACGTGACGGCTGCAGAAAAAATGGCGACGATTTTCCTCCAACCCCATGAAACATTTGTTTGTAACGTGCTAATTTCGTGTTTGGCACTGGTTTTATATTTTCACTTCACTTAATAAAACACTTTATTTATCCGGTTTTATCGCGTTTTTATTCATTATTTGACCCGAGCTTTCGCCAACTTTACAGTTGGCTTTTTCAAGGTTGACTGAGATGTAATTTGTCTATTTTTAACATTCTAAAAAGTTACAGTAAACTACCGCCTCATAATTATTTGCAATAAAAACGTTCCAGTGTACGCAGACTATAGAGTTATTGTAATAGTTTTCAATTTAAATTATAATTATTTTTATCCCTAACTAGCTCTAAAAACTACCATGGCTTCGGAACGCGCCCTCACATGAGAAGAAGCCACGAAGAAACTCATGGGGGTTCTCTTTTGCTCTTTTGCTTCTTCTCATGTGAGGGCGCGTTCCGAAGCCATGGTAGTTTTTAGAGCTAGTTAGGGATAAAAATAATTATAATTTAAATTGAAAACTATTACAATAACTCTATAGTCTGCGTACACTGGAACGTTTTTATTGCAAATAATTATGAGGCGGTAGTTTACTGTAACTTTTTAGAATGTTAAAAATAGACAAATTACATCTCAGTCAACCTTGAAAAAGCCAACTGTAAAGTTGGCGAAAGCTCGGGTCAAATAATGAATAAAAACGCGATAAAACCGGATAAATAAAGTGTTTTATTATGCAAAATCGCGAAAACCATAGAAGAAAATTCACTTCACTTGTTGAACTTCGCGTAACTAAATTGATAACATGCCGCCGAAATTAAACAATTTAAACGCAATAAAACTAGGTTTTGTAAAAATGAAAATTCAGGACGCGACGTTCCACCAACGCGTCAAAAACAAAAGTCCTCAAATCCTAATTTAAAATCTATTTTATAAATATATATATATATTTAAAATATATTTTATAATGTCAAACACTTTTAGCTTAGCGCAGCGTTACTTAAATAATATAAACTTCACAGAAAGCTCTCTCCACACTCAAACAACCTTTTATAAATATTTTTCCGACTCCAACTGCTGTAAAAGGTTTTTGTATACGTTGCTTTTTGGCTCCTTTTGGCAGCTAATCTAATATTGACCACCCGCCAGGCTATTGACTTATGTTTGTGTTACTCATAATAATTCGTCGGGAACATTTTATTATTCAAAATACCAATTTGTTCTATTCTCTTTTCTTTGGACAAACCGCACTCTAATTTTATTAAGTTTGTTTTAGGTAGTAATTATTCAGTGAGTTAAAATAAATGGAAACATTTTGAGATGGATATTTAATTCTTTTATCAAAATAGGTCAGCAATTCTAGCGCTACTTTTGCGGTTTCATATCATTTTTTGTTATATGTAACTGATTTAATTTTTCATATGGGGCATGAGGGTGGAAAAGGAACAGTTTCCGTTTGCAACAAAGCATCCTGCGGTATCTAAATGTTAATCTTTGGTCAGTCGCGCAAAAATTATGTTTTTCGGACTCGGCTAAAACTTACTGGTTCGGAAACGAACACAATCTAACCAAACATCATTTAATTTAATCGCTTTGTATGAGAAACAGAACATTTAAATGGCATCATTAACATTTTCAAATAACTGCCACGAAAAATGTCATTGCCACCGACTTAATGCTAAAAACGCTTTCAAAGGCTTCGTTTTATTTCGCGTCAATTTCCACAAAAGCAAAACGACTTCAATTTGAATATGTAATGGTGGCTTAAGATAATCGTCCCTGGCTTACACTAATAAAGGCGCCTTCTAACTTTAAAATGGTATTCGTATCAAAAGAATCGAACAATCGTTCGATTTGCGGGGGGAAATAATTTATTCGAGTGTGGACCACCATTTTGTGGCGGGGGAGTTTGGATATCTCGAGCCGGAAGACTCTTTAAGACATTGATGCTGATTCTTTTTTTATTATGCTCCCCTGGTTTCCTTAAAAACGCTAATATAAGACGGCCATATATAAATAAGCCGCTTTTGTAAGTGTACCTCGATTGAGCACAGACAGGAAACTGAACGACCCCTCTGAGACGGAAAACAATCTAAATTACATTTTCACGCAACTTCAAATGTCTTATTAATTACGTACGACTTTTCAATGCAATAAATTTTCTTTTAACGCTTCCTCCCCGAAATCGGCTTAATACACAACACTGACTTTGCATACTGATCACTCAATTGTATTGTGAGATAACTTTTAAGTTTCCTTTTTTTCCTTTGTTTGCCGTTTCAAGGAGATCATTAAGACGTAAGAATATTATTCATTTTTATTCATTCACCTTATTTGAATACTCCGATTTTTTATTTACTCAGATTTCTGCCTTCGATTATGCCTATAGTCTTATTTATAACCTTTTAAAACTCAGCGGCTTTCATCTTTAATATGTTATCCATTGTAATTTTAAAGTTACTGACATAACAGGAACATCAATAACGCAAATCTTTTCAATTTATTATGAAAGCCGACTTTCTCAGTCAAATAGAATGGGTGACACCTTGTGGGTCATGATTTAAAGGCGCACACAAACTATGGCTTTCATCACCTACCCAATGACCCCGCATCCCTCAAGCTTGCGAGAGAATCCTGTAGAATCTGTAGATAATATAGGGGATAGTGTCGCTCCCTAAGGATTTGTCAGACAAATGCTTCACATTGTATCGAGGAAAAAATCGCCGGCTCAGTAGTGGTCGTTAAGGCTATTTATGGGTGATTTACAGAACTTTTTTTTATTAATAAAACGTATATTATGCGCGCAAGTGCGTTTTATATCGGTGCCCTTTCTTCGTAGATATTATCGTCCGTCTTCGGACATTTTATATTGATTCGGGAGATATTACTTTGTATTCATGGGCATACTTACTGAGATCGTAGGTATTCGTTGAAACTCAAATTGTTAAAAAATCATTCTTTTGGTCTTAAAACTGTTTAACATTTGTATTACTTAAACAAATAAGCTATAGTTACTTTAAAATTAAACCTGACTCTATTCTGATGAAGAAATCTGGAAAGGCCCCGAACCCTGCGAATGTCATTGCAACAATGCTGAAAACAATAAAGCGAAAACTGGAAAATGAGTTTCAATTCATTTCAACATGGTGAAAACAAAACAAAAGAAAAGTCTAAGCTATATTTACTTGGTCATTCATCTAAATTATGTTAGTAGTAGTTCCCAAAAACTACCTAAAGAAAGAACCCGATGTAATTTAATTCCATAATTGTATTGATAAAAAAGTACTACAAAATCATTAGAAAGTTAAAAACAAAGATATTCTAAATTCTGCATCTTTTCCCGAAATACAGGTATACATTGACGAGCATGTTTACCCCAAACCGAGAGTAAAACAAAGTAGTTATGCAAACACCAGATATTGATACCGAACTTTGTGACAGACAAGAAAAACAAAAGTCACATTTATATCAATACACGTCTTTGGAAAACATCTTCGAAGACGGTTTTATTTTCATGAAAATATTTATGCTACATTATGGCTATTCGTAAATTACATGCAAAATATATATTTTAGGAAATGTTTTTAGCTAACTTGTAACATATGAACTCAAAGTTAGTTAAAGTACCTAACATTTAATGTTGAAACTACTAAACGTTTGTTTTTATAGTGAGAGAGCCAAAATATAATATATATACCACCCTATCTTTATGGGAATTAATTAACTACCAATATGTATTCAATAAGTATAATTATTTATGGTAAACTTCAGCAAGCTACCGTGTCTTCGAAACGCGACTTCCAATAAGAAAAAGACACAGGAACATCATGGGTTTTTTTTTTCTTCAAATGTGATTCACATTGTCGTATATTTAGAACTATCGTGGAACTAAAACAAAAATCTATACTATAATCAAATCACCAAATTTAAATAATTGTAACTAAACTGAAACCCAACACTCGCACCCTCGTAACACGTAACATGTTATGTAGTTCTTGTTTAGTTATAATAATAATGTATATTATGTATGTTAATAAGGTATATTTTTATGGATTTATTAGGCGTCTATCTATATTGCATTATATTGATTCCTCGGTTACTGCGATACAAGCTTGTGTTTAGTGTAGAATCGAGTAATTTGAGAAATGTGTAATAAGTGTCATAGTTAATAAATAAATAAATGATTTAAAAAAAATTAAATGACTTAGGTCCTTTGCCTAAAACATAAACACAATAGAAACTTAAAATAATCGTAAAGGTATAAAATTTTAAACAGTTATAAACAATTTTAATTACAATAAACATTGGCAATCTTCCCCGCAATCACGGGGAACTGTCGGGAGTAAAATCATTAATTCCAAACTGAATATCGCATTAAAAGTAACAGCTTGTACGCGGCTTACCAGTTTCATTTTAGGGTAGCTGAAAATCGTTCTCTAGATTTGTAGGTACATCTTTACTCTGATGATTGCTTCTCAACGAAATGACTTTACCCTTCTCCGGCTTCAAAAAAAAAGAATGGTCGGCGCGCATAGGTTTCCTATATATATTTTTGGACGATCAATATTTATTTTTATCTACTACAACGTGCTAATATACCAATAAGATTTTTTAGGCGGATAATTAAACTTCTGATTATTTTAAGTTCATAGTACAAGCCTATTTGCTTAGTTTAGGGCTAGATTGCGCTGTGTAACGTTTCCAATATTTATTTATTTTTTGTTATGCAACACCTTCACACAAAATGATGTTTAGCACACAAAATTGAATTTGTTATTTTTATTTTTTTTATCAATTTGTCTGATTTTATCAAGTAATTCATTTTTACCGTGTGTTTGTCCAAATAAATGTTTTATTTCTATTTTTTCGCGACCTTTCAAAAGAATATTCTTAAAATAAATATTTTGGCTATTTGGTTACTTATTATGTTACCAAAGTTACCTAACAAAATTCATAAATAATCAGAAACATCGAAAAACAAACTGTGTAACAAACCCCTCAAATCATTCCGAGTACGTGCCTTTATCGCGCCATATTCTTATAAATTAATTACATGTAATCTACTCATGAAACGGGTCTTACACAAATGAAGTTACAACCTGGTTTTAACACCGGGTTCAAGGGTTCGACTACTTAATGTCTCCCAGAATTAGAAATGTACCTTACAAAGTATGGTTAATAAGAAGTTTAGACACGTTGCTTGTTCCCGTTTTAATTTGTTGTCATGTAGAGACAGTTTCAGGGGTGGAATGAGTATTGAGTGTGGAATTTATGTCGTTTCGTTAAAGCACTTTAGTTAATCAGTTGTCGAATACTTTATTTTATACCTAATTTATCATATTGTAAAATAAAATACCAACTTTTACTACTACAAGGTAACTACTTTTTCCTTTATTATTTTAAATGCTTTTTTGTTAACGTTATTTATCACAGTTTTAAAATAAGATATCAATTTTAACTACTAGTAACTACTTTTCTTTTATTATTCTGAATACTTTATTCTGATTACTTTATCCTATACCTCAACTATCACATTGTAAAATAAGATAATAAAATCATATTTTACTACTACAAGTTAATTACCTTTTACTTTATTATTTTAAATATATACATTATTCTATACTTTATCTCACATAATTGTAAAATAAAATATCAACTTTTCTACTTATTTTTCTCATAATTATTTTGATTAATCAGGTGCAGATCAGGTCAGTGACCACGAACAAAGTGTCATAACGTTCGGTCACATTGTAAAAAGTAGTATTAATATTTCGCTTGCACACCAACTCATTTGAATGCCCGAGGGAGGTGTCCCCATGATCGCGTCTTATCCACTACGCAAACATTCTTTACAAGGGCTGTTCATTCTATTCACTCCTCTAGAGGTTATCTTTTATTATTTCGCTCTCAACATCCTCTTTTATTGCCTTCCATATTGACTTTTTATACGGCTCGCGAATAAATACATTTTGATTTTCGCTCGACTCGACACTCTTTTTATGCAGTTCGTCAGACAATTGTGAATTAGCACGCCTGAGGTGTCGTAAAATATTATTGGAATTTTAACAAAAAAATCTTCATTTCCTTCAGTTATTTGACTTTATGCCTGTGTGTATTTTCTTAAAGGTGTTGGCACAAATACTCGAGCAGAATAAAAAGCATTTTCACTGAGCTCTTGAACAAACACAACTGAGGGATTGGAAAGTTCTCACTCTTACTGTAAGAAAAACAAAGATAAATCCAAGTTAGGGTCTTACGATTGTTAAGATTTGTAGACTGGCGGTAAAGCTGTTTACGATTCTTGATTCTAGCTAATTATCCGAAGTAAACTGTCTGTAGGAAATTGTAAAATAGTGTTGTTTTTAACAATAAGCGCGTATTTGGCGCTTACGTTAATAAACGGTTATTTTTTAGTAATACATATTTGAGAGTTTTTTTACAAGAGGAAATGCTGCATCAAAAAATCTCCCGTGCAAGAGTTCGAATCTGTGCGCAAGCAATTGCGCTAACCACTATGAACCACGGTAACCCACGTGACACGGTTAATTAATGATTAAGCTTCCCCTATTTGTAGTAAAATGCCTTGAGCAATAAACAAAAGAAATATGAATGTACCTAAGTATTTTTATTTATTCCTATAAAGGAATAATAGAAGTTGAATATCAAAGTTTTTAAAAAAAGTTCAGGATAACAACTTAAATGGTTACTGTTATTAACACAGCTAACCAAGTAAACTTAGAATCGAAAATGTCATGCACGTTTCTTACCTGAGAATTGCACCGTTTCCCTTATTGTCGCCAGCTATCCCCGAGGTGCGATTAAACATGTAAAAGTACCAGGATAACAAAGTGTCTAGGAGATATCTTGTTCAGAAAAAGCTGAGGCCATTTAGCACGTACGGTGAATTGCCGAACCACGTCTGCAGAAACTTAACGATCCGATGAATGGATGTCGCTTACTAACTGCAAAGTCTTGCTTAGTTACAATAAGCTGTTTTGGCGCTTTTATAGCTAAAGTAAACACCTTTTAGTAGATCTTTCGAATCTATTTTATAGTTATCTTTTATCCATCACCAAATATTAATTTAAAAATAATACCTATTTCGTAATTTTTCATAGCGGTGTTGGTCTAGTGGTAGATACCCCGACTTTCATTCCGAAGGTCATGGTTTCGAATCCCGGCTGACCGCGCACCAATGTCTTTTTCCTTGCGGAAAAGTTATGTGCGTTAATAACATCGCTCATACCGTGAAGGAAAACATCGTGAGAAAACCCACGGGTTAGTTAGCTCCAGACGTATTCACCAGTTCTTTCCTCTGGGCATGGCTGACTAGGCTGGAAGGGTGGTGTAGGTGCTGGGCAAGCCTACCCCACCTAACAACGTCCCGGGCAAACAGCGCCATAAAATAGCATGGATTAAAAAGTTGCTTGCGCTGTATAAATCATCTAAAATTTAGATGAAAAGGCCAATTATTATTATAATTTGTTTTTATTGCTTAAGGCATCTACTAGAAATATTTTAAAGGAAAATTTAACTCGCGATGACGCGAGTTCTAATCTCGCCGTCAGTGAATTTTTGAAGATGAATTTGTTTTTATTAAAATATTATTTTTAAGTACTTATACTTCTTGATTTGACAATATTATAACCAGAAATAAGTATTGTAATAGATTTTTTGTCCTACATTTTTTTCGAAGAATAAGAACTAACATATAAACATCACATTTGTAAAAAAAAAAACAAGATAATGTTCCACGTTGGGCGCCAAACCACGGCACAGTTTTTATTTGACGCCCAACGTGTAACCAACGATACAACAATACGTTACAATTTCAGACAATTTCTGTGGCGCGTCAAGCAAACCCCTGGCTGTGACACAGTAGGTTTAGAGTTCGATTCCCGTCTTGGAAAAGTATTTAAGATAACCATAAATGTCAGTATCATAATAATTCAAATGTATGTATTTACAAAACATGTTAGATAAATGGAGCCTATCTGTTGTCTAGTTCTTGTAAACATTCTACAAGCACAATTATTTATTTACGCTATATCCAATGTTTTTGTATGTAAAGAAGATGACAAAGCTTTTTCAAGGTAGGTGTTATCCAAAAAAAAAGTTAAACCACAATAATTACTTGTTTTTAATGAACTAACGACTTTTGTTGGAAAAGAGTGATTAAAATAATTAAAAGTATCATTATAAGTGCCATCAATTCCATCTCAAAGGAGACATTAGCTATTTTACGAACATTTTCCGTGTAATAAATGGCAAGTTTACTATCTGAAACTCTTGTAAAATGAAATTTTATGGAATTATCTCGATGCAGGATCATAAATACCGGCTGTTAAATTTGTTTTATTTGTTTCTTGTAGTGATCGAAGTTTAGCTTGATATTCAAATAAGTTCTTATAAACTATAATATTTTATATATCTTTTATTCTCAGATTAATAGGTAATTGCATTTAATAATGTATTACCTATATTTGGATTTTATGTAAGAATTCAATATGAGTTCATAATATAACCTTTCTCAATTAAACCATTAATTAACATAAAATATTTAACTAAGTACATAGTTTTGTATAGACAATATTACGTAAGATACGTCAGACTTATTGATGACCTCTGTGGCGTGTCGGGCGAATGCCCGACTGCCATGCGGAAGGTTACGGGTTCGATTCCCGCCGGGTGCAAATATGTATGCTTAAAAATAAATATTTGTATCTGGTCTGGGTGTCTTTCTACGTATGTCTCAATCCCCTTTACTTATAAACGCTAATTAATGCGCTGCATAACTATGTATCATTTGTCTTTTACTGTCACATAAAGTTTCAAAGTTGACAGACAGAGCCAACGTCACATAACTTAGTCATGTGTAAATAATATTTTAAAAGTAAGGGAGTTAATGTATGTAAGTACCTATTTACAAAAAAGTATAATATGTAGTATATCCGTTATCTAGTACCCATAGTACAAGCCTATATAGTGCTTAGTTTAGGGCTAGATTGCGATGTGTGTAATGTTATGCACTATTTATTTATTTTCTTTATATTCGTATATTGTCTAATGTCAAATGTCGAAATGTCTAATAAGTGTTATAGTTAATAAATAAATATTTGATTTTTTGATTTGATTTGATTGTCGGACGCTTTGGCGATACGAGTAAGTCGGAAGATCCGACAGGTAGGTCAAAGCGGCCACTAAGAAAAACAAACGTCGGATCCACCGTCTTATATAATCGTGAGTCACGAGTTTTATGATACCTCAACCACAATCAAAAGTATCAACCATAAATTAAAATTGTTATGGGTATGTGTTCCTTATGAAATTAAGTCGATACCATTCACCATCAAACAGAGAAACTTCGAAACTCCAAAACTCGGTTCGCTAAATTCTAATAAAAATACTTGCATTTGTTTTAAACGTTAATACAACAATAATAGTCGAGTGTTCCCAGTTTTAATTGATCCTCGAGGGCGAAGATAAAACTGTCGTATTTAAACTTTCTCTATTACAGTTTAAGAAAACCGCTCGAGTCGTTCTGTTGGACGATAAGGAAATTTTCTTCTCGCGAGTGAGAGGCGGAGTTGTGCAATGTGACGTGTAATGGTGGAATTGTTGGGGTTTCGTTGGTTATTTTTGTTTAAGATTATCCTATCTTACTAATATTGTAAACTTTTGTGATTTATTAACAACTAAATCACACAAAAACTACTGAACTGGTTACGATGAAACTTGGAATAAGACATAGCCTTTTTATCTCGATATTCCCGCGGGAACGGAACTATGCAGAAGAAACCGAGATGCGCAGCTAGTTTTTTATAACAAAGCCGGTAAATTTTAGGAAGTTATTCTGGCGAACTTAGTAGTAGAGTCTAGTGCGGTGTCTACGAAAAATAAGTTATGAGTAAATGAAGTTTACGATTACTAACCATTGAGTCAAAGGTCGATTTCGGAAATTCCAACGAAATTCTCGTCTTAAAGACTAAACCTAACTTAAGTTTCATAATGGTCAACTTTCAATTCAACAACACTGCACAACGAAACAAAAAGAAAAAGATATTTCAATAAACATAGAGATAAAAATGTCTTGCGTCTCATCCGAAAACAATAAGCCATAATGTTTACAATAAAACGTTTAGTACTTTGTAGATACAAAACTTCCATATTTTACTATGATCGTTATCGTAAAACCGACCCCGAATATTCGCTGTTTAAAAGTTAACCGTCTCCCCCTCAACCCGTTTGCGTTTCATTATAAAATTATACTAAAACTTGGTGCAAGTTTTGTAAGAGATGCGATGAGAACTAGATATTTGACAGGCAATTCGATAAGATCTCTTTATACAACAAGGATATATACTAGGAAAACTTCTTCTCCAGCCCATAATATTATTATCCGATTCAGGAGTTTCTTTTGTGTAATCTTACTAAACTATGCAATTTCTTTTTCTATCTTTTTTTTTAAGCTTGATGTTGCATTGTCATCTGGTTCTGTGGGCCTATTATGTAACTTTTACTGTAAGCGCTTTCAATCTGAAAGCGCTTTCAATCTGAAACATTGCTTGCATAAATTTTGCGATTTTGTAAGCAATGTTATAACCTTGCAGCGCCCTTGCTATCGACATTTACTACAACCCAAACACAACACTAGCCGCAGATAACCCGACTTAATTAAAGAGTCAATTTTGCGGTGCAGCGTCATATATTATGGAGCATATTTAATTTAACAGTGTTTTACATCTGTTTCAAATGTCATTTTCGTTTGACGTTGGTAATTTAGAAATGGGCAAATATCGGTCTAAAAAAAGAAGATCATCTTTTGTTTGAAAACAATGGATGGAATAATAAATGGTTACTTTTACTTAATTTTGAAGCTAAAAGAGTAAAAGTAAGTGCGAATTGTGAACATTTGAGCGTTTTACTAACGTATAGATGATTATTATTCACGTCAAGCTAATTATTAACTTGTTTTTCAGCAAATTGTCTATACGACTAATAAACGAACGAAGACTGGTTTATGCTCTACATTTTTGTTAAAAGACAGTGATATTTCCCTCAATACACAGTCCAAGAGCTCTAGGTCTGCTACGAGCTCATCAGGCATAGAAGTAGAACCTCGAAAATACCCGAAAACGCTTCCGAAAATCTAAAATGTAAGTTTACCGCACATTTGATATTTTGAAGTTTTAGTCGATATAGTAAAGCAAAACTTCGTTGTAACCCAAGATAAGTGGGATATTTTTGACTAGACAACTTTATTCTCTAGTTTTACATCTCATCTATGACTTCATTGATCAAACTAATTTTAAGAATCCTTAAGTTAGGTTATAATAAAAATCTATTATTGCCCTTATACTTACTTGCCTGTAATTGGATGGCCCCATGCATGGTCATCGTAATGGTATAATTTTAAGACCTCCCTGCCAGCGAAATAACTCTGTCTGTCGCAATACGCAATAGCATATTCACACCAAAACTGCAAAACTGATTTTGATAAAATTTCATATTGAAATAGTTAGGCAAACGCGAGTGAAACTGTGGGGCGCAGCTAGTGCCTTTTATTTTATGTTTACTATTTTACAAACTAATTGTAATTTTTTAGATCACGATGTAAACTTGCTGTGCTGGACCTTGTCCTGGAGGAGTAGAACGCATCATGATGTGAAGGAGTGATCGGTGTGAGATGTTACCGGATTGGGAGCAACCAACATTGAAATCCTGGAGTGATTGCAGCAGCTTGTTGTATAGCAGAATACAGAAAAGCTACTCAAAATTTAATGGTTATTACGGAAAGTAAATATAAAATAAAATTGAGTTTAAAAACTGCTATTTTATTTATGTAGCCCTAGAAAAATTTAATGGTTATTACGGAAAGCAAATATAAAATAAAATTGAGTTTAAAAACTACTATTTTATTTTTGTAGCCCTAGAATTTATATAATAGTAGCTATCTTCATTTATATAACTGTCTCACAGTAATGATTAAATCTCAATTATTAAAATATGTAGTACTTAGTTGTTTTTTTAAATCCAAAATATCAGACAGATAATAGGTAATTACATATTTATTTATACTTACCTTTTTCAAGTGTAGACACCCTACCTCTCACCTTTCTTAGCTACCTTTCCATTCAAAGGTTGCCTGGAAGAGATTGCTTTCAGCGGCCGCCCATTGTGCCTCCTAAATTAAAGCTGTATTTGTTTCTATCTGTGTATATTGTAATTTTATATGGAGTGTACAATAAAGAATTTATTCATTTAGGCAGGTAGTGGTAAATTTAATATTGAAACAATATTCTAATGTAAGGAAAGTATATTGTATATTTTCAATAATGCTTGTTAGGGAATCTCTGCACAGGATGTTCCTGACATCTCAGTAGTGTCTTCATTATGTCACTGTAAAATAAAAATAAATGTATGTTAAGACAAGATAACAGACCATGTTAAAAACTTTTAAAATTGCAGACCTCACATTTTTTTACTTCGCAACTAAATAATCACCGACTAAATCCAAAAATAATATAGTTAAACTTAAGAGATGGTCTGCTAATGTAGGTAACTTTTGTATGCACTGTTGGCACTTACTGTAACTTTTTTATGAATGACAATAAAAATGTGTCCTATGAATGCACTTAATTCTTCCAGACATTCCAGACACTGAAGCATATTGATGCTATAATAGTTATAAATAAACTAAAAAGATTGTTGATATACTAATTTCATTTGTTCTTTAAAATTTAGTCTGTAAAGATGTGTTGAAAAATAATGATGTGAGCGGGGTTCAAACCGACTCAGCATGCTATGGCTAGCTAACCAACTGAACTATAAATAAATAAGATTTGTCAGTGTATGTATAAGTACATAGTCACAATGTAGAGTTGGATAGACTGCGTTCTTTGAGTTCATCTCGTATTTTTGTACTTCATTTGGAAGCTGACAGAAGTGTGATCACAGTGTTTAACATAGCTTACCAAAAGTGGATTTTGTATGGCGGAATCGCACTAAACTCGTTGTGCAGCAGTACCAAAGGGTCGCTAGCATCCCTTATTCTACACAGACAGGCCATGAAGGCCTTCTTTTACCGTCACTTCTTGGTAAAATTCCAAAGAACTGGCGCATGCCATTATTGCTTCTGAAATTGTTTTTTATTTCACAAATAACTCTTTCTTAGGGTAAAACACAGAAAAGCACGTAAATATTCAATTTCCACACTATTTTTTCCAGGCTTTCAGACTAGAAAAGGCCGAAAACTAAATGTTTCAATGATGAGAAACTGCCTCGGACCTCTTTCAATAACATTGAGAGTTGATAGTGATCCAAGTTGTCACTTTCATTGTAACAATCCATACGTAATCACGTTTTTCATACAATTAGGTTGTATCGATATTGTTTCTCTTTCAATAAGGTTCTTTCAGTAACACAAACTGTCAAATGGTGCGTACACAATCGCAAATGAGTGAAAGATCGTGTGTCAAACTCAAAAATTTGAGTTTGACACACGATCTTTCACTTTGCAATATGT
Source organism: Idaea dimidiata (assembly GCA_949358125.1). Classification (NCBI taxonomy): domain Eukaryota; kingdom Metazoa; phylum Arthropoda; class Insecta; order Lepidoptera; family Geometridae; genus Idaea; species Idaea dimidiata. The sequence goes on along the minus strand of OX442333.1, from coordinate 19,902,685 downwards.
TGCAAAAAGATACGTAAATGGGCCTCTGAACTATTCCCAAAGTTTCAGCTCGCTAGCTAGTCAGGAAGTGCCTCAAATTGAAGTTGCAAGATTCCACCCGTACCGACAAACAAATAAACAAGAAAAGTGAGAGTATAAAATCATAGGAAAAAAGTGATCAGATTCGGATAATGCTAAGGGTTGGAAAAAACGTTTTTCTTATTGTATGAAGAGCTACGTTCCCCTTTAGGTTAACAAAATATCAAGTTTTATTTATGCCTGACTTTAGTGAAATTGAAAATGTTCATTAAACTTCTGGTATATTTTTGTAGATTAAAAATTTAAAATCATGAAGATGAGAATTTTGTAGAGGTATTATCGAACTAAACATTTTCTCAACCCTCTGAAAACGTAAACACATAAATTGTGAAGGAAACTACTGTTAATTGTTTTGTTTCCGTTGTTACAATGGCAATTATCTGATATTTATTTGTTTTCAAAGACTTTCTTTTACTTCGTAAAGTTTAGTTCAATTTACTAGCAGTATAGCAGTACTAGGCATATTTCGTAGTATTTTATAGGGCAAGTAAGATGGACCATTTAAAAGAACAGACGGCTATAAGTACATATTATTGCCTTTGGTACTTTTTTATAAGTATTTCTTGATTTATCTAAATTAAAAATACTTTTACAAATATAGATAATTATAAAAAAAATACAAAATTTACAGTAAAAAGAGGCAAAGTGGTCTAAGTAATTGTGAGAGAATTTAATTTGATAATTGCGAATTGTCAAAGCAGTCATAATGTAATGTTTCGAAATAATAGATATCGAAATAATTAATAGTTCTTCAAATTCCATTCACATATAATACAACTACAAAATAAACTGAATTAGATCGATTGAAACAAAATTTAAATAAAATAAATGGGAATACCTGACATTTACTTATACATTTTAATAAGTTGATATAACTTATACCTACCACTTAGAGTTCTGCCCACAGATCATCTATCCAGTGGATGTCTGACAACAGGCACTACATTGCTGCTTTGACGTAACGTGGTTATTACCGGTAATTATCTCAAAGCAGCAAAGTACTGCATAGTGCCGTCATTTTTCACGGTTATCAGACGTCCACTAGAAAGATAATCTGGGGGCTAGTGGTATAGGTACCGCTGCAGATGTAAGTGTGCCTATAGTTTTTGTATCGTAGCGGAAGTGATACAATATTCAAATCTATTCGGATCTGAAAGTGGAAACCAATCGAAAAGAATAGACTGGCCAAAATTGTTACGTGCAATACCAATGGACCGGCCTAATGGCTTTGCATTGTTCTTGGGCCCACTATCTGGCTCGCTTTTGTCACGCAATAGCCCCATACTAACTCCGATTTAATAAAACATACGGACGGCAAACACTGTTGAAACGGAACAAAAACGGAAAAACCTTAAAAAGCCTAATTGGGAAAGGAAATTTTTTCAAATTCCACGTATGATCGCCTTCCGTTTTAGGAGATAGTGAAGCTTTAAAAGAGTGACCAGTTACGTTCGGCGCGTGACAATGACGGTTTAGGCGAGGAAGGTGTTTTACTCCTTTTATACCCCCGTCGGCGTCGGCATACACCGCCGCTTTCTGACGACGTTATTTTTTAATCAAATATATCCATGGAGCGGGTGACGGACGATAGGGTCGACAATGAAAAAAACTAAAAGAAAAAAAGACCTCTTTTAAGCAAATACAGGCGAGACCAAGTTGATTGGTTTTGTAAGCGGCAATGTTGATTGGCACGGCAGTAAACAATACGTTTATACGGCCAATGTGTAAGTTTGCAACGACAATAGACTTCTTTTAAGTAAATAGTGACGAGACGCGTTGATTGGTTTTGTTTTCGAACTAGTTTCGAGTGTTTGACGTATGTAACTGTTGGAAACAACGTTGTCAATGTTGGATTCGACTGTGTTTTTGGAGTGAATGTTAAACAATGGATCGTTTTAGCGTTTTTATTTCGACTCGAATAGTCAATGATGCTTGTTTTTTTTATTCTTTTGGAAACATGCATACTTGTTGACTCAGTGATGTTAATAAGTTGTGACAAAGAGTTAACTAAAAAAAAAATTTGCCCACTGTTGATATCAACCAACTATAATTTACAGAGCCGCGTAACTGCGCGTTACTGTATGGATGTAGGTACGTTTACCTATATGGGCGGCTGAGGTTTTCGCTTAGACTTATCTTATAACTCCATACGGAATCGTCCATATACCGTTAGGTAGGCCAGTGCAATTACTAAGAAAGAGAGGTCAGAACTACTTTCACTGCCAACCTTCACTTGTTGTCCAAGTCACCTTTCTTCTTTTACGTGAGTGGTGTAGCTCACCTGGTATTAGAGTTTTCAGGTCGCCCTAAGGCCTCTAACTCAACCTAACGACTGTTATTAGAGGTAACGACCGGGACCCACTGCTTAACGTGCCTTCCGAGGCACGGTAGAGGCGGAGGTGGCTCGAGAAAATGTTTGTTAAGACACACAAAAAAATGATACTCATGTTTTCACTTGGTCCAAGTTAAAACATGAGTATACTTCTGGGTAGTTAAACGTGCTGTATGGGTAAAAGACACATTTTACCCGAAGAGATATTATAAGTAACACCTTCTTCAATCTAAAAAAAACTGCGGTTTCTAGCGACTGTACTGTGGTTGCTATCATCACTTAAATAGCTTTCCTTACAGGCCACTTAGTAACAATATTTTCACCTACTCCTTAAAATCAAGGTGGTATCTACGTACCTATACAAGTACAAGAATATCTCAGAAGCTCTCCAACCACTAATGCAGTGGGGGCAGATAGAAGGACGACTGATTTATAGAGGTCGGTTACTCGCCGTGAATAATATAACCGACAATTTATGAACTTTGAAAATTTACAAGAAAAAAAAATGGTTTCGTTTCTATAAAAAAAACTGTTGAAAGATAAGGTGAGAATTGAGATGGTGATGTTTGGTATGCATTACTGACATGGTCAACCGAGGATTTGATCCAACCTAGTAGTGGGCTATTCATTTATTTGAACACTTAAATATTTCAGTGCAGTGTTTTTAGGATATTTAGTTGGGTTTTTTCTTCGGTAAAAAGAAAGCTATAGAATTTTTAACCGTAGAATTATGTTTGAAGCGTGTTCCCTTCCCAAACGCTTTCATGTTTTGCCTAAATATGTCTGAACCTAATTATTTGCTATCGAATAATAGGTTAATACATCATATTCATCCGGCTACCGACCGACCTGTCAATCTCTACTTGATTCGCGAGCCGTGTGCCGTCGATTTTGAATGCCGGCTTGGCTGTGTCCCCGGAATTGGGTGTAAGTAGATTGTGGAAACGAAAATAGCTCTAGACTATTTCCTCAGATGAAATCTTTTACTGTACATCACCAATGACTTACGATCTATTCCCACGCGATAGGAAATCGAAAGAAACCACTCCATTTCCCGGGAGAGTCGACGAACCCACACGAAATCCCTCCAGATTATTTATTTTAAAATTTTCACTCGAATTAATAGGGGTGTTACGTTAGATTATTTTTATATCAAAATTATGCACACTCGAGCGACTGGACTGTAGACTTGAATAAATTTATAACTGGACAGAATTTTGGGACGCTCATTACCGGCTATTTATGTGAGGAGATAAAAATTGGGGACAATTTTAATCGAAAACGGATGAACACGGAATGCGGACCTCTTTGGGGTACGTTAAATTAATATTTAGAAAAATATTTAAATCGTAAGGGTTGGTTTTGTTTTAAACAATTAAGGAAGACTACAATATTACGATTAATAAACGACTTATTTCACTATACTAGGTAAGATTAATCAACCCATAATTCTAATTCTGTAATTATTAATTTTTCATCATAATCATCAGCCTGTTGCAGTCCACTGCTGGACATTGGCCTCTCCAATTGCACGCCACCTAGATCTATTTTCGGCTTTTATTTATTTTTATAGTTTCCAATTTCGTAAACTACCTTTAACTGTCATACAGCTTTCCATCTAGGTAAAAATGTTATGTGTGAAGTTGACTTGAGATATATTCTTCCACGTTTTTTGTTAATCTCGTTTCTCTTTATATGCCTCTTAAGTATAGCCTTTCATTCTAACTTAAAAGTGGGTATTCTAACAACAACTTTCGAATTTTGTTCCGACTTTTTAAGGTGTGTGATTATTGATTATTTTCCCGAACAATTTGAACTGATGAAGGTAATTCGTCACAGCCCAGTTTGCAACATCACTGTCAAACGACCATTAACATTCTAGTCTGTTATTATAAGGGACCTGTCTAAATTCTTTACATTTAACTTTGTTTAATATTTTTATCACAGTATTTTTACCTCACTAATGACCACCACAAAACATTTATCTTCCAACACAAAGTCAACGGTTGTTTGGGACAGTTTTTAAACGTTTTAAATTAATTTCCCCTGATTTCCTTTAAGAAGTTGTAACTCTCCAAGTGGGGATAATGCGATGATATATAAAAAAGGTCCCACTGTGCCTGATCCCCTAATAAATTATACCCCCGATAACAATAGGATTTTTCGCGCCCTTTGTTGCAACTTTTGATATCACCTGAACGTACGGATGGACATACTTTTGAATTTGGCTTTGTTTAAAGAAACAATTTTTTCGTCGTAAATTATAGCAACATTTTATTACTTAGCCGAATTCTATTGTGCAAGTCTTACAAAAAACTTGCAAGGAAATATGAAGTTGAAATTAAATTTCAATTTTACCACAATAAAAAAAAAATTAAAGTATAACGATTTTGTTACAATTTCCATACAATATTGAAGATGTCAATATTCAAGACATCTCACAAGTGCAATTTAATATCTACTAAAATATAGATATTTTTTTTTACATAGCATTTACATAGACTTGCCAATTGACCTCATCTCACCTAATGGTAAACAACGATGGATTTTCGATTTCACAACGATTCAAGAGCGACGATGTCGACTATGTAACAGGCTCGAACAGCTCCTTAACATATTATGTTTCTAATTTTTTATTGATTTCAATTTACAATATCATAAAATTTTACTTATCGAATGTATCGGTTACCTCTCCCGATTACTTGCAACAAATGGAAATATAAAGTAGCCACTTCGTAAAAAATATCGTTTGAGCTCTTTTTGTCCCGAACTATAAAAAATAAAGCCCTAATATCGTTAAATGTTCCTATGGGGAGTGACTGGTCAAATGCGGAAAATTCGAATGTCCAGGGTTGTCGCGTGATTTAGGTATATGTAGGTGTGATTTTTTTTTCCAAAGTGTAAGTATAATGTATATTTCTTAAATTTATCTTAAATGATAAATTTCGTAGCAAAAAAAATTTCTAAAAATCAAATTGCTTAATTACTGTAAAAATATATAATAAAAAGCTGTAAAAGTTGGCATAATGGTGTGGGATATCACAGTAATATTAAACTAAATGCTTGGATATTTGTGTAACAATTACTCAAAAACCACTGAACCGGTTGCGATGAAACTTGGCATGCTGATATCTAGAGATCTGCATTTATATCGATACGACATTACCGCGGGATCAAGACTTACGCAGGTGAGACCGCGGGGCGCAGCTAGTAAGACATGAATACATTCTTACATTTAGGTCTTCAAAACAGTTTGTAATGTACGTTGATACACTTTACTTTTTTTAATAACATACTGGCTGCGCCCCGCGGGAGAATTCCCGATCCCACTGGAATTTCGGGATAAGAAGTAGCACACGTATTAATCCCGATCGCAAGCTATCAGCGTACCAATTTCATCGCTATCTCTTCAATAGATGTTGAATTAAAGAGCAACACACACTCTCGTTAACTTACTTAAACACAATCTTTTACATTTAATAATGTCAGTAGGCTTTAGTTTATATTTAAAACCATAGTTACTTTGACAACCGTTCGTAACAGCCCTATAGCAAATGGAATGGGCAACTGTGGACAATTTATATTGCAATAATCCACACGAAGTCGGACGGCAACGAAGTAGCCGATATTATCGGCCGGTAAAAACCGTTGCTAGTTTGAGGACAAAAAACGGTCTCTCATTTATCGCGGAGTCGACACTTCGTGGCGACAGCCCATCTTTGGCCACCCTCCTTCATTGCTATTGATTAGCTATGGGTTGCCCAACTAGACGCCTAAGGATCGTGGTATTTGTTTGACATGTTGTTGCTTTTAATTAATGTGAAAAACAAGTTTACACAGCTGAGTTTAAGTTAACATACAATAAAAAATAATTACAATCAACAAAACTATTATTGTAACATAGTCGAAACGTCAAGGTAAGAGAATTAAAAAACTAACAATATGCGCATAAGACTCGGGACAAATGTAAATTATATGAGTACATATCGTGCAAGTTCTAAAAGTTTATAACATATAAACAAAATATTTTATTGCATATGATATTCGATCTCCGTCCTAAGCGGCTGCATAAGTTTATATAAAGAAAAAGCGACGAGTTCGCTTGGCGCTATGAAGCCGAAAACAAATACAATAAAAACGAAAACAAAAATGATAAAATCGTCATCTAAATTTCTAGCAGAATTCGAGTCACTAAAATGTTTATTTAACCTATCCATTTGTTTGTCGCGTATGTAAACAAACGTTGCATTGTTATGTACTTAATTGAAAAAATCGGGTGCACACGAACTACCCAATAGCGTTTCCATTATTAAGTGAAATTCCGAAAAACGTTCTGAAAAACGGATCGCTGTTGTTCGACGACGATCTGATGTATAAAATATTCAGCGACTTAATCGCGACTGTGACCAAACATACCAAACAACTCGATGAGTCGCCATCGACGAAATAAGTGGACAAATAGTGGCAATTTGCGAAACGAAACTCGTTTGCGAAAACAATCGTGATCGGCTATTGTGACTGTAATTTGTGCTCAAGTAGGATATTTATTCAGTTTTATTGTTTTTATATCGGCCTTACTTTTAATTTATACCATGATTAACTGTTGCATAAACTATGTTTTTTTTACTTTTACCGTGAACCGATGAAGTTTAAAGTTGACAGACAGACATAAAAACTACATACCTTAAGTAAGTAGATATTCATTACTATATTTTATTTTAATCACATATGCTGAGTTTGTACCTTAAAAAAAATTGTAAAGAAAAATTAAAGACAGAAAAAAAAAATTCTTCGTCTTTAAAGAAAGAAAACACAGCAAAAATATTAATGCTAAATGCATATGCCTATCTTAAATTAGCTTGTCGTCAATTTTTGGAAATAGATTCATTGTTCAATATATATAGATTTAAAACTTCCAGGCAAACTGATAAGCGGCACCTGTTCATGGTAGAAATACCCGTCACCCGAACCAAGCATTTCGCATCGTCATTATTTATTCGTACTGCGAGGGAATGGAATCAGCTGCCTGAGTATGTCCACAATATGGGTCTTCAAGTCACGATCGAGTGGGTATCTCCCAAGTAAGCGTGGAGAATCTGAGATCTCATCGTCGCTTTCCATCAGGTGGGTTAGTGGTCAAACGCTTACCTATCAATAATAAAAACTATCAGCAGTGGCTCCCCATCGCGATGCAGCGGGGGAACACGAGTGTGATGGGATCCTTTGCTTCAGGTGCGATCCGGGCGGGCTTTTTGATTAAATTATTGTGATTATGATTATTTTTGTATCATTGTAATTTTTAGGTACAGTGAATTGTATTTTATTTTTTGTGTCGGTTTCACTGTATTTTTATTGACATGTTTGTTATTATTTATTAGGTACTTGAAATATATTTAGATTTATAATTATTGTATTTATTTAATAATAAAGTATTTTAACTTTTCCATGTTGTGTTTGTAAAGAAAAGTTCAATAAATTGAATACCTTCTAAAACGATTCTTATTTATGTAAAAAATAACTAAATTATATTTCAATTAAAAAAAATAGTCTTAGGATATTTCAACACAAACTTCAACCAACCTTCTTAACCGAGCGTCGAGTCTAGATCTAAGTTTTAACTCAATTTAAGTTCAGAGACTGGCAAATATCCATTTCATCAAAGAATGCTCCTCGTTATAGCCTTCAAGATACGGGTTCACCTCTGAGTGGGTCCTGCAAGGGGAGTTTTAGCTGAGTCATCAAAACAATAAACAAAGTATCGGGGGCCAATTTGTTTTATTATGCACAGCCTTATATGATTTACGCTGCATAAATTGCAAGTTGGCTATATTTTTTCCGTATTATCGGGTTATTATGATCGATAATGTTATTATGACGTCAAAATTGCTAAACTTATTAGTTGACATTTTTATTGGCTATTTTGTTCCTTCTTGGATGTTAGGTTTCAAAGTTTTGATAGATATTTGACAAAGTATGCAACTAAAAAAAGATAATTTACCTACTATACTTTTTTCATTGAAGGGCTGATTTTTCAAATCCCTAGATAGAGATATCTGTAAGGGGGTTAATAATTAGGTACTAAAACATTTTAATGAAATTAAATAGCTGAATAATATGCTTGAGCTTGAGTTTGAGTTCTGCTTTAGTTTTAAAACAATCTTTGAAAGTACTGACAACATTAAAACTCCAAGTTGAATTTCCACTTTTGACACTAAAATCCCTACATCTCAGTATATCTTTAAAAAATATCAATCAAGTTTGTTGGTACAAATTTATCACGAGGTACTTATTTTGACGGTGGATAACACAATATCCCGCGGAAATCCTGAGGGGAACTCAACATCATATTTTTATCATCATTATGTCAAAAATTGTAACGTTGACTTATTATGGATATGACAATGGTATTTTTACTAAGTTACTGATTTATGTAAACTAGTTTTTTATTTATGTTTTTAATGAATTTTTTGTTTAGTGTACTTAATTAAATATGCGCTTCCTATATAGTACCAAACATGTTATTGATATAATTATGCCACAGATTTTAAACTTTTTTTTTATTTCGACCTCATCTGAACGATGTTTCCGAACATGAACCTCTGGGAGCCCGGTATCTGAATCACAGTAGTTAAGTCATCATTGACCACATCTACTCTAAAATTATTTTATTTTGGCAATGATGTTAAGGCCACCGCCTGCATGACACGAAACCTCCTTGGGACCAAGCCAAGCAGTTAATCCTGCCACCGCGCGGGAAGAACTCCAGGTTCGCAAGTCCCCTATATATCCCAGTTTAATCACCTTTGATGACACTATCGGAAAAAGATTAGGAGGCTCTAGGTGGTCTACGTTACACATCAGCAAGTAAACAATTATAACTACATATTTGAAAAACTTAATAAAACAACCCGCCCCTATAATTTTAGCTGCAAAGGTTTCATGTAGTGTTTTTTTTGCAATATTCTTATCCATCTTTTGATACCGCTCCTGTTTTGGTTCTTCCGACGGTGTTTTTAAGAAAACGCCTGTATTATTGGCTGATTAATGATCTGAGACATGGTGATTAAAAAAACAAGTCTGCGTGTATGTATGTGTATATTGTCGCTACTTATAAAATATAAGTTTACCATGGGGCCATTCACAGAATTTATTTATTTATGAGAAATAAGCAAACAGAGAAATTTACACATACAATAAACGTACACTTTCATAACTATAGCACTAGCAGCGCCGATGAAATGTGTTAATACAGATCTCTGTCTGCGTTCTAAGTTTCAGCATAAAGCTAAATAGTTTTAACTGGATGTTTCCGCAATTAGCCCTACTATTGGGCATTTGTGCGTGATTTAAGCCGTGGGTTTTTTCATGATGTTTTACTTCGCCGTACGAGCGACGTTGATAGGGCACATAATTTTTTCTTTAAGAAAAAGACATCAGTGCGCGGCTGAGGTTTAAAACCACGACCTTCGGAATGAAAGTCGGGGTATCTACCACTAGAACAACACCAAGTTTTAAGTTACTTATTTTAATTTTTTTAAGTTGCAGCATAATCGGTTTTGTATATTGTTTTTTCGTGATTGAAACACAAACAAACTTCTAAGCATTCGTATTTATAATATTGGGGATTTTATATGCGGCCTATAAACCACAGTTTACTTAGTACTTGGTGCGCCTCAGAGTTAAAAACTTTCTTATTTTTTTGTGTAGCAGCTCACGTAATGCTAGACCTGGTTATTGTGCCTTCCAAAACACGGAGGAGCTCGAGAAAGTATTTTTTTGCCACCCAAGTCCATCCAAGCCAAGTCAAAAGCCAATTCAAGTAATGACCGCGCCGAGCGTTTCTTAACCCTCACTCCTATTCAAGATCGGCAGATGCAGCTAGGCCAAACCATACTTATCCACCTTCGACATGTATGTACCTATCTACTAGTACGTGTGAGATCAATGCCATACACCCAATAAAAGGAATTAAATCAATCGTCTAGAAAGTTAAGTCGATCGATATGCCGATCGCCATTCTATTTTACAAACCTACCGAATAAAACTGTCTTCAGTCCCGAATGAAATCTTTGAAGTTGGTAATTTTTTAAATAGTCCGGGTTATACTTGCGTAGACTTTCATGAAAGAGGAAAGCGTATCTCAAGTTACAGTGGGCGGGATAGGCGTGGTAATATAAACCACGCCTACTGAGGGCGTGTCTGAGGAGATATTAAAATTAATTCATTGTGGAATGTAAAGGACCAAGTACCTATACGTAGTTTTATGTAGATGTGGACGAATGTATCTATAGCTTTAGTTTTTAGCTGATGACAGAATGCCTAATTAAATCCCGACGGAAAATGAAGGGTGTCATAACTTGTAACTCTAAATGTGAATATGTAAATAGATACAATCTTTGAACATCTCCCACGTCCATCTAGCCCCAAGATAACCTACTTGTGTTATAACTAGTGTTATGGTGACTAGAACTAACTGAAATAACACATTATACCTCTAAGGCCGACTTGCGCTGCGTTGCTGCTGCAGCGAAAGTGATTCGTCTTCTTATTCCAAATCTTGTGATTCATCTTGCACTGACATTTGTTTCAGTGCAAAACCAATCACAAGATTTGTAAAGTTAGCACTGGGCTAGCTCACTAGCCCGGTGCTAAGTATAGCAGAGCAAGTGGGCCTAAATTAACCTAACGACTGATATCTGGAAAAGCAACCGTCGCCAACAACCAACTTCACTGCGATTAATTTAACGTCCTTTCCGATTCCCAGAAGAGCTTGAGAATACACCTATACCTATACAGAACAAAAACGATATCGATACAAAAACAAAAAACGATCGGCAAAGAAATAAAACGATTTAAAACTTACATGGTTGTTTTCACTACTAAAATTACTTAATAACGGGGTATTGTTACCATGTTTAATAATTTATCTGCGGAGCTCGATATTTCGCTGGTAATTTCAACCAGCTTGTTCACGAGACTGGAGAATGCGGGTAGGTGATGACAGTTAGAGGCGGACATGGTAAATACCTCGTTATTAAGTAAGTCATTTTAGTAAAGAAATAAAAGACAATGTTGTCAAAGTAATAACCGTTACTCAAATTGCACAACTCTTAGGCCGGCTTGCATAACGATTCCTAAACATGTTTAAAATGTTAATCGTATTTAAAATATGTCAAACTGTCAATGTGTGCCAACATATTATCAATCGTCCACTTAATGAAATAGACTCCAATGTTCGATTTCCCATATATTATTTTAAAATTGATTTAGTTAAATATGTTTTTAATAGTGTTATGCAAGTCGCCCTTAAACACTCAAAGGCTGAAATCTACAGTCCTTGACTTTGCTTAGACTTGTTTAGCAAAAACTTGACAAAGTTTATCAAAGAGAATATAATCACTACGTTTTTATGCTAAAAACTTTGAATTGGAATTTATAGTCGAAATTCATTTTATAATACGAATAAAATAATAAGATTCATGAGAATCTTCTGTGGTATGACTATGAAGTCATACCACAGAAGCAAAGTTTAGGTCATTATTTTTGATTGGTTTCCATTCTAAATTTTAAAACCTTAGATTAGGTTAAGCAAAAACTTAAGATAGTTACGAATATCACTTTATAATTACCAAAATTGTCTTCAGTCAAAATCTTAGCACGCTCTATAAATTTCAGGAGCAACAAATACACACATAGGTACAAATTTACAAACTTTTACGTTTATAATCATCAAGTAGGAATTAAAAAAACGAATTAATTTATGACACATTCAATAATTCGATAATGATAAAAATACATTAAATAACTGCAGAATTTGAACGTTGAATCTAGATGGAAAATTTTATAGTTGGTATTTTGGTCGTATATTTTAAACTGATTTGAATGACCATGAAAACTGTAATTTAATTTCATAATAATTATTATTTTTTTGATTAAAGGTCAGGATAAAATATTATAAACGCGATTAAATCTATTAAACAGTTTTAAATATTTCTTATTCCCTACATTCTACAAACTTCAGAAATAAAAGTGGTACTTAGACAAAATACAAGCACTGACTACACTAAAAAAAAAAAAAAAAAACCATTTGTCTGAGTTCACTTCTCAAAAGTAAATCAAAAAGTTCACTAATTGTCTACGACGACGCGGCTTCTGATAAAGAAAAATTTAATTATAATAGAAGATAACAAATTTATTTACGGTAAGTAATTGTAAGTAAAAGTATTGGAAAGGAGTAATTTCACATTGTCAAAGTAAAGTAAGAAGCGCCTTAGCGCCAACTACCCTATTAGTTATATTGTACTTATACTATACTATTATTGTATTTTATAAAATAAATTAATTATATAAAAAATAATTAACTTTTTATAGTCTTTTGTAAATGACAGTGCAACTTTCTTTTTCTACTCCAATGAAATAACCTAATTTTTCGATTTTTATCTTTTCCATAGACCGACGTTTCGAGCACTTTTCAGTGTGTTAAGTCCTCCAAGCGTAAAATAATGCTTAACATAATAAAAGCAACGCAATCGAAACCGAGAAATTCGTTCAATTTCATATTAATATGAATAATAATGTAATAATGTAATATATATAATACTACATTATTTTTATTTTATTTATTCTCAGCCTATTCTATCCCACTGCTCTCCTATCTCTCCTTTCCCTGTTTAGTGCTAGTCTGGTCTAATCCACAGGTCCAGTCTCTATTGGACTTGCACAACTTTTAATTTAATCTAGCAAAATTACAGTAACATGACTACATCTTCAAGAAGCACAACTCTAACCTCAATGGAAAATTGTCCACACCACAGACCTCATCGTCCAAGGCGGGGCTTCTCTATTTTATTCGTAATTTTCCGACCACGCAATTTTGACCTGCGCGCTGAGTTAAATTTCAGCACGGGTTCCGTGAAAACTGTTTAACAGCGGGGGGTGAGGGAAGTCTAGTATTTCTGGTTGGTAGTAAAGGGACTTGTAAGGATCTGTTACGTAACGGCAGTTGGTCGAGAGAAGCCAGACGGGAGGCACGCTCTGGCTACTGGAAAATCTAAACAACAACACTTTGTTTATGTTTACGTAAACAACACTCAACTTTGTTGTGGGAGTTTGTAGAGACGACAGCTAGAGGTAAGTGAATATTGTTGATAAAAACTTTTGTTTTTGTGTTGTTTATTGTTTTGTTTATTTAATTATAATGCATTGTGGATAAATTGGAAGGAATTTAGTGAAGATTTTAGTCGAATTTCATTTTTTACCCTTGTTTTTTTTCTGAAAGAGGATAGCTTATTAGAGGAATTGATGTTGGATTGTCGTTTAAAAAATAATCGACAAGTTAATAGCGATAGCAAATTTGTGAAAAACTTGTTAAATATTTTTGTTCATATTTATTGAGCAAAGTAGATATTTTGTAAGCCTTATTGACCACATCTTTGCAAATAAATTTGGCAATTGTTTACCTGCCACTTCTTAAATCTAAAATCATTTGTCATTGGGAGTATAGCAAAATAATAATACTTATATAATTTTTTCAAACAATATTTTTAATTTTAATCCATTAGATAATTGCCCGTGGTCCAACAAAAGAATTGGATCACTACTGTCTGCATTGGGATAAACTGAAATAAATTTAAATCAATTTAAATGTATTATTATATTTGAGTAATTGCTTAACTGTGTATTCTCACTAGAAAATAAATTACGCTAATTAAATAGGTTTGTAATCCAAAAACTAAAGTCTAATACTACAAGTGGACATAAATCAAATAGTTTTATCTATACTTACAAATGTAACTTAAATAGTTAATTTATTTATTTATTTATTACAATCTTTACAACTATCATAACAGGATAAAACCTAATGCGATAGTGTACTTACTATTTATATTCTACACACTTACAAAATATAATAATAAATAACATAATGAATTATATACGTAAAATTAAAATTATGAATTACATTTAAACAAATAATCTGAACAAAACTATAGTGTGGTTTCGTGATCTGATTACTTACCCTAACCCCGTTAACAAGAGTTCTGGAAAGACTTGGAAATGTCGGGCTTTGATTAATGCTTAATTATAATAAAACCGATTAGAAGCGAAAATAAATTAGACTTTTTTAAAAAAAAATATTTATTCATGTCAAATACAGTTAAAATTACAATCAAATAAATAAAAACTCCAAAAGAGAAATTTAAAACATTCTACTGTAGGACAAGGGCAAGCTCTAAGACAGGTTCAGTAGTGAGACGCCACAAGAGCCTAATTTGAATTGGCGAATGTCCCACGGTGCTAAGACCGCGGTGAGTTCTAGGACATGTCGGTTTCCTGTACTAATATTACTGATAACTGTAATATAACAATCAAATATTCTGTCAGTACAGTTCTATGGTTCAAATTATGTTGCATCATCCCTGTTGTTTACGTGTTTTCCCCTCTGTTTATTCTCAGTTGACGGGGGTGGCGCCCTTGATACATGCACCCTTGAAATGCATTGTCTATGTACAGACTAAGCAGCAGATTTAAGTTTTTAACCGACTTCAATAAAAGGAGAAGGTTTTCGGTTCGTCGCGCGTATTTTTTTAGGGATGTTCACCGATTACCGACTCGAAGATGGCTTGACCGATTGAGATGGTTCTTTTTTTAATTGAAAGGTGGCAACTCCAAGATAGTCCCAGAATGATGTACAGAATAGCATCCCAAAAAACTAGTAAATTACTAATTTTGTGGACTTCTACCTAAAATAATCAGCCCCTAAAGAACTAGGTAAAGATTGATGTAGCACCTAAAACCACTTTCTTTCTTATCAGAAAACTCTTCAATAATTAAAATTACTGTTACAATTTTGATGATTTTTGTTGGCAGTACAAAGTAGGTAGGTATAGGTACACGAAATTATTTTTTTAATTTATTTAAAGTCATTTTATTGGTGGGTTTATATTACTTTACGCGGTTTTACCCGTGTAAGTCCTGATAAGAAATTCAAAAAATCCTCTCTTTCTATTAAGAAAGAGAGGATTTTTTATGAAAATAGCTACATTTCATGAAAAACCACACTTCAAAATTTAGCTCTCTATTGTCAGCGGTTTAGGTTGTGCGTTTATAACTTATTAAAATATTTAGTTAGGGTAACCCTTAACCACCTTTAAAATCATATCTAATCATCTATAGCACAGAGCCACGGACCATTTTATTTTATAGGTCAATTCATGCCTGTATAGCTTGAAGGGCAATATAATGAAAAATATTAATAAGTGTACAGTAAAGCTTGTATGTATACAAATACACTATTGTTGTAGTCAAAAATACTTATTACTTTTAATTTTACAGACATTTAAACTTACGATAAATATTGAAACCCGCTAACAATCACGTGACGTCATTTACAATGGTCCCCTTATAAGACGAAGACGACACCGTGCTGACAGCGCGAGCGAACTAAACTAGTGCTGTGTGATGACGTCACACCCGAGTACAATTCCGCATTGCACGTTTACTTCTATAAATCGGAAACGAATTAACGTATTGAAGTAATTCTTTCACTTAATTTTTTTTTATTTTTCACAGATAATATTATGGATTCGAAATTAGTTAATTTTCCTCATCCTACTTATATGTATAATAATAATTATAAATGCAAAATTTTAGATGTTTGTTTGTGTAACAATCACGCAAACACTATGAACCGTTTAAGATAAAACTTGGTACCTATGCAAATAGCTGGAGATCTGGATTAAAAGAAACAAAACTTTTTATCCTGATATTCCCGCGGGATCGGGACTTACGCGGGAAAAACCGCGGGGCGCAGCTAATGTGTACAAAACTGCACATAATAATATAGTTAGAAGCTACTCTTTGATTAAAAAGCATATCTTTCCGCTTTGGTAGTAACGATAATGTTGTTTTGTGATATACTGATACCCAAATGTTCTACTTTTAATTACTTACTACTTTATTATTAAAATAAATTGAGTTATGATTCTTAATTTAATAAAATAAAGCCAGATTAATAAAATACAAACCTAACCTCAGAAACAATCCTAAGACAGGCCAATTTTGATTGAACTAATATTTATTTTGGAAATTACCGTTCGCCATAGACCACTCTCTTCTTCGGAGGGTGAAAACAGACTAAAGACTTCTATCGGCCGATAGACGATCGTCGTTTGACAGAAAAGAAATTCAATAAAAAACCGACTTCAAAAAGAAACAAAAAATAATTTAAAAATCAACAAAAAAAAAAAGAATTGATAAAAATGACCAAAATAACCTCTACATAGGTACAGTGCCACCGACTAATTAATCTGTTTTATCATCTGAAGTCGGGCAGCCAAACTAAGTACAATATGGAACCAACCAGTAAAACTGCCCGACGTTTCTTTTTGAAGTCGGTTTTTTAATTTTTAAATTATTTTTTATTTTACCCTTTTTAGTATACCTACCTACCTAAAAATCAACAATATTGTTACCGTAATTTTAATTATTGAGGAGTTTGCTGATGAGAAGATGGTTTCAGTTGCCCCATCAATCTGTACTTAGTTCTATTTTTTTTGGTAGAAGTCCAAAAATGAGTAATTTATTGAATTCTGGGATGCTATCCTGTCCATTATTTCGAAGATACTCATCAGATCCTTACCAAACTTTCATGGAACCATCTCGGAGCTCCCACCTTTCCACTAAAAAAAATAATCATTTCAATCAGTCAAGCCATCTTTGAGTAATCGATAAACAACTGGATTGATTAATGCGTTTTAGGAGCATTTCCCTTCATCACTCCGAAGACCCTCAACAGATCCACATCAAATTTTTATGGGACCATCTTGGAGCTCTCACCTATCCCTTACAAAAAGAATCATCTTAATTGGTCAAGCCGTCTTCGAGTAATCGGTCAACATACAAAAAAAATATAAGTATATTATACATACAGACGAATTGATAACCTCCTCCTTTTTTTTGAAGTCGGTTAAAAATTGAACACAGGCGTTTATTTTGTATTTATTTACGAGTAGAACTGCCATTAGTCGCTAGAAAAGGCACGAGTTCCGACAGAAGTAGCTTTTGAGGTGGGGGTGCCTAACCTGGCTTCAATATGAACCATGTAAGGTCAGATGAGATCAAATCCTAGCCTATTAAATATAAAAAAATTACAATAAATGTACACTTTGCCTATAATTGTCGAGCAATATTATGTAATTATGTTAAATAAATAAAAATATTAGCTTAACGTAAGCTAGTAAAAAGTGTCGTTTTGCACTGGTTTTCTGGCTTGAGGTCATTTTAAACAGTTTGGCAATAAACATCGTGTAATAAAAAACAAATTAAACGCCTCATTCTTAAAAAAAAAAACGTGTGCCGTCAAATGTGAACAGTCCCCCATGAGTTTCTTGTAGCTTCTTCTCATCGGAGGGCGCGTTCCGAAGCCACACTAAAATCAATACACCTAAGACGTAGCCAAATGATCATGTGCATTTAATGTTGTACAAGAATCTAAAGGAAATAAACTATTTTTGACTTTGACTTTGAGTCATATATGTTGCAGTGCCTCGGCCGATTGAAAGTTTGTTGTCTATTTTTATACTTATGATAAATAATCTAAATGGAACCATTCCCAAGGGAGAGCCATCCGAGACAAAACGATATTATGTATCTCGCTATAGTAGTGCACCCCAATTAATAACTTATTTAGTTGTAGTTTTTACTGGTGAAACTATTGAATTAAATATACTTACCCCTTTTTCAGAAACTTACATCAAAAATGTAAACAAAAAACTCAGTTATTTGAAAGTAGCACAGCTCTTTTTTTTCCTTTGATAATTTACAGTTTTATGTTGCTTAAAAAGATTTATATCCTTAAAAAGGGTATAGGTAATTCACCAGTTTATTGTTATCTTTATAGTAAACTAGCTGCGCCCCGCGATTTCACCCGCTTAAGTCCCAATGTTTTTTGTCATAAGAACCTTCTCGTGATAGATATGAGCAAACTCAAATACGAGTGATATGAGCAAAACAAAAAAGAATTAGCGAAATCGGTCCAGCCGTTCAGGCGTGATGCCGTGACCACGCGGCGAAATAGAGATTCATTTTTATTATATAAATAAAGATGTGTACGTGAACTCATGGTTCTTATGGGCGATAGAAATACAAACTTTAAGAACACGGTTTATAAAAACGCGAACTTACTTGGCTCACAGTAGGTGACACACAAGAACAAATTCTTAAAGATTTCAAACCGGTTGGATCGCCCGCGGTTTTATAAGATCACAAATTTACTCGGCTCCACGTCTGTGACACACAGGTAAAAAAGGTCATCATCATCATCAACCTGTTGCAGTCCACTGCTGGACATAGGCCTCTCCAATTGCACGCCACCTAGATCTATTTTCGGCTTCTCGCATCCAGTTTGTGCCAGCCGTCTTGCGCAAATCGTCGCTCCAACGTGCCTGAGGACGTCCTACACCGTTTGCCGAGACGCGGTCTCCACTCTAGAACTAGTTTACTCCAACGGTTGTCAGTTCTACGGCTAATATGGCCAGCCCACTGCCACTTCAGCTTGCTAATCCGGTGAGCTATGTCGAAGCTCGTTCCATAGCCCGCTGAGCGACTTTGAATTTGTGGACCAACCGTGCCGTTAGTGTCCACGTTTCGGCTCCGGGTAGGAACCCGTCTTAGGCACTGTGGGATTGACGATGTAAAAACTCGACGTAGCTTCCCATATGCTGCCCATCCCAACTGAATTCTCCTGTTCACCTGTTGAAAAAGATCCTCGAGTGTGACTCGAGGATCCGAGTCTCTTTTAGCGCCTAAGCTGAAAAACATTTTCGTACAAACAAGACCGAGCGGCCTTCGTGTTATATAATAATACATCCGTAATAATACGTAGTGTGTATATGTACCTTGTCTATTAATACTATAATGTAAACTGTAACTTCTTTGATACATTACAAGTTACAAGCAATTAAGCTAAACCCATTAGAAACAGTTCAAATCTCGGTTAATACGACAGTAGAGTAACGGATACCGAAAGTTTCCTCAAAGCTTACTTACTTACTTACCCCTTTACTTTAAGGAATGGATTGAATAAATAAGCCATTTACATATTTAATAACAGGTATCGCGGATTCAATTGTCGGATTTGTAAAATTATTAATCCGCTCCGCTTTTGAATTACCCTCTGGCTTTTACAATTAAGTATTCAGATTTTGAAATTATTTGCTTTGAAATAATGTGCTCGGTTAATTAGGTTTTTGATTGGCGTTGGTAATTTTAGTTTTGAGACGTTTTCGTTTAGTTAAAAAACTTTTTTTTTTCTTAACAAAGTATGAGCAAGTGTTTAATGTGCGCGCCCTGCGGTTTTACTCGTATAAGTTCTAGGAGCCTACCTTGGTTATACGAACGAACTGTTATACTCGGGTTTCCTTCCCCTTAAACTGCTGACTAAGTCCTTTCCTAGCCTCTCTCATTTACAGGTCAGCAGTAACATCCCTTCCTTCGGTCAGTCCACTTTCATCTCCCGATTCGACCGGTCATGCCAAAAACCTTTTTTTAAAAACGCATTTGTGTAGACCCGTATAATAAAACTGTAGATAGTCTTTTAACTTTAATTATTTTTCGAATCGGATCACTAATTTCGATTTCAGATTTCATTCTGGCATTAACATTATACAATTTTTGTTCGTCCGCTATTGCGGAAAGAAGTAGTACCTTAGTATAAGAAATACATACGCCCGAAAGAACGATAAAACATTTTTCATCCTAACAAAGTAAGCCTGTCTATATTATTATCCAGTTATATTCCTAAATGAAATAATTAAAAAGTCACTTGTTTTGACAAAGTACACCTAACTATAGCTATACGCTAGATACAACAATCTCTATTACCGACGAGCAACATTCACAAGACGTCTCCAAACAGTTGCATTGTTTTCAATAAATTAACCAAAGGACAAGAGAAGCCTCTGCAAACAGCCCGGAGGCTCTATCAACACAATTATTATAGCCGGACAGCTACCCTCGACAAACACCCTCTAAATAAATTAACTGGACTGAGAAAACATTGTTTCTGTGCTTAGTTGTTTTTATTTCGATATTATTTGTTTTGTTTTTAATTGACTTGGGTAATAAAAACTTTAATACGGCGTATTTCCGCCTTACTGAATATTAATACGCGCTGGTTACCTGTAGTCGCAGGTTCGAATGCCGCTGATTTTTTGGAATAATTTTTTGATACTTTTTTATATTACTTTTGTCGTAATTCTATTGAAACGGGGTTAAAAAGTTTTACAATTACTGTAATTAATTCTGGCTTTATTGTTTACAGATCCAAAATGACATCCCGACCAGCTCCAGCCACTCGAACGAAAAAACAAAACCATGCGAACATTCCTTGCCCTATTGAGAACTGCGCAAGATTCACATACGGAAAGCTTCCCGATCACCTTACTAAGATCCACGGTCTCACTGGTGCAGAAAGAGACGCACTCAACGAGCAACAGAGAAAGAGATTCTTCAACGGAGAACTTTGCCAAGTAAGATACCTAAAAGAATCAGCTATCCGCGACCTCTGGGGTAGTGACTACGACGATCCTCACACCAGAGCCAAAATACACCAAAGCTATGCCCTAGTGAAGATCAGGATCATACCCATAGCAGCGACGCAAAGAGCTCGCCCCTTAACTGAACAAGATGCCAATGTTCTAACTGCTTATAATGCAAGAACTGCTCCTCGACCAGCTAGAGTTCAGAGGCCGAGGAAAAGGCAACGACCTTACCCCGAACCAGTCACTAAACCTCAGTCTTCAAGTGAATCAAGTGAAGAAGAACAGAATCCTTTGCCTCCCTCACCGCCTCCGTCTTCACCATCACTACCACCATCTCCAGCTCCTTACGACCTGCAACCAGTAGAAACTAGACTTCGAGACATTTTTGACTCGAAATTTGATGCAGGATACAAAGCTGTGATTGATGATATGAAGAAATCTATGACAATGGGCCGTACTCTTGGTCCTCGAAAACGGAAGGCATATCGTACTTACAGAAGATACGCTAAGCGGTTGATTGCGTACTTGCATCGACAGCATTCACCTTTGGCTTACGACGTTGATGTCTTACTTTGTGCTGAGACTCAAGTCTGTGCATTCCTAGACCGGATCAGCACGGAACATAAAACAAAGACGTTAAGAAATTACATTGTAGCAGCGATCAAACTCCTCGATTCGAGACTCTTTGCAATTGAGACTGATCCCTCTTGCAAAGAGAAGGTGGCGTCGATGACGCGGGTCTATGACGTGCTACATGGAAGATTGAACGAATGTGATAGAATACTGGCGCAGAAAGAAAGACCGACGGAGACAGCAGATAATTTTGATAGTGTAGTGATGGAACAGAGTTTTAATAGTTACGAAGATTTAGTATAAAGTTGGGTGGTATTTTTTAACACGACTTAGGCCGGCTTGCATGATTCCTAAACATGTTTAAGTTAACATTGTGATTTACAAGTGTCAAAATACCAAATATTGGCAAAGTGTGACAACTTACTAACAATCTTATACTAAATGACATAAAGTCCAATGTTCGATTATCCGTAAATTATTTAGCAACTGACTCGACCCATTTCACCAAAATCTCGTAAATAGTCTTATAGGTATAGCCCAAACTTAATGTTAGTTATAATTAATCTAGTCATACACTGAATAGTGATCTCATTGAGTATTAAAATTAATTAGGTATAAGGTGTAAATGAATGTTATAAAATAACGCATTAGTTTTAAGTTTATGGTTGTATTGTACATTTTGGAGGTAAGTCACAAGTACCAGTATTAAATTAGTCAGTTAAGCGTTCATCTTTAGGTAGGTAGGTATTTATGTAACAATCACCATACCATTGTATCACTTGCGCAAGTTCTGATCCCGTGGGAATATTGGAATCAAAAGCAGCCTATCTACGTCCCCTCGCGACCAAGATAATTGTAACATGATCGAAATGTCGAAGTAAAAAAATAAATAATAATACTAGTAATATTGTTTCAAAGATTATTTAATACACACATATCCTTGGAAATGTATACATTTCCAAAAGATTTTTGGGATTATATAGGTACATTTCCTGTACACATCAATAGAACGCATTTATCAAAACGCACGTTAGCAAAGCGTGCGCATGAAATCGCCCCACGGCTCTCAGTATCGGCAAAGAAATTAAACGTTACTAGTCAAATCGACGATGAATGTCGCCCATTTTTTTAACTTGCGTCAGTTGTCAAAATGATGTATCAATTACACGGAGACGACTTCCACTCCCAATTGGCTTGAAGCCAGTTAGCCAAGCAAAAATAGCTGCAGGCCATTGATCTCCACCTTAACAGTAGATATGAATAGGACCATATCTTACTAAAATTGTAAACGCGAATAAAACGTAAATAATTAACGTAAATTTTTGTATATATGTACGTACAAATGTATGTTTTTGATTTTGTTTCTCTTTCACGCAAAAACTATTGAACCGATTTCGATGAAACTTGGAATATAGACTGCTGGAGCTGAGGACCTAGAATAACAAGACACAGGCTACTTTTATCCCGATCTACCGCGGAAACGGGACTTACGCGTGTGAAACGAGTTTGTTTGTTACTTCTTCACGTAAAAACTACTGAACCGATTGCGACGAAACTTGGTACGCAGATAACTGGATTAACACCTAAGCTAGTTTCAACCCCGATATTCTCGCGGGATCGGCACTTATGCAAGTGAAACCGCAGAGTGCAACTAGTTACTTACCTTTATGTATATTTCGATGAAATTAGGTACTTATTCTACAAAAAACCTTTCTACGTGTTTCAAGCAATAAGCTTATTTTAATTAGTATTTCTAGAAAGTTATACTTTCCAGACTTGTGCAATAATTATCAAGATTATTTTATCGAACTATGACAATTAGTAGAGCATAGTAGCTGTGTTGTAAATAGTAATGCATTATTTGTATTTGTTAACTAACTATGTAAATAAACATTTTAGTTGAAATAAATAAACTTTTTTATTCCCTTCATAATTATGCATAATGGCAGCGCCTGGCAGTATCTATACTTCAATGGGCGACCGTTTAAGTGTGGATTTTTGCACTGCAGTAGGTAGGTAATGTAAGGTAAAATGATGATGATGATGATGGTTGATGATGTCTGATATTTGACTAGAAAACTTAGTCGTTCTTAGGTACAGAAACTTTTTAACGACACGCGCCGCCGTTGAGAATTTTCTGTAAGTACCTATCCTTGATTAGTGCCTATGTACCTAATCGCTCGACCGCGCAGCTAAAGATCTCAACCGCTGGACGGAGCTTTGGCGGGAACTCACTCGGGAATTTTTGTGAAACCTAGTTCAAATGCGAGCTAATTGTTTAATTTCGGGGGCATATTAATCAATTTAGTTTCGTGAAGGTGTACAAGTGGAATGAAAGTGAAAATCGGTGCAAAACATGGACTTAGTGTTGCCTCCAAAGCTCAGTGAACAATCCTTGTAAATGGCCGCCGTGTTTACAAATGATTCCCTAGACTTGATAATAATAATACTTTACACATGGCTAATGTCCTAATGGCCATAATCGGTTCACAACCGATAAGAAATAAAAATAACCGCTGGACGCATTAAGAAATTTATTTTGAGTGACGAACAGACAGACGGACGAACGAGTGATGATGAGTAACGAGTGTTGATGAGATACCTATAGTAGTACGAGTATATCATTAGTTACAAACCTTATTGGTTTTTAATGTTATTTAATACCGTTATTTTTTTTTAACCATTTAAAGACAAATAAATTTAAGAAAAAAGTGAAAATAAAGCTAAGTATAAGAATTTCGATTATTTCCTTTGAAGTACCTACGCTAAGGCAGTAGATTCAAAATAAAGTTTCTCTCTGGTGAACAAGGCTTTTGTAAGCATGCCGAATTATGAAACTATGAGTTTCATACAAGTGGCTATCCTGCTAATATTTGATATTTGGTAAGTAAATAACCAACCTATGTGAAGATTAGCTTTAAATACATAGGTAGTTTAGTTTTGCCAAATAAAAATTGTAATTTACTTAAAGCCATAAGACACTAGCGACCTCTGCAAATATACTACCTACCTTTTATATCAATAGTGTTAGTTTTGCTATTTAAAAATAGATGGCATTGAAAAATCAAACAGGTTCTGATTACCAGTTTTCCCAGTCGCATTTAATGCTGCCACTTCTCGATAGATGGCGTAAGTAGTACTTCAATTACTCTTGTGAAACATTTCGAACAAGTTTATAAGACTTCCTCAGCGCGTATAGCCGCCTAGTACTTGGCGATCGTAACCGCCTGCTCCAGATTCTCCACCAGCCGGCCTTTACGTTCCGATCGTGCCATTCTTGAAAGAAAATGCCCTAGCGGAGAAAGTGGTTTATTGAACTCCAATGACTTCAGAATTTATTGATGGGAATTTGATGAAAGAATGTAGTTATTGTGGATATTATTATTGATCAAAAAATGTATGCACATTATGTGCAATAGTTAACTAAAATAGTGAGGTAGTTTTTTTGTCCCTATAAGTACTAATTATAAAGAGTTAACGTTGGTAACATATTGTAATGTTACAAAATACATTTATCCATATTATGTTTTTTAACCACTGAACCGACTTTGATTTTAAAAAGTGAGTCTCTAAGATTCAAATTCCGCAATGACCATAATCGATGTAGGTATGGGCATTGCAGAATCTGAATCTTACAGATTCAAGTCATTAACTTCTTGTATGCATGGGAAAATGAAATAAATGAACTGTCTTCACTATTTTAAATTCTATGATACAAATAATAAAAATATTCGCTAGCTGTGTTGTCAGGCTAGCGTAAGGCTAGATTCGCCGGTAAATATAGGTTTTGTACATATTTTTGACGACAATAACCACAGACAATAACTAACAAAAATAGTTAAGGTTCGAATAGGTTTGTATTTTTTTAATAACTTTTTAGATGCAAAGGAAAATGAGCAGGGACTCTATTTTTGAACCACATGCGCCACTTCGAGCGATATAAGTACCTCGATTTCTTCTGATTTTCGTTCGATTTCTGTAATTCTATCATGTGAATACCCCGACGGCAACGAGTGGTATTAACCACTCGAGGAGTCTGACATTTAACGAAAATCAGCAGATATCGAATTATTTAAATCGCCTGAAGTGCAACGAGCGATCAAGAAACCTGCCTTTACAATTCGTTTCGAAATTCTATGATAAAAATAAAATCGTTAGAGCTACCTGTGTCGTCAGGCCACATGATCGTTGGAGGCTAGATTTGCCGTTTAACGGCGGGTGGGCGGCTGACGCATACCGTTTCGCGTTACTTTATTTAATTTTAGAAAGAGGCCGAGAGGGGAAGTCGTTTTCTTTACTGCTTTTTTTTCTTTCTTTATGAATTCGTTAAATGGGTCCGTTTTGTGGAGTTTTCCTTTTGTCTATAAGCCACGATTTTATTATTGAAGCCACATTAAATTAGTTTTTAACATTCATTGTGTCTCGCGGTTTCATTCGCCGATCCCTTGGGAATTTCGAAAAACCTTCCCAATCAGTTGCCTAAGAATATTTAAATTTCATCTTTCTACTATCAGCGGTTAAGACTGTGTATTAATGGTTCAGTGAATCCGTCAGAATTTTTGAAGTTTATTTAGGCATTTTTGGTACCTTACCTTAGGTAAAATGTTCGTATGTGTTAGTTAAATCATGTTTAAATGAAATGGCATTTCTATCTTTTCTTTTCTACATGTTTAAAAATATAAAAGTACTTATTCTTAAGTATGTACCTACTAACAACTAAATTTTATTTATTTAACGTTACTTACAAGTTATTCTTATTACTTTACTACTAGTAAGTAACGAAGTTAGCATTTTAATAACACAATTGATGTTTCTAGATTACTAAAAATTTAAAACACGTACTTACACCAATTTTTTTGGCTTTCATAAGATTGGAACAAACCCAAGCTCACCCACAATTACAATGTTTTGTTTGCGAATTGCTAAGTATTATTCTTCTCTACAATATACAAGTGCCGATAGACGGACGGGTGAGGCGTTAAAACTACGTCTGTGCGGTAGAGACATGTCATTGTGCTTTATTAGAAAGAACATCTTTAGCCTAATACTAAAAGGGGAGTAAGGTCGGAGTAGTTACTCTGCTTTTTGTTTCTGTCTGTCAACTTTGAAAGTTCTTGTCAAAAAGACAAAGCATGTTCTCACTACTCCCACCCTACTTCACTTTTACTAATTACTAGCTTTTGCCCGCGGCTTCGCTCGCGTTAAGAAGAAGTAGAATTATCTTTCATCCCCTATTTTATCCCCTTGGGGGTAAAATTTATCAAAATGCTTAGCGGATGCCTACGTCATAACATCTACCTGAATGCCTAATTTCAGCCCGATTCGTCCCGTAGTTTGGGCTGTGCGTTGATAGATCACCTTTGAGTTATATATTTAGATAATACTTAAATGCTTAGAATTTAAACATAACTCAAAATAAGTATTTGCTCACAAATTTTCTTATTTGAAATGAATCCTTAAAGAGGCATTTTAAAGTTCCGTAGTCAACTAGAAACCCTTAAATTTTTATATTATTTTAACTGTAGACCAATCGGTGACCATTTAGGTAAGTGTGATAAACAGAACTTTGATTTACAAACAGAATTTTTGCAGAAATCTTAATTATTTCGCAAAACTCTTATAAATAGACATATGGATTACACAAATAAAATTAGACCTACGGGTATGTATGTCCGTTGATATTGTTAGGTTAAAATACTGTTTTGATTTAAATTTTAATGTACTAGCTATAATATTGAGTATTTTAATTCTATTTTGTAGGACGAAGTCGATGTTATTTCGATCCGGTTTACTCACCAGCTATTTCTGTAGCCCTGTTACCTTGAACCGATGACTACGACCTATTTCAGTTTCAGAACTTTCCAGATTACTCAATATATTTTTTTTGAAATTTCAGTTAAGATACTGCTAAGTTTTACGTAAGTATTATGTACTTTGATGTAAATTTATAAAAAAATTAATAAATCTAACTATAGGTAATTCCTACATAATATTTTACTTGGGACGACTTTGGACATTGATATTTTTGCTATGATTCTGCTTTTTTCTGCTGGAAAATTATATAGACTTGACAGTTATGACAGCTAATCTAACATTTTCTTAGTTATATGTAATAAAATATGTGTTTAGAAATTGTTGAATATTAATTTCATGGATAAATTAAATATTATTTATGATAGTCCAGTAACTTACCTAATACGTTGCGTTTGCGTTAAATCCGGTTTGAGACCTCTTAAATCCAAGTTTGTGACTTCCAGCGCCGAACGCAACCTTGTCCTAGGTCAACCTTAGCCTAGGACTCGTCGTCCCTAGGAGGCCCAAAACCTAGGATTATTAACGCAAAACATTTTTTTTGCGATAATAACCCTAAAAACTAGTTTTTGATATTACCTTCTCAGGGCGTTTAAAAATAAACTAAATTTGCCACAATAAGAGACTAGCATTGTCTCTGTAGACCTGTTACTTTTTGAGATAAGCCTTTCAAAGTTTATCATTTGTTTTAACCTTCCTAGTTTTTAGAGATCACTCGAACAACTCCAGCGGCGGGCGGGATTAAGTTCAAATCCCGGTTCCAATTACTTGAATCCTCTCCCCAGCGGTGGATATCCACGTCAAAAGACATCAATTCAAAAATGATGGCCGGAAATGCTGCCAAATGTCCAAAATACTACTAAAAAGTCTTGCAAAAAATGACATACTTTGAAAGACTATATCTCAATAACTATTGGGTATTTTAATCTCGTATTTTAGAAAATTTAGTCTACTTTTTAAACTCTCTATAAAGTTTCTGTCAAAAATTTGGCCTTTGGAACTATAATCGCTAAAAATAAAAAAAAAATAAAAAAAACTGACTTAAGAAAAGAACAAAAAATAATTTAAAAATTAAAAACCACAAAAAAAAAGAATTGATAAAAAATACCAAAATAACCTCTACATACAGCGCCACCGACTAATTAATCTGTTTATCATCTGACGTCGGGCAACCAAACTAAGTACAATATGGAACCATACCGCCAGTAAAACTGCCCGACTTCAGATGATAAAACAGATTCATTAGTCGGTGGCGCTGTATGTAGAGGTTATTTTGGTATTTTTTATCAATTCTTTTTTTTTGTGGTTTTTAATAATAATAATAATAAATAATAAATGTCTTTATTTCAGGTCATATGCCTAACAAAATAAAAGGCAACCCATATTATAGATTTTAATTTTTAAATTATTTTTTTATTTCACCCTTTTTAGTACCTACCTACCTACTTTCGACTGCCAAATAAATTAACAATACCTATTGTTACCGTAATTTTAATTATTGAGGAGTTTGCTGATGAGAAGGTGGTTTTAGGTGACCCATCAATCTGTACTTAGTTCTTTAGGGGTCTATTATTTTTGGTAGAAGTCCAAAACGAGTAATTTATTTACATTCTGGGAAGCTATCCTGTCCATCATTCCGAAGATACTCATCAGATCCTGACCAAATTATTATGGGGCTTCCACCTTTCCATTAAAAAAAGAACCATCTCAATCGGTCAAGCCACCTTTGAGTAATCGGTGAACAAGCGAATTGAATACAGGTTTTTGAGAAGCATTCCCGGTCCTTACTTCGAAGATCCTCATCAGATCCTCACCATTTTTTATGGGACCACCTCGGGGCTTCCACCTTTCCATTAAAAAAAGAACCATCTTAATCGGTCAAGCCACCTTCGAGTAATCGGTGAACAAATATAAAAATATATATATATACAAGATGTAACGGGCATGCCCTTTTAAGCCGAAAGGGGGTTGTTCCAGATATCTAGGCGAACAACTTTTGTTCTACGACTTTTGAAAATTCGAACTTATTTTTTGAAAATTTTGAAGTTATAGTTCACTGAAAAAACAGCTGTTTTTGAAAGTAAAGGTAATTGTAGTTTCGATTGTTGTCGACTAAACTAAATGAAAGGACACGATAAGTTCAATGACCTCGAACTCTGAGAAACAGCTGATTTTCAAGTAAACTTTAATCTTAAAATTTTCGAAAACTACTTCGAATTTCCAAAAGTTGTAGAACAAAAGTTGTTCGCCTAGACGTCTAGAACAACCCCCTTTCAGCTTAAAAGGGCTTACCTGTTACACCTTGTATATACGCGACGAATTGAGAGCCTCCTCCTTTTTTGAAGTCGGTTAAAAAAATGACCAATACGTTCGCGGTTTTTTCGATTTTGCCAAGGTCGAGGTGACAAACTTAGGCCAACATCATTAATAAAAAACTGCAAAAAATCCCAGCTACCGGATTTAACACATACGATCCTATACATTCGGACGAAATTTTTACTGGACTATTAGATAAATCCATGAAATTTTCTTCAAAGGGCCTCTTTGAAACAGAGTTTATTTTTAAGATGTGACTATATTTTGTGGAAAGGTGTGACGGGTATGATTGTAAAATCTAAGAATAGTCATGAAACGTTTAACTGTGGGTGTGTAGGGCAAGAAAGTCACCTTGAATAATTACAATGTTTCGTAAATTGTTATTCGAATCAGGTGTTTAAAATATTGAGTGATTTAAAAACATAGATTAGGTATGTAAAATCTTGAGTTACCAATCTATGTAGATTGGTAACTCAAGATTTTCATTACTCAGAATTATATCGATGAATTAATACAGAATAAAGGTAAACATATTTATAAAATAAGTGACGACCGACACGCTATCAGAAGTGCAACGAGTCGCAAACAATGCCCGGCCTGAGCTATGACGTCAGGCGCATTCGGTGCAAAGTGCATGTATGCAGGCAACCTCCACGTATTTATGGCATCCTGGTGTTTATTCCTTCAGTGAGCGACACCAAAGGGGCCCTATCCCCCTTCGAACACCCTTCTCTGGGTCATTGCTCATCTTTCGGTCATTCACCGGCGATATCCATCTGTTTGCCTCCTTGATATTATGCACTTTTCAATTTCATTCATTTTGTAACCCAAATAATTAATTGTGTTATTTTAATAACTACCCTAAAAATTTATGTTGTTGCATCAATTGTTGTTAAACATTTCCTAACGTGATATCTGTCGTAGAGAAAAGTCTTAGAGAAATAAGAAAATAGAAGCTAACTAATAAATAAAATAGTATATTAACTTTAATTTCCTGAAACATCTGGTTTATTTTTAATACAAGTATTCTGTAAGAAAAAGTAACTGTATTTATAATGTAAGTTAATAGCCATGCATTACGTGAAATGTAACCAAATAGATTTCAAAAAAAGAAAATAGAACACCAAGATTTTCTTCAACTCATACCAGGAACTTCGTGTACAAGGACTACATAAAACCGAGTCGGTGCAGCGGCAATGCATAAAAATCCTGCATGAAAAGGATACGCAATGCATCGGTCATTGATATGTAGTAAAATTGCAGATGCAATTTACAAGGCTAAAGTGTATTGTACAAAAGGCACATTATTATACTACATTTTCATTTCAAACAGTCGTCAAAAAACGTTATCCCCGTGAATACGATGTCACATTAATGCCTCTGTAATTGTTGTTGGTTGTGCAAATGCAGTTGCAGGAATCCAAGTAGTAATCTATAGATATCTTAAAATGTCATCTGCAATCTGCCAGATCTGAAATGTGACTTTCACGTATTTATAACTTTAAATTTTAAGTAACCGTGGTTAGAAAATTGCGTAGGAATATTAAATACAGATTTTTCTTCTATTTGGACTTTCATCAACCCACAAATCTATCGAATAATGCATTGCCCGGCAATGAACCGCTATAAATAAATTGTAATATTTCCCGATGCTTTTTCCAAATGCACCTGGCTAGTAAAAACACAATAGTCTTAAAACTAAAAAGCAAGTGTGAAATTTTTTCAGCCTCGTGCCAGTTTTATAGATTCTGAACGTTACTAATAATAAACTGAAATAATAAATCGATGGTTGCCTGTGGGATATCTTTATTATTCAATGTTTTATCCGTAATATCAATGGTATTAGAAACATTTTGTTTTCAACATCAAAAACAACAATTGAACATCGTGAACTTTCTTTTACTCCAATGAGAATACCTAGAATTCAATAAAATAATTAAGTATCAAATTTTATTAATAATGTTAAGTAATTCATTGGTCTCCTTGACAATGGGAATAAATAAGTGGATGAAATAAAAAGATCTTGTTTAACTGTTTATAATTTAGATGTGAATTGAAACTGTAGTTGAGAGACCTAAAAAAAATTCATATGGTTTAAATTATTTATTAATTTTTCAAAATTGAAAATTTTGCAATATTCAACATAACTATTATATCTTACTATTAACTATGTACCTACCGATTGACTTAAATCCAACGTATAGTCATAAAGTTTCATGTAAACCGCGTAAGGGATATTTCTGTCGATTGGTTCTGCATCGTGTTCTTTCACGCTGGTATTTACGCCGTCAGAACTTTGCCGATGTATAAAACACGTTATTATTACAGTGTAGATCTTATTTTGTTCCCAACATTGGTGAGAGAGCCATCTGTTGGTCGACTTGCGAACCGTGAGGTCGTGTGTTTAGTGTTTGTGTTCTAAACCTCCTGATTTTTCGAAAATGCCTGGACGCCCTATTTGGCAGGTTAGTACTAAATTGTGTAATTATTTAGGGAATTAGGGTTTTTTAAGTGTGCCTTAAAGACAAGATGGTTAGGTACTGCGTAAATTTTATTAACTATTTTGTTAAAAGTTCTCACTTTAACTTTTAGATTACTGATTTTGGATAAATATCTTATGTTTCAATTGTTAAATATCCACAACCGCAATTATTTTTTATAATAGTTGCGATCACTTTAAATATACCCACTATTTTATTTTGTTGTTAATGTTATTAATAACCACAATATGCTTTTATCTGAAAATATTCTAACTTTTAGTCATATTTGAGTAAACACTAAGGTACCTATATTTCAAATTTGTCAATTTTTGGTTTCATGATTCACGTTTTACCTTTTTCAATAGAAAATAACAGGTATCTAACACACCTGCTCCTACGAATATGTTTTGGCACATTGTCAAAAATCTTCAGTAAGTTTTCGTAACGTAAACTATGTTCATCTGGCACTGTTTACCTCTAAGAAAAAAATTCGGAAAAAATAGATTACCATGTTTTAAAGGATTTAAACTAAAGGAAGGGTGATTGATTGAACTTCATAACAACTATGTTATAGAAAAATGTTTAGTTCTAATCCCGACACCCACAGGATGAAAATGGGGTTTGTAACATAGTTGAGGGAAGGTTTTAAAGAAAATAATGAAATGATGAGAATTTTTTGATCTTATTGAATTAAAAATAAAAGCAATTTCATTATACCTGTAAAAATCTGCAGTGGTATAATGAACAATTTAACATAAATAAAAAATATTAGTATTAAATTACTTTATTATTTACATTCAAATTTACACTTAAATTAAACATCAGTCATACAGAAATAAATTTCGAAATTATTTTGTGACGGCAAAATTAAAAGATATTCTTATGGGAAAACTAATCCTATAATCGAAGCATTGAAGATCAGAGAAGTTTTTGTTTCATTCACTCTTAGCTCCTTATTTTAATTTATTTATCTAATCAACGCTTATTAAATAAGTTTAAAACAGTATCTTTAAAATGTTAAACTTTTTTTTCTTTAGTTTTCTCAGAATATTTAACATCTCCGATCATGAAATCTCCTGGAAGATTGTGGAAAATCTGTTGCAGGAATCCAAGTAGAATATCTTCGATTGTCTTTGATAAGATTGGTCTCAGAGACTCTGCCACTGGTCTCCAGTTTGCATTGAGATAGGCGTTTGTGCTTTCCTCTGTAAAAATTAGAAAATCTTTATAACCATCGTCTTCGATAACATTCGACTTTAATTCGCTATATTCACTACAACTTTAATCATTTTTAATGTAATAAATTATAGCGATGCGACTAGCATCGCTATAATTTTAAAGTAATGAAGGAAGTAAGGATACAAATAACTATCTCCTATGTCCTGATTGGCTGATGGAACAACCCCCAGCCTTAACTGCTGATAGAAGAAAGCTTGTCAATTTGACGAGTGTATATTCGTTATGGAGAGTAATGAAGGCGATAAGAATATCTTTTTCCGCCTTCATTACAAAACAGCGGTCGCCGCAATCGCGAACAACCGATTGATTTCAATAAAGTAACAATGGTCCACGATTGGATTATTTGTCTGATTTTATATGAGTTAGTCATCCTACCATGTAAAAATATATACAAAAAATACAATAGTTTTTATAGCATGTTGTTCAGATTACGTAGGCTTTGACGTAGTTAAAATACGGTAGTACGTCACTAATTGCGAAAAATCTATTGGCAAAAATGAAGAGTGGGTTGTGTCAAACGTCCGTGGACGTCCACCGCCTCAACGTTGCAATTTGTATCACGTTAGTATTAGGAGCGCATAACCAATAAGGAATATCAGCTTGAAAGTACAGTAATGACTGATATGTTTATCTCACTCGCACCCACTGATCATGACGCAAACAACGCGTCATCATTAGCACTTGCACACATTGAAAGTAAGTACACACTACGATACCAAAGTATCGCATTCTGCTATTCAACGCTAGATGGCGCTACGAATGTTAACTTTATGCTAAATTCATAGATGGTGCTTGTTGATTTAAATTAATACAACTTAATTACTGACCAAGAGATTCGATGCCATCGAAAAGATTGTTCATTCGTAACTTTAAGCCCCCAATGGAATATTTTACATGAGCAGCAGTTACGTTGAAGAAAGTGTAATCGTCTTTTTTGTACGGTTTTACATCGCTTAAAATATCGATGGTCATATTACCTGCAAAATATAAGAAAGTTATGTGATTGGTTTGTCACGGGCAATTTATATAATTTCGCCGTTTACAGCGTTGTCGTCCATTTACAAACAATCGCAGTTCGTTTTGTAAATTGACGATGCCATATCCCGTATGTAAGCGGCGGAATCATACAAATTGCCTGTGAGTGGTGTACCTTAAAAGACGGGAACGTCTTACGTGAGATTTACTTACTTGGTTCAAACCAGCAAATTCCTCTACCTACCAAAGGAATAAGCAAAATTTTTCCTTTTAAATCGTAAGTGCCTTCGATTCGTATCTTCGGTACCCTGACTTTGGTATAGAAATCGTACGTTTTGCCGTCAACTCTGTGAAAATAATACAAAAAATGTGAATGAATGAGCAATGTAGAAAGTTAAGATCGACGAAGTATTCGTATCATAAATTACAATAAAAATACACAAAGGTTTTCAGCGAAATTAGAATAGAATGTTGTGATTTTTTAAATTTGTTAACAAATTGTAATGATGAACTACACACAGACCGTAACAATAAAAAATAACTTTACACTCGATTCATAATAAGAGAGATAGATAGGTAAGGTAATCGACATTTTAAATGGTATTCTGGTTCACTGTGTACCACTCAGTCGATCGAACGGTTGGCCATAGTACCAGGCGCGCATGAGATTGAAGGAGTCATACTCACTGGCTCACTAGTACTTGTGTCTTGCCGAAGCCAGTGACGGTGACGTCATCGAGAGCAGCGTTGATATTCACCGGTCCATCTCCTTGTAGAATCCTTATTTTAGGGATTTTTAGAGGATCGAGAGCCGGTAGACCGATTTCCGGAAGACCTGTAATTGTTATGTTTTTATTTATGCCATAATTGATGTTTAAACAAGTGTGTATTTGATACTGTTCGCGGGTAGCTAGTCGGTCGCATGAGTGTGATGAAGAAATAGCGCTTTCGCTTTCCGCAAGTTGTGTACAAAATGTTTCGCAATGAGGTTAGTAACTAGCCCAGCGACTTGTGGCCCTATCAATTGATTAAAATAAGCACACGCTAAACAATTTAAATACTAAACCTTTGGTTATATTACTATAATAAGTTAATACACATGTGAACAAGGAAATTAGAATAGCTTTATTTACGTACAAACTTGAGAACTTGTTGAACTTGAACAGAGTCTCAGTCTTTTTCGTAATCCAAAGATGACAATTAAAATAATCTAAACTGTTTACCAATTAATTGCCAAAGAGAAATAGGAGTTCCGTGTTCTTTTTTTTCATTTAATCATACACCATAATATAATAATATTTTGACTTCAAATCGGCTAGCCCATATTTATGGCCGGTACCTAACTTCAGAAACCAGCCGTTAAAGTATATTCTTAAAATTATTCTGTAGCAATTTATGTGGATAATTTTAGAGAGACCACGACTGAATCGGTTGTTAATTCAGTATCGCTTTCGATTCGTACTTCCCGTGTACCAGGAGGACATATCAGTCAAGAGATGCCGCGACGCGACGATGCGATGTGTAAATAATGCAAGTAGTTCCCGCAGCCACTAAACATCTGTTTGGTGTTAGGTAACTCGGCACGCTTACTACTGCCGGCTGCGGCTACTGAACCAGTGGCACACTAACTACCACTTAACAAATGAGATGCAAATTTAAATAGTTAAATTAACTACAAAAAGGTGATATTTATTTAGTGTAGGTATTTCGTAAACCAATTGTATTTTGGAATAGGTTACATATTTCGAACCAAAACTTTCAGGCTAAACTTATCTTCGGCTGCGGCTACTGAAGCAGTGGCACACTAACTACCACTTAACAAATGAGATGAAAATTTGAATAGTTAAATTAACTACAAAAAGGTGATATTTATTTAGTGTAGGTATTTCGTAAACCAATTGTATTTTGGAAATAGTTACCTACATATTTTTGAACCAAAAATTATAGGCTAAACTTATCTTTTCGGATAATAATTTTATTATTGAATCATGTAATGATGATTAAGGGAGCAGTTTACTTTCAGAACAATAAGTCTATGACAAATTACATGTAAGTCTACTCGTGATCAGGATGTAGTGTAAAGTCATCGAAACGTTGGAAACTTGGTAGAAATCGTCTCATATCGAAATGCGATATCTTTGTGTTACTTATAATTCATTTATGATGGTATGACCTCTAACTAAGTTATTTAATTTTAAATTGATGTATGTAGAGTATCTTTATTTCTTATATTATGATTTTTTATTTTAATTAAAATATCTATGCAAGGTGTTTTACCTGGTCCCAAAGCATTGAACAACTGTTGTACAGCCTCGCGCGAACAGTCGTCGAATTCTGGGTCGCTTTTCAAGCATGTCTTTACAAATTCAGCTGAAAATAATACAAGACGAACGTTAAATAAAAAACATAAATAATAATTTTAAAATAGACTATAAAGTCTATTAGAGCCTTATTAATAAATTTGGAGTAAGGTCGGAGCAAGTTTACCTAGTTGGTACTTTTTGTTTCTATCTGTCAAAATTTAAAGTTCTTGTCACGGAGAGACAAAGTATGTTTATTAATAACTGTGTTTTAGAGTATATTGTATAGACTGTAGAGTCTGCATTTATTGATATTAATAATTCCTTAAGTAAAACCTAAACCCCATCAAACTAGTCGACTCAACTTAATAGCTTTGACCTTACGAAATTACAAAGTTATTTAAACACCCAATACTAGGTCAAGTGTCAAGTGTCGTGGTTTCTTTATTTCGAGTTCTTTCACCATTCTTATCTAAGTCAAGAAGATTAAACTTATATTAAAGTCCCTACACATCTAGTAATTTATATTTCACATTACACACGCATTAATATCCCAAGTGTTGTTGTTGTATACGCTTATTTAGGTCAGGAAATGGTGACAATTTCCGAAAATAATAAAGTCGTTTAATTACAGATTTTTCGCCCTAAATCCAGCACAATAATATTATAATGTCCGCAGAAACTGACGCGATGACGATCATAAATTTAAATTAAAGAAGTGAAGCGCGAAATTCGCAGACCGAAATTGATGTCAAATCTTGACCTAAATTATTGCTAAAGTCATGTAACATACCTATGGACATTTTGAACTGTCTCTGGTGGGGCTCTAGAGTTGGTACGTAAAGCTATGCTTTATGTCTTCATGATGTTTTTATAGGTAGGTCCCTACTTGTTACTTTATACTATTTTAAAAACATGTATACCTTATCTTGGTTTTTTATTTAGATATGTACTTACATTTTTTTAATTTTAAATTTAATTACAGACATACTTAATTTTGGCGAATACAAGAGGGGAATTCAAATAAGAGCACTAAAATAATTGATTATGTCTCGGTTTTGTCACATTATGTGAGCTCTTTGATGCAAACACCTAATCTATAGTTAATATAAGAATAATAGAAATTAACATTAATATCTTGTTGCTATATCTGAAGGTAAATCAAGTCTGACTAAGTAGTTAAACTTGACATAAAGTCACAAATAAATCTGAATTTAACGGCAAACCAGGCAAACATAAAATTGGCAATAGAACCAGAGATGCAGTCTCCGTGAGCTGTATCAAGCCATAACAAATCTGTGATATAATGATTGCATTCGATTTATGCAACCGGCAACCCGATTGCGAAACCACCACCGCAGAGTTTGTTTATCTCGACACGAACCAAATCGGGTCACCATCAACTAATAATTTCAACAACTGGGTCACTTACGTTTCGTCTTATAATACTCCGCCGAACAAACGTGTAACACACACGTCACTATGAACAATTTGAAATGCATATTGTTTTAGTTGTATTTTCTTGGTCAGGTTTGCCCCGAGCAGCGAGCTCGAGGTGGTAAGCCGAGACTAAGAACTCTATGCCGGTCCCCGTTGCCACAAACGGCCCAAAGGAGGGGGGCCTACGCAATTGTAGCTATGTAAATAAAGCTTGAACTTTGTTGCTTAAGCTATTATTGCTAATCGCATAAACAAACATGTCATATTCTTTAGATTATGTAAAGTAGTCTCATCTAGTCAATAAACAGTTAAACTTTAAACACTTTCTCCTATTTGGATTAAGACACTGTTAAATATCAATTTGTTGTGTGCAAGCTGTCTGGGAAATCTTGTCGAGTCCGTCGAAAATCCGATTAGTAACTATAGATACATGTAAATCGTCTGGTTTATATAGAAACATTGTTTCTTATTGATTTTTTACATTATTCAAATGTATTGTTAATGTGTTACTTCCTTTTTTCTGATATTATAATCATTGACCCGAAATAGATTGCATTGATTAGACTACTTTAGTAATTGAAAACTGTTGAAACTTCTTCATCTGGTTTTTATTATTTAAATTTTTAAAAATATAGACTTATTTACAGAATATCTGTTGTCCTAACACTAGAACAATGCACAATATATTATTATGTAGTGCTACCGATGTCTTGTGTATTAGTTGGTAAAGGCGTTTAAGGCTTTTAATTTCTTCAAATATCAGTTTTTAGAACCTCTCGTACTACCTTTCGAATCACTCGCTATTCTGTACTGTCAGTCAGTCAAGATCCTTTTCGACTATTATATGCTATGTCTCAAAAATGGAAAAACGTCTAGTAAATTTTCAAGTACTGGCCTTACTTCTGTGGTAAAATACGCCATACCAAGCGTTTCTAAAACACAACTGTCCAAAGACCTGCCCCAAATTTCTTTGCAATATATGGGCATGCACCTTCATCTTCAATAGGGTCGTAATACTCGAATTCCGCTATAAAGTAGGTGCTCTTGGTAGCGACTCACATAATTAGGTGAACAGTAGCTACTGAAGTAACCTAGTAATAATTAGACCTTACGTGCAGTAACTGTTACATTCGTTCCGTAACATCAATTCCTTGTTCACAGCACATGTGGTAATCGTGCGGAATTGTGGACTGTTTGCTTAATTCTTTCAAACCAATTTGATCTACATATTTTTTTATGTTAGGATAAGAAAATATTGATCGATACGAATATTTTGTGGAAAAT
The DNA here is from genome assembly GCA_949358125.1 of Idaea dimidiata. Taxonomy (NCBI): domain Eukaryota; kingdom Metazoa; phylum Arthropoda; class Insecta; order Lepidoptera; family Geometridae; genus Idaea; species Idaea dimidiata. Next base: position 19,863,318 of record OX442333.1, on the reverse strand, counting down.
TCAGTTCCAAAACTGACATAAAATCAAAAAAGACATGATCGAAATAACTTGATTTCTATTTGCTAATTTTCAGTTTTGCATTTGAATTTTCGATTTGCGATTTTAACGTCAACAGTCAAAAGGTCAAGCAATCTCCTTCTTATATACAAGATGTAACGGGTAAGCCCTTTTAATCCGAAAGGGGGTTGTTCTAGACGTTTAGGCGAACAACTTTTGTTCTACGTCTTTTGAAAATTCGAAGTAGGTACTTTTCGAAAAATTTAGGTGTAAAGTTTACTTGAAAATCAGCTGTTTCTTAGAGTTCGAGGTCATTGACCTTATGTTGTTCTTTCATTTAGTTTGGTCTACTACAATCAAACCTTCAATTACCTTTATTTTCAAAAACAGCTGTTTTTCCAGTAAAACATAATCTCAAAATTTTCAAAAAAAAAGTTCGAATTTTCAAAAGTCGTAGAACAAAAGGTGTTCGCCTAGACGTCTAGAACAACCCCCTTTCGGATTAAAAGGGCTTACCTGTTACATCTTGTATATAAAAATGAATGCCTATTTCCCTTGGTCATGGCATCACACGTAAACGGCTGGACCGATTTTGCTGATTTTTTTTTGTTGTGTTTGTTACTGTCAGGAAAAGGTTCTTTTATAAGAAAAACATTGATATTCCCATGGGATCGGTACTTACGCAGGTAAAACCGCGGGGCGCAGCTAGTCTTATACATAAAAATGAATCCCCTATTTCGCATGGTCATGACATCACGCTTGGACGGCTGGACCGATTTCGATAATTCTTTTTGTTTTGTGTTTGTTATGATCAGGAGAAGGTTCGATAGAAAAATATCGATATTTCGGAACTTTCGGTGAAACCGCGGGGCGCAGCTAGTTTCAAATTTATCCGTTCACTGGTTTCAAGGCCAGTCGCAGCGTTTTTACACGACTGCCAAAGGAAGTGTTATGTTTTTATATCTTTCTTTATAGACCTCTTGCACACGGGTACTTAGACTGAGCAAAAGCAATAGAAAGATCTATAACAACATGTGGTGTCTTCGTATACCTACGATTTTTACGAAACCTCTGCAGATCAAAGAGTTATTTTTAAAAATAGCAAGCTACTAAATAATAAGAAACAGCATCACGTTGTATTTAGCCAAAAACTTTTATAAATCATTTGAAACGTTCAAAACAGATGGGAAAGTGATTTGTAATAGAGTGGTAAACATCTCGAAGAATTTCAATACAAGGAAATATAATTTTTATTATACATCCTGTGTTTGAAATGCCGCATTGACATTAATAACGAAGGTTAAAGTAATTTGCAATTTTGGTTTATTCATTAAGATTTACTTTAACACATAAACAATGTATAGGCAGTTTCTACATCTTACTTCTTACTAATATTATAAACGCGAAAGTTTGTATGTATGTATGTGACTTTGTTACTCTTTCACGCAAAAATTACTGAACCGGTTGCGATAAAACTTGGAAAATAATAGACATTGATCCCCACATTTTGGTGTAGATTTTAAATAAAAATGTCGAAAGGTGTTTAAGCTTTGTAAGCTGTCCTAAGACTTGAAACAATTAGAAGTTTTTGTTTTGAAACTACACCTAAATGTAGGGAACAATGTCATTTCAGAATAAAACACTTTATTTACCGGGTTTAATCGCGTTTTATTCATGACTAGCTGCGCCCCGCGGTTTCACCCGCAGGAGTGAAAGCGCACAACGGGCGCGGGCGGCCGAGCGGTTGCACCTTTTCGTTCATTGATCGGGTTCTACTAATTGGATTTCAATGCAAAGTATACCACGACCTTCCTCGAAAATAGAACTATCCAATATTGAAAACCAGATTTCAATCGGATAAGTAGTTTATTATATTAGGAACCGACAGATAAACAGAAAAACAGACAGACAGACAGACATGAATTTTAAAAAATATATAATTTGGTTCTACTACATATCCTAAGTCCACTAGAACACTTTTTTTTTAATTTACTTCCAAGTACCGACTTTTTGTCCTCTCTTCCTTTATTATAAGTATAGATTTTTAAACGACCGAGCTTTTGCCAACTTTACAGTTGGTTTTTTCAAGATTTTCAAGGTTACTAACGTAAATAACGTTAAAATTATGTCGAAAATATTCTAAAACATTGCGTCAGAAAAAAAACAACAATTTTCGATGAATTTGAAAGGGATTTTTAGTTTAGGGTCTTATGTGATGATCACAAATCACAAGCCATAGTTTAAAATATGTACCAGCTGCGCCGTGTGTCATTCCCGATCCCGCGGGAATGGCGGGATAAAAAGTAGTCTATGTGTTAATCCAGGTCTCCATCTTTCATACCAAGTTTCATCGTAATCGGTGCAGTCAAGGAGTAAACAACTCGTTACCTACAAACAAACTTTGTCATCGTTTCTCGTTGTTTTATCGTCCTTTTGCCGCTCAAAAAAACAAAATAAATTTAAACTACTTTAATAAAACAACACGTCATGAAAATCTATGTTAATTATTATTTACATATTTGTCGATCCTTTACGTTTGTTTACTTCTTCGCGAACGAAGTCGCAGCTCAGAGTTAACTTGGTATCAATGTAGATATTATGTGCTACTTAATGTTATGCAATGCATTAGCTAAATCCACCCACGAAAAGTTGTATTAATGTGCAATCACAAGACAACTATTACAAACCACACATCGCACCACTTGGTTTGTCACAAGGTACTTACCTACCTACAGTATTTCTGTTAGGTATGTACCTACTTCTTAATAATCTTAATTCTGTATACTTCGATCGTCTTTTGTTTCTCTGTCATCATCTTTTGTTTCTGTGTCGATCATCTTTTGTTTCTGTGTCGATCATCTTTTGTTTCTGTGTCGATCATCTTTTGTTTCTGTGTCGATCATCTTTTGTTTCTGTTTCGATCGTATTTTGTTTCTGTTTCGGTAATCTTTAGTTTCTATTTCGATTGTATTTTGTTGCAGCATGAATCGTACCAATTGTGTTTTGGTTCGATCTGTGTATTGTATAGTGATTATTTTTTAGAGTCATGAAATTATTTTTGGACTGAAATGAGTATATTACTAAATTTATGAAAATCCTTATTAATAAGATACAACTACTCAATAATTTCTGAAGAGAATTTTTTCACTGCTTTTAGGTACGTATAATACGGTGCTTGTCAAAATTTTCCATCACAACATTGAATAAAATCTGAACCTATCAGTTGAGTATGTAGGTTACAGCTTTAATTCTACATTAATGTTAGAGCAGAAGGCTAAATATCATGACTAGTTGTATAACCAGTCTTGCAATTAATTATATGGTGTACTTTTAAACCAATGTACTACGGCCCATACCTAGTCGTTATCCTTTCAAATTGTGTCGAGCAATTAACTATTTAATACCTTATCACTTCGGAATTAAGATATAGTTAGAAAAATCCTTACATAAATATTTATTTTCGTAAATGTTTTACCCCACCTTTGTACTGGAAAAGCGCATAGGGTCTTGATCCCAATCTCGATTTTTAAGTTATGTACAACTTAAAAATCCAAGTTGTAACCAAGTTTTGGAAAGCAAAGGTTTCTCTATAATTTTTGAAATTTTAGTAATATCTTGCTTAATTACTACCTAACAATTGCTGAACCGTTTTCGAGACAAATTTTACAAAGCTGAAGCATGATTGAGACATTTTAGTAGAATATAGAATGCGTGCTTTGGTTAATACAGCTCAGAGACTGATCCAAAGAATGGTAAATTAACTGCTTTATTGCTGCTTTTTTTGCGAATGTTCGTAATTGGCTTTGTGTTATCTATATATATATATATTTACTTTGTATTATAGCTGTGAATGTTCCTTAAATAAATAAATAAATAAATAACTCTACAAGAAATAGTAGATTTACTTGCCAAATGTCTAGGTCTTAGTAAATATCTCTATTCAAGAAAATCGTTTCCAGAAATATGCACAAAACTACCTTGTAGCAATTAGCTTGTAATTACAACTAATTAGTAGTTAAATATATCTACTCTGTAATGTCAAGGCCTTTGGAGATGATAAATCCAGCCCTTTATCTTGGCTGCGTTTCAAAGAACATTCAGTAGGACCTTCTTCTTAAACTGAATGAGTGGGCTGACATGTTGGGTTCTCGGGATAAAAAGTAACCTCTTTTTTTTCTTTATATCATGGTAGAATCAGACAAAAGAATATGTAAATTATGGTCTCACAAGGAGTAACACACATAGTTGTTTACTAAACTTTCACATTTATAGTATTAATAGGATAATGCTAAGTAAAATTTTGCAATTTGAAACCACTTGTTACTTTAAAATTAATCATAGATTATATGCATCTCCTTCATTTTCTTGTCTCTCTCTGTCTCTGTGATAATTCACACACCAATCCATCCGTACATTCAATAAAGGAAACAGATGTTCTAAATTATTTTATAAATTTTGGCACTTTTCAACGAATAAAACCTTACACCATTTCAATAAAAATAACTGGGAACTCATAGTCATAACACAAAAATATGAAATGGACTCATTCCCTGCCTACAATGTTCTCTAAACAATGATGGAAGAAGCCAACCTGGACCGCTAATAATATACGAGAAACAATGATGTAATTTGTTTTATGAACTTCGTGTTTGACTTCATTACTCATAAATCAAATAACGTGGCCTACTTGAGTAGGCTTGTTGAGTTTTGGCAAATGTGATTGGAGTTTTTGAGCCCTGTAGCTCAGGGCTCCTAGTATAGCTACGGTATCCCCTGCCCTACGTATCGTAAAGGGTTTCTTGGCCGCGGTATATTACCAGCCACAGGTATTAGTCTTATTAAGCTGGGTCGGATCTTATTCCACTGTCGTCATCCTTCTTCTAGAGGAATGTGTCACATTTTAAACCATATCATATAATAAATTCCTATTTTTATTGCTCAAGGGTAAAGCATATTCATAATCATTAATTCACTTGTCACTTCAGTGGCCCTAGCCAAAATTTTGACTAGGGCCACTGTTCCCGTGATCAGTGGAATAAAATCCGAACCGGCTTCCTTATTTTGATGCAGATTTTTGATGTTGCATTTCTCCTTGCAAAATGTTTTCAGAACAAAATTTTCAAACACCTGTCATCATACCGCCAAGCGGACACCAATCCAATCCAATCTCTAAGTAAATCTGGTTGCCCATTAGAGCTCATCGAAACTTACTAGCTTGTGAGATAGTGGTCAAACGATGGCCTACATGGTAGATAAAAACCCATCTGCCGTCTAACATATATCGTTTTTATTTACCTATTGGTTCTATCGCTTTTATCTATGATCTACCCTTTCACACACCATCTGTTGCTTTAAATCTTGAGTCTAAAAAATCCAAAATCTCTAAAAAGATATGCAAAAGTGAAACGTCACTGGAGGAGACACCTTAACATTTTATCTTCTCTTAAAGTGACTCTATCAATATCTATAAAAGGCTTTGTCCTGACGGACTGATGGATCAACATATCAGATAGTAGAGAGCTGAATGCTTATAAATATCAGCATACGATCCCGGGAAAATTACCACGGGATCGGGAACTACGTCGATGAAACCGCGGGACACAGCTAGTACGCCACAAGATAGATTAATTCTAACTTTGATTTTAAGCTTTAAATTTTAGATGATCCGTAAAACCACACATCAAGAGCATGCAAACCGCATACACATAAACAATATGTCCTATTACTTTCATAGCTCCAAAACAGGTTAATGTTTCGCCGGCCATGTCCCAAAAGCTAACTTTGTCGTGTTGTCAATGAGTGAGTTGAATGGCCTCTTTCTGTTAAAATAACCTAGAGCATCGTGGCTGCACCATAAATTATATTGCGAAGACATTGCGAGATCAGTGGGTTTCGCTGAATTGGGGTAACCATGAGTGATTTAAGTGGGAATTATTTTTCTTCGGTTACCTATAACCAAGAAAAAAACAATTAATTACTAATCGATTTTAGGTTCCTACTTTTCGTATAGTGGTGTGGATCAACTAGTGTTAGAGTTTACAGTCGCTCTGAGGCCTTTAGCTTGATCGAACAACAGCAGAGATAACAACCGAGACCAACGTGCCTTTCGAAGCCGAGAAGAGCTAGAGAAAATGTATTTTTCTGCCATACACACATCAATAAACATTTTAAACGCACACGATTTGAACTCATAATTATTGTTCCCGGGTCTTATTCGCGTATAATTATTTTTAAATTCTCTTACCTCGACGTTTCGATCATGTTACAATGATATTGGTCGCGAGGGGACTGAACCCTCGACAATTACACACACATCAATCCAAGTACTTTGCATTTTTCATGACAATTCATTGAGAAGTTATATTACTAAAACTAGAACGCTACTTTGACGCCTGCTGTCCCTTTCTAATAGAGTTATTAGAAAGGGACATTATGCTTAATGTAGCGGAACACTTTTTAGTTCTACGTGAGAATTCTAGTTTTAGTAAGTCATATAACTTCTTTGATGACAATTCACTTCGCTTTTTTTATGACAATTTCATTATTATTGTCTGTATGTATTTGTAGGCATATAGTATTTACCTATGTTTGAGGTGTTTGAGGCCTAGGTTTGAGCGATCCATTCAAAATTAAATTACAATTTATATTTGGTAATTAATCATTATTAAAATGTATACAATAACCGTGAAAGCTGTAAAATATAGAAACAATATAAATTCAACGCGGTAAAATGAGTTGTGGATCTGCGACAGCACAAGCATAATTTTAACAGACAACATTTTGATTATCTCTCTTAACAATATCCATCATCAAATAGAAGAATAATGGACACTCTACAGACACAACATTGAAATGAAACGTCGTCGTTAGTTCCAAAATAACTCGGTTTTCCTACAAAAACAGCCAGTTTCTGAGTATCTCATGAATTTTATTATTTTGACATATTATGTTTTTTTCTTGGGAGAGTGCTCTGAACTTTTGGCTCTAGGAATAAGGTTCTTATTTGTTTTTTGTAGCTCGAAAAAAATATCTTGTAACTGTGTCTCGCGATTTCATCCATGCAAGATCCGATCCCGTGGAAATTTTGAAATACCGTTTCTTATCGGATGCATCATCATATTTTTCATCATACAAAAATCACGCCCTCCACATTTCAGCTCTGTGCTATGGTTAAGTGGTAAGGTTTAGGCGCTGATCTATGAGGTCAGTGAGGACCACGTTTTTCATAGTTATACGGTTTGAAGCAAAAAAATATAAGTTCATTAATTAATGTAATTATACATTTAAATATATTTATTGTAGGTATTATTGAATTATTGTTTGTTACTCGTAGATGACGCTTCTAATGATAATTAGATTTTAAACATTCACGCTCAATTGACCGAGCTCGTAAATTATTTTTTGAAAATGAGTTTAATTTTAATTATTCTTTCACCAAAACTAAAATGTAACCACTCATATTTTAACAATAGTAATCATGTCAAATACAAATATTGTGAGGCACAACAATTCAAGCACTGAAATGTTTTGCATAGCGAACGCTCACCTAACTCCATTTATTTTAAATATAAATCTATTCGCTCGATTTAATTTATTCTGCGATTAAGTCTTATTTAATCCAATGTTAATTTGATGTCTTCATCGATTAATGACGGTATGAAGGTGCCAAAACGTTTATATTACGTTGATGTCTGTTGGTACAGAAGGTGCACTCGCGTTTAAGATTGATCTCGAGTTGAAAGATATTTTAATCTAGCGTCAATGAATCACTAGTAGACTTGGTACGATTTACTAAATCCTAAACAGGATGTCATTATTTTCATAGGGATAGTATAGTTTTATTAAGTAGGTACTCACTTCGTTATGAAGGTCGACCCTCGTAAGTCCCCATTCTGTGGGAATTTCCAAAATCATACTTTTTTGTGGATATCTGTACTTCATAAAGCACACCATCTATATTTAAGGTCTTCTTATGAATTATTCCTATTCTTTTATGACCGTCTTTTTGTTTCTAAAGATTACATTTCATTTTATCATGATTCTATAGTGTCCTACTGCAGGCAGCATATTTAGAATATCTATTTATTTATATTTTTTTAGTCTCGTGCGATGCCAGTCTCGTAAAAACTTTTCCAAGTCGGCTCGGTCATCTTCGACGTTGTCGTCTTCTGTTTGTAATAGGGATCCAAAAAGTGGAGATTTTGATCTGAAATGTGTCCGACGTACATCAGCTGACGTGACATATACCTTACCGACATACGTAGTACGTACATACACACACGTACGCGTATTCATGTCACATTTAGCTTAAAATGTTTGTAAATAAAAATAAAATAATTGACCTGTTTTAAGATTTTAAAAACAAATTTATTTAACGTCTTAAAATAAAATGATAGTGGACTCATAAATTTGTTTTTTATAAAGTGCAGTGCTGCATAACATCACTGTGCTGGATTGAAATTTATCAATGACGCTTACAATTTACGATGAACAGATGTAAGAGCTAGAATATTCGGGTTTGATTTAGGTGTTATATCTATTTATAAATTCGTTTGTTGTAGCTGACTGTCAAATGGACGGGTGGAACTCGAACTTATATACTATACCTAATTAATCCGTGGTTTCACCCGCTGAGCCCCAATCATGTAGAGATTTCTAAAATCCTTTCCTTCTCGGATGCATACATCATATATTTAAACAACACACTTTAAATATTTCGTAGTTTGTTTTTATTGCTCAAGGCGTATCTTCAAGAAATATTTTATAGGAAAATATACTCTTCAAAAATTCGAAGAGATTTGAACGCAAAGACGCGAGTTCAAATCTCGTCGTTTTTTTTCGAAGATGATTTTTCCTTTAATATATTTCTAGAACACACTTTAAATTTCAGCTCTCTACTATCAGCAGTTACTACTAGACAGCGCATTGATCTATTCAATCTTATGTATAAAATGTCGCAGGTGATTTGTATGTATTCCGTAAATCCGTACTGACACAAACTACCTACCTGTAAAACAAACGTTTTACTTGTAACTACACTAAGATAGGTTCTAGATAGAACATAATTACACGCATCTAACCTAATTCTAGCATTTTTAACTACCACATTATGTAAACGGCGGAATCATACAATTTGATTGACTGGCAATTTGGCCAGCGACATAAACATTCATTGCTATGAAGTATGCCGTAGGCATCTTGATTTTTGAAAACTGAATGAGAAGTAGGTTACCCGCGGAACACACCGCTAGTTTCCTATAAAACAATAACTGAAACAATGAAATCCTTAAAACATTTTTTATTAAATTAATTTACATGCTAATTTAAAATTACATTTGTAAAAAAGACTTATATTATTGTTAGGTACAGTAAAGATAGATCACACATCTTTGACATTGTAAAGTTTTTAAAAATAAATACAAATAAATAACTCTCATACAAAAAAAAACATTTCTAAATATAGCATGGATATTGTTGGAAATACTGAGTGGCAGAATTAGTTTAGCTCTTTAATATCTTGAAGGTACAAATACTTTAAACAGGTGTTTATTTAATTTTATAAGTGATGATAAAATAATATCATCAGCTATTCTTTATGTAGATGTAAATCGTTGTATGTATAATGATTAGTATTAAAAATATACATAATTTCAGCTCTTGTCATCCTTAAAGATTTTGTACATTTTTGAAAAAATCAAAGTTACATATGACGCGTATTTCCAAAGCTTCCACAGCCAGCCTGAGAAGCTCCCTTGTTATAACCCATTTGGAGGTTAAGCTCTGAATTGTGAGCCCTAAGCTGCTCTTCAGTGAAGGTACGTTCGTTCTTGTCCGCCATTTTAGGGCCTAGTTGGGGTCCAGTCCATTCAGGATGCTTTTGTGTCTGTGAGAAGTTAAATATAGATAAGTACTTTATTTAAACCACCAAATATTGCTATAATATTTTAAATAAGATACAAGAAAACTTACTATTCTGCCCAAAGCGTATAAACAAAGAGTGACTTGAGGAATATTGCGCCTTTCAAAAAGATCAGCGGTTTGGAAAATTTCTTCTTCTGGAACACCGTACTTTTTAATTCCTGCCTGGAACCTGTAATCAAAAATATCTAAAAATTGTGTACCGGTCACGGTATAGTACCTACTAGAACCGCTATTTTAATACAATCAACATATTTTTTTAGAATGTTTAAATCTGAATCTGCCTTTGCTTTATCTAATAACTTGGAGCTAGCAAGGCTATTGCTCTTTTATTTTTAATATACTGGAAAACTATTAGCTTTATTTATAACTACTCTTTAAAAAGTTCAAAGTCTAATATACCAATGCACAGACTAATATATCAATACACAACCTAAGCCGCTGAACCTAATCCTATTGACGTGAATCTTGGAGAGAAGTGGTTTTTTGAAGTGTGCTGTAGGCAACAAATAAAATTTCGGAATAGTTTTTGAAATGCCCATGGGATTGCAAGTTATACGGATTAAACCCAGTAAGTTTTAGTCTACAATGGTTGTTTTCACTACAAATTATACAAACATGTTTTAATGTTTTATGGAGCTCGTAATTTTAACTGGCTTGTTCACGATTTGTTTTACGACCTCGAAATTAATTGTTTTCTTCCATTGTACTATCATTAAAACCTAGACAAATACCAACCTTTGTATGTTCTCCATCAACTGGAAATTAGTTCCTCTCTCCTGGATCTTCTTCACCGACCCTGGAGCTAGTTTGTTGATCAGCTTGCAGAGCAACACTCCATCTTTCAAGATGTCCTCATACGGAGCGTTAGGGAGAGTTTCTCCAGTCACCGACTGGATCCAGGTCAGGACCTCCTGCTCCTGTTCCTTGTTTCTGGGCTGGAATTGGTAAAAGAAGAAAAAATAAGTTAATTTGTGTTATGCTCATTGCTGAAGGCAAATATTTCAGCGAGTAGAAATGTATCATCAAAGTCCTGTGAGGTTTGTTTTGATGATGCATTTCTCGTTGTATGAAATTTTCAAAGTTTATAGTATTACTGATATTGAAAATTCAATGTATTGCTTTATTATTTTTGATTTGACACTTGGGTTGTTGCCATCACCTTGACTCCTATGGAGTTAACATACTTAATCAACTTTTGGGGACTCTCTCGAGCAACATTTTATAGGCACCATAGACATCGTAAGTTTATCTAAATTATGTTAAAAAATTCTGTTATATTAAAGTAGGTAAGTTGGGACTATTATAAATTGGTTAAAAATCTAATAATATTTTTAATGTTTATAATAATACCTTTGACAATGTTTAACATGCATTGCCAATTAATGACTATCATTTACTTTAGCTATAGTTTTTATTGATACAATTATCATCACTAATACAATCTCTATCATCTGCCCCAAAATAAAGTCTATCTACTAGAAAAATATGTGATTTGTTAGCTCAATATTGAACATACATCTTGAACATCGGCCATAAAATAGCGAGTTCCAGTGCCAAGTCATTACGGCATGCTCCAGCCATCAACTCCAAAAATAACGCGTAACGTAAACATTCTACTTGTTCATCTATCATGATGCCCTGGTATATTAGAGTGCATTGCTTCGCTTTTTTATCTTTATTCATTTGATTAATAACTCTGTTATTATTATCATTCGATTCTACCTACTTAATTATCGAGGAATTTGTATTGATTGAAAAGATTGTATTGAAACTTCTTTGAAATAAGGGAGATAAGTAGGTCAGTGATACAGACATTATCAGTTGCACTAAATCTTTAGCTGATAAATTATTAAATGAGACACTGTACACTGTACAGTAATCCTATAGATTTGGTGTTAAAAACAGCTGCGTTTCGTTTTCATAAGTATTGACGTCATGCGCTTTTCATGTCGGTTCGCGGGCAATAAGATTAAAGCCAGATGCTGATGAACTCTTTTTAAAATACCTACTTTATTAAACTAACTGTTTTCCAGTTCAGAAATAGGAGCATAATTCAAGTGTTAATATTGGAAGGAAATAGAGAACTTAACATTTTCTGACAGTCTATTAAACTTTACAACTCACTATGAAATATATCAAAATGTGACAGTAGTTAGCGAAGCGTTGTTAGTGGCATTTTAAATCAAGTTTGATGCCAAATGTTCAGTTGCGATACGTTTTAGGGTTCTGTAGATACCTATCATATAGAGAACATAGGGAAAATTCAGTTCTGGAAAAGGTCAGTATATACTTCACAACGAGGCAATAAATAAAATACAAGCGCTGGTGTTAGTGCTGGCTAATTTAGTCATAAGCTAATATAGCTAATATCTAGACCATAGACTAGGTCTAGACCTACACTTACTTAGAAAGGTCATAAGTTTGTACCAATATTTACTATTTGAAACTAAAGCACAAAGATAAGCTTATTAATTAATGAATAATCCTTAATATTTTATCTATTGCTAGGTAGTAATAATATTAAAAATTAAGTAGGAAGTACTTCAGAAGGCAATGCGTCTTCATTATTTTGAATATATTTTTTAAATTATTATTCTATTGTTCAAGTCATTGTTATACGTAAAAAATCGACTTAATCAACACACAATAGTTTTCATTAAAAAAATATGGGAAAAAAACATCAACAGCTATCTCAAAGGGGGGTTTTAGCACCGTGTCAAGTTTTTACGGTTATAAAGTTTAATTAGACAGTATTCAATCACATAACAACTTATTGAATTACTTTTTAGAAGCTATAGAGTGTAACAGCATAATTGCCATACTCCTGCTCTTGAGTATTTAGGTTATACTCAAGAGCAAGACGAACCATCTTGAAATACTTCGCAAACCATGTTTTTTATTAATCGAAAAATCCCCTTAAAATCATTGCAAGTAAAAAATATAAAACCCTAACTTTAATAACAACTAAGGGTTTAAAATTAAGTGAATAACAAATAAATTCTTAATTTACGTACAGCCATAATTACTTAATATCACAAAACACTTTGTCAAAGATCGAGGCAAGTTTGCGTCGCGGTATCAACAAGTGAACTGAAGATCTTTCCGCCCGCCTAACAGCGAAAGCTGGGCGGGCGGCGTCGGCTCGGCGTCACAAACATCCTATGTATTCATTTAAAATCAACATTATGTATGCACATGGCGTCATTTATATTTACATCAAGTATCAAAGTTTGGCAGACGAATGATTTTTCCGGTCGGCCGGAAAAGTCGACCGGTTGCCTGATTGATTAAAATGAACTCAATTTGGCAATACTAAATTGAGATTTGACAGCAGATATTGCGTCTTTTTCGTCTGATGCTTGTCGTCTGCAAGAAGGAGTATTGGAAATTGTAAGAGATGAGCAAAAGACGTTTAAAAATTTACGAAAATTTCATTTCAATCACCTTTTAACTTAAAATTTGACTTTGGTCAAATAATATGTGATATTTTTCTATAAAAATTTTTTTTTGGTAAATGCAGTTTTGCTTATCTACACTACGTTGAATTTCGAATGCGGTTAAGTTGCAACGTATATTTCTCAAACAATCGGAAAGATACCGTCGCGTTCAATAATATGATATTATTAGAGTGAGTATGTTTTGTAATTAAAATTTGAACAATTTTAACACGAAAATAAAGCTCTTGGCAACTATCGGCCGATAGAAAATAAGAACAAATTTTTTTTCTAATCTGCAGAAACTTTGAACGTCAATTTCCCACCGGATACAACAGATAAATCATTGTTAATTCAATGGATTTTAGCTTACTAAAAGATTTTAACTATTTTTTATGTGTTTCATTCAGTTGTTTGTAAAATTTATGATTATGGTCAGCAATTTTGGCAGCGTTATAGCATTATATAATCCTCGGTATAAATAATAAAATTACTTTAATTTGGTTTAAAGTAGGTAGGTACTTATACCTACGTTAAAATATTTTTTGCGGTATAGTTTTATGTTGGCGTAGTACATCTAATAACCACAGAATGAATAATAATTACCAGCAAACGTAATTTTGACGATGTTATAACTAAATGGAAATTAATGAGTCTAATGATTTGTGTGTGTCTTCGAAACTACTAATAGTCCAAGATCACAGAGCTGCCAGACCTACGTCATTATAGTAAGCCTGAAATTTTAAGGATTTCTAGTCTCCTATGTAGTTAAGACAGTATCATAGGCCCTCATAGCCTTGCTAAAATGGCGTAGGTTTGGCAGCTCTGGGATCTTATTCTATAAAGGAAAAACTTCTAAACCTTGGTTAAATTCCAGTCCGACATTTTTTTTGTTTATTACCACATCATTATTAACGTAGAATAAAAAATACACATAATTCTTGACATTAATTCACGGACATGAGTTAAGTTGTGTTAAGTCCAAAATACGACAACACAATTGTCTGTGACTGCACTCACAACGCATTGTCATGCACAGTGGACATAATAAATGTGAAAAGTTTACAAACGGCTTGACCGATTTGGACAAGAGCTTTACATAGTGATACATAGAGGAGAAGGCTAAAGATACTTTTACCGACCTTAAAAAAGAAATAGTTTGATTTTACAAAACTGCTTCTGCAGACAATTTCACTAGGTGCAATTAGTGATAGTACGAGTATAAGGAGAATAGTAGATTATTGCAATGTCTTCGGTCGCGGGTGACGATTTAAATTGCGAGCGCAATGAAGGACTCGAAGTTTACTCCCGAGCGTAACGAGATTGATAAATATTGATCCCTCGCTACGCTCGGGAGTAAACCTCCTTTACCCAAACCTAACCTGCTTTATCCAAGTTAATAATCTACTATTATGCTATCTACTCTTAAACTATGATAATACCTTCTAAAATATTTACGTCACTATCAGATCTTTCTTTGCTTTTCTAAATATACCAAGCAAACACATTCATGTTTTTTCAGTTGTGCATAAACACTTTTAACAGTTTGTTTACGTCATAAAAATGGTTTTACATAATAAAAGTTAATGGTGGGATAGTGGGAGTCTTTGAATTAACATTAGTTATACTAAAATTACTTAATAAGGGGGTATTTACCATGTTTAATAATTTATTTGAGTCTCGTGAACAAGCTGGTTGGAATTACTAGCGAAATATCGAGCTCCGCGAATAAATTATTAAACATGGTAAATACCCCGTTATTAAGTAATTTTAGTAGTGAAAATAACCATGTTAGTTTAAAATCGTAACATTAGTTATGTTTCGTTTTGGTCGAAATTTATTGAAAATATAGAATTAGGCATAAACTTTGCAATGCGGGCTTGAAGTTGCACCTTCACGATATGAATTCTTCTGCCTAGACCAGTCATAGATAAAGGCGGTGTTGGTCTACTGTTAGATACTCGGACTTTCATTCCGAAGGTCGTGGTTTCGAATCCAACGTACCAACGTCTTTTTTATTTGCGCTATTAACATCACTCTTACGGTGGAGGAAAATATCGTAAGGAAACCCACGGCTTAAAGGCCCAGTTGTAGGGCCACGGCTTAAAGTCAAGGACAAAGGCCCAGTTGTAGGATAATTGGCCAGGCTAAATGTGGAAACACACAGGCAAAACTTTAACTTAGATGAAAAATTATTCTTACCTCTGATCACTTTACTGTTCGTACCTTTAGGGATTTCTGTGCCTGTGATAGGACACTTCTTTTTACATAGTGCCCCCCCGGTTTAAGGCGCATACCGGCTCTGTGTAGTACATCCCGAACTGTTCTCGGTGAGCAGCCAAATTCTTCGGCAAAACAACGGACTGCTGTATGTGGTGATTCTTTATAACCGGCTACAATGCGAGGGATTTCACTATCCGGAACGATTCGTCTTTTACTAAAATCACGGTAGCGATCTTTTAGACCACTCTCGCCCTCTTGGTCGTAACGTTTAAGCCATCGTCGTACGGTTCGTCGCTAAAACAATTCAATTCATTTATTTGCCTTTAGTTGGTTACAAGGATCTTAATAGTAGGTATATAAATTTTAAGTTTCTCAACTAATTCAAATAAATTGACATGCAAATTTCTTAACAACAAGACAATTAATTCAAATTTAAAAAGAACACGTGATCGTTTTGGGTAGCCAGCAATTTAGTGCTTCTTCGGAACGTAACGTCCAATCAGAAGAAGTCACAAGAAATTCATGGAGTATATATTTTGTGCAGTAGGTAAGGTACTTACTTATGGAATTCTAGTTTAATGCAAAATGGAATTCAAAAGTAATTGATGAGGTAATTGAACAGAATATGTTCCCTTAATGTTTTGTTGATTATTGTTACAATGGTCGTTATTCTGGACCTTTATCTACAGTCTACAGGAAGTTCTGAGGATGGATTTTGAGCCGAAAGGGGGTCTAGGCGAACAACTTTTGTTCTACAACTAGGTATGTACAAATTAAAAAGTCCAGTAATTTCGGAAGTTACGACCAACATACATAACATACCCACGTGTTACCAACGTTGTCTGTTGTTTATAAAATTAGTTAGATAATGATGATATTTAGTTAAACAAGGTTCCTTAGTAGTTTCATTAACACCTATGTCTGATAAAACTATTCGACTCTAGATCGCATTCGAAGACATTTTTTAAATTTAAAGCGGAAAAGACACACGAGACAACGGCCGATGTAGGTAACCTATGTTTCAAAATGTAAGTAATTAAAATTTACTTACATTTTGAGTTCTAATAATACTAATAGTCAGTCTACATTTTTTAGTGGGAACAATAAAAAAAAGTTGACTCACCGAGATCTTCATTTCGTCTGCTATTTCAGACACACTCATATCTGTTCTGTCCCTTAAAACAATGATTGTTGACCTCTCGTGTGATGTTAAATTCTTCGTTGACATTTCGATGTCTTCTTTGGGCAGCTTTTGAAGTTGAAATGATTGCACAAACATGCATTGGTTTTGTTTTCAAAATTTCAAAACAATAACCGTAGGTAGACCGGACCTTGTTGGTGAACAAAAGAAAAGGGCAGGACCGTTAGGTCGTACTACTCCGAGGTAGGGATGTCAGGGAGCTCCGGAACCTTAACCAAAATCACAATCGGACATCCGAAATAAAAATCTATCCGAAAACGTAATCAGCGCTGTTAATCCGCGCTACCATGCTCGTTTGTCGTTGCTATGTAGTCCTTTTGTCGCTCAAAAAAATAAAGTAAATTTAAATAAAAAATACCCCGACTACTTTTAAAAACCACAGATAATTTTAAAAATCTTTTTCTTTTTTTGAAGACTGTTTTTAATTTTTTTTTCATTATTTGATGTGTTTTAAAATTTTTTTTCTGAACGACAACGCGGCGAGTTCGGGACGACTTTTATGACATCATGGTAGGGGCCCATTATTTATCGGATAGCAGTCGAAGGCGAATCGAAAACTCTTTCTAGGTGAAGCACACCACTATACGAAAAGACGAAGGAAACCGAGTAGTGATGGTATCCTTCACTTTCATATCTATACTAATATTATAAGAAGGAAAGATTAATTTCGTTGTCTGTTTATTTGTGTATACCTAATGAATAGTGCTACATAACTACTGAAGTGAATTCTTTCACCAAAAAAAAGCTATAGGCTACTTTTGTGTCCGATATTCCCACGGGATCGGGACTTACGCGGGTGAAACCGCGGTACACAGCTGTAGCCTATAGGTTTCTTTCTACACAATAGCTTAGGCTATAGGTTGCTACACAGAAGTAGCCTATAGGTTTCTTTTGGTGAAAGAGTTCAGTTCAGTAGTTTCGTAGCACTATTCATTAGGTATACACAAATAAACAGACAATGAAATTAATCTTTACTCATTCGTAGACATACGTAGACATATCTTTATAAGTAGCTACTTATGAAGATATGTCTACGTATGAATGAGTACCCATTACTTAACCATTGTGATCCTTTACTGGACACCAGTATTCAAGGTTAAAATACATTGATACTGACAGCTGTCCATAAACTACACTTTAATACATAAGTATGCCAGACACGTCCTCGCTAAAATACAGAAATTAAACCTTTTTAATGTTTTAATTCAAGTACATGTTCATAAATGATACTTAAATATGATGGGATCGGTTAACCCGGTTGAACATGTCCCACTGGATAAAATAAGTAAGTTTATCTTTATTATCTTCTCAAATAACATTTCTGACGTAAAACGTAGTATAAATTTACGGGGCATTGAAAGGACGGTCGGGATGAGATTTGGCATAAATAGTAAACAAACATAGTTAGTTAGTTATTCATATTACAGAAGTTCCTACAGAATTATTGTGATAATGATACCAACCTATACCTTTTTACAGAAACTTAGATCAAAGATGTTGAAGGGTATAGGTAGGTAGTATTAATCCAGTTAACAATAACAATCTATAAATACATAACAATGTATTAGGTGAAAAACTACTAAACTATGTAAGATACTTAGGTATATATATTTTAAGTTATATTTATGTTTGCTCACAATTAACTGCTTTATTTGTTTTATTAAGTACCTAATGGTTTATTTTTACCTGAGCAAGTGACGATAATGGCCTTTTCCTGTGACATTGTTTGTTTAATTTTTTTGGACCCAAGCTAATATCGTTGTTATTTTTTTAGAAGTAGGTACCTTAACTAAAAATGGTACCTAATATAGCTTTTACACATTAGGAGCGGTCCAAAAAAAGGTTTAACCACCGACTGCTCTTCGTAATTACTTAGAGTTAAGTATCTTGTAAACATTAGTATACAGAGATACTAGAGAATAAACCAGTGTAAAAGCACTATGCAATAGTGCTTAAGATAATCAAGATTCCCCTAAGGCCAATAGCTATACAACCTCATTATTTATATTCATTCACATAATTTAAAGAAACATATTTAACACAGACACTGTGCATTCGAAGGCCATAGCTTGTGTCATACAGAAATGTATATCGCTGTCATGCCTACTTTTGCCAAAATTAATGTAAAGGCCAGCATTAACCTTACGAATTGTAAGGTCAATGCTGGTTACCGCGGATCTAGCGTCGACATGCATCGTCATCGAAATCCACACTGCGCAAAGAATTCCGTGTGCGGTGCAGACGACGGCTTTGATTTGCATGCATTTTAAGCTGACGGCGTCAATGCTGGTTACCGCGGATCTAGCGTCGACATGCATCGTCATCGAAATCCACACTGCGCAAAGAATTCCGTGTGCGGTGCAGACGACGGCTTTGATTTGCATGCATTTTAAGCTGACGGCGTCGATTTGAATTGTTATTGAATTCGACGTCCATTGAGCTGCTGGTTTAAATGACAGTTCAAATCGACGGCGTCTGCTTCAATCTAAGGCTGTTTGTTAATTGTAAATGGATATCGCGCGCACTTCATTGATTTGCGCGGTGCTGATTTCTTGCCATCTCAAGCCGACGACGCCGACGTCGACTTGCAAGGTAGGATTGTTTTTTCTTAATTTTTGGTTCACAGCTAATATTCCTAGTACCCGTTTGTCCATAAAGATCCTTTGACTTGGTCCCAACTAGTCCTATAACAATATTGTAAAAAAAATGTTTGTGAAATTGTGCGAACTATTTAAGTTAGTTGAAAATCCTAAAATTAAAAATCAGGATACAAAAATTCTAAACACAAAAGTGCAGGAAAAATGTAGGTATGTTGTTACTTAGATACCTACCTTGTTTGAATTTTACTTCGTTGTTTAAATGAAATACCTACCTCTTACGTAAACGATAAGAAGTTCACGACTGTGCATTCGAATGAACTTGGTCTTGAATATCGTTTAGGTAAAATTAGAGTAAAATTTAGGTAAGTATTCCACTTACCTAAATTTTAATTTTATACCTACCGAGTTTTGGTCGGTAATCGGTATATTTTGGTTTCAACTGAGCGTTAATCGCTTAGGTTAATAGTCAGTCAGGATAGTCAACTAGCTGTGCCTCGCGGGTTTTTACGCAGAGTTCCCGTGACAATATCTAGATAATATAATAAATAAATCCTGTGACGAAAACACAGCGCCATCTATGGTAAGCTGCTAAGCTTGTGTTACTGTGACTAGACACGGATATACTACTTATATTAAATTTCTTTTGTAAATGCATACATATTATACAACAACTATTCGGTAAAGTAATCTTTCGGTCAATCGTCTTCGGCGAAAGGTGTTTCGATGGATACTGTTTCGAAGTAGCGTAGGGAACCCCATAGAAATACACCGCCAGACCAAATATAAGTATCCTCTGTGCAAATAATTTAGACAGATCTCTTATCTGTGGTACCGACAGTTTCCTCAGAGTAGACCATGGGTAGACTGAGTCTACCCGAAGAGAACTGTCTCTTAAGACAGTGAAACGTCGGTACAGCATTGCAACAATCCTGTTAACCAATAAAACGCGACTGAACCCGGAAATATTTTGTTATAATAACAATGCAAAGTCGCTAAAACAAAAGAAAATAAAAAAGAATAAAAATTTAATAGTCGCTTGGCAGTGAAGCATTTCAAACAGAGCTTTATCAGTTCTAAAGTCAAATTGCTCGGGAAAAGACTTACTTACAGACCTTTAAAAAAGTCGCATTTTTTAAAATTCTCGGACTCTGATGTTAAAATAACCACCTATCCACCATCCCATGTGGTAATCCAGGTTATAAACCACCTGGGTGCCAAAGAACAATTGCTGCACATTATTTGTTCAAAACAGCTTGTTATATAAGCGCTTGAATCCAATACTTATAAAATGTCTTTAAAAATAAACAAATTAAATTATCTAATGGTTCTCGTTTCTCTCAGGTTTTTTCCTAACTTAGGTTTACTAAGTTAATTAGGTAGGTAGCTAATTAAGGAAACACAAGAAGTTGTTATTTTATGAATTTATTATCTACTAGTTGCACCCCGTGGTTTCACCCTTAGTCCCGTCCTACGAGTATATTGGGATAAAAAGTAGCCTATGTGTTATACCAGGTCTCCAGCTACCTATATTTCAAGTTTAATCGCGATCGGTTTAATAGTTTTTGTGTGAAAGAATAACAAAATCACATACATACATACTTCAAACTTTCGCGTTTATGATATTAGTAAGATAATATTGTATTAACGCGCTAAAGCATTACGTGATGTTAAACGCATTCATGTAAGAAACTCAAAAATATTAAAACCTAGATTTACATAATATTATGTAGGTTAATCTATAGTTTTTTTTTAGTTTTAGGTCATATTTCTAATACAGGATTTTTTCCCGAGGTGGAATCTGAACCCACGTCCTGCGGATATCACACGCATGCCACGTCGTCGCCCGGAACTAGCGACTCTAATTTTGGAAAACACATATTCACGATCTCAAATTAAACTAAACAACAATCCTACTAATGTTATCAAGCTGAAAGTTTGTGTGTATGTATGTATGAATGTATGTGTGTTTGTTACTCACTCACGCAAAAACTACTGAACCGATTGCGATGAAACTTGGAATATAGGTAAGTGGATACCGGGAATAATATATAGGCTACTTTTTTTAAAATAAATATTTAATAAGTAGGTACTAATACCAACACCGTGAAATCAGAACAAATATCAATATGAAATTTGTAGTTAAGGATCTAATAAAATGAATAAAAAAATAAAAGGATTTTTAGAACGGGATCCTATATTATCACGAAATAGAAAAGACCCCCTAAATCTTTTCTTTATTTTTCTACCTACTTCAAAATTAAAAACACCTAACATTGAGGTAGGCAATAGAAAAGCGGACATTAAATAATACAAAGCCCATACACTCTTCCATTTAATAGTTTAAAAATATTGTTACTATCCTATGTTAATTATAAATGCGTATTTATCACTTTATTTTAATTCTTACACTTTGGAACCAGTCCAGAAAACAATCCAAAATCCCGAAAACACATCACTTTCACTTTAATTAATTATTACTAATAATTCTCACAGATCTTTCTTCTTCACTGGTTTTTTTCTGTTCGGGTGTGGACGTTTTTGATAACACCATCGGAACATAGAAAACCAATATACCTACTAGAAGAATAATACTGCTGTTTAATATAGCGTAAATTATCACTAAACCCAATAAAATCATAAGCATTTTTAAATGTTTTACTTGTATTTTATAGTGTTTTAATGTTTTGAAATATGTCCTCCTTGCGACTGGTCAATAATAAGCGTTGCAAGCGACTACTAACTGACTTACTAACAACGATTGTTCAAAAAATACAATAGCTATGATTCAGTGAGGTCCGTACCCCTGTATCCTTAATAATAAATATTTATTGTGCATGTTAATTGATAAGTTGTGTATTTGTACACAGCGACAATTTAGTTCCAAACTAAGTAATTTAGACTTGATGTTATTACAACTTGTAGAATCAGTAGGTACCGACGTTACTTTTATATATTTTTGTGATTATCGTAACTTTATAAAATATTTTGTTTTAGAACTATTGGAGAAATGAGACGAATCTTAATTAAATAAATCTATCACGTGGTTTGGAACATAACCCTTTCTCGACGGACGGGTAATAAAATTAAAATAATTGTCTTATGCTAATGGTAATGACATAACCAAAATATCTACTAAACTAAACCACATTAATTTAGTTACACATAAAGTAAAATGAAAATTGGGATTTAACTGTGATTAGTAATTATATTTGGGCTAAGAGGCTATTTATTATCTATAAAAAATAGATAACATTATTATATTTATTAAATTATTATTATATTCTCAATTATACTGAATGTGCATATAAAATTTCATAAAAATCGGTCAAGCCATTTCGGAGGAGTACGAGAACTAACAGTGATACAATAATTCCCACGTTTTTTTACTCTCACTTTTCTTGTTTGTTTGTTTTATACCTACTTATAGATAATTTACCAAGACCAGAAACAAGTACCTAAACAAAGTGCACGACATAGTGAAATTCATAACCTAACTAAACGATCACCCATAGAGCTTAAGTGATTGGTTCGAACAATTAACACGTGTTAGTTGTTACTTCCAAATCTGGCAAAGAATTTGACTTTTGTTCATCGTCTTTGTTTATGGTTACTAAGCAATAACTATGCGATAAAATGTTTGAACAATGGGTTTAGTTATAGTAAGGAAACTACAATAGTTATTGTTATTGTAACAGTAAACATATATCACACTTAGCTTTGTCCTGCGTTGAATCCTATCCCATCCTACTAATATTATAAAGCTGAAAGTTTGTGAGTAGGTATGTGTGTATGTATGCATGTGTGTTTGTTACTCAATCACGCAAAAAATACTGAACCGATTGCGATGAAACTTGGAATGAAAGTAGCTAGGGACTTGGATTAACATATAGGCTATTTTATCCCAATATTCCTGCGGGAACGGGACTGACGCGGGTGAAACCGCTGGGCGTTGCCATTCGTTTCAACAAACACGTACAGACTTCACCTTTTATTAGTAGTTTCCTCAAAATTGTACCTACTGTTATAATCTTAACTTAATCCGTCTGTACTGTCTAGATAGGCACTAAACATTTAAATGACTAAACTTGAGGAAAAGATAAAAATCAGAAGAGGCAATGAAACACGTCCATAACAAAAGTGTTGTTTAGATGTACGTTGATATATTATATAGTTCAGTCAGCCAATCGGTCAATACATTGAATTTTATCTCTAGGTATTATTATAGTAGATATGGGTGCAGGCAGGTCAAGAAACAACAATAAAGTGTCCTCAATAAACTAGCGACCTATAATTAAAATAATCTATAGTGCATTTCAACAATGTAACAATCAGCAACTTAATAACAGTTATAGTTTAACAAATTGAATTTTAACTGCTATCAGCTTAGTACCTATTCATAATATCATCTATGTACGTACATGTATGTAAGCATAACTTTTAATGAAAATATTTTTTTTAAACTCAAAAACAATTTAAATACATTAACAGACACTAAAACTAAAAAAAGAAAAAGCCATCGTCGACGCCTTCACGAGGCATTGTTCCCAAGATGCTGGCAGCGTTCCCTCTCTGTAAAGCGAGACTAACTCGCTGAGAAAGGAACCCGCCAGCTCTGGGATCAACGGTCGCCTCGATCAGACGTCGCGACAACTCTCTCAAAAACACACTGGCACTGGGATCATAACCCAAAGTCTCAAATCCTACTACTTTTAATAATTTATCAAACAAATAAGTAGGTACGTAATGGGTACTTGTGAGGGTACTTCTATTATGATGTATTTTATTCTTTGGATCTACCTTCCAAACATGTTTTGTGTGTTTGCTAACACACAAAACATGTTTGCTAAGATTTTATTTTTATTCGCCTCGGCCTATCGACCTAATATAAATGGTAACTACCAAGCAAACTCGTCCGTGTTCCGATACGTTGATCGTTGCAGGCATTAAGAAAGTCGAGTCTGATCTTGATACAACGCCGTTCATCTTCTAATTCTAAATGGAAAATAAATCATCATTAACTATCAGGTGTCATCAGATCAAACCCTCATCTGTCGTATATAAAAACATATTTCTCTTTTTATTCCAGTGTGCCGGTAAACGTGAGCCGGAGAAAGAAGCCGAAGCCCAGCGATGGATCGAAGCCGTGATTGGTGAACGATTCCGTCCCGACCTTCCATACGAGCTGGCTCTCCGTGACGGTATCATCCTCTGCAAGCTCATGAACAGACTGCAGCCAGGCATCATCACTAAAGTCAACGTCTCCGGTGGAGACTACAAGTTCATGGATAATATTAACCAGTAAGTTGAATTATTCTGCTTCTCCTGGATTTGAACAACATGTTCAGCCTGGAATTAGTAGTGACCTGCGCCGCGATCTTGCGTAAGTCATGTAACACAACAAGTCTTACAAAGAACACACCCTCTAAATATCATATCTTTTTAGGACCACCTTCACCATTAACCAATGTCGCTTAGGAGGCTTTCTAGTTGTCTGAATAAAGATGGCAAGAAAAGAAAAAAAACTATACTTAACCAAAGGGCGACTGTTTAAAAATTCAAAAAACGTAACATCACTGATACGGTTCTTAACAATTGTAATGAGCGCAAATGCATCTTGATTGAATCTAAATCAACCGCTCATTAGATTTACATGCAGCAGCGTTCTAAGTCGCATGCATAAATACATCTTCTGCATACCAAAATATAATTGTTAAGGTGCTCCCTCCCTTAGTCATTACAAGTGAATGCTCGCGGTGAGGAAACACTTTTGTGTGAGTGTGACTTATTTAAATAGCAGTTAGTATTGAAATCACCAAAAAAACAACTTTTAGTCCCATAAACATTGACAAAATGAAGTGCCCTCGGACAAAAGGAAGCTTGTGCAGATCCCTCAGGCTGAGAACGACAACTTCCGAAAACGACAATTCCTAAAAGAACAACTTCCCAAAATTACAACTTCCGAGAACGACAACTATGAGACTCTTTGGCTCACTAGTACACTATTCGTTCTTTTGCTTGACTCGACTTTTATCGAATTTTCTATGACGTTAATTGTCCCTTACAAGAACAAAGCAGGACAAAGCATTCTTAAGTATTATAGGGTCATTTGTGAATACGGTTATTCTTCTTCATGTTAAGCTATTGCATAGCTTTTATCGCTGGCTTTGAGCGCGGCGACCGAATCAAGAAATTCCGTAACGAAAATAAACCTAACACCCCCCACTCCGACCGGCACAGCGACAGCGGTGCGGCGCCCGCTATGCAAAAAATGCTATGCAATAGCTTTACCGCGGCAGTCCCCGAGTGCCACACGTTTTTCATTTTTTCACCATGTATGGTCGGCACAGCATGTTATTCAGACAGACTAAACTACCTGCGCGTGCGTTGCATGAGTTTACTTATTAGTTGAGAAGAGGAGTTGACGCGTGATATCTTGGCTCTTAGGCCATTATAAAAGCTATATAGCTTTGTTAGAAGATTTATTGTAACAGTCTTTTTTTATCGAAGTTTTTATATTCCGGTATAAAAAAAGCAATGAAAACTACCAAATTGCCAAGCTTACAAATAAACCAGTCTAATAGACGTAATATGAATGGAGTTAAAATACAGTTGCCAGCAAGTTCGTAAATAAGGTGTTGCGGAAGCATTTGTCGACCTCTGTTGCGGGTTAGATTCCTGCCGGTTGCAAATATTTATGATTTAAAATAAATATTTGAATCTAGTCTGGGTGTCTTTCTATGTACCTATGTACGTATGACCAAAAAAAAGTACAATTATGTGGTAAATATATCCGTTGTCTAGTAGGTATTCCCATAGTACAAAAACTAGTGCTTAGTTTGGGGCTAGATTGCGCAGTGTGTAATGTCGTGCAATAATATTTAATATGTAAGGTTTTATAGAGTAAATAGGGCGGTATTTACCGTACTTATTTATTATGATTTCACTTACAAATAATTTACTATTCTAAATCGTTTGTTGTTTTGGGTCACAACCACGACACAATCACAGATCATAAAACCAAAGGAAAATTAGATTAAAATTTGGTATAGGTATCAGATAGCTAATAGGACGTAAAATTCTGAAAGAATGACGGTGATGTGATGACTCATCACCATCTCACTGATGAGCATGCTACATCTTAGACTAGTAGCTAAACGCTCACATATCATTGAAAAAAAAAGCGCAACAGAAATACAGATAAACCGCGCTACCATGCACGTTTGTCATTGGTATGTCATCCTTGTGTCGTTCAAAAAAATAAGGTAAATTTTAAATAAAAAATACCCCGACTACTTTTAAGAACCATAGACAATTTTTATTTTTTTTGAAGTATGTTTTTTTTAATTATTTAATTTGTATTTATTTTTTGTTTTTATTGCTCAAGGCATTTTAAACATAGAAATACCTATTTTTAGCAAGGAAATATATCATGGGGATTTTTTGGAAATATATTTCCTTGCTAAAAATATTTCTATATTTAATTTGTTTTTAATTTTATTCTTTTTAGCTGAACGACAACGCGACGACTTATAAGACATCTTGGTAGGGCCTAAAATATCCCTATATATTTAGGTTCATTTGTATCATTTCTACACTTATGCTTATAAATTTGATAACCTTTGATTTCCTATTTCAGATTTCAAAACGCTTGCACCAAGTACGGTGTCCCTGACGTAGACCTCTTCCAAACGACAGATCTATGGGACCAGAAGAACATTGCTCTCGTCACACAGACCATTTTCGCTATTGGCAGAACGGTAATTTTCTAAAGATTATTATTTCGTTTTCTAGGACAACTCAGAATTAAAGTACTATCGAAAGTAAGAAGGTATTAATTAAACTGTTGCTGAACAGTGCGTAGAAGCTTTAAGAGTGGTCGATGAAGCTAAATAAGGTCCGCGACATAATATTATATAATCTGTCTCTCATTTTTAAACGACTGCCAAAGGAAGTGTTATTAGAGATTTATTTTGACTCTTTAATTCAATTGTCAAAATTATTCTGAACTATAAACGGTTACTCATCCAACAGTACCACATGCATGACGCACAGATGAGTCCGGAAAGTTTCAAAGTACTAGGAATACATAAACGCCTACAAATGCTTCGACAATCTCCGTCTCAGTTGTCAGGGATCTACGCTACGACGCACATAAGCGTTAGTGGCATAGAATACCCAGTACGCCATGTTACTAGGAATACATCAACCTAATAGAGATTATAGGAAATGAATTGTCTATCAGTCAGTGGTTTATGCTACGACGCACATGAGCGTTAGTGGCATAGAACACTGTATACCCTATATTCAATATCTACTATGCATACATAAACTTAATGAATATTATACAATCAATTATATTCATTTTTTATTTATTACAATCATTACAATTAGGAAAAATAGGTAACTGATTTTGAATATTTAACTCTCTCAAGTGAAAGAATTACTTCGATACGTTAATTCGTTTCCGATTTATAGAAGTAAACGTGCGATGCGGACTCGTATCGCCATTATACTATAAGAATTATTTCTTTACTATGTTCGTATTTGGGTGTGACGTCATCACACATCACTCGCTCAGTTCGCGCGCGCTCTCAGCACGGTGTCGTCTTACGTTTCATTAGCGGATCGTTGTAAATGACCTCACGTAACTGTTATCGGAACTCAATATTTATCGTCAGTCTAATTGCTTGTAAAATCAAAACTAAAACATACTTAGGTATTTTTGACTACAAAAAAACTAGAGTGTTTGTATACTTACAAGTTTACTGTAACAAACTTTCAACCGATTTGGCATATCCTTATCAATCGTATCAGGCAGTGAATACGGTATGACGCACATGAGCGTTAGTGGCATAGACAGTACTCAATATCTACCAGGAATAAATAAACCTAATGGAGATTACCAAATCTATTGTATTCATCAAGCATAATAATTTATTATACAATTCTATCAATCAGCAGTGGCCTACGCTCTACGACGCACATGAGCGTTAGTGGCATAGAACAGTGTATACCCAGTACTCAATATCTACCAGAAATACATAGATGTAATGGAAATTACCAAGTAAATCAATGTATTCACAAAGCATAAAAATTATACAATTCTATCCAGTCCGGCAGTGGCCTATAACGCTACGACGCACATGAGCGTTAGTGGCATAGAACAGTGTATACCCAGTACTCAATATCTACCAGAAATACATAGATGTAATGGAAATTACCAAGTAAATCAATGTATTCACAAAGCATAAAAATTATACAATTCTATCCAGTCCGGCAGTGGCCTATAACGCTACGACGCACATGAGCGTTAGTGGCATAGAACAGTGTATACCCAGTACTCAATATCTACCAGGAATACATAAACCTAATGGAGATTACCAAATCTATTGTATTTATCAAGCACTAGCTGCGCCCCGCGGTTTCACCCGCGTAACTTCCTATCCCGTAACGTTAATGATCCCTCACGTATGTCATACCAAGTGTTGCTTAACGATCATTCAAAGTACTATGTAATATTTATACCTCTAAACCAACCCTGTACCAAGTTTTATGAATATCGGGTCACCCGCTCTTTTTCACCCATCACGTATGTTGTACCAAGTGTTGCTTAACCCGTGCGATCATTCAAAGTCAACCCTGTACCAAATTCCATTCATATCGGTTTACGGGTTTTTGAGTTAGAAATAGAAATACACGACTTTATTTTTCAGAGCTGCCGTCCCGCAGTTTCACTCGCGAAAGTCCCGATTCCGAGGGAATATCGGGATCAAAAGTAGCCTATGTCATATCTGAATAATGTAGCTTTCTATTAGTGAAAGATTTTTTGAAATCGGTCTAGAAGTTTCTGAGATTACCTCCAAAATACATACTTATATACATGTTACCAACGTAACCTCTTTATAATATTATATAATAATAATAAGGCGAGGTGTCGGGGAGTAGCGACCCCGCGGCTTCCCGAGTGCTCCAGGGGGAAGTCACCGTTCCTCACCTCCGGCTTGCCTTAGTTGGCTGGTCGGAGTGAACACTGACGAGGAAGCGGTCCCCCGCCTTTGGCTTGCCTTCACCGGCCGGTCAGAGTGGAGTCGCGAGAGCAGTAATGCTCGGAGGATGGATACTTCACGTCAGTGATGAGTTGGCCCGCTCCACAGGATCTCGACCTAGGATGGTTTAAAATCCAGTGAGGTCTCTCCATCCTTCAGCCTCTCACGCCCCTGTTGCCCCCTGGCTGTAATTTGCTCGGCTTAATTAGGGTGGCCCAGTTTGTGAGTTGGCGAGTCTCCGTCTGCCATTTTTACGTGTTTGTTGAACATTGTGACGGCAGACGCCATATTCCCCATAGTTCCCCCCAGTACCCGATCCACTACCAACCCATTTCCATAGCCTAAGTAGTTTTCACCCGTAGTTTATTCATAGTTCTATCCGACCCGGGGGTTGTCCTTGCCTGCATTTTATAGTGCAGACAGGGATAATCGCCGGTTTGGTGTCCATCTCAAATTTTGAAATTAAATGTTACTAAAACGGGCCTCTACGTGTTGGCTTCGGCCCCACGCACGCCTTCCAAAGGTCCGGGTGCTCCATAGCCCCGAGAATCCAATATGGTAACAACAATAATAATAAATAAATTTCTTTATTCATACTCACAATTACATGAACATTTAAGAAGGTACATAACAATTTATAAAGCTAAGTTATATACAATTTCTGTAATTGTGAGAATCTGGTGTCTGAAGTAGGAATTAACCTGTATCACAGATCACCAGGTTCCCACCCCTGGAAAAGGCAGACAATTAGCAGCTTTATTTAATAGTTTAATGGTAATAGGTACGCAAGTAATGAATAAGATAGTAATACAATAAAATAAATCAACAACAGTTATTGACTGATCACTACAAAAACTTGGGTAGTAACAAAATTGCATTAAAGAAGGGTAAAACTAAATAAATTAACGCGCAACACCCATCTCAAGCGTATGCACGCACAAACGATAGCCATTCGGTAGGTAAACAATAAACCAGTTGAGAGAAGTTGGTGTGTGGTGCAAGTGAAAGGATTTTGGTTAAAAGAAAGTCGACGAGCAAGTGTTGCAAGTATAAGTGGCGGTGATGAAAGTGGAAAACGTTACTTTTTATTTGGAAAGAGGCTTAAGTTATTAAAAAATAACAAAATAAAAAATAAATAAAAAAAAAGATTAGTTTTCCATTCTTTGTCACACACTTGGTTTTATGATTAGTAGGTAAAGTGGTCAGATAAATTTTATTGATCACCATGAAATATATACTAGTACACATATACACACAATATAAATATATACATCACATACATACATGTAAAATAAATAATATAGCACAATAATAGTTATCACATACGAACAAAATAACACACTAGTATAAACACACTCATGCATGCATGAGTAGATGGGTATAGATTCATCCATCTACACCTATTTTAGATTAAGGGGGTATATGAAATGTTTGTGACAAAGTTTAGAGTAAGGATTCGGTGGTGTCATAGTTCTGTTTCAATAGCCATTCGTGGAGCTTATTTTTGCAAACTGCTGAGGAATTTTCATAAATACTAAGGATTCTATTAATTTTGTTATAAAGATTGACACTTTGAAAACCGAAAAATTGATGAGAAAAGATGGTATTGAAAGATGCGTTTAATCCACAGACTATGTCGTTTCTTCGTCTATTGTTAATAGTCTCTGGGTCATATATTAGCTCAGAGTGTTGTCTAAGTACAGTAAACAGTATGAATAGTTGTCTTACTGTAAGGACTTCACATTTCTGATATAGTTTTTCAGTTGGGAAAAGGAATGGAAGACGATGGCATACCTTCAGAACAGCCCTTTGAGCTCGCTCGATCTTCAGATAGTGTGTTTTGTTAATTCCTCCCCAGGAGGTAATGCAATACGACAGTAGCGACTGAACAAGGGAAAGATAGATAGATTTTAATAGTTTCCACTCCGTGATATGTCTTAGATTTTTAAAAATTACAATCATTTTTCTTATTCTAGCTGTTAACACATCGACGTGAGTGTAGAAAGACATTTTCTCATCAATCATTATACCTAAATATTTGATTGACGGTACCCTTTCTACTTTTGGACAGTCACAGTGAGAACTTTTAAAATTATTGCATTTATGAAAAATGATGTTTACATTTGGAATATTGCGAAGGTCTCTAATGTGAAATGCTATAAGTTTAGTCTTGTCGATGTTCAAGGTAAGAGTATTTTGTCTTAGCCATAAGTTGATCGTATCAAGTCCGATTTGTGCATTTCTAGTTGCGTCTGACCATGTTTTGCCATTAAAGAGCAATACAGTGTCATC
The DNA here is from genome assembly GCA_949358125.1 of Idaea dimidiata. Lineage (NCBI taxonomy): Eukaryota > Metazoa > Arthropoda > Insecta > Lepidoptera > Geometridae > Idaea > Idaea dimidiata. Next base: position 19,831,604 of record OX442333.1, on the reverse strand, counting down.
CGCATAGGTGATTATCTGGCCATTTGTTAAAGGGATCCCACACAGTTCATTTATATATATCAAAAAAAGTGTAGGGCCCAATATACTGCCCTGCGGTACACCGAAAAGTATTTCCGCTTCCTCACTCGTATGGTCCTCAATCTGAACACATTGTCTTCGGTTTGTTAAATAATTTTGGAACAGCTGTAGCTGAATTCCTCTAATTCCAATATGCTCTAACTTATTTACAAGAGCCGGGACAGAAACTGTGTCAAACGCTTTAGCGAGGTCCAAGAACACAGCAATTGTCTTACTCCTTTTGTCAAGTTTAGACACAACGTAATTCGTAAGTTCGTGAACTGCGTCAGCTGCAGATTTTTTACATCTGAAGCCGTATTGGTTGCTTGCCAAGATGTTATTTTGCTCAAGGAAATTAGTTAGTCTGTGGTTAATGAGCTTTTCAAGTATTTTAGACAGTGTAGGTAAAATAGATATCGGTCGATAATTGTTGACACAGCTTCTGTCACCGCTCTTGTGTATAGGGATTATTCTAGAGTTTTTGAAGGCATTTGGAAAAACACCTGTTGACATAGCCAAATTACAAAGGTGGGTTATAGGGGAGACTAAAATTGGTGCATACCTCTTTATGATACTTGCTGATATCGAGTCTAAGCCAGTAGAAGAATTAACTTTTAGATTATTGATTAAAGTTTTAACTTCAGAATAATCAGTCGGTAAAAGTACCAAAGAATTTAATTGACTATTTCGGGCTTTAGGTAGTTGAGGCTGCACGTTTCCTATAATCTTCTCAGCTAAGATTTTCCCTGCATTGACAAAGAAGTGATTGACCTGATTTACGGCAGCCTTTGGATCTTCCGTGCGAATCAAGTCAGAACCACTATCTTTAGGTTTCATTGTAAAAGTAATTTTTTTAATTACATCCCACAGTTTTTTATTGTCTTTAACAGCACTATTAATCTGTAATTTGTCATACTCGGTTTTGGATTTTGCAAGAATTTAACAGCAAAAATTTCTGTATCTTCTATAAATTAATTTATCAGTTTCATTGTCCGGATTTCTTTTCCATTTTTTATACAAATTATCACGATTTCTGAGGCATCTCAATATCGCAGGTGTGATCCACGGAATTACCAACATAAAACAAAATATTAAGAATCAAAAGTACAATGAGATATTGCAAAAGAATTTTTAAAAAGCACTGCAGTTTGGTGACACAACCGTCTCGCATGGAGCCGACCGATTGAGCCGCGCGGCATGATGCCTCACGGAGTTGACTGGTCACCCTCATCATCGTCGCCCGCTACGTGTATATGCACGCTTGGTACTTAGTAATTATTTATTGTAGAGTTATTTTAAAACTGTAATATCTCGCGAGATATTCATTGAAATCAAGTGATGTTAAGGACAATTATGTTTAAAATTAAATACTTTTAATGAATAACGTATTTATTTGGATAAGGATTAACATAATATTTACAAAATTACGTTCGGAAATAATGCATTGTTCTACAACAAATTTGATTACTCTAAAAGATGTTATATTGAGTCAACCTTAAGAGATAGACATATGCTGTCGCGGACTATTTATTAGATCCTTTTTAGAGGAAGAATTCTGTCATATATGGTTTTTATGTAACTCTGACCGTTTACTCAGCGCACGCGACAGAATCTCGGAACAGGGTGATTTTTTTCCCGTTTTTGCAATATTTTTCATGGATGCTCCGCTCCTATCAGTCGTAGCGTGATGTAATATAGCCTATAACCTTCCTCGATAAATGGACTATCAAACACAAAAAGAATTTTTGAAATCGGACCGGCAGTTCCTGAGATTAGCGCGTTCAAACAAACAAACAAACAATCAAACAAACTCTTCAGCTTTATAATATTATAAGTATAGATAATAATCTTCTTATATCTTATCTATATATATAAAAGAAAGTCGTGTTAGTTACACCATTTATAACTCAAGAACGGCTAAATCGATTTGTCTGAAAATTGGTGGGGAGATAGCTTAGAACCAGGAGAAGGACATAGAATACTTTTAATCCCGCGGGAACTGAAACGGGAACGGGACTTACGCGGGCGAAACCGCGGGGCGCAGCTAGTTTATTACCTTTCTATCAATCAACAGTGGCCTACGCTCTACGACGCACAAAGCGTTAGTGGCATGGACAGCGTATACCCGGTACTCAATATCTACCAGGGATACATAAACCTAATGGATATTACAAAATCAATTCTATTCACAAAGCAAAATATTATACAACTAGCTGCGCCACGCGGTTTCACCCGCGTAAATCCCGTTCCCACGGGAATATCGGGATAAAAAAATAAATAAATATGAAATAAAAATAAAAAAAAATATAAAAAAAAAAAAAAAATGAATAAATAAAAAACACAAACACCTGTGTTATTCCCGGTATCTTGCTACCTTATTCCAAGTTTCATCGCAATCTATTCAGTAGTTTTTGCGTGATTGAGTAACAAACACACTTACACACATACATACATACGTAGGACACACGTACATACGTATATACATACATACGTAGGATTCTCTCAGTCAGGTAGGCAGTGGCCTACTCTATGACGCACATGAGCGTTAGTGGCATAAAACAGTGTGTACCCAGTACTCAAAATCTACCAGGAATACATAGATCTAATGGAGATTACCAAATGTACTCACAAAGCATAACAATTACACAATTCTATCAGTTAGGCAGTGAGTGGCCTACGCTATGACGCATATGAGCGTTAGTGGCATAACCCAGTACTCAAAATCTACCAGGAATACATTAATACTAGTAGTTCGCCCCGAACTGAGACCTCACGACCCCCTATCTCCCCAACCCCCCTACCGATCCGGCTCATCTTCGAACTCATAAATTCTATTGACCTAAACTACGCGCATACCAAAATTCATAAAGATCGGAGCTACAATACTTAAGTTATCGTCGAACAAACATACAAAGATACAAAGATACAAGCGCCAGGCCCGTCTACATTGGACCTCACTCGCTTCGCTCGTTCGGTCAATTAACATAATGGAGATTACCCAATCAATTGTATTCACGACATCTTACATTTTATCTTATCTTACTTCTTACTAATATTATAAACGCGTAGGTTGTATGTATGTATGTATGTGACTATGTTACTCTTTCGTTTGCGGTGAAACTTGGAATATAGGTATCTGGATAACGGAAATAATAAATATGCTACTTTTTATCACGATATTCCAGCGGGAACAGGACTTACGCGGGTGAAACGGTGGGGCGCAGCTAGTTTATTATTTTACAATTCTATAAGTTTGGGAGTGGCCTACGCTCTCAATTGTATTCACAAAGCTTAATATTATACAACTAACAACAATTTATTGCTTGTGGTTCAGAATAACAGCTGTCCCTAACTATAGACGAACAACCCTATGCTAATCTTACTTCTTACTAATATTATAAACGCGAAAGTTTGTATGTATGTGAGGTTGTTACTCTTTCACGCAAAAACTACTGCACCGATTGCGATGAAACTTGGAATATAGGTAGCTGGGGACCTGGATTAACACATAGGCTACTTTTTATCCCGTTATTCCCGCGGGAACGGGACTTACGCGGGTGAAACCGCAGGGCGCAGCTAGTCATAATATATAATAATACTAGCTGCTTGCCAGAAATACATTTATATATTATACACTATTCTGCTTATATCTTGCTTTTGTAAACGACAATAAACCGTTATCCGTTGTAAAAGATGTTTTTTTTTCTTTTCCTAGGCATACAAACACCCCGAATGGCGTGGCCCTCACTTAGGACCGAAGCCTTCTGAAGAAAACCGAAGAGAGTTCAGCGAAGATGTCCTCCGTGCTGGAGAGAATGTCATCGGGCTGCAAGCCGGTACCAACAAGATGGCCTCGCAGTCGGGACAAAACTTCGGGGCGTCACGCAAGATTATTCTGGGAAAGTAAAGTCTAGGGCTGTTAAAATTGTTAAATTTTTAGGTATGAGAGACTGTCGTTTTGTTTACTTACATAATATTATACCTTTCGTATCTTACAAATAGAAACTTGTTCATTATCAGCCTCAATCGATAGTCTCTTATTTTATTTGTCGTTGTTAATGTTAGTACAATAACAAAATTTGTACCCTAATTATTTTAATAATTATCTTGACGATAAACATTGTTAGGTATGGGTATTTTATTACATTTTAAATTTAAAACATATTTACCTGTTTATTTAATAAAGATAACGTAAAGCACCGTTAAGTTGTAGCTTGTTTTTTTGAGCATATTTTATTTCCATTTACAGATTTTTTCTGTATAGAATATATGCCTTATTTTATACATAATAATGTACCTATATGGAATCGGACATAATAATAATAATAATATCAGAACTTAATGTGCGATCATTACATATTATGTAATTTATTAGTATTAAAGTTTATTAAAAACGTTCATCTAAGTATTTAAATTTCAGACCATAAACCTATAAATCATCTAACTAATAAAATTATCGATCCAGTAAAATGTTGTTGTTTTTATTATACTACTTACCTACCTACCTAAGGTTAAGTATAAGTAGGTAGATACCTACTTTTAACTATGCATTGTCAAATTTAGGATGATTATTTTGACAGGTCACGCTCATGAAGTATTGCATTTTTTTCCGGCAAAATGTACCACAAATAATGCGATACTTCATGGACGGGCCCCGCCCACTTAGTGAAGTGCCACGTACAACGAATAACCACAGACTATCGAAAATTGGTTTGTTAATTAAATATATCGATGAAAAAATGCGTTTTTCAAATTGAACATTTGGGTACCTTTTTTATTATTATCAGTTATGTAGCATTCCAAAATACATAAACATAAATGAGAATTATTTTATATGTTACATAGGTCTTCTATATGTCGTGAAGTAGATAAATTATTGTCAGCAGTTATAAAAAAAAAACAAAAATGGTTTTCTTGACTTCAAGGTTGTGGCAACACTACAGCCAGCCACGCCACCCCTCTCCATGTCAGTTGTCAGTACGAGTTCTGACGCCTTGTTAGTGCCTTGTATACGTTTCCGTTCAGTTTTTGTTGTCCTCTGTTATTTACCGTTTTTATTGTTTTCTGTTATTTATTGTTTTTGTTGAGTTTTGTTGTTTACTGTTTTTGTTATTTTTTGGTTATACAATGCCAAAAAGAACGAAAAAGACTGTTTTAAACAGCGAATGTCGCGAATTTGTGATTCGCTTGCGAGATTATTTTGAACGTGAGTGTCAAAATGGCGGACCTTTGTTGCCGTTGACCCAAGTGGGAAACAGAGTTGCGGATGCTCTTGGGATCGGACGAGCTACTGTGACCCGAATAAGCCGAGAGAAGTATGGCGAGTCGTCGTCAACAGCGATAGAATAAGATGCGGAAAAAAAGTTATCCACACCTAATAAGAAAAGAAAGAGAGTTTCGAGTGTTACCGATATTGACGACTTTGATGCCTCCGCAATTCGCAACCATGTATATGCATATTATAGTCGTGGTGAATACCCTACACTACGAAAACTAGCGGTGTCACTTCGAGACTTCGATTTATTTAAAGGCAGTAGACAATCGCTGGCCACTATTCTTCATAAAATTGGCTTCAGGTACAAAAAAAGCGATAAAAGAAAAATAATAATGGAAAGAAGAGATGTTGCCCTGGCACGGGTAAATTTTTTAAGAAAAACAAAAACAATAACGGATTGGGAAAAAGTGGTGTTTTTGGATGAAACGTGGCTGAATGCCAATCACACTGTACCGAAAGCGTGGACAGACGACACTGCGCAATCGGTAACTAATGTACCGGAAGGCAAAGGAGAGCGACTTATAATTACGCATGCAGGGACGGCAAACGGATTTGTACCCAATTGTTTGTTGGCTTTCAAATAAAAAAAAAACAACAGAATATCATGAGGAATTTTGAAAAATTTAAAGAGTGGTTCATAAATTTATTAAATAATTTAAAAGAACCACACGTAATTATAATGGACAATGCGCCTTATCACTCTGTACAAAAGGACAAAGCTCCAACATCAAACAGCAAGAAACTGGACCTAATATCCTGGCTGCAGAGCAAAGGCATAGAAGCCAATGAAAATTTATTGAAAAATGAATTAGTTCAGCTAGTAAAGTTAAATAAGCCAAGACAGCCAACTTACATTTTGGATGAAATTGCTAAGCAACATGGCCATACAGTCCTTAGATTGCCTCCGTACCATTGCCATCACAATGCCATCGAACGGATCTGGGCTCATGTCAAAGGTTTGTTTTTATTTTTTCTATTGCCTACTTCATTGTTATTTTGGTTTTGATGCATTATTATTTTTAAATTTATATTTAATCTTTTTTAGGTTATGCTGCTGAAAAAAATACATCTCCACCATTTACGGCTAATAAAATGCTGAATTTATTGCATAATGCATGTGAAGTAATTACTGCCGAGACCTGGAGAAAAGTCGTCGAACACACTAAAAAACTTATTCAAGAAGATTGGGACCGAGATGTACACTTCGACAGCATTTGTGGACAAGAATTCATAATAAACTTAAGGGACAGCAGTTCTAGCAGTGAATATGATGATGATGATGATGAACTTGATTTAGGTTGTACACCATTGTGTCAATAATCAAAATAAAAACTCACCTAAAAAATCTTATTACGTGTTTCATTTCACCAAGCCCTTCCAAAACCATAACTTCAACTCGCACGAATAAAAACACATACTAGTCCAAATTGCCGCTTTGGGAAAGCTTTTAAAGTCAAATAAAAAAAAAAAAATAAAAAAAAAAAAATGTTTTTATAACATTATAACTATCGATTCCAAGTCTTATGAGAATAATAATCGATAATCGAATAGGTTTAATAACGATTAAACACAACCCCATCCCTAATGAGAACTGTCAAACTAATCATCCTAAGGAGTCTTGGCGGGAACTCCTTGAGGAGATGTGGTGCTAAATTTTCATTTTTGTGAAACCTAGTTCATATGCGTGCAAATTGTTTAATTTCGGGGGCATATTAATCAATTTAGTTTCGTGAAGGTGTACAAGTGGAATGAAAGTGAAAATCGGTGCAAAACATTGACTTAGTGTTGTCTCCAAGGCTCCGTGAAGATTGTTTGTAAATGGCCGCCGCGTTTACAAATGATTCCCTAGACTTGACTTTAACTATGACGACTTGACTGTTTCGATGCAAATAACTTGCATAATAAATTTGAATACATGACACTGGCTAATTTCCTAATGGCCATAATCGGTTCACAACCGATAAGAAATAAAATCATCCTAAATTTGACAATGTATAAGTAAGTTCTTGGGAAGGCTTGAACGTCCGCGTCGTCGGTCATACATAAGGCTGACTGCAAATTTCCTAACTACACGGGATGCTGAAGATCATGCGAAGTGAACGTAGGAAAACGGATCTTGCCCGGGCGCCCGAAAGGGATGCCACCGGGAAAACCACAGATGATGACGATGCTAAAAGTTATTATTATTTATGGGTTCAGAGATATGTAAAACTCATTGTATGGGTTACTGTTATTTTATACAAGGAGTAACAGGTGAGCCCTTTTAAGCCGAAAGGGGGTAGTTCTAGACGTCTAGGCGAACAACTTTTGTTCTACAACTTTTGGAAATTCGAAGTAGTTTTCGAAAATTTTAAGTTTAAAGTTTACTTGAAAATCAGCTGTTTCTCAGAGTTCGAGGTCATTGAACTTATCTTGTCCTTTCATTTAGTTTAGTCGACAACAATCGAAACTACAATTACCTTTATTTTCAAAAACAGCTGTTTTTTCAGTGAACTATAACTTCAAAATTTTCAACAAAAAAAGTTCGAATTTTCAAAAGTCGTAGAACAAAAGTTGTTCGCCTAGACGTCTGGAACAACCCCCTTTCGGCTTAAAAGGGCATGCCCGTTATATCTTGTATACCTAAACTGAATTTGTCTGTACAAAAGACAACGAGGAATATGCTAGACTAGAGCGTCTTCAATAACTTCGATAGACAAAGTGATACTACCAAAATATATTTCTAACAGCAACCCGGGAGTCTTGGCGGGAACTCGTTGAGGAGATGTGGTGCTAAATTTTCATTTTTGTGAAACCTAGTTCATATGCGTGCAAATTGTTTAATTTCGGGGGCATATTAATCAATTTAGTTTCGTGAAGGTGTACAAGTGGAATGAAAGTGAAAATCGGTGCAAAACATTAACTTAGTGTTGTCTCCAAGGCTCCGTGAAGATTATTTGTAAATGGCCGCCGTGTTTACAAATGATTCCCTAGACTTGACTTTAACTATGACGACTTGACTGTTTCGATGCAAATAACTTGCATAATATATTAGAATACTTGACACTGGCTAATTTCCTAATGGCCATAATCGGTTCACAACCGATAAGAAATAAAAAAAAACAGCAACCCGTAGTAAAAACAGAAGTAGCTGCGCTAGCGCCATTACCAGATCTAGTGAGTACAAACAAAACTAAAATTTATTTATTTATAACAGCGTCATCTATATTAATGAGGTCAAAACTAAAACACTGCACTAGCGCTCTTATTACTGTCTGGAAAAAGCTGAGAACTAAAATTTATTTATTACAGCGACATCTGTTGGCTAAAGTGATAACATAAATGGCAAAATGTTGGGCAAAACTAACGCTATTTTAACCATGATTTTCAGTGTAATAATAAATATAAATAAATTCTGTGACAAACACACGGCGCGGGCGTCATCTAGCCCCATGGTAAGCTGCTAAGCTTGTGTTACGGTGACTAAACAACGGATATACTACTTATAATTATTTTTCTTTTGTAAATACATACATAATTATTATACATAGAAATACGCCCAGACCAGACACAAATATTTATTTTAAGCATAAATATTCGCACCGAGCGGGAACCGAACCCGCAACCTTCTGTATTGCAGCCAAGCGTTCGCCCGACGCGCCACAGAGGTCAAAATAATAAGTAAGTTCAGTGTAACATTGAACCTAAAGTTAATTTAAACAAGTGACATCTATTACACGGACGTTAAAACTAAAGTAGTACTTTAGCGCCCCTACCAATTGGAGTGCAAAACTTCAACTAAAATTTATTTATAATAGTGACATCTATTGTATTTATAAAGCAACAATTGACATCAGATGGCAGTACATTCAAGAAAATAATTTGCATATTTGCCAGTAGATGTCAAAATGTTTTTGGTAGTGTTGTGATGGCATTGAAAAGCAAGGACTACAAGACTTAAAATTATTATTATACTAACTGCGCCCCGCGGCTTCATCAGCGTTAGTCTTTATACTCGGTTTCTACTTGTTGAATTTTGAAATAAAGTACTAAATATCAATCGGTTTAGTAGTTTTTAAAAGTCTATATAAGTAGCAGTCTTCTGCTTATTACTTATTTAAGTAACACTATAACAGAAATAATGCATTTCTTCAAAAACTATATAATTTTTTGTACTTCATCACAGTAGGTTTGGCGGTTTTACGTGAAACCCCAACAAACACACACGGACGTCGGACATAATACACAAACTTTCAACTTTATTGTTCGAAACCAATATAGACCGTGACTAATTGCTGCCTAATTGACTAACTAATTCGTTTTGATATTTTTGATGTTCCGTTATCACAACAAATATTTATGGTATTGTAAATTCCACGGAATTTCAAGAATATGTCCACTTAGTACCTACATAACCAACTCACACGAAAAGGACTAACCAATACAAGTCAAATAACTGGTAGAGTACCGATCGATGTTATATAAAAAGACAACACTAGTCCATTCAACTCGCGTTGTTCGTTCAATCAAAACGGAATTACGAAACTTCTTGTTGTGGAATTTTATTATTTCGAGCTGCGTAATTCGTATAAGAAATGAGTTTAAACTTACCTAAATGTTAGCAAATACGTGAGAAAATGATAACATTTGGGGCTGCCAACAGTTCAGCGCAGTCGGAAGACACAGGTGTGCATTCCGGTGGTTTGTTTTCAATATTTCCAATGTGTATTTTTGGTCGGATTCCTTGACAGAGCTTGTATTTATTCTGCAGGAGAAGTGAGAAGTATTTGCGAGAGTGTTTGTAGTGATGGCTCGAGTGCTACGGTGCAGGCTGGGGCTGGAAGTACAAATCAACGGCCCAGAATGGATATCGCATGTGTTGTTGATATCACACAAACTTCGAACTTGGCCCACAGAAGACGGGCTTTGGAAGAAGTTCGTTTAGCCTCCGAGCTTGTGAACGCCAACCTTCATCATATTCACGTAGGTTTCATATCAGATTTCTTCAAATAAGACGTGTTTTTGTTGTGAAACTTGCCGTTGTTGTTGTTACAAAGTTTAACCTTGGATCTTTACTCAATTATTTTTGATCAAATGCATACCTAGTGAAGTATGATATATCAAGCTTAGACGAAGCCAAGAAGTTGTTCATTAATCTATGTCACATAAATCGCTGTTTAAATTGTATTTTAAAAAAATATTTAGGTATGTTAGTTATCCGAAATAATTAACTGGCACAACTTCAGTTTAGTATTTATATCAAATGGAATGAGAATCTAGACTAAACAACTATGTAATGTACTTATTCATTTATTCAAATACTTCACACTACAGTGTAATAAATAGGTACTGTAACTGTATCAAAAACCATTGCAAGGTTTAGAAAAGGTAAAAGCATTGAAACAGACGGACGAAAACAATGACTTAGCATTATACCTATTATTTGAGAAATAATACCCCTTACTTATAAACGCTAATTAATGCGCTGCATAACTATGCATCGTTTGTCTTTTACTGTCACATGAAACTTTACAGTTGACAGACAGAGCCAAACGTCACATAACTTAGTCATGTGTAAATAATATTTAATAAGTAAGGGAGTAGGTGTCTATGTATAACGTGGTGAGTATTTCACAAAGTTAAATACAAGTATTGTATCGGATGTCTAGTCACCATAAGACAAGCTGAATATAATTGTTTACTATGGGGCTAGATATTATGTTTATTTCTATTCTCAATCTTCTGCAAATTTGTATTAAATACCTATACCATTATTTAGAAAATCAAGCTATCATGTCCTTACTGAATTTCAGTTTGAAAAACTTGACTTTGGAGAGACAAATGTGCTGGATACATTTTACAATGCAGACGTGGCATTGGTCGACCTTAGTCTACAAGTGCAGCAAAGCTCACTGCTTTACCATCTTGGAGTGCGAGAGAGCTTCGATATGAAAGAAAATGTGCTGCTTTACAATGATGTTGATCCTGATTCTACTTTACGACTTAAGGTAAAATAACTGATCAAGTATATGTCAATTTTAAGTGGCTTAAGTAGGCTTAAGGTAAACACTTCTATTTTGGAGCAACCAGAAGTAATCATAATCTTGGATACTTATCTGAACCTTTTAATCTCTGTGCAATAACAACAAGTTGTAATTACATCTCATCACATGAGTGATGATACAGTACATAGAAAGGCTTAATTTGGGGTACAGCAGTAAGGAAACTACCTACAAATTGTTGAAATAGCTCACTCACAGAAACATGCACGAGACTAGACCCCTAAGTATGCTTTGCCATGCAGTCAGTACTGAGTGCCGCGTCACGACTAGTGTGCATGTTTGTGTGTGTGTAGTTTTCATACTGTTCCCTCTATGTACTGTGGCGATGATGAGCTTTTCTGGAGCCAAAGATCGGCTAAAACCTCAGGTTATTTGGGCTTGGCAGAGTAGGAAAGTCATAATTAACATACTGCACCTGCTACAAATTGATATGGTTGGTCACAGAATTTATTTAATTTATTTATAGGTGTTCCCCATTGTTTTTTTTTATTTCCTTTCCATTTATCAGGTTTAGAAATAACTTAATTTGGGATTTACCCAGATAAAACTGTGGTGTGCAAATCGTTTTTTACTTTACTGTTGAAGATCTTACTAATATTATAAACGCGAAAGTTTGTATGTATGTATGTGAGGTTGTTACTCTTTCACGCAAAAACTACTAAACCGATTGCGATGAAACTTGGAATATAGGTAGCTGGGGACCTGGATTAACACATAGACTACTTTTAATCCCATTATTCCCGCGGGAACGGGACTTACGCGGGTAAAACCGTGGGGCGCAGCTAGTGACTAGATATATTGAAGTCAATTCCTAATTTTGACTTGATTTTGATAATTTGTCATGATTTGAATTTGTTCAAGCCACTGTACTTGATTGTAACTATTAATTGATGCAACTGATCGAACCATGTGAAACAAATCAGTTGAGTGATTTTTTTTGCGCAGGACAAATACCTAGTAAATAGTAGAAATGATTCTAGTCAAAATCTAGCAAGCCATACAAATCTTGGTGTTTTTAGGGTGCCGTACACCTCGAAAGGTACAAAAACCTCTTAGATGATCACTGTTCCGAATTCCGAATCCGATGATGCCGAAATTTTGTTTTTCAAATACTTATATCTTTGCTTTTAAATACAAGGAAAAAAATTACAATTGTAATGTCACATGATAGTGGCTTCATTTCCGCACAATTTTAGGTGTTTATCTTACTTATATTATAAACGCGAAAGTTTGTATGTATTATGTGACTTGGTACTCTTTCGTATACTTGGAATACAGGTAGCTGGATACCAAGAATAATACAGGCTACTTTTATCCAGAAATTCCCGCGGGAACGGGACTTACGCGGGTGGAACGGCGGGGCGCAGCTAGTCTAATATATATTTGTATGTGATGATCACAATAAACATTCTATTCTATACAACTGTATAAGTCCATGCAATTGGTTTACTACAGTGATTCAGCTGCAGCGTAAGATAAACTACATCTATTATTCTCAATTTGTTGAATTGCCCCTCAATCTGCTCAATCATCGTACATTTGTAACATGACATTTCAAATATGCTAAAATTGAGGAGCTGGGAGTACACATAGTACTTACTTCTTCTCATCCTAGCAATGTTCCCCGTTGCATCATATTCCGGGCTCACTAAAACCCCAAATTACTTGAAGTCGGCACAGTAGGTAAGTAATCATCATTGACCCTTGCGTACCGCCATAGATTTGGGACTATATTTACGGTCATTGGCCTTCCTGACAAGTAAGGTTGCAGGCTATATATATACTAATATTATTAAGCTGAAGAGTTTGTTTGAACGCGCTAATCTCAGGAACTGCTGGTCCTATTTGAAAAATTATTTTTGTGTTAGGTAGTCCATTTATCGAGAAAGATAAGCTACTTTTGATCCCGATATTCTTACGGGGTCGGGACTTATGAGGGTAAATCCCGCGGAACGCAGCTATAAAAACGAAAGTCGTGTTAGTTACACTATTTATATCTCAAGAACGGCGGAACCGATAGAAATGAAATTTGGTACAGGGTTAGTATAAGGGTATAAATAAAATATAGGGTACTTTAAATGATCGTACGGGTTAAGCAACGCTTGACGTGACATATACTTGATGGGTCAACAAGAACGATCGCACCAATTAGAATGAAATTTGGTACAGGGTTAGTTTAAGGGTATAAATATGATACTCTAAACGATCATACGGGTTAAGCAACGCTTGGTATGACATACGTGATGGGTAAAAATGACGGTTAAACCGATTTGAACGAAATTTGGTACAGGAATAGTTTAGTAGTTGAAATAATATATTGGGTACTTTGAATAATCATACGGGTTGAGCAACGCTTGGTATGATAAACGTGATGCGTCACATACGTTACGGGATAGGAATTTATGCGGGTGAAACCGCGGGGCACAGCTAGTATATATATATATATATATCACGCTTCGACAAATAGGAGCGAAGCATCCATGAAAAATGTTGCAAAAACAAGGAAAAAAATGCCCCTTTACGGAGCTTCTGTGATCAAATTCTCTTTGTGCTACGCGTGCGCGGCGACGGGAACGGGACTTAGGCGAATGAAATTATACCTATAATTTAAGAGTGTACTCTTTCTTTCAGATATCCCTTCCAAACTTCCTGTTCGTGTCGTACAAGTTGACAGACGTCGGTACATGTGTTACCACGAACCCGGCAGCTACCAAGTTCAAGGGAGAAGATGCAGCTGATCCGAAACAGCACCTTACTTTGCGGCTTAAGAATATATTACAAGATGTCGAGGTCCAGACTAAGTGAGTTATTATTTTATACTAGACTTCAGGCATGTGGAGGGGCCTATGTCCAGCAGTGGACTTCAACAGGCTGATGATGATGATGAGGATGACACTTGTTTCTTCGTCTGCAAAGAAAAAGTACTCAATAGAAGAATAATCCGGCTACTTGACCGGGTAGTCGTTTTCTAGTACCCATAGTACAAGCCTAGTTCCTTAGTTTGTGGCTAGATTGCGCTGTGTGTCCTGCAATAATATAGACGACTATTTAGTCTCGAAAATTTATTACCCTAAGATTATTACCCGTCTCAGGTGCGGGATGGAGATCAAACTTACCCTAAATCTTTCTTTCTTCCATCTATTTGTATATTATGTTTTACCAAAATCAGTGCAGCGCTATAGATGTTTAAACGATACAAGCAAACACAAGTTACATACAATAAATTACCCGACTACGTCAAAAAGAGTATTAAGGTTTTGACCGCGATTTATGTAGAAATACTATGTATGTTTGTATGTTTGGTAGTAGGTATGTTTGCTTGCATTTTTTTCTATGCCCTCATAACATCTAAACTGCTTAACATAATTCAACAAATGTTTATATCTATCCGTGGAATCTATCTATATCTATTTATTTTCCAGAGCACACCTACAAGAAAAATTCCTCTCCGACTTACGCAAAGCGCGCGAAACTTACAGCGGGCTGGAACTAGCGAACGTTCTGCACGCGATGCGACGTCGGTTGGACGATCCTGCGGTATTATCGGGGGATACCATCCTGAACATGCTCATATCTTACCGAGAGATTCAGGATTACGACGCGATCGTCCATGTCGTCGATGATCTGAAAACTATTATGAATAGGAAGAACTATGTCAATATGCCGATTATTAGGTTTATGTACGCCTTTGCTATGAATAGGTAAGTGTTTTTAAATTTAAAGTGAAGGACAGTTTATGATATTTCCTATCTTTATTGCTCAAGGAAATTGTACTAGTACTTTATATTTTTGAATGGAGAAATGCATTATCAAAATTCACAGTGACAGGATTCGAATCTGTGCCCCTTGCTTGCTGGGCGAGCGCTCTAACCACTGCGCCATAAAATAACCCCGCGCGTGCACTTGCCCAGTTGCCCTGTATAAATAGTTAAGTTGTTACTGGGTGTTTCTTTAACTGAGCCCTTTTGCTACAAATATTTTAAAGGAAAAAATCATCTTCAAAAATTTACTTGCGGCGAGATTTGAACTCGTGTCCCTGGATCAGTACCCCAGTGCCTTAACCGCTCGGCCAGTTCCCATCTCGAGCAGCGAATGAGTGAGCATTTTTGCTTGACTTTTAAGCTTTGGGTTTCCTCACCATGTTTTCCCTTCAATGTAAGAGCGATTTCAATAGCGCACACAAATTATTGTTACAGAAAAAGACGTTGGTATCAATGCGGTATCGTTACCGCAGTGCCTGTTTACAATTGTCTCCCTTTTGATGTCATATCTAATCTACTGTTAAGATCAATGACAAAAGTTTTAAAGTTTTTACTGTAAGTTAGCAATTTACTGCACTATAACTGGGCCTTTTAGGGTCACTAAGCCGTGGGTTTCCTTCACTATAAGCTAGTAATACTATATTGTACCACGTCTTGTTACCAACAGACAGAATTCTTATCTGCTGCGAGCATGTACCTCTATAATAATTTATGTGGAATCGCTGATTTAGACCAATTTGTACTAGCGTAGCATCGGCAAGACGGCGGCTGAGTAATATTTTCTTTGATTCTAAAATTGATTAGGCCATAATTTTTGATGTGTAGTGTTAATTTGAGTTTTCGTTGCACTTAAGATTATTTTGTTTAAATCGGTTACTGTTCGTGAAGTTCGGTAATTGGCTTTCTATTGTTACTATATGTTTTTATAAGTGTATGGTTAGCTAGCTGTTTAATTTCCTAATAAATAAATAAGATCGATGTTTATAAAGCACTTGAATGATTTTTCTACAGACGTAACAAAGAAGGTGACAGGGAAAACGCTCTGAAAGTATGTGTGAAAGCTTTGGAGAAGAAAGAAAACAGGTTTCCTGATATGCTTTGTCTATGTGGTCGGATCTACAAGGACAAATTTGTTGAATCACAACATATGGATAAGGAGAGTTTGAAAAATGCTATACATTGGTAAGTCATTGTACTATTTTGTACTACCAAAAGTACCAAAAGCCACTGATTTTTTATTTTTTTATTTAACTACTTACAAAGTGTCCGGCTAAATACTTCTTAGCCCATGCAGCTCTTACTTTAAGAAGAAAAACAGCCCTCTAAATCTTTATATGAGGTGGACATAATTATTATTTTCCTTTTAGGTACAGACAGGGTTTCGAAGTCCAGCCAAATGAATATGCTGGCATAAACTTGGCAACACTTCTAGTCATTGCAGGCAGTGAT
This sequence comes from Idaea dimidiata, assembly GCA_949358125.1. Taxonomy (NCBI): domain Eukaryota; kingdom Metazoa; phylum Arthropoda; class Insecta; order Lepidoptera; family Geometridae; genus Idaea; species Idaea dimidiata. The sequence goes on along the minus strand of OX442333.1, from coordinate 19,815,021 downwards.
TTTAAAAATTCTCAAGAATTGCAACACATTGGTAAGTATGTCTCCTTCTTTTCCGTTACTTTTATCCATGCTATTCATATTGATGTATTGCCTGGGACATATTTAAGATCTAAGACATGCGCTGCTGCAGCGCTGACAATTATTGTTTCGTCTATCGTTAAAATAAAATTATTTCTTCTTTCTTTTTCGTGTAGTGGTGTGGCTCACCTTGTGTTAGAGTTTTCAGGTCGCCCTAAGGCCTTTAACTTGACCTAACGACTGCTATCAGAGGTAACACCCGGGACCAAATGCTCAACGTGCCTTCCGAAGCACAGAGGAGCTCAAGAAAATGTTTTTGCCTAACCCGTTGCCGAAACTTCGCGGTAATTCAAATTTAGAATTATCTACAACACGATCTAGGAGTTTTGGCGGGAACGCGTTGAGGAGATGTGGTGCTTAATTTTCATTTTTGTGTAACCTAGTTCAAATGCGTGCAAATTGTTTAATTTTGGGGGGCATATTAACCAATTTAGTTTCGTGAAGGCGTACGAGTGCAATGAAAGTAAAAATCGGTGCAAAACATGGACTTTAGTGTTGTCTCCAAAGCTTCGTGAACGATCTTTGTAAATAGTCGCCGTGTTTATAAATGATTCCCTAGACTTGACTTTAACTATGACTATGTTTCGTTCAATGCAAATAACTTGTAAATATTGATAATATTTGACACTGGCAAATGTCCGAATGGAAAAGCCATTTTAAGAAAGAAGAACGGCGGAAATCATTATGCTTAGAAATATTTTTGCTTTCAGGAATGGTTCTAAACCATCTGATAGGTAAAAAGGGCAGTCTATCATCACTAAAGGATTACTGGGACGTCGCGACGTTTTTCGAAATATCCGTCTTAGCTCAGGATTACGTGAAGGCGATACAAGCCGCCGAATGTATGTTTAAACTAAAGCCACCTAATTGGTACTTGAAGTCTACTATTGGGAACATCGAGTTAATTGACAGGTAAGAGAATTCTATCTAAAGAATCCAATGGAAAATGTAATAGTTTATTAGTTATTTATTTATTTATTAAATTGATAATGAATTATAATAATTGAATTGATTTATAAAAGTTGCTTTGTTCCAGGTTTCGTAAAAATGAATTAGAGTCTTCGGCGGAACAACAAGTATTTTCATTTTGGATGGAGTTCTTCGTTGAAGCAACGAAGAATAGCTGTGACAATATTATTAGATTTCCGGTAAGTAAGTGTTAAAGTCTTGCTCCAACGTGCCTGTTTGCCGAGACGCGGTCTCCATTCTAGAACTCGTTTACCCCAACGGTTGTCGGTTCTACAGCTAATATGGTCAGCCCACTGCCACTTCAGCCTGCAAATCCGGTGAGCTTTGATTTTGAAGATTTTGAATTTTGATTTTGAAGACTTTGGTTTTCTGACGGATCACCTCATATCTGATGCGATCCCTCAGAGAAACGCCGAGCATAGCTCGTTCCATAGCCCGCTGAGGGACTTTGAATTTGTGGACCAACCGTGCCGTTAGTGTCCAGGTTTCGGCTCCGTATGTCATGACGGGTAGGACGCACTGATTAAAGACCTTCGTCTTTAGGCACTGTGGGATTGACGATGTGAAAACTCGACGTAATTTTCGTGGTACAACTAGTAGGTACATATTTTTTTCTTCTATGGTTTTCGCGATTTAAAACACTTTATTTTTATACGTTATTTTAGTCAACCTTGAAAAAGCCAACTGTAAAGTTGGCGAAAGCTCGGTTCGTTTAAAAATCATGAATAAAACGCTATTAAACCCGGTAAATAAAATGTTTTATTGTGACTATTAATGTTTTAGTAGGTTGGCATACATGGACGTGAAGGTCAATGAAGTGTGAAAAGGATAGATACACTTCCGTACAGCTATTTTAAACAGTAAAAACAGTATAAACCATATATAATAATTTAGCCAGAGGTGCTTTTTGCTTCTTTTTTTTTAAATTGGGTAAAATTAACCCCAGGTGCCTTTATAAAACGCGATAAATAAATTGTTTTATTTATTTATTTAATTTATTCAGTACACAAGAAACGTTCACAAAATAAAACAGTCAAATTACAAATTAATACTAAGGGGAGTCTAACCCTGTTGAGAGTTCTCTGCCGACAAACCTCAGTGGAAAGGAAAGAATATAGTGGAAGGTAATTAAGTGTACAGAGAATACAGCAAAAAAGAAAATATTACAAATTTTTATAACCCTACATAATATACTATAATTTAAAGAGAGAACAGGAAATAATAAAAAAATATTAAAAAATAAAAAACCCGACTGCCGTTCAAACTAAAAAGTAAAAAACAAGAAGATACCTAAAGGTAAAGAAACCTTAAAAATCGTTCGACGCATCTAGGAGCCTTAAAATGGTGGATGGAGTCGGGTGGGACTTCAAACACGTTACTATTTGGGTGTTATTATACTTTACCTTTAAAAGGAGTCCCACCCGACTGCATCCACCATTTTTAAGGCTCCTAGATGCGTCGAACGATTTTTAAGGTTTCTTTACCTTTAGGTATCTTCTTGTTTTTTACTTTTTAGTTTGAACGGCAGTCGGGTTTTTTATTTTTTAATATTTTTTTATTTAACGCTTTTTAGTTATTTGAGATAAGATACAATTGCACCCAATGAGTCATTGCACCAGAGAAACTCATTAACTCTGGCTGTGTATACTCCAGTAGCGAGGACTCGAAATCGGTTAAAGATAGGCTAAGATATAAGATAAAGATCTAAAAGCCTTCGATATTTTAATAGCTATTCCTTTTGAGTTTTGCTGAAATGACTATGAAGTAGGCAGGTCCTGGTATTCATCTTAAAATATAATTACCAAATCCGAAAACGTCGTCGCGTCTGGTGATACAAGGGCTGACGGTTTCTTGTCCTAGCGGTTAGTCTTGATATCCATTATCCATAGCGGGGCATTTAAAATTTTTAGTTAATTACTTATTGTAAACATAGTATTTGTTGTTTATGTTATCTCTATAAACCACATCTCAGTCAACCTTGAAAAAGCCAACTGTAAAGTTGGCGAAAGCTCGGGTCAAATAATGAATAAAAACGCGATAAAACCGGATAAATAAAGTGTTTTATTATGTTATCTCTGACAAATCAAACATTCAAATTCCTTCAATAGTTCAAACTCGGCGTCAAAGTCAAATCGAAAAATTTTTAATTAACGTTTCGTTGTCTTTGCGAAAATAACCTTCGTTACACAAAAATGCAGCGGCAATATAACTTTAGAATAATTACAAAATCCGCAAAAAAGTGACCATTAGAAAACACATTTCATACGCGGATTGTTTTCGCATACAAATATTGAATTCTTGTGCGAAAATTCAGAAATACGTAACCAGTGTTCGTGCTAAGCCATAAATTTAAGTAAAAAAAAACATTATCAAGACAAGACAACCGAGCCGGAGCCGATTGACATATCTCTGAAGACCTACTTTAACGACTTCCTGTAGTTTTAATAATTATAATATTTAAAATATCATCGCAAACATTATCAGTTAATATTAATAGTCGTTAATTTACGAAAGAATAAAACATATCGTTTGAATAAACAATATTGCGCGTTTTCTCGGTTTTTATGGTCAAGACAAATTTTGCTTTAAAGCGTTTTAAACCTTTATTTTTATTTATTTATTATTATTTAATGTACCCTATGTCACTCCCACGGTCATGACGAATCTAACAACATATCGTTTATTTAAATCGGCCCAGCCGTTTAGGCCCTACGACGGCACAAAAATAGGTCACATACATACATACATACATACACTCACGGCAAAAACATAACACTTCCTTTGGCAGTCGTGTAAAAATACAAGCTAACAGGCATTTGCATACACCTACATAAATAACTTATAATATACATACATATATACACATATACATACATATATACACACAAAAATACATACCTAAATACATAAATAAAATACCATATAGGTACCTACAGAGAGGACAGATAATGCTCCTTAACTCTTTTTTTGAAGACATGTTTTATTTAATACATTTTTTTTAAATTTTCAGGTACTAATATTAGAGACGACGAAAGAATACATGCCTTCGTATGTGAACGTAAACGTCGGCGCCGAACAGAAGTCAGTAGAGATTCTGAATCTTTGCATCGAGGCGATGAGGGACGAATGTAGACAGGTGCACCGGTGGCTGTTTACTTCGGACATGATCAGGAGTTACAGGTAAATGTATTATATTTAATATAGGTATACTTATAATAAAGGAAGAGAGGATAAAAAGTCTGTACTTGGAAGTAAATTAAAAAGAAAGTAGTCTAGGGGACTTAGAATAAGTAGTAGAACAAAATTATATAATTTTTAAAATTCATATCTGTTTGTCTGTTTCTCTTTCTGTTCCTTATACAATTTAAAACCCCTCTACTCATCTTATTGAAATCTGCTTTTCAATATTGGATAGTTCTATTTTCGAGGAAGTTTGTGGTATACTTTGCATCGAAATCCAATTAGAAGAACCCGAGTAATGAACGAAAAGTGCAACCTCTCGAGAACCGCTCGGCCGCCCGCGCCCGTGATAACGTGTTTTTCACTTCTGCGGGTGAAAGGGCGGGGCGCAGCTAGTAAAGTAGTTCCGTTCCCGCGGGAATTTCGGGATAAATTGCTGGCTATGTGTTATTATTATATTCCAAGTTTATCGCAATCGGTTCAGTAGTTTTAGCGTGAAAGAGTAACGAAGTCACATTTATACATACATACACCACACATACTCACAAACTTGCAGCTTTATAATATTAGTAGGTAGCAACATTAGCTGCGCCCCGCGGTTTTACTCTCGTAAGTCTCGTTCCCGCGGGAATTTCGGGAAAAAAAGTATCCAGCTACATATATTCCAAGTTTAATCGTAATCGGTTCAGTAGTAACAAAGTCACATACATACATACATTCATCAATGCATACTTTCATTCATACATACATGCGAACTTTCACGTTTATAATATTGGTAAGATTATTCTATAGGATGTCGCACACAGCGTCATCCATCCACCTCCAAACAAAGCAACTGAGCTAGCACTTGCACAAGACAACCAAACAACAATACAACGTTTTACCTTTTTACCCCTTAACTATATTTTCAGTCTATACAAACGCGACGAACGCTGCCTATTTCTGTACGTGAGTGAAAACTCTGACGATTTCCAAATATTCCTACCGTCGCAAGCGTGCAGACAGCGCTTCCATGATCTCCTCGGTGAACTGACGGCTGACCATGAAAAGGTCACCGACTTGGATACCAGTGGCATGCAGGATCAGTTGAAGGTAAAATAACACCGAAAAAAAACGAAATATCTTCTTATAAACTTCAGAATCGTAGCGCCAAGCGGACTAATCCGCTAAGGAAGTGATGATACCATCACTTCCTTAGTGGCTAATGATGAAAAGATGATTGAATGAAGATAATGATATTAGACCATAATATTATCATTTAGCATCAGGTGAGATAGTGGTCGAACGCTCATCTATCTTGTTTTAAAAAAAATGACGCGGTTTCACTTGCGTAAGTCTCGTCCCCGCTGGATTATCGGGATAAAAAGGTATGTAAGTCGCCTATGTGTTATTCTAGGTTTTCTGCTACCTATATTCCATGTTTCATCGCAATCGGTTCAGTAGTTTTTGCGTGATTGGGTAACAAAGTCACAGACATGTATACATCTAACTAAGCGAGTGAGGTCCAGTGTGGACGGGCCTGACGCTTGTATCCTTGTATGTTTGTTCGTACAAGGATACAAGCGAGAGTATCGTAGCTCCGATTTTCATGAATTTTGGTATGCGCGTAGTTTAGAAGATGAGCCGGATCGGTAGAGGGGTTGAGGAGATAGGGGGTCGTGAGGTATCAGTTCGGGGCGAACTCCTAGGAAGTATAGATATAGAAGAAGAAGAAAGATTATTCTGGTCAGTTCGAAACTGGAACGTTTGTTGTCCTCAGTTCGAAACTGGAACGTTTGTTGTCCTCAGTTCGAAATTGGAACGTTTGTTGTCCTCAGTTCGAAATTGGAACGTTTGTTGTCCTCAGTTCGAGTACGAGTTGGACGACAACAACAAGCGCGTGGTGCTCGGCAAGGGCACGTACGGCGTGGTGTACGCGGCGCGGGACCTCAACACGCAGGTGCGGATCGCGGTCAAGGAGATCCCCGAGCGGAACCTGGGGGATGTGCAGCCCTTGCACGAGGAGATACTGCTGCACTCCCAGCTGAGGCATCGGAATATTGTGCAGGTCAGTTATCTATCTCATATTTACACTTTTCCCGGGTCTTGATCGCGTGAAATTCAACTTTTTAAATTTTCCTTACCTCAAAAATATGGAACGCTTCACGATTTTGCGTGTCATCTTTGCGCAGGGGCCATGCTAATTTTCTCTGTATCGTTCCAATTTTAGTATATTATGTACTGCCGAAGCAAGTAAAATTTTTTAGTTATCTATCTATTTATATCCTAACAGATTGAGGGATTGAGGGAAAATTCGTATAGCAGCGCCCTCTATTGCAGGTTGAGCATAACCTTTTATCAAAAATACGCATCAGGATTCATTAGATGGAGTTGCGAGTATTTCAGATCGAAATCAATGTTAACTATTTTCGAAAATAAACACTCAGCGGCAAATTTATTTTGACTAGGAATACATATAATTGTTCACAATTATTAAAGCAAAATTAAAATTAAAATATTAATTTTTATTCTTTTATTTTAAATTATTGATAAAAGGTTATGCTCAACCTGCAATAGAGGGCGCTGCTATACGTTTACCCATTTTACCCGCTCTTCTGTTAATTAAATATTTTTATTATTCGTTAAGCCTGTAATGTCCATTCCGGAGCGTTCCCGTTGCAAAGATTGTCAATTGCGGTTCAGCGCGGAAATGCTGCTAGCATTTTGGGCAGTTTTGCGGCGAGAACGCTTGGGGATGGATTATTTAAGTTTTAGTTTTTTTTTTTTTTTTGGTTAGGTATTTTTGACATTTTTGTGTTGACTTGTAATAAAATGTAATCTATATCCTATCCTACTAATATTATAAAGCTGACAGTTTGTGAGAGTGTATTTGTATATGTGTGTTTGTTACACAATCACGCAGAAACTACTGAACCGATTGCGATGAAACTTGGGATATAGGTAACTGGATACCGGGAATAACACATAGGCTACTTTTTTCCGCAGGAACAGGCCAAAATGCAATAAATTGCTCACTTTTAGAATCATTTTAATAGAATTGACCTTGACTTGAATTGAACTACATTTTTGGAGCACCTGGATTCACCATTTCATTCTAAAACTCCTCAATTTATTATATCCGTTGTCTAGTCGCCGATGGCGATGTGTGATGTTCATTGGATTTAATCCTACTAATCCTATTAATATTATAAATGGGAAAGTGTGTGTTTGGATGTTTGTTACTCAATCACGCAAAAATTACTGAACCGATTACGATGAAACTTGGAATATAGGTAGGTAGATACCGGGAATAACACATAGGCTACTTTTTATCCCGATAATACCGCGTTATCGGGACTTACGCGGGTAAAACCGCGCGACGCAGTTAGTTATTTTATAATCTGTAATGCAATTCTAAAGTTTGTTCTCGCATGATAGTTGCGAGGTCTATTGTTCCCAGAACTACTCATTAATATACATTTTTCTTTTTTTTTTAGTATCTCGGCTCAATATCAGAAGATAATTACTTTAAAATCTTCATGGAACAAGTACCCGGAGGATCGCTCTCAGCTCTGCTGAGGTCCAAATGGGGACCTCTCAAGGAAAATGAGTCTACCATCGCCTATTATACTAAACAGATATTGGAAGGTAAGCAATACTTAGTAACTTTGGTTTACGCCCCCAAAGATAATAATAGAACCCTTTCTACTAAGGTGCTCATCATAGGTACTTGACCAAATGAAAAACCATGTCAGTATTCATTCAAACTAAATAAAAAGGATTGTTCCTAAAACAGTTTCTCTGTATCTTCTTTGATTTCGTATTTTTCCTTTGTTTTCGAATATAATCACTGATCTCAACCGTAACCTTAGATAAAGCATCAGAAGGAAGACAGTTGAAACAAACCACTGAAGTAACGCTACCTCAAATTTAATGATACTTTGGAGGTATGAGGTGGTGACCTCCAAAGGGAAGATCTTCCACCGGGCAGATGGTATTGCCCGGTAGGCCGCGGCCCGACGATGTCTCGTCGGTAGTTGTAAATGAGCTTATCTCGGAAAGAAAGTTGATATCGCGATTTAGGATTTCATACTAGTAACGCCATCTAGTAGGTGCTGTGGGCGACCGCCACAATACTTTTGATATTTTAATTGTTATTTATCGACGTCACCTGTCTGCGCCTTTAGCGATTGTCATTTCATATTTACGATAGACCTTACAATATTGTCACCGCTGCAGCATCATCATCATCTCAACCCTTAACCGTTGACTGCTGAACATAGGCCTCCCCCATACGACGCCACAAATAGCGATTGCGATAGCTACCTCCATTCAACGACTCCCCGCGACCGCCACAATGTCGTCGGTCCACCGAGTAGGTGGTCTTCCGACACTCCGTTTCGCATTACATCGTGGTCGCCACTCGAGGACTTTTACTCCCCATCGGTTATCTGTCCTTCGAGCTATTTGGCCTGCCCATTGCCACTTAAGTCTACTAATTTTGAGAGATATGTAGGTGACCTAGGTTCAGCGCTACAGCGGCTTATATTTTCGCGTAAAAGGAGCGGAATATGTTTGTGATGTCATACCTCTAGTACATAAAATCGCAATGGATAAACATGTTTAAAATTCCAGGTCTAAAATACCTTCACGATCAAAAGATAGTCCATCGCGATATAAAAGGCGACAATGTCTTAGTGAACACCTATAGCGGAGTGGTTAAAATATCCGACTTCGGGACGTCGAAGCGGCTCGCGGGTTTGTGCCCGTCCACGGAAACTTTTGCGGGAACTTTACAGTACATGGCGCCTGAGGTTATTGATAAAGGACAAAGGGGATACGGGGCGCCTGTAAGTATATTTACAGTGAATATTTTAAACTAACACGATTAGAACTCATAACTTCATATATGATAAATGGTATTTAAGCTCATACCTACATTGTATATCTACATTGTTTTTTTATACTTCTGTAATAGCTGTTGGATTTCCTAAATAATAAATAAATAAATAAATAAAATAAAACTTTATTGTAACAAAAAACATTTACAATCCTACTATCCTACTTCCTACTAATATTATAAATGTGAAAGTGTGTGTGTTTGGATGTTTGGAAGTTTGTTACTCAATCACGCAAAAACTACTGAACCGATTGCGATGAAACTTGGAATATCAGTAGTTGGATACCGGGAATAAAACATAGAATACATTTTAGCCTGATTTTCTCACGGGAACGGGACTTACGCGGGTAAAACCGCATTGAAGTACTGTTGAAGCCGGGCGCTGCCGCGCATGGCATCATCAGTACTTCCCTGGGCGACCGTTTAAGTGTGGATTTTTGCACTGCAGTAGGTAGCTGAAGTAAGGTAAAATTTGTATGTCAATAACGTTTAGGTTCATAATGTCCGAATCCCCTGGACATTCGGATTCGACTTCTGGTGCAACTTGTCCAAATCGCAGTAAGTGATGATGACGATGGATGACGATGAATGACGATGATTCAAAAACAACGAAATTACGCATTTTTTATTACCAAATTTCATTGAAATCGGTCCAGCCGTTTTCGAGATTAGCGCGCACAAACGCACAGACAAACGGACAAAAAGACAAAAAGTTAAACAGGGAAATGGTGTCTGTTACGTTAGTAGATACCCCTAAAATAGTTTTTTATTCAAAAACAGACACCGCTAAGTTACGATTTTATTATAAGTATAGATATGAAAGTTTGTGTGTAATTATGTAAGTTAATAAGTAAAAAGGTATGTTTAGTATTCCTACACGCAAAAACTATCGAAAGGATTGCGATGAAATTTAGTATACAGGTAGCCATAGACCTGGATAAACACAGCCTACTTTTTATCCCGATATTCAGTGCCCAACTTGTCTCAAATGAAACAACCTATTGAAACGATTTTGTTTAGTTTTATGATTATTATTTATGACGACCTCTGTGGCGCGTCGGGCGTACGCTTGACTGCAATGCAGGAGGTTGCGGGTTCGATTTCCGCTGAGTGCAAATATTTATGCTTAAAAATAAATATGTGTATCTGGTCTGGGTGTATTTCTATGTATAATATGTATACATTTACAAAAGAAAAATAAATATAAGTATTATATCCGTTGTCTAGTCACCGTAATACAAACTTCGCAGCTTACCATGGAGCTAGATGGCGCTGTGTGTTGGTCACAGAATTTATTATTTTTATTATTTAATAATAATTTTGTTTTTTTTCCTTATATAGGCTGATATTTGGTCTCTGGGCTGCACAGTAGTAGAAATGGCTACGGGGAATCCACCGTTCATAGAATTAGGATCACCGCAAGCTGCTGTATTTAAGGTATTTTACTGCGGAGCAAAGCCTATATGTGTTTATTTTATACATAACAAACATAACCTTAATAAAACACAATATTTGCCGGGTTTTACTCGCGTTTTATTTAATAACGGCCTTATTACTAAAGACCGAGCTTTGGCTAATTTTACAGTTAGCTTTTTCAAGGTTGACTGAGTCAACCAAGTTGACAGGTCAGTAATAATTCCGTTTTTAAATAAAACGCTAGTAAAACCTGGTAAATATTGTGTTTCATCATGCAAATCGTGAAAATCTTAGTCAAAATTAAACATAACTTTGCTATGCATAATGTGACACATGTCTTTTTTTTCGCAGAAAACAATTTTTTGTTTTTAATGAAGATAATTTGATTGCTTTGTCTGTTGCGTTCGATCGAAACTTACCTACAAGTTTTTAATTTAATTTCACAAAGATCGAAACTAACCTACAAGTTTTTTTATTTAATTTCACACAATAATAATTTTATGATATTATATGATTCTTAATTTTTGTTAGGGTTTCATACCTCAAAAGCCAAAAAACTAACCCTGATAAGATCACTCGCTTATCCGTCTGTGTGTTACCACCTATTTCCTTTGAAACGAGTAAACCTACCTAGTCAAAATTTGTACCAGATCCTAATAATATTATAAACGCGAATGTTTGTATGTGACTTTCTTACTCAAATTACGTAATAACCGCTGAACCGATAGCGATGAAACTTGGAATATAGGTAGCTGGATACGGGGAATAACACATAGCCTATTTTATCCCAATATTCCCACAAGAGCGGGGCTTACGGGGGTAAAACCGCGGGGCGCAGCTAGTAAGTAATATTAATTATTAGCTAGTAGCAGTAATATTATAAACGCGAATGTTTGTATGTGGCTTTGTTACTCAATCACGTAATAACCGCTAAACCGATAGCGATGAAACTTGAAATATAGATAGCTAGAGACCTGGAAGAACTTCCAAAAGTTGTTCGCCTAGACGTCTAGAACAACCCCCTTTCGGCTTTTACACCTTGTATAAGTGAGGGTGAGCGCACGGGTCCGACTCACACTTGACCAATTTTTCTTAATTTTTAAAGGTGGGTTACTACAAAATGCACCCGGAAATCCCTAGTGAATTATCACAGAGGGCGAAGAATTTCATTCTTCGATGCTTTATACCGGAACCGGAACAACGCGCGACCGCCGCTGAACTCTTGGAAGATTTGTTTTTATGCGAGTAAGTAATTTAACCATTCTATTGCAAACTAAGAAACTATGTTTGTGCTATAGATAAACGATAACAGATAAACTGTATATATTTTTTTGTAAATACATGCATCAAAAATCAAAACAATGCATTGTAAAGGCTTAAGGCCAAAAATAATAAACACCACATGATTAAACCCGAAAAATAAGTTTATTATTAATCCTTCATCGGCGAAAATAAAAGAAACGTCTAATACATACATTATTATGTACATATATGATACATATTGAAATTCAGAAACAAACATTTATGGTCAGCACTACTACAAATACTGGCTTGAATTAAACCATTAATTTACATGTACGATAATAACGCCTTTTCTCACCTTGGGATTTGAAACTAACAGGAAGAAAAAGCCCACAAGTCGCCTCTCATCAAGCGTGGACTACAGTCGCAGTATATCCGTGCCGGGTGATAAAGTGCGCCCTCTTGGAGCCCACAAGAAAATATCGGAACCGTGCATGCCCGGCAACTTGCCTAGCTCACCTGAAATCGAGTGAGTAACACTAGTATTTAGAAATCACTAGCTGCGTCCCACTTTTTCACCCGCGTATGTCCCGATCCCGCGGGAATATCGGGATAAAAAGTAGCCTCATAACAATTTCCAGTATCCAGCTACCTATATTCCAAGTTTCATCGCAATCGGTTCGGTAGTTTTTGCGTGAAAGAGTAACAAAGTCACATACATATATATACACATACTAAATACATATACAAGATGTAACGGGCAAGTCCTTTTAATCCGAAAGGGGGTTGTTCTAGACGTCTAGGCGAACACCTTTTGTTCTACGACTTTTGAAAATTCAAACTTTTTTTTGAAAATTTTGAGATTATGTTTCACTGAAAAAACAGCTGTTTTTGAAAATAAAGGTAATTGAAGGTTTGATTGTAGTAGACCAAGCTAAATGAAAGGACAACATAAGGTCAATGACCTCGAACTCTAAGAAACAGCTGATCTTCAAGTAAACTTTACACTTAATATTTTAGAAAAGTACTTCGAATTTCCAAAAGTCGTAGAACAAAAGTTGTTCGCCTAGAAGTCTAGAACAACCCCCTTTCGGATTAAAAGGACTTGCCCGTTACATCTTGTATACATACAAACTTTCGCGTTTATAATATTAAATTAGTAAGATAATACGCGCGATCCAAATTGACTGCTCTGAAGTTGAAAATTTTATAGAATGTCTTCTGCTACTTCAGAATGGTCAATTTATTTTGCGCGTATTGTTCTTTTGTTTGGTTTATTTTGAAATCACTTTAGTTTGGATCTTGCCTCAGATATAACTATAAAAGTGTGAAATGAAAGGAATTATCCAAGGGTTTATAATTTATATAAAGTGTTGCTGAACTTACGTACATTTGCAATGTACCAATTACTTTCGCTATGATTTTAAATATCTTTCTAATTACAAATGGGAGGCTTACATTAATTTTGCCCTTAAACCGATTGTTCACCACAAACTAAACTAATTTAGCTTAACTTGTTCAGTTAAGCAAGTTTTTCATACGGTATACTTTATGTCCATATCAAAGTATGCCAGAGTAAACTAACATAGTTAAGATGGAAGTTGATGCAATATCCTAACTAAAGTCTTTCATAACTCGATAATAAATAACTTGATCAAAGCACCAGTGTTAGTAGAAAGCATGTATTTAGATTTTCTTCGGTTTTCGCGATGCTAATATGAAATTAAACTCATTTTTGGTTTAAATTGCGTTACTTTTACTAGATTGAATCATTTTTCAACGCCGGACATTACGAGGTCATTTTAAAAAGCAAGTGATCTTATAAAAGTTCCTTTTCTTACCTTTTGAGGCACGGAACTCTTAAAAGTGAGTTTAATTTCAAGCATCAATACAATAAGTTATTAAAATTACTATTTTGCATGGCGTTTATAGTTTAAAGATACTTTTTCCGTCGTGTGATGTGTTTCCGTTCATAGCCATTTACATAAACGGTGAAAGAGCTTATGTACTAGGCTTATATATTATTTGATTAACGCCTAATTCTTGTATACGGAACTAAACATGATTTAGATGTGTTTCTCGTTCAATGATAACTTTAGTTACGTAGACGTAGCGCGTAACTCAATAGGTTTATCTGTCTGAATATAGAGAAGTTTTCTGATGAGAAGGCGGTTCCAGGTGTTCTATCTATTCTATTGAACGATTCTATTGGTAGAAGTACAAAATCAGTAATTTACTGCATTCTGGGATGCTATTCTGCTCATTAGATCTTCACCAGCTTTTTATGGGTCCAACTAGAAGCTTTTTTCCTTTAAATAAAAAAAATCACCAACATAATATATTTAGACGATACCAATACCCTCCTTTATTTTTATCATTTTTTTCTACAGCAAAGCCAAAAGAAAGAATAATGATTTTGGCAGTCTAAGGATGTATGTATGTCCCACAATAGCGCCTAAACTACTGAACGGATTAAAATAAATGAGTTGTCTATAGATTCGTAATTTGACATAGGGTATTTATATAAAAAAATACGATATATATGTATGAAGAATTTTAACTTATAATTCAATAAAAACCTATCGAATTACACGCTATCAAACACTCGACTGTTTAGCTGCGTACTAAGAGAATTAGCTACATTAATGTTGAGTTTTACATGAAATCGATTGGCGTTAAAATATCATCGATCATTAAAAAAGAATCACCGGCGAAAAACGGTGCAGTTTCAAAGTTAAAATCTCTCTTTATGGAATTGATTAACAGTTCAACATAACACCGAGTAATAACAACATGTCGAATGCTTTGCACCTAAGCTTGTGTTTTTGTTCAATTCCGTCAAGGGTGAAAACTGTGAGGTCTAACCCTACAATCACAAGGACCGCGTCGTCGATGCTTTCGCCGATTCTGATTTATCCGCCGGACTTGTCCAATAGCAGGTAACCATTCCATATAAAACAACTCTGTACCTAAACGCACGTATATACCTTTTATTGTACTTAAATGAATTTATTCATAGAAGACTATATTCAATTTGGTTTAACATTTAAATTCATAAAAAAAGACAGTTAAAATATGTTTTGTCGCACACATTCTTTCTCTAAATGATGCGTGTCAGAATGATACAAAATATATTCTAACATGAAAATTTTGTCAAAATAAAAACTGTAAGTGAAGTATTTTTAAACCCTTGGCGTAGTTTATTGCAACTTAGAAAGTCATTAATTAAAAAATATTGAATTCTATGAAATCTTAATTTTTACATATTATTTTTCAAAACACCTTGCACATTGCTAACAAGCACTATAGCACTCTTAAAATCTTGACAACAATACTTATTTTGCACACATTTGATCGTACATTTAAAAGCGTACGCGCCCGCAAATTGCGTGCACGTACGTTGTTCACTAACTCATCCAAATTCATTTGCAATATAACATTTCGTGTAATTCTCAATTGTGATAGCTTATTTATATTCTATTTTCTTTAATAATTATTATCTATTATTTCTAACACAAATGCTTTGTAAATTGGTGCTAAGTTTAGGTTAGATTATCTGAAGTTTAGGTACTGTTTTAGTACGATGCCAAACACACCTTCTACTGACGAAATGGACAATAGTGATACTCTACTGAACCGAAGAAGTTCGTCGGGTGGCTTGCTTTCTCCAGAGGCAAGTAATTTTAACCTTAATATTTTTAGCAAGAAAATATATTTCCAAAAAATCCCCATGACAGGATTCGAACCTGCGTCCTATCGCTAACCAGGCGACTGCTCTAACCACTGAGCTACACAGAATTACGTGTCATGTTATATTTTTTTTTGCCTTAGAATTGCCTTCTATGCCTTAAGCAATAAAAACAAAAAGAAATCTTAATATTTTTATTAAAACACAATATTTACCGGGTTTTACTCGCGTTTTATTTAATAAGGGCATTATTTCTTTTATTACGCAAAATTACGAAAACCTTAGACAAACTTAATATGTTTATTTTTATCACTCAAGGCCATTCTACTAGAATTATTTTACAAAACGTCCCGTCGCGGTTTCGAACCCGTGCCCCTTTCTGGGCGAGTGCGTTTACCATTACGCCAAACGGAAACCCACTCGACACGGTGTACTAATGATATTACATGTTTGTTTTTTCCCTTAGGCTCGATTTGAACGTCATCAAATGGAATAGTACTATTGACTGACTCGGGTTGACTGACTGACTTACTTTACAATGAACGTCTCTGACAATTTAATATTTTTTATTTCTATTGCTTATTTTAGAGCCGATTATTCATTCTACGGATAAAATATATCTATCGAATAAGTACGAACCCAACCAAATTTAACAGCCTTCAAATTTTGATTCTTTTTAATATCATAGTGACGTTTTTTATTCGGTGGTGTTACATTTTATTTGTCAGATATCTCTATCTAAGGATTTGAAAAATCGGCCATTACTAGAATATACAAGGATTTACAATAATCGAAAATGATGACTATTATAATGCTTCTTGAATTTAATTTTTATTTTTATCTTTATTAAATCGAAATAATACTTATTTTCCTTTGAGTTTTCAAAATCACTTGTTTTCTTTTAGGTGGATATGACAAACGTGCCTCGTTCATCGATTGACGTAGAACAAGATGGATTTTACTTGCTAAAGAAAGATTCTCAACGTCGTCTCACTCTTTCACGTGTGTTAGAGCAGGATAGCGAGAAAATATGTTCGAAATGGATGCTCAGTGTTCAACAGGATTTTGGTAACACCGTATTGACTATGGTTAGTTAATTTTGTAATTAATTTGATTTAATACGACATTTTTATTTCTTTTATTACCTACTTGATTTTATCCTTATTGCTAACTAACTGCGCCCCGCGGTTTCACCCGCGTAAGTTCCGTTCCCGCGGGAATATCGGAATAAAAAGTAGCTTATGTGTTATTCCAGGTCGTTAGCTACCTACATTCCAAGTTTCATCGCAATCGGTTCAGTACTTTTAGCGTGAAAAGTAACAAACTCACATACATACATATATACAAACTTTCGCGTTTATAATATTTGTAAGATTGTAAAAATAGTGACAAATAGTTGAAAGTAGGCTCTGGAAAATAAGCAGGTCGTTCTGTAGCACTAGTGTTCTTTATTATAATATAAACTACCTAAACACGTATGTGACATGTCCATCACAAGATTAAAAAAATATATCAAACATTAAATTGTGTAAAAAGGCGTACTATGGATACGTCGTCATATCTTAATGAAAAAAATCCATGGACATAATTTATTGATTGCTTCGAATTATAGATAATATCTGTATTATGACGATTGTAATTAAACACATGATCACAAAAAAAACCATCTAAATATCGAATCTAAAGGAAATAAACTCTTTTGATTTTTTATTTTTTAAACCTAGTGCTCAGTACAGCTATATTTATTTATTTCCAACAGAATCACCTAGAAACCCTACGCTGTGCCCTAAAAGACTACATAATGGATCAAAACCGCACCGTGATCGAGCAAGCAATAACCTCTCTGAAGGAAGAGCTCGACTTTGACTCCAACGCCATCAACGAGTTACATTCAGCTATATATATGTTCCAAGAAGCTGTCAATGTCGTGTTGAGAATGCACAGTATCAAGCCACATTGGATGTTTGCTCTAGATAATCTAGTTAGAAATGCTGTCCAAGCTGCTATAACGGTTTTATCGCCGGGTGAGTATCTTCTATCTATCTATCTATCTTTACTTATAATAAAGGATGAGAGGACAAAACATCTGTACTTGGAAGAAAATAAAAAAAAATGTCTTAGGTCTTAGGAAAAGTAGTAAAACAAAATTATATAATTTTTAAAATTCATGTCTGTCTGTTCGTTTCTCTGTTTATTCCTTATACAAACTACTAAACCGATTGAAATCTGGTTTTCAATATTGGATAGTTCTATTTTCGATGAACCTCGTGATATATATAATACACGATTAAGACCCGGTAAAGTATAAATATGAGTATGTTACTAATATAATAAATGTGAAAATTTGTCTGTAAGTAAATAAACGAGTATGTTTGTTGCAAATTTAGAAACTACTGATCCAATTTGGATGAAATGTAAATGGTATGCAGATAGCTGGAGATCTGAATTATTATTAACACGTTGGCTTATCCCGATATCCCCATGGGTTCAGGGATTACGAGAGTGAAACCGCAGGCGTTGCTAGCTTTTTCTATAATTCTTTACTTCTACTTGAAATATGTTTAAAAAAAAACATCTTTAAATGGTCTTATACAAAGTCAAGTCCAAAAGACAAGACAAGTATCGCGGGTTCAATCCTTGTCGTGAGGTTTTAAAGCTCTCCTCGGTTTTCGTCTTAGTTTCCTTAAACCAGCGGCCGCGGCGTTCAAATGAGTCGAAGTTGAAATTACATGGATGACTGGCTGCTAGATAAGATAGCTTAGTAATTATAATGGGTATTTTGTGGCAATATTTTGTTTTTTTTTATGGGATAGGTGAACATTTGTCCTCATTTAACCTTAAAGCGACGATGAGTCAAGCGACGCAATTAAAAAAAAGAGTAAATTAAAATTATTAAAAAGTATTAAATTATTATTAACTAAAAGCTGTTAAAAACCTTTTGTTTAAAGCTTGTAAATGACATTGCTTCCTACGTTTTCATGTAGATTTTAAATAATGTCGAAAGGTGTTGAAGCCTGAGTACATTTTATTCAAAAAATGACATTTGCCTGAATTGAAACAAATGTCATTTGCAAACGCTTTAAACGAAATATTCTGAAACATTGCGTCAGAAAATAATCAACAATATTCGATGAATCCGACAGGGATTAACAGTTTAGCTCGTATCCCTCAAGCCACACTAAAATCAATACACCTAAGACGTAGCCAAATGATCATGTGCATTTAATGTTGTACAATAATCTAAAGGAAATAAACTATTTTGATATATTTCCTTGCTAAAACTATTTCTAAGTTTAAAATGCCTTGAGCAATAAAAACAAAAATAAATATCTAATAAGATTGGAGTGAAAGCGCATCTCATGTTGGGTATGTTTACTGTAAATTGAACTACCTGAGTCAGTCAATAAGCTGCAAAGCTTGACCGGTAGATGGCGCTGAAACCAAGCCTTAGTTGGTAAACAATTAACAAGGAGAGATATGGCCGAAAAATTATATCATGACACGTGATTCCTGTGTAGCTCATTGGTAAGAGCAGTCGCCTGGTTAGCGAAAGGACGCAGGTTCGAATCCTGTCATGGAGATTTTTTTGGAAATATATTTCCTTGCTAAAAATATTTTTAAACTATTTTGATTTTTGTGTTTGCCATTGTTTCTCCAGAACTAGGAGCGAACCTCGCCGGCCAGGAGACCCGTCGTTCGGGCGGTGCGAGTGGCGGCGAGGTGGCCACTCCCTCCGCTATATCCACCGCAACCTCCACTAGAGAACACACGTTACATCAGCTGAGGCAGGATAACAACAAGTAAGGAACCTTTATCCATTGTCTCTACATACAGAGGTACAAACTTAATACTGAAACTTGTAACTCAATACTGACTAAAAAGTGCAAAATTAAAAATATGACCAAAATCACAATTGATGGTAATTGTATGTAGATGCAGCCTAAGATGAAGCACGCCGACCTAGAAGGTACGTCTTCACACGCGATTTAAAGACCCCTTAATTGGATTCTACGGGGAATAGTCTTAGACAACTGATTCCAATCCCAGCGGTGCGAACGAGAAATCCTATCCTACTAATATTATAAAGCTGAACGTTTATGAGTATGTGTGTTTGTTACTCAATCACGTAAAAACCGCTGAACTGATTGCGATGAATCTTGAAATAGCCGGATACCGGGAATAACACATAGGCTACTTTTTATCCCAATAATCCCGCGGAAACGGGACTTCCGCAGTTGCAATACTAGACGGCCTCTTCTTCTTTTATATAGCTATATTCATTTTGCACACTAGCCAGTGTCAAGTATTAGGGGTTAAAGTATGAAATTGCCGATTTGTACTGACAATCTTAATTGTTTATTTTTTAAATTTTTAACAAATTTATTTAATCAAAATAGTTGCCATTATTATCTATACATTGCTGCCATCTAATGGGAAGGTTATTAATGCCTTTGCGATAGAACTCCGACGATCTAGACTGCACAAACTGTGTGAAAGCATTTTGTACTGCCTCCTGGGAAGAAAACTTCTTGTCATGTAGATAATTGTCCAAATCACGAAAAAAATGGTAGTCCGTTGGAGCAAGGTCTGGTGAATACGGAGGATGACGAATGGTTTCTAAGTGCAGTTCCTGAAGGGTCAAAATGGTTTCTCGTGCTGTGTGAGGTCTCGCGTTGTCGTGGAGCAATAATGGTGAAGATCGATTCATGGGTCGGGGCTGTTTTACTGCTAGTTTTGTCAACATGGTTCGGAATTCGGCACAATAGACATCTGCCGTAATTGCTTGACCAGATCGAAGAAAACTATAGTGAATAACACCATGCTGAGACCACCAAACAGTTACCATTACCTTTTTATTGGTAAGTTTTGCTTTAGGACACTGTTGTGGCATTTGACCTGGGGTCAGCCATTGCATTTTTCTTTTCCGGTTATCATAAAGAATCCACTTTTCATCACATGTTACAATTCGATCCAATATTCCTTAATTTCTGTACCGGTTCAACAAGGCAACACAAGTTTCAACACGCGTTTCTTTCTGCAGATCAGTCAAATCATGAGGCACCCATTTTTCGTATTTTTTTATTTTATTGATTTGACGCAAGTGAGTCAATAAAGTGGGTAAGGTAACGTTAAACCATGCCGCTAATTCCTGGGTAGTTTGACTAGGATCGGCTTCCACTATCTCTCTTAATTCATCGTTATTCACCTGTGTGGGCGGTCTTCCTCGTGGCTCGTTCTTTAAGTCGAAATTTCCATCACGAAAGCGTTTAAACCAAAATCGCACGGTGCGTTTATTAGTAGACCCCTCTCCAAACGCAGCATTGATATTGCGGGCTGTTTCTGCCGCGTTAGTTCCGCGTCGGAACTCGTATTCAAAAATCACTCGAATTTTCGCAGTATCCATCTTTCTTGTCTAAATTGAATAACAAAAACAATTGAAAGTCGATATTCAAATGTTTCACATTTTTTAAAAAAAGAACACAGAAACCATTTGAAAAAAGTTTCATTCGAAAACCTCAAACCATGAAGATTCTATGTCAATTCAAAGAACCTATTGCAATAAAACGGCAATTTCATACTTTAACCCCTATTATTATTATTATTTGCAAGTTATTTGCTTCGTAACAATCAAGTCGTCATAGTTAAAGTCAAGTCAAGGGAGTCATTGTAAAACGGCGGCCATTTACAATTAATGATTAATTGATTAATGGTCGCCCGAAATTTAACAATTTACACGCAATTGAACCTAGTTCACAAAAATGAAAATTTAGCAACCTGAGATGGGTTGCTAAATTTTCATTTTTGTGAACGCGTTCCCGCCAAAACTCCTTGACGGCCTCTGTGCGTCAGGAGAATCCCCTGAAAGTTGGGAGTTTGGTTCCCGACGGTGACATATTCTATTCTGACCAGTCAGTCAGACCAGGCAAAGTGGTCTAACGTGCTGGTGGGTATTACCTGTAGTCGCGGGTTCGAATCCGGCCGAGAACGAATTTTTGGACATTTAAATTGTGCCCACTGATGTTTTTCTTTTGTTTTAGAATACATCAAGAACTCCTTGAGAGCTATCAACAATACCAAGCTTTACTCAAACTAATGCTGGAAGAACAGAAAGCTCAAATACAAGTCTTGAGAGAAATCGTTCAATCTAGACCACGGTATGTACTGTTTTTATCCTTAGTACCTCTTTGGTGTATCTTTATGAATATTGTAAATCTCTGAATTTAGTATTTAGACCATAAAATAATATGCCTATGTCAAGAATACTAAGTTTCAAAACTATTTAGAATCTCTAGATTTTATATTTTCAATCTGTTTACAATTGTCTTTTTTCTAATGTCATATCTATTATATAAGGTTGAAGCCTGAAAGACATCGCTCTTAAGCGGTAAGGCCGCCTATTATGCCAGACTAGGTTTTAAGTTTATCTTTGCAATATTTGAATAATTTATATTTTGGTACAGTAAAGTACCTATTTTTTTTTTTTTACCTAAGTTATCTATTTATCAATGATAACGTGTTTGTATTACATTTTCAGAACTACCAGTCAAACAGATGACCAACCGAATCCGGCACAAGAAGTGCCTCTACGGGAATGGCTTGAATCTCGAAATGTTCCGGAGGTCGCGGTGCGAGCGTTAATCGCGCAACATTACTCGCTCGATGATTTGTTGCACCACGCCCAACGTGAGGATATCGCTAAATTGAACCTTAAGTACGTATTATAAAGTACTGTTATTACTTAAAGTAGCTTTCGTAAATGTTTTCGTCGAGCACTTTCCATTTATTATTGTTTCAATAAAAATTCGAAGTTTAAGTATATTATTTTTTCTTCACAGAGGAGGCTTCGAACTCAGACTTTGGCGCGTAATCCAAGAACACAGAAACACACTCCGTAGAACCAGCAGCACAGACACTGACATGGACAACAACTCCATAGTAGTCATTGAATGTAACAATTGCAAAACCTCCCGCCGTAACACCAACTTTAACAATACGGTTTGCAACCATAACCCTATGGTTTTCGACCAAAACCTTCCCAGTAACCACAGTACCAACTGTAACAACCCGGTTTGTAGCCATAATAATAGTAACAGTTTGGTTTTCGACCATAACCCTCCCGGTAATCAAAATCCTGGTCACGGCACCAATTGTAATAATCCCGGTTGTAACCATAACCCTTTAGAGAACAGTTGTAACAACAACCCTACAGTCGTTATAAGGGAACAAGTAAATGGTGATGATATTACAGAATTATATCCAGAAAATGGTACTATAAACCTTTGACTGTTGCGTGGATGGTGCACTCTACAATAAAATGGTCTCTCTTTCCTTTCAACTACCTTGGAATTCACTTTGTGCTATAATGTACTAGCATAGGATTTTGTTTTTTATTCGTGAATTCTTTGGATGGTTTTGAAAGAGTAGGTAGGTAGGAAGAGATGAGAGTAATTTGGGCTCAAAAATGAATAAGCAATTTTATGTCAGTGTATTTTCATCATCATAACACAAGAACTATTATAAGTTTAAATGTCTTTTCTATTAATTGACAGTCTTATTTTTTTTTTTTTTTTTTTTTTTTTAATTTAAATGCAGTTGTTGTTTGCAAGTTGGCTTATCTAGTTCTTTGCTAAACTAATAAAAATCTGATCGGCTTTTTGATTTTTGTATAGTTGTTTCAAATATATGTAAATTCTTTTTACCCGACTACGGCGTAGCCAAAAGGAAGTTTATTTTTTTAGAATACATCCTTTGTTTGTCTTTGATAAGTATAGATTTAACAATAATATAACTGAGTGTTGTGTCTTAAATTAACAAGCTTCGTGGTTTCACCCACTTAAGTCCCGTTCCCGGGAGAATATCGGGACAAACAGTAGTCTATGCATTAATCCAGATCTCCAGCTATCTGCATACCAAGTTTCATTGCAATCGGTGCAGTAGTTTTTTTTGTGTGAAGGAGTTAACAAAGAGAAATAAACATGCTCATATTCGTAGGATTTTAATACTGCAGAGAGATAATATGAACCTAAACTTAAGCTTAATTATAAAGAATGCGCACAAATCGAAACCGAGTTTCAAAATATAAGTGCTATGACTATTAAAATTTAAAACTTAGCTCTTATTTACCAACTACTTAATCCGCGCTACCATGATCGTTTTTCGTTGCTTTGTCGTCCTTTTGTCGCTAAAAAAATTAAGAAAATTTGAAATAAATAATACCCCGACTACTTTTAAAAACCACAAATAATTTAAAAATATCTTATTCTCAGTAAGTTGGGTTTTTAAAAATATTTATCATTCGAGGTGTTTTTAATTATATATTTTTAGCAGAACGCGGCGACTCCGCGACAACTTCTAAGACATCATGGTAGTGCGGAATAACTTTTTCTTCTAAGCTTATTCACAAAATGCCCTAAAAATTTGCTTAAGGCCTAGAGTGTGTCCATCCTTTAATTTTTTTATGTAAATAATGCTTTGTATTTATTGCTAATCGTCTTGTAAATACCTTGTAACTATGCCTGTTGAATCCGTTCCACGAATTTAGTTCTACGGCATTTTTTTTACGAAATTTACCATAATTCATGTCAGAAGATTTACTTACTTACGTATTTTCACTACTAAAATTACTTATTAACGGGGTATACTTATACTAGGATCGGGGGGTTTACTTATTAAACATAGTAAATACCCCGTTAATAAGTAATTTTAGTCATGTCAGAAGTTCTGACTTACTCATTCATTTAATTTAGGACTAGTGTTGCCAAACTATCGATAGTTTGACTATCGACCTTGAAATTATATCGATAGGTTGTTACAATAATCACATCCGATACTATCGATAGTTGAATGAGCTTCAATACTATCGATAGTATTGCTGTGTTGTGATATTGTTATACCAAACCTAGCATCGATAGTATGGATCGGCCTATCGATAAATACTTTGTCCTAACTTAATTAACTATCGAACGGTATCATTAGAACCAATAGAATAGCTCCTTTTGACAACCTCTATGGCGTGTCGGACGAATACCTGACTGCAATACAGAAGGATGCAGGTTCGATTCCCTTCGGAAACAAGTATTTATGCTGACTATAAATGTTTGTTTTTGTTCTGGTTGGATTTAGTTACCAATTGTAATTTTCCCTTTTTTGAATAATTCGTGGGAATGTACTCAGCGGCATAGAAACAAAACATCAAAATTATAATATTTAATTATGTATCTAAGTGTTACAGTAAGATTTCTTCCGTGGCGTACCAATATTATAAAAAAAATCTATAATGAAGTTTCGAAGCAATTTGTACTCTACGTACGTAGACATTGTGATTATAATTGCAATAACGTGCCTTTTTATTTAAGGCAAGCAATATTTTCGATTTTACTTAACGTTAAATTAATTGGTAAAGTTTTTGGCTTCCGAGTGATTGAAAGTGCCTTCGGATTGTTATATTTTTGTAAATAAATAATTAAATTTAAAATATAATATTTTTTAATTATTAATAACATGCTTAGAATTAGGTAAAAATGTTGGTACTCTCTTCCATAAATGTTTAAAATCCATTAACTTAAACACCTTGCCCGGTCTAAGCCTGTCTCAGCCTGGCATACAAAAGTTAATGTAAGGAATTTGTTGTCTAAAGCTATCGAGGTAGGTTTCAATGCTTTTGGCTAACGTAAAATGTATCCAAAAGTAAATATTAACTAATAATTCGCTAAGCAACAAGTAACTTTATAAAACACAATATTTACCGGGTTTTACTCGCGTTTTATTAAAGAACGGCATTAAACGGCGTTATTACAAAGTACCGATCTTTCGCTAAATTTACAGTCAGCTTTTTCAAGGTTGACAACTTAAAACTTAAAGGTTGACAACTTAAAACCCGGCAAATATTGTGTTTTATTATGCAAAATCGCGAAAACCTAAAGCAAAAATAAGTAAATTTTTATTAAAAATTCATGTAAAACGTGAATATCAAGAATATATAATATACAGAAGTCTGAACATTAGAATTTCTTTATACAAACGCACAGTTGACAAAGGGACAAAAGTAAACAAAGAGAGATGGATTGATTGTGAAATGAACAAGAGAAAGTGAGACGAATAATAATTCTTCTATCTTTATTCGCGTATCGCTATCTGCCTTGACCACAATTTAAAAAAATATGATCACGTTTATTTGAAGAACTGGTCCCTTTTTGTCTTTAATGTATTAACTATAACTTCCTTTTTTTAAAGTCGGTTAATCAAACGCCATTTACGTTACAACTAATTTAGAATTTTGTAATTATTTTTAAGTTAATAATTATGTTATTAAAAACCATTATAATCATTAAATCGTGTGCCATAGTACATATTTCTTATGTTATTAAAAATACGTCGTAGTTCTAACATGTTTTCTTTGAATTATAACAACTGATCTGATGTGTTAGAGAGGTTTGAAGAATTTAGTTTGAAGCCTTTGTCATTCTGTAACCACATTTTACGGTTTTGTGGCCTAAAAACAGTGTGTGTATATAAGATCGCACGGAAGAAGTGAAAACTTGATTAGCAATCGCAAAGCTAACTGTATCTTTCTCGCTCGGGTACACTCGGCGGTTCCGAGTTCACCCGATCGAGCCTATCAGCCTAACCTACGAAAAAAATCTGTGTGCGCTTTGGGGCGCCAAAAGAAGTTTTACTTCGATAAAAACAAAATCTAAAAGCCAAGTCACACCAGATTGCGTGCACAGCGCTGTATAACGTAGATGTGTGTTATCTCTTTTCCACTGTATGTAAGTTGAAAGAGAGAGTAGATGGAGAAGCATGCGCTGATATATGTCAAGTATCTAGTGATGCATCTCTCTTTCTGTCTCATACATTGTGAAAGAGATGACATAACTACACATTCACGCCACGACCTTAAGATTGTGTTTCCATAAGATGTGTAAATAGAGCAATTCTATAGATTTTAAACAGAGGAACCTCTTACATTTTTGAAAGAATCGCAATCTAAATCCCTAACTGAGCGAAGGCTTCCGACAAAATCGTCAAACCCCTTTACAAGTATATTAAATGTAAAATACTCACTTTGTTATTAAAAACTATTAATAAAGTACAAATTATATTCATACCTGATTAACTTGGTACAAAATAGCGCCCCTCACTCATATACGATGAATACGATTTACCAATTTGTTACAACTAAATTGGTGAAAAGAATATTTTAGAATCGATTTACCGTAAATCTAAGTAAATCTTGAAAGGTTAGTAAACACTTTAAATAAAAATAAAATTTAAGGTAATTAGAGGCTACATCTTAACGTTGTATTCATTTCTAAGTGAATAGAAAAATGCAAGCCCGTAATATGCAGAGAAGCCGGTAGATGTCGCTACGTGCCTCAGTAGCAAAGAACGAAAAGATGCTGTCCATAATGTCACAACGACAGAACAAGCACCTGTGGCGCAATTGGCGAGCGCACGACACGGAATGTCGGGGTGG
Organism: Idaea dimidiata; assembly: GCA_949358125.1. Classification (NCBI taxonomy): domain Eukaryota; kingdom Metazoa; phylum Arthropoda; class Insecta; order Lepidoptera; family Geometridae; genus Idaea; species Idaea dimidiata. The sequence goes on along the minus strand of OX442333.1, from coordinate 19,788,093 downwards.
AGTCCTATCGGGTGTAGTTTTGGAAAATATTTCTTCAAAACAAATTAATCTTCCAAGTGTAGGAAACCCTATCAAAGAAACAACACATCTACCTGTTATTTATAAAACATAATTTCATATGAAAAGTGAGAGTATACAAACGTGAGAAAATCATCCTGGTTTTATGACAAACATTGTATTTGTTATTCACCGTTTATTAGTATAGTAAGAGGGCCATTTATTATTTTGATAATAATATATTATTTTCAACATGTTTCAAATTATATTTTGTGGTTAGAACTAAGTTTTGTCGGGCAAAGGCCTGTTTGCAGCTTTTAACCAAATTGTATAAGGTTTTCAGTAAAACTGACAATAATTAAGATGTTTTCGAAAAAGGCCTGTTTGTTAAATTGTTAAAAGATTAATTAATCATCGAGCGGAGCGTGTATTATTAGCGCGATATTTATACAGAAGCGAGACATAGGATTAAAATGTACTAAATGATTCCTGTAAAGCTAGAGTTCGGCTCTTGCAGAAAACTTTGGCACAACTTCCACATTATGTTGTAAAAATGTTACGCTCAAAAGCACAGTAAATTTGAAGTTAACTTGGAATATTTTAAACTAAAACATATTGGTACCTAAATAAGACTTAACAAATTGTTATGTAATTGCCCACATAATATATTTTAGTAGTGATTAATAAAGAATTAATAATTCGAATTGATATTTTATTTCATACTAGATGCCCCGCGGTTTCATCCACACATGTCCTGCCTTATCCCGCGGAAATATCAGAATGGGTTATACATTTATAAACCTTCCGAATGAATCACTCTATCTACTACAAAAAACCGCATCAAAATCCGTTTCGTAATTTTAAAAGGTCTAAGTTTACATACAAATAGACAGACAGCGGAACTCGTATACAGCTACTTATATACATTTTTTACTCCCGTCTTTCAGCTGTCTACAGCTGAAATAATAAATCTTTAAACTACACCAAACTCGTCCAGGCGTCGGCAGAGATGCTATTGATCAGTATACAGGGTTCTGAACACAATGCGTAAAAAACGGGATCACCCGGGATGTCCGTCTGACACCAGGGTAAGTATTCTATTACCTAGTAAACTGCCTGACATCGCTTCAATATCGTCACATTTTTTAACTTAAAACCGTTTAACAATACTCAAAATACTTTCTGCACTGTCTTTATTATTACGACTGGCGTGCAACGAGTGGAAATCTGTACCTACTATAAACCTACATAATGAAGTAATACTTATATGTGTATTATATGTAGGTAGGTACCACCTACATACATACTTAGTGCATTAGAATCATGGATTTCTGAAATTAACGTTAACAAAATCAATGTCTTTTTAAACTGAAATACAAAGGCGTTCCCTCTTAATTATCCCGGATTTTTATTGTCGGTTTTTATTCGCAAAGTTTCCGATAAAACAAGGGTGGATACCAATTCAGTTACGCGAGCCATCTTAATTATATTAGAATATGCTGAAACTTCGGATTTGAATTTCAATTGTGTAGCCCTAAACCAGCTTGACGGAAGAAACGAACTGTTAATTTTATTAGATTTGCCGGAGGCTTCCGTAAATCTGAACCTACCTAATGCTGTCTTAATGAGATGGTTTTGGTTCAATTTACAATGGAGTAAAATAGAAATACTTAATTTTACTTACGAACGCTTGTTTATATTATTTTAGCACTAGCATGTACTAGGTACTTATATCGAAAATTTATCTAAAAAGATTTTAGTTATAGACAATAATTATTGTTTATGAATAGTGATTAAAAGTAGAAAATTGCAAAAGTTACAAAATCATTTTAATATCTGAAACTTTCGCTACTATCACGCTGGTGCTACGAGACCAGTGGCCCGATTCCGTAAAAACATAGCATGCGACAAGCAGGCAGGATGCATGAGCATTGCAGAAGAGCTATTTAAATACTTATGTAGCCCTTAATTTTAAAGGCTACTTAACTAATTAAGTAGTAATTAAGTAAAATAAATTTGGCACGTCGCCTGCAGTCCGCCGGCATTCCGCATGCTATGTCCTTACCGAATCAGAGCCCAGCTACGACGCAACGGCATTACAGTGAATTCTAGCACATTGCTTATCTACTCGCTTCTAAGAAAACTGTTTCTTATAAGAAAACAATCATACAAATCATTCGAACCGTTTCACCGGTTTCTTAAATCTGTTTTTAGACATATTTATATTTAAGTTGAACACCTAACTTTAATAAAAATCATTATACCTAATTGGCTATGCAAAATATGCAAAGGTTCTTAAACTAATCTAATAATTGTCCTAAAGTACTTCCATAGATTAGCTTAACTTACTCGCAACAGACGCTACTAAAAGCCTTGCATAAACATAGACATAAAGCCTAAACACCTACGTAGCTACCACCTACCTACATAAGATTTTCTCGTAATTATATCGCTTACGTCTCCCGTCTCCTGGCAGTGAACCAAAACGTTGTTACTTGCATAATTTGGATTTATATCTGCTGTGATCGCAACGCGCAACGCAACCCTACCGTCTGAGCCTTGAGCCCTCTAAGCAATTTGCAAGAAGTGATGCGCTTAAACGGTAGGTACGTGCGGTTTGTTATCTCAATCTTAATTTATTCTAACGACTTTAAAGTATCTAGTTTATATCTGATAAATATCTTATAACACGTTTGCTTGTTTTTAAACATGCACATCTTTAGGTAGGTAAGTACAGATGTATTTAGCTAGTTTAGTTACTGAGGAAAACTTCAAAGGTTGCTCGAAATCAGGTACTTAATTAAGTTTCTTATAAAGTTTTTTTTAGCTTTTTAGTGCTAATATAGGTTGGTATCTCTAGTTCATAATTACTAACCTATAGGTAAAGTAGGTACCTAAGCCTACTTTATACCATCGTCCTTCCGGTAAACTAATGCAATTTAAGTATTATCGTTTATTCGCTTTATGACAGATTCTCTTTAAGGCAAAAGCGAGGTAATGTGCCTATTCAGACATATTTCCTCATACAACTAACCCTTGGTTGGTAGTTGTAATTTATGAGGAAAAGTGAACCACCCCCTGGAGAACAGTGAAATTTTCGGGAGTTAAAAAAAAGTTACAAAAGATACTCAAAAACTTCTAAAGAGTTTAAGAAGCTAAAGCCATTGTATCTTCTCTCAGCAGTGTAGTTTGTTAGTCAATGAAACTATTCAATGAATACTCAACACCAATATCGTCGATGCACGCTCCCGACCACCGCTTTACATTATGACATCGATATCACCTTTTTACAAGTTTATTTAATCTTTTTGCGGCGTCTGCTTGCTAGCACTTTTCCCTTCACCCAAGAGACGAGAATCGCAGGTCGGACAGACGTTCACGTATAAGGCCACGTACAGAGTTATAACTTAGTAAAGAGAAAATCAAGTTCAAGCCATCGTATTTTTAAAAAGAAGATGCGCGTACTGGCAATCCGAATCACCGTGTTAGTCGCTTCGCCACAAGTACGTTACGCATTGGTTACAATTACCAGTAGTCTTCGAGTCCAGCCGGGTATGTACTAAAAGCATTTCTTCAAAAATACTTTTGCTAAGTGTGGTTAAAAACTTTGAGAAATAATGTAAAACAGTTAATCATTAGTGCTACTTACCCTTCAGGGAAAATATTTATTTAGAAATGCGCCCTGTGACTTGACCTCCCCTCCTCTAGCTGTGCGCGCTAACTAACTGCGCGTAGAACCGCAACTGAAACACTTCAACAACGTATTCAGTCGAAATGATCACAAAAAATACGAAAATTGGAGGGCATGTCAATCTACCTATAACAGCACAACGCTTCTCTTCTTCTACGTCATGTCGAAGAATACTGCAAGACTTTGCTATAAGCTGCATTAAAATCAGCCAGCGTACAGTCATGAGGTCAAAAGATGTTGCATGGTTTGCGTCTTTAAAAAGACAAGCTATTCATTCATACACATTGATAACATCGACTATAGCATAAACCATTTTTACTTATTCCCAGTTTGATTTTTCCGAATTAAATTTAATTTGAAATCCAATCCCAAGATCCGATGACGCCAAGTAAACTGAAATATCAGCTGATTCCAAGTCTGGTCTGCGTTCGCCCTAAAACTCCTTAGATAATATAATATAAAAGCTTTCAAGAGAATAGTGGTGGCGTGTTTGAAGTATCAATTCAGCTTGTAAGACTACCTCATGGATGTATTCTTGATGGCTGTATTGGAAAATTGCTACGTCCTGTTACAGGGGATTTCTTCAGGGAGTAGATTTTATTAAACTTTACTTTAATATAAGTATCTACCTGTGAAACATCTAGAATCTAGAGCTATAGGTATCTAGCGCATAACGGAGCAAGATTGCAATGTTTACAGCGGATTGCAGGGTGTTTGAGAATGAATGACGCAGCGCTACCAACTTTAATCCACACTATTCATGGCGTTGCCGGGTTTGTCTCGTACCTGTTAGAATTAGATGGAGTAGACTTACCCAGCTCCTTTATAGCCTTATTAATAAAAAGGGAGGAGCTAATTGGTCTAGCAGCACCTGCCGATCTCGAATGGTCGTGTAGGTTAAGCAACGCTTAAACGAGTGACCGATAATTTGTGTGACATTTGCTCGAGCTCCCCCGTGCTTTGGAAGGCACTTTGAAAGTTCGTTGATTCAAAGAGGCCTTAAACTTTAAACTCCTATACAAAGCTAGTTACTTAAAACTTAAAAGGTGGCTTACTCAGTCAGATACAAGCCAGTAGGTCCAACATCAACTTGTATAGTTTTCTTACACACAGGATCGAATGCACAATTACCTACTTTATATGTAACAGTGCAGGGCAAACGTTTATGCAAAGTTTTCCCTTGAAGTTTTAAGAAACATTGTTTGTAAGTGTTGTATAAAAGATGTTTTCCAACCCAGTGGTCCGGGGTAGGAATCGAAAGAATGCGAGCGACTGCCTTGTGATATTTTATCGAGGATATAAAGGAGCTCGAAATTCCTCTGTTTGTTTGAAACGACCAACAAAATATATGTAAGTATATATCTCTACGGATATACAAACTCGCTCTTATTTTACGTATCCAAGCAATTCTAAGGATGCACAGAGGGTTTCTGGGTACGAATGAATGTTGCAGTTTGTATAGTTTTGTGTTCCTTTGTACTGCAGGTTACTCTGTTGTATTAGAGAGGTAAATACCTATATTATGTTACAGTTGACTGTTAGACTACCTACTACTCTATTTTCAACCCCGACGGAAAAATATATGTTAGGTGTCCCTCTGCGTACCTAACCGCATGTGGCATCCTTACTCGCAATCCTAACAAGAAGCCATTTTCATATGATTTTGGTTGCTAGGTGACTTATGCGCGAGTGTTCTTAGCTACGTTTGATCGAAATTGGCGCAGTCGTACAAAATATGAGGGAAACAACATGGTCAAAAGTGCATAGTTTTGACTGACGCGGACGTTATAGATCTTCTTTTAACCACTGAAGCATTCTTTTATCTACGCCGTTTTGGATCTGTACCCTTAGTGTGAGTTTTTTCGTAAAAAAAAAGGCGATCGTGATGGTTAAGTTAACGCATATTTTGTATGGAAACTGATAACTTCGATATCGTCCGCTAGGGGCGCTTTTTGAGTTTCCATACAAAATACGCGGTAACTTAACCATCACGTTCGCGTTTTTTTTACGAAAAAACTCATACTACATTGTTAGTTTGTTAGGATACAGTGGTCTGAGGATGACCTTAGACCATTGTATCCTAACTGAACATAGGTCCTTTCGTATGACACGGTTGCCGGTGCCGGTTTATGTCATTATTTTATTTAAACTCCGTACTGGAGGTAGGTATTTCTGTAGGTATCTATATATACTTAAATGTTTTGGCTCTAGTATGTGACGTACACTATTTTATAGTCTAACTAATAAAGTTATTTGTATAAGGATAAAGTGGGAGGGTATGCAGCGTGGATTTGCATATTGGCATCGCAGGCTGTCTTAATTTCGACGTAATATGTGTAGGGGTTGGAACAAGGGTGTGTCGCCAACATGTTGCTATTACAATGCAATTTATTGTACCAATCTGTGTTGTGTCTCAAATTAGAATGACATGAATACAATTTCAGGGAACGTAGTGATCGTATTTTGTGTTCATTTATGTTTGCTTATTAGTTTTATTGTTTCCTATATACTAGCGATGTCTTGTCATATAACTCGTTTAAAACATTAAAAAATAATATTATATAATCATAATATTATCGGCGATAGCAGCGAGAACCAAAACTATTAGGTAAACCTGTGGTATCTATCAGTAGGTTCAGGGAAAAAGTAGTATTTTTTACTCCCAAACATTTAATTATTGTACCTACCTATCTTTCTCTCTACTCTACGTCTCTTTAAGTTTAATAAAATCAAATCAGTGTCAAGTAATTTTTTTGTTACTTAAATACAAAGTAGGTAGGTACGTAGATAAGTACTCATAACATTTTATAAAGCATTACAAGCAACTATTGTAACTTTGAATTAAATTTGTATCTGTAAAGGGTGCCGACTGTGATTCGCCTGGTAGACGTACCTACCCTATATAAGTAAGTACGAATATTTACTACGTATGGATAAATATACCTAACCATATTTAACTGAATAATATCAAAAATAACCAAAATAATCCCTTTACGCAAAATTGGCTTCATCTCTGTGGCGGGTTGGACTTGTATGTAGGTAAGTATGACTGGTATTCAGAAAATTTGCCAATCCTTGTGCATTCCAAAAATAATTTCTTCGAAATTATTATTTCGGATGAATTTCAGAAGCGTGAGGTTTATTTGAAGGATGGAGATTTTTTAAACATTTCAATATTATTATGTAGGTATTTATTTATTTAAACCAAGCTTTGTCTATATTTCTGTAAGCAGTTTACCTAATAGGGAATTTTAGTTTTAAATAAGTCGGAAAATACAAATGTCGTGCCATTAAGTAGGTACCTACTGGGTAAACTGTGGTAGAATATTGACAAATTAATCAACGACTTTAGCTATTTGTAGCATTTGGCATGCTTCCGTTGAAACTTTGTTAGGTAGGAAAATTTTACCTAGGTAAGTACTACTATACCTAATAGAAAAAACCTTATTAAAATCGCTTCATCCTTTCCTTATCTAACGAAAATCATTATGTCACGATGCTACAGACAGACACATAGACTAACAGACACAGACACAGATACACCTCAAGTTTAGGTATATACAAGGTGTAACGGGTAAGCCCTCTTAATCAGAAAGGGGGTTGTTCTAGACGTCTAGGCGAACAACTTTTGTTCTACGACTTTTGGAAATTCGTACTTTTCGAAAATTTTAAGTGTAAAGTTTACTTGAAGATCAGCTGTTTCTTAGAGTTTGAGGTCATTGACCGTATGTTGTCCTTTAATTTAGTTTGGTCTACTACAATCAAAACTTCAATTCCCTTTATTTTCAAAAGCAGCTGTTTTTTCAGTGAAACATAACCTCAAAATTTAAAAAAAAATTCCAATTTTCAAAAGTCGTAGAACAAAAGTTGTTTGCCTAGACGTCTAGAACAACCGCCTTACGGCTTAAAAGGGCTTACCTGTTACACTTTGTATATCACCCATTTTTTCAGTCGGTGGTTAAGCCCGATTGCTAAATTACAAGGTAAATTTTGTTTTAAATACGAAATGTAACCAAATCCCAAGCAACAGGTACCTACCTACCTACTACCAGTGATATCCACCTTCTCGATTAGAAGGGTGACACTATCTTCATAGAAATGAAGTTTTCTAAAATGGAATTCGGAATCATATTTTCAAATACGATACCCTATAAGAACCTGTGCTATCAGGGTAAATAGAGATCAAAATGTAATAAGTAGACGTACCTACCTACTTTTACACCCGCTTGCAATATTTTTTATTCATTTTTAGAGTACCGCACGTCAAAAGGAAGAAAGGGAAAATCCTACTAAGTAATATTATAAGGCAGAAAGTTTCTAAGTATAGAAAGTTTCTAAGTATTGATATTTGTTACTCAATTACGTAAAAGCCGCTGAACCGATTACCATGACCTCGATATGTAGATAGCTGGACCCCTGGAGTAACATATAGGCTAACTTTTTACCCCGATATTCAAGCGGGATCGGGACTTACGCGGGCGAAACCGCGGGGCGCAGCTAGAAAGTAAAAACACGCGTATATATACTAGCTCTCGCTCTAGAAGATTTTACGTTACCCCAACAATAGTTAGAGACTTAAAATATAATTTTATCTCATTAAATTAAATCTACGGAGACGACAATCCAATTTAGATTCTTGATAACGCTACCAGACGTACTTCAGCTTTATGAGAAAAATCGGCGTTTCATAAATTATTAAAACTGTAAGGTTTTAGAGACGGCGTCTTTGCTAATTAAAGTGCTGACAATGTCTCTCTTCCTTTGAATACCAAAGACCTATGTCATTCTTTGTTATTTAGAGTGAACTAGCTACAGTCCTCGGTTTGGCCTTATCCTGTGAGAAAATCAAGTTAACAAGTAGCCGTTGAGCGCATATTAGTCGGTACGTGAGGAGTGAACAATTTTTCGTTTGTCGACTTAAAGTTAGACTTTTACATCTTATGAACATTTTAAACACACACGATTTGAACTCATAATTATTTTTCCGGGTCTTATTCGCGTATTATTATTTTTAAATTCACTCACCTCGACGTTTCACATGATCGAAACGTCGAGGTTATTTGACATCTTACTAATATTTTAAACGCGAAAGTTTGTATGTATGTATGTGACTTTGTTACTCTTTCATGCAAAAGCTACTGAACCGATTGCGATGAAACTTGGAATAGAATAGCTATTGGCACCGGGAATACCACAGGCTAATTTTTATTCCAATATTCCCGCGGGAACGGAACTTACGTGGCAGAAACCGCGGGGCGCAGCTAGTACATCTCAAAATTCAGAAACTACTAGTAATTTTTAAAATAAGAAAACCAAATCACAGAGTTTACTTACATTTCCCAACCCCTAGATCTCAACTCAAAAATAACTCAATATACAGCAGATACATTTCTAACGTCTACAAAGGAATTTACAACGAAGAGGTACGAGGTAGATATGTATACTTAGTTCGTATCGTATACCTACTCCCGGGAGAGTTCGGCAGACAAAGTAAAATGCAAATAGTCATGTATTTCCAATTAGTATCTACGCTGTCGCGCCAAAATATTAGGTGTAGGGAAAGTAGGTAGGTACAGGTAGCTAGGAGATCGATAGCACTTTGTTTCAAAGCTCAGGTTAGATATACCAAATACAGTTAAATCGGCACAATAGGCGATCTGGCTTTACCGAAAGATACTGTATCTTCCAGTCAACCTTGGTTTATTGTGCTGTTAGGTTCTTAAGCATATTTGGACAAACTAAGAACTTTAATAGTTGTAATTCAAGATGTATTACATCAGGATTTGTTTACCTTTTGATGTTGTAAGGCCCTTAATACAAGTGTTATTTGTGCCTTTACTTAAATTAACAATATAAAGATGAGTGAGTAGGTAAATGAAACAGTATTAGTAATATCGTAATAGTGGATCATTATCACTAGTTCCACGGGCCAAATGCAGTGGAACTAGTGAGAACGAATATTCTCAGTAATTCCACGACACTCAAACAAATAAATACATACTTTAAAACAACAAAATAATAATTAATTATTTCTTAATTTTAGAAACAAATAAGATAAGGCATTACCAAAATTGCTTTTGTGTTTTCGCGATATTGGATTGAATTAAACCGTATTATGTGATTTTAATCGCGTGTTTACTTATTAAATTTTAACTTTTTTTAATGCTCGTCATTGCGAGATCTACACCACGCGATTAAAACCGAACAATGAGTGTAACTAATTAACCTCATTATCTACCTACCTATTAAGAATCTTTAGATAATTTCGTAGAAGCATATATGAAACTACGAGGAACAAATAGAATTCAGTTTATTTATATAAAAAAATGATTTTAGTTCAAGAATATGAGCATTTTTGGCCAAAAAATCTTTGTCTGCATACGATTCCTAAATCGAACGATTTCCCCGGGTTTAACTAAACTTTCAGTAGATCGCTCAAACCCACCCAAAACTAAAATCACAAAACGTTCTGTTAATATTCTAAAACTATTAAACCACCTTAAATCCCAGTTAGAATACCAGAATAAACAGTCTTAGTCGTCTGCGGAACGTAAACGATTTTCGCAATCTCTCTCTACCTACAATTCTCAACTATATTTACGTAAAATGTTATAAATATATTTGTTTATGTAAAGTTACGTATACTGGCGTATAGTAAACGTCTCGAGAGAGTCTGGCAATCACGCTCGCGGCTCGTTTTGAACCCATTAAGGATAAATTAAGCTCGATCACAGGCACTCGTATGCAAATCCAGATGTAGATACATACATACCTATGTAGCTAATACCTTGAAGATACTTACCTACATTAGTACCCACTTACACCTGAGAAATGTTAAGTCTGTTATTCTGTTGGGAAAGTTAAATTAAAAGTGAGATTAGCTCTACGGAGCTGAGGTTAGGTGGAATTGGATATATGTACCTACCTATCTAAGTACTTGTATTGCTACTTCAATCGTCTTTTGTTTCTACTACGATCATGCACCGGACCACCGGAACGTTAGGCTACGTCCGTACTGAACGAAGGTTTGCTTAGAATCAACGCTCTAGAACATTCGCGCTCGGCCGCACTGGGACTCTATTTTTGAACCTAATGTGCCACGAACGATTTAAATACCTCCATTTCTACAGATTTTCGTTTGATTTCTGTAATTTTTCTAAGATAATCGCACAACCGCAACAAGCTGCAGATTTTCGTTCGAGTCCGACATCAAACGAAAATCTGCAGCTTTCGAATGATTTAAATCGCTTGAAGTTCAATGAGCGATTCAAAAATAAGGCTCTTGAGCGCTCGTCAAGTGACTAGGTAGGCGCAAAGTACTCAGTGTGGCCAGTCCCAAACTTTCTAGACCAGTTCAGTTTAATTAGGGCCTTGCTAGGCTCTAGGCGCTAAGCAAGCCTCCGGTCTGTACGGACGTAGCCTTAGAAATTAGAATTCCTGACGTTCCAGTGTGATGTTTCACCGGAACGTAAGGAACTCCTCTATTATTCGAAATCTACAGACTTGAATTTGGCGGATGGTTTTTATACCTACTTGTGTTTTGGGTTTTTATAATGTGGATAATTTTAGAAACTTAGAATCGTATAAGTTAAGTTGCAGACATGCCCAAACTGTTACCTAACGTTTGTGCATGTATCAACTCATTGGAGGGCTGAAATTAACGAATTCGGATTATATACCTATGGGTAGGTACCTAAGACGAGTGAACTACAAGTTATCGACAGAATACAGCCGTTAATAGCAAACAAAACCTTCAACGGCGTCTAATGTGTTTTACGACGATGTCATTGGCATTAGCACTCTGCATACCTGTAGTAGCTAAAGTAAGTAGATACATACATAAAGGTATGTTTCACTAATGGATACCTTTTGGATTTGCAAATATTATTTGTAGCATCGTCATTAGTGAGTGCATGAACCTTTTGTTCCTCGATTTTTTGAAACTGAATACTTGAAAGGCAAATTTTGTTGGTGTGCATGAGCGACACAGACCAGCGAGTGGCGGCGATTTTCTTTTGTAATCTGTCCTTTTAGTCTCAAAAGAATAAAGGTATGTCAATATATTTCTCCGGAGTTAATCTGAGCCGAAATACTCGTTCTAGACGTTTAGGCGAAAAACATTTGCTCTACGACTTTAAAAAATCGAATTTCTAGTTCTAGCCACAATTCATGGTCACATATAGTTTTCTCCGACTACGACACCTACTATTTATTAGTATCTATGCTATTTAAATAGGCTCGAGTGGTTAGTTAACTGTTGTAAGTTGTAGGTAGATAGATTAGCCATTTATAGTAATACAATAAATTGAAGAACAGTTAAAAATACAATGGGCGGCCTTATCGCCTAATTAAAGCTATCTCTCCCAGACAACCGTTGTATGTTGTAGGTAGGTACATGTACTATTTTACCTACCAAGAGTTCTATATTAAGTTCCAAGTCATCAATCTTCGTATCGCACGTGTTCACCATTAGGTCCTTATTATTCCGTAATCGACCCCCCTCAAAATAACATCTCACTTTAGGAAAAAAGCCGGAAAATTTCATATTCAAGATTAATGGTGGACGTTTAAAAAATTACACCGAAGGGTTGAAGGTAAAGAGCGTTATTTTACAGTGATTAGAGGGATGTCTGACTCTAACTTTTCTAATTACCTGAGATTCCGATCCTCTTTTGTTCTTATTTCGATTATTTTAAACTCAACTGGACCAAATAGTACTGTACCTACAATATTCAGCACATATACAAGATGTAGTGGGTATGCTAATATTTCAAAAAAAAATGTTGTATTTTTAAAGTTGTAGAACAAAAGTTGTTCGCCTAGACGTCTAGAATAACCACCTTTCGGCCTAAAAGGGCTTACTTGTATACTTGTCATTTTTTTATGGTAGAACCTCAGGAGGAATGCCAGGAACTAGTATTCTTGATGTGACGTATCACTAGAAAGGGAATCTTAGGAACTCCTCGAGTAGAATGTTTGATTTTAATTTTAATGGAGTTGGACTCTGTTTTGATAAAAGTATACCTGCCTTTAGAAGCGTTGAATTTGCACGCCAAAACAGTATTAACAAACCCTGGTAGATTAGTTTAATAACCGAATAATACCTTGGACTGTTTTCAAATATTGATTTTTTAGAACAAAGGTCGCAAATACGGAAGAGCATAGCGTAGAGCATTGCGTTGTTTTAAGTGAGTGTATGAACAATGAACATGTCCAGCTGTGGTATCATCTAATTAGCAACCACCGCTAGTAGTTGCTAAGTTGCAGTACATTGCTGCTTTGACGTAACGTGGTTTGTACCAGTGATTACTTCAAAGCAGCTATGTAGAATACGAAATATGTTTTTTTGACGGTAAATAGCAACTAGTAGCGGTGGATGCTAATTAGATGATACCACAGCTGGTGTATTGGTAGTGAAGTCGCAGATGCCAGAACTGGCAGATGCCAGTTCCGAATTTGTAACTGTCCAACGGAAAGTTCTTCAAGAAAATCTCTATTCCACTGTTATTTAAATGTCTTTGGTTGCAGGTCGTTAGTGCCGGGACACCATCAGTCACTTCATGTTTTAAATCTGAATTGTTACGCAGCTCAATTTGAATCGCGTTTGGGACCACCCCCCTTTTGGTGATATCGAAGTTTATCGATATAGGTAAAGGGGGAAATTTTTGAATGACTTTGGCAATTGGTATACTTAGTTACTTTTAGCTATTTTTACTCAGAACCTTTTTTTAGGAAACGCCTTTTAAAATTCACATGATTTGTTAAAATAGTTACATTTTCCCGTATAATACCTATGCGCGAAATATTGTTTATTATCTTACCTCGACGTTTCAACCATGTAACAATGTTCTTAATCGTAAATAATATATCTTCATAAATTCATTATTACATCATCGCGACTGAAGTCGCCACTAAATTTTTGAAGATGTATTTTTCCTTTAAAATATTCCTAATAAAACATTTACCTACCTAATAATAGCAATTTTATATAATATGTAGAAATGCAACTATGTTGCCGACTGCACCCACTAAAATACTTAACATTTACCTACCTAAGAATAGCAATTTTATATGTAGAAATGCAACTATGCACCCACTAAAACCTACCTAACTTAACAAAGTTCATCCAAGAAACATCTAAAGATATTAATTTCAATCGTTAGTCTGGACAAAACAGTAGCAATTAATACTAAAACTGTAATTTGTCTCGTTGTTGTGTTTGGGGATATTATTTAAAACTATAGACACTCTATTTTTTTCAACATAACGTTTCGGCCGCGGCTTGTCTTTGGCCAACCGAAGACTTTTTTTTATTCTTTATCCATATTTGACGGCCTCTGTGGCGCGGCTGGTGAATACATGATTGCAATGCAGAAGGTTGCTGGTTCGATTCTTGTCGAGCGCACATATTTATGATTCAAAAAAATATTTATTTCTGGTCTGGGTGTTATCTATGTAGATATTACATGTAGTATATCGTTGTCTAATAACATTAGTACAAGCCTGGTGATTTGTTTTGGGCTTAATTACGCTGTGTATAATGACGTGCAATATTTATAAAAAAGTAAAAGTAACAGCAAAGGTCATAATTAGTTTTCCTGGGTCTCGAATAAGACTCAGGAAAACTAATTATTATTAATTATGTTATTAAACAACGATATACTACATGTTATACCTACATAGATACATAAACACCCAGACCAGAAACAAATATTTATTTTTATTAACAATTAATATTTATTATTATTTATTTTTAGTTTAGTTTAGTTTAGATTAATATTTATTTTTATTTTTACCCGAGTAAGAGAATTTAAGAATAATTTAATTTACGCGAATAAGACCCGAAAACAATAATTATGAGTTCAAATCGTGTGAATTTAAAATGTTTAATAGCAAAAGTGTCGTAAAAAAATATTCGAGTAAGAATAAGTCAGCAACTTAATAGACACAAAAAGCCACATCGTCTTACCTAAAGTGTTCAAAAAAAAAGTTGTACAAATAGCAACCAGTGGCAGTGGCATTTTACACAATACCCTCGTCGGGAGCACCTCTACTCGTATCAATCAAGTAACCACTGCCTCCGGTGGGCAAACCCTGAGACCTCCCTTATTCATAATGCATGGACCTTCACACCACGCGCCACCGCTAACATATTAAATTCACTAACTTATGTATTTTATACGATACGAGTATGTGGCCGTGGCTCTACTTACCAATGCTCAATTGGCTATTTTGCATTTTTAAATTTTATTTTCTAGAGTGGTCACACTTTGACTTGGAGATTAATATTGCATGAATGAAAGAATGACAATAAATATATTATTAGTAAAAGAAAAAAACGGCAAAGGGCGAGTCGGACTCGTGTCGTGCATGAAGGGATTTACCATTATCACAAAATAATGACGTTTGTTGTATGGGAGCCCCACTTATATCCTTATTAATGTTGTTTTTAGTATTTGTTGTTATAGCAGAAACTGAAATATATTCCGCCCTACCAAGATGTCTTATAAGTCTTCGCAAATTCGCCGCGTTGTCATTCAGGTAAAATAAATGAAATTAAAAACAAATTAGTCGGGGTATTTTTTATTTAAAAGTAGCTGCGCCCCGCGGTTTCACCCGCTTAAGTCCCGTTGCCGCGGGAACGTGACATAGGGAACATCCTACGTCCTTCTCCTGGTTCTAAGCTAACTCCCCACCAATTTTCAGCCAAATCAGTTCATCCGTTCTTGAGTTATAAATAGTGTAACTAACACGACTTACCTTTATATACAACACAAGTTGTAACAGGTAAGTCCTTTTAATCCGAAAGGGGGTTGTTCTAGACGTCTAGGCGAACAACTTTTGTTCTACGACTTTTGGAAATTCGAAGTACTTTTCGAAAAATTTAGGTGTAAAGTTTACTTGAAAATCAGCTGTTTCTGAGAGTTCGAGGTCATTGACCATATGTTGTCCTTTTATGGTTTACAATCAAAACTTCAATTATCTTTATTTTCAAAAGCAGCTGTTTTTTCAGTGAAACATACCTAACCTCAAAATTTTCAAAAAAAAAGTTTGTATTTTCAAATGTCCATGGTAGCGCGGATTATCTGTAATTAAAAAAAACTGTCTAGCTATCGCTGTTCATGAGATACAACATACGTACCTACTGGTGACATGCAGACAGACGGGCTATATAGTATAGATAGACTACAGAAAAAAAAATGCCTTCCCGGTTAAAAAAAATGTATAGATTCGTTCGGAACTATGATTTTTTAATGGCTTCTAACCACTAAGCCGGTCAAAATCGCTTCGCAAAGCAGAGTCGTTCATATTTCGATAGGTAGACCGATACCACGCCGGTACAGCCTTTTTAAAAGACGGATCAGTAGGTAAATTAAATATCTTTCCACTGCCTGCAATATTGATAACTTAGGTACTTAGGTACTTATAAGTAATATCCTCATGAGGAAAACTAAAAAAAATGGAATACCTTTCCAAATTTGACGGTCTCTGTGGCGCGAAGCACATATTTCTGCTAACCATAAATGTTTGTTTCTGGTTCTGGGTGTATTCTATGTAGAATAATTATGTATATGTATTTACAAAAAAAATGGATAATATGTAGTGTATCCGTTGTCTATTACCCATAGTACAAGCCTAGTGCTTAGTTTGGAACTAGATAGCGCTGTGTGTTTGTCGTTCAAAATTTAATATTTATTTATCCACTTGTTCGAGCGTAATGAAAGATGTGATAATAATACTTGGAAATATACTGCTTTAATTTCTTATTACAAATAATTGTGTTAGGGTACTTAATTTCAAACTGAAAGATATAAAATAAAATAACTTCTTCTGCCGAGCGTTTTTATCGCCGGCCGCGAATCGAATAGGAAAAAATGACAGATGTAAAATGTGAAGTCCGGGCTCGTCGCTGCTGTTGTGGCGCCGCCTGGTGCGCAGTAGCCGCTTCTGGCTTCTTTGGTGTTGCCATTACTGGCGTGAACATGCTGCCCCCCTTGGAACTGGTGGTTCCAATGTTGGAAGAGGACAAAGTCTGTTGAAGGCCCTTCTTATAGTTCCTGAAGACGTGAGGACGTCTGCGACTCGGCTGACTCCATCTCCGCCTTTGTAGACATTGGTGACTCGACCCAATAGCCATCGATTGGGAGGAATGCGGTCGTCCTTGATTAGCACCATGTCTCCTGGAGCAGGTTGACTTGTGGTCTGCTTCCATTTGTATCGAATTTGAAGTTCCGATATGTATTCTCTGTAGTAACGGTTCCAGAAATGTGTCTTCAACGCTTGGGTTCTCTGGTATCGCGTCAGAGTTGCAATAGGAGCATGGTCGAGTTCTGCCTTGGTAGCAGGCAACATTGATATTGTGCGTCCAATAAGAAAATGTGCAGGTGTAAGTGGAACTAGATCTGAGGGATCGTTAGATAAAGGTGTGAGAGGCCGTGAATTTAATATGCCTTCTATTTCGATTAAAACGGAATTCATCTCTTCGTAATCGAGATGAGCAAGAGTTAAAACTTTGTTTAATATACGTTTAACTGACCCAATGGCTCGCTCGGCGACACCATTAAAATGGGGACTATAAGCAGGACAAAACTTGAAGTCCATACCCTTTTCTGCTGTATATGAAATTAACGCATCGCTACTTTGTTTTAAAAAGTTTGCAAGCTCGTTGCAAGCCCCTCGAAAGTTCGTGCCATTATCTGACCAAATGGAGGTGGGCCTACCTCTGCGAGCTATGAACCTATTTAAGGCTGAAAGGAAGCCTTGTGAAGTGAGATTGGTGACGAGCTCAATGTGTATGGCACGAACAGCCAGGCATACGAATACGCAAATATATGACTTCTTGAGTCTTGAACCTCTACCCTTTCTGTCGACTATCACAATTGGACCTGCGTAGTCTACCGCTGTATTTGAAAATGGAAATTCTGCATGTACCCTTTCGGCGGGTAGATTACCCATTATGGGTTTAAATGTAACTCCCGAAAATCTGCAACATTTATGACAATTTTTAGTTATTTTCCTAACTAAATTTCGACCGTTTACTATCCAATACTTATGACGAAGTATTGCTAACAATAGTTGCGGTCCTGCATGAAGTAGAATTCTGTGATAATGCTCTACCAATAATTTTGCAATATTGTGTGAAGCGTGTAATAGTATGGGATGTTTTGTGTTATAATCGTAATGGGAGTTTGATAACCTGCCTCCTACTCTGATGACTCCGTCTAGTATGAAGGGGTTCAAACTTAGATATTTGTCTTTTGAAGACAGAGGTTGATTATTGTTTAACTGTGAATATTGCTTACAAAACATCTCTTTTTGTAAAACCTTACAAAGATTATGTGTGGCTGCGTTAAGTTCTGAGATTGTTAAAGGACCTGTTAGTTTGGAGTTTGAATTTTTGCAATTATGAATAAAGCGCATTATTAATGCTGTAATACGTTGAAGCTTACCAAATGACGAGTATCTAGTAGTGAAAGCATTTTCTTGTGGTTCTACAGTTGAGACATGACATTGCAATTTAATTTCAGGTAGGTCTTTTGTGTTAAGGTATTGTGGTTGTTTTGGCATATCTAAATCTACATTTTGTAAGAAATGTGGACCTGCCCACCACAAAGATGAATACTTGAGCTGACTGGCATTGAGACCTCGTGATCCTATATCAGCGCGGTTCAGCCCTGATGGAATATAATTCCATGAAGAAATATTTGAATTATTTGTTATCTCATTGATTCTATTGTAAACAAATTGCTTGAGCTTTTCTTTTTTACATGTTTTTAACCAACATAAGACTATAGTTGAATCGCACCAAAAATATTCAAAATTAATGTGTAAACGTAGGGCTTTCTTGACTTTATTAGCCAAACGTGTAGCTAGAAGAGCTCCACATAGCTCTAGCCGGGGCATTGTTAATTTTTGTCTGAGTGGAGCTAATTTGCTCTTTGCAGTAAGTAAATGTACTTCTACTTTATTTTTGTTTGAAATTGTGCGAATGTAACAGCATGCGGAATAACTTAGAATTGACGCATCTGAAAAGGTGTGAATTTCCACTAAAACATAGTAATCAGTTAAAACTCTACGTGGTATCTCTATGTTATTTAAGTCAGATAGGTTTTCCATAAAATTGTCCCACTGAGCTCGGATGTCTCCGGGTAATTCAACATCCCATGAGAAGTTATGTGCCCATAACCTTTGCAATATGAGTTTTGCTTGAAGCATAATTGGATTTATTAAACCTAGAGGATCAAATACTTGAGCAATAGTTGAAAGAATTATGCGTTTGTTAAGAGATGAATCGTTAGAGGTAATGGTTGAATATGAAAATGATAGTGTGTCTCTTTTGCATGCCCACTGTAGACCTAATGTTTTTGTATGTTCATGTTTACTTAAGTTGACTAGATTGTCTGTATTATCTTCACCTACTATTTGTTTCAATATATTAGAATTGTTTGAATGCCATTTCCGCAGTTCAAACTGGCCCTTTTTTAATTCAGACATGACTCCTTTACATATTTGTATTAAAGTAGAGTCATCGTCATGACCTGACACATAGTCGTCAGCGTAGAAATCTGAGAGTATGGCTGTACTTACTTGTTTGTCGGTACAGTCTATGCCTAATTGAATTAGACATCTAAATGCTAAATAGGGAGCAGACGCTGTCCCATATGAAACTGTGTTTAAGAAATATTGTTTAATTTCTTGATTAGTATCTGAGCGCCAGAAAATTTGTTGTAAATGACGCTGTTGTTCATTGACAACTATTTGCCGATACATAGCCTTTATGTCAGCTGTGACTACGAATTTATGTTGACGAAAACGAATTAAAATAGTAACTAAATCGTCCTGAATAGTTGGACCGACATGTTGAATTTCGTTGAAAGATTTGCCAGTGCCTGGAGTGACTGCGCTGGCATCGAATACTGTTCTCAGCTTTGTAGTGAGTCGGTCTTCGCGTAAAATTCCATGATGTGGAATTAAGTATGAAAATGGAGTGTTAGTAGGGTCGGTGTTCTCCGACATATGACCTTGTGTTATGTAATCTTGCATAAACTCGACGTAACTATTCTTAAATATAGAGTTGCGTTTAAATTTACGCTCTAACGCTTGAAATCTAGCAAGAGCTAGCTGCCTAGTTTCACCTAATGTTGAGGGCGAGTACCTCAATGGGATTGTAACTACAAACCTACCGTCTGCTTGACGAGTAGTAGTTTCTTTGAAGATTGTTTCACACTCGTTGAAGTCGTTGTCGACTGTACTCGATGTGTGTTGCATGTGTTTCGCATCGTGTATGTTGCAAGCTTCATATTCGTTGCAATTGTGTGTGAAATTTGCATTGTGTACCTGACATGTGTCTTGAGTACATATGTCAGTTTTGCGACTATTGTCCGTTTTGCGACTATTGTCCGTTTTGCGACTATTGTCCGTTTTGCGACTATTGTCCGTTTTGTGACTATTGTCCGTTTTGTGACTATTGTCAGCTGTGTGACTATTGTCCGTTTTGTGACTATTGTCAGCTGTGGGACTATTGTCCGTTTTGTGACTATTGTCAGCTGTGGGACTATTGTCCGCTTTGTGACTATTGTCCGTTTTGTGACTATGTTGCATGTCATGCCCGTGACACGTCTTATGTATATCTTGCGTGTCATGCGAGTGACACGTCTTATGAATATTATGCGTGTCATGCTTGTGACACGTCTTACGAATATCTTGCGTGTCATGCTTGTGACACGTCTTATGGATGTCCTGCGTGTCATGCTTGTGACACGTCTTACGAATATGTTGCGTGTCATGCTTGTGACACGTCTTATGGATGTCCTGCGTGTCATGCTTGTGACACGTCTTACGAATATCTTGCGTGTCATGCGAGTGACACGTCTTATGTATATCTTGCGTGTCAAGCGAGTGACACGTCTTGTGAATTTTTGATGTATTGTATGTTGGTTGTGCACAGTATGTCATTATGTGGTGTGAATTTTGACCACGGTGGTTAGCATATGCTGTGCCTGAAACTATGTAACCTAGTTTTGTTTCAACTAGAATAGGCTTGTTACGGCCTAATGAAATGCGTTCCTTTAATAGAACATGCCAGAACACATCTGCCCCTAACAGCATCTGCACCTCGGCCGGTGTGTCAAATTCCGGATCCGCGAGGTGGATACATGTTGGAATAAGAAAACGATTAACCTTTACCTTATTTGAAGGTATGAGTTGAGTAATTTGTGGTACTACAAAACAATTTATGTCTGCTTTGAAGCCACTGTTTGAGAGTGATGATATTAAGACATCACATCTCTGAGTAATATTTGAAACTTGATTGTTTATTCCTTGCACAGATATTGAGGTTGAATCTGAGGGAATGTTTAAGGATTTTTGTAGTTTCTCTGTGATAAAACTTGATGTGCTCCCATTGTCTAGCAATGCACGAGCTTTGTGTAATTGACCCTGCTGGTCTGTAATGTGTATGATAGCGGTGGATAGTAAAACCTGACTTATGTGTGTATGTGTAGTTGATAGAGTGATAGGTGATTCGATGCGGCCTTGCACAGGTAGTACTACACACTCGCTTTGTTGTGATGATGATGATGAAACACTCGGCTTGTTGTTTATGTGCAATAATGTGTTATGACGAAGAGGGCATAGCTTGCATGTCCCAAATCTGCATGTTGTTTCATTATGTCCTGCTCTTAGGCAGTTAATGCATAATTTTAATTGTTTGACCCTTTCAATACGTTGCTCAATTGGTAAAATCTTAAATTTTGTACATTGAAAAATAGTGTGAGGTGACTTGCATAAAGGACACAATGGTTTGTATGAAGTTTGATTAGGACCTTCATTAGTAATAAATGTTTTAGGTCTAAGAGTATGTGTTATGTTGTCACTGTGTCTACGGACTGACCCTCTTTTTGTTTCGATCGTTTCTAATAAGTTTGACCTATCCTTAAGGTAT
The DNA here is from genome assembly GCA_949358125.1 of Idaea dimidiata. Taxonomy (NCBI): domain Eukaryota; kingdom Metazoa; phylum Arthropoda; class Insecta; order Lepidoptera; family Geometridae; genus Idaea; species Idaea dimidiata. The sequence continues at coordinate 19,766,461 of OX442333.1, read as the reverse complement.
GAATTGAAATCATTTAGAGTTGGAATGCCCTTTAATAAGTTTCTATGATGTTCCCAGTCACGGGCTGTTACAGGATCTAACTTTCCGCTAGCTAAGTGAATAACTAAGAGGTCCCAATGCTCAGTAGGTATACCTAATGTTTTTAGTGACCTTAGGTTTTTATTGATAACATCTTTAAGAGCATGAAGTGCTACTGAGGATTCCCTTTGAATATGTTCTATATTAAACAAAGCTTGAACGTGTTCACTTACTAACATTCTGTCATTGTTGTAACGATCACACAAAAGATCCCATGCTACTTTGTAATTTTCAGCAGATAACCCGATTGAATATATTACTTCCCTTGCATTACCCTTCACGCTAGCCTTTAAATAATGAAACTTTTCTATGTTTGAAATGCCTGGATTATTATGAATGAGAGACATGAATGTTTCACGATATTCAAGCCAACTGTGATAGTCTCCAGAAAATGTAGGTAAGCCTATCATAGGTAATTTAACTCTCCCACCTGTTCGCACCATGTCACCCGAACCTGACACCGAAGCATAGTCCGGCTCCGCAGAAGTGGACTTCTCCGCTGCTGAAGCTCTGCTGAGTAGTTCCTCTGCAGCCGCTACAGTACTAAAGTACGAACTTTCGAAAGTATTGCGTTCAAGCTCCTCATCACCTGAAATTTCAGTTAAGTTCTCTTTATCCTTTGCTGTGGTTTGAGTGAGATTCTCTATTTCAATTTGATTTGCATCAAACTGGTCATAAAGCAGCTGGATTTTGCTTAGTCGAGCTGTCAGTTCGTGCATTTGAATTGAATTTAGTTTAGTGCAGGGCAAAAGAGGCTCTAAGTAGGTTTTGAAGATTGTAAGCTTGGATTTGTGGGATGCTCTTGTCTTTTTAAGGGATTTTAGCGTTTCCATGATGTGATTCTATTAGTTAAATGAATAGTTATGTACTATGGAAGTTAAATTAGCAAATAAACACCAAACACAACAGAAAAGGTCGGATATCTCCAAGTTGCTTCGCTGTATAGTAAAGAACAAACACTTTAATAAGTAAAATAGGGAAAAATAAGCAAACCAATGAAACGATACGTAAATTTTGAATAGGCCTTTGGATATTCTTGTGTCTTTGGATGAGCGTGTGCATAAAGCAAAGTGCTATGCGCTGCCGCGTGGCAAAAGGTTATGCGAACTTTGCAATCACTGGAAAATAAAGCGATTTTAATAAATATTGTTGAAGAAGTAGCCGTGCTACGTGCAAATTAGGCGAACTTGTGACGTTTTTACTGTAATCCTGCGCACAACTTAATGGAACAAACTCACAATGACGCCATCAACCATTTTGATTCCTTTTTTCTTCCTTCGACGCTCCGCTGTTAAATCCGGCTCGAAACTTGTTCGAGCGTAATGAAAGATGTGATAATAATACTTGGAAATATACTGCTTTAATTTCTTATTACAAATAATTGTGTTAGGGTACTTAATTTCAAACTGAAAGATATAAAATAAAATAACTTCTTCTGCCGAGCGTTTTTATCGCCGGCCGCGAATCGAATAGGAAAAAATGACAGATGTAAAATGTGAAGTCCGGGCTCGTCGCTGCTGTTGTGGCGCCGCCTGGTGCGCAGTAGCCGCTTCTGGCTTCTTTGGTGTTGCCATTACTGGCGTGAACACACTATATTATTATTTGGGATTCAATAATTTGGGAATTGAACGATAATTTAAAAAAAAAGTAAGGTTTAATTTCTTCTATAGTTTTCGCGATTTTGCATAATAAAACACTTTATTTATCCGGGTTAATCGCGTTTTTATTCATTGTTCCAAACGAACCGAGCTTTCGCCAACTTTACAGTTGGCTTTATCAAGGAAGACAGTCAACGTGTGTTCAGTTCAGTGTCGGGACTAAAAACTAAAAAATATTTTTTGACGTAGTTGATATGGAGTTTCGAAAAGTAACGCCTAATACGATCAGTTAACCAAAGAAAGGATTTTATATAAAACTACCCTAACGAAAAAGTGAACGCTGAGTCCTGAGCCTTATAAAATACAGCAAAAACGCTAGACAAAACAACGGAACAATATAAACAGTTCAAATTCAAACAGATTCTAATTAAAAGTCGGATAAACATTAAATACCATTAGGGAATTATGCATGCATGGTTGCCTAACAATCCGCGGGTCGGAAGCTGCGAGCTTCCAGATATGGAGCTTATAATAAAACAATATTAATTATCAATCGACGCTCCACTGCCTCCTTTGTACTACACTTTAATAATACTGGAATGCGTGCATTAAACTTCCTACGCTATTTTATATTAATAACAATTTTTATTTTCATGATAACGCTTGCTTCGAAGAATTCCTTTTATGATTTCTATTTGTATCTTTAACTTTCACTTCAATGTTATTTAAAAGATTTACAGCCAAATACAGAAACGCTACTCAAATATGAGTTCTACTTAAACAACTAAGCTGCTTTCAAAATCAAAATTACCATTAATGATTCTGATTTACTCTGATTTTAAGTTCTTTATTCGGCTGTAAGTAATTTTATTTAGTCGATTTGTGAAAATTGTTTAGAATAAACTTTGATATAATAATTTTGTAACTGTGAACAAAAAAAATCAATTTGTTTCCCCTCCAATTGTCAAGCGAATGAGGCGGGGTCGAATCAGTTTGTTAATAAATTCAAATTTATTCGTTGATCGGGCGCGTCTCGCTCCTAACGTATTTAAAAAGTGATTAGAAGTTAAATTGACATAATATGAACTTTTTATATTCGCCACGTTTCTTAATAGGAAACGAGATTATTCAATTTTCATTTTAATATTCAACGAAAATCGATTATAGTACCATCAACAACAAACTCCATAATAGATAGGTTACATTGAATTCCAAATTCGCTTTCAAACTTCCTACTTCTGAAAATGGAAAGTCCATTTCAGTGAAATTATCGTCGAATATTTTAAATACAACAAGCATTTTGTATAAAGCTTAGCCCGCATTATTTACTAAGAGAATTGTGATTAAATTTACATTGTTTCCTTTACGCTTAAGGTGCGGCATTACTTTTGTTATAGTATTCAAGAGAGCAAATGTTTAGTCCCACGGGGCGAGATGCGAGCAGAACGGAGTCATCTGCGTATTCTAACTTATGGTAATTACATTTGGAATAATCCGCCTCGAGCAAGAGTTCTACGGAAGTCAGCATCCACGTAATTTACAGAATAATACCGAATATTATGAGTTTAATGAGACAAGAGTTTCCAGACTTTATTTAAATAACTTAAACTTAAAGAAAACACTTAGGTTACCTCTCTGAAATCTACTTAGTGCGTTCAATCCTCAATTTTTCTTAGTTGAAATTTTATTTCGTACCTTATTCCTAGGCGGTTCGAAACTCACGTAAAGTGCCTTTCTAAGTCTCTCGTATTCGGTTAACGCCCTTTGGGCGTTATGTGCCCTTTTGATAATTTTAATATCTTCAGCGAACAATTCGTTTTTCGCATCTTTAACTATTTGATTGTTTAGGGAGTCAAGCTTCAAGTTTATATCGTAGTATTGGTTTTCAACGTCACGCATCATTGTTACTATACTATCATTCGGCTCTTTATGGGCACCAATAATATTGATATAAACATACTGAACACATGTAAACAGTTTTATTGTCTCATAAGATGAATAAAGTTTTTGAAACTCAGACATTAATACTTTATCGAATGCCTCTTTGTAGATCATTTCTCTTTCTTCAAGGTAAAGTATTTCACCTTCGATAGAAGTGATCCATTCGTTTAAATCTTGAACAGTTTTTGCGAGATTCACCTTTAGTTGATCTCGGCTTTTAATTACAGATTTTACAAGTCTAGATGTCACATTGTCTATTTCTACATAAGTCAAACACTGTTTCCTTAGTTCGTCAAAAACTAAAACTAATTGATCGGGTGTTTTAAAATAAAGTATCGGTTTGTCATCTGGGCATAATTTGTTTCGGAATTTTTGAATAGAATTGACATGTGAGAATTCAACCTCTGAATAATTCAGATCAGTAAAAGTTCCAATGGTGCTAGTGTCTTCAGTAAACTGAGAGTCGTGTTCTTTACGCCATGTGACGGGACTTATCGAAAATATGAACCTTCTGTACATAGCCAAGTTGTCAAAGAGAAATGTTATGTGACTAACTTGATTTCTCAGTTTAACGTATTTAAAACTGTAGTTCTCTAACTTATCAATTTCAAGTGCCAGTTTCATGGATTTCATTTCAGCCATGTTCTGAATAAATTTCGCTTCTCTGTAGCTTTCCTTAATGAATTGTGCGAAGTTATCTTTAGACTTTTGAAACGATTCAAGTATAATGTTGTACTGGTTTAATTCAAAACTATATTTGTGGTTTATTTGCATTATTTTTTCTTTAACGAAGGCGGCATTTGATTTGAACAGAGTTATGTCTCTTAAATTTTTCATGTAAACTTTGATATCACTAAATTGTCCTATAGGTCTGCCCTCTACTACTTTATAAAAAGTGTTATCTATATCGCAAATAGTTAGAGGATCAGACATGAATGGTTTAGTCTTACCTATTTTTGGTTTTTCAGTTTTCTTTCGGAAAAATGTTTTCATTAACTGAGGTAAGCTATATGGATTTTCTGTTTTAGGCGTGAATTCTTCTAAATTTCTATCGCGTGATTTAAATACTAGAGGTTTACTGCCCATGATTTTTATCTTTTTGTCTAAAGCCGGTTTTATTTCATCCATGTATAAGTCTGATTGATAAGAACGAGGTTTATTTAGAAGTTTATTGCGTGCGGTTCGCCTGTCGTATATTGTTTTTGGAGACAATTTCGTTTTAGACAAAGGGGTTTCACTCAACAGAGGTTTAGACCTAGAATAAATAGGTAGCATAAGTATAATATACCTGTATAGTATAGATCAGTAAACGGCATACCAGCATGGAAGTATTCCTTACGCTTCAAAATAACACTAGGTACGTAAAATGGGCCATGACGATTAAAAAGTGTGCCGCGACACGAATCTGTCACTTCGGTTGTATTCGGGTCGGGTCATTCAAAGAACCAATCACGTTAGAGAACAGCGTATTACCGCCGGGCCGTCGTCGTTGTCAACACACAAGTATTGGCGCTATTGTTTGAGGTGAGATAGTATGGAGAGGCTTCTTCCATGCTTTTATCCGTTCACTGGTATAGATAGATCCGATGATGTTTCGCAATCATACCTCACATTGGCCGATTTGCTGGCTGCATGCCGAGAACGTTTAACCATTTCTTCACAAGAGCTCACATCATTAACAGCAAGTTCGCGGCAAATGGTCAATTTTCTTCCTGGGTTTAGACTTACGCCTCTCGTTAATGCTAGGTACCTACAATTAAACAAAACGAATGAAAGAAATACAAAAACTACTGAACCGATTGCGATGAAACTTGGATATAGGTTGAAACCACGGGGCGCAGCTAGTTTGAAATAAGCAAGGAGTTTGAAGTGAAATATTCGCTTGGTAACTAAATACTGTATTTTTCTGTAATCTAGATCAGTCGGATGATCAGTCGTCTGCACCTTGCCGTCGCTCTTTACACTTAGCGACTCCTGTAAATATCTAAGTTCGAATTTCTAAAGTCCCAATTTTACGGTGTAAAAAAACGAAAAATAACTTACTTATCCATATAGTTAAAATTAGTAGTGTGACTAGGGATTGCAATCCGGATTCTTCGAAATTTGAAAATAACTGAAAAATCCGGATTTTCTGAAGTTTTTTAAATCCGGTTTTTAATACTCAAATCCGGTTTTTTCGGATTGTAGACAAAATTGAGTTTAACGGAGAATATTACACATTTATCCAAAAATTTTCATTCTAAGTAATAGTAGATCGGTGTTACCTACTCTAAAACCCAAATTCGAACAATATAGATAGGCTATTGTACTTTGTTTGAGCGAATTTGACGCGAAACCCGTGATTGGCTCTGTAAACTCTGTTTATGCCCATATAAGGCAATAAACCAAGCAAGCAACGCGGCGAGACGGGCGGGGGCCCTCGCGCATCCCGCGCGACGCAACACAACGCCCCGCGCGCCCCGCTCTCACTTAGTCAGTCGGCCAGCTAGTTTCGTAGGTAGTGGTTGTGACTTGAGTTTGTCGAAATTTGTTGTCTATTAGATCGTGTGAATTCGTGAGCGTACATGTGAAAAGCGACCCACGCACGCTACACAAACAAGTAACTAAGTTTTATACTATTTTTATGTATTCATACAAACAGGTAAACTAGACGTTTTCCTGTATGGTGTGGCTTTATGGCTTCTAAGTGTAACTCATTGGGACGCCCCATGACCGCGTCGGCGTCGCTTGCTACATATCCAAACAATTTAATTGACATGTATCCTGTCACTAAGAAATATCAAATAACTAAAGGATACCTACTAACAATTATTTATTACTTAAGTAATCTTTTACGGATGTTGCTTGCTTGCTTATCGAGTAGGTTTTATAGTGAATATGGTATAATAAGATTAAGTTAAGACCCCTGCTTCTATTATACTATACATTTTTCATCTTAAGGCTTTTAACTTCGAAATGTCCGATATCGACCTACTATGTTTATTTCGACTTCATGTGCCTAATCGTAAACTCATTTTTTTTTACGATCAACAAACGAATCAAACAAATTACATGTTTGTAGTTCAAGAAGCCTACTAGGTACGTGACAGACTGAAAACACCATTTGATATCGCTCGATAGAAAAAATCTTGGATAAACTATGAAAACTGATAAAAAAATTAATGTTTTTTCTGCTTTATTCACAAAATATTAAATTTTTAATTCGAAAAAATAACTCAAACTGTAGGTATTGACATTTAGAAGGGATATGACTGATTCATTTTTTTATAACTAGTTCTATTTTCGTCTAATATACAAGATGTAACAGGTAAGCCCTTTTAATCCGAAAGGGGGTTGTTCAAGACGTCTAGGCGAACACCTTTTGTTCTACGACTTTTGAAAATTCGAACTTTTTTTTTGAAAATTTTGAGATTATGTTTCACTCGAAAAACAGCTGTTTTTGAAAATAAAGGTAATTGAAGGTTTGATTGTAGTAGACCAAGTAAATGAAAGAATAACATAAGGTCAATAACCTCGAACTCTAAGGAACAGCTGATTTTCAAGTAAACTTTACACCTAAATTTTTCGAAAAGTACTTCGAATTATCAAAAGTCGTAGAACAAAAGTTGTTCGCCTAAACGTCTAGAACAACCCCCTTTCGGATTAAAAGGACTTACCTGTTACATCTTGTATAATAATCGATTTTTTTTAAATATTTTTTTGCGTTGCTATGGCAATTTGTTATACTTACTAACTATTGAAATCGGAAATCTTCGCCTTAACTTTTAAATTTAATGGAGTTTTATTGACCGAGCGAGCGAGCGAAGTGTCTTTGCATCAAGTCTGGCAAAATTTGCATTAATCTGTCAGTTTGTTTGTTGGTACTCCTCTACAGGTAGCATTTTTGAACCGATTTCGATGAAACTTGGTATACAGGTTCTATGAGTCAATTGTCGTCGGGGTTTTTTGATTGGAAGGGGACATCCCCCACAAAGGGGCAACAAAGGGCTACACTATGTCTCGGCCGTATGAAATCTGATTACTATAATTCTTTTTTTATTTAAAAGTTAGCAACTTAAAGTCGGTTTCATAAAAATTTGGTTATGATCTGACAAAGGTCTTCAGAGCGATGAACAGAATAACTCCTCAAATTGCAATAAATTACTCACTTTTAGATTTCTACCAGTAGGATAGGCTCTTTAACTACTCGATAGGAATTAATGGAACACCTAGAACCATGAACTCATCAAAAACCTCCTCAATGGGTAATTGCGGGCTGCGGCTTACGATTTTGAGAATTTGTGCACGAAAACACTGGACGTATTCATGGTATTAAGATCTCGTTTTTTTTAAAAAGATTTTGATTAGTGATTAGATTAGAATAAATGCAGATTTTATCTTGTTATTGTTCTATAATGTTCTAAAGTTCTAAATAATCGCAGATTTTTAATGACTTATGCTGTTTTATTTCAGTCTTATCAAATCACTTTAAAACTTCGAAAAATTCGGATTATCCGGTTTTTTTTTCGAAGGAAAATTTAGAAAACCGGATTTTAAAAAAATCCGGATTTTGCAATCCCTAAGTGTGACTCTTATTTGAATAATACTTATAATAAAAGTAAATTATTCATTAACAATAATTATAACCTTGTACTGTTGACTTATTTCAGATTCTGGCATTAAAGTATTGACGTATTGACAGACGACAAAATCTTTGTTTATTGTGAAATAAGTTTCGAAAACAAAGTCAACCAACTTTGTTTTTAGAGAAAATTAGGATAAACTATAAAACGTAGCATATTTTACTCCAAAATTATATAGCTAGGTAATTTAAAATAGAATAACATAAATTTTTTTTGAGATTACATGGTCGATTTCTACAATTCAGTCGATGGCCCAGCACAGAATAGGGCTACCTCATGTCTTCCCGTCGTAAAAGGCAACTCAGGGATCTGGGGAAGAATAGCGCACCTGGATTGGTGTCAAGCAGTCGGCCTTAAATATTGCCAAACTATAAGATACTACGAGTAAATACTACTATAAGCAATAGGTGTGATCAATGAACACTTACCTATCACTACACTACAGTGCTTCAAATTATTTGAGACATGCGCTCCTGAGACAGTTTTAACCTACCTCTGTTTTCTTCATTCAAATAGTCTATAGTACAGATAAAACTTATCCGTATCCTTCATATTAATTACATATAATACAGCGTGTTCCGACCATGTTCCGACTATGACCATTTAAGCTGAAAGGGGGTTGTTCTTTCTTTTTCGAAATTTTTGAGTTAATTAAGTTATAAAAAATAGCTGTTTCTGAAAAGATAATTAAAGTTTTGATTGTAGTGGTCCAAATAAGGTCAATGACCTCTAATTCTACGAAACAGCTGATTTTCAAGTAAACTTTAAACTTAAAATTTTCAAAAACTACTTTGAATTTACAAAAGTTGTTCACCTAGACGTCTAGAACAACACACTTTCGGCTTAAATGGTCATAGTCGAAACACGCTGTATAGTAGAATACCTACAATCGGCAAACATTTAAATAAACACCCCATCTAAGGGTCAAGTCAAGATTGCCCTGCATTTGTAGGGTAGTGTCAGATCTGACGGCTGACCCCAGCGACGTAGCGACCGGACGGGGTCTCGCTCGGGGCGAATAACTCCTCAGTGACCACTACGGAAGTGTTGCCTTTGACACCTTCAGATAAGTGCAAGGCTTAAGACGCAGCGAATTAAGGTAGAGATGTTATTTTTTGTTATTACTGTTACCTATACAAGGTGTAAGGGTAAGCCCTTTAGGCCGAAAGCGGTTTGTTCTAGACGACTAGGCGAACAACTTTTGTTCTACGACTTTTGACAATTCAAACTTTTTTTTTGAAAATATTGAAGTTGTTTTACTGAAAAAATATAAATATTTTTGGTAAAAGGGGGTAAGATACTATTACCAGGTGTTCAGAAGCTATACCATATGAAAATGTAAAATCACGAATTCATCTCACAGTTTAAATTTCTTCTTCAACTGACATTATTGTTATTCTCCTGGTTACCTGGGTGCGCGCGCCTCAGTCGGCTGTTGCTATGTACCTATGTACCTACAAGTAATGAGATGATGATGATGATGATGTCTGATGATGCCTACACCACCCCCCTCCAGAAACCGTCAATGGCGGTATCGATCAGGAAATCTGACCTGACGACCGGAACGCGTTACGCGGTTTTGCGGTTCGGGAGTGTCTTCATGGTCTCCATGTTCGACTTGAAGTGTGAAGGCCGGTTTAAGACGATCAATCGAAACGTTCGCTTCTTTACCGTTTAGGAGAATTTTAAACACTTTATCCCCTCTAGAAAGAACTTTATGAGGTCCTGAATAAGCAGGAGTAAGGGAACCCCGCGACGCGTCTACACGAAGGAATACGAAGTCGCAGGTTTCTAGTTCTTTATAAACAAAAACTTTTGGGCTACAATGCCGTGACGTTGGAGTTGGTCGAATCCGAGCGGCGAAATTTCGTAACCGAGCAGAAAAATCAGCGGTGTCGGTTGTACCGGTGAATGTTGGCTCAAAGAATTCACCAGGCAGTCTCAACGGCTCTCCATACATCAGTTCTGCGGAAGAGGACTGTAAAAATTTAACATGCCGAGGAAACCTCTCAGTTGTTGCACGGTCGTAGGTACAGGATAATCCTTTATAGCCAGCACCTTTGAATCCAAGGGCTTGCAACCACTCTCAGAAATTAGATAACCTAAAAATTTGACCTCGCTAACACCAAAAATACACTTTGATGTGTTAACCATCATACCATATGCTTTTAGTCGTCTGAAGACCTCGCGCAGATGTTTTTCGTGTTCTGAACTGCTGCGCGAGAAGATTAAAAAATCATCTAAATAGGTGTATACAAAATCAAGCCCCCTGGTCATTTCATCGACGAAACGCTGGAAAGTTTGACCCGCGTTTCGAAGACCAAATGTCATAAATGGAAATTCGAACAATCCAAACAGTGTTGTGATTGCAGTTTTCGAAATATCATCAGGACTGACAGGAATTTGATTATACGCCTTTTCCATGTCTAAAACGCTGAAAATTTTGCAGCCAACAAGATTATGACTGAAGTCATGCACATGTTTAATTGGATACCTGTCGGGCACCGTCCGAGCGTTGAGTTTGCGGTAGTCACCGCAAGGCCGCCAGCCGTTGTTTTTCTTCGGTGCCAGATGTAAAGGCGATGACCAAGGACTGTCAGACGGTCTAGCTGTACCATTGGCTAGCATAGACTGGAATTCTTGTTTAGCTATATTTAGTTTGTCAGGGGCTAAGCGACGGGGTGAAGAAGATACTGGTGGGCCTGGTGTAGTGCGTATGTGATGAACTGTGCTATGTGGTACAATGCGGTGTACGCCAGCTGGTCGAGTGATTTCAGGAAATTCGCTTAAAATTTCGTGAAATCGTGTCGCACCATTCATTACTTTCACTGACGTGACATTTTTACAATTTGGTATAACAGCTGTTGTCGTTACTGACGTCAGGCTGTCGATCAACCGCTTCTTGCGACAATCTACAATTAAGTCATAGTAATTTAAGAAATCGACACCTATTATTGGCTTCGTGACGTCAGCAACAACAAATCGCCATGGAAAAATTCGGCGCAAGCCAAAATCTAAGCTTAAATTAACAAAACAATAAGGTAAAATGTCAGAACCATTAGCAGCACAGAGCTTATAACTAGTCGGAGGACGACGTTCACGCAGGAGGGACTTCGGGAAAACGCAGAGGTCGCTTCTAGTGTCGACCAAGAATTGCGTCGTCGGTCGCTACTATCGACTGCCCTTGATGTTTTCCGACGCCTTGTAGTCGCAGGGCTTAATGCACGCCCTTGCCTTCTCTCCGTACTTACTGTGGTACCAGCAGAGGGGGAACTTCCTGTAATTAGATTTTGAACGTTCCCTCTGAGAATTGCGGTTGCGGGAACGGGAACGTGCTCTTGTGTTACTCGTCGTTGGTGTTTGCAAGCGCTGCATCTGCTTACGAAGCTCGGCGACTTCCTTGACAAGGTCATTGACGACGGAAGAACCTGGACTGGAATATGTTGCCTCAGCCACACGGGGTGTTGTCGTCGTGAGATCAATGACCCTATCTGCTAAATCTGCCAAAACTTCGAGAGATGTCGTGGGAGGCTGTCCGGCGAGCACCATCTGGATACCTTGTGGTAAGCGGCTGATCCAGACGGTCCTGAGAAAATCGTCAGATAGCTCCTTCCCGGCGTTGTCTTTCAGATGTCGTAGAAATTGCGACGGTTTTCGATCGCCCAGGTTTTCCTCATATAGCACCTGCTTCATTTTGTTCTCGTTGGAAACGCTAAGGCGCTTTATTAGCTCAGCTTTTATTTTCTCATATTTATTGCTAACAGGTGGGCTAATGATAATGTCTTTGACTTCTTTCGCGAATTGACGTTCCAAATTTGACTATGTAACTATATTTCGTAGAATCGCTTGCGATACCCGCCTGTAGGAATTGACCTTCTATTTGGGCAAACCAAATCTCGGGCTCATCTGGCCAAAACGGTGGTATTTTGATACTTATCTTGCAAATATCCGCCGACTCTGTTACTCCGTTACGATCTACTGCATCTTTTAACTCGTGATGCGCCATAGGTATAATTGAGTGTTAAAGGGGTCACCAGTTTGGTAAAGGGGGGTAAGATACTATTACCAGGTGTTCAGAAGCTATACCATATGAAAATGTAAAATCACGAATTCATCTCACAGTTTAAATTTCTTCTTCAACTGACATTATTGTTATTCTCCTGGTTACCTAGCGACGCGCGCTAGGTGCGCGCGCCTCAGTCGGCTGTTGCTATGTACCTATGTACCTACAAGTAATGAGATGATGATGATGATGATGTCTGATGATGCCTACATATTTAAAAAAAAATTGCACAACATTGCAGCGCAATCTAGCCCCAAAGGCTTGTACTATGGGTACTAGGCAACGGATATACGGATATTTGTAAATACATACATCTTCTTCTTTTCGTGTAGTGGTGTGACACACCTAGTGTTGGAGTTTTCAGGTCGCCTTAAGGCCTCTAACTTGACCTAACGACTGCTATCAGAGATAACAACCGGGACCAACTGCTTAACGTGCCTTCCGAAGCTCGGAGGAGCTCGAGAATATGATTTTTTTGTCACAAAATTTTCGGTCACCCATCCAAGTAAGGACCGCGCCAAACGTTGCTTAACCCACACGACCATTCAAGATCGGCTGGTGCAGCTAGGCCAATGAGCTCCTCATCAATACATACATAATTATTATACATAGATAGACCCAGACCAGATACAAATATTAATTTTTAACCGATTTTACTAATACTTTTTTTGTTGTATTTGTTATGATCAGAAGGATCATAAGAAAAAATGCTAATTATTGAATATCGGGACTTACGCGTGTGAAAACGCGGGGCGCAGCTAGTTCAATAAAATTTTAATTTATTTATTTAAATCGCTTCTTCTCTCCACTTGGAACAATCTCAAGACAAATCTTGGTTGGCAGTAGAGTGACGGACGGACACAACCGCTGAAACCTCTTCGAAACCGCAATAGAAGGGTGGGCATAGTTATTCATATTGTTAATTAAATTACTTACTATAGCTGTGCCCTGCAGTTCCACTCGTGTAAGTTTGGGATATGGACATTCTGTCTGGGATATGAACAATTTGCACCCGCTGGACATTTGGGGATTGGGACCTTATGAATCTCACACCCATATGCAGAGTCGTTTCCTCCACTCGACTCGACCTCGACTCAACTTGAAGGATAGAATCGGTATGCTGAGTTGTTATAAGAATTCTCCACTTGAGGGAATTCCTCAGTCGAGTCGAGGAATTAATTGTCAAACTCAAGGTACGTCGTGATCTACCTTAAAGTATCCTCAAAGATATTATCCTTCAAGTTGAGTCGAGGTCGAGTCGAGTGGAGGAAACGACTCTGCATATGGGTGTAAGCTGTCTCCAATTCCTGGGATTGTTAGGAAGGAAAATAGTGGGCCTATGTGGTAGTCAAACGAAATGATAAAAGCTGGTAAAGAACAACTAGTCCCTATATTAAACAAACTGTTTAACCTCATTCTACAAAAAAGATCCATACCAGCACAGTGGCATAACTCAAAAATAGTATTGATATACAAGAAAGGTGACCCCAAATGTATAAACAATTACAGACTGATTAGCCTACTGTCTAGCTTCTACAAAGTTTTCACATCTACACTGCTTACAAGAATATCGAAACTAATTGACGAAAATCAAGCCGTAGAACAAGCTGGTTTTAGAAAAAACTACTCAACCATAGAGCACATACATTCAATTAGACAAATAATAGAGAAGTACATGGAATACAATAAAACTCTATATATTGGGTTTATAGACTAAATGAAAGCGTTCGATTCAATATCCCATAGTTCTATATGGAAAGCTTTAACAGATCAAGGAATCAATCAAGACTACATCGAAATCATTAAGGAAATTTACAAAAATAGCACAGCAAGAGTGAAAATGGAAGAAAAAGGCGAAGTATTTCCGATAGAAAGAGGTGTAAAACAGGGCGATCCCTTGTCGGCTATTCTGTTTATTGCGGTATTAGAAGATATATTCCGACAACTTAAGACGGCTCATACATTTCACACTTAAGATTCGCAGACGACTTAGTACTACTATCAGAAAATCCAAATGAACTACAATATATGATAGAAACACTAAATCTACAAAGTAAAAGAGTAGGCCTAGAGATAAACAAGGATAAAACTAAACTAATGACTAACGGAAAAAAAAAGTGTCAGTGCATATAGATTCTCTAACGCTAGAGTATGTAGAAGAGTATATCTACCTCGGACAACAATTAACTTTAGCGCAAAATGTTGACAAAGAAATAAATAGAAGGATAAAAAATTCATGGAACAAATACTGGGCCATGAAAGAAATATTTAAAGGATCTCTACCCATACCAATAAAAACAAAAGCCCTGGAAATATGCATAATACCATGCCTTACATACGCATGCCAAACCTGGCCACTAACTAAAAAACATCTCGAAAAGTTAAAAATATGCCAGAGAGCTATGGAGAGAAGCTACATGGGACTAAAACTTAAAGACCGAGTAAGGAACAATCTCATAAGAAAAAAGACAAAGGCAAAAGACGTAGTAAAGAATATACTAGGTTTAAAATGGAAATGGGCAGGTCATCTACAGCGATTAAGAAAAGATAGATGGTCTCAAATCATCACGAATTGGTTACCACTTGGCGAAAAAAGAAGAAGAGGTCGGCCATCACAGAGGTGGAGCGATGACATAATTAGAGTAGCCGGAAACCACTGGTCGCGCATTGCGAGAGACCGCAAGAGGTGGAGCGCATTGGAGGAGGCTTTTGCCGCTATGGGCGGCCCTTAAACCGATTAGCAAAAATATTTATGTAAATTTTTTAAGAACTAAATCTAAAAACTAGTTATAATAATTATAAAATTTTAAGAAATAGGTGTTTAAGGATTATTAAAGCTATTTTTATTTTATTTTATTTTATTTTTATTTTATGTGGTAGTCCAGTGCAGTGAACTCTGTCACACAATTATTGCTGGGAAAAACGACTCGTTAAGTACCTAATAAATTAAACAAAATTTATTACAGCCGTTTATTCTTAAACAATTAAGTAATTAAATAAAACTTTTTTAGAAATATTTTACAAGAACAAATGCAAAAATTCCCCTGTGACTCGAACCTGGGACCATAAAACGAAACAACTTCGGCTGAAACTTCGGCGCCGATCAAACGTCAGTAGGTGGTTATCCTTCGTTCTGGGCCAATAATTACTATACCTACGTTCAAGACAAAAAAAAACAAAGACGGTATTGAGAAATATGTCCAAAATGAAGGATAACTACCTACTAACGTTTGATCGGCTGCGAAGTTTCGGCCGATAACGTTTCGGAATAGGATCCCTGTACCTTTCGCTTGCCAGGCGAGCGCGCTAACCACTGCGCCACATGAGAACCCACGTGACAAGGTGAAATAAAACGATTAGGATGATGCATTTCTACTTGTGAAAGATTTAAAGTAAAATGCCTTCTGCATTAACTATACTAAATATTTAAAAAAAATTAATCCAAAATCTAGCACCGGACATGATTTGAACATGCTTACAAATCCGTTGTAATGCGTCTTTCCACTTGCGCCACAGGTGCCTATCATGCAGAGGTAAAATATGTAGGACTAATATTACACAATATTTATCGGGTTTTACTCAAATTTTATTTAATAACGGCATTATTACAAAAGTACCGAGCTATTCAGTCAACCATGAAAGAGCTAACTATAAAGTTAGCGAAAGCTCGGTACTTTTGTAATAATGCCGTTATTAAATAAAACGCTAGGTAGAACCCGGTAAATATTGTGTTTTATTTAATATGCAAAGTCGCAAATACCTTAGACAAAATTATATTTGGGAATATTAAGGTATGCGTCCACCTTTTGGATCCGTACGCACCGGACGCATAGCGTCACACGGATCGTAACACTCTTTGTATAGAAAGTCACACAATTCGATCCGTTTTTTACAGATGGGTGGGCGGGCGCACTTGATCCAACGTATTCTTTGTAGAGCAAGTCACACAATTCGATCCGTACCATATAGATGGGTGGGCGCACTTGATCCAACGGATCAAATATTCTTTGTAGAGAAAGTCACACAATTCGATCCGTATGATACAGATGGGTGGCGCACTTGAACGAACGGATCGTAATATTCTTTGTAGAGAAAGTCACACAATTCGATCCGTACCATATAGATGGGTGGGCGCACTTGATACAACGGATCGAATATTCTTTGTAGAGAAAGTCACACAATTCGATCCGTACGATACAGATGGGTGGCGCACTTGATCCAACGGATCGAATATTCTTTGTAGAGAAAGTCACACAATTCGATCCGTACGATACAGATGGGTGGCGCACTTGATCGAACGGATCGTAATATTCTTTGTAGAGAAATACGATCCCTATAGTGCGTAGTTACAAAAAACAGTAACGAAAATGGACCAAAGAAAGATGAGACGTGAAAACCCACGTGTGTAGGTAGAGGTCGATTTTTAGGTAACGGTCTAAGGCGAGAATAATCCTATCCTTCCACTACCCTAAATAGGGGTACATGGCAGAAGTGCATTTTTTTTAATGTATTTATTCTGAAATTTGACATTTGACTTAATTTTAAATATTGACATTAAGTATCTAATCTTATTTGAATCTGTTTTTAACCACATACTTATAAGCTTTTAATAACAAATTATGGATTGAAAATATCTGAATAAATTTAATTTAAATATTATTATTATTATTGGAAGTAGATTCCCCACTACTGACGCTAGGCAAGTTTCATCGTTCATGACACGTATTCTACGATGCGGATTGGTGGACGGACTTTCTATACAAAGAATATTACGATCGTAAAACACTTTATTTATCGGGTTTAATCGCGTTTTATTCATGTTTTTAAACGAACCGAGGTTTCGCCAACTTTACAGTTGGGTTTTTCAAGGTTGACTGAGATGTAATTTGTCTATTTTGACATTCTATGTCAAAATATGTCATTCATGTCTATAAAAAGTTACTGTAAACTACCGCCTCATAATTTTTTGTAACAAACGTTCCAGTGTACGCAGACTATAGAGTTATTGTTATAGTTTTGAATTTAAATTATAATTATATTTATTCCCAGCTAGCTCAAAAAACTACCATGGCTTCGGAACGCGCCCCTTACACGAAAAGAAGCTCGGTTTGTTTTAAAACATGAATATAACGCGATTAAACCCAAAAATAAAGTAATTTATTGTGCTAAATCGCGATAGAAGAAATTATATTACGATCGGTTTGGTGCGATGCTCCCGATTAGTACGATGCATGCCGAAGCTTTAGGCATCCCTTCGTGACGCAACTGAGACAAATAGCAACATCTACAGGATACTCCGTTTTTTACAGATTACCGTTTATCTTGTCGGGTGCAGAATTTTGGAAAGCATTTGCTTTTAGGTAAATACTTAAAAACTATGCCTTTTACAGTGTAGGAAACACTTTAAAAATCTTAAGTAAGTTGGTAACTAAAAAGTAAGAGCTGGTTCGACCAAACTGGAATAAGCAAAGAATAACAATTCTGCGCATAATTAATGACATTTTTAACCGAACAGCGGGGTGAATCGAGCCTGTGAGATTTATGTCATATTAAAGATATATCGAAAAAAATATGGCGGATTTCCATAGAAATTTAGGCCCAACTCAACAACAACGAAAATCTCTCGGAATTAAAGACTATTTTATAATTTCTTATTTCAGATTGGTCGAATCAAGGCTCAGTGATAGTACTTCTTGTAGTATTCATGTCAATTGTGCATGTAAAATCCGTACCAGAACCCGTAGTGTGAATTTTTTCGTAAAAAAAAACCCGTACGTGATGGTTAAGTTAGCGTGTATTTTGTATGGAAACTCAAAAAGCGCCCCTAGCGGACGATATCAAAGTTACCAGTTTCCATACAAAATACGCGTTAACTTAACCATCACGTTCGCGTTTTTTTTACGAAAAAACTCACGCTACGGGTACAGACGCACGAACTGGCACCGCACCTTACCCTCAATTATGTACCGACTTTTATGGTGCTCTCTCACCGGGAACTTCGCGTGTACTGTAATGTAAAGGTGCGTGCTGTATGTCGAGCATTACATACAGCGAGCACCTTGTAATAACAAAATGTGTAATTGACCAAGCGTGCGTAACGAGCGTCTCTAGTTTAGGTCTGGCCAAATTTTCTTTTTTCTATCTCTATATTGCTTCTCCTTTACAGGGGCTCGACCGCGCAAGCTCCGTCGGGTTGAACTCGACGTCGTCGGTTTGGGATACACACTGCGCAAAGGAAAAACCTGCGCGCATCGCATTGTTTTGCATGCATTTAAAGGCGACGACGCGCAGTACAGTACATTTGCCGTTTAGTTCAATGCGACATCCTTTGAGCTGCCACATTCAATGAAAGCTGAACTCGACGGCAACTGTACTGTAGGGACTCCGCGTCGTCGCGTCGCCTTCAAACGGATGCAAAACAGCTCAATGGTTCTCGCCGCGCAGGTTTTTTCTTTGCGCAGTGTGTATCCCAAAGCGACGTCGAGTTGAACCCCACGGAGCTAGGGCGATCGAGCCCCAAGTCGTATTTTAACCGATTTTTACGAAACTTGGCTATGTTCGAAGTCGAATCTTTAATGCAACATTATTAGTGAATGCTTGCGGTGAGGGAGCACCTTCATGTTTTCTGTGGCCGACGCTACAGGAAACGTCTTAAGGTCCCTATACGAGCAAACCTGAATATCTCTTTCGGGTTTATCGAAAATTGTTCATTATTTTGGTGTAGTTTCAGTGGAGACAAAAACTTGTTGTTTCGAAGCTTAGGACATTTTAGATAAAACTTTTTTTTTAAGTAAAATGTGCTAAGTCTTCTACACCTTTCGACATTATTATTTTACACCAAAATGTAGAGGACAATGTAATTTACAAACGCTAAAATATTCTAAAACATTGCATCAGAAAATAATCAACAATTTTCGATGAATCCGACAAGAATTTTCAGTTTAGTTCGTATAGCCTTAATAGTCGCACATTTTCCTTACTAATTGGTGTTGTGTGGTGCGGACTAGATTCGATCGTCTGGTACGGCTATAAAGTTTTTAATTACGTTATATTTCGTGAAAACAGCGACGACCAAGGGCCTCACACTTCCCACACAAATCCATAGGATGTGGTCGCCTATTGTCGCCTATAACACCCTTCCGAAGCAGCTCTTTCTGTAAATAGATAATAATAAGTTTATACTATTACTAGCTGCGCCCCGCGGTTTCACCCGCGTAAGTCCCGTTCCTGCGGGAATTTCGGGATAAAATGTAACCTATGTGTAATTCCCGGTTTCCAACTACTTAAATTCCAAGTTTCATCGCAATCGGTTCAGTAGTTTGGAATAACAATTGAAATATAGTAGCTTGGAATAACACATAAGCTACTTTTATTGACCGAACAAGCGAAGCGAGAGAGGTCCAGTATAGACGGGCCTGGCGCTTGTAGCTTTGTAACTTGGTACCTTTGTATCTTTGTATGTTTGTTCGACGATAACTTGAGTATCGTAGCTTATGAGTTCGAAGATGAGCCGGATAGGTAGGGGGGTTGGGGAGATAGGGGGTCGTGAGGTCTCAGTTCGGGACGAACTCCTAGTGTAGACGGGCCTGGCGCTTGTATCTTTATATGTTTGTTCGACGATAACATGAGTACCGTAGCTCCGATCTTCATGAATGTTGGTATGCGCGTAGTTGACCGAACGAGCGAAGCGAGTGAGGTCCAGTGTAGACGGGGCTGGCGCTTGTATCTTTGTATGTTTGTTTGACGATAACTTGAGTACCGTAGCTCCAATCTTCATGAATTTTGGTATGCGCGTAGTTTAGGTCAATAGAATTTATGAATTTTGAAGATGAGCCGGATCAGTAGGGGGGTTGGGGAGACAGGGGGTCGTGAGGTCTCAGTTCGGGGCGAACTACTAGTTTAGTCTGAGCCTAGACCCGTCTTTAGACTCAGCATTGTATGTTTAACTTACCAGTATGTGAGGTCGGACTTCAATGTTACAAGCTTGACACTTTTGACCGTATTCGGTCCAACTGTTAGCACTCGCCCACCCACGTGCGCATTCAGTGCATTTAAAAAAGCCAAAGTATCTTTGTTTTTTCTTCAGCTCAGGCCACTCCTGAAATTAAGGGAAAGGAATACATTAGATGAGCAGTGGTATTCTGCACTTTATAATTTTACGTGAGCTTTCTAGTTCTCATAGTAATATTTTAACCGGGTCTTACTCGCGTATTGTTATAAGATTGCGAGGTAAGAGAATTTAAAAGTAATAATACCCGAGGAAAACCCGGTTAAAATATTACTATTCTAGTTCTAGTAATATAACTTCTTTGAATTGAACATTACCTGCTTATAAGGCTGGACATCGATATGACAGTTCCGACATTTTGTATTAAGTTTGATTCCCGGCAACTCCTTGGTCCACTGCAAGTCGCATCTAGGGCATCTGTAGTAGCAGTCCCTCTTTTGTCGTTGTTTCTGAAATAAATGAAAAAAAAACTATATAAACTAAACTTCATAATAAAGTCAGCAGGACCGATTTTTATAAAGTTTAATTTACGTATAGAAGAGTATATTAGTAGTACTAGCCGCGCCCCGCGGTTTCACCCGTGTAAGTTCCGTTCCCGCGGCAATATCGGGATAAAAAATAGCCTATGTGTTAATCAGGTCTCAAGCTACCTATAGTTCTAGTATACATACATACATGCACACATTCTCACAAACTTTCAGCTTTCAACATGTAAACATGTAATATCGGTAGTTTGTGCCTGAAATACAGGATTACCTAGTTCAGGCATAGATAAAACAGTTAGGTGTATTTCGTAAAAACTGACTTTTAAGTTTAAATAGTTCCTAAGGTTTTTGAATAAATTTTATTTATTTTATAGTTTTATAATATTAGTAGGATAGGATATCCGCGGTTGTCCAACCTAAGTTTGACAAAAAGTGTCCAAGCTCAGTTTTGGGCTAGATTACGTTAGTGCCGTGCAATGCTTATTTATTTTTGATAATCCGCGCTACCATGATCGTTTGTCGTCGGTATGTCGTCCTTTTGTCGTTCAAAAAAAAATTAAGTAAATTTTAAATAAAAAATACCCCAACTACTTTTAAAAACCACAGACAATTAAAACTAACTCTTTTTTTTAATTTGTTTTCTTTTGTTTTTTAATTATTTGATGTTTTTTTTAGCTGAACGACAACGCGCCGACTTATAAGACATCATGGTAGGGCCCAATGGTATTGCAATACCTACATTGATAACTATATTACTACACTGAGTTATCGATACTATCGATATTGTTGACGATTTCCCAGATCAACAATCGATGGCCAAGCTATCGATAGAGTAATAGGTATGTGTGTGTGTACACATGCGGCTAAATTGCGACATAATAATAAATGGAAGGTAGGTATATGGCACAATGAAACTATAAAGATTTTCGTAAAGGTAATCTGAATACGAGTGGCATGGTGTTGGATCACTTCCTGCCCTACCACAAGCACGTAAAGCTCATAGAAGTGTTCTTAGAAGTTAATTCAACACTTCGCTGGTTGGACAATAAAATAAGTAGGCGAGTATAAGTAGGTATAATATTAAACTAAATGGTTGTTTTAAACTGTACAATATTTGCAACTAGCTGCGCCTCGCGGTTTCACCCGCGTAAGTCCCGTTCCCGCGGGGATATCGGGATAAAATGTAGCCTATGTGTTATTCCCGGTACTCAACTAGGTACTTATATTCCAAGTTTCATCACAATCGGTTCAATAGTTTTTGCGTGATTGAGTATCAAACATCCAAACATACACTATTTACACGTTTATAATGTTAGTGGGATGTGAAAAGGAGTGTTGGAAGACCGCCCCTACTACGGCCTATGTATGTGAGGAAGTGAACGGATAAAGGCAGAAATGATGATTTTTGATAGGTATGTCTTTTTTTTATTTTTATTACGGCGCGGGCGTTCAGTAAATCAGTTAGTCAGTATCGTGGAGCGCCTGATGGTGACAGGGAAGGATGAGGGGAAAAGGCCACTTGGACGGAGTCCCAAGCGTGGGACCGACCAAATATCTGAACATCTGAATGTACCACTAAGCACTGCGCTACATCAAGCCAACGATAGAGGGCAGTGGAAAAGGGCGGTCATCGACTGCACCAGAGGAGTCACGATCCTTATCATTGAGGGAACGACTGAGAAGGGGGGAGGAGGAGGTATCGTGGAAACTAGCCAGTCGCAATTACTGGGGAATTATCGAGATAATAATTATTAAAAAATTCTGTTATCTATGCTTAGTTTTAACTTATACCTACTCGTAATATATAACAAAGGAAGAGAAGACAAAAATATGCAGTAAAATTCATATCTGACGATCTGTTAGGTAAGTACTTACCTACCTTGGTACTTATGGACTCAAAATCTACCTACTGAATATTATCATATTATAAGTATCTAACATACGAATCGAAAATAAAGAGTTCAATTGAATTTAAAATGATATCATATGCACCTCTGTCACTAAGGCCATCTTGGCCAGAGATATGTAAAAACTTCTAGATACGTAATAGGGCAAATTTCTTGTCTACACAAATGCAAGCTATCTAGCCAGAGAAGTCTTAGTTCGATCCCAGCTCACGTCACGATCACCCGCTTGTACCACAGTACATTTAGTTTACTTTCACAACATTATTCACAGACAACAATGCCTTCGTGCGTATTTAGGCGATGCACGAATTATACTCCAAAAACTGGCAAAAAATATTTCATTAAGTACGTAAGTAAAGCTGTATTTATTTATTTTAGTTTATTTTCTGAAAAAGTTTTTTTTCCAAAAACTCAACGAAGTTTTTGACTTTGACGTTTTATCATTCGCTCCTAACCGCTATGAGATGTCATAATAATATTATGACATCTCTTTCTTACGTCATGCAAGTAGCATTGAGTCTTTATGTTTTAGAAAGAGATAACAATAGTTTCGTCTATTTCTTCTTTAAATTATGTGAATGAATATAAATAATGAGGTTGTATAGCATACAATTTGTGCCGCTTTTCAATAATGATTTGTTCTGCAATGGCGTCTCTATAACTTTAATAGACTCATTGATCTTGGCCACACCCAAATTTTATAGGTTCGACTTACCCTGTTAGGCGCACAGTCATAATTACACTTCCTTACTCTTAGGTTACGTCTATCGATTTGAGTTCTTATCAAAATAAAACTCTATGTACCTACCTACCGAAGTAATCTAGGATTTCATGCTGAGGTTTCATGATAGTGGAAGAGATGGTGACATCATTATAGGTACCGATAGAAGGTGGAATGGTGACATCATTTTAAGTAGGTATACTTACCTACTTAAATAAGATATGTAACAAATGATAGATTGGTAACCTAAGGTAAGTAAGTACCTACCTACCTACCTACTTTAGCTACCGTAATACGAGCGTTCGTAAGTCTTGTGGCAACCAACTACTTAGGTAGGTACCTATACTCCAAGTTTCATCGTAATCGGTTAAAAAGTTTCTGCGTGATTGAGTACCAAACATTTATACATCCAAACACACACACTTTCACATTTATAATATTAGTAGGATACTTTCTACTATCCTACTCTTATCCTACTGGATAGGATTAATTTTTCAACTTTGATGAGTTTTATATAGGTATATAAGTATACCTAAGGCACGTAATTGCACGTGTGCTGCAACGATTTTTATTTTTTGTAGATTTAATTAACATTCCTATAAATACCGGAGGAGAAGAGCCCCACCCTCGCGTCATCTGTCTCTGTCTCCCAGGATTGGATGATGCAATAAAATTGCATTTTACGTTTGATAATACAAAAAAAGTTAGTTTCCTAAAATCCGGGTCATCTTAGACTAGATCAAATCAAATCAAACAAATCATCACCTACAAATCATTAGTACCTACTTAATAATTTGAAAGAGTCAGGTAGAGTTAGGTTACCCAAAACTATTTGAAAACTTACCTTTGGCATTTTCCTGTGACCACAATAGATTAACGAAATAAATTATAATTATTTCAAATATTATTTTCAATGCACCAGCTGCTGCCGAGATGAAATTGAATAAGAAAAAACAGCCGACTGGCTTGCTAGCTGGCTGGCTAGTTATGCTTTTAAATTATTGTCTATGGAGCGCGCTTGGCGCTTGGGCTGGCTGGCTGGATACCTACTATATCCAGGATATTGTTTATGTTGCCAGGTCTCAAACTTAAAAGTTGCCATTTTGAAAGTCTTATAGCCGAATACTAAAACGCCACTTAAAATTTGAGGGGCACTTAAATAAATGTGCAGTAGAAAGAAAATGTATAATTTTCAGAGCAGCTTACTTACTTAGTTAAAGTTTTAACTCTAACTTTAAGGTTTATAATAATAAATAATTTTAATTTTTAACCGACTTCAAAAAAAAGGAGGAGGTTATCAATTCGTCTGTATGTATAATTTTTTTTTTGTATGTTTACCGATTACTCGAAGACGGCTTGACCGATTAAGATGATTCTTTTTTTAATGGATAGGTGGGAGCTCCAAGATGGTCCCATAAACATTTGATGTGGATGTGATGAGGATCTTCGGAGTGATGAACGGAAATGCTCCTCAAAACGCATTAATCAATCCAGTTGTTTATCGATTACTCGAAAATGGCTTGACCGATTGAAATGATTCTTTTTTTAATGGAAAGGTGGGAGCTCCGAGATGGTCCCATAAGATTTTTATGAGGATCTGATGAGGGTCTTCGAAGTGAGGACCGGGAATGCTCCTCAAAACGCTGTATTCAATTCAATTGTTCTTCGATTACACGATGATGGCTTGACCGATTGATATAATTATTTTTTTAATGGAAAGGTGGAAGCTGCGAGGTGGTCCCATGAAAGTTTGGTAAGGATCTGATGAGTATCTTCGGAATGATGGACAGAATAGCATCCCAGAATTCAATAAATTACTCATTTTTGGTTTTCTACCAAAAAGAATAGACCCCTAAAAAACTAAGTACAGCTTGATGGAGCACCTGAAACCACCTTCTCATCAGCAAACTTCTCAATAATTAAAATTACGGTAACAATATTGTTGATTTTTAGGTAGGTAGGTAGGTATACTAAAAAGGGTAAAATAAAAAAATAATTTAAAAATTAAAAAACCGACTTCAAAAAGAAACAAAAATAATTTGAAAAACAAAAAAAAAATACAATTGATAAAAATGACCAAAATAACCTCTACATAGGTACAGTGCCACCGACTAATTAATCTGTTTTATCATCTGAAGTCGGGCAGTTTTACTGGTTGGTTCCATATTGTACTTCGTTTGGCTGCCCGACTTCAGATGATAAAACAGATTAATTAGTCGGTGGCACTGTACCTATGTAGAGGTTATGTTGGTCATTTTTATCAATTGTATTTTTTTTTTGTTTTTCAAATTATTTTTGTTTCTTTTTGAAGTCGGTTTTTTAATTTTTAAATTTTTTTTACAACAATTTTCAGAGCAGCTTACTTACTTACTTAATTGTTTAAGTAGCACTCAGATTCTGAGTAACGTTTCTCTAATCGGCTGTTGGTCTGAAAGACATTATGAGCAAGTAACTGTTTTCTGTAAAACTTTTATTTTTAATATTAATACTAGGTACTCATTTAAAATATACAAACTGACACATACCAGGTAAGTTTCTAATGTTGTCATGAAATTTGAGAGTTCAATTTTTGTAGAGGCCTATAATAGTAATGTATAGGTACATATTATTATATACCTACATTAATAATACGCCATTAAGACCCGGTATAAAGTAACTATATTTACATTGTTTTTAATTTGTGTTATGTATGTATTGATATACATACATAACACAAATTAAAAACAATGTAAATATATCACGAAGAAACCACGGTGTAGTTAGCTCCAGAAATATTGATATCATCGTGGCTGACTAGGCTGGGAGGGTGGATTAGGTACTGGGTAAGCCTATTTATGTCCACCTAATTATGTGTCCCCGGCATTATAAACATGAATAAAAGTGGCTTACACTGCGCTGTCCAAAAAATATCTTCAATTATGAATAATTAAATAAATCTAGGTAATAATTAGATGAAAGACCTCTTATAAACTTAAATCATCAGGAGCTTTAATTTCTTAAACAAAAAGCAGCCTTGTGCGGACCATGTTACTTTAATTGATTTTTTTCTTACATAATATACTTGTTTAAAGTTTTTTTGTTATACTTTCTACAAAGTTTTCCAAAATAAAGATATGATTTTAAAAGGCAACATTGACATTCCACATCACTGATTAAAGCATGCTATTCATGACACTTGAGAATGCGTCAATAGATAACGCATGCAGTTTTTTTATTATAATCATAAACAAAAAACGTCCTCGTAAGATTTTAAGATTTACGTAGCTCGGTACTATAGTATCGTAGATATTTTATAGATCTACTTTAGTTTCTGTGGCACTTCTGTTGACGTGATTGAGTCTTTACAATAATATTAATTAATGTTTGTACATTTTATTTTAGACGGTTACCGAACTGTACTATACACGAGTAATAACTAGTGGTAGTGTGTATGTTTACTAATGTATGTGCAGATTCATTTTTATTGATTTAACTTTTCAATGACATTTTAAACATGTATAGAAGGCCTTAATACGTAATTCCCCGAACTCTGAACTGAACAAACCATAGACAATATTAATACCATTCTGTTTTTTCTTTTCAGTTTTTATTTGGCACCTAGTTAAAGCGCCAGATTTAAAAATGAGTTTTTTTTCTCACAATAAAAATTTCAATTAAAATAATTAAACCTAATAAAAATAAAGTAGAGTGGACTGAAAACAAGGAATTTAGTCGATAAAGTGGGTAATTTCTCATCTTTAGATACAAAATAATACAAATTAAAGCGCCAGATTTAAAAATGAGTTTTTTTTCTCACAATAAAAATTTCAATTATAATAATTAAACCTAATAAAAATAAAGTAGAGTGGACTGAAAACAAGGAATTTAGTCGATAAAGTGGGTAATTTCTCATCTTTAGATATAAAAATAGAATGAGGTTTCCCCATATTAACCTAATAATTGAATCTGCAAATATAAATATCATTATTTAATCTTATTAGGCTACAATGTTTTACCTAGTACTTAATTTATCTTTTATTAAACGTCACGACTATTCAGGATTAACTACGCCCCGCGGATTCACTCGAGTAATGACCAATTCCGCGGGAATATCGGGATAAAAAGAAGCTTATGTTTATTCCAGATCTCCAGCTATCTACATACCTAGTTTCATAATATTTTTTTCAGAGAGTTTTACGTGTACGTTTAAGTAGCAAAATAGGTACTTATTCACAAACGTTGAGCTTTATAATATTCCAAGTTTCATCGCAATCGGTTCAGCGGTTTTTACGTGTTTGCGTAACAAATTCACATAAGTACCTACATACAAAATTTCGCATTTATAATGTTACTAGGAAGTAGGATAGGCGAAAGCGCGCCGTTAAGCCACAGTACATAGAGCCGTCCGTCCGTCAGTCCGTCCGTCCGTCAATCCGTCTGTCTGTCTGTCTGTCTGTCCGTCCGTCCGTCTGTCTGTTCGTCCTCCGTCCGTCCGTTCGTCCGTTCGTCCGTCCGTCTGTCTGTCCTTCCGTCCGTCCGTCTGTCTGTCCTTCCGTCCGTCCGTCTGTCTGTCTGTCCGTCCGTCGCGTGGGTCCATCCGTCCGTCCGTCCGTCTGTCGGTTGTCCGTCCGTCCGTCCGTCTATCTGTCCGTCAGTCCGTCCGTCTGTCTGTTCTTCCGTCCATCCCTCTGTCCGTCTGTCTGTCCGTCCATCCGTCCGCGGCTTAGCTCTTGGTACCTACTACCTACTAAGAAGCTGTAACTTTGCATGAGTATACATAAAGATAAGAAAGTGCTACAATAATAAAATTAAAAAAGTATTTTTACTTTACGGGTACCTTCCCACATGTCAAATGGGTAATGTTTTTAACCGACTTCAAAAAAGGAGGAGGTTCTCAATTCGTCGCGTAAATATATATATTTTTTTATATTTGTATGTTTGTTCACCGATTACTCGAAAGTGGCTTGACCGATTAAGATGGTTCTTTTTTTAATGGAAAGATGGAAGCCCCGAGGTGGTCCCATAATAAATTTGGTGAAGATCTGATGAGGATCTTCGAAGTGAGGACCGGGAATGCTTCTCAAAAACCTGTATTCAATTAACTTGTTCACCGATTTCTCGAAGGTGGCTTGACCGATTGAGATGGTTCTTTTTTTAATGGAAAGGTGGAAGCCCCGAGGTGGTCCCATAAAAATTTGGTCAGGATCTGATGAGTATCTTCGGAATGATGGACAGGATAGCTTCCCAGAATGTAATAAATTACTCGTTTTTGGCCTTCTACCAAAAAGAATAGACCCCTAAAGAACTAAGTACACATTGATGGACCACCTAAAACCACCTTCTCATCAGCAAACTCCTAAATAATTAAAATTAATTTATTTGGCAGTCGAAAGTAGGTAGGTAGGTACTAAAAAGGGTGAAATAAAAAAATAATTTAAAAATTAAAAAACCGACTTAAAAAAAAGAACAAAAAATAATTTAATAATTTAAAAACCACAAAAAAAAAAAGAATTGATAAAAAATACCAAAAATCCTCTACATAGGTACAGTGGCACCAACTAATTAATCTGTTTTTAACCGACTTCAAAAAAGGAGGAGGTTCTCAATTCGTTGCGTATATATTTTTTTTTTTATGTTTGTTCACCGATTTTATCATCTGAAGTCGGGCAGTTTTACTGGCTGTATTGTTCCATATTGTACTTAGTTTGGCTGTTTTTTTTTTGTATGTTCACCGATCACTCGAAGACGGCTTGACCGATTAAGATGATTCTTTTTTTAATGGATAGATGGGAGCTCCAAGATGGTCCCATAAAAATTTGATGTGGATCTGATGAGGGTCTTCGAAGTGATGAACGGAAATGCTCCTCAAAACGCATTAATCAATCCAATTGCTTATCGATTACTCGAAGATGGCTTGACCGATTGAGATGATTTTTTTAATGGAAAGGTGGGAGCTCCGAGATGGTCCCATAAAAATTTGATAAGGATTTGATGAGGATCTTCCAAGTGAGGACCGGAAATGCTCCTTCGGAATGATGAACAGGATAGCATCCCAGAATTCAATAAATTACTCATTTTTGGACTTCTACCAAAAAGAATAGACCCCTAAAGAACTAAGTACTTACAGATTTATTGGGCACCTGAAACCACCTTCTCATCAGCAAACTCCTCAATAATTAAAATTACGGTAACAATATTGTTGATTTTTAGGTAGGTAGGTATACTAAAAAGTGTAAAATAAAAAAATAATTTATAAATTTAAAAATTAAATTAAATTTTAAAATTAAAAACCGACTTCAAAAAAGTAACAAAAAATATCAACAAAAAAAAAATTGATAAAAAAAGACCTAAAACCTCTACATAGGTGCAGTGGCACCGATTAATTGATCTGTTTTATAATCTGAAGTCGGGCAGTTTTACTGGTTGGTTCCATATTGTACTTAGTTTGGCTGCACGACTTCAGATGATAAAACAGATTAGGTAATTAGTCGGTGGCACTGTACCTATGTAGAGGTTATTTTGGTGTTTAATATCAATTATTTATTTTGGTTTTTAAATTATTTTTTGTTTCTTTTTTAAAGTCGGTTTTTTAATTTTTAAATATTTTTTTAGGGTTCCGTTTTCAAAATAAATATAAACTACCTACAAATCAGCTACAATTTACAAATAGTCGTTTCCGAAATAAATCTTTAATGTGCTACTTTTAAGAGTCATCTTTACCCCCCTAAAATCTAAAAACCAAGTGGTTGTCCTTGGACACATAAAATATATTCACGATAATAGTACATATAATTAAGTTTAAAGAATAATGATAACAGCTGAGCTGTCTTTTCAAACTTACGTGTAATTGAAAGAAATAAAAAGTAAAATTTAGAACCGTTGGATATTTATTACGTACTCGTACGTAGGTATACTACGTAGGTGTTAGTTGTAACGACTTTCCCATACTTATTGCAATCCCTATTATTTTTTTATGTATAGATATCGGCCGTATACAGAAACGCTACTCAAAATTAGAGTACGGCTTAAGCAATTAATCAGCTCTCAAACTCAAAAATTCTCATTATAAAGATAAAGTTAAAGTTTTAACTTGTGTGTAATTAGAACTACTATTGAGCCTTTGTGCGTGATTTTAGTCCTTGGGTTTTCTCACGATGTTTTCCTTCATCGTAAGAGCGATGTTAATAGCGCACATATTTTTTTCTTAAGGACGCGACTCATGTGAAATCCCTTCCGATTGAATAGTTTTCTTCATAACCGGTATCAAATAGATCTTTAAACAATGTATTATGTTATTGTACATGATACAAGAAGTGTCCTCTTAATTTCAAAAACAATAAAAAATAACTTTAAATACCACTATTATACAAGCAAAGTTACCCCTGTTATACAAAATAAATCATTTTTTCTTCTAAATCCTTAACCGCTATATTTTCTTATAGGCATCATAATATTAGAATTTACAATACCTAGAACCTCTTCATCGAATTTTATAAAAATATTATTTTAATCTTCGTTAATGATTGATTTTACGAGAAATTGTAGATTTTTTCATGCAATTCCATCTCGCTCATTTATATGCAATCGGACAAAGACCGATAATTATCATCTACCGCCGCCTTAAGCTCGAGGTGGGCCCAGGTCTGTATATTATGTTGTACTTTTTATCCTGATATTTTACGAGATCGGGTCATAAGACTAGTATTCCTGCTTATATTATCGAGTATAATCTTATTAACTTATGTATAACTTCGTACTCCTTAAGGCAAAAAGGTACTAGCACAAACCTCATGTCAGGTACCAGCACAAACCTCATAGATTGGTTTCATAGTACCTTATTAGTTAAATAAGACGTTTTGTAACTGTTATTTTATCAATTAAAAAAAAAACTATTGAACCGATTGCGATTATTAGGCCCGATATATTTATTTATCCCGATATTCTAAACGCGGGTGAAAATATAGGGCACAACTAATTATAAGTATTCCTTCTTATGAACCCTTTCCAGGTTGTCAACGAACGGTTTCTTTTCGTGTCAATTCCATTCGGCAAAGGGTCTCTAATTGAAATAAATATTTGTACAGCGAATTTTCTTTCAAGACGCCTTGTCGCTCTCAATTAAAAAGGAAATCCTTTAGGGAGGATGGTGCACCGGAAGCCAACAAAATGAAATTTTAAGGAGGACTTGCACTTTGAGTTATAAATGTAACTGTCAGGGTTTGCTAATACGTTGTTATTTGCACACATTTTCAACATTTTATTGCTAAAATTGTGTTTTAGATCTTAATGCTTAAACTTACAGTCAAAAGTTAGTAAGAGTGAGGACTGTGACTGGCGCAGTAGTATCTTATTATGGTGGTACTGAAGGCCTAACATAACTTCTATCGTATAAAAAACGTTCTATATAGTTCACGCTAACGCCTCAATTGTAGGAAAAGTTAATGGGTTTCAACTTTCTGTTGACAAGTCCTCTTACAATTTCACACTCGGGTGAAGAAATAAGACACTGACGTGGTACTATTAAGTTGTGTTTTTATACAGAGGTAGGTCTCTAAAGCCACAAACTATTTAATAAAATATGGAACCTACTCTTTACACCTAAGTAAATTATTTTATTATATCCAAATTAATTTTTGAGTTTTACACGTTTTCATTACATTTTGTTCAAATTTCCCGTGCACCCGGGTTGTAATCCGCTTGAGAGTGGGTTTTAATTTCTTTGAGCCCGGGATTTATTTGTCTAATTGCTAATTATTTAAGTAAGTAGAGAGACGAGGTAAAAATGCCTTTAAGTTGTCAATTACAAAGTAAAACAGGGTACTTGAAGCGGATCGTCGTCTTATTTCTATAAGGCGTAAGGGAAAAATACTAATTATGCCGGTTCTAAGGTGACATTTTGTATTGCAACCAGCAGATGGCGCTATAATGTAACTCTGTAGCTGACACAGTGAAAATCCCAGCAGTAATATGACTACTAGCCGAGTACAGAAACCCGACTTAAAAGTTTAGGGGTAAGTATCTACTTTAGTAACTAAGAAGTTTTTAATGTAATAAATACTGAGAGAGTTTTTGAAATTGAGAGCTGCTTAATTGTATAAGTAGAACTCAAACTTTGAGAAGCGATTCTGTTTTCGGATTCTGTATTCGGCTGTATTTATTATTATTTATTATTTATTTATTTATACCTATCCTAAAGCCGAAATTCTGAACTAAGTTAGTTTGGCTTAGCTTACTATGTAGTTTTTATATTTCGATGAATCCGACAGGGATTTTCGTCCACCAGAACCTATAACAGTTATGCCTATATACTTGTTTAAACTGACGAGCTAAACCAAGCTAACATATACTTTGGTTGGATGAAAATTTGCATTGGGATAGATTAAATCACTGATAGTAACATAGGTAAGATAGGTACCCGATTTTGATCCCGATAATTCTGCAGGTTCGAGGCTTTACCCGGGTGAAACTATTAGTAGTCTATAAAATCGAAAAATATGCGACCATCTTAATTTAAAACTAAAAACTATTACAAACAAAGCAGTCTAAACTAAAGCACCCAATTCTATAAAGGTTTTATCAAAAGCAACTGCAATAGAAAAGGTACCGCTAATGTCGGTTGTACAATTGAAACTGGTCTGCGGAAAATCGGGCAATAAGTATGCATCAGGTCCCTAGTCTGTGGCTGATGCATCCAGAGATGTCTAGCGTTCGAGGTGCAAAGACTATTTGTTTAGAGAAACAGATGTGTTACTGCGCCAATCAGCTGCCCGATTCTGTAAAAAATAACTTCGAGGTACCTATAGGAACCCTTTCCAATAAAAATACAATTATCAAAATCGAACCACTCTGTAAAAAGTTACGCGTAGTCATACATTAAAAAAATACGCCTTGACTTGAGAACCTTCCTCCGTTTGCATGGCTTATTCGCTCTACTCTACAGTTATGGTCCTAATCTACGGTTACCATTTTCTTCCATAGCAATCTGCCCCCATATCATCTACTAGCTGCGCCCAGCGGTTTCACTCGCGTAAGTTCCCGCGGGAATTTCGGGATAAAAAGTAGCCTATGTGTTATTCCCGGTATTCAGTTACCTATTTTCAAGTTTCATCGCAATCAGTTCAGTAGTTTTTGCGTGATTGAGTAACAAACATCCAAATATTCAAACACAAACACTTTCACATTTATAATACTAGCTGCGCCCCGCGGTTTCACCCGCGTAAGTCCCGTTCCCGCGGGAATATCGGGATAAAAAGTAGCCTATGTGTTATTCCCGGTATCCAGCTACCTATATTCCAAGTTTCATCGCAATCGGTTCAGTAGTTTTTGCGTGAAAGAGTAACAACCTCACATACGTACATACAAACTTTCGCGTTTATAATAATAGGGCTTAAAGTATGAAATTGCCGTTTTATTGCAATAGGTTCTTTGAATTGACATAGAATATTCATGGTTTGAGGTTTTCGAATGAAACTTTTTTCAAATGGTTTCTGTGATGTTATTTTTTTAAAAAATGTGAAACATTTGAATATCGACTTTCAATTGTTTTTGTTATTCAATTTAGACAAGAAAGATGGATACTGCGAAAATTCGATTGATTTTTGAATACGAGTTCCGACGCGGAACTAACGCGGCAGAAACAGCCCGCAATATTAATGCTGCGTTTGGAGAGGGGTCTACTAATGAACGCACCGGGCGATTTTGGTTTAAACGCTTTCGTGATGGAAATTTCGACTTAAAGAACGAGCCACGAGGAAGACCGCCCACACAGGTGAATAACGATGAATTAAGAGAGATAGTGGAAGCCGATCCTAGTCAAACTACCCAGGAATTAGCGGCATGGTTTAACGTTACCTTACTTTTTACCACTTCATTGACTCACTTGCGTCAAATCAATAAAATAAAAAAATACGAAAAATGGGTGCCTCATGATTTGACTGATCTGCAGAAAGAAACGCGTGTTGAAACTTGTGTTGCCTTGTTGAACCGGTACAGAAATGAAGGAATATTGGATCGAATTGTAACATGTGATGAAAAGTGGATTCTTTATGATAACCGGAAAAGAAAAATGCAATGGCTGACACCAGGTCAAATGCCACAACAGTGTCCTAAAGCAAAACTTACCAATAAAAAGGTAATGGTAACTGTTTGGTGGTCTCAGCATGGTGTTATTCACTATAGTTTTCTTCGATCTGGTCAAGCAATTACGGCAGATGTCTATTGTGCCGAACTCCGAACCATGTTGACAAAACTAGCAGTAAAACAGCCCCGACTCATGAATCAATCTTCACCATTATTGCTCCACGACAACGCGAGACCTCACACAGCACGAGAAACCATTTTGACCCTTCAGGAACTGCACTTAGAAACCATTCGTCATCCTCCGTATTCACCAGACCTTGGTCCAACGGACTACCATTTTTTTCGTGATTTGGACAATTATCTACGTGACAAGAAGTTTTCTTCCCAGGAGGCAGTACAAAATGCTTTCACACAGTTTGTGCAGTCTAGATCGTCGGAGTTCTATCGCAAAGGCATTAATAACCTTCCCATTAGATGGCAGCAATGTATAGATAATAATGGCAACTATTTTGATTAAATAAATTTGTTAAAAATTTAAAAAATAAACAATTAAGATTTTCAGTACAAATCGGCAATTTCATACTTTAACCCCTAATATTAGTAAGATCCAGTGGACGTCTGACAACAATGGAAAATGACTGGCACTATGCAGTACATTGCTGCTTTGAGGTAATCACTGGTAAAAACCACGTTACGTCAAAGCTGTAATGTACCGTATAGTGCCTGTCATTTTCCCCTGTTGTCAGACATCCACTGGATAGATAATATGGGGGCCGATTGCTATAGAAGAAAATGCTTAAAATACAAAGTGTAACGGGTATGCCTTTTTAAGCCGAAAGGGGGTTGTTCTAGACGTCTAGGAGACCAACTTTTGTTCTACGACTTTTGAAAATTCGAACTTTTTATGAAAATGTTGAGGTTATATTTCACTTATGAAAATGAAGGTTATTGAAGTTTTGGTTGTATTAGACTAAACTAAATAAAAGGACAACATACAGTCAATGACCTCGAACTCTGAAAAACAGCTGATTTTCAAGTAAATTTCACTCTTAAAATTTTTGAAAAGTACCTAGAATTTCCAAAAGTCATATAACAAAAGTTGTTCGCCTATTTACACCTTGTATATTCGAAAGAAAATGCAAAAGCATAATATCGTTGTTTACTCTTTGCCGTCAATACCATTAGTACATCGCTTACATTCACTTCTAATACAAGTCTGTTTCAACGCTATCTACATACATACATGGTACCCTGGTAGGTGATAGCAATATAAATAAATAGATATTGAATGGGATGGCGAATAGACTACAACCCTTTACATCGCAGATTTTATCAATATCCTCTACTATTCAATAGAATAAAGATTTTTATTTTAAACTTTAAGCTCCCTGACTCCTAATATTTTATTATAAACTAGCTGTGCCCGCACCCGGGAATATCGCGAAAAAGTAGCCTATGTGTTATTTGAGGTCTCCAGCTATCTATATTCCAAGTTTCTCAATCGTTTTAGTAGTTTTTGCGTGATTGGGTAACAAACATACATAATCTAAACTCGTACTCACAAACTTTCAGCTTTATAATATTAGTAGGACTAGCTGCGCCCCGCGGTTTCATCCACGTATGTTATGTTCCTCCGGGAATATCGGAATTAAAAATAGCATAATAATATGTGTTACTCCAGTTCTTCAGCTACTTATATTTCAAGTTTCATCGCAATCTATTCATTAGTTTAAGCGTGAAAGGGTAACAAATTCACATACATACAAACAATATCTTTCGCGTTTATAATATTAGTAAGACTAACTGCGCACCGCGGTTTCACCTGCATAAGTCCCGTTCCCGCCTGAATAACGGGAAAAAAAAGTAGCCTATGTGTTATTTCAGGTCTCTAGCTACCTATATTCAAAGTTTCATCGCAACCGGTTTAGTAGTTTTTGTGTGAAAGAGTAACAACAAAGTCATGTACGTACAGACATTCATACTTGTAAATTTTCGCGTTTATAATATTAGTAACATACATTCTCTATGCTTGAAATTACGGAAACGACTCTGAATTTCTAAAAGTCGTAGAACAAAAGTTGGTCGCCTAGACGTATAGATAGAACAACACCATTTCGGCTTAGGTGACCCTTACGAGAACTTTGTATGCATCCAGTAGTTTGACGCGCTTATGTCATCCCGATCCTTTAGGAATTTCGTAAAATCATATGCCTACATTAATATAGGTTCATGACAGAATTCTGAGCAGTTTAGGCTATGTGCTAATGCACAGTATTTATTCCCACGTTGTGTTTTTTCGCACGTTTTGTACTGTCACTTTTATTGTTTGTATGTCGGGTTGCAACGTCAATTTGAGGCACTTCCCGACTTCCTAGCGGGCTGAAAAGGAAATAGTTCACCACCAAATGAAAATGCAACCTAAAGCTACTTTCAACTTTCCACAAGCACAATTTTTATATCTATAAAAATATTTTGACGGATGGATCTAACAATCAAAATATTTTAGAGTAATGGAATAAGATTATGCCTTCGTACAGAAAAAGACGAGTAGAATAATAATATTGGCGCATTTTAGTCCAAATTTAAACACAACCCCAAACAATTTTAACAGGACAAACTCAGATCAGGCATAGTAAAGCATTTCAAACTTGGCTCTGACTTCCGACCGTTCATCAGTTCCAAAGTCAAATTGTTCAGGAAATTTGGAACAAAATTCTAACGTTATTGTTAGAATCGATAATCGAAGCAAACCCCTTTCTTGGCAGTCGGAAAAATTAATATGAAAAAACAACATGATAAGTCTGATTTAGTATCACATTCTGGTTCCTCTAATATCATATTTTTTCGGACCTCTTAGAAGAAAATGGTCATAATAATCCCTTACTTACCCGCAGTATGTTGCGATATGAAAGTGATTGTGCAGACCAGGCGACCATAAGTTGCGGGGCGGTCATCACAAGTGTATGAAACGTCCACTTTGGGGGGGTTTATAGTTATTTGAGTGGACTCCACGTTAACATCCTAATTTATAACGTTAATACTGGCGCATGATTGCCACTGGACGGTCCGTAATGGGCCAGGGATGATATTAGGCTAGCTAGACTTAGCTGTGTATTGGATTTTTGCTGTGTGCTTTCAGCTTATGAATAATGTTTGGTAGTCAGCTCAGTGTATTGGAGTTTAGCTGCGCTCCGCAGTTTCATCCGCGGAAGTCCTGTTTCCGCGCGAATATCGGGATAAAAGTAGGTAGCTGGAGACCAGGAATAACATATGTGTTCCAAGTTTCATCTCAATCGGTTCAGTGGTTTTTGCGAGAAAGAGTAACAAAGTCACATAACATACAAACTTTCACGTTTATAATATTAGTAAGATTTTGTCCAACCCAGCTTCGAATTGGCGCCTACTGTTTACCATGGTTTCATCCGCGTAAGTCCTGATCCCGGGGAAATATCGGGATAAAAGTACAGCCTATATGTGAATCCAAAACTCCAGTCACCTGTATACTAAGCTTCATCGCAATCAGCTTAGAAATTATTTCTAGAATTTTAGCAGCAATATTTATAATTATGTTTACTGCTGCAATGTTATACCTATACAAGATGTAACGGGTAAGCCCTTTTAAGCCTAAAGGGGGTTGTTCTAGACGTCTAGGCGAACAACTTTTGTTCCACGACTTTTGAAAATTCGAAGTACTTTTCGAAAATTTTAAGTGTAAAGTTTACTTGAAGATCAGCTGTTTCTTAGAGTTCGAGGTCATTGACCTTATGTTGTCCTTTCATTTAGTTTGGTCTACTACAATACGGTTTACGGTTTAAAATTCTTTATTTCTCATAAAATTACATTAATTACTTACTGAGAAACTAAAATTCTAACGTAAGTTAGATTAAAATATTAATTTAGGTTGGCGTGTCGAAACAAACAATCACATTTCTTAAGACATATTTAAACAAAAGGAACACAGACACAACGCATACCATAGTTCTAGCAATAACTTTTTAACATTTTAAAACAAATTTAGTAAGGAATCCATTATTAACAAATCACAAAATACAATCAAACCTTCAATTACTTTTATTTTCAAAAGCAGCTGTTTTTTCAGTGAAACATTACCTCAAAATGTTCAAAAAAAAAGTACTAATTTTCAAAAGGTGTAGAACAAAAGTTGTTCGCCTAGACGTCTAGAACAACCGCCTTTCGGCTTAAAAGGGCTTACCCGTTACATCTTGTATATGAGTACATTAAAATATACACAACTCTCCATCCCCCATAACGCCCCCCCTCCCCACGTTCCCCCGTTTTCCAGTTCTTATAGGTGAAGGAAAATAGACATAATCGTTTACTTACTTAACACGTTTGTGTGACGATAATTTTATAGGAGCGTTATTGAAAATATTCAGCAAAATAGATCGATCTATCTTGGAACTAAAAAATATAAATATTGATTTAGCAAACTTAGGTTAGAAGTAACGCAAGATAGTAGTACTATAAGGGGCACAGTTAATTTTAAAAATATTTAAGTGTAATTGAACAAGTTTGTCTTTAAACTGATCTACAGAGACTCAAGAGTTTTTCAAAGAAAAACATTTTCATTTGGTCCTGCTACAATAGTTATCTATGTAACTACAGTACAAGTAAATATAAAGCCAATAGAAATTCTGTAGTGTTTGTGAAAACATGCTCTTTGAAGACAGTAAAAGATTGTCTGCGTTTTGTTCAAAGGAATAAATACAAGAAAATAAAAAGAAACAATTGTGGTCTATTGTAGAAAGAAACACAAAGCAAAGACTTTATTAAAATGTCTTTTAAAAGACTTCTTTCTAAAACTCAAACTCTAATTATTTGCTAATGATTTAGAAATGTTTGTCTTAACTTTAAAAACTTAGTAAAAGGTCTCGTTTTTACCCTGAAAACGAAATTTATTGCATACTTAAATATTTAGGTTAATTTGTTTTATGTATTTTGCGTTGTAGCGGCAGCAGAAATACATCACAAATGTGAAAATGTCAACTGCACGTTTCAAATGATACCTAGATCCTGGTGACAGACAGGACAGTGGAGTCCTAGTAAATGGATCCCGATGTTATTCTTTGAGTACAGAACCCTAGAAATGTTTTTTGGAAATTGCAAACTCTGCAAAATCACGAATTACGGTTTCGAATCCTGTCACTGAGAATTTTTTGATGATGCATTTCTCCTTGTAAATTTTACTAAATATTTCTAGTGAAATGCTTTGTAATGCAAATAAACATAAGAAAAATTAATAACAAACATGTTTGTGCACAGTTTATTATATTCCGCGCTATCATGCTCGTTTGTTGTTGCTATATCGTCCTTTTGTCGTTCAAAAAAATAAAGTAAATTTTAAATAAAAAAATCCCCGACAAATTTTAAAAATCACAGACAATATAAAAAAGATTTTTTTTTAGTTTGTTTTCCTCTTTTTTTAATTATTTGATGTGTTTTTAATTTTATTTTTTTAGCTGAACGACAACGCGACGACTTATAAGACATCATGGTAGGGCCCAATCTGCTTGTTACATTTGACTGACCTCGAGATTCAATCGTAATACTCAGTAGGTATTCAGGAGTTTTCTTTCTTGTATAACATGAGGCATCCTCATGAATCACCAGAGCGAAGTCACAACGGTATCTACACAGTATTTACCTACTGTTTGAGTCACGAATTTCATTATGAAACATTCTTTTGGGTTGTGTAACGTTATAACGGTCGTGAACAAGATTTTTTTGCCAATGTGTACGTTTTGACTGCTTGTACGGTGCGTATGGTTGCAATCCAGAAGGTTGCGGGTTCAATTCATTGTCGCGGACAAGTATTTATGCTGGCTATTTATTATATTTGTTTCTGACTGTCTCAATATGTATCATAATTATGTACTTACATACAGCGTGTTCCGACGATGACGTCTAGTCGAACAACTTTCGATCTACGACTTTTAAAAAATCTAACTTTTTGAGTTAATATTTCTCGGATAAAAATAGGTGTTTTTGGAAATAAAGGTGACGAAATAAGGTCAATGACCTCTAACTCTAAGTAACAGCTAATTTCATAATTTTAAAGTAAACTTTAAAGTTAAAATTATCGAAAACTACTTCGAATTTTCACGTTGTATACACGCTACCAACCGCACCAACAGAGACTGGTGTAAAAAATCTTCCTAAAGTATACGCACCAAATTAAGAACCTCCGCCTCTTTTTTGAAGTCGGTTAAAAAGAAACCTCTGTGTCAATCCAGCTATCAATATTCAACATGCCTATAAAGTTTCATTGATTCAAGAGTATTTTACGTGAATGAATAACAGTTAACATACAAAAGTGAAACTGTACACACAGATATCTGAACATATCTCCGTGACTGTACCGTGTACAGTTATGCACGTACGTTTTTAGGGTTCCGTATTCAAACGGTGAAAACGGGACCTTTTACTTAGGCTCCACTGTCCGTCTGTCTGTGTGTTTGTATCTCATGAACCATGTTGGCTATAGACAGTTGACGGGAAGCCCCACTGAAATAAATATTTAGGTTGGGCTTCAATTAGGGCATGCAAAATCAGAAGGTTTTCAATCCCGGGATTGATTTCGATATAAGAACTCAATCCCGGGATCCCGGGATTAGTCTCGAGATTTCATATAGTATTAAAAAGCCGAATCAAATATAATGAGAAATGTTTTAAATTCAATTTTTTAACAAATTAAAGTTTCTTTACGCTAATAAGTTAGGTTGCCCCAGGAGGACTGCCCCCCGGGGATTGCCCCCAGAGGCAGCCTATCTCACAATTTTGGAAATATGGCTCTATTCTATAGTTCTATTCGCGCCACTAAATGGACGGTAGCAGTAAAATTTTGCGTATGTTTTTTTTTATAAGTAGGTACTAAAGAAGAACTCCATGTCGATGTGTCCATGTGATGTCCATGCCTTGGCATTATCGACGTCCGCTATCTTGATTTTTTTCAATATGTTGTCGCGCGTTAAAGCTTA
The DNA here is from genome assembly GCA_949358125.1 of Idaea dimidiata. Taxonomy (NCBI): domain Eukaryota; kingdom Metazoa; phylum Arthropoda; class Insecta; order Lepidoptera; family Geometridae; genus Idaea; species Idaea dimidiata. The sequence goes on along the minus strand of OX442333.1, from coordinate 19,724,982 downwards.
TATATTTGGATAGAAGAAGTCTAAATAGACAGAAAATATTCCATCACATGTATGTATCCTAAAGTGACTCCTATCGGAGATATCGGCCTATGAAGTTTTAAAAAAATCTGTTTGAAAGTTTTATAAAATGTCATGTCGCAGCTAGATTTGTTCTTCAAACCCAACAGCGACATAAGGTCGAAAAAAGACGTCAAACCAAACAATCTTTTGCTTGAAACTATGCGCATAAACCGTCACGGAAAAAGTTATTCAAGGGTTAAGATTAAAACAGTCCAAAGGCATAAAAAATCGCCGTATAGCAGAATGAAACCTATAATATTTTGATAGAGGCGGTCTAAATAGACAGAAAACATTCAGCACATGAAGTCCTAAAGCGACTCGTTTCTGAGATACAAACTTACTTTTATCGTTTACTTCATATTTGAGGATTAAAACTCATTTTTGTCCTTCAAATAACCAAAGTACTAGGTACTCGATATCTCGATATCGGGTCTCTCAATCCCGGGATTGTAATATCGAACTAACGAGACTAACGGATTACGAGGTCCCGGGATCCCGGGATTCATGCCCTAGCTTCAATACGACAGACGTGTTTTTGTGATAAACATTTCGTGTGTAAGTCCATCTCACACTTGGCCCATTTAATTGTAGACTACGATTTGACAAATCTTTCTACCAGAAAAAGTTTAAAGGAAAAATTCATCTTGAACTTGAAAAAACTAACTGTAAAGTTAATGAAAGCTTGGTACTTTTGTAATAATGCCGTTATTGAACAAAACGCGAGTAAAACCCGGTTAATATTGTGTTTTATATTATGTAAAATCGCGAAAACCTTAGATAAAATTAAACCTTATTTTAGTATAATAAAATAAAGTAGTATCTCGGAATTTATTTAAAAAAAACATTTGTCCAGTCGTAAAGGGCAACCCTAACATTTCCCTCACCGGGTGAGATGTTCGGAATAACTCAAACAATGCGTCTGAAATCTTGTCTAACTGCCTGACATACCGACTGTTCGATTCTACCTTCGACAACTCTGTGGTCGACGATCTTTAGTTAGGGTAGCTATTTATACCTACCTAGTCTATTGTTGAGTTGAGGGCTTCTTTGTTTGTCCTTATCGTATTTTATACAACAAATAACTAATGTAAAGCATACTTTACATTAGTTATTTGTTTCTCTATATTGCTCAAAGCATTTCTGCCAGAGCCAGTTTTCCCGTATTTAATTAACAAATAAAAAAAGAACTATCTCAATCGGTCAAGCCACCTTCGAGTAATCGGTGACAAACATTAAGACTGTGAGTTATGGTTAGGAACTATGTACTAATTAGGTACTTTGTTAATGTTTTTTTAAAGTAGTGGGGATTTTTTATTATAATATATTGAATTTAATTAGCAAGCCTGTTCTCGCGCTATAAGAAGACGATAAATAAACGAAAAAAGATCATGGTAGCGCAGATTATACAAGTACCTACATAACTTTACCTCACCAAGTTACGTGCTATTTTGTCATAAAACTAATTAGAGAAATGTCAAACGTACCTAAATGTTGCTCTATTTTCACAGTTCATTTTAATTTAAACATTCGTGACCGACACCGTTTACTACTAATTTGGGTAACATAAAGAGAAAATACACTTAAAATTAACTATAATTTGTTGCACCCTCAGACATTCTCGGAATACCGTGTGAAATACTGCAACACCAAATATAACGTAGGTAGGTATTAGGTAGGTCGCTACCTACGTTTTTCTGACGAATCTAGGTAATAGAAAAAAAACGGCCAAGTGCGAGTAGCACTGGTGCTTGAAGAGTTCCGTACCTTTATCTGACGACCTCTGTGGCGCGTCGGGCGAACGCTTGGCTGCAATGCAGAAGGTTGCGGGTTCGATTCCCGCTAGTTGCAAATATTTATGCTTAAAAACGAATATTTGTATCTGGTCTGGGTGTATTTCTATGTATAAAAATATAAGTATTATTTCTGTTATCTAGTCACCGTAACACAAGCTTAGCAGCTTACCATGGGGCTAGATGGCGCTGTGTGTTGGGCACAGAATTTATTTATTATTATATTATTATTATCTATTTAACTTTCACCTGGCCCTTTAAAATCGAGTTAAGTCTGTAAAATCGAGCAATATACGGCAAAAAATCAGTTTTGTTGTAGGTATGGGACAAACGTGATTTTTTTGTAAAACTAATATCGGAGGCTTAAATATTTGTTTAATTTTATTTTTACTATTTTCTCTTATAGCGGCAATAGAAACACATTATTTTAAACATAGAAATATTTTTATCAAGGATATATGTCCAAAAAATCCCCATGACAGGATTCGAACCTTCGTCCTTTCGCTAACCAGGCGAATGCTCTAACCACTGCTACACAGGAATCACGTGACATGGTATAATTTTTCGGCCATACCCTTCCTCGCTAATTGTTTTTACCAACTAAGGCTTGGTTTCTGCGACATCTACCGGTCAAGCTTTGCAGCTTTTATTGACTGGTTCAAGTGGTTTACTTTACAGTAAACATACCCAACATGAGATGCGCTTTCTCTCCAATTTAATATTTCTTTTTTGTTTTTATTGCTCAAGGCATTTTAAACATAGAAATATTTTTAGCAAGGAAATATATGTCCAAAAAATCCCCATGACAGGATTCGAACCTGCGTCCTTTCGCTAACCAGGCGAATGCTCTAACCACTGAGCTACACAGGAATCACGTGACATGGTATAATTTTTCGGCCATACCCTTCCTCGCTAATATGTTTAAAATGCCTTGAGCAATAAAAACAAAAAAGAAACACATTATTTGTAAAAAAATAACTGCATACAGCCTGGTGACAGACGGACGGACGGACAGACAGTGAAGTCTCAGTATTAATAGTGTCCCGTTGTACCCTACGGAATTTGTAGACGATAATTTCAACATTTTGGGAATTAAACCTTTTGGCACCAGAGGTGTCCATTTTTTCCCTGACAGCGTATGATAGATTGCAATAGCGATAGTTGACTTTTTACTTACTGAAGTGTGCCCTTCTTCTCCTTAATAACGAAAAAAAAAATGTAAAAATGAAAAACTAAAACGTCTTTACCACCAGTTATTATTATCTGACACCAGTTATCTTCGGTGAGGAAAAATAAAGACAATGTAAAATGTAAAGGAAAGAAAATGTCAAAATTTGCCAAACACCATAAAATCGAGTTTGTATAAAGAGTCACGTGAGTAAACGTCCCCTTAAATCGATGAATATTTGGGCTGAGTAAAACAAAATTATAACACTAACTTATTAGTATAAGGTGGATTCCGCAAGGCGAACGTTTTAACCGTCGCGTTGCTCTTAATTTATGCATAAAAATTCGATACTTAATCAAACCGAACTTGCATGTAAATTACTCCATCTTTACTCTCCACTCTTATTACTCAAGTAAAAGCTGTCCATTAAGAAATAAACGTCTAGAAAATTATGAACCGTTCGTACTTGACGAAAAGCTTGCGGTAATTCAAGTTTTTTTATGAGAATTGGTATCGTACGTAACGTCTACAGAAAACATGGATAGGTAGGTACAATTTAGTGTCCGTCCACACGAAACGAATTTACGAAAAACTTTAAGGCCGAATTCAGACTGACTATAATTTTAAACAGCATGAATATACGTTTTTTATATATTTTAAAGTGTTTCCTACACTTGGATGACGTTTTCAAGTCCTGTCGGGTGTTAAGTTTTTGGAAAGCATTTCTTTAAGTATAGCATGAATATAGTTTTTTTATTTGTAGGTATTTAGTTTTCTTCTTTTCAAGTCTTTTAGTTAGTCTTTAATGTTGTTATATTGTTGTGTTATTTAAAATCATAGTTTTATTATGTTTCATTTATTATTGAAAGGATACCATTTAAAACAAAATATAAAGTCCGAAAATTTTTAAATGAGTTTTTCTCAAACATGCTTGGCAATTTGAGCATTTTTTTGACAACCTTCTTCGAGATAAATCGAACTTGCTGTACTAGTCGAGCAGCGGCCGGCAATTAAATAGTTGTACGAAAATCCATATCTGTCGTGCCAAATAAATTACTATGTAAAATCATATTTGTCGTGTAATTTAAAAATGGAACGATCTTCTACTTCGCTAAATATCGACCAAAGAGGTAACTTATCAAAGGTTTAATTTAAATTTCGAACTGGCTTGCACATAAAAAGCTGTTTAGTGATAAAAATACTTAAATCTTAAGAATTGCCCATTAAATAATTGTGTTTTCAAATAAAAGTTCTGAATGGTAGGTACTACTTAGTTTAATTTCCGCACATTATTTGAAAAAAGTGTTATACAAGCCTTGGCCGCAACTAGGCATTGATGGACTTACGTATGTGTGCCTCGGCTTTGCCTCGGGCCACATTCACACGTTCGTCCATCAATGCCTCTCTTGCCGGCCGCTGCAGTAATGTACTATATCTTTAAGTTTTTTCCAAGTCCGAGTCGGAATCGCGCACGATTTTGTTTTTAGGGGTAACAGAAATACATCATCTGTGATTTCAACTATAAGTACAGCTATCACGGTTCATGAGATAGGTGCAGCTTGGAGACTGACAGACAGACAGACGTACACTGTACACAGTCATAGTAAAAAGCTTCCGTTTTTATTCTTTGGGTACGGGACCCTAACAATTCAAAAGCGGCATTGTTAAAGGCCCGTAATTCATTTATAATAAATAATACAAGATAGTGGATATTCTAACGACGTTCGAATTTTGTTCCAACTTTTTTATTTAAATTTAATATTTCATGTCCTACTTTAACCTCATTGTCCGTATGTGTCGCCATATTGTATTGTATAGATCTTATGGTCGATCATCACAATTAGATCGATATACTTGTTGTGAAAAAAATATTTAGTTATTATAATATATTAATTTCTCGATTAGTAATTTGACTTTGGACCTGATGGCGCTCGGCCGACAAAGCCCACTTTGAAATACTTCACAGTCAAGCAATTATTAACCTTTATTTAGCCTTCTATTAGAAACCTGTCTAAATTCTTTACAGCCGAATACAGAAAGAGGTTCTTAAATTATTGAGCAGTTTCTAAATTTAAAATTAATATATCGTCAGTGGAAAGCGAAAAACGCTAAAGCGCCACTTTGGCGAAAATGAGTTTTTTATATCATTGAATTAGTTTTTTTTTTCTGCGTCGATTGATGTTAGTTTCGAAGCAATCTGAGCATTTTTTTGGTGCTTTAGCTTTCCAAAAAATTCTTAATTATGGCTATAGTCAATGACTTAAACGACCTTATTTCGTTGTTTTTTGCAACAGTGGTGCTTAAGACCTATATTTTTTTGTATCATAGCTCTTAAGATTTTTTTCTTTCCCTTGTTTGGTTCTCTTTAGCGACATAAGCATTTGTCCCTTTCTTTTATTTATTTGATTTTATCCTATTAGCAATTTTAGATTACTGTGATTTACTTTGTAACTGGCTGTTAGCTGTTTTTGTTTACTATTGCATATATATTTTTGGCGCTTATGCAAAAGTTCTTGCATAACATTCTAAATAAGTGGAGCTTGTTCGTTTTCTATCCAGTTTTCTCTGCTTGTATATTTGTATTAGCAAAAAATTCTTAATTTTTTGATAAATAAATGCGGTAGTTTAGAAATATTTATCATAAAGAAACATTAGATTTGTTAGTGACAAGTTGTAACCTGACTATTAGCGCGACGCACGCGGTGGGCGGGGGTGAAGGGCGCGTGCCCGGCCCTCGGGATTATTCGAGAGAATCAGTATGCATTTACCAGTGATCCGTTCAGTGTTAATGTTTTTAATGATTTATAAATATTCCATACCAGCAGAGTTTTGCACTTACATGTGTTTGGAGACTTAAAAATATGAAAAGGTACGTAATTTAGTTATATTTTAATGTTGTAGTTGTATTATTATTAACATTTTTGAGTAAGATAGTATTTGTTTGGTTATGTTCGGTATTGTTAAGTACTAGGTACTGTGTGAATGTTTTTGTTACTTCCGCACAATTAAACGGCTAAACAAATTGGTACAAAATTGGATATGGTACAGGAACTAGATGGGCTCACACTCGGAGAATAGCAAGTGTAAGAAAAAAGTACAAGATAATGTACCTGAGCGTTAGATATAATAGAGTTTATTTCAAAAATTATACTTGTAATGACTGAGGCATCTATATTAAATTACTATCTCTTGTTTTAGATACCTACTACCCCCATGGAGAGTAAACGCAATAACTTTTTTCGTACGTTCATGGAGAGTAAACGCCAAGTAAAACGCCGCCGAGGGCAAGATAATACCGACCTGATCACAAAATTACGGCGAGTAGAACCAACGGACTATTTAGAGATACAGAGTCATGCATACAATCTGTCCTCTCAGTACACACCGGCATCTGAAATGCAGCCGACCCACGTGTCTAGTGCTGCCAATGAAATTCCTCCTCAGCTTACTTTGGCTCCTGAGATGCTGCAGCCTACTCACGTGAATGGTGTCACTGACGAGATACCTCCTCAGCTTACTCCGGCTCCTGGGATGCTGCAGCCTACTCACGTGGATGGTGTCACCGACGAGATACCTCCTCAGCTTACTCCGGCTCCTAGGATGCTGCAGCCTACTCACGTGAATGGTGCTACCGACGAGATACCTCCTCAGCTTACTGCGGCTCCTGAGGTGCTGCAGCCTACTCACGTAAATGGTGTCACCGACGAGATACCTCCTCAGCTTACTCCGGCTCCTGGGATGCTGCAACCTACTCACGTGAATGGTGCTACCGACGAGATACCTCCTCAGCTTACTCCGGCTCCTGAGATGCTGCAGCCTACTCACGTGCATGATGCAACCGACGAGATGCTTCCTCAGCTTACTTCGGCTCCTGAGATGCTGCAGCCTACTCACGTGAATGGTGCCACCGACGAGATGCCTCCTCAGCTTACTCCGGCTCCTGAGATGCTGCAGCCTACTTACGAGATTAGTGCCACCGACGAGATGCCTCCAAACCTAACTCCGCCTACTGAAATGTATAGTTTACCTTTTTCTAGGGACGAGGAGATTGAATTTTGTATACGCCAAATTCAATCTAATGATGAAGACGTAAAAATTGTAGTCAATGATATCACGATCGAGTTCGAGAGAGAAACAAATAATCAGCTAAATAGTATGAGCGATATTAACAAAAAAATATTTGAAAACGAAAAAGAAAAACCAGGCAGCAGCAAAAAAAAACCTGTAACAAAATCCGATCTGAGTCTGATAAACAAAATACAACCAAAAAAAAATAAAGAAACAATTTTGAGATACGTTGATTTCCTTTCTGACGATGACGAATTCATACTGAGCTCTTCTTCTTGGGAACAAGACCAATCTGAAGAAACTGATTCAGCTACATCTAGTAAAGATACCAAAAAGAAGAAACAGAAAAAGAAGAAAATTAGGAAAACCAAGAATACAAAAACAGACAAACCGAGTACACAAAACAAAACTGCCATCAATAACGAAACAAAAGACCAGTCTGCGTCAACAACGGAAAAAGAAAGTGAAGAAATCTCAACAGATTCTAGAAAAAGAAAGGAAAAAGTAAACAAAAATAAAGAAAGAAGTGCTTTAAAAAATGCTGGGAAAAGATATATTTCAAAATCAGGAAAAGTAATAGAAGCAAAATCTATGAAAGAAAATCCTTGTACGCCAGAGAATTGTCACAATAATTGTTATAATATATCAGAAGAGAGACGAAAAGCAATATTCGATCATTATTGGAGCTTAAATACCGACAGGCGCCGTGACTGGCTTGTTAATCATACGAAGAAAGACCCTGTGAAACGCAAAAGAACTAAAAATGTAGACAGCCGAAGGCAATTTACCTATCAATATTTTATTAACGAAGGAGAGGGTCATAGAACTATTTGTTTGATATTTCTTTTAAAGACTATAGATGTTCGTCAAAGATTTGTTCATCAAATTATTAGCACTTCTCATGAAGGGAGTTCTAAAACAGACCAAAGAGGTAGAGCAGTTCCAGCTAATAAAACACCTCCGTCTTTGTTGAAATCTGTTAGAGATTATATACAAGAGTTACCGGCAGTTCCTTCCCATTATTGTCGAAAGAATTCGAAGAAATGTTATTTACCGCAAGAGTACAAAAACGTATCTAACTTATATCAAATTTACAAACAAAAGAATATAGATGAAGAAAAAGATTTCGTAGGTGAAAAAGTTTTTAAGAACATGTTCAAGACTGAATTTAATATTTCATTTCATGTCCCGCGAAAAGATAAGTGCATCAAATGCATTAAATTCCAGAATAGCCCTGGAGAATTTCAAGAAGAGAAAAACATTCACAATATAGATAAAGAAGAAACATACAGTAGATTTAAAATACACCAAGACCTACGTAATCATGATAATACCGTTTTATGTTCTACATTTGACTTACAAAAAGTATTGAATACTCCTTATGGGGATAGTATGTTGCTTTATTACAGTAGAAAAATAGCAGTATATAATTTAACATTTTACGAGTCAGTTACCAGAGATGGATTCTGCTTTTTATGGAATGAGATTGAAGGAAAACGGGGTGCAAATGAAATTTGTACTATTCTCACAAGATACATAGAAAATGTTGATCAACGAGGTTCAATCAAACATTTACTGTTATATTGCGATTCATGCCCTGGCCAAAATAAAAATAAGACAGTCTTAGCGTGCATTCACAAGAATTTAAAAAAATGTAAGAATATTGCCACAATTCAAATTAACTACCTGCTACCGGGGCACACGTTTATGCCAGTAGACTCAATGCATTCGGTTATTGAGAAAAGTGTCGTTAATAATATTATCTGGGCACCTTCCCAATGGCCAACAGTATGTGCTCTTGCACGAAAAGTACCGAAACCATACGAAGTCCAAGTACTATGTCACGAAGATTTTGAAGGATGGGATGTCACCACCGAAAAATATTTTAAAGGAAATCTGACTGGCAAAGTTAGCAAAATTCGAACAGCCACTTTTAAAAAAAGTAACCAAAGCCATATTGAAGTTAAGTATTCTATGAACGCTGAAGCTAAACCAGAAAATATCGAGATCATAGGCAAAACTGACTTAATACCTAAGAAAATCTACAAACAAAAACTACCGATTTCGAAAAAAAAATATTCGGATTTGGAAAAATTATGCAAGAATAAAACTATTCCTGCAGTGTTTGTTCCAGAATACACTACTTTACCGCAATCAGGCAATGTACAAGACGTTTTAGTAGATACGGATGTTGAGGATGTTGAGACTGAGACTTAAGGGTATTTTTTGTTTAAACCTAGATCATAGGTTATATCCACGAATTAACGGGATTGTTGTTAAGCTGTTACTCACTCTGTTGATTTTAGTTTGGTTAGTTTGATTACTTGATAAATAAGATTGTTTCATACTCCTTGTCCTACTGGGATCGGTGCGATACGATGCGATACGCCGAGGCAACCGAGATCGAAGAATTAAAGATTAAATTGAAATAAAGACGTTCGACGTCAAACGTCACCTTGCTAATTTGAAGTTAAATTCTAGCTTGGCTGCCACGACGACGACGAATCGCTTTGCATCGTGCCGCATCACTTAGGTTGTTTTTATTACTAGTAGGTACTTAATTTACCTTATAAGACTGATTATGCTTAAATAAAAAAAGTGATTATGACAATACTAGTTTTATTTTGTATGAAAATATCACAATACTAAATACATTCTTAAAAAAATTTGGCTCTTTAGAAATTCATCTTCACTAAATTTTACTACATGTAGTCATTGTTAGCCATTTTTGATTCCATAAAGTAGTATGAATCTATTTGATTAGTTTTTTTTCCTGCACTGGGTTAGATTTAATGAAATCTATTAGTAAATTTGGTTTACTCAATTTGATACATTGTTTGCTCATTAGATTTTATTCCCTGACTAACTTTTTAGTATAACACAGGTAAAATTTGCTAAAGCGACAGTTTTTTCCGGAATTAAAAGACCTAAAGACATTAAAACGTACTTTTAATATAGACGCATGGATAAATAGAAATGTATATTTTTTTTATCTCGTTTAGGTAAAAGGAAAAAAAGATATTAATTTTTTTGTAATAAAAAAAACTTTAAACTCAATTTCCCGCAAACACCATTTTGGCGCTTTAGCATTTTCACCTTTCCACTGACGATATCAATTTTGTAGTTTGAGAGCTTTGTTTAAGTAGTTCTCAAATGTTAAGTAGCGTTTCAGTAGTCGGCCGTTAGCCTCATATTATTAGTCAGACGTCTGTATGCAACCTTAACAATTACACAGAAAAACTTTCTCGGAACATTGCGATAAAGTCTGTGCCATTTTTCATAGTGTCAAATTAAAAGAACTGTAATGTGCATTATGCAGTTTTTTATTTCAAAAGTTTTTAGACGGGTTGGGTTGAAAAGTTCTTTATTTTTACTGACAGATCTATAGCGAGACTTTACCATTTTTGAAAAGATTGAACACTTTTGGAGGAACTATATATGTGAATCGAAAATTGGGAGGTTGGTAAAGAGTTCACCAGGCTCTGAGCTCTTATTTTGTTTTTGAAAACCGTTGAACATTACAGAAAATCACTAACTGCCGAATACGGAAAAGCTTATCAAAATTTGAGAGCTACTTAGACAAATTCAACAGTTAAAATAAAGTTCTTAAAGTTAAAATATACCACACTAATTTTGAATTTAGAATCTGCTCAATTACTCGTATTTACGTATTCCTTAAATTTTAGGTGGCGTTCAGCATTTGGCCAATATGTTCAATAAGTTTATAAGAAACCAAGCTATTTTATTGACCGAACGAGCGAAGCGAGTGAGGTCCAGTGTAGACGAGCCTGGCGCTTGTATCTTTGTATCTTTGTAACTTTGTATCTTTGTATGTTTGTTCGACGATAACTTGAGTATCGTAGCTCCGATCTTCATGAATTTTGGTATGAGCGTAGTTTAGGTCAATAGAATTTATGAGTTCGAGATGAGCCAGATCGGTAAAGGGGTTAGGGAGATAGGGGATCGTGAGGTCTCAGTTCGGGGCGAACTACTAGTATTTATTCTCCCAGGTATTATTCGCGTATTATTGACGTAGTGTAGACGGGCCTGGCGCTTGTATCTTTGTAACTTTGTATCTTTATATGTTTGTTCGATGATAACTTGAGTATCGTAACTCCGATCTTTATGAATTTTGGTATGCGCGTAGTTTAGGTCAATAGATTTTGTGAGTTCGAAGATGAGCCGGATCGGTAGGGGGGTTTCGGAGGTAGGGGGTCGTGAGTTCTCAGTTCGGGGCGAACTCCTAGTAATTTTTAAATTTCATTATTTTTGTCCCCTCGCGGCCAAGATCATTGACATGATCGAAACGTCGAGGTAAGAAAATTTAAACATAATAATCGCGTATTATTATGACCCGGGAAAAGTAATTATGAGTTCGAATCGTGTGAGTTTAAAATGTTTACAAGGTATTTCATAATAAAAGTCATGTACTAAAATTACTTAATAACGGGGTATTTACCATGTTTAATAATTTATCCGCGTAGCTCGATATTTCGCTGGTCATTTCAACCACATTGTTAAAAAAGTCATGTAATTTTCCACTGAAAATTTCAGTTAGGTATAGAGAAATCGTAAACAAAATGCCGGGAGCTGGCAGTTTATTTTTATGTCGCTTAATGTACATCGATCGGTTGCACCAGACTCGGCGCTAGACTTTTATTTATTCATAAAGTTTAAAAACTTTACTTCCTAAGCAATGGTTCGTTGGGACTTATCCCGTAGACCTGTAGTCTGTTCCCAAGTAGGTAGGTACAAGCTTACGAATGTTACTTAAAAGATAAACTGTAGATAAATCCTTTAAATAAACACTTGTTTACTTTTTTTACACTATTTAAAACTCAAGATTAAATTCAAATCTTATTTCCTAAAAAACCTATAAGTAAGTTACATTATTTAAATAATTTAATCATGTTAGATGATGTTTTACATATATGATTGTGTCTGTATGGCATTGAATAACATGCAACTATACCAACCTATAAGTACCTGCCTGGTTTCTCTATTCTCTCGATCTTGTGTTTATTTGTACCTATACTGACTAGTAAGTGACTGATGTAAACTTAATACTTAACATCAATTCGAACCTCCGTGGTTTTTTAAATGTTAAAATACCTCTGTATTATATACGCATTGTTTTTTTTTCTGATAAATAAATTAAAAAAAATCTTATTCATGGAGGCTTGCTTATGAATATAAAAATATATTTAGCTTAGAGTTAATTTTGTAGATAAAATATATAAAATAATGAAATATGAACAACTAAACTTTGTTATGTTTATAAATAATAATAAGTAATTTATTTCTAATAAAATCCATACAACATTACTCTAACAGCTTAATTTAATTTAAAATATACCTAATGTCGAAAATTTGCAAAATACATTGTTTAAAACAATTATACCTAAGAGCAGTGTTGGCCTAGTGGTAGATACCCCGACTTTCATTCCGAAGGTCGTGGTTTCAAATCCCGGCCACGCACCAATTCGTTTTTCTTTAAGAAAAAAATATGTGCGCTATTAACATCGCTCTTACGATGAAGGAAAACATCGTGAGAAAACCCACGGCTTAAAATCACGCACAAATTCCCAATAGTAGGGCTAATTGCGGAAACACACAGTTAAAACTTAAATTTTAACTTTACTTATACCTAATTTAGTTATAAAAATCAGCACCTGCAGTTTACCGCCTATCATAACCCTCATAATATATTATGGTAGTAATAAACATGATAGTGTTTGATTTTATTCGTATCTTTATCTGTATATCATTTTAAAAATATTTCTTTGATGTGAAGAATTCAAGGATAAATACACGAATAATGTTAAGTTTGTAGTCCCGATACACCCATTATTGGAGTTCCGAAAAGGAAACCAAATTCAATTAATTATTGTAAGATCATTGTATAACAAGCGCCAAGGCGCTAACACCTAGGTCAACTGTAGTATAGTCACTGGTATAGATATACTAATAATCTCTTATATCTTAGTTTTAACGCCAGTCACAAACATTTGCGTTTACAATAACAGTAAGATGCGTTTTGACGAGGGTAGTGTAATCAGGATTGATCTAGACAGCTAAGTGACCACATTGGTTCTACAAATATAGAAAATACAAAATAATTACTATTTTTTCAGTGTTTTTAGAGTATTGCAACTATAAATAAATTAGATTTTTCTACTCGCTAAGCTGATAGATAGACATGGAACATCGACGTAATCCATGTATTCTAATCCCCCAAAATTGAACGCAAATCCTTTATTAATTGCGTTTTAAAATATCGAACTTAAAAAAACTTTGTTTATTTTGTAAGAATCTGGATAAAAGGGTTGGCTTAAAAAGTATGAAAATTGTATCATGGTAGGTTTTAAAACCAACAGTGTAAAACCGACATGCGGACGACGACGCGACGTCGAAATGTTTGAAAGATAGAATAAACATCCCGCGTACTAATATGCAAGTAGAAGTACCATTTTACCAATGCCTCTCAATGATAACTATATATTATACTATTATATTTACTATTATATACTCCTTTTAAAATTTCATTTCAAAATCTTGTCAATTGCAAACACTACATTCAAAATAAAACATTAATTTGCTACTGGACTGCAATCGACACTTTTTTTACTTAAAATTGGTTGGAAAATGGTATTCTCCAAAGAATATTTGATTGACAAACGTGAAAGTTAAAATTAAAGATTGACTGAGGCAAAGATAAAAAAAATCAATTTTAGATCATTTTAGTATCCAAATAGGCCATAAATTCTATAAAGTGCGAAGAATACCTACTGAATATCTCGCCATCCGCTTCATTTACGGTCTCCGTAAATATGACCATGTCTCGGAATACCGCGGAAAGCTTAAATGGTTGCCCATTCGCCTGCGTAGAGACTCTCATATTCTCTCTCTTCTATATAGAATTCTCTTTCTCCCTACTTCACCCTCTTATTTAAAGTCCCGCTTCAACTTTCGTCACCCTCCTTCTCAATTGGTCCGTTCATCCAAAGCTCTTCTTCTTACGATTCCAGATCGGTCCTCTACTTTTTACGCTCTGCTTGCGTCTATCCGCCAATCTAAATCCTTGGCGATATTCAAATCCCGTGTTTATAAACACTACCTTAGTCTTGTCCAAACTGGTAGGTCGAACAAATAGATATGTATCTAATCAACCTTTATTATATCCTAGTCTTTTATATAGAAGTATTTATGTATGTGTAATGTGTATGATGTATATTTATATGTATGTATATACATATATTATGTTTATGTATGATATATATATGACGGAGAAAGTCCTCCATTATCGTTAAAATTATCGGTGACCTAACCAACTTTGTCGTCATCATGACAACTCATGGTTACAGAGCAAACCAGAGTAGCTGCAGAGAGTTCCGCTCGGTCCGACGTCTAGCGCCAGACTGACCCCTGCTCGGTCGGTCGACCGTATTTATAGTAATTTTGCTCGAAAACATTTTAACTTTGAAATTTCGTTAAAAACTTTAAAATGTGTTACTATTGATTTTATTAAATTGTAAATTGATTTATTAGCTTGTTTTTAGCTGTTTAAATTATCAAAACAACAGTTTGTGAATTGAAAAGTAACGGTTTATTTAAAAATCATAATCATTTCACAGTTTTTACAAGAATATCAGTTTTAATAATTTGAAGTTTAGTATTTTATTATAATCGCGCCGATACGGCCATTCTGACAGGCGGTGCGCGCTCTGCACCAGCCTACAAAAAAAGAAGATTGTTAATTAGGTTCTCGTAGAGTCTCGGAGGTTCTCGTAGGATTTCGAAGGTTCTCGTAGAATCTCGGAGGTTCTCGTAGAGTCTCGGCGGTTCTCGTAGAGTCTCGGAGGTTCTCGTAGGATCTCGGAGGTTCTCGTAGAATCTCAAAGGTTTTCGTAGAGTCTCGGAGGTTCTCAAAGATTCTGGTGTTAGAGTTATAGTTATTATTCTGATAATCTTTCATTGTCTAAGTTCGGATCGATGTCCAATCCTACTTGAGGCGTAAATGGTCCTGGATCAACATCAGTAGCGTCCTGCTCATCAGTCAATCCTGCTCTAGATGTAGATGGTTCAGGGTCACCTGATACAAGAACCTCCGCCGATACGGTTTCCTGAATACCCGGTTGTGGAGCTCGACGAAGTTGATCATGGGCAACTTTTCGTGGTCTTCCTCGGCCAACTACTTTCTTTACCATGTAGCGGTCGTTTTCTAATACCCTGATAATTTCGTACGGTTCACTAAATTTAGGATCCAATGAGGTTTGGTTACGAGGGTTGTTCTTTATAAGCACATAATCTCCTCTTTGAAATGGTTGAACTTTAGCTTTCCGTTGATCAAATCGCTGTCGGTCTTGTTCAGCGGTTCGACACATTCTTTGTTGAACATGTTGTGTGAGCGCCTCTATGTCTACTGATTCGTTATCAATATTTACTAGATTTAGTAGTTCAGGTGGGACGCAGTGTCTTCTTTGAGTGATGAGTGTTAGTGGCGAAACTCCACTAACTCTGTGAACTGTGCAATTCATTGCAAGTTGTAAATCATCAAGTGTGTTATGCCATGACTCGGTTTCATAGTTTTTAATCATTATCAAAGCGTTTTTTAGTGTAGCCACTACTCTTTCTACCTGACCGTTTGCTCGGCTCATTCCTGGTGCTATCGTATGTATGTTTGTTCCCATACGGTCGCAATAGTCTTTGAACTCTCCTAGAAATTCTCTTCCACCGTCTACAACGATTTGTATTGGTGTTCCGAATAAATATACGGTCTTTTTAAGAGCAGCTAGGGTACTGTGAGGGTTTTTGTTCGTGGCGTGGTAAAACAGCACGTACTTCGTGAAGGCATCGATTGTGACTATAACGTATTGTTGATCATTAGGCGTTCCAAGTTTTCCCGTGATATCCATATGAATTACTTGGAAAGCAGCTGTTGGTTTTTGAATCGGATGGAGTCTTGCCTGTATTGCTCCTGACGCTCCCTTAGATGACCTACAAATTATGCAGTTCTCCACAAATTTTCGTACTGTAGTATTCATTTTATTGAACCAATAAGTTTCTTTGATTTTCTGGAGGGTCTTCTCCCATCCTGGGTGTTTAAGTGCAGTGTGAAAGGAGTTAATAAGACTCCATTGAAATGATTTAGGAACCACTGTGCTCAGTTGTTGACCGAAAGTGGAGTCTTCTACAACCTTCTTAAGAACATCTTCTTCTAAAACGTAACCTTCAATTGGATTGTTGTCACTTAGAGTGTTGATTAGTTGTCGCAATTCTTCGTCACGTCGTTGTTCTACTTTTAGTCAAGATCTTTGGTCATTACGTTTACCGTGTTTTCGGCAGGGTTTCGGCTAAAGACATCGGCATGTTGTAGCCGTTCACCTTTACGATATTCAACCTCAAAGTCATAGTTTTGTAGGAATGCCCACCAGCGGTGGATCCTCGGTAGAAGGTCTTTCTTATTCTTGGACGCTTTTAACGCATTACAGTCCGTAATCACCGTAAATTGTCGACCGTAGAGGTAATGGCGGAAGTGTTTTATAGCGCGAACAACTGCCAACGTCTCTAATTCATAAGAATGATAGCGGCTTTCAGTCTCTGTGGTTCTCATACTCATGAAGGCAACAGCGTGCTGACGACTATCAATAACCTGGACAAGGACTGCTCCGAATCCAAGACTGCTCGCATCTGTGTACAGTTGTATAGGTGCTTGTTCTTGAAATAAGGTTAGAACTGGGGCTGATGTCAGATGTTGTACGATTGCATTCCTTGCTGCTTCATGTTTTTCGCCCCAATCCCATTTGGCTCCTTGTTTGGTCAGTTCATACAATGGTACCATGATGCGGGAAAAATCTGGGATGAATTTTCTAAAGTAGCCCGCCAAACCATTGAACTGCCTTACTTGTTTGACAGTTTTAGGTACTGGTGCTTTGACAAGTGCTTCTACCTTTCTTGGACTAGGCTGTACCTGTCCATCTGAAACGACGTTACCCAGGTATTCGATGGATCTTTTGAAGAAACTGCACTTATCAACATTTATTGAGAAACCAGCTTCTTGTAAGGCTATCAAGATTCTTTCGATATTAAATAACCCTTCAGTAAAATTTGTGCATTTACTTAAGACATCATCGACATAAACTTGCGCAGCAGTTCCCAATAGTGGTAACAAAGCCCTGTTTATACATCGCTGATATACTGAACAAGCGTTGCTTAAACCAAACGGCATAGTTACGTATTCATAAAGTCCATCCGGTGTGACGAAGGCCGTCTTCTCAATTGAGGTTTTAGCTACTGGAATCTGATAGAAACCAGCCGCCATGTCCAGACTTGTATAGTAGAAACCATTAGCTAGTTGATCAATTTGATCTGATATCAAGGGTAGTGGATAATGATCACGTAGTGTATTGGAGTTTAGTTCTCTATAATCCACGCAAAGGCGATCAGTTCCGTTCTTCTTCTTGACCAGAATAATGGGGCTGGAATATGGTGATCTACTTTCGCGAATAATGTTGTTCTCCAGTAGTTCTTTAATGATGTTCCGAACTTTTTCACGCTTAAGTGGACTAAGATGATATGGTCTTCGTTCAACATATTTATCCGGGTTTTTTAGTCTTATCTCTAATTCTCCAGTATTAACTCTAGTCTTGGGGTACCCACGGATAAATAGGTGTTCATATTTGTTAAGGAGGCCCCGTAATTGAGCAATCTCTTTATCATCTGTTAGGTCACAGTCCAATTTCTCAAATAAATTATTGTTTGTAGTTACCTGGTTCAAACTAGGTTGCCGAACCAGCTTTGTTCCATTAGATGTAATAACCATACTGAGGTTTGTGTTATGAATTAAATCCATACCGATCAGCACATCATTAGACATATCAGCGTCAGGCAATACGTAAAACTCTAGTTCTACATTTATACCGTCAATAACGCAAACGGTTACTAGTTTGGTCAGAGCCATTACAGGAAATTTGCCGATTCCTCTCAAATAGTCGACGACCGATCTTCTTTTCCCAGGAATGGCTACTGCAGTAGATTCGCGCATGATAGAGCATTCAGCACCGCTATCAAATATAGCTTGTAAGTTTTTGTTACCCATTTGGACAGTTATTGGTGCCAATTTACCTCCTGATACCAGGTTTACGTTTGAAGTCAGTGAGCGTTCTCTTTTAAAACATACGTCGTATGTGTGCCCTGGCTTTTTGCAGAAACTGCATGTAAGCATGTTAGCAGGACCTTTGGGGTTTTTGTTAGAGTCAGTTTTGCTCTCTGAAGGCTTGAATCTACAAGTATCCGGTGTGTGGTTGTCTTTTTTACAAATATGACATCTAAATGTTGATGGTTCACCACCTGAGTATCGTGAGCGTTTGTTAGGTATTGTTGAATTTGAACTGGATGATTACGCTTCTTCCGCAGTGATGATGCAACTGAAATTAATTCAGGTACAGTGGTTGCCCTGATATTCAGTAATTCAATACGTAAACGCTCATCGTTTACACATCCAATAACTGCCTCGACTGCGAGTTCATTGTCCAAAGCATCTTTGGTGAGTCGTCTCCATAAAACCCAGGCACGTGATAGATACTCAGCAATATCCTTTGATGGATCATACACGTGTTCCCTGAATCTCACGACATCGCGAGAATACCTGTTCTCGGGTTCGAATGTGGTAACAAGGTTGTTACGTAGCTCCTTCCATGTTGCAGTGGTCACTATCCAGTCGTCAACCCATATTTTAGCCCTTCCTTTTAGTAGACCACATACTTTCATTCGGACGTCGAAATCGTTTAGATTGTATGACTCAATAGCTTTGTCTATGTGCTGACACCACTCGCGAACACCAACGTTGGCATCAGGATCATATGATGGTAGGTAGACGTCTTTGATGTTGATTTTAGGCTCAACAGCTGGAGCATACAGTCGATCCGACATTTTCTTCATCACCCCCATCATTTGCATGATGAACTGTGGTGGGAATCCTGCCATGAACGGATCAGCCGCTGGTGCTTCGTGGTGTGCGGCGGTTGATGGTAACATCCCTGGAGGTTGTGGTGTAGCACGTGATGAATTGTTAGGTGGATTTGACAGCACATCCCCAAGCTGCATGTAGGTTCCATTGGATGCAATAGGTGCAGCAGTGGTTACAGAGTTCTGTGGTTGTATACCAGTGATCTGGTTTGGTGGTCCATGTGGCCTCAGAGCTGATGAGGAAGTGGCTTGGATCGGATTCCGTTCCGATCCCACTTCTGATGACGGAGAAAGTCCTCCATTATCGTTAAAATTATCGGTGACGTCAGCAGAGCTGACGTCACCAACTTTGTCGTCATCATGACAACTCATGGTTACAGAGCAAACCAGAGTAGCTGCAGAGAGTTCCGCTCGGTCCGACGTCTAGCGCCAGACTGACCCCTGCTCGGTCGGTCGACCGTATTTATAGTAATTTTGCTCGAAAACATTTTAACTTTGAAATTTCGTTAAAAACTTTAAAATGTGTTACTATTGATTTTATTAAATTGTAAATTGATTTATTAGCTTGTTTTTAGCTGTTTAAATTATCAAAACAACAGTTTGTGATTTGAAAAGTAACGGTTTATTTAAAAATCATAATCATTTCACAGTTTTTACAAGAATATCAGTTTTAATAATTTGAAGTTTAGTTTTTTATTATAATCGCGCCGATATATATATTTATTTGTATTTATCTATATTTATACGTAGTTTGTAGGTTCATATGTTATATTTTACATATTTATTTATATTTCCTTCTTCCGGTTTCCTATCAGGTTTTTCATCAACCCACCCATCCCCTAAAATCATTTCTTTTCCATCCAAAGGTTGCCTGGAAGAGATCGCTTTTAGCGATCGGGCCGCCCATTGTACCTAATTGTTTTTTATTTTTTATATATAGTGTTAAGTATATTAATAATAAAAATTAGTTTATAGTATAATATATGTCATTTAAATGGTTATATTGTAATTTTTAATGTATTTGTTTATTTTGTCATTTTTATTTTGTTTGTTTTAATTTGGTACAATAAAGAGTTAATCTAATCTAATCTAATCTAATCTAATCTAATCTGAAGACAAGAGGTGATGATGCGTCACCAATCTAATTTTGATTCAAGATCGATCGATTTTGATTCTTACTGAGATCGTCTTTTGATTTTGTTTTAACCGTGTCTTGTTTTTATCAGTTTGACAGATTTCATCTGATATGAAGTTTTAGAAGAGCGATAGCACTAACACAAAGAAACTAGTAGGTAGCGAAAAAGATAAATTTAATAGTTAGTAAGGCAAAGCGTCCTTAGGCTTTGCCTTTTGTGACTATCTCCTATTCTGTAGTCCTGACAACACGACCCGCCTTCGACGCGAATTCAAACTTCACGATATGTCGTACTGAGGTATGAAAATATGCGTAAAAATGTTTGCTTATGTTTGTGCTTATTGCCCCGGCTGCAAGGAATGGATTGCCCGAATCTAGACCCGAATAATAATGGACAGAAATCAAATAAGTTTACTAGCTGCGCCCCGCGGTTTCACCCGCGTAAGTCCCGTTCCCGCGGGAATAACGGCATAAAAAGTAGCCTATGTGTTAATCCAAGTCTCCAGCTACCTGTATTCCAAGTTTCATCGCATTCGGTTCAGTAGTTTTTGCGTGAAAGAGTAACAACCTCACATATACATACATATATACATACAAACTTTCGCGTTTATAATATTAGTAAGATAAAGTGCGCTGCAAGGATTAGGTTAGGTTTTTGAAGGCTTCCAAATAAAAACATAGACTTCGCCTTGACCTAAAAATGCTTTTACTTCAAAAACTGATCCTTAGTTAACATGCTTGGTAAAAGCCTTCTTTTAGGCATGAAATATCCACAAATATACATTAAACCATTATTTGCAATTGCAGCTTTAGAACAATTAAACATGCAGCTTTCTGAAATGCATCGTCAAAACGGTAATGTCACAAGCATAGTGCACACATCCCATCCCACTCGTACCTACGTACCACTGACAAGTTTTTGAACGTTTATGAATAAGTAAGCAGCTCCCGTCTGCCGCATCAATACGCTCGTGGCTGAATGCCAAATGCCGTTCGTGACACTTCCACTTTCCCTTTTTCCCTAGTCTGTACCTACATGATAAATATTTCGTTTGGCTAATTTGCTTTAGTCTTTTTCTCGGGCTAAGTGAGCAGACGTAGGCACAAATGATTAACGGCCACTTCAAAATTTAAAGCGGAACTTCCATTATGAAACTAGTGACATGCGCAATTTATAGTTTATTTCTCAAAAAAAGTTAAGTAGACACGCGCTACTACTTATCTATTTGTTAAAATTGTTTACAATAACTGCTGCGAGCCCATTGCGAGCCCGTTTTTGTGACATTGACTCTATATTGGTAATGCATGCCACTAGTATCGCAATAATGTAGGCTTTAGGGGTAAGTAAAAAAAATATTGAGCAGCTTCTAAATTTAAAAGTTTAAGAGCTGCTTATTTGTTTAAGTAGCCCACAGATCATGAGTAGCGTTTCAGAATTAGGCTTCTAATCAGTAAGAATTTTAATGCCAACCTATCCTTGGTCTTCTGGTGAAGAAAGGGCGTTGCAGCCAGCATTTTGGGTATGTCATCTAAGGACTCATATTAGAAGGACTGGCTGTGCCCCGCGGAGATCCCGATTCCGTGTGAATACTGAAATAAAAAGCCCTGTGATTTAATTCAGGTTACAAATTAACAGTATGTCAAATTTTAATCAATCATCAAAAACAATCAAAAACTTTCGCATTACTAGGTAAAGACCATAGTTTGACATAATAATATAGGTACTTGCAATAAATTTCTTTACAGGTAAAAATTTAAAAAGCGAAAAAATACCTTATAAAGAAAGATCGAGCAAGTTGCCTTGGTCGTGTTGGGTCAAAGGTTCGAGGGCATTATCCGACTTCGAACTATGAAGTACTACCCTGAAAGTTCAACGCCGTACCCGTAAATATACCCCAACAATAATTATAGGTAGGCAAGGTGTCTACCTTCAAATCCTTTCAAAGGTTAAGTTCGAAATAGTTGGTGTGATTTTAATCGCGATATTTATAACTAGCTGTGTTCTGCGGTTTCACCCGCATAAGATCTCGTTGGAATTTCCAAAAGCCCTTATCTGATGATTACATTGCATAAAAAGAACAGACTTTTCGCTCTCTGCTACCAACGGTTTATGCTGTGCGTTAATCTATCAGTCAGTCAGAACAAAGCATTTAATAGATTTACAGACAAAATAACTGGCAAGACAAAAAAGAGGTTAAAAGTTTTAAATATGATATAATGTATAGGGTTAATTATTTTGCAAAAAAATTAAATATGATTCCCATTTTCAACAACAAAAAGTGTTTTTTTTATTCAGGTAGTATTAGTCATTCGTAAAGTAATTTTTGTATTCAGGTAGTACTCGTAATAACCAGTCGTAAAGTTACATTATACTTTTTTTTGTAAAATAATACATTCATAGAAGGACACCCCGACCAGATACAAATATTTATTTTTAATGCAATTCAATATCCCGGCTCTAAATGATTAATGGTGAACTTTGTGGACGTATAGTCCGACAAGGAGATTTCTGAATTTTTGAGGGAAAACGTCTGTTTGAGGAAAAACATCTGAATTTGAAGAAAAACGTCCTTAAGGACTAGTACAGTACTATGACAGATATTTTCTGTAAATAGTAGAACAACAACTACCTTAATATTAAAGTCATACTTTCTATTTAATATTTTGTGACAAAACTAGCTGTGTCTCATGGTTTTACCCGCGAATTCCAGGTCGCGAATATTATTTAAAAATAAGGCGTGTTTCTATCTAACTAAATATTGATGAGACTGATCAGAAGGAATGTTAGTGGTTTCTACGTTATTTTGGACCAATATTATCTATTCTATTTTTTATTTGTAAGGGTCATTGATTTTGGTGTTCGAAAATCATAACCCTCTTTGTACCGTTGTCGTCTAATATAAGGGTGCTTACATAAAGAAACAGGCTTCCGGTACTGGCGAATCTGTGCGGGTCGGTACCGATACGTGAAGGTATAATAATTCCATGTTATGTTTTGCGTTCACACATAAAGAAACAGGGATAAACTTGACGGTGCCGACTACTGCTCCGTACGGGCCGGTTTTACCTGTTTCATAGAACAAATTCACCTGTTTCATAAACACTCTGGATCGATAGGTCAGGATTCGTCAGTACCGGAAGCCTGTTTCTTTATGTAAGCACCCAGCTTCCTTTCAGGTTGTAAACTAACCTCAGTATATGAAATCCGGTCGCGTCCCTCCTATTACTTCAGAATGTTCACGATCTCTTGAGCAACGTTCTTATGGTGCGACTTTGTAACTACAATTTGGCGTTTGGGGGAAAATCATTCTATTAATATTAGAATTGTTTTGTTTTATGGCTTTGGGGTGAAAGATTGGGTTAGTCTTGTAGTATGTTCACACTGCAGTGAAAATATTTTATGCATTTTGCTACTAAGAATTTGAAGTCACAAGCATTCGAATGTATGGGTAAGACAGTGAATTTTTTTTCACAGTATTTTTGTTCGCGGTTAAAAAAACCTTGAAACTCTGTGGCTGTGGAAATTTGCTAACGGCATAAAACGGCAATCGAAACTACGTAAGATAGCCATAAAGTTAAAAGGTTAAAGTTTTAACTGTGTGGTTCCGCAATTAACCCTACCATTGGGCCTTTGTGCTTGATTTGAAGCCGTGGGTTTACTCGCGATGTTTTCCTTCCATATTATGGGTAACATTTAACACTTTGGAAAAATGAAAAATCTTCATAATCAAGATTTTAGGAAATTGAACTGTTTGGTCCTAAAGGTAATGTTTGTTGTATTGTGAGTATTTAAAGTGTTGAGGTTTCTATTAACAACTATATCAAAAGGATAAGTTATGTAGACGAGCTTGCACCAGGCTGGGTTAAAATTAAAGTATTTAATTTCGGATTCTAAAATAGCCAAAAAAAATGTCATGCAAATTTCAGCGTGTGATCAAACCTCAATAGTCCTATTAATAAACGTGGAGTAAGGTCGGAGTAATGAGAACATGCTGTTTTTTCCGTGACAAGAAACTTCAAAGTTGACAAAATGGCAAAATTACTCTGACCGTACTCCATGTTTATTAATAGGAATATTGGGGTTTGATCACACCGTGAAATTTATTACATTTTTTTGGGTATTTTGGAATCTGAAATTAACGGTTGGTAATAGAGCATAGCGAAAGTAACCCATCAAAAACTAGAGTTAAAAAATAATTGAAATTGAACCTATAAAGAAGTTTAATCGCACTTATGACAAAACCTGTACCACGTTCGTAGCACTTTCACTAATATTAAAACCCGCTCCCTTTTAAAATTTAACCAAAAAGTATACATCAAAAACTACAGCTTTGGAATGGAAACAGACTATTTTCGTACAAAACATCAGATTAATGAGCCCTTCGTGACCGGAGCCATTTTTCGCGGCTGGCGAAGTTTTATGGCCTCAGCGACTTGTATTCTTGACGTACTAATCTAGAGTCCTTAGCAGATTGACGACTTTTTTGTCTGCTGATCTTTAAGGTGTTACTGTTTGTTCTTATTCTTCGTTCTTTCCTCATCTACTTGATTTTTTGACGTACTGGACGTATGGCTATTTATCTAGAGAACTTCGGAGCTCTACGACTTTTTTGTCTGCTGATCTTTATGGTATTAATGTTTCTTCTTGATTGATTAATTCTTTATTGCAACACAACAAAAATAAACAAAAAAGAAAAATAAACATAAAAAACCTTAAAACTAGGTGGCACAATGGGCGGCCTTATCGCTTTAAAGCGATCTTTTCCAGGCAACCTTTGGATGGAAAAGAAGTCCATCCAAAGGTCTTTCTTCCTCGTTCTTTCCGGCTAGTACAGTTTTATCGCTTGATTTATTGACGTACTAGTCTATAGAACTTAGCAGATAAACGACTTTTTTTGTTTGCTGATCTTCAAGGTATGTAATTCTTCTTTCTGATTGTTTCAAAGTTTATGGGGTCGACTCTCCTAATTTTGTGGCGCGCTTGAATGGATATCCTGGAGTTTTTGTCTTTGTAATATTTGTTTAATTTAAGTTTTTGGTGCAATAAAGCATTTATTCATTCATTCATTCATGGCACCGCACAATCAGGTTGCCGGATCAGGTACATATTTTCCACGCAAGTCTACCGTGTACCCACCGTTAATCTAATATATCATGCTAACGATATGGTCTAACCTGGAGCAAGAAATCTTCCTCTATCTTTCTTGTGTTCAATGTTGCACTGCCTTCTTTTATGCCATAGTTCTTCGTTTCACGCGATCATACTATCTGAGATGGCTCTCAATTAAGTTGAGAAGTTCCGATACAAATTGCGAAATTATCATCGTGGTAGTTAGTTAGCGAGGAGTTTTTTTAAATCAATTTAGTGTAAATATAAATTTGAAGAGTTTCCTGTGGTATTCTTACAGTTTACCTAACAGTTGCCGCCTCGGCGCTTGTTAGTTTAAACAGCACTGTGCAATCTAAAATAGCTTCAATTACTCATACCCACCTATCGATCGACCGACTATCAGTTCCCAATCTGTGGTAATGCAAAGCTTTTACCCCGATATATGAGTTGTGCATGGGTGGTAAAATTTGATTGAAATTGATGGATTAGTTTTATTATCTAGGTGCTTATAAATCTTTAATAAAAAATGAAGGTTATTGATTGAAATCGAACTTTGTTTATCTTGTTTTCATTTTCGTTTACGTAAATGGATATTACATAATATAGGTACAATATTTGGTAGAATTTTAACCCTACAAAATATTCGCCTTTCTCGTTTCGACTAAAAAAAATTAAAGTAAAAAGTCAAAGTACAAGCGACGCGTCGATTCGCGCGGTAAAAATATGTTTCGGTAAAATTTGATTGAAATTGATGGATTAGTTTTATTATCTATGCTTATAAATCTTAATATATAAAAATGAATGCCTATTTTGCATTGTCACGTCATCACGCCTGAACGGCTAAACCGATTTCGATAATTCTTTTTGCGTTGTATTTGTTATGATCAGGAAAAGGATCTTATGTCAGAAAATTTTAAATTTTGAATATAGACTTACGCGGATGAAACCGCGGGGCACAGCTAGTCTTTAATAAAAAATGAAGGTTATTGATTTGAAATCGAACTTTGTTTATCTTGTTTTCATTTTCGTTTACAGAAATGGATAGTACATGATATAGGTACAATATTTGGTAGAATTTTAACCCTATAAAATATTCGCTTTTCTCGTTTCAACGAGACCACTGTCCGTCTGTCTGTCTGTCGTCGCCAGGTTGTATGTTGTAACCACAACAAATACTAAAACAGTTTTTAGTAGGTATTTGTTGTTTTTGTAGCGACAAAATAAATATTGCATTACATATTCCAATTTATGATTTCTCTATGAACAACATGGCTTTTAATTATTTATTTTTTATTTTTTTCCGTACCCAAAGGGCAAAAACGGGATCCTTTTACTAAGACTCCACCAACCGTCTGCCTGTTTTACCAGTATTAGTACATTTCTTGTAAGATTGTTCCGGCAAGCTCAGTTTTTGAATGACAATACGAACGAAGTTTATGTTGAAGAAAAGTATAGGTTTAAGTATTGTCTCAGGATATATGTTGTCTACACTTATCACTACTTATAGTACCTAAGCTACCAATATAGTAAAAGGTAGTGATACAAAGTTGGAAAAAGTTTATGACGAAAACCCACGCGTCGGCCATCTAAAAAGTCAAGGTAGAAGCGACGCGTCGATTTGCCCGGTAAAAATAAGTTTCTCGCGGCGACCGCAAAGATAGTGCTGCCACAACTGACAATGACAGCAACGAAAACCCGCGAGACTTTAGGGTTTTTTTTTATTATTTTTATTTCTTATCGGTTCTGAACCGATTGTGGCCATTAGGAAATTAGCCAGTGTCCTGTATTTTAATATATTATGCAAGTTCTTTGCATCGAAACAGTCAAGTCGTCACAGTTAAAGTCAAGTCTAGGGAATCATTTGTAAACACGGCGGCCATTTACAAACAATCTTCACGGAGCCTTGGAGATAACACTAAGTCAATGTTTTGCACCGATTTTCACTTTTATTCCACTTGTACACCTTCACGAAACTAAATTGATTAATATGCCCCCGAAATTAAACAATTTGCACGCATATGAACTAGGTTTCACAAAAATGAAAATTTAGCACCACATCTCCTCAACGAGTTCCCGCCAAGACTCCGACTTTAGGGTAAGGGTGTCCGGTTTACTACACATTTTATTTTACCCTAAACTTCTCAACTGCATACATACATACACAAACACACGAAGACTGCACTCACTATCTACCTGTAACGAACGAGAATGACATGTCTTACATTTCCGACACCCTGGTTCACAAACATTTTAGTAAGTGAAACCAGTAAGTGAAGTATCAGGCATTTACACTGTAGTCGCGACTTGTATGTCCTATAAGTATAGTCTGCCGGTAACTGGGGTTGTCACTTGTGTTGCTGAATGTACGTACAGTCAGCATTAAAAGTCAATAACCACATGTAAATTTTCAGTCTTTATTTATTATGTATATGGCTAATTATATGGCTATTACATCATAATTGTGGGTTGTCAAAACTTCAATTACCCTTATTTTCAAAAGCAGCTGTTTTATCAGTGAAACATAATCACAAAATTTAAAAAAAAGTTCGAATTTTCAAAAGTCATAGAACAGAAGTTGGCTTAAAAGGGCACACCTTGTATAGTCGTTCTACGGCAGATACTTTAGCTGCATCACTACACATTTTATGTACTTACAGATTGTACAGGCACAAGGTATAGGTAGATATAGATTGATGTGCCTACTTGTACTTGCAGGCAGCGGCATAGCAGCGGCAGCGACTCAATTTCCGCATCGAAAATGTTATGTCTCTATTACGAAATCGCACGAAATCAATATTCATTATTCTAACGGCCGAATACAGAAACGCTCGACAGAACGTCAAATAAATAAATAGCGAATTACACTTGGAAAATATTGTGTTTTATTACAATGCAAAATCGCGAAATCAGAACAAAAATCTATAAAAACGCATCTTAAAATTTGAGAGTACTCAAATAATAAAGCAGCTTCCACATTTAAAATTAGTACTTATAAGATTTTTTAATGGCCTATATTATAACCCTAATAGCGTGACAGGGATAAAGCTAGCTAATTTCAGATTTTTAAGTGAAAGACCTAAGATGCGACTATGCAAAATTTTATTGCGTAATATCAAACAATTGCTAGTTTCAAGATAACTAAACGTTAATCTTGAAATTCAAAACATTCACTGCCTGTATTGTGCTAAGTTCAGTTCTTATACAAAGTTTTATTAGTTTACGTACAATAATGACTGATATCACTTATTTGTACAATTTAGAAGGAAGTTTGGATTTTTTTTCTATCGTGAAAATTTTCAGTAATCGTGTTTTCACGAAATTAGTTTAATTTTGGTTCCATTTCTGTATTCAAAGATCTTCTTATACTGAGGACAAAGCAAATAAACATCTAAACTATCTATTTAGGAACTATTAATAAATTAGTTTCGACGCAAGTATTAGTACTTGTACCACCTAGCCAAAATTAAGCACGTTCAAAAAACTTATTTTCCGACTACTTTTAAAATAGATTAGATACACAAAAATAATATAGAATGTCGTCAGAATAACGCCCCAACCGCCACCAAACTAGCGGTATGTTTGGTGGCACGTCGGAACTGATAGGAAACAATGACGTGTCCGAAGCCGATAGCTGTTCACGTAAAGGTGGGTATAGACTTGAGCAGAATCATGAGCCGAACTTCGAGCAATCGCTGTTTTTATTCAAGAGGTAAATTTTTAATAAGTCGTCTCTTTCACGATTTTCTTCGGACTCTATTCTAAATATCCAACGACAAAATAATAGGGGTTAAAGTATGAAATTGCCGTTTTATTGCAATAGGTTCTTTGAATTGACATAGAATCTTCATGGTTTGAGGTTTTCGAATGAAACTTTTTTCAAATGGTTTCTGTGATGTTCTTTTTTTAAAAAATGTGAAACATTTGAATATCGACTTTCAATTGTTTTTGTTATTCAATTTAGACAAGAAAGATGGATACTGCGAAAATTCGAGTGATTTTTGAATACGAGTTTCGACGCGGAACTAACGCGGCAGAAACAGCCCGCAATATCAATGCTGCGTTTGGAGAGGGGTCTACTAATGAACGCACCGTGCGATTTTGGTTTAAACGCTTTCGTGATGGAAATTTCGACTTAAAGAACGAGCCACGAGGAAGACCGCCCACACAGGTGAATAACGATGAATTAAGAGAGATAGTGGAAGCCGATCCTAGTCAAACTACCCAGGAATTAGCGGCATGGTTTAACGTTACCTTACCCACTTTATTGACTCACTTGCGTCAAATCAATAAAATAAAAAAATACGAAAAATGGGTGCCTCATGATTTGACTGATCCGCAGAAAGAAACGCGTGTTGCCTTGTTGAACCGGTACAGAAATGAAGGAATATTGGATCGAATTGTAACATGTGATGAAAAGTGGTTTCTTTATGATAACCGGAAAAGAAAAATGCAATGGCTGACCCCAGGTCAAATGCCACAACAGTGTCCTAAAGCAAAACTTACCAATAAAAAGGTAATGGTAACTGTTTGGTGGTCTCAGCATGGTGTTATTCACTATAGTTTTCTTTGATCTGGTCAAGCAATTACGGCAGATGTCTATTGTGCCGAACTCCGAACCATGTTGACAAAACTAGCAGTAAAACAGCCCCGACTCATGAATCGATCTTCACCATTATTGCTCCACGACAACGCGAGACCTCACACAGCACGAGAAACCATTTTGACCCTTCAGGAACTGCACTTAGAAACCATTCGTCATCCTCCGTATTCACCAGACCTTGCTCCAACGGACTACCATTTTTTTCGTGATTTGGACAATTATCTACGTGACAAGAAGTTTTCTTCCGAGGAGTCAGTACAAAATGCTTTCACGCAGTTTGTGCAGTCTAGATAGTCGGAGTTCTATCACAAAGGCATTAATAACCTTTCCATTAGATGGCAGCAATGTATAGATAATAATGGCAACTATTTTGATTAAATAAATTTGTAAAAAAATTAAAAAATAAACAATTAAGATTTTCAGTACAAATCGGCAATTTCATACTTTAACCCCTAATACATAAACGCCAACTTAAATTTGAGTTCTACTTAAATAATTAAGCAGAAAGTCTAAATTTAAAATTTGATTATTTTAAGCGTGGCGTTTTTGTAAACTTCTACAGTTTAACGTGTCCATATTTCCCTTCCCTCTCTTAATCAGTTTCGTGGTCTGTACGAAGCTCTGTTCGTCTTGCTCATGGCGACCATTTATCGGTCACATTTATATTTCTATTTCAATCAATTGTTTGTACATCAAAACCCGAATGTTCAACAAACATTCGTTGGTTGTAAAATCACTTAAACAAGCGGTTCGTTCGTGTTCAATTCAAGTCTACATCCACCTTAAAATAAATAACTATACAGCCTCCCTTTCACGGTATTTTTATATAAGATAATCTGCTTAAGTAAATACCGTGTTACTTACAAAAACAACTCAAATTAAAATTTAAAAGCATCCCTTTGGGTTTTGAGTGCATTGGGTGAGAGGCCTTGTAGTTTGCTTGTAGTAGAAATTTTCTTACGAAGTTGTCGGCGCGTCTTATTAAAGCGTCAGGTGATTCCCAGGGCTGATGGTTTCTTGTCCAGCGGGTTCCAACGCGTTAACGCTGCCAGCGTTGTTGGTACCATGCTGCGGAAGGGTGGTGCCGACAACCTCCTGTTCTATTATTATTTTTACACACCTACTGCTCTACAAAGTTACTTTATTTGACCAAAAAGGTCAACGTAAAGCGACTCTTTATTCCCTAGGTGCATAAAGTGCTCATTATGCACCTAGGGCATAAAGTAATTTAAATTTGGAACTAAAGTTCTGGTAGCATACGACCATTTCGAACTGGCCACCTAGACATTACACATTAAAAAAAAAAACTGGGCTATTTTTTTCTATTTTCACAGACGGAAGGGTAAAGCAAAAAGTTTTGGTTAGTATAAAGCCCCAACTTTTTTTTTTCATCAGCTAAGGCCGATGTGTGGTTTCGTCATTTTGATGTTACATTGTTAAATTTAATTAGCTAAAATTAATTAATGAGCTGTCAATATATTTCATATACGTTGCATTAATCTATTT
Organism: Idaea dimidiata; assembly: GCA_949358125.1. Taxonomy (NCBI): domain Eukaryota; kingdom Metazoa; phylum Arthropoda; class Insecta; order Lepidoptera; family Geometridae; genus Idaea; species Idaea dimidiata. The sequence continues at coordinate 19,693,578 of OX442333.1, read as the reverse complement.
TTTTGCTGTTAGTTAAATGCTTATTTTTGTAGCCTTTTTATTGTCTCGCAGTAGATGTGTAAAGTAGAGTATTCACCTCGGTACTAAAGTCTGTCTTTATCTTGGGCGCTTGAATCCCACGCTTCACTCAGGACTCTAGGTACATAACATAGGTTTTTAACACCCTCGCTGCGCTCGGGAGTTAACCCTCTAGAGTCCTTCGTACGCTTTGGATTCAATATAAGACAGGACTTTAGTACCTCGGTGCATAAACTACTATTATAATGCTTTAGTTGTAAAAGGTTTGTCTTATAAATCTAAGCCATATTTCAATCTCAATTTTCTCGCATTTTAACTTAAACTACCTATACCCACCTACTTAGATTCAAACGAACCGGCTATGGTCTAACCTAACATCATACGTCGGATATTGTGTTTGCTGGTCGGTCTCCCACATTGTCCGGCTCACCGGCTAGTACCGGCTAGCCGGTTAATATCACTTAAGCTAACAAAGGGATGGATTTAGGACTTTCATATTTTAGTACACCACAGACCGACATGCCTTAGAATTTACCACGTTTACTAAGCGCCAGTTGTTTGAACAAGATATAGATTTCAACCATAGACATAAACACATATGTAGGAGGAGCCCGTGTTATTTGCAAATACTTAATTATCTTTATGAACTAATATAAGTACATTAAAAAACTTTAAACTAATAGTAGTTTATGCACCGAGGTACTAAAGTCCTGTCTTATATAGCGGGCGTCATATTGAATCCAAAGCGTACGAAGAACTCTTGAGGGTTAACTCCCGAGCGCAGCGAGGGTGTTAAAACGTAACCTCTGAGCGAAGTGAAGGAGTTATGTACTTAGAGTCCTAAGTGAAGCGTGGGATTCAAGCGCCCAAGATAAAGACAGGCTTTAGTACCGAGGTGAATACTCTACTTTACACATCTACTGCGAGACAATAAAAGGGCTACAAAATAAGCATTTAACTAACAACAAAAAAATAGATTAATGCAACGTATATGAAATATATTGACAGCTCTATATTAATTAAATTTAACAATGTTACATCAAAATGACGAAACCACACATCGGCCTTAGCTGATGAAAAAAAAAAGTTGGGGCTTTATAATAGCCAAAACTTTTTGCTTTACCCTTCCGTCCGTGAAAAAAGAAAAATTTGCCCAGTTTTTATTTTTTTTATGTGTTATGTCTAGGTGGCCAGTTCGAAATGGTCGAAACGAAATTTGAGAACTTTTGAATTTGGTTGGGTTCGAAATCATTCAACAGATATATTTTACCTGAGGAATGAAAAATCGGCCTATAATTTTGTAAATTACTAGCTGATCCCTTCATTCAGCGCCATCGGGACAAACTTAATTTACCCGTCACTGAAAATATCTCCAAATCAGAATGCACTAACTAAAAAAACAATTAAAAAAGCCCATCAAGTTTCTGGACAGCTGACATTTTCACCTGCGTCCAGACGGAAGGGTTCGGTGAAAAATGTTTTTAGATAATTTACGCAGTTTATTCGCCCCTTTTTTCGTACCTACTCATTTTGGGAAGACATAATTTTTAGATAAGTATTAGATTTAGAAGTACGAGTATTTGAGTTTAGTATTTGGCTACAAAAAGGTAATAAAATGCATTCAACAAAACTTCTAAAGAACTATTTATGTCAGCATTTGATTTTTTTATCTATAATCTAGTCCAGCTAGGCATATGTATCTACTAAAAATATTTTAAAGGTAAACTACATTTTAAAAACTTACCAGCGGTTTGAGTTTTTGAAGATGCAGTTTTTTTCCTATTAAATAATACCTACTAGAAGATTCTTTTTTCTGAGACACTAATAGCATTTTAGGCATTTTGCATTTTAGGGATTCTTTGTTTTATACATTGTACGTTTCAGGCATTTATTAAATTAGGCATTCTGCGTTTTAAGATTTTAGGAATTTCGCTACTAAGGCATTTTACATTTTATTCTACCCGATTATGAGCCAATATTATGTATACCTACAAATTTCCAACAAACTATTGTATTAAAAAACAAAAAACCCGACTGCGTAAAAAACTCGATTAAAAAATACGCATAGAAACAACAAAAAAACCAAAAAGAAAAAAACAAGCCCAGTAATTTGAAATTACGCTAAGTAATAATAGTTTTGTAATCGATACACACAGAACACATAATAAATGAGTAAAAAATTACTCACAGTCGGGACCCATTGGAAAAATTAGATTGGTAAAATGAATGGGTCCCGACTGTGAGTAATTTTTTACTCATTTATTATGTGTTCTGTGTGTATCGATTACAAAACTATTATTACTTAGCGTAATTTCAAATTACTGGGCTTGTTTTTTTCTTTTTGTTTTTTTTGTTGTTTCTATGCGTATTTTTTAATCGAGTTTTTTACGCAGTCGGGTTTTTTGTTTTTTTATAAATTATTTTTTTTATTTTACGCTTTTTAGCTATTTTCATTTATTGATGGTAGGTCAAATCAAAATCAAATCAAATATTTATTTATTAACTATGACACTTATTACACATTTCTCAAATTACATATATCAGACATCGATTCTACACTAAGCACAAGCTTGTAGGTAAGTCTCGTAATCTAATCATTTCATTAGGTAGGGGGTTATAATGTACTAGCTGCGCCCCGCGGTTTCACCCGCGTAAGTTCCGTTCCCGCGGGAATAAAAAGTAACCTATGTGTTAATCCAGGTCCCCCAGCTACCTATATTCCAAGTTTCATCGCAATCGGTTCAGTATTTTTTGCGTGAAAGAGTAACAACCTCACATACATACATACATACATACAAACTTTCGCGTTTATAATATTAGTAAGATTCTGTTATGGTTTAGTTATTTATTGTTTAAATTTATTATTATTCTTTTAACGTTTTTAGGTACCTAAGTGTTATTAGGCTTTTATTCAGTAGGTAGGTACAATTTATGTAAATATTGTTTTAGTATATATCAATAAATTCCTGTCACCTGTACCATCACGGCTTATACTTTGATAGTTCCAAGCGTACATATGTTACTTTGGATTACTGTCATGTCTTTAGTCACACTCGCCAGATTAAGACGAATCGATTGACGTAAGAATCATCAAAATCGGTCCACGCGTTTGGCCTCTAGAACGCCACATAGAAACATCCATACATACATACATACATACATACTTACATACATACATACATAGACTGATAAACACATTACCCTCCTTTGCGTCGCGCAGTCGGGTAAAAACCGCCCAAACGCTAGTCGGACTCGATTTCAGTCGGTTACGCACAAACTCATTCATTATAAAAAAAAACACGTTTGGCATTTGCGAGCCTCTGAGGAAGAGATCTGAATAGATTTATCGAAAGGTATTTGATAAAATGTTTAATTTAATAACAACAAAGCGATTAAAACCATAAAATTTACTCGCATTTCAACTTAATTCCCTATCGGTAAATCGAGAGATAATTTCCTAACTCATTTAAAAGGAAGTGAAGTGAAAGTAAGTACTTACTTTAACTCGTCGAACAAATACGAGTAGGACTTAAAATGTGATATTAATTGGAGTTTAAGTCGTGTCGTGATACGTGTCGACTGAGCAACGTGTGTTCCCGCGGGAGTTGCGAGTTTTAAACGCTTTTTAACTTAAATCGATGTTTAACTGCCATTAAACTTTAAATGAAGATAATATGGTAGGTAGGTACTGCAGATTAATTTGTTAAAATTTTAGCATAATTTAGACTATTTCAACTAGAAAGGTTTGTAAAACATGGATGCGAATCCTAAAACAATTAAACAAAGGCAGAGTTATCAACAGACGGGAAAGAATATGCTCTAATCTCGCTGTAATCGGCTTACAAAATCTATATACTTATAATAAAATCGTAACTTAGCGGTGTCTGTTTTTGAAAGATATTTTGAAAAAACTTTTATTAGGGGTATGTACTAACGTAACAGACCCCATTTCCGTGTTTAACTTTTTGTCTGTTTGTCCGTTTGTCCGATTGGATGTTTGTCCGTTTGTCTGTTTGTCTGTGCGTTTGTGCGCGCTAATCTCGGAAACGGCTGGACCGATTTCAATGAAATTTGGTATGCTTAAGACTTCCATTTACATATTATAGGCTACTTTTTCTACTTTATCCGGATAAAAAATAAAAATTGCGTAATTTCGTTGTTTTTGAACCATTGGCATCCATCGTCATCTATCGTCATCATTCGTCATTGATCGTCATTTATCGTCATCGATCATCATCCATCGTCATCATGACTCACTGACATACAATTTTTGTCTTACTTCACCTACCTACTGCAGTGCAAAAAATATTGTGGTAGGTAGGTGTAAGAACAACGCGGAATCGCGACTTACGCGGGTGAAACTGCGGGGCGCAGCTAGTATCTAAAAAAAGTTCATACTCGGAATCAGATTCTTGGGCTATCGAAAAGAAAATTTGAAAAGTTTTGGACGACAGATTTAATTTAAGAAGAGGCAAAGTCTACGCTTTTTCTCTTTTTCTTTTAGTTGGAATTCAATTATCATATAAGATAAGTGTACTTATATAAGGACAATAATTATGTATTTAGGGAAATAACTAGTTTTGGTGAATACCTTTTTTTTTCAACTATGCTAATAAATCGTGAAATCTACTTAATTCTTTGTTTTTTTTGCTCAAGGCAAATTTTACTTAGAAATATTTTTAGCAAGGAAATATATTTACAAGAAATCCCCATGTCAGAATTCGAACTTAGCGAGTTTCGGTTCGAATCCTGTCATGAGGATTTTTTAAAATATATTTCTAATATATAGATATTTTATGGGTACCTATGTGTATAGGTATTTATTTATGATATTATTTTCACATTTCTACCTACCACTCAAGCTGTCACAGTTCTAATCCATCCAAAGGTTGCCTGGAAGAAAGGCCGCCCATTTGTACAACTTAAAATGTAAGCTTTTATTTTAGTTTTTACTGTTGTTGTTGCTGTTGCTGTGTTGTTTTCTATGTATATGTTGTGCAAATAAAGATATAAAATAAAAAAAATATTTGGGAAGAATATATCTAAATCTAATCTTGAAATTTACCCCCTAAATATCCTTACCAAAATGTCTAAGAAAAACGAGATAAAGGTACCAAATTGATTTTTTGTAGAGCCCCATTGAGTTTTTCTTTTGTGAAACATTACAATGAAAATTTGAATCCGTAAGTATATCGTTTTAAACCACACCAAGGGGAAAAGAATAATGATTTATTTATGTCAATGGGCTATTCGAGAGGCTTGTTTTTCCTTTACAAATTGGTTATTGTACTGTATAAAGTTCTTTTGTTACGAGATTGTTAGTAAGACGAGAAAGCGCAGGTTTTTTTGCCCCGCTTTGGATAATAAAGATCAAATTATGGGCTAATTTGAGTTTTTTTATGATAGAATATTCTTTATCAGCGTTTTTCCTGGGTAGGTAGGTACTTACCTATTATTTATAATGCTTTGTTACTTCAGAGGGGAGATTGGTATTATTGGTGTCTTATGACAAATTAGGAAAATTAATAGTGAAATAAATTTTGCTATTAAATATTGTTTTATTTTGCAATAGTCATAAGAACACGTCTTTATAATTCAACTAATATTACAAAGGTGAAAGTTTGTAGGTAAGTAAGTAAACTGGTACTTTTGTTACTGCTTTACACGAAAAATACTGAACCGATTGCGATGAAATTTGGTATACAGATAGCTGGAGATCTAGATTAAGACATAATTTTGATCTGGATATTCCCGCAAGTCAAACTGCGGGGCGCAAATAATATGACATAATTTACCCTGACAGCTGAAGTCGAAATCGCAAATGCAAAACGGCAAATCGCCGAATCAAAATCGCAAACACACTAAAAATATTGTTTCTCTGATGAATTAACAGGTTGGACAGTTGGATTGAAACTTATACATTTAACGCTTATTTATAAACGCTAAATAATGCGCTGCATAACTATGCATCGTTTATCTTCTACTGTCACATGAAGTTTCAAAATTAACAGACAGAGATAAACGTCACATAACTTAGTCATGTGTAAATAACATTTTATAAGTAAGGGAGACAGTAAATGTTGTTGGACTCTCGTGAGCCTTTATTCATTTATCATAAACAGTGAAACAACTTTTTTTTTAAATCATTATTCTTGCCTACTTATTTGAAACTCCTAAAACTAATCTATCAATATAATGTTCAGTCTTTTTGTCAACTATAAACCACAGCTTACGACATTCACGGTCGCTATTAGTTTTATGTTTTTCGTTTAAACTTTATTAGTAGATGTACAGTTCTCCAGGTTATTTCACACATGGCCAAGTCTAGACGGTTGGAAATGTCTTTGTATTAAGAAAATACCTAGGTGTTGAAACGCGGTCGTAAAAAACATTATGAGGTATAAGAAATTGCAATTGAATAATCAAATTGCACTTGTGAAGGAGAATTTCTTTAGGGCTTTGAATAATATCGTTTGGTTTTCTGCTGTGAGCTTTTATATTTCTTTTTACCTCTTAAAGATCTGCCTCACTAGAATGCCATGGCGACGTCGCGTCGCCGGCTACACATCCAAGTAGTTAATATTAAATTATGCCGCTGCCAAACCGTAGCCAAGTACAATATATTTTAATATGAACTGCTTGGATACGTATAGCATAACGTAGCCGGCGACGTCGCTATGGCATCCTAGGATGGCAGAGCTCTTACTGTAACTGATTAAAAACTAGATTTCAATCGGATTAATAGTAATTTTTAATAATTGTACAAGAAACAAACAGAGAAACAGACAGACATGCATTTTAAAAACTATATAATTTTGTTCTACTACTGTTCCTACCTCGACCTGGAATAACACATAGGCTATTTTTATCCGGAACGGGACTTATGTGGGTGAAACCGCGGGGCGCAGCTAGGAATAATGATAATTTTCTTGTAACATTTATATTTGACTTTGAGTATGACATTACAATACCTACCTACTACCTTCCTCTCGGTTTTCCTCCGTCACTGATGTAATGCTCGAATAGGTATGTAAAGTTACATTACACGTGAAAGCTCCTGCTGAGGTAGCACCGTTTCCTACCTAAGATCATAGGGTCAATAACTAAATCGATAGGTAATGAAGTAATGAGATATGTAGTTTTTTGCTGACATTTTCAGCACAAACGAAAATCGTCGATTGAAATACCTACGCTCGCTCCTGTACGATAACGATATTTTCTCCTTTTTTTTCAGGGAGGAGCAAAACGAATGTGTTCCGTACCCCTACCATAGTTGTGATTACGACGGACGAAATATCGTTCGATTGAGTGGCAAAAGTAAAAGTAAAAGTATGTGAGCATGTCGCTTACATAATTTCTAGACGCTAGACGCTGGAAACGAGACGTTGCGTGTGGCGACCACACCGGATCGGGTACAAGAGTCAACCGTCTACTACGAATACGGAAGCTACAGAAAATAAATCTGTCTTGTTTGTGCTGAAATCTACCACAATGAAATCTCAGTTTGCTGCTAGTCTTGACTTATGCTTATGATACACTATGATGTTTATACAATTTGTAACGGGTATGCCCTTTTAATCCGAAAGGGGGTTGTTCTAGACGTCTAGGCGAACAACTTTTGTTCTACGACTTTTGAAAATTCAAACTTTTTTTTTTTAAATTTTGAGATTATGTTTCACAGCTGCTTTTGGAAATAAAGGTAATTGAAGTGTTGATTGCAAACCATCAAACTAAATAAAAGGACAACATAAGGCCAATGACCTCGAACTCTCAGAAACAGCTGATTTTCAAGTAAACTATACACCTTAATTTTTCAAAAAGTACTTCGAATTTCCAAAAGTCGTAGAACAAAAGGTGTTCGCCTAGACGTCTAGAACAACCCCCTTTCGGATTAAAAGGGCTTACCTGTTACATCTTGTATATGATACCCACTTATACTTTTTTTGCCGTCAGTTTGTACTAAAAACAAAAAGTCTTTCTTTGTTCTCGCGGTGTTATATTAAAATTACTATTAAAATTATTTACCGGTTTTAATCGCGTTAATAAAACACTTTATTTACCGGGTTTAGTTTTATTCATGATTTTAGATGAACCGAGCTTTCGTCAACTTTACAGTTGGCTTTTTGAATGAATGAATGAATACATACTTTATTGCACCAGAAACATAAATTAATAAATATTACAAACACAAAAAAAAGAAACTTAAAAACTAGTGTGGTACAATGGGCGGCCTTATCGCCTAAGGGCGATCTCTTCCAGGCAACCAATGAATGGACAAGATTTAAGGAAGGGGATGGGTAAGGTGTATACTATAAAATATATATACTATAAAATATAAGCTATAATAGATAAAAAGGACAGATAATAAATGTTTTAAATAAAAATATGATACCAAATAATAAAAATAATAATATTAAACACATATCTACAAATTAATAATATAAATGTAATATTAAATCATACTAATAATCTTTATGACAGTGACATAAACATACATGAACTACAAATTATTATAATAGTTATGCACTTGATTTGCTTCCGCAATAGCGAGATAGTGATTATAGAGACTCGACTTAAACACTGCCAACGACTTGGACTGCCGAATGGTATCTGGCAGCGCGTTCCAGAGTTGTACACTACGAGCAGTGAAAGAGTTACTGAAAAACGTAGAAGAGCGGCTAGGAACAGCGAGAAGAAGGGCCTTGGAAGAACGGACAGATTGAGAGGGAGGGTGAAGAAAATTGAAACGAGATTTCAGATAGAGAGGAGAGTTAGGTAAAAAAAGAATTCTGTAGAGAAGAGATAGAATATGAGAGTCTCTACGCAGACGAATGGGTAGCCACCTGAGCCGACTCCGGTATTCAGACACATGATCAAACTTGCGCAGGCCGAAAATAAAGCGAATTGCAAGATTTTGCAGCCGCTCAAGTTTGTCAAGCTGGTCCTCAGTCAGGCCAAGAAAGCACTCATCTGCGTAGTCGAGAACGGAAAGCATAAGAGATTGGGCCAACATAATTTTGGTGGCAATTGGAAGGAAATTCCGCAACCTTCGGAGCGAAGCATTGGACGCGAACATCCTCTGACTCAACCCAGAAAGCTGCGGGTCCCAAGTTAGATTGAAATCTATAGTGATGCCAAGGTTTCTAACCACATCGCTGTAAGGTACCAATATGCCATCAAGAACTATCTGAGGCAGCTGATCTCGATTTATTTTACACGTTAGCCTAGAGCTACCCAAAATGATTGCTTGGGTTTTTAGAGGATTTACTTTAATGCCATAGGCTTTGCTCCAATCACTGATTTTAACAAGGTCCTCATTAGTAGTTTGTATTGCAAAATCAAGCTGAGGAAGGGCTGCTTGGGAGTAAATTTGCAAATCATCTGCATACAGGTGGTAGGAGGAAGCGAGGTTACTAGAAATTGTATTGATATACACAGCGAAAAGAAGTGGAGATAGCACGCCGCCCTGAGGAACACCGGCAGATATTGGATTCCAAGAAGAGCAATTGTCTTCAATACGAATACGTTGCCGGCGTCCATACAGGTAACTGTGAAACCAATCAATCGCCGACCGACAAATGTTAAGAGAGCGAAGAATTCCAAGGAGAACGTCGAAGTCAACGTTATTGAACGCGTTACTAAAATCAAGGAGAGTAAGCACAGTAAGTTTACGATCATCCATCCCACGCCGTACGTCATCCAGAATATTTATCAAAGCTGTTGTAGTACTATGCCCAGGTTTTTCAAGGTGGAATCGCGTTGTTTTTTTATGTTTGAGCATTCTATCAATGGCTAACGTTTCAAAACTCTGTCTCTACCTTGAGGAAGAAATCTGTAAAGATCTCGAACCGAAAATTGCAACGCGATTAAAACCGGAAAATTAGTTTAATTTCAATAAAGAACACATGTTAAATCTACGAGGAATAAATAGAATGGAGATCTAACTTCTCTATTAACTTAAAACCTTTGAACCTTGACCTTTGAATCGACCAATGGCGGACGATCTTTTGTGACAGACTGGCGGTCGCATCATCGTTCTAGGCCCCGCTACTTCTCTATTTTATATTCGAGTTCGTTGCGTTAAATACATATCCAAGTCGGAGATATCGACTCGCGCTTTACAACTCATGGTAGGGGACAGACTGTAGACTGCCGGAACACCTTTTTGTTGTCGTCCCAGGTCAAAGGGGCCGAACTCATTTCAGTTCCGCGAACCAATTAAAATTTGTACACCACAATATGACAAAAAAAGGTAGCGGCTAATTACCAATAGCAGTAGTCGTTGATTTTTCAATAAGCAGAAATTGAGTTTTAGACCTTCAAATTTTCACATATTCACCATAGTAATTCGTAAATTTATAAAATTATGCGGTAAAAATCGAGTTCTATTGGCTATTCAGTGTTTTCAGTCTCGCCGATATTGCTACTGGTTTTACAAATTCATAATTTGTATCCCAATATTATAATAATTACTAGCAGCGCCCTACGGTTTCACCCGCGTAAGTCCCGTTCATGAGGGAATTTCGGGATAACATATGATAGCCTATGTGTTATTTCAGGTCCCCAGTTACCTACATTTCAAATTTCATCCAAATCCGTTCAGCTGTTTTTGAACGGATTTGGAACAAACACACATATACACATACACATACACTCACAAACTTTCTGCTTTATAATATTAGTAGGAAGTAGGATAGGATCACAATGTGAAAGTAACTTTGTTAATTACGTTTTAACGCCTAAACCGCTGATCCGATTTTAGTAAATTTTGGTAGATGGAACCATTTCGATATTCGGGACTTACGCGGGTGGGGTGAAGAAAGTTTACTGTAAAAATGAAAAATGTTAATAGGTATGCTAAATCGGTTGAAAGTTTGTTATAGGAGCTTTACTGTAACAAACTTTACACAAACACACGCTTTTGTATGTATACAAAATACTAGTTTTTGTTGTAGTCAAAAATACCCATTAGTTTTGATTTTTCAGGCATTTAAACTCTCGTTAAAAATATTGAGTCCCGCTAACAATCACGTGACGTCATTTACAACGCTCCCTAATCAAAACGTTAGACGACATGTACTGTGACATCGACACATAGAGCGCGAGCGGACTGGCGAGTGTGAGATGACGCACACTCGAGTACGAGTCCGCATCGCACGTTTACATCTATAAATCGAATGCGAGTTAACGTATCGAACTAATTCTTTACCTGTATTTTCTATTTTTGACGGAGAATATGAAGAATTAAAATTTAAAATTAGTTAAAACACTTTATTTATAGGGTTTAATCGCGTTTTATTCATGATTTTAAACGAACCGAGCTTTCGCCAACTTTACAGTTGGCATTTTCAAGGTTGACTGAGATGTAATTTGTCTATTTTAACATTCTAAAAAGTTACTGGAAACTACCGCCTCACAATTATTTGTAACAAAACGTTCCAGTGTAAGCAGACTATAGAGCTATTGTAATAGTTTTGAATTTAAATTATAATTATTTTTATCTCTAGCTAGCTAAAAAAACTACCATGGCTTCGAAACGCGCCCTCACAGTCATGAGAAGAAGCCACGAAGAAACTCATGGTGGTTCTCATTTTACCCGGAAATTTAAAACAAATTTACATCAAACAAAGAATTAACAAAATCGTGATTATGCAAAATCGCGAAAACCATAGAAGAAATTAAAATTAGTTATTTTTCCTCATTGCCAACGAGTGATATATTGTTAAATACCTACTCATTTCTACATTTTAAAGCAGAGGTACTTTACACGAAACATTTTACAGTCTACGTGTCTACTTAGTACTAAATTCATAAACCATAAGTTTCGTCCAGATGGCGTTCGCGTCGGCAACTAAGCGCTAATGACGCTAGTGTTGCCAGTAAATAATTTTTACGACTCTCCACCGCACCGCGCCGAGATTCTTGCCATAGTAATAACAATATTTGTTGTTATGAAAGATATTTTTATTTAAGAAGCCTGAGGGAAATGTGAGTGATGTAAATATGAGCTGTGGATGTTTATTTAAGTTCTTAAAATTTCTCTTAGGAATAAGATTGGGTTGGCTTTGCACTATTCGTTTTTTTAGATTGAGTTTTATGTATGTGCTTGGTCTTAAAGGCACGTACTAACAACGTACCAAAATGATCATGTATTTGTTTACAAGCTCTTTATGAAATAAACTATTTGAATTTTGGCATGCGCCTTATAGTTTACTTGACGGGTGCAGTTCAACCCACAGGAATACAAATGTATAACGCCGTCATCCTTCGCAAACACACGTATTTTCAACTAGCAGCGCCCCGCGGTTTTACACGCGTAAGTCTCGTTCCCGCGGGAATAGAGTAACAAAGTCACATTCGCGTTTATAATATTAGTAAGAAGTAAGATCTAGATAGTAACTGAGTTTGTCAGACAATTTGTAGCACATTGCTGCTTTGATGCAACGTGGTAATAATCATCAGTGATTCTAATTACGTCAAAGCAGCAATGTACTGCATACTGGATAGTGGCTATGGAACTGAGTTGTCAACTGGATAGTTAATACGGGTGCAGAAATCTTGTTGAATAACTCTAGGTAAATAGTTACCTACGTGTTAGGTTATTCTGATTACCATTAAAGTTTATCACTTAGTCCCAGACTTATCTGGCCGCATCTGTTCTAAGCTTAATAACTCATTTTATGTCTCTCTTGTCTGACTAGGTATAAGTTTTATGATAAGATACGTCTGTCTATATATACTTATTTATGTCAGGTAAATGTTAATTATTTCGATAATATCTTAGATCAAACATGTTTCAATTAGATATTGCTGTGTATATGTTATATGCAACTATGTAGAACAAGACAACATTTTCAAAATCTGCGTCAATAAACACTTTCTGCTGATTGCCGAAAAGCGTCGAGTCATATAAATGTATTTGTATGTAAATTGATAAGTAATATTATGAATAATATTATGTTATGTTTTTGATAATATTATGTATAAAGAATATAAATATAATTATATATTTATTGCCCTTTTTAAGTGTAGACACCCTACCTCTCACCTTTCTTAGCTTCCCTTTAATCAAAAGGTTGCTTGGAAGAGATCGCTTTCAGCGATAAGGCCGCCCATTGTGCCTCCTAAATTTAAGCTGTATTTGTTTCTATCTATTTATCTTGTAATTTTATATGGTGTGTACAATAAAGAATTAATTCATTCATTTAACAAGGAACAAGATAAACACTAAACTGTAACTTGTCTTGTCTGTTGTTCCAGCTGTACTCGCGTACATACAGCTTTGTATGTTGTATGTCTGCAAGTGACTTTGTTACTCTTTCACGCAAAAACTGCTGAACCGATTGGGATGAAACTTGGAATATAGGTAGCTGGATATCGGGAATAACACATAGGCTTCTTTTAATCCCGATATTCCAGCGGGAACGGGACTTACGCGGGTAGAACCGCGGAGCCAAGCTAGTATAGATACAAGTATTGCACGACACTACATGCAGCGCTATCTAGCCCCACACTAAGCACTAGGCTTGTACTATGGGTTTATTTAGTTCCATTGTCCATCATTCTGTCTGTCTGTTACCATACCTTCTCAAATAAGACATGGGAAAACATATAAATAGGTATGAGTGATCTATTGAAATAGCGAGTTAGGTACATACTTGCTGAAAAAGTATATAATGACTTAAGACATTTTTTGAACGATACCTAAGTTAATTATTTTGACATTAGATTTCAATTTCACTTCTATTTAATATTTTATTTGTATAGAATTTGTTGTATAAATCATTTTTAATTTTTTGTATAAAATTGACTATTGACTATAAATTGACATTCACCTAATTCATTATTTTATGTACATCTCGATATTTCTACGTTTGTGACTTAATTTTCCATATTTCCGTAAATTAATTAAAATACAATTTTCATATGCCCAAAATTAAAGGCGAACCATGGATCTTTTATTAAGTATTTCGTAAGATCTATGTAAACCCATGATTATGAAATAAACGAATTATGAATTATTACCAATAGTTTCTAAGTAGTAAGAAAAAACCTAGCTGGCTTCTCAATAGCCCTGCAGTCACAGTTTAGTGTTATTAAAACCAAATAACACGGTGTTTCAGCCACCCCAGACTTTGGCTTTTAGACAATGAATGCAATAAGACGACCATTACGACCTGCACCCTCTATAACATTAGCAATAATAACAATTCGTTAAATCTAATTGCAACAGTTTTGCTATTACAGCCTTCTGAGAATGTAACGAGTTTAAATGCGAACTATTGGCTATCTAATATTCTAATTTCTTTTTTTGTTGTAAGTGCTCAAGCCTGCTGCAAACATGCCTCAGTACTAAAATATTTATTTCGTAAATCACAAGTACATGTTTACAACTAAATTTGAAAATAATTAATTACAAAATTATAGGAAGTCGTTTAAGCAGCAAGTGTATTAAGTGCCTTAGTTGTTTGTAGTAGATGGTGAATACAGATGCAAAGATTCGGTGCACTAGTCACCGACGCCGGTGGACTGATTGTTTAAGTCGTTATTGTCGAATTAAGTAAAAATGGTTCGAATTTCGCTTAACGTCGACCGTGCGTTGTGTTTTTGTAATGTATGTTTCCTTTTAAATGTTGACTAACTCTTCATACCAAACACAATTCTATTGTGTACCTATGGCGATTTCTATTGTCTTATAGGTAGTGCCTAGCGTAAATCAACATGTGAAGAACTGCCTTTTCTACCTGAGATAGGGTGGAATTTGACCTTATCTCACCTAATGGAAAGCGACTATGATGACAGAGTAACATGCTTGCCTAGAAGTAACGTATTCACCCTTGACTTGAAGAGTTCAAGGTTGTAGTCAAAGAGGAATATCGACGCGGGCAGTGAATTCCACTTCGTAGTATGCATGAGATTTGATGAGACACGACGACGAGGTCTACGGTGTATCATGCTCGTCAGTGGCAGTGGGCACTACAGCAAATTTAAAAATAAAAAAAAAAACAATTATAATTAAACTAACAAGAGCACGGATACAATGCTCCGTGGTTCTAAAAGCCAATAAAAAACATGCCCCTCTAGAAGAAATCTATTCACTCTTGACTTGAAGACTTGAAAGTTGTTACCTGTATATGTGTGAGGCGACCAGAGGTTCTGGCATGCGAGTTGCTGTCTGCTGACTAGGCAGTAACTCGCCCGCTAGCTCGCAATGTGTACACAAGCCATTAGTATTTCGTTTAGCAATCAAAAGTTATAAATACGATATTGTTAAAGCTGATTCGTATTTGTATCCTAAGTTAATAGGGTTGTATGTATTTTGTGAAGTGCAGATAGTGAAATGTTTAAATGAAGAACTTTTAATATCTCTTTGGAAGCTTTGTCGCTGTACAGTCAGTATCAAACGGTTCTGAATACAATTTGTTTTTGAAAATCTCTGTAGATTTTATTAGATATTATAAGTCCATTATTTAAACTTTAAACATCATAAGTGAGATGCCAAGTCAAAACAAGAACAACTATTTGAAAATTATCTTGTAATCTATTTATTTTCATAATATCTAATAAAAGACAATATTTACCGGGTTTTACTCGCGATTAACCCGGTATATACCTATTGTGTTTTTTCATAATTTTATAATATCTGTCCTGTTTTGACATCTCCAATCTATGATGTGTATACCCTTATCATGGCATAAAACTCGTTCATTTTCATTATTTCATACCTACTTACCGATGGTACCTATAGGCCAGAATTGTATGGGATTTACGGAAACCGTAACCTTTGATTGCACCCTATGGTAAGGCCTCTGGTATATTGTAATTAACAACGATTCACTAACCTTGTACGTACAAGTACTAATTTTAAACTACTTAGCAATCACTAACCTAACCCATAATTAAGTTTAACTAGTTAGTAGGTGCGATAATAATCTCGTGTAAAAACAAATTAGTTTTTATAAACATTCTTAAAGGCTGTAAAAAGTAACACATAATTAGTGCGATGTTTAATTTAAATTTAGACTTGTTTTTACACGACAAGACTCGGAATGTATCTCGTGATTTCGCATACGTGGATTTGGGGTCGAGAAGTCCTAATCTAGTTTTTTAATGACGAAACGTACGTTGTGTCAGCAGTTTTGAAATAAACGTACATAGTAGACAATCTACAGGATCCTAAAGGGTTATATTACTTCTAGCTCCAAGAAACAGGGTAACTCCCGTCGAGTTCAACTTGCGCAAGGAGCGAGCAGAAATTGTCGACGTTAAAGCCATAGAAAACTTCTGTTCGCTCCATGCGTGGTAGTTTCGTATTCCCAAATCGAAGTCGACTTGAACTCGACGGAAGTTACGTGGTAGGGGGGGCAGATGATTTTTGAGAATAACCTCATCATTATCGAAAAAAAGATCGATATTCCATAAGTCGTAGAACAAAAGTTGGTCACCCAGATGCTTAGGTCAATCCCCTTTTTGGCTTAGCTCACCCTAATAAAAATACACTGTAAATTAGCTTGGATTGAACGGTTTAAACGTTATCGATATATCGAAATGTCCGTTTAGTGTAAAAATGTTCAATTCCCAAAATTTTGAATTTCCCAAAATGTTTAATTGTACAATGTCTACGATCACTTTAAATTTTCCATAATCGGTAATTTAACAACTTTACATGATATATGGTGCTTACAAACACCAGTTTAATAATAAAGTCCTATTCTCACATTTGGATGGAACAATAAAAACTTCGTAGACGCTTAGAGTGTTCATTACCTGTAATTTATGACTGTCTTCTAGATATACTGGGTGGTTTTAAGTGAGTATTTATATGAATACACTAGCTGTGTCCCGCGATTTCACCCGCGCATTGCCCGTTTCCGCGGGAATATCGAGATAAAAAGTAGTCTTTGTGTTATTCCCGGTATCCAGCTACCAATATTCCAAGTTTCATCGCAATCGGTTCAGTGGTTTTTGCGTGAAAGAGTAACAAACTCACATACATACATGCTACCACCTCATTTTTTTAAAGTCGGTTAATAAAAGAATAAAACTTATTTTCAAAGCGCAAGTAATAGAGGTTTATTTTTAAACTATAAAAAAGGGATATATTTTAGAGAATCGGTTGTAAAACTGCAATAGGTACGTAGATAGTAATAGGTAACGTTGGAGCGTCTGTCTGGACATTTTCAATTCAATGATGGAGGTTGTTTGAAAAGAACTAATTCGGTCTGCAAGTTGATCCGAGTTGTGTGGACGTAAGCAGGATTTGTGAGTACGCATCCCGTGGGGCAGTGATTGATAGGCTCTAATCTAATGCGACAATATTGGATAGCTTCCTACGCGTTAAAGAATACATACATACCGACTACAGCAGTTGTCTGAAATGTTTAATTGAATATAGTTTTTCTTTCTTTTTTAACATTTGTTATTTTATTATACAAACAAGGGTAGTTATTTTAATAAATGATACATTAATATTTCTTAAGGCCTGATTTTTCATTCTGCGGATAAAATATATCTATCGAATAAGTTCGAACACAACCAAATTTAAAAGCTTTCAAATTTTATCTTCTAAATTTAGATTTATTTTCTTTTTAAATATCAAAGTGACTTTTTATTTGGTGGTGTTACATTTTATTTGTCAGATATCTCTATCTAGGGATTTGAAAAATTCGCCCTTACATCAATTTAATCTAAATTTCGAAATCAAACAGGATGCCAATTGTCTAACGACAATATAACTATGTATTACAGATTCCTAATTTTATTTTAATATAGTAATACAATAAATAGTTATATATATAATAATCTATACAATAACAACAAAAAAAATGAATAAATAAAATAAAATAACCACAGTCTTACATTGTATTTATATATTCTTATGTTGTAAAATTAAGTTCTGCATAAGACACATTATTCGTATCGAAATAAAAAAAAATAGTGCAAGACGAAAAACTTTTTTTTATTGAATAAATTTTATTTCGCCCTAAGGTTAGTAACTACTAACTACCTTAAGGTGAGTTTGCTTGTAGCCTATCTAGCAAAAACGGCTAAACGGATATCCTATCCTATACATAGGATAGTGGTTGAGAGAGAGAGAGAGAGAGGAGAGAGAGTTGGTCTAGTGGTAGATACCTCGACTTTCATTCCGAAGGTCGTAATTTCGAATCCCGACCGCGCTCCAATGTATGTTACTTTAAAAAAAATTATGTGCGCTATCAACATCGCTCTTACGGTAAATTAAAACATCGAAATTTAACTCACGGCTTAAAATCACGCACAAAGGCCCAAAACTTGGGCTAATTGCGGAAACACACAGTTATACAAGATGTAACAGGTAAGCCCTTTTAATCCGAAAGGGGGTTGTTCTAGACGTTTAGGCGAACAACTTTTGTTCTACGACTTTTGAAAATTCGAAGTACTTTTCGAAATATTTAGGTGTAAAGTTTACTTGAAAATCAGCTGTTTCTTAGAGTTCGAGGTCATTGACCTTATGTTGTTCTTTCATTTAGTTTGGTCTACTACAATCAAACCTTCAATTACCTTTATTTTCAAAAACAGCTGTTTTTCCAGTGAAACATAATCTCAAAATTTAAAAAAAAAAAGTTCGAATTTTCAAAAGTCGTAGAACAAAAGGTGTTCGCCTAGACGTCTAGAACAAACACCTTTTGGATTAAAAGGGCTTACCTGTTACATCTTGTATATCTTTAACTTTATGCATAGGATATTTTTTATCCCTATATTCCTACGGAATCGGGAATTACGAGTATGAAACCTTGAAACAACGCTAGTAATAAAATATAAGTAGATGTACATTAATAGTTAATAATAAATAATATTATTTGGAAACTACCCCCTTCCCTTAGTACGAACTCAAACATGAGTAGAGCCATTAGAATGATTGCTGGCCCATCGCATCGTAGTTAGTTTGATGCAAACTGAAGTTTAGCAGACGGCCTCTTATGCGATTGAATTTTATACTGTGTCCTGTCTGTCTGTCCAACTAATTTCAAGTTGGCTATTTCAAGGTGCATTAACATTGTACTTGAAATTAATTAGAAATAGTTTTGAATTACAAATGTTTTTTCGTTTTTTTTTTCTTCTGTTTTGGCGTACAAACTCCGAAACGTCGGATCGGCATTACAACAAAGCTGGAAAAAAAACAACACGATTACCAGAAACTGAGTTACATTTCTTTTTTATTATTTTAGTTTTAAAATCGTAAAATGCTAATAAGGGATATTGAGGAACTGACGAACCGGAAGATTCTCCCCGCACAGTGGCGGGTAAACTACGTTCTCCCGAGGACAGTTGGTATCCGGCAACACATTATATTCCTATGATTACATACTGTGAAGTTAAAATTAGTACCTAAATAATAGCAACTATAAAAACAATGCGGCTAAAACCGTAAAATGAATTCTATTTCAATACAAAGTCGCGAAAACAGAAGAAAAAGTACAAGTTTTATTAAAAAAATAATATTCAATAGTAGCAACCAAACTTAATAAAACACTTTACTATTAAACTGTACAAAATTTAATATATCTCCAATTTAATTTGAACACGACTATCCAACTTTCTATAGACAAGTACAATCAACAACAGTATGTATTCAATGTATAAACTCAGTAAGGGAGCATTCACTGTCCCAAAGCACTCTGCAAGAGGGTGTTTACATGCATTTTATACCGAAATGCTCCTTATCAAGTTGCTACATTTGCGCCCGAAGCGTCGTCAACCTCCATATTTACCGGGTTTTACTCGCGTTTTATTTTTTAACGGTAACTTTACAGGTAGCTTTTTCAAGGTTGACTGTCAACCCTTGACCCAAAAAACCAACCTGTCAATCCAAAAAACCAAAAAAGCTAACTGTAAAGTTGTAAAGACGTCTTCATTGACCATACCTACGGCAAATAGATTTGAAAATATTTTTATCGTCAGCCGCCATCCTAAACACCAACTCTTCTTGGAACATCGCAGTTTTCCCGCCACCGCGCGAGGAGCAAGTGCGCTAGTTTTCTCTAGACACCTTAGTCGCCTTAAACGAAACCTACGGACAGAAATGGGATAGCCCTCTTCTATGTGCATAGCATAGAAGAGGGCTATCCCATAGTGACAAAATAATTCTTGTAAAATGCTTATGATGCTTTTTATGTTTTCCATAAGCACATAATTGCACACACTCTTTTTTATTAAAGACGATAGAAGAACACAAATTCATTAAAACACCTACCAAATACAAAGTCGTTAAATAAAGCACGGCTTTGTACTGAGCTCCAGTAGTGGCGTGACTTTTATGACGTATTTTTGTATTTG
Source organism: Idaea dimidiata (assembly GCA_949358125.1). Taxonomy (NCBI): domain Eukaryota; kingdom Metazoa; phylum Arthropoda; class Insecta; order Lepidoptera; family Geometridae; genus Idaea; species Idaea dimidiata. Next base: position 19,673,244 of record OX442333.1, on the reverse strand, counting down.
TCGGCTGAACAATGTTTTTCTAAATATCGGGTCTTGTTTTTGGATAAATGTGTGTTTAAATTATCGTGTTGTTCATCTGTTTGCAAAAGCAGGATTATGTCGACCTTGCTGGGGACACCGGGACAGACCGCGTGAAAGCGGGACGTATGGTCACGTTAGGTTTACAGTAAAGTCAAAGTTAAAGTTTTAACTGTGTGTTTCCGCAATTAGCCCTACTATTGAGCCTTTGTGCGTGATTTTAAGCCGTGGGTTTACAGTATCAATCAGCTCAGTTGTGCGCCACGGCGCTATGTAATGATAACGGCATAGATGGCGTAGAGCTTCAAAATGATCATTAACCGATAGATTTGAACCACGAAAGATGTCTAGAGATAAACCGACGATTATACCTAAAGATTTCCTAGGCGGAGTCGTCGACGCAGACGGTGCTCGATGCTCGTAAAAGTGATATATTATTACCGCGTTCGGTGAATTTAAAAAATTGTCTTTGCTTCGAACCGTTTAGTGTGCGCTTTAAATCATGCATGAATTGTTTTTATGACGTATTTCGTACTAACTTAAGTTTTTATGGTCGAAATTGTATTAAAAATTTAATTAAATAATATCTTAAGTAACATAGAAAACTTATTATCCGTTTTTGTTATATTTTAAAGTGTTTCCTACACTTGGATAACTATACTTAAAGAAATGCTTTCCAAAAATTTTCGCACCTTGAACCTGCATCTCTGGGGATCCGTCCCAACGCCTTTCCAATTTGTGTTTGGTTTCTACGTGCCTCCAAAAAACGTAAAAACAATAAGAAATGCAATCCTTAATTTCGACTCGGTTGAACATGCATCCGTGGCCAAATTGGAAAGGCGTTGAGACGGATCCCCAGAGATGCAGGTTCAAGTCCTGTCGGGTGCGAAATTTTTGGAAAGCATTTCTTTAAGTATAAAACTTATTATTTTATTTTTTTCCACGTCTTAATTGTGTGATTTTAACTTTTTAATTTTCTTACCCCGCCGTTTCGATCAAGTTACAATGATCTTGGCCGCGAAGGGACGCAACCTATTAGGTAGAAAAAAGTAACTATATCAAAATCACTTCAACCGTTCGTGAGATACAACGCCACAGATAGATATTCAAACTTACAAACACACAAACGTAAAACATAAACTTATATCAAACCTCTTTCCATCGGGGGATAACGATTTAAAGTATGTGCCAATCTGATAGTCTAGGTAGGTACAGTCTGGGTTTAATAGTAGTTTATGCATCGAGGTACTAAAAACTTACCTATGTACCTAGAGTCCTGAGTGAAGCGTGGGATTCTAGCACCCAAGATAAGGACTGGCTTTATTACCGTCTACTTTATAAATCTACTGCGAGACAATAAAGAGGCTAAAAAAATAAGCATTTAATTAACAACAAAACAATAGACTAATGCTATACGTGTATAATAGTAGTTTATGCACCGAGGTACTATATAAAGTCCTGTCTTATATGGCGGGCGTCATATTGAATCCAAAGCGTACGAAGGACTCTAGAGAGTTAACTCCCGAGCGCAGCGAGGGTGTTAAAAACTTAACTCCTGAGCAAAGCGAAGGAGTTATGTACATAGAGTCCTGAGTGAAGCGTGGGATTCAAGCGCCCGAGATAAAGACAGGCTTTAGTACCGAGGTGAATACTCTACTTTACACATCTACTGCGAGACAATAAAAGGGCTACAAAAATAAGCATTTAACTAACATCAAAAAATACATTAATGCAATGCATATGAAATAGACAGCTCTATATTAAATATTTCGTAATTTGTTTTTATTTCTCAAGGCATATTTACTAGAAACGCCGCAGGTGATTTTTTGAAAATAAACTTTTCCTTTAAAATATTTCTAGCTCTTAAATAAATTTAACAATGTTACATCAAAATGACGAAACCACACATCAGCCTTAGCTGATAAAAATAAAAGTTAGGGCTTTATACTAAACAAAACTTTTTGCTTTACCCCGTCCGTGAAAATAGAAAAAATTAGCCAAGTTTTTATTTTTTTTATGTGTTATGTCTAGGTGGCCAGTTCGAAATGGCCGTATGCTACCAGATCCATAGTTCCAAATTTAAATTACTTTATGCGCTAGGTGCATAATGAGCACTTTATGCACCTAGGGAATAAAGATTCGCTTTACGTTGACCTTTTTGGTCAAATAAAGTAACTTTGTAGAGCAGTAGGTGTGTAAAATTATTTTCCATTTATATTTTTGAAAAAGTAAATTATGAGATTTCAACTAAAGCTGAAATTAAAAACTTAAATGGTTTTAGCTTAAAATTATATAACATTGTGAGATTGTAGGTAAATTATATTACCTACAATTTCACAATACGTTTTACTAGCTGGGCCCCGCGGTTTTACTTGCGTAAGTCGCGTTTCCGTGGGATTATCGGGAATAAGAAGTTTACGTGTTATTCCAATTTTCCAGCTACCTATATAGCTTTCAAGTTTCATCACAATCGGTTCAGTAGTTTTTGCGTGATTGAGTAACAAAGCCACATACATACAGACACACATTACATATTGCAAACTTTCGCGTTTATAATATTAGTCAGATAGCTACACCCCGCGGTTTTACCCGCGAGGGAAAATCGGGATAAACAGTAATCTATGTTATTTCAAGTCTTCAACTGTTTATATTTCAAGTTTTATCGTAATCGGTTCAGTGGTTTCTGCGTTAAAGAGTAACAAAGTCACATACATACAGACATACATACGTACTTGCAAACTTTCGCTTTTATAATATTAGGTAAGAAGTAAGATTTTACACCAGCAAAAGTTGAATTAAACATTGACAAATGAGTAACTATAGGAAGTAACGTTGAAATGGCTACAGAAAATAGTTAAATTGAAAAAGCCATGCTAAATGCTAAATATCAATTTCCTATGTAATTACGAGTACGAGTACAACAACACAAAACAGTAACGCACAAATAAAGCATCTCTAATCTCCAACTCTAATTGCGCTAACATTTTATCATCTCTCCGAATCTTACCGTTTTTCGGTGTCGGCTTCAAAGGCCCACTCGACGTAGAAACAAAAGCAGAAGGTGTTAAGGGCGCAATTAAGGGTGCTTGCTTTTAAACAAACTTCAGGTATTCAAGCTCTCATCTTCTGCCACTTGAAGTTAGCAGACTTGGTGCAAGAACTCGCGCTTGTAAAGTAAGATATTTGAAATGTTTTAAGAAAATATGAGCTCGAGTTTCCGATGATTAAGTGAGAGTAAGTTAATTAAAATGTTTAGACCCTCATACACTTCATACAGAGGCACGCAATACACTTAATAAAAATATATAATCCGAGAGAAACTTTTGAATGATTGATTAATTCTTTATAGTAAGTAATTAATAATACCTACCTACACAGACACTACAAAAACTACAAAAATCATAAGCGTCTTAAATCTAGGTTTCTCGTAATTTGTATTTTACTACTGAAGGCCTATCTACTAGAAATATTTAAATAAAAATTAATCTTCATCATCTTCAATCTTCAAATTCATCTTCTTTTAGGTTTCTACCTAGATTTAAGATGTTCATGATTTTTGTCGTATCAAAGGCGGCCGTACCTATCGCTTAAAGCGATGTCTTCAAGGCAACCTTTAGGACCAAAATAGACCAAGGTCTATTTTAATTGGGTTTTAATAAAATAATTCTAAATATAAAACCGCGAAAATACGTTATAAGACGTGATTAAAACCGGAAATAACATTTCATTTTAATTGAACATCGCAAAAACAAAAGAAAATATAGGTAAATGTAAATACAAAGTCAAAGATCAGTCCGTATGACCAATTGATAATATTTGATTTCAGTTTCGCTTCGTGTTGTTCATTAAAATGATCATGTTTTATCTGCAGATATTTACTTATGGTATCATTTAATTTCATAAAACATTCGTATCAATACTTAGGTAGTTAGGTATTACCTTTTTTTTACAAGGGGAAATCTGACTAAGACCGTCAGGTTACTCTCGGGGGAGAGCAGCCCGGTGAGTGGGGGCTTTGGCCTGGGATAGTAGGCGGCTAGAGGCGTACCCACTACAACTCCTTGGTGCGATGCTGTTCACGCTGCTGTGTCAGTCTAGCATTGGGGACTAGATCAGTCTTAAACTCGATCCCTGACGTCGCTCTTCGGGGTGTTCGCTCGAGTACAGCGGCTCCTGCTGCTATGCCGTAAGGTGGGTCGGTGGGGACACTATACCTATACTATATAAGTAAGTTGAGTTGAGATGGTTTGTGCCAGAGCAACGCAGGAAGCCGTTGACAGTACCTACATCAGCGTGCTCTGGTAGAACATCAGCGGCGGTAGTACCAAGCACTACCTGGTACAAAAATACAAGGGTAACCTAAGAGAAAATTAAAGAAAAAACAAATAAAAAGCCATTCATTGTTATTTTTTTTCAAATTCAACTTCCTTGTAAATTAATCAACTTAAAATTGCACGACGTAAAATAAACGTAATTAAAACTTTCGAATTAACTTTCGGCCGATTTCTTTTTTAATTTGGACCTGACTTGCCTAATTTTGTGAGCGCAACGGGGGTTGACACACCCCCTATTTATTGACCCTTTGTGTTATAGAAAACGGTTAAAAGATTTTAAAAAGAATAGCTATTCAAATGGAGTTGAGATAAAAGTTTGTATTTAATATTAAGAGCCCTTCTTTTGACACCGTATAGTAATAATAATAATCTTTATTTTCAAAAAAAAAAAAAATAGGTTCTACAATCAACTTCGTATATCTTAAGAATAAATTCCCTGTGATTTATTTCATACAGTCTAAGTTATAGATCTAATTAAATGTATATAGGTCAAAATAACTAGGGAATTTTAGAACTTAGGTAGTAACAAAGATATGTAAATAATAAAAATTAACTGTAAGCTTATACAATTAGAGTCCCTGTCACCTAAACTAGAATAACCTGTACTATAGGCGACAGTTGATTCCTCATATAGAATTATTTTAAGTCATCATACTTCTCTGTGCTGTGAATGTGAGATATTAAGGGGGAAATTCAAAGATTTTAAGCATTATCAGTATTAGTAAAAAATGTGTCAATGTGTTATTCTGGGTTCTACTGCACCTATATTTAAAGTTTCATCGCAATCAGTTCAGCGGTTTTTACGTGATGTGTAATGATCGAGTAACAAAGTCACAGGCATACATACAAGCTTATAATATTAGTAAGATAAGATGTACATATATACATAATGCAAACCCTAACATGTGCCTATGAGGACCCTATATATTTGAAGACATTTAATGTCATTTTACCTGGACTGGGCCCGTCTACTTATTTTACACATGTCTGTAGTTTTACGAGTCATTACTTTCGCTGACCGCGTCGGACGTGACGATCTACTTATAAAATGAATAAATAGGGATGTCCACTCAGTCCATCCAGGTGTCAATACCGTATCTATGGCTGAACTATGATAATGAAAATTTACCTTCAATTTTTGTGGTTTCTTCTCATAGAAGGGCGTGTTCCAAAACCACACTGAAGTCATAGCTATAAGTCCGTTGACGTTTTAAGGTAATCGTGTACACTTATTGTGCAAAAATTTTAAATGAAATAAAGTATTCGACTACTTGACTATGCTCGTTATGACACAGAATATCCCGTAGTACTCGATTGGACCACTTCTGTTGACAGGACAGAATTCTGATGGGTTTTAAAGGGTATTCGTCTCTGCCTGCCTACCATATTAAGGCCTGGAGGCTGCTCCGTGAAAAAGCTATATAGAAGATGGTACAACAGAGAAGAACATCCTCAAGAACACAGCGCAGGTACTAATTTGCCTGCTTGTTTATCCAGACTCCAGACCCGTATGCACGCATCTACACAACAAACCAAATAATGTTTACTTATTTGATGGCCTCTAACAAACCAGACCGCCCGCGACGCTAGTGACGTGGCTTTACTGTTTTGACAACGTCCTAGTAATCAAACCCGAAAGCTAATATTCACCTGTAGCGTAGGCCGTAGAGGCAGCTACGAGAACCTACCAACTCCTTTTTTCAAAGTTCAAAGGCAACTAGTTTCTCACTGCACCCAACACTAGCCCTTCTATAGTGTCGCATAATATATTTTATTGGACGAATATAAAGTCTTACAGTGTTCATCAAGCCCAGGGAGATTGGTAAAAGATGGAACCCCAATTTTATTGCTTGTTACGCATCATAAACACGGACGGTGGCGGTTTACTGATAATGTTTCGGCGAATTTATTTTTTTGATGTCTCACATAAAACGATGTTTAATGGGCGTTAGTGGATAATAAAGTGGTGTTTCTGAATGGGATTCTGGGGATATCTGTTTAGACACTTATTTTGGGCAATCAATTGTTTTTTGCTGTGTTGGCTGTCTTAAGTTTATTCGGGTATATCTACGTATTGAGTGAGATATATGATCGTTTTGTTACGACGCGCCACGAAACACGACAAAATGCGGTACCTATTTCGAGCGTCATACATTTCTATACGTATGTCGTGTTGTGCAGTGTCGCTGCGTGTACGGTTCATAGAATGTATGATGAACGAAGTCGTCACCGCATTTGTGTGTCGTGTCGCGTCGTGGAAATATACAATATATTATAAGGCTGCCTAAATTCACCCTAAGGTAACTAACCTTATAACCTAAGTTATAAGCAGCGCTGTAACTTTCTTTATGTGTGTTTGATATCATTACGTGGGAGGTAGGCCTACCTACCTATTATGTTTAAGTTTAGCTTAAATAGGCACCTATATAATAAAATTTGTCCTTTCCATCTAAGTATTTTTAAATAATGTATACAGCTCAATAACTTTTAATCCATGCCATTTTTGACGACGTAGTGCCCGGGACATTATTAGGTGGAGTAGGCTTGCCCAGCACGTTTTACCACCCTCTCAGCTTAATCAGCCATGCCCAGAGGAACGTCAATACGTCTGGAGCTAACTAAACCGTGGGTTTCCTCACGATGTTTTCCTTCACCGTTAGAGGTAAGCACCTATGTAAGTATAATGGGCGGGCGGTACAACAATTGGATTAGTAGCAAGTCGTCATAAACGCAAAGTCGTCACGCTTGGTCAACTCGTCATTTTCGCGACTGGTCATTTTCGCATTGCAGGTAATTAAACCCCATTTATAGAAACATATTTATGTGCAATAATGAGCATAATTATAACGTCTAAAAGTAGGTATAGGTAGATAATTATGACAGTGATTGATGGTGAGCTAACATTTCATACTCGGCATGAGCAGATACGTTTTTATATATCGAAACGTGTCCCAGGCACTACAATGCACCAGAATAGTATCACTAAAGAAGCTAAGAAGCAAAAAGAGGAAGACGAAAAATTGACTGTTTAAAATTACTCAGGTAATTGCTTCTAAATTTACTTAAACAAAGTACCTACTTACCTATCGAAAGATAAAGGCGTTGGACAAACTATGCACTTAAAACAAACTTCGTAGTAGGTGGTACGTTAGTTAGTAAAGACTTAACATTTCACGCTTGAATCAACTAACGCTATCGCACTTCATTCGGCAAATGAACAATGAAATCGCATTAACTACTTCATCTATTACCTAGCTACCTACAGAAATAACATTCCCTTAAGTAAATATAAAAAAGCACGAATCCAATCAAGTTTGCAAACAATTTTATAGAACTTTGTGTATTTATAGTCACTGAGAAAAGGCCAAATACCCACGTACATAGATACAAAATCAAAATAACAAAGGTGAATAAGAAAAAAATAGATAAAAATTACCTAGGAGGCTTGGTCGGGTTAGGAGTGAAGTCGTCCCCCTCGAAAATGGGACCAGGGACCACTTGACTCCTTTCGATATTAATTTGATAGTAGTCAACTGGGCCCAAAGGTAGTTTAGAACATTGGGACGAGTTGAACCGATTTTAATAATACAAGCTAAACTAAAAATACCTGTCGGATTCATCGAAAATTGTTGATTATTTTCTGACACAATGACGAATATTTTCGTTTAAATGACATTGTTTCCGACGTTTTGATGTAGATTTGGAATAATAATGTTAAAAGGTGCCTTTGCACAATTCAGGCAAAAAGTCATTTTTTGATTAAAATGTTCTAAGGTTTCGAAACAATAAGAAGTTTTTGAAAATAAGTACACCAAAATGTAGAAAACAATGTCATTTACAAACTTTAAAATAAGGAATTGTTTTCGATGAATCCAACAAGGATTTTCAGTTTATCTTATTTATTTATTTAATATGCAGATAGCTGAAGGTCTATACCTAATTAGCACAAAGGCTTACTTTTTACTTAAATATTTCCTCGGGATCGGGATTTTAGCGAGTGAAATTGATGTTTTTCCATTTTTGTAGCTAAGTTTACTCACCCACTGCGCAAACAAATTGCACGCATGCCAATAATTTTTTTATGTTCCGTTTTAAGTTTCGGTGAAACCGCTCGCTGCCCAGAGCCCAGTTTATCACTTATCCCCCCGCTATTCCCTTTATGATTGTCCAAATTTGTTTGTCAAGAAAATGTATTTCCTTGCCTTACCTACCATAAATATTACGCAGTAAAATGTTAGCAAGTATATGTAATATATAGCACTTTTGTTGCTGATTGTCCTTATGTTTATTCTTCTTTCTTATGAGTATTGCGTATATAAAAATGTATCGCGCAGCTAGTCAGCAATAAAAGTATTTTTAAACCCAACACCATCTCAGCAGTGGACAGATAAGATCTGTCCACTGCTGCACGAACATAGGCTTCCCCAACGACGCTACTAATGTCATCGATTCATCATGTAGGTGGTCTTCTAATACTGTATTAAAAAAACAATATAAGTCCTATTCGACTAATATTATAAGTGTGAAAGTTTCTGCAGCTCTATAGCAGTCGCAAGAACTGATCGAGATGAACCTCTGTATTTAATTTTTTTTTTATCACACACAATTAAAATAATATTTTTAAAAAATTCTGCCAAGCCTCATAGCGGCTTGTCGGCAGTAGTTCCCGCTTTATTACTAGCTAGTGAACGTAAGTATATATAAGGCCTGGGATAACGCATGAGTTAAATAATTATAGGTACTTCTTTCAAGCGTCCGTTGATACAGTTTCAGACCTTTGTTTTTAATTAAATTACCTACTCATAATATACACTTAGGTAATCAGGACTAGTGGGACCGCTGGAAACATGGTTGGGTCCAGGAAGACTGGTGATAGAAGGGCGTGGAGAGATATTGGATAGGCATATGCCCTGCAGTCGGCAAATACACGCTGCTGAAGAAGATTTACTTAGGTACAGTTAACTTCAGTAGCATTTTTCTCTACCACGACGGAATGCATGATTTATTTGATCATGGTTGCTTCGTAGAAGTCTCAGGCACCTAGTTTAACTTATAGATCACATCCTAGCCCGTCAATTATACGACGCCGTTTAACTAACGGACTACCTGTGTAGTGTGTAATCGAATACGATAATAAACTACCTGACTGGAGCGAGGTCGATATAAGCAGAAAGGGGTTCTAGACGAAAAAGAGCAATTTTCTCAAATAGGTTAACGTATCTTCAAAATTTTCCGAAAAAAGTTAGATGTTCAAATTATAGTTTAGTAGTTCTAAGCGTAACAACCTAATTGGTAACTAACTTTAAAACGTTCTATTTCCTAAACTGTTATTTAAAATGAAAAATGGTAAAACAAACCTAACATTGATTTTTAAATATCTATTCAACTTGAACTACTTTGACGATTTTGGGTTTTTTAATTTTGACAATATGGGGTCTGGTTGTGACAAAAGTTAATTTGGTCATTTGTATCATGACAGTAATTAAAAGTTAATTACTGTCATGTCTTTAGTCACACTCGCCAGATTAAGACGAATCGATTGACGTAAGAACATGGAGGTAAGATAAATAACTGGAGGAAAATCTGTCAGAATAAAAACGAGCTGAGCAAGATGGTTGTAGCAAAGGACTTGTGTCATTTTCTAATAGGGTGACAATAAGATTTTTTTTATGTGACAGATGTTAGATTTAATAATGCAAGTGCAATTGTATTATTTACTAGCTGCGCCCTGCGGTTTCCCCCACGTAAGTACCGTTACCGCGAGATTATCGGGATAGCCTATGTGTTATTATAGGTTTTCAGCTACCTATATTCAAGTTTCATTGCAATTGGTTTAGTAGTTTTTGCGTGATTGAGTAACAAAGTCACAGACATACATACAAACTTTTGCGTTTATAATATTACTGAGACTTACGTCTCAATCTTTGTTGGCAAATTGAAGATTTCCATTAGCAATAGACGCTCTTTAAGGATTAATAAAATAATACAAAAGGACACGGTATAAAACAGTTTTATTAATTGTTATAGTTTGCTTATTAATTTTTGAACACTTTGATTAATAAGTATAAATATTTTACAAAAAGAAATGTATCATCAAAAATCACCGTATCACGACGGGTTCCCGTGAGGCAAAGATTAGCGCTCTCGCCCGTCATGCAAGAGGCACAGGTCCGAAGAAAGAAGAAGAAATTAAATTAATTTTCTTTGGTGTGAAGCAGCAGCAGAAGAAGAAGGAAAATACATACACACAAAGACACATACTACATACTGGCTGACGAAATCAAATTTTAACAGACATGACGGTCAATTACGTTAAATTTAATATAATACATTCCTCAAAATTCATCAAATGTAAAACTAGAGGAAATTTCAAAAATAAAACTTTTTGACTAATTACTTATTATCACTCATGTTCAGCAGGTAAGTAGTAAAATATCTAACAGTATTCGTACCACCAGCGGAATTGTTGGTATTCATCGGCTTTCAATAATCGACGGGAGTAAAAGCAGGAAAGATCGAAGTGACGACTGCATACGACTGATTTTTTTGTAATTTTCTACTTCACATCCATACTGCTGAGTCATTTTTGTCGTATTTGTTCATTTTTCGGAAAGCTGAAATAATAAAATTACAGTAAAAAAAACTTACTCGAACTCAATACAAAAATCCAAAAATCATAGTCACCACAAATTCTTGTAATACAATAATAAACATATTTTGGCTTACCTATGAAATTATATATTGCAACCACCATATGATTCACTTGTACAAGTAAAAACGCAACACGTTTTCACCATTTTATAGAATTTAACGCAGCGATTTTATAAAAAAACTAATATTTTACTACCATGATGCCGCCATGACACTGGCATGGGTTACCATTAAAATATTAAAAAGGAAATGGGAGCCAATAATGTATTTGACGACCACGTATTACACGACCCGATAATATACGACCTGTTAAATGGAAGCCAGGATATTCGTCTTGTTTACATCCCATACAATTTGTACGAAGTGTTAAAACGAGACCCTGGCGTCCAATTAACTGACATTATCGGGTCGTGCTTTATCTGGCCGTACAATAACTGCAACCTCTTTTAATGTTTTTTTTTAAATATGATAATTTTTGTAGGCTGGCAAGATGAAAGAACGAGACACACTACATCGTCGATTGCTATCTCATTCGGCTCGGATTAGCCTCTGTCTTTTGTAAGGCAAAATGTTCAACTAATCAGTCCTGTTTATTTTCCTAAGTCCATTCGTAAGAATCATAAAAATCGGTCCACGCGTTTAGCCTCTAGAACGCCACATAGAAACATCCATACATACATAGACCGATAAACACATTACCCTCCTTTGCGTCGCGCAGTCGGGTAAAAACTTTACCATAAAAGCTTCGCGCCTAAACGTCTAGTACCACCCCTTAACTTCCTATATTACTCCTGACGTAACTTGTAGTAGTTTTGTCGATGTATACCCGTGTAACGCTCGAGATTATAAGCCCCGCGGTATCACCCGCGTAAGTCCCGTTCCCGGGATAAAAAGTAGCCTATGTGTTATTCCCTGTATCCAGCTACGTATAGTCCAAGTTTCATCGCAATTGGTTCAGTAGTTTTTGTGTGGAAGAGTAACAAACTCACATACATACATACTTACATGCATACAAACTTTCGAGTTTATAATATTAGTAAGATTTATCTCCAATGGTACACATTTAAAATATTACCAGTTTTCTTGAAAACCCGCCATATTTTTCATGCGCTTTACAAAGTCCGAGAATAAATTCTGGACGCGATTATACGAACTTGAAAAAGGGTTTTTTTAAATGAAACACAAAACATTATTTTATTAGGTTTTTTTATTATTTTATAAATGTTTCATTTTATTGTAGGTATAGTGTCATTTGAAATATTCCATAGCTAAAATTAGATATCCGAATGAATGTGTAGTAGGCGTTTATGTAAAACTTATAAAAAAAGATGGTAAACAAAATAATGACATGATGAGATGAAGTAAAAACAAAAACTAAATTAACTTACAATATAATATCACTGAAAAGTGAACAAATTATTAATTAGTAAGTAAAAAAGAAAAAAATGAAGTTATTAGGTTATTTATTGTGCATTTAACTAAGTTATAATAAAATAATTAAACTAAACTTAAATTAAAAAGCTGCTGAACTAATATGTAATGTGCCAGTACTAATTATTGGTACGGCACAGTGAATTTTTACCTATTTTTTGATTGTACAAGTTTTGTAAAAATTCAGTCTAGTGTGGGTATATCACATTTAAGAAACATAGATAATGTTCAGATCTTTTTGATTAAGAAAGAAATGCTGTGTTTAAATTAAAACACTCTAATGATAGAAGGATTAGATAAGTGGAAAAGTCCTGTCATATTTTTGTTTATACCACGGCCGTACTGCACAAGAAATCTCGTACATTGATCCCTCTATCTGATATAAATAAATATCGCATTGTCACTCTCACAGAGTGAATCTGATATTATATTTACTCAAGACTTCTGTCTTGAGTAAATATAATGCCGTAAATAATTCCGAAAAAAATATTCAAATATTACTTTCTCTATCTGTCTGTATTCTTACAGACAGATAGAGAAAGTAATATACGAAATTTTTCGTACAAAGCGACCATTTATAATATTTCATAACTATGTCCTTAACAGTGTTGTAAAATTGCAAATAGTCATTGGACGTTGTGTGATTCTTCAATGTAATATACGCAACACTAAACATCTAGCGCAGTTAAAAAATAATTTTACAAACTCGGAACATTTTAAGTGTAGATTTACAAAACATTATAGAATTCAACGCAATATTTTACTAAATTTTGACAGGTACAGTTTGAGAATAAATCAATAAGTAACATTTAAAAATAATACTTGCGCTTATTAACTAAGTTAAACAGTACTATTATTTGGATAGTCCGCGCTAGACAAGATCACTGGCGTTGTATATTCTTGATCGATTCAGTAAAACGTCTATAATTTCTACTAAAATCTACATTTAACATCAGCAGTGGTAGTGTAGTATACGTAGATAAATACAGAAGTTACTTATATAAAAGGAGATCTAGATGTTTTGGTAGAATTTCGTATAAAATGACCTCGCATTTTGTCCTACGTACTAAAATATTCAAGACAAGTGACAAAGAGGTTAACGTTCAAAATTCTTCTAGCATCGCGATCGTCCTATAATACATTTTACGAATACAGGGTGTCAAAAATACAACGTCAGTAAGGTTACAAAACTGATAATACAATTGGCCAAAATGGTGGCAGTTTTAATATCCAGAACGACGATATAGTGCATTACGCATTCGTCTCTGCTCTGAAGTACGCTATCTAAAATAATTTCCATTCAATAACAGTCAAACAAAATTGGACTAAACAACAAGGAATTTGTACTTTGGGAGATGTGATATATTAGAGAATCGACTAGGTCCTCATCAAATGAATATTAAATACTTAATAAACATTGTTATATAATTTAAGCAATATAAAACGTAACATAATCGGAAATTCTACACAATAATTATAAATTCTGCTAAGTAACTGAAATAATTCAGGTGTTGTTCGAGTTGCTATAATAGTTCGTTCATCGCACATGCTAACTTACGAAGACACTGCCCGCTTCAATAAACATTTTAGTGCTTAGGAAGACGTTTAAAAGCTATATTATTCTGGATTACTTTTGGTAACATAGCGGCGCTAATAGCCATATTATCACCTCTATGTTACCAAAAGTTATACAAGCAAACTAAATGCCAAAATGTTTATTAAGAGGAAAGAATATCCACTCTTTTTCACACAACCGTAAGCCGACTATTGGAAAACATTAGAGCAAATATGTTGCCATAAAACCTATATCTGCTATGACCGTGCCTCTAGTTTTTTTAAATATTCTAATTATCATAGGACTTTGACTTCTTAGGACTTCCTATTATAATTAAAATACATAAGCATGGTGATGGCAGATATAATTTATATAGCATAAACATATTTGCCCTAAAGTCTTTCAGGGAGGCAACAGTCTACAATATTTGTATGAAGAAAGTGTAGGTATCCCCCTCTGAAACGCAGTGTCATAGAAAAACCGATCCAGAAACTATACAACCGAAAACAGAATTTTCTAACAATATATATTAATCAAATAGAATTAAAAACATTGCTAAGTTTTTGTACCGAGTATGTATCGATAAATGATATGATTGAACAGCAACACTTTGTTTATGATCACAAACGCGGTCTTTACCGTAAATTTACCGTAAATTAAAACACGGTCCGCACTTTACCGTAAACTAAAACAACGAGTTCTCTTCGACGAGAGCCGACTACACATATACTATTGACCAGTGTTGAAGTTCGAGGGGTACTGAGTTTATCAATATCATATTACATAATAAATGTCACAACATCGAAGCCGGTATAAAAAACACTAAGCCTATACTACTACCTGCAAAACTCTTTTAAAGAGTAAACTTACATACTACAATCGTAAATTAACATGACATCCTATAACTATAAGGTATGTCAGAATCCGTATAAAAATTATATCGTAACATTGTTTTTTTTTTCGCCTCTCAAGTTTTATTACAATTTTCTGAAACAACCTATATCTAGCCTCCTACCAACGCTCACTATCCTTACAAAAATTAATAGTTTTCCAATATTTATAATTGTTACAAAATGGAACTTTTCTTCTTAACCGAATAGGTATCTTATCTCTTAGTTGTGCCAATTCCTTACGCATCGACGTCGAATGTACAAAAATATACGTTAGAAATTTTAAAAAATAATATCATCCAATACAAAAGTTAATATCCGATTTAATCACTATCCATTAAATTCAAGCACTTATAGTTTACTTAAATTTAAAATTGGCGTTTCCAACTGAGCTTACTAACCTCACCCTAGCCGTACTTAATACTCAAACCGCTTTTCGAAAAATTGTAAGTAAACAAGAGATCATAGAAATACACCTACATGACCACACTCAATATTAGTACAAATATAAACAGGGGAACGGAGTCATCTCCGCCCCTAACGCGATACTTCCAGAAGTTTCACGTTGTGACACAAAGACATCGTAATTCAAGTTTAAAGCTAAATTAACTGTTACTTTTATCGAAAATGCAAATGTTTTTTATTCTCCGACGAGCTAACTGCAGACACTGGAAGTATGTAACGTACGCTCACCGGACGACCTCTTAATTACAAAATTTAAGCATCCAATCAATTATAAAATGCAGTTACTGACTTAACACTACGACGACCTTTAACACTACAGAGAACGTCAAGAAGGAATCTAACGTCTGACGGTACTTAATTAGTAAATTCTATGCAATAATTTTAATGAATGTGAAATTCCTTCTTAACATTCAAAGTAGACATCGGCCTTACACCTATTATCGCTGTGATACACGTACGAGATCTAGTCTCGGTTGTCTTACAAAATACTATTCCTATATTTCAGTTAAAAGAAACCATACATTAATTGATTTTTATTTTACGCGTTACACATACATATTAATAGAAAATTTTAACCGCTAAATTACTCCTTTATGAAAGTACAAAAAGATTAATGTTACAAAAATGACACTCATACCCTGATGCACCCCGCGCTGTAAAAATTGTAAATCTAATTGCCACGCAATAAATTACTATTTATTATCAATTAACCAATTCGTAAGATTATCACCGATTTTTTCGAATTCCTTAGTTTATTGGGCAGTTTACGTCGGATACAAAGCTGTGACAATTTCAAGTCTGTTTCTAAACTTTAATATCACTTTGAAAATCGGATCCCAATCAAACGCATATAGCGTTCATTCAAATATTATAAACGTGATGAATCCTTCCAAACAAATGGGACCGAAGTGACGCTAACCTACATGATACAAAAGACATTACTTACTACAATTAGTGTAGAAAATATCGAGTATCAAAATATAATTAACACCATTTTTGCTTTTTCACTAACCAATAACAGCCGTATACTAGAATCAGCCAATGCGTTGAGTGAATTTTGAGCTTCTAAGGCCGGGGACAATGGATCAAATGTCGCTGACGATGATTTTGAATGCGTGAGTCAAGCAATACATCTTTGGGGCATGCTTTCAAACGTTAAGCATAAGGGTGATGAATTCTATGTTGATGATGTAAAGGCGGCAGTGACGTTGACAGATATATTAAAAAAAATGAAAATGAACATTAACCAATGTACATTTTGTACATATCTTAATTTGAAGCACGCTTATGCACACTTCCTATGACCAGAATGCACACGATATAAAACAATCGTTCAAAACGACGATGTTATCAATATTACGAAGTTAAGAAATGACTAACCTTTTAATGTTAAGTGTGACCACATACATACATCCCATCCACACGATATTATTAAAGAAAATCCTATCAAGTCCTAAGGAAATAAGATTAAGATTAACATATTAAAAGCGAGACATAATATGTAACTACAGAAAAAAGATTATGCCCATACTACGTTAATTACAGTGCTTCTAATAGGTACGCATGAGTTCTAATTAAAATTTTATATATATAAGTTAAAATTATTAATTATATTAAAGAAAAAATAAGTAATATAAGATATACGTTTCGCAATAATTAACAATCTCGTTTCTAGAAAACGAACAAAAACGATTTTTAAATACAAGAACTAATGTGAATGTGTTAGGGAAACAATTGCAGATTTTCATTTAATTATTTAGGAATTAATAGCAACTGTTCCGTAAAGATAATCTAGTTCAGTTTCATCTTTATATTAAGTAGTAAGTATTGTATTTATTTCTTATAAAATTTGCAAAAGTAACAAATTGTTTCACTTTGTACTTTAAGCAATTCACTAAATTACACCACAATAATCAACTTGGAGATTGAAAAGGTGTCTAAATAAATTGTAATTACATAAATTTAACAAACATAGTGCAAATAAACTAAGAAGTTGGCAACGTCAATTTAATTTATGTTTTAAATGAACAAGTAACCAAGTCTCTAAAATATGAATAATCAAAGATTTGTCCGGAAGAACGAAACTAGTGTGTCGATTCCATTAACTAAGTGTATACAACCTTTAAAAGCCTTATTACTTGAAAAATGATTTGATTTTTTATATTATTATATGTCGTTATAATGTATCGAAGATTCTATTTTTCCTAGTCCTATAGTAAGTATAATGTACTCTGATAATGATACTCAAATTGTATAAGGTAATTCAAGATGTAAAATACTTTTATCAAGCCCAATACTCATTTTATAGCTGTAATATTGATTTCACTATAATTTGCTATTTTTATTTTTCGTAAATTACTCAAAGTTCTTTAATATTGAAATATTTTATTTATAATATGAAATGAACAGCCTTAAGTTTGAATCGGAGGATTTTTATATAATTTTTGTTGGTATTTTTTTGTATTAGGTAAATATTTTGTACCGGAAAAAGGGTTCATACTGTAACCTTTTGTAGATGTAAGAGTCGATATTATGTGCTATTAAAATCTACGTTTATATTTTGGCTTTCTATTGACTATTAAACGATGATTTAAAAATTTGTCGCTTGACCTAAATCCGAAACACATCGCTACGACATTTCACTTTATATTTGTACATGGTCATCATCAGATGATCTGGTTTTTATTTATATTTTACTAAATATACCAACAACAGCTCGTCAACTTTTTTTCTCATTTTTTTTCAAATATTTTCATTGCATATACACATTCACATAAATGCACATAACATTTAACTTTAAATATAGCTATATTCGAACGAGCAAACTTTGATAAAATTAAAATTGTTTAACATATGAAATGCCGTAGCGACGCGACGTGCTATATACTTTTAATTATTTAAATGAATAGGGCTATTTATTATTTGATATTGTTGTTCTATGTACTATCGATTTACGGCTAGTCTAAATACGTAATATATTAATTCTGAAAGCGCCATTTTCTAAGAAAATCTTACTGTAAAACTGAGAGTTTGTGTATTTTATTTCGCAGTAAGTTTTACTGGTAAATCATGGTGAGTTCAGAAGCTATTTCCAATAGTTTTTAGTGAAGCATCTGTATTTAGATAAGAGCATATTATTTACAATACAATACCTTGCTAGTAAAGGTTCGATAAATATAAATATGTTGATTAATTTTTATAAATCCTTAAGCAGAGAATATCGAATAAAGATTTAAGAGGTAATAATACAAACACACACGGTAACTGGCTACTATACGCTTGAAAACTAAAACAGATAAATTAAAACCTAATGAGGGCTTTGAAGTGAAGTTAGTCATAGAATTATATATTAAGGCCTTATATTGAAAGTTGATTAGAATCTACATATATTATTTTTAACTCAAAGTCTGCACTACCAAGTAAAAAATAGCGCATACGATTTTTAAACTATTTTTTTAAGTGTTAGGAATTGCTATATAGCCGTAACGTATCAGTACAGAATAGCTAGAAAGAAGAATTCTGTTCGATTTGATGTTTTATATTCTGCAGAAGGCCTTAAAACCCAGCTTAAGAAGACAAACAATCTAATAACAATTTAAAACTATAACTTAAGAATCCTGCTACTTTTACGAAGTTTATTTATCGACTGTTTCTCTGCAAATAGTGCTGCTAACTTCAGACCCGTCATTAAGTTTCATCTGTATAAGGGCATTTTCAGATGGGAAACTTTTTCCGAAAGCTAGTCCACCAACTCACCAGCGCTTGAAAGCTCATAGGTGCGTAATGGCCAGTTTTCATCATCAGCTCTTCACCAGTATGTCCTAAGGGAGTATAGTACCCAGTAACCGACCTCACACACCTGTGCGTGATGATTTGATGATGATGATAAGTGCAGCAGTGATGCGGATGATGAGCACCTAACTACGATACGGCTCGTTTCAATCACAACAGACTAGGAGCTTAATACAATTGGGCTAAGGACGTCTACCGAGTAACATAGTTCCCTTTCAAAAAACTATTTTTTTTTACCTAAAGTTTTTCTTTTTTTGTTTAGGCGGTTTTCAATTGGAAGAAAACTCAATATTTACCGGCTTAACTCGAGTTTTATTAACCGACGTTTTACCGATATTAAACTGCTTTTTATTAATTTTAGAGATAGATAGAACATTCGTGAGGGACAGAGGATACTTTTGATTCCTTTATTTACTTTATTTATCCCTTTACTTTATTATTATAAAATTATATTTCCTCGTGATCAGGACTTATGGGGTGAAACTTGATCAGTACAGTCGGCAAAAGCAATTTTAATGAATTTTGGATTAGGATGAGATAACTTTGAAAAAAAAAAAGTTGTATCTTTTTATCCCAATTCCGGACTTGATTTCATTTACGATTAAAAATGATATTGTACAACATTTTGTTCGTGATAAAACATACTCCATTTTTAAAAGAGATTATGCGTGTTGCTCGGTAGAGGCATTTACATTTTATCTTAAAACACGAAATGTACTTTGAATTATAGAAAAAGGTAGACTGGAAAAAACATGCGTATTCTAACACATACCTACTTTTAAATTACATTATATTAAGCTCCATCATTACAATTAATGTGTAAATGGCAGTATTAAATTTAAAGAATGTTCGTATTTATTTATTTTTATAAAAAATTGTAAGTCTTTATTAGTATTATTGCCTACACTACCGCTTCTAACAGCCCTCGGGACTTTCTATCGGGCGACAGTCGGCCGACAAAAAGTCAGTAGTCAGCGTGGGCCCTAACATCGAAAATTTCATAAAAAAGATATCCGCACCACTTTAGTCCTACACTACACACATTATCTGCTATTTTATATCACTTTTAATCACTTTGCGAGTAAGTATCAAATGTATAAAACTTATCTATTTACTTAACTTTAAACAATTTCTTGAGTAAATGTGCACATCGCTTATACGCCCAGTTTATATTATGTAGAAAGCGTTATTTACTTACAAATAAATAGACATTCATCGATAATAAAAAACCTTAATCTAAATTATTTCTTTAGTTGAATATTGATGTAACATAATTGTTTTAAAAAATATTTTTAACCGACTTCAAACGACGACTATTAATGAACCGATTTAAGTAAAGCTTTTACTGTTTATTGTGTTTAGAAACATTCTTAAGCTAATAATGCTATGGCCACACTACTGGGATATGACAAGAGACGTGAAAAAAAAAAAAACCGAATCACAAATTTAATTTGATATCAACAGCCAATCAAATTTGGATATCGGAAGGCTCTGTTTATCTAGTTAAACCCTAGTGACCTTATACTTCTATTGATTTTAGATGGTTATTTGATTGACATAATTATCGCTGTAAACAAATTGCAGATGGTCAGGTAGTGTGGCCATCTCATAATAAAAGAATCACCATGATTTTAATCGTAATAGATATAAGTGCATTATCAAGTTTCTTTTTGAAGTCAGTTAAAAAAAACACCGATACACGGCCTTAAAATTTAAAGTCATTAAGAATCCAACGATAAACGATGTTTCATATTTTTTGTTATAAAAATCTAACCTTTTTACCTCATTGATATGGCACAGTTCCAAAAATATTCTCTTCGTTTGCTCACGCGCTTGAAACATCATTTATCATTGCGTATTAAAGTACAGAAATGAAGTAACAGACTCACGATACATAATATACCTTAACCGTTATACATACAGACAGGCTAATCATATTATTGGTGACACAGCATTATGTACTTACAATTAAACTCTTCTACCGTATAAAAATAATCGTAACATATAGAGTTAACCAATAAATGAAATCGAAAATGATATTAAAGATGATAATGATAACTAATATGACATCTTTTGGTGATTATCCCTTCAGACGCCATTTTGCCATTTTTGGTGGGAGGAAATAAAAGCAATAAATCCTAGAAAATATTGTATAACACTTAAGTTAGGTTTAAAATTTTGCTAAAATAAAACATAACTAATAAACTAAATTGAACTAAACAACACACCGTTCGAACTCCCCTATCAGATAGGGCGCTTCGTATCGTTATCACTCGAACTGAAGGTAATCCATCATTTTATAACTCGCCACACTCCTTCTAAAGGAAACACTCGCCGATATGAATCAACCAAAAACAAAAATGCAATTTCTGGCATTACTAAACACTTCCGATAAAACTCAACGTCTAATTTAACAAAGTGCAGAATAAAATTAAAATAAAATCAATAGTACAATCTAAACCGCATAAAATTATTTTCAATAATACCAACTTAATTTTAACAGAAATTATCGCTAACGTCACTGGGACGCGGGAAGAGTCCAAAATAACGTCGTCTACATCACACGATAGAATCCAATATGGGCACACGATTTGCGCTAACACACTTAACGCTTAAGCGATTTGGTTCAAGTAGTCGATGAAGTCGTTGGAGAACAGCTGGAGCGATGGTTCGGAGACTGGGGTCCGGCGCGGGATGCTGCAGCTTCCGAAGTTGGCCGGAGGTCGCTCCACGGGCTTCGGGCGCAGCGTGGCCAAATAACGCTCAGCCAAAGTCTCGCCGAGGCTGATCGCGAGCGTCTCCGGACTTAGCCCTAACAGAGCGAGCGACTCGGTGATGCTCGCTAGAGTGGGCGTCAGGTATTTGTTGGAAGGCTCCTCGATCGGGGCGGGAGCCGGGACTGGAACAGGGGTCGGTTCCTGCGCGCGTGGCGCCATACTCGTATTGACGACGGGGCGGAGCGCGGGCGGGGAGGCGCGGCGTGGCGGCGACGGCGCCAGGCTCCAGGCGTCCGCAGAGGCCGGGGGGGTGCCGGGAGAAGTACCCGGCACCGCCGATTGTTATGGCCACTGCTGGAACAGCGGGAACACCCGTTTCGTGAAGCAGTACGATAGAGGCTTCACGAAGTGCGTGTCGTGGACCCGACACTGTGGGCACGTTAATGGGTGCGAATAGTCCGAATAGTTCATCCTCTGATGCGGATGAAGCAGTACCTTGAAGCAGTTGTTGCACTGTAACAAAAATATAAAACTGTTTAACGTTCACGTAACATTGCGTTAAAACTGCAATGCTATTTTCGCGTCGATAATGTCATACCGACTACGAGACGTCGTAAAATGCATTGCGAATAGTTATGTAGCGTTAAGGAAGATAATAGTTATCGTATGTCTGCTAACTTTAGTGCTTTAGCGTATTATTACTGCAGTAACCACTGACTTATTCAACTTTTAAGAGACGATAGGTACATAAAACGAGTTTTTCATTCAAGGAATTTGTTGTTGAGATATTTGTCCAAGTGTCTGAACAAATTTCTTCCTTTATTGATTTTGCAAGAAGTTACTAATAATACTTTACCTTGAGCCTTTCAGAGCAACACGGCGTCGCCATGAATATGTCATAGGAATACATGGTGCCGAGTACCAAGGAGGATCCGTCCCATTTCTGTCCACAGAATCGGCAGCATATGGTCCGCTCAGGGTCGCACCGTTCGAGGCATCCCATGCACACACAAGTCAAGTATTGCGTGCGACCCTCCACTTTCACCTGCGAATAACAACATCGCTGTTATTTGTGTTTGCATTGGGTTGCTAAGGAGTGAGTAATGTTACGTTGAATATGCAAAGGAGTGATTCGGTCACGAGCAAAGTTTGCTTTGTTCCGCAACACATGCAAATTTAAAGCTCAAACTCGTGACTTTTTCATAAATAAGCATGTAGAAACTTATTTTTGAACGTCCTCATAATATAACGAGCCAAATTTTTAATAAGAAATTTAAAAGTGCATGTATGAGGAACGGTCCTCGAGAGGGGAATGCATACTAATTCTAACGCCAAATAAACATGGAACCATCGTCGCTCTCGCCTCTCTCCTAATTCGCTGAATAAACACAGCAAGTCGAAAAGTTACTTCGTCGTGTAAGTTGCAGGGACAAATGTACGCTTACATAAACTTCTGGATATTATTTGACTTTATGAACAAATAAACGTTAAAATGTGGATGTTTTTGAGCAAAAGTGCTGTCAGCAATGTTTGTCGAGATGAAATGAAATGTTTCGTTTGTTCGTTTAATTACTTACCTCTACTGCGCTGCTGGTGTGCTGGCGAGGACTTAGGAAGAAAGTGCCGTCAACCAGGGGGTATCGATCGAACACATGCAGAGTCTCTTTGCAGAGAGCGCATGATACCCTCGGCTTGTGCTGTCCTGCCAACGTCGATAGGATGAAGAGTCTCGTATCGTCGTTGCCATGGTTACCCTCATCTTCAATCTGAAACAAAGCAAATATCAACTTTATAACAAGCAATAAACATGTAAAATACCTCATTATTCAACGGCGTTGTTATATGTTGGTAAGACCATGTCAGCAATATCAATATTCCATAATCCATATTTACATATTAAGATGAATGCACACGACCCACGTTACTTATAGTAACTCTCCCTTCGTAATAATAACACAAGTAAATGTCTGCATAAAGTAGAATAATGAACGGCTGAAAGGCAATTACGCTGAATTCGGAGTCGAAGTCAAACAAAGGCTCACCAACGCCGCAGAGATCGATTGTAAAGCACAATTCGTTCACGTACGAGCAATTTGTGTGAGAGAATAATAATGAAAGTTTAACGAGTTGCTGTTGCACCATAGGCCCCGCGGTCTTTAATTAAACAATATTATATGTATTATAAACTGTCAAAGCGTAACTCCCATCCCCGTATTCTGCACGCGCTTCTATCAGTTGATAAGTCATTGTTCTCCGTTTGGAAATAGCACGTATGGTTAGTCAGCCGGTGTTAATTTTGATGAACGAGCGATTGCGTGGTCGATTGGCTACATGGCGTCTACACATGGTAGAGCATGCATCGAGCATAAGTAAAGATCTCGCGTTCCAGTGCGCATATTGAGGCATTCCGATCTATTATTAGTGACTTCGTGACACCAGGAACACATAAAACGTACTCGTCGGGAGCGTTGACCTACGCAAACAAACTCAGTATGATTTGCAGTACAGCAGTGCAGTTTGCCAAGAGACGAGGCGGGGGCGGGTCATCCGGCACGGCAAACACTAGCCCGATATCTCGACATTCGACTCCCCGTTCGTGTCAAACGTTCTGTTATTAATTTTCAATGAATAACATTTCAGGCGGTTTAATTTACCACCCCATTTATAAATTGCGACAGTCGTCGTCGTCGATTTTGAAAGTGATAAATAACTGGCCGCTAGCAGCCTGTTGGAGACTGATGTGATTGATTCAAATGATGAAGCAGATGTTCGTCGAATACGCTGTAATGATTGATAGCACTGTACAGCCAACTAAAACGATGCTGTAGGGCTGGGAGCAACGAATCGAAAACTGTCGAGGTGTCTATCTATGAATTATGGAGTTAATTAGAAAGTCTATACAGTCGTCGCCTCAGGACTAAATGAGTGACAATTAAATTGTTAAGTGTCGCGTTCGCGACGGTTTAGTGAGGTTGCAGGTCGCGGCCGACGAACCCGAGACGTTGTGCAGCGAACTTGCACAATTTACTATTGTACTGCAAGATTGATGAGCACTCCCGACACAGACTATTTATTTACTCAATCCGATCACGCTTTGTCTCGCAATCGTTTACAAGGTACATAACTCGGGGGTAATAAAACGGTACATAAAACTTTCTGATGAGTTCGTATAAGTACATTGAAGTGGGAAACTCAGACGTATCCTAGATCCTAGTTCGTTAGATAGCACTAGTTGACGACCATTTACGATCGTAGACGGTTCTAATTACATCAGAATTTACATTTTGAGAAACTTGGCAGTCGACAAACAGAAAGCTCTCGATGGCACCGCAATATCCGCATCATCCGTCCCTGTTTAACGTTGAACTTCAAAAGGAAACACGTTAAGATATACATAGAAGAACAAATTTAATCGCGGGGTTTGTTCGTTTGTTTCGGCATTCAAACAAGAGGAACTAGGAGTGCTCGTGGCTCGTACCGGCGCCGTGGAGACAAGAGGTGTGGAGAGTGCTCGAGCGTCGTTAACACTCAACGTTCCGCAGAACGAATGTACACACATTAAAACTTTCCAAATTGAAGGTGACGCAAATTAAAGAGCTTCACAAGCTTACATTGCACCCCAACGCCGACTATGACTGTATCCGGATACGGAAAGATAAATATAGGGTGCTAACTTTTCTCTACAGTTTGCAGTCACAAACATGTTAATTAACAGCATTGCTACTGCTACGCTTCGTACCCTTTTTTAAATTAAATGTTTAGATTAAGCCAGCTTAATATTTTATTACTAAATCCAACATCAAGTTGTTGCCAGCTAGCTATTCATGCCACATTGTCAACATAATTTTCCATTGTTCCCACTATCTGTTCACGTACACCACACAGCGAAATCACAAAATGTTCACGGACGAGCTTCTATTATGGAATACTCTACTAGAGGTTGTATAGTTGTGTACGACAATAAATCTGGATTGTTCCCAGGGGTGGCTTATTTTTAATTAGCCAAATGAAACTTT
This sequence comes from Idaea dimidiata, assembly GCA_949358125.1. Taxonomy (NCBI): domain Eukaryota; kingdom Metazoa; phylum Arthropoda; class Insecta; order Lepidoptera; family Geometridae; genus Idaea; species Idaea dimidiata. The sequence goes on along the minus strand of OX442333.1, from coordinate 19,647,375 downwards.
TCCTATTATATTTTGCCGTCCGCATCGTCGTCGTTCGGACTCCGACCGTGAAGTTGAATTCTATAGCTCTAAGATAAAAATTAAATACAAAGAGCGAAACGTTCCGAAGTGAAGAGGGAGCTGAAAGGCTGAGGAAAAATTGGAAACCTCGCCGCAAATCCAATTAGCCGCAACAAGATATCCAATAACTAAGGATCAGATATCGATAAAATTGTTTAATTGAATTTTCTAAACAGCGCAATTGAAGCCCATCTATTTAAGGGCTTCGAATGTTCCGAAAGCTTTCTAGGCATTGAAAGATTTTGCGAGTTGATGAGATGGTCTGAAGTGGCAATATTTCAACTGTGCCATCTCAAACAATAAGTCTTCGAACGGATGGTATTTGCGGTGCCCGATACATTTATCCTGACGGCTAGGTTGCGTTCCGCTTCGTGTTTGCCATTGTCTGAGAGCTCTACGTTAATACTTTGCTTTTTGTATCAGAAAATGCATTTCCCCAGTAATGCAATTGAATGGTTCCACTGCAATTTCCCTGTGTAAGGATTGTGTAGATTTTCGTCATAATAATATTTTTCGAGTCGACAATTCTTGTGTCCCGGAAAATTCTACTCTAAGCGTTTAGTCTCGGAAGAGATAAATAACACGGTAATGGAATCTGAGCAAAGTTATGACTAACCTCGAGTGCACATACAGCTTCTTGTACCTACAACTTTCTAAAGAAAATTATGGGTCTGCATCATGACGACACGCTTTAGTAGCAATGGCTAGTCACAACTTTTACATGTACCTTCATCAACGTTTTGCTATTAAGGACTAGTTTTATGCGAATCTTAAGATTTCGTTTGATCTTTAGCACTGTGCTTTGGCGTTTATTAGTCCCGCCCGCAATTCCTCAAATGCAGATTCATCGTCCCGGAATTTATTTCGCAAAGGACTCCTTGTTATTAATCTTTGCAAAGAGAAATACCTCAAAATTGAAATGGTGAGCAAAAGGCACTGAAAATATTTCAGGCATTAGATATTTATAATATTCGTTCGCCCATGCCAGCTTTTGTGAAAATCGAAAATTCAATGCTCCCGTGTGAGATATTTTCTCGCGTGAATTAGTCGCACGTCCCAAAAATTCCATATTACGCGACGAAGCGAGTGACATACTAATGTTATAGCAACGTACGTCGTACATATTATATGACAGAAAATTTGCAAAGTCAAAGTGTAAGGGCATGTTAATTCTTAACTAAATTGAAATAAGAATACCTATTCCACGTCGCAACAAAGATTTTAAACTAAAAATGTTCTGAGGTGAGCTATGCTACAGAGTCGTTATTATTTTTATTGTGCTCAGTCTCGGGAGGATATGAAGTGTCTGAGGAGTCATTGCGTCTCGTAACAACGAGAGCAAAGTAAAATTTAGATTCAAATGGGTGTTAAAAATGCTCGGATGCTAACTGAACGGGCGTGGGGTGGAGGTTTGATGCGATTCTGATGAGGTGTTCGGTAAAAACGGTGACGTTTTTATTAAAATGTTTGACAATAAAACTCGAATAAACGAGATGTCGCTGTCGTAAATTCGTCGAAAATTAATTGATTGGGCGGTCCGGTCCGACTACTTGTTACTCGTCTCCAATCAAAATGAAAAACTTCGTAGTTTTTTTATCTGAGCGATGTTCACGTTTGTATCCCTCTTAGAAGCTCGGGATTTGCTAAAACCCCAAATTAGGGTTGGCACTATAGTTCAGTCATTCATTATGGACCATGAGTACCTACTGCAAATAGATTTGGCAATATTTTTACGACCGACCGCCTGTCTGACACCCAACCTCGCTTCGTAGGGACCAAGAAGTTTATCCGCCACCGCGCAGGGAGAACTCAAGGTTTGCTAGTCTCCCCTAAATACCTACGCTTTTTGCGACAACCACGGGAATAGATGGGGTAACCCTGTTCTATGGAAAAATACATCTTTAAAAATTCACTCGCGGCGAAGTTTGATATCGGAGCTGAGTAATAAAAAACAAATTACGAAATATTTATTCCCTATTCTATGAAAAAATACATCTTTAAAAATTCACTCGCGGCGAAGTTTGACATCGGAGCTTGCGTAGCCTGAGTAATAAAAAACAAATTACGAAATATTTATTCGTAGTATTATTCTAAGTACGTATTGCTAAAAGAATTGTAACGTTAGTATGTTTGAGCAGTGTTTTGCCGCAGACGCGACTGTTAGAGCTAGTACATGGAAAACTACTTACTTTAACTTCGTTTTATCGTTCCTTCTATTGTTATGTCAGTGGCATTCAGCTAACGTCATTAACGTTGGCTAGATAATGGCGATATATGTTTTATTACTGGCTGAGGCATTACAATTTACAAACGTTATAGAAAGTTTACATATCGTCAGTGGAAAAGGCTCTATTACTAAACTGCCTAAATAGTTCTTTGATAAATGTGTTTTAAGGAGTTTTGGCGGGATCGCGTTGAGGAGATGTGTTGCTAATTTTTTATTTTTGTGAAACCTAGTTCAAAGGCGTGTAAATTGTTTAATTTCGGAGGCATATTAATCAATTTAGTTTCGTAAAAGTGTACAAGTGCAATGAAAGTGAAAACGAATGCATAACATGAACTTTAGCGTTATTTTCATAATGCTCAGTGAAGAATCATTGTAAATGGCCGTCGTTTTACAATGATTCCCACGACTTGACTTCAACTAAGGTGACTTGACTGTTTCGATGCAAAATGCAATTAATAAAACGCGCAATTAAATCCAGTTGTTCTATTTTCAAACCCACTAAACTAAACAACTCAGGCGCATAGACTAGTTAGATTAGTCTATGACGAAACTGCTAAAAATAAAAACAACTCGATTTATTTAATAAAGTTTAATACAAACGATCGATAGCCCACCGTGATATAGGAATAAAACACTCAATCGACAAGTAAAAATAAAATATTTCAACGATGGAGACTGACTCACAGTGGGTACCTATAAAAATAAACATTTCTTCATCAAATAAACTGATAAACGTTTAAATTCTCGATCGTGTTTACATAATATACTGTGGAAGTACTGTATCTATAGTTACGTGTATTATAACATGGATTCTTTATGGCTACGTCTGTGGCTACGTTGTTGTCAACGTGTCTAACCACGTGCGAACACACCAGCTGAGTCAACACGTTATTGCAAGAGTGAAAAAATAAAGAAATATTAAAGCTAGTCTCATTAACCATCGTTATTATTAAACTAGGAGCCTAGATGGCGTGTAGAATTCGAATGTCGAATTGTAGAAAACCATGATTTTTAATTTCGTTTCGTTGCGAGGTTTGGTCGAGGTAACCCGTTGTTTATTAACAATGATCTTATAATCGTACGGGAGATCAATACGATTTACGGTTGTACGTAAATGTTACCTACTCCTTCACACCAAAAATAAGGACCTACTGAACCTATTGAGATAAAAAAATATTCATACAGATAGCTGCGATCTGGATTAAAACAGAGGCTAATTTTTAAAGCGATATCACCGCGGGAAGGGAGCGGCGTGAAAGTAGCCATGTCTTATTGTCCTTTCTGGACAGTTCCCCTACCATAAGTTGCTACGTAAAGACGTACCTATAATGTAAACAGTTTGACCTTGTACACAGCGCGCCCGGTCCACGTGTCCCTGCGCACCGGTCGGGACATGTTGGCGCGAACCGATATATTGCGTTGCGGACATGTCCAAACTGTTCACATTACCGTTTACGTTTTTACGTACCAACTCAAGGTAGGGGTACAGAGTTAAAATATAAGTTCCAGGGTTTTGTATAACACGTCATTATTCATATGACAATATTGTGCCAAAATTTTGTATAACTCTGCCAGTCATAGATCACGGCTATCGGGCGACTTCAAATCAGTTGTCTATTTTATTCGAAACCTACCGCAAACTAGACAATGTTCTGGTAAATAACAACAAAATAAATCGTATTGAGTTGTTATCTTATTTATTACATAACGTCAACAAGTGTTACAATGTAACATTAAATAATTATTCAAATAAACTTATTTATACAACGAGACGTATTAGTCATTGAGTGTTATGAATTATTCGCGCAAGTCTTTAGACTTACGGGATTGTTCCCGTAGGAATATCGGGATAAAAATTCCTCCTGTTACTCCTCGGTAATGTAGCTTTCTATAGGTTAAAGACTTTTTAAATCGGTTTAGTAGTTATGGAGATTACCCCTAATATACATACACATAATATGTTACCAACGTTCCCATTTTATAATATTAGCTGCGCCTTGCGGTTTCACCCGCGTAAGTCCCGTTCCCGCGGGAATGTCGGGATAAAAAGTAGCCTGTGTGTTATCCGGTATCCAGCTACCTATATTCCAAGTTTTATCGCAATCGGTTCAGTAGTATTTGCGTGAAAGAGTAACATACATTCACACATACAAACTTTGGCTTTTAAAATGTTAGTATAGTATAGAAGTATAGATAGATAGGGCAATTGTTAATTATTTAAACGTTGACATTTTTTAAACAACGGATATTTAATCGAAATATACTTCTACTTCTTTTACGGATCGGACCACTACCTACTTCGAATCCATACTATTTTTTTACACAGAAGTAGTAAGAAATACACGACCTAAAGAACAAAAAATAGTTTTGGTCAATACAAAGCAGAACACCAGAACTCAGAGATACAGAAATTAATAATGACAATTCTATTACAGGAATAACCTCCAGAACAATCTAGATAAGGTTTCATAAGGTTACCTAAATAAAAATAGCTTTAATTAACCAGCCGTCTTCAATAAAACTTGCAGACTGCAGAATTAATAATTCTAGAACACTAGTTAAATCAATGCTTAGGTATTTATTCATCCTAACTATAAATACAATATCTGAATCATGTTTGTTTTTGTGCGAACAGTAGGTAGGTATCTAATATCTATTTACAATTGAACGTTAAATAATAGTCTCGCATTTATGTGGAAAAAGTGTTGCAAAATATGCGTGGGAGTTTTATAAGCTCATTGTTAGAATATAGGTACTTAAAATACGAAAAAAGAAACTTCTCATAGCTCACTCAATAATCTTTTCACATTAACTTATAAGTGCGTAAATTCATATTCACCAAATTTTTGGTGTAATTGAAGTAACCCAATAAAACCAAATTTTTTATTTAATGTAGGTATTTAAAATAAGCTGCTTATTTTTAAGATTTTTAAATATATGTTTTTACATACAGAATAAGATATTAATTTTAATTACCTACTTAATTTAAATTTTAATGCTCTAAGCATATCTACTAGATACCTATATTTAAAAGATAACATACATCTTCATAAAATTACACGCGGTGACGCGGTGAGGTGGTTTGAACTCGCGTCTCTAATGCAATGGGGTAATAGGTAGGTATAGGTGTTTTTTGTACTTCTATTATAGTTTTGTTTTTTATTTTTATGTGAATCCTTTGTGTTCTTTTGTATTTTTTGTGAATCCTAGGTTTGGCAGTTAAAATCACTTAAACCTAGCTCTCTTTGATAATACTTTTAAATTAAAAAAAAAAACCAAAATCGAATCATGTTAAGGGGTAGAAAAGAGCTTTTTGACCGTCGTTGTATGGAGAAATTAGCAAAGACTTGCCCGTAGAGTACCTCCCTCTAAACTGCGCTAATGCTTTTTTAATGCATGTTTGTTAATGACGTTTCTAATTATGTATTACATGTTAATCTCTTACATATTTTTTTGACACTAACATGCTAGAATAAATTGGTCTAAAAATGACACTTATCTAATATTTGACACAAGCGACACAAGGTTATTACAAAATTGACTGCAAAAAATATAGTTTTTTTTTCTAATTTACGACCAACCCATCAATGAACAAACAAGGTTCTAGATTTTTCTTCGGTTTTTGCGATGCTCATTTATTCAAATAAAACTTCTTTTTCAGTTATTGTCTTTAACGTAACGTAACGCCAAGCGTTGAAGAATGCTTTTATGAATGAAGTCAAAAATATTTTATTCAATAACATGTTCCGCCCCACCATGATCGTTTCTCGTTGATTTATCGTTCTTTTGTCGCTAATAAAAAAGTTAAAATAAAAAATACCCCCTTCTTTAAAAAAAAACAATGTTAATAAACTAAAAATAAGTTGCGCTTTTTTATTATTTAAAGTGTTTTTTTTTATTTTTAGGTAGGACAGATTATTTAAAAACGGCAGATAGGTAAAGGCTCACCAACCTAATACGTATAATAAAAGAACGCAATTGTTTGAAAAAAAAAAAAAAAGTTCAAATTCAATTTAAGAATAGCTTCACTTATTTAGTGACATTCAAAGCTACATTGAATTGTTAACATGTATGTAGGCAGTACTCAGATAACGCCTGCATGCCTGAACGTAATTAAAATCGAACAAAACAATACCGATAAACTTTATATTGTCACATATACAAAAATAAACGTTTGATTACACTATCGCTCGTGCGATAGAAGCGTAGAACAACAATTTGCCATGCGTCGATAGCCGTGCACTACACTTATCCAAGTGTCATTACGGTTATCAGTTTCGCAATGTTGACAGATGACAGGTTGAGTTTTAGCGGGAACGCTTTGAAGAAAATATGTGGTGCTAAGTTTAATTTTCGTGACACCTAGTCAAAAACAAACATGATTCAGATATTGTATTTATAGTTAGGATGAATAAAATACCAAAGCATTGATTTAACTAGTGTTTTAGAATTATTAATTCTGCAGTCTGCAAGTTTTATTGAAGACGGCTGGTTAATTAAAGCTATTTTTATTAAGGTAGCCTTATGAAACCTTATCTAGATTGTTCTGGAGGTTATTCCTGTAATAGAATTGTCATTATTAATTTCTGTATCTCTGTGTCCACTTATCCAAGTGTCATTACGGTTATCAGTTTCGCAATGTTGACAGTTGACGGGTTGAGTTTTGGCGGGAACGCTTTGAAGAAAATATGTGGTGCTAACTTTAATTTTCGTGACAACCTAGTCACAATGCATGTAAATTGTTTAATTTCGGTAGCATTTTAATCAATGTAGCTTTTCAGCCCTTCTTCAATTGAAGAGCAGTGCTTTTCAGAATTTTCGATTGCTTTCTAATCTCATAAAAAGTTGTTATAAAAATTGTAAGCCGCCTTCTTAACAATGGCTCCAACTTGGTTTCAAGTTAATGAAAATTTAGCTAAAAATATGTCGACAGCCGCTTTGTAGCTATAATATGTCACTATGACAGAAACAAGATTGACGTTTGGTGTGATAAAGTGTAAATTACTATAGGTAGGTACTTGTAAAGAAATTGTTGCAGTGATAAGAAGTGAAAGTCGACGTGAACTTTTGAGCTTTATCAATGTATAGAGACTAGCTATTAACGTCTTACATGATAAATTGTTTTAGATAATAAATGTTATAATTTACGTAGTATACCACCCGATTTGCTTGTTTGACTGTCTGCAATCCAGAAACAAATGCAAAACAGTTGAAAAATTTGACAGGTCAACAGTAAGCTAGTCAAAAAGAAATCACATATTACAATTATCGGAATATTCAATTTAATATTGCAGGCACTAAATCTACAATTTTGATTTTGTCAAAAACATTTTTCGATAAAAAGTTCTTCGGAGAATACAGTTTTCCAAAGATTAATAAATCAATAAAGTTTCAACCTCTGAAATTGTACAGATTTTCATGGAGTTTGGTTTGCGATACGTTGAATTAGGCTACTTTTTAACCCCATTTTAAATTAGGACATACGTGTTAGACCCTAAGAAAACCACTTCTAAATATAAAACGGTTATGTTTTATTTTTAAACTTAAATTAACTGGTATTAACTAAGTTGTACTTAAGTACCTAATACCCCGCAGAGATTTATTTTATTGCTAGTTTTATTTTATTTGCATTCGAGACCTAGTAGACTAAAAATGAATTAATTGCCTTCAACCTTTGCTTTTTAAACCATTCCAATCAATCCAATCGTGTACTTGTACAACTAAATAAATCAACTCAATATAGCCCACTTAACTCGCTTCTACGAAATAATTCATGTTTTATTATAACAGATTTTATAGCTTTTATAGCCCTTAATAAAACCGAATCTATAAGTATATACGTAGGTGTAATTACAATATAAAATTTAATGTCTATTTTAATTTCGAGTACGAGTATAAAGAACAATCGTTTAAATAAGTAATAGGGCATATCTAATAACGTTCAAACAATAAGTGTAAAACATCACCAGATAATAAGCAAGCACCTATGTGCGGTTTCACTTGTGTAAGATTTATCAAAATCGGTTTAGCATTTTTTTCTTTCATAAAAACCTTCTAGGTCTCAAAGATACAACAACAATATACATACCCGGATAGACCATATTCCTACCTTATAAGTTAAAAGCTACCAAGTTCTATCTATCTATTTATATCTATGTATATACAGGGTTACAGAAAAAGTCGTGCTAGATCCGTTGAGGGCGTGGAGTACCCATCATTTCTGACTTATTTCACTATGAAACACCCTACCCTAAACTTAACCCTTTTTGAGATATTCGACTTTTAATTTTTTCATTGAAAATTGCCGATATTTAAGCTACTAAATTTATTTTTGTTTATTTTGTGTGTCTTATTATTATTATTATTGCATTTTGACATGCGTAATAAGATGCTTAAAGACGTCAATCATTAAAATAGTACATTAGTTAATTGAATAGACCGTAGCAGACAAGTGAAAGTTAAGAAATAAAAAAATAAATTAGAAAGTTTATTTTTCTCTAAGGGATATCTAAAAAAAACTATATGGCAAATGTTCGGCAGATGTTTTTTAAAATATCTACGTTTCATCAGCTATCTAACGACGTATAACAATCTAGGGATTGTATTACATTTCGTGGAAAAAAGGGACGCTCCAGTAGTAGTAGTAGTTCTAACGGTACCGCGCCTATTGTCCTTCAAGTTAAGACGCACCGTGCGAGCGAGACAAGTGACGATTTATGTAGGTGCGAATGAAAGAAAAAATGTGTAGAGACCGGTTAGGGCTGTGAATACAACAAGGGGTATTGTTTTGGTTGTCAGTCAGTCTGCTTTTGTGCTTCGTACATAGTAGATGTGACATTGTATTGCTCTTTTTCTCGACTTGGCTGTGATTCTGGACTGTTTCTTCTGATTTGTGACTACTGTGCTTGTTAACCGGACTCTGATTTGTACCTGCGATACGGAAGTGTTGAAGATGACGTCCTACACACCTGAAGAATATGCTGATATGCTTATTTGTTACGGATACTGCAATTGTGTGTCTGCGCAAGCTCGCAACGAATACATAACTCGCTACCCCGGTCGTCGAGTGCCGGATGTGGCCGTTTTTGACAGAGTTTATCGAAGACTTCGTGAAACTGGCTCTGTTTTGAGACGAAATACAGACATGGGAAGACCACGAATTGACGACGAAGAACAGGACAATGAGATAGTGCAACGCTTTCGAGCGGATCCGACTACTTCCACTAATATTGTTGCCCGTGATCTGGGACTTTCGCAATGGAGAGTGTGGTTTACCGTGCACACTGCTGGCCTATACCCATACCATTATACGCCGGTACACGTTATTGAAGAAGGAGACCCCGCGAGGAGAATGGACTTTTGCAGATTTATGCTAAATGCTGATGTGGAAGACCCAGATTTTCTAAGAAATATCTTGTGGACGGATGAGTCCAAATTTGATAAAGATGGCATAACTAACTATCACAACGCCCATTACTGGGCCCCAAAAGAACTAAGGAATCCCAATAAGAAAAGAGTGAAGGGGTCCCAACGTAGATTCAGCGTGAATGTGTGGATGGGCATTATCTCCAATCATTTGATTGGACCTTACTTTCTCCCGGATAATTTAAATGGGGAAAGCTACGAAAATTTCCTGAGAGCAGACTTGAGTGATTTGCTGGATGATCTGCCACTCAACCTGATCAGGGACATGTGGTTCCAACACGATGGCTGCCCTGCCCATTTCAGAAGAAGTGTCAGAGACTGGCTGGACACAAATTATCCAAACAAATGGATAGGACGAGGTGGACCGTTGCCATGGCCAGCAAGAAGTCCGGACATTACCCCCATGGATTTTCATGTGTGGGGGTGCATGAAAAGTCTAGTATACAGCGAGCCGAATCCAGTTTCGTCTGTGGAAGACTTAAGACAAAGGATTGTGGATGCAGCTAACAAAATGAGGACCACATTGACCACTGGAGTAGTGAAGACTGGTCTCCGTAGAAGAATGCGACAATGTATCAGAAATAGAGGCGGCCATGTTGAACATGAACTGTAAACAAGAAAAAGTTGTGTGAAAAGCTTTAATAAATAACATTTCATGCTTACCTATTGTTTTATTTTATTTTTTAGGGCTAAGTATAAATTTTCTTCTCCACTGTCGCCTATGAAACTAATTTTTTTTATAATGTATTTGAATAAAACACTTGATTATTATACCTCGTTAGATAGCTGATGAAACGTAGATATTTTAAAAAACATCTGCCGAACAATTGCCATATAGTTTTTTTTAGATATCCCTTAGAGAAAAATAAACTTTCTAATTTATTTTTTTATTTCTTAACTTTCACTTGTCTGCTACGGTCTATTCAATTAACTAATGTACTATTTTAATGATTGACGTCTTTAAGCATCTTATTACGCATGTCAAAATGCAATAATAATAATAATAAGACACACAAAATAAACAAAAATAAATTTAGTAGCTTAAATATCGGCAATTTTCAATGAAAAAATTAAAAGTCGAATATCTCAAAAAGGGTTAAGTTTAGGGTAGGGTGTTTCATAGTGAAATAAGTCAGAAATGATGGGTACTCCACGCCCTCAACGGATCTAGCACGACTTTTTCTGTAACCCTGTATAACTCAAAGGTGACTGACTGACTGACATAGCGATCTATCAACGCATAGCCCAAACCACTGAACGGATCAGGCTGAAATTCAGCTTGCATGTAGATGTTATGACGTAGGCATCCGCTAAGAAAGGATTTTGATAAATTCTACCCCCAAGGGGATAAAATAGGGGATAAAAGATAATACTTCTAAACGCGAGCGAAGCCGCGGGCAAATCTATTTACGTATACCTACTAAAATTAAGAAGATTCGGATGCAGTAGACAGACATCCAAGGCAAAAACATTATTTCTACAGTCGGGTAAACGAACGAACGGGTTTCCAGTTCAGAATATAGTTAGGTTCAGTGAAGCGAATAGAAAGATACGAATGCCAACAAACAACGACTAAAACATCCAACTTTTGTTGATTTTATTTCTAAGCGCAGATAGTTCAAAGTTGGCTAAGAGTTTTGTACTTTTTAGACAGTATTTTTCACACTTGTAGACGTTTAAAAAATTCTTTGTTTATTTTTAACCGACTTCAAGAAACGAGGAGGTTGTTTTGTTATATGCCCGCTATCCGTCGTACTAATGGAGTTTACACTGTTATTATAACACAGACAAGGGGAAAATCTTTTTTTATTTATTTGTCTGTTGGGATTGCCATAGTTATCAGAGGACTTCGTTAGTTTGTTTTAGGACCTGTCAAAAGATATATCGAGACGCCGAAGACACGTTGCCGCTCAAAGCGTCTCGATGTAGGTGGTACGCTTTGACCATTCCCAAAAACCAATTTACGAAGTTATAACAAAACGGATATACGATAAAAATCGAGGTCTGTACTCTTATAGTCTTATTATTATTAATAAACGAGGAGGAGGTCAGAGTAGTGAGAACATGCTTTGTCTTTTTCGGAGACAAGAACTTTCAAACAAAATGTGGAAAAACTACCCCGACCTTACTACACGTTTATTTATAAGGCTACAAAGTATGAATTAACCACTTCTGTTTTCCCATCTATCATTAAATTTTCTTATCCAATTTATTTTGCAGATAAAAAGATTAATCAAAGCGATATCTAACACTATATTAATATTATAAAGCTGAAAAGAGTTTGTTTCTTTGTTTGTTTGAACGTGCTAATCTCAGGAACGGTTGATCCGAATTAAAATAATATGTTTGTGTTTTATAGTTAATTTATCAAGGAAGGTTAAAGGCTATACTATAACATCACACTACGACCAATAGGAGCGAGTCATCCATGAAAATAAAATTGGCCCTTTACAGAACTTCTGTCGCGTGCGCTTAAGTATTACGCGTAAACTATTAGTTTATTTCATATGATGTTGAACATATCTATACCTATACGATTTGCTTTACATTAAAATTTCATCTAAACACAATACAACTAACTAAATTTATTAGATATGAAATACAAATGAAAATAGTATTTCATATAAGTATCGCTAACTTTTTATAAATTAATATTTGCCTGATTTTTGGCACACCCTATTTAAACATTGTTCTTGATTGACACTGCATCGCGTTCATTCGCGAGACGCCCGCGCAGGCGCCCGCCGCGCCGCCATTTTGAATGTCATTAAATCTGTCAGTGAGTAAGTCAACAATCACTTTAAATTGTTAATGGTGCTTGTACGAAGTTTGTTTAATTAAACATACCAAGTTGAAGTGATGAGTTTTACTTTGTATTTTTGTTTATTTGATCAAATTAAAATACTTAATTTGAATAAACATAAACAGAACTCCCAAAAATAGGAAGAAATGCCTTCCTTAATTGGAAAGCGACACAAAGGAGTAACAAAGTAACATCCATACTTGCAAACATTCACGTTTATAAATAAATAAATTAAAATCTAGGGAATCAATGAGGGAGGCCTAATGTCCGTCTAGCAGTGGACGTCCTACGGCTGATACGATGATGATGATGAAACAATTATTGCACTACGTTACATACAGCACCATCTAGCCCCAAATTAGGCACTAGGCTTGTACATATTACTAGTGTTAAGTTTAAGTGTCGTTCAGTTAATAAATAAATTAAAAAATAAACTATGGGTACTAGATAACGAATATACTATTTTTTTGTATAAGTACATATGCTACATAAAAAACACTATTACAATAAACCCTAATAAGTATAAAAGAAACAAAAAAACATTTCAACATTTTGTGATTTGTTCAAAAAACTAGATATAAATAATCGGTTGCACCAACCCTATCACTCTAGGACTAAGTCATTTGGAGTAGGTATTTATCAATACCGATAAAAATGGAATACAATTACACGCCCAACCTACTTACGGGACGCCGTAAATACATTATTTAACTCATGATAAAATAAAATAGAATAAAACGCTGCGACTTGCGAGTCAATCGCAGTATTTAATGCACACCAATGTGTTTGAGTAAACACTTTTAGGGATACGGTATTTTGATGAACAGAAGCGAGTTCTTAGGAAACAAAAACATAAATTAAAATCGCTTCAACCGTCCGTGAGCTACGATCCCACAGATACACTGAATAATAGACAGATCCCTCAAACATAGAATATCCTCTTTTTCGATGTAAGATAGGTACTTGTCTAAAATATTCACCTAACCTATTCATTCTTAGACGAGAAGATATTTATCGCCTCGCCTATCACAGTAGAGTGCACCACAACAATTTGACCTAATCTCACTTGATGGGAAGCGACGATGAGTTCGACGATATTAGTATAACATCACCTCATCATCGCTATTTACTTTAGACTCAAAAATATTTATTGCTTCGCCTTTCACAGTAGAGTACACTACAACATTTGACCTCATCAGTCATATGCTAATCACACCTGATGGAAAGCGATGATGAGGTCGACGTTGTAACATGACATCGTCGTTATTCACTATAGAGTTTAAGACATTTATCGCTTGCCTACCACAGTAGAGTGCACCACATACGCCGTGCGATAAGCCCTCAACCCAGTATCGCGGTCACAGAGGATAACGTCCGCTCCAGGCGGACATATAATCGCACCACAACTTTGATCTCATCAGCTCATCACACCTGATGGAAAGCGATGATGAGGTCGACGTTGTAACATGACATCGTCGCTATTCACTCTAGAGTTTAAGACATTTATCGCTTCGCTTGCCACAGTAGAGTGCACCACAAATGCCGTGCGATAAGCCCTCAACCCAGTATCACGGTCACAGAGGATAACGTCCGCTCCAGGCGAACATAATAACCGCATCACAACTTTGACCTCATCACACCTGCTGGAAAGCGATGATGAGGTCGACGTTGTAACATGACATCGTCGCTATTCACCCTAGAGTTTAGGACATTTATCGCTTCGCCTGCCACAGTATCGTACACCACAAACGCCGTGCGATAAGCCCTCAACCTAGTATCGCGGTCACAGAGGATAACGTCCGCTCCAAGGCGAACGAATAACCGACCACAATAAACATGTCTACAGCTACACTATAACACTACCCTTACATAACACGTTAAATATTGCTCTAGGCTAGACTCTACAAATTACTTACAATGTACTATTGGAGAACTATTGCGGTAACGTACTGAAAACATTTTCTATTGCAATTTTACGTGTTTCGTTGTAATAGTCGGATGGAATTGAGATTTATTTATGTTTTCTTCTTCTTTTCGTGTAGTGGTTGTGGCTCACCTACTCCCTTACTTATAATATATTTACACATGACTAAGTTATGTGACGTTTGTCTCTGTCTGTCAACGTTGAAACTTCATGTGACAGTAAAAGACAAACGATGCAAAGTTACGCAGCGCATTAATTAGCTTTTTTATGGGGGCTAGTGTTTAGAGTTATGAGATCGCTCTAAGGCCTCTAACTTCACCTAACGACTGATATCAGAGAAAACAACCGGGACTAGTTAGTCCCGGTTGTTTTCTCACACGGAAGGCACGTTAAGCAGTTGCTTAACGTGCCTTCCGAAACACGGAGGTGCTCGAGAAAGTGAAAGATCGAATAGGTATTAGGTTTTTTATTTACGACGAGGGCGTATTCAAGTATTTCACACGCATATATAGTTTTTTTTCATTCCCGCCAAATAGCACGATGGTAAGCCCTAACAAAGTGGCTAACATCTTAATCAATTCATTCATATGAAATCACATGTGTTCCACTTAACACACACATATCCGGCGACCTTAATAGCTAAATAGTATAATCGCATTTAGTAAAAGTAGGCGTGATATTAAATGGTGTACGTCAAGGCAATAAGTACCTACCTACCTTGTAACAACCGAGTCAATATCGGTCATTGTACTCTAGGTAAAGAGTTATGTAACGCAACTAAAAGTACCTATCGACCTACCAGTGACAACTAAGTACGTGACAGTACTCGATAAAATAGTTGTTTTACCTACTTTTCGCTAGTTAATATTATAAAGATGTAAGTGAGTGTTTTTGAATGTGTTATTGTTGGAAATATATTTGGTATTTTTTTTAAACTATGTCAAATGTTATTTAAGAAACGACATATTCTAAATTGAAGATTGATTGTGATACTAAAATGGGGCTCCCACACTATAAGCGCGTTTTTTTGTGATAATGGTATTGAACTCTCCGTGCACAGGCCCGACTCGAACTTCACCGGTTATTAAGTATGCGGGTAAAACCTCGGAAGCAGCTAGTTCTAAGCCAAAATAAATATCAATAGCTATTCATTGACTACACGCGAAGACGATAACAAGTAGGTATAAGGGACCCGATTAGCTAGTTTTATTTACATATAAAAACAATGTTATCTACTTTACAATCACCCATATGGTGATTGCATTATCAAAACCGCTTTGCAATTGACACAATTTGTTTAAAATTAAATAACAATTCAATGTACCTACTTATTACAAGTAGGAGGTTTATCACGCGTCGTTCGCCCCGCGGCGTCTTAGCTGTCCTTGCGCCAGTCAGAGTTCGTTTTTAACTATTTTTTGACACAATATATACACAATAATACACAAATAATAGAAATGTCAAACCTCGGAAAGAATCTCTTTATCACTAGAACTCTGCGTGCAAAAGTCGATTTTGCACGCTAGCTAAAGAGTTTTCAAATATCGAATCTCTTTTTATTCCATACTTTTTTTATTGACGCCAGTCATCTTATTTTTTTTTATTTCTTATCGTGTTTATGATCCGATTATGGCCGTTTAAAAAGTGGCCAGTGTCAAATATTATCAATATTTAATTTTAAGTTATTTGCATCATAAAAACAGTCAAGTCGTCGTAGTTAAAATCAAGTGAAGGTAATGGTAGGTAAATGTAAAACAGTAGCTATTTAAAATGACGGTCCACGCGAGCTTTAGAGACAACGCTTAAGTTTAACGTATTTTGTACCGGGTTTTTATTTTTATTTTTTTACACTTGTACACCTTCACGACGAAACTAAATTGATTAATACCAAAAAAACTATTTATACGCATTTGTATTTTTTTAGCGAACTAGACTTCATGACGACTTATAATATAAGACATCATGTTAGGGCGGATTATTTAATTTTAAAGCTTGATGCACACTATGAAACAGAGAGCGGGTCCGCTCCCAAATCATTTCCCTACACGCATTATCCACTTTGACCGCAGGCGTAGCTAGTTTTCCATAAATTATTGTAAACGTATTAGAGAAGGCTTTATTACACTAAAACACATAAATCGTTCCGTTAAAAGCAGTCAGCCTTCGAATTAGAGAATATTTGCATTCCGTTCCCATAATAACGATTCCATTATAACATTGATATGCAAATTAATGCAACGAATTGTGTTCTAAAGGAGTTAGATTCCAGTTTTACGGTGATACAGTACATTCAATTTGTTTAATGACATGGTTCATTCCAGTTATAGTTGCCATATCACCGGTTCTGTACCGAAACTATGATAAAAATGCACGACTTTATCTGGATCGCTTTGGTACTAAAAAGTTACTAGTTCCACTAGTATAATGAGTTCTTACTACATCTAAAAATTCTCTTGATATCCTATTAATATTATAACAGTGAAAAATGGTGTGTGTTTATTTGTCGCTGCCGAGATGTATTGAGTACTGTACAGTGTCTAATTCTTACTCGTTGACTGCAGACGTTGAAATCGAAAGTCATCGCAAATCGCAAAATCAAACATAATCGCAAATCGTCGAATAAAAACCGCAAATACAATGCTTGTTTTCAGCAGTCAAAGGGTCTCTATATTCACATACGTTTCGATACAATTTCAACCATTTATTGTATTAAATTTGAAAAATAATCGATTCGTAACTATTAAGCTAACCTAATATTTGCTGTCCATGGCCAATCAAAGTCAATTATTATGGGTGAAATTTTTGATGAAAATACACTGGTTTTCAGCAATTCAGATACAAGCAAATCATATTCTCAGTACGAGTTTTACGTAAAGCAAACTTTACTACGACATTTAATAAACTATAATATTGTACGGAAAGTGTAAAAGCGTTCACGTCATTCAATTTCCTGTAGACAACGTGATAGTTAGCTTAGACACACACTGTACTGTACAATTTTCACATTTACTAGTAAGACTCATTAGTCTATAGTTGGATAATAAATGGTCGAGAAGTTGTTTATGACTCTTGCACTTACTAAATTGGCAATAGGATTGCGATTACTGTTTTGTGATTTTATTTATAGTTTTGTTTTTATTGGTTTGTCTAAGGTTTTCGCGATTTTGCATAATATTACACTCAACAGTCAAGACAACAGTCAAGACAACAGTCTACCTTGAAAAAGCCGAAAAAAAACGCGAGTAAAACCCGGTAAATACTGTGTTTTATTGTTTTGGTACAAAATAGCATTATCTAATCTAGGCTGAAGATTAACGTATGTTTTGTATGAAATCACGACAAGTGAGACGATAAAATTGTGTCTAGTGATTGGTATCTCGTTCGCGCTGCAGACTGGAACGTCTCACTATCTGTCTCTGACAGCTTTATCATCTCATTTGTCGTGAGTAACATATCTACCCTTTTTTGTATTAATCTCAGCCAACGATTCAAGTAAATATGTTTAATAACTAAGTATAAAATTAAGGAGCCTGACTATACAGTAGTTACATAACAAACGTCATTTGCCTCTAATTGGACAATTAGCAATCACGGTAGAAAAGGAAGATACAATCAATCCAAATGCGATGAAGATAATTGGGAAAATAATTGGCTTTGCTGTTATTAATGCAAGTTATTATTCACGTAATGTAAGTGCTAGAGATTGTACCGGTGATGTATAACTGGTTAAAGTTGTACTAAACGCTTCTAATCTATTGTATGAACTAGAGATGGGCCGATTAGTCTTTGCCGACTAGTCGGTTTTAAACGTCGGAAATCATTATAATTCTGAGATATTCGGATTTATAGTCATCACAGTTCAATAAATGGCTGAACCTCTTTTGAAAAAAAAAAAAACAAATTGAACTGATAGCTGATCTAAGGGACCGTCTCCACGAGCGTTAGAATCGCGGCGATATTATCTTATTTCTATACAACGCACCGCCCGCTGCGTTAACATCGCATCGCCGCCGTGTGAAGATATGTTCATAGAGATTGCAGAGAAATAAGTGGCTCGCCGCGATTGTAACGCTCGTGGAGACGGTCCCTAAGGTGCGCCCTGCAGTTGTGAGGTATTTGTTATCGTTTTTCTGACGATAACAAATACGTCACAACCGTTTTGTTATCCACTATAACTGTACTACTAATTAAAAAATAAAGGTAACATTGCAATTATGCACGACTAATTATGCCTACTAGTCGTCAACTAACAATTATGTTAGTTGAGGACGATTTTGTAGTTAAGACTATTCGGCCCCTACCGACTAGTCGGGCAATCACTAATGACTGGTATAAGTTGTACCAAACGCTTTCATTGTATGAACCCAATGCAACAACGGGCCACCACGATTTATTTTCACGAGGTGCGGTTAGGCGGGGCAGGCCAGTTACAATGTTGCCAAACAGCTAAATATTATCAGTATTTTTATGTAAGCCGATATTCCACGACGAAATTTTAGCCACGTGTAAACAAAAGTGGTAAACAGGAAGTTTAGTCTACCTACCTACCGAATTCTTAATTATAAGAATGATACCTATGCAACGTTTGACCTTCAATAGCGTAAGTGACGGGCTATTTTTAGGGTTTCGTACCGGAAGGGTATTGTGGCGGTCGCCCACAGCACCTACTAGATGGCGTTACTAGTATGAAACCCTGAATCGCGATATCAACATTCTTTCTGAGATAAGCTCACTCAACTACCGACGAGACATCGTCGGACCACGGCCTACCGGGCAAAACCACCTGCCCGATGGAAGATCTTCCCTTTGGAGGTATACACCACCTCACACCTCCAAAGGTATAAATGGGACTTTATTACTGAGACTCCGTCTGCCCGTTCGTCCGTCTGTCACCAGGCTGTATCTCATGAACCGTGATAGTTAGACAGTTAATATTTTCACAGATTATGTATTTCTATTATCGCTGTAAGAACAAATACTAAAAACCAAATTAAAGAAATATTTAAGGGGACTCCCATATGCAACAATCGTGATTTTGCTCTATATTAATATCGGCGTCTAAACTATATACATACGGATCCCTTCGTACGCAAATCCCACTCGCGCTTGTACGGTTTTTTTAGGATAATACGACTACAATAAAAGTAGGTACTTATATACTTTACATTGTTTTGCAAATTCAATTCGCGGTAATTATTAACGTATATTTAGTCGACAAAAACATTGTAAAATGTGTATATTGAATACACAAAGCTAATGTAAGCACTTTATGGCGTAATAGAAAGACTGGTAAAGTAACAAAGTTTAAAATTTCAGTTTGTGTTCGCAGTCTTTTTGAAGAACCCTTTCTGTACTCGTATTTAGGCAGTCGTTCCTCGTTTTATCCGCAGCTTTTACGAGATGTTGAAGGAGTTAGCGCATTTACAGAAAAATACTTGAACCGAGGAAAGTAAACGAAGATTTCTTGCCGGTATTCGAGTGAAGATAGCTCCTGCCCACACGGTTTCTATTTGCTCTACAGCCGTTTAAAAGCAGCTGAAATTTTAAGCCGTTGTTGTTTGAAGTTATAGTTGTATTCGCTAAAGTGATCGAGGGTCGATTCATTTGGTACGAATGGGGTCTATGACCTATAACTAATTCAAAGAATGAACGAGTGAACGTGAGGTGCGGTGCTCGGCCCGATATGGCAGGTGGGTTATGTAAGCAGGCGGTGCAAGCTACGACACCAAATGCCATACTATTCCTATGCCAGCAAGCTACGATCTCATGCCAAGGCCCCGCCACTATTGAAAGTTTATGTCCATTGAACCTTTCGCAACAAAGCTCTAAATCTAATAAAACAAATCAATGTTATAAAGGTAGTTACAGAAAAGGGCGAGATTGCGCCACATTCATAACAGGTGCTGTCTAAAACTTAGAAGCTAGACTAATTTATAATGATATCGCCCATTACCGCTCGCACGCTCGTAACAATAACCGTAGATATAGTCGTTACGTTACCGTCCCGTACCCTGAGGACTTTAAAAGCGGACAATTTTAAACATAAATTAGATAGTGCAGCGTCTAAATACTGGAGGAGGCAACCGACTACCGGGTGGTTAGAGCAGAGCCGATGAATAACGAACAGAGAGGGACGGGGTTATGGTGTTGAAGTCGGAAATGAAAGAGAGGGTCGAACCCGGGTGCAGCAGCCAGCACTGTGCACACAGACACCGATCGATTAGCGGGTATGCCCGCCGCTACATCAAAACCAATCTATCGACCTTTACTGTTTAAACATTTATAACTGCCAATTGTTTAATCATAATTGGCCATCGAATCGTCATGAGTCTGGCGCCGCAATTTCGTTCCGTTATATTTAAATTGGATGAAAAAGTAATGATTTTAAAATGGAAGGAAACAATAATAATTCAGTAACAACATAGGTGTTTATTGAATTGCGATATGCATTGCACATATTTACTTCCATGCAAAAAATAAAGCTATCTGCATAAAACTGGATTGGTCTCTGTTAGAGACTAGAAGAAAGAAGGCCACCTGGCATTAAAGCTTTTTTATATCGGCCCAGACGGCCGAGTTTCATATGTTTTCCACAAAGTAACTGTTCGGAAATCTACTCACATTTGATCAATCACGTTTGGAAATATTGACTAAAAATTCGACTGTCCGCGTCGTTCTGTTATTACCCATCTTCTAGGTAATCTAGGGCTATTTGGTATGGATAAGTAAATATAATTATTACACGTTTACCTACGTTGCGAACATACTTATCCTCCTACCTATAAGGGAAGTTAAAAAGAAAATATAGCGAATGCTTGGTGATTATCCTAGTTTGAACCGACATTCTGTATTTCAGGTGCCGATCACGTCTGCATCGTCGCCCGGTGATCACTTATTTAACTCGAAGGCACCGTGATTCCGCAGAATAGCAGACACCAAACGAATTTTTTATTTATAAATTTTTCTATCGCAACATCTGAGGTAATGGAATAATTCCGATGGAATCAGTATTCAGCGGAAAGTCCTCAGTTTCCTCCAACTGTTTGCAATTCGAAAACGGATTAGATCTCGAAGAATCTTAATTGAATTTGGAATTAGATTTATCTCTCCATATATTCGTAAATGTACATTTATTAATAAAATCTACTTATTCTAGACGACTAATCAAATCTAAGATTAACTCTCAAGAAATTTTTAATGTCAAATCAAATAACTATTAACAAATTGGTTTTAAAGATAAACCGCTGCGATAAGAGACCAGAAAAGCTGTTTATGTCTGTCATAAAAGAAAGTTATCGGTAAATATAATGTGATATATTAAAAGGTGCTGTAATCATGGTAGGAAATGTAGCTAAGTAGAAATACTTGTCAATGTCTCGGGAAATACGAATGATAAGAAAGCAGTTTCCGTGGGGATTGCAATAACTTGAAAAATATGTTACGCAAAAACGAACACAGAAAAATAGTGGCGCAATAATAATATAACATGTACTAGATGATAAGAATTCACAGGAAATTTTAATCTTATCCAAGTCTGCATTGTATTTTTCGAAATATAGGATGTTATTAACGAGCAAGTGTAACTATTTTCCGTAACAAAATAAACACAGACGTCTATTGTAATAATAGGTGTTTATTCAAGTGATTCTTTTAATAATACAAGCACTAAGTTTCAAATTCAAGGATACATTTTCAAAGACTCGCCAAAGCTTTGGCTCTCAACAATGTATTTAGTTTCGAGATTAGAGAAATCCCTTCCAACACCTAAACACGGATTTTAGATAACATTCAAACTGAAACCGCACTGAATATAAATGAGAATTTAGACGCTGAAGTGTCCATCTTAGGGCTCTCGTGCATAATTACTTAATGTTACAAACTTACTCTGAACACAGATGAATAAGTTTTATAGTTTAATCTGATATCAGAGTGATTTAGTTTAATTTTGTACATGTTTACCAACGATCGTAAATGAAATGATTTGATTGTCTAGTTCGTGCGATTGTGGGGTGAGGACGTGACGGCTAACTCGGGGTATACTGTCCCGGGGTTGCGTAGACTCCCGCACCTTCACTTCCCAGCTGTTTGCGTCTATTATGATTTCAATGTCAAGAACGATCAATACCAGTCTGGGAAGTAAAATTTCGGGCGTTTTCGGCCCGTTCCGGGAGCTCCGAGCGCCGGGGATCCGCGGGCATACTAACCTACCGTAATACGGGGTGCGTACTCCTCGATCAATAGCCGAATAAGGCTCGCCTCCTTTTATAAATAGTCTTGAACTTCACCTCGACGACGGCTCCGGGTTCGACATTCGTGGGCGAAAGTATCATAGAAATATCTCGGGTTGAGTTGCGTCAGTCGACAAACAATAAAACTATTCTCTTTGTCTGAACGATATGAATAATTTCGAGTGGCGCAATAATAAGCCGTTGATGCTACGGTAAATAAATAAATAAGAATTACACAATATTACACACAGCGCAATCTAGTCCCAAACTAAGCACTTGGCTTGAACTATGGGTACTAGACAACTGATATACTTACAACATAAAATATTTTTTGTAAATACATACATACATAATATTATAAATAGAAAGACACCCAGATACAAATACTTAATTTTAAGCATAAATATTTGCACCCGGCGGCAACCGAATCCGCAGCCTTCTGCATTGCAGTCGGGCCTTCGCACGACGCGCGTCAAAAGCCGTTATGATGCTAAAGTACAATGCAAGTCGACTCATTATGTAAATGAAATGCAAAAACTCCAACGGAGAAAGTTTCAACATCTCAATATAACGTGACAATCGGCAGCTGATGTGAATATTTCACTAAGTTTTCATGTAAATCGGCCATCACCGGAGACAATGACGCGAACAATCTCCGCAAACTGGAACAATATCACGGTCTCGGAATATAAGGAATATTCCCTAAGCCACTCAAAAAGCTAATATCAGCTGCTTCGTGCCTCATCAACATGCATACTGACGCAATTGAAACTCGAAATATTTTGAATATTTATCATTGAAATCCGACTGGACGACATCCTACTAATATTATAAAGCTGCAAGTTTGCATGGATGTGTGTTTATTACTTAATCACGCAAAAACTACAGAACCGATTGCGATGAAACTTGGAATATAGGTAGCTGAAGACTTGGCATAACACATAGGCTACTTTTTATCCCGATATTCCCGCGGGATCGGGACTTGCGCGTGTAAAACTGCGGGACAGTATAAAGGAATTAATTAAAGGAGCCAGAGAACCGATGAGATGAACTGAAATCAACCTCGAGCTCTATTACAGTGAGTAAAGGGAGTAAGAGCGGTAATATTAAAGGACGAAAACGAGCGGTTCATTACTGGGAATGCTGGCAATAACAATACGGCTAATGGCCGTCTCAATTCCCGCCTCTACTTTAAAAAATCCCTTAAGTTTCAGACAAATCCTTCGCTATTACTTGTATAAAAGGGGATTTATCAACCAAACCGTTTATGCTTAGGTTACCTAGCTTTATGGTGGTTAATAGAACAACGACGTTCGAATTTTGACTTAACGTGTGTGAGTAATTTTCCCAACATCAGCGCCCCTAGCGGTAACTATAATGAACTAAAATAATGTATGGAAGGAAACTGCCAGTTTCATCGAGACGATAAACTATCAACTTATACTAAGGGTTCTGACGGCCTTTCTACTTCTATTAAAGTCTCAAATAGATACCCGTCCAGTTATACGCGTTTATGTTTATAGATTCCATTATATTAATCATAATTACAAGTGGGAATGCATTCAATAAAATAGAATCAATTATAATACCTGAAGTAGGTACAAGTCTAGTTACTCAAGTATGTTAATTAACTGAACAATAACTGTTATTTTAGTACTGCATAAGATAGTAGTTTGTTTAGAAAATTCTAGAATAAAATCGTGAGCTGCAACGACCATCGTCAGCAGATACGACGTGTGGGTAGGTCACGTAGTCGAAGCATTATTTATTTTCAGGGTACCGTAGCCAAAGGGTAAAAACGGGACCCTATTACGAAGGATTCGCTGTCTGTCTGTCTGTTCGTTTGTCACCAGGTTGTATCTCAAAAACCGTGATAGCACGGTTAGCAGTTGACAATTTCACAGATATCTGTTGCCGCTCTAAGAACAAATACTAAAAACAAAACGTATAATATGTAGTATATCTATAATTTATTTTATGGTTTTCGCCATTTTGCATCATAAAACACTTAGACCACTAATTAGACTTATTCAAAAAATGATTATGATTAGAACTAACTTAGTAAGTTTTTAGAATGTTAAAATAGACAAAATACATCTGAGTCAACCTTGAAAAAGCCAACTGAAAAATTGGCGAAAGCTCGGTTCGTTTAAATATCATGAATAAAACGCGATTAAAACCGGTAAATAAAGTGTTTTATTATGTAGTATATTCGTTGTCTAGTACCCATAGTACAAGCCTAGTGCTCAGTTTGGGGCTAGATTGCGCTGTGTGTAGTAATGTCGTGCAATATTTATATTAATTCATTTATATTTAAATATTTAAGGGCCCCTTTAAATACCGCGCTAGAGGTTAAAAAATACCGCGATGTATTTTTACCTCTAGCGCCATCTAGTGATCAGTTGGAGTAAGCTGCGTTCAGGGATTTCGCTCGGTCCAGTGGTTATTTTAGGGTACAGTACTCAATTGTGATAATAATGCAACGGAATCCTTCGTGCGCGGATCTGACTCGCACTTGACCGGTTTTTATTAGTTGAATAAGGCGATAAACCGCAGAATAACCTACTTCTAATGTGAGTAACAATTACGTGGTATGAATTATCTTTACTATGAGCTGCATCATCATCGTACAAACAAGCAGAAACAAATGAAACATTATAAACAAATAATTTAGACAAGTATTTTATTTTATAATAAGAGACTGGAAGCGTGGTAGCTTGACAGTAAAGCATTTAAAACTCGGCTCTAACGGTTAAGCTTCAAAGTCATATTGTTCAGGAAATTACTTACACACCTTTAGAAAAGTGGGAACGAAATTAAAACTTTGTTGTTATAATATACTTACTATCTATGATCATTTGATAAATAAAAATTAATAAATAATGCACGATATTACACACAGCTCAATCTAGCCCCAAACTAAGCTTGTACTATAGATACTAGATAACGGATATACTTAGAGCGGTATTGGTCTAGTGTTAAATACCTCGACTTTCATTCTGAAGGTCGTGGTTTCGAATTCCGACCGGGTCTTTTCTTTTCTACCGAGGCTTTTTCTTTAAGAAAAAATATGTACGCTATTTACATCGTTCTTACGGTGAAGGAAAACATCGTGAGGAAACCCACAGCCCAGTTATAAGGATAATTCCGGAAACATACAGTTAAAAAAATTAACTTAACTGATATACTACATTTATCATTATTTTTATTTTGTTAATAGGTACATACATATGACACATAGATAACACCCAGACCAGAATCAAATATTAATCCAAGATTGCGAAATTAAAAAAAAACCTATTGCGACCAATCGAGACATTTATAAATATGCAAAAATACAAATCTCCCACGTAGTTCAAACGCTACATTGGTTAAATAATACGATAAAATTAGCCGTTTACGTTAATTAAAACGTGTTGGTAGTGTCTGTAATGGGTATTTATTAAATGTTAGAAGCGCAAGTAGTTATGGCGGAGGCTGCGTGACTAACTGTGTTCAGTCGTTGCGCGATCACGCAACTTTATCTCTAGTATTTATTATAATTTGTTAAAGTATTTTACACCACGCTTTATCATTAGCTACTCACTTGTTAGGGTTGATAAGCATTTTAAACATTTGAAAAACAACATAGGTGACTTTTGATTTTTGTAATCCTACTTCTTACTAGTTTAAGTTTGCATGTATGTTTATCTATGTATTATTTTTTATTGTTGTATCTCATATCTCATATCTCGAGTACAACAATCAAAAATAATTTTAGCAGTTTGCGCGGTAAACGAAAATGACACCTCGAGCTTCGGAAATAAATTAACGAATGCCTAAATTTCAACACGGCTATCTACTAAATTAATAATACTAATGCTGTATACTAATATAAAATTTTTATTTTTTAAACATGGTTGTTCAACAATGTTCATATTGTGTAGTTAAACTTTAACATGTTATAGGCATTATACAGCCGAATACTGAAACGTCATTTAACATTTGCGAGGTACTTAAATTATTGAGCAGCTTCTAAATTCAAAATTAGTATGGCAATTTTTGAGTTTGAGAGCTGCTTCTGTGTTTAAGTGTTTCTTAAATGTTGAGTAACCTTTCTGTATTTGGCCAATAGTGTTATAAAACTTTTTGAAAAAATACTTAGATAGGTACATATAAAACCATGTTATTATCCACAAGAAAACATTATACCTAACCTATTCATTTAACCACATATTATAATGTATGTCAAACTCAAAACAAGTTTCACGTCGAGTGTTTAATGTTAGTTTTAGCTATTAAAAACAAGTATTCATATCTTTAAAAGGAAACTAGGCATATAGTGGCCATATAAGTGACACGCCCTTATTTGAGTGAGATTAAGTGCGATTTTTCTGATTAAGATAACACTTTTTAACTCAAAGTAAAAGGGCTGAGTTCGACGAACTGGATTGCGAAAAAAACGAGTTGTACAAAAATATATTACTACCACAAGTGTTGATGAAATCGGCAATTCAACTCTCTCTCTGAATATATTGAATACTAGCTTCGTCCCACGGTTTTTTACGTTACTCGCGTAAGTCGTAAGGTTATTATTTCTTTTCGGTTGTGAACCGATTATGGCCATTTGAAAAGTAGCCAGGGCCAAGTATTATTATTTTTTTTGCAAGTTATTTGCAATTTGCATCAAAACAATCAAGTCGTCGTAGTAAAAGTCGAGTCGAGGAAATCATTGTAAATGGTGACTCTTAACAATGACTCACGCGAGCTTTGGAGGCAACGCTAAAGTTCATGTTTTGCACTGGTTTTCACTTTTATTACGCTTGTATACACCTTCACGAAACTAAATTGATTAATATGCCCCCGAAATTAAACAATTTACACACATTTGAACTAGATTTCACGAAAATGAAAATTTAGCAACACAACGCGTTCCCGCCAAAACTCCATTCGTAAGGTTATTCAGGGAGCTTTGGTCCTTGACATCGACTTGACATGCCTGTCACTGTCTTATTGAATCGCGCTGAAAGAGACGGAGATCTCATTTCCGACATCGGATTCGAATCGAAGCTATCCCGCTGCTTTCCCGTGGGAATATCGGTATTAAGAGTCGTTATGTTACTCCTCGGTAATGTAGCTTGCTATTGGTGAAAGAGCATATTCGTTAGAAAAAAAAAAACTTTCCGCTTTAAAATATAATTATATTATAGATTAAGTAGAAAAAAAAATACTTGAAATATACAATAAAGAAACACAGATAAGAATACGTGATAATTCTACCTCTCTGCAAAGTGAAGGTGGAGGAAACAGACTTGCCTCAGGGCATATGGGAACAAACGTAGACATATGACATCCTGAGCAGGTGCATGGGTCGAATTTTATAGTCCAACTAGCTTTTGTCCGCGATATTGGTCGAGTAGACGGAAATGAGAATAAGGAAGAAAAAATCGATTCGCCTGTAAAAGGCGCAGTAAAAACCAAAATTATATTCATACAGAAAAATATTGAATGGTACAAAACAATAGCCAAACAAAAAACATTTGACAATCCAAAAACATAGCACAGTGATAAAAAAAACTGTTTTTAAGTAGGTATGTTTAAGTTAGTTGTATTTTCAAATCACAATCATAACATCAAAACAAAAACAAAGCTTCGCTTCAAACAATTAAATCAAATATTCATTTATTGTAATCAGTTAATAAATAAAAGCATTTGAACCTATGCCAACAGGTAATGTCGTGCCACGTAACAAATCAAAACGCAGAATATGGCATTAGTTGCAGTTTACGATATTAAATTAGGGTTGTCAAATCCATCTAAATCTAAAATATAAACTAAATACAAATTTAAGACAGTGCAAATCGGCATTGGGATATTAAGTAGACAGCATTCCTTTACCAATATCCCACCAATATCAACATCGAAATAAAAAAAATAATATTGCACGGCATTACCATAACATATGTTAGTGCAATTAGTAATGGGCATAGGTGTTAGTTCCAATCCAGTCGACAGCAATAAATTTTGGAAAATTAATTTCAATTATAAGGAATTTTGGTCTTACAGAACCTACTTCGGTCCTCCTGATAAAACCATAAGGGCGCTTACAGCTATAAGTTTGATGTTTAAAGGTACAAAACAGTCGTCAACCCTACAGAGCAGAGATTTGCAAGCGTTGCGCCTGCGACGCTGCATCGGCGCTCATTGTAAGTAGGTCGCGCGCGGTCGTCGACCCCGCGCCCGACTTCACGGACAACCGCTTTAGGGTTGTTACTATTGAACAATGTACAATTAATATTAATTATTAATGAGTAGGTATTATGATTTGAAGTATGAATTTTTATTGCCGATTAATATAAGTCTGGTATCGTGAGGAATTTTTGAATGTAGAGTGATGATTAATTAGGCTATGTTATAAAGTTTCGATGGCATTTTCTTCCAATTACGAGTGAAGAGAAGATTTTTTCTAGATGAGCGTGCTCTTTCTTACACTACATCATTAACATCATTATCCCGTACTGTCTTACTGTCCGGTGAGATACCTAGGGATTTCAAATGCTCACCATAATAATTATTTAAGAGTGCAACTGGCTTTTAACTAATAGTTATAGTAATAAAACACTTAAGTATAGGCGTTTTATTATTATAAAACGCCTATACTTTTATAATATTATAAAAAAAACCTTTATTTTTTAAAATTCAAAGATTATATTTTTGATTCGTTAGATTTTGAGTTTGAAATTTACCGGGAGCGTGCCGTTTAGGAGTCTGATATTTAAATTCTGAAACATCTTTCTTAGTTGTAGCATTGATCGAAGTCTTAGAATATTGGAACTTTATGTGACACGAGTTTACTGATTTTGTTAAATATGCAAATTCCACTCGATACCGGTTGCTCTTTACTGCTAGCAGAAGCCCATAAAGAAGAATCAATCTAAGGTTTAGATGTTGTATTACCCTCCACTGTAATTTAAATCCTAGTAACTTTATTCAACGAATAAATTAATAAATTAATTTGCCTATAAACCAGCTATTTAAGTCTGAAATCAAGCCCATGTTTTCCAAACATTATACTGCCAGTTATCGTGATAATAATATTGCCGAGATCAACGATCGCTCCAGTTCTATTCTAACAAATATACGAGCCTAACAAGTATAAGATTTTCTTTGAAATTATTTCATATTTGAAATTCAATTAACTACCTAGGCAAGGGAAAGGAAAGTTCGTATCCAACTAGGTTTCTAAATTGCATCGCAAGAAAGCTAGGGCTTGATGCTTGATCATAATTCGCGTGCTTTAGTTTTTTTTTCTAATGGAATTAAATGAACGGTGATCGGTAAGAAGTTTGTAATAAGTAAATTAATAATTCCTTAGAAGTGATAAGTAAAAAACTAAATAGAATTAGTAGGCAATAAAGAACACGCAACTGATTTAAGTGTCGGCTATAAAGTGTGTTCATGCTTTTTCTTGGTTCTTGATGTTTGAAGGAAGATAGTGCTTACAGGTCACTTGAATGGAAGAATGGAATAGAAGTCGCACTTTGTGTCATTAATCAAAATTGCAATTCTCCGTATGCGTCTACTAAAGAACAAAAATCACTAAATTTTAGACTGTATTTTCTTTCACCGAGATACATAATTCTGAATTCATTGTTTTGTATTCATTTTTCTAAATTAGGAATCTTATTAAAGACAAATTGACAACAAACCCAGAATGGCAAGATAATCATAGGCGAAAAGCGGTAATTTTAAGTGTGCCATTAATTTTAATCCCACGCCTGATCATACCCATTATGCACTGCCGATCTTCCGGCTTTCTACTATCTAATGCAATCTTTACAAAACATAAAGTCCTAAAGAAGTAAACTAATTGCAACATTTAAAGTTAAAAGTACTGCGAAACATTCGACTAACGTACATGCATGGAGTATCGAGATTGGAATCGACGCAACTAAAGGTCTAAGTTTGTACACAACGGCAAGGAGCAACTGCAGATAAAGATACAAAAGAAATTCAAACTTATCTCCATTGCGTTCGGTTCAATATGTGTCCATAAAAAGCAGCAACATCAAGTCGCTTCATAACGAGACGTTAACAGTGGAGCTAACGGTCGAATACAGATACTCTACTCGAAATTTGAGTTTTACTTTAACAATTAAGACTTAAATTTAATAATTCCAATACTAATTTTAAATTTAGAAGCTGCTCAATTTATTTCAATACCACTAAAATTAATATTTCTGTATTCTGCTGTAACGTTCAATTTGGAATGTCTGTACTTGCAGTCGCGAACTGCAGTCGCGTTCCAACATAAGCCTTAAAAGAGATGACTAAAAAACCAGCTTTAGGTTAGCACCATGTACGGTAATAGTGTCCTGCAAGTATTCAAGTTTCGATTTACAAAAAAAACAAGTTGATAAATACGCGAAACAGTCGCGCAAGTTTGCAGGTAGTTGGATAAAGTTCGCACGCCTGTTGACCATTTATAGCCAGTCCTGGCCATTCGACATGTCGAAATCTGGAATCGAAGATATAGGCACGACGCATGATGACAAGCACCTTACAAAATTGTAGTAGGTACACGTGTTTACTTAAGCCTGCTACTTAATACTGTAGGTAGTACATATTGGCCCATTATGTTGGGCCAACGCGAAAAGGTCTACTTATAAATATCAGCCATATGCCTTTATGCCCAAAAACTTTGGCGCGTTTTGCAAACAGTTTGCACGCTTTGGTGTCTTTGACCAATGAGTAGATGGATTTCGATAACATGGCCCAACCAACTTGCTGACTCAGCCATGTTATTTACTGTGCCAGGATTTTGGCGCGTTCTGCAAACAGTTTTCGCAGTTATCTTGGGCTAATGTGTAGATGAAGTTCCAATATTTGACTCAACTAAATTCCTGCACAGCCATGTTTGGCCAATATGTGCTAGCTATAATACTAACTACAGCAAACTCTTTTTTATAAATTTGTTATTTAATTACGCATTCAACAATTTTTATTAAGTAATCATGGCCGCCAACCGTTACGAAATTGATGTCTTAACCAATAAAAAGTTTGCAAGTCGTATCGCCAAGTTTTTATTATAGGAAAGCTGACGCGCGAACTATCCAGCCCTATTGTATCTATTAGACGTCTACTTTCTCATTTCTTACCTTTTACGGTCCGTTGAGAAAATCGAGATGCATTTTGTATCGACTTCTGTACTACTACCATGAGTTGAAACGTAAATACGTACACTAAACTTTTTAAACCTATACGATTTCCGTCAATCATTATTATTAAACTACGGGCCTAGAATATCTAGTCGTAGATAACCATGGGTTTCAGTCTTGTCGCGCACACGGCTGCTGGTGTAACTAGTTTGACGAAAAGTGAAGGTAATTAAAAACCATTATTATTTACAACACGATCTAGACCAGCAGTTTAATAATGATAATAATACGTACTATCTAACGTTAATAGTTTTGACGTTGTGTTCGGCGCCCCCTTTTTGCTTGTTCTTTGCTGCACTGGTCGGTCGGGGATTCTCGGCCAAACGTTTTGTGTAGTAAACAACTCAAACTGTTCACGTTACAGTGCACGTATGGTACCATAGTACCAACTCATGGTAGGCATACTGATGAAAATTCAAGACGTGGGCATAATGTTGAGCCTACATAACCGATCCGCTAGTACAATTTATAAACGTTTACGTCTTGTCATGAAGGTAAGACAGACAGGCTACATAATACATAAATTAACATGTAAATAATGACCCGATGATTTATCATCATACAGTTAAGGACGGTTGTAAGGACCTAAGAAATAAATATTTTACATTATAAGTATGGAATATAAAATATAGAGATATTTAAACACAAACCTATTTTGAACTAGGTATATGGGTGCCAAACATAACATTTTTTTAAATACGCCTTTACTTCCGATATTTTCACAAGATCGGGATTAAATAATTATCTGCAAATACTTAAAAGGCATATTCTAATATGCTAATATGTACCTTATCTACAGATTTCATCTATGCATCTACTCCTACGCAATACGTAGTCTGTGTATTACAGAAGCGATGTTTATAATAAAACGTTTTATAGACTGGTTTTGTATTAAAATTGAGCTATACATAATGTAGTAGGTACGTACGTATTTATTTACAATAATAAAACATGTTCGACGCAGGAAGGAGATGCCGCGGGATGTACCTACTGTAACCGATCCGGCTTGGCTTGCAACCTGATACCTCGCTCAAGGCTTCTGTTGTAGATTATTGCAGTTCCTTGGTCTGGCCGAATATTTAAACTGATATTTTAAATGTTGAAAGAATAAATACTAGCTATATCAGCGTTGAGTTGTCCTATAAAAGTTCTAAACCAGTGATGGGCAAACTTCGGCCCGCGGGCCACCTCCGGCCCGCGAATGCATTGAATGCGGCCCGTGACTATCAAATTAATAAAAAAAAACAAGTGCTGACATTCTTGAGTAAAAAAGCTGTTAATCCGCGGCCCGTAATAAACAATCGCATAGGCAGAAGTGGGAATATGGACATAAATAGTAGTCTATGATATTCCAGGTTTCAGGTGATGAAACTTGGAAACTATCTGTATTCTCAGTTTCTTCGCAAAAGTAGTTTTTGCGTGGAAAGAGTAAAAAAATCACATAAAGACACTCGAAAACTTTCACGTTTATAATACTAGTAAAAATAAGATAAATTAGAAAATACGATTCAAATACTTGGCCTGCCATAGATTTTTAGCGTAAATCTGAGCACGCGAAGGAAAAAGTTTGCCCTGCACCCTTGTTCTAAACGAACTTTTCTAACTTTTTTTTTAAATAATAACACGTATGTTTTACTAAAATTTCTTTTACATTGACACTTTAGCAGACCCCCGTTGACTGCTGAAAACAAACATGTTTGTGTGTGGTATTGGCGTTTTTTTTTTGGTTTTGCGATTTGCGATTTCAACGTCAGCAGTCAAAGTGTTAAAATGTCATAGTAATGTAATATTACATAGTACTACCTAATGCGAGTAATGTAAATCAACTCTAAAAGTATGTTATAAAGGTACCGTGCCCAAGCTATATTTCATTTTAAAGTTGGTAATTAAAATAATAGCGAAATAACGAGTTTAAGATTTTATAGTATTTTTTTGTACCGCAGCACTATGTTCTTACGATTTTATCAAATGGACAGATAAGTTAACTGCATTGCTGTTTAAAATGGGTCTTTCTATCTAATATATTCTATCGTATCTTATAATTTATGTCTGCCTCTATAAAAGAGGGTGTGGCCATAACGATGCAGCGAAATCTTGTTTGCAAACGGAGACTGCAGACGTATTAGTTGGCCGATATCACGCAGACATAAAGCGAAGAAAAAGTGAATGTGCGTCGGAGGAGCTTACCAATTGTTTCGTATTGATTTGTATAAATACGAAACAATTGGTAAGCTCCTCTAACCCTCTAACCCTCTAAGACCCTCTAAGTTTCAGTATTGTATTTAGCTACATTTCAAAACGCTTTTTCTTCTACTCGCCCCCAGAGAAAAAGGATCTTGGCAGATAGACGAATGATCATTTTTTTATTCTTCGAATAGTGACTACAACAACTGAGCCATAGATCAGAACGAATAGCGCAAAACTGTTGAGGGAGCAATGGATCATGTCATGGCTATTACATAGTCATTCACAGTATTATAAGCGCCACAAAGTATTATAATAAGCGCTATAGCGCTAAACAATTAATGTTTTAGAGTGGTTTTACTGATAGCCATCTGCTGATTAGAAGTCTTTGTACTATGTCTTCTTTCAGTCCAAGTATTTGTCCACCTACCTACCAGTAACTCGCTCTTGCTACATTATGTATGGTAGCTATTCTAGCTATCAATCACGTCTATAGCTCACCGTGATACAGTTTCACTCAGTTTCGTGTTACACTGCGAGTGGGTCAATTGAATTTTATTGATAGAATTATGTGCTACCGATTTTTATCTGCCATTTTTATCACCGTTTGGAAGTGATCACGCACGCACGCGGCGTGTTAAACTCTGACCTCGTTTGTGTTAACCATTAGCTTTGTTTCGCTGCTTTACGCGCATGTATGTGTGTGAAAGTCTTTTTGAAAAAAAAAAAAAAAATAGCCGTTTATTGCCAGTTGCATATAGGAACTTATTTCACTTAATTGTTAAAAAACTAATTGGGACCAACAAAAATTAATTGAGACCGACTGACGTCCCTTTCGAAGAAAGGAAGGGACGTTGGAAATGATTTTTTGTCAAACAAGTGATGGTGACCTATCAAAGTAATAACCGAACCAAGCGGTGCTTAACCTACGTGATGGACACAGCTAGGCCAATAAGTTCCTTTTCCTGTGTGGGAAAGTATAGAGGATAGATAATACAGTGAGGGTTTATAACCACTCACTGGCTGAAATCTTCCGTCCGATATATAAGCCAGTACAGTAGCAATGAAGGTCTGGTTAGTAAGATTTACGGATATATATAATGAATGCAGCCTAAGTCAGTACTGTCACGCGACCAAAACGAACAAGACAAAGAGTTATTTACGGTAAAGATAAGTAAGGAGTTTGTTACCAACAACAAACAAAGAGACAAAAATATCAGTAGATAGTTATTTTAATTCCAGTTAGGGTTTAGTTATTTATGAAACCTACTTTGTAAAAACATAACACTTCCTTTGGCAGTCGTGTAAAAAGAAACTAACGTTTTAGATATGTTATTTTAATTATTTTTTTATATTTTAGGATATTTACATACATTGTATAAGATATAAGCAAATGCCACAAAATCGCAAAGGTTTGTCTTGACATCTCCCATCGAAGGTATACAATATAAAAACATGTCATTATAGCTAGTGTGTTTAGAACGTTATTTTTTGTAAACAATTTTTATATATAGAAATAAAGGATTAACATATCAAATATTGTCATTACATTAATAAAAGGCTACAACTACAATAGAGTACACACGGTCGTTTAATTTGATACTGTATCTATGTATTTATCATTTCGCAACACCTCTGCGGCGCGTCGGGCGAAAAAACCCGACGCAAGTCAGAAGAGTAATTAAATTTGTATAAGACATATATTTGCTTCGATTGGGACTAGATAGATACAACAACTTAAAAACGTATTTTAAATTTTGGCTTTCAAATAATTGTCAAGAAAAACTGCACAATTCAACAAATTTTGACCGGGCTTTGTACAATCAGTCTACCCATTGTAAAAATACAGAGTACTTAGAGAAAAAAATGTAGAATACACGCACCATTACAACGTCTACAATTTTTTTTAAAAAAGTTAAGAAATTGTTTGTAAAATAGTCTGATGTTGGCTCTAATCTAAACCATTTAATTTATATATCCATGGTTTTATACTATCTAGCGTGCACCAGTTCGCGCGATTAAGCACGACACGACTACTACTGTCAGAATAGCACGAAAACCTTATTCAAATGAATCCATTGCAATTGTAATAGCACCGTATAGCACCTAAATGATGTCGATTACTTCAGACTCAAAGGGCGTAAATGCAAAATTAAGATTTACCTAGGTAAATAAAAAAGATAGGTATAATATCTATACGTACATGAAAGCTATTATGGAAATAAAAAAAAGGATGAAAACAAGAACAGACAAGCTTCAAGCAGGTAATCACTGCAAAGGACTGAATTAAAAGGATTATCTTTAGGTTTCTTTGCGATTTCAACAAGATAATTATGATAATACGAGTAAATAATGATTTTTACTAGACAGTGCCAGGTCTGAGCTTCGTTGTCCATTGATCGGCGAGCAGTCGATCGGTCTGTTGTAACCGAGTACGAACGAAACAAATTTACGAAACGATAAACCATTTTTAAAAGGATTTTATCAGTTTAACCAGTAATATATTATATATTTTTTATTTATATCAAAATAATTGTAGAAATATTTTACAAGGAGACATCATCAAAAATTCTCTGTGAACCTCGCTCTTTATAAAAAAATGTAGTAAATGCCTTGAGCACTAAACATAAGACATATCTTACTTCGTAATATCCAATGAACATCTTAATAATATTATAAAGCTGAAAAATTATATGTATATATGTTTGTTACTCAATTTCGCAAAAACTACCAAACCGATTACGATGTTAATTAATATAATAATAGATCGCTGGAGATCTGAAATAACAAATTTATAGGCTACTATAAATCCCGTGAAACTAGTTGTTTTATAAGAATAAAAGAGGAATAGTCTCCGCAGTTTGAATTTGTATACTTCAACCTCTTTGTTGCTTAATAATAAGTGAATTTATCCTAAGATTAGTATCTGAGTTTAAAATTGTGGAGAACTTAATAAGTGTATTTATTATTTATTATATTAATTAAAAAAGAACAAAAATGGCGTTTACGCCTTTTGTGTCGTCAGTCCCAAGTCCCAATATTAGTTGCATTCAATAAATTCACCTAACTCAGCAGGATAATGCATTCGGCTAATGAACTACTAATGTGATTATGTTCAGTGTTGTGATAGTACGCAATACGTTTGTTCAGTCAGTTTATATTACAGTTTGGTTAATAAATTAAAGGTTAAATTAGATAAAGTGTTTTGTTTGTAAATGAAAATTTGTTCTTCCATCTACATACGATTAGCTAATAACCTTCGAATTAGGAGACTGTAATAGAAATTAGATTTGGGAAGTTTTTTAGGGAACTAATTTTCGTTTGGTACGTTTCCCTCGAGCAAGCCACGATCCCGCGGGAATATCGGGATAAAAAGCATGTTCCATTCCAACTACCTATGTTCCAAGTTTCATCGCGATCAGTTCAGTAGTTTTTGCGTGATTGATTAACTATAGTTAAGTAATAATAATAATTGTCTTTTTTCTATACCAAACTACGATGATGTAAACGTAAGTACAAAAGCTAAAAACCCTGGGAACATAATAACAAC
Source organism: Idaea dimidiata (assembly GCA_949358125.1). NCBI lineage: Eukaryota > Metazoa > Arthropoda > Insecta > Lepidoptera > Geometridae > Idaea > Idaea dimidiata. The sequence continues at coordinate 19,609,777 of OX442333.1, read as the reverse complement.
AATATCTAACAAAAACTAACAAAGCGAAACAATGATTCAATTCGCGTTCGTGATGATGATAAAACGCACAAAATAACCGCGTACACGCGTATGCGAATGCAATAATAAATAACTAACCAAGTTGCGAGTAAAAATAGAAGCATGGCGGCTAGGGGAATGACCGTACAGTTGACACACAACGAGCTCAAGGCCCAGCCGGATTAGATACCGACATCGCATAACAAACACATACTTACTCGTTGTAACGATAGACAATTGCAAAATAATCCGTGCTGAGAACAATCTTCCCTTCATAAAACATAAAGATACATTGTGTTGAGATCGCTAAATAAATGTTGGTTTCTTTTCATACAGGCCTTGTGTGCGGTTTTTTCAGTAAACTTTACTACTTAGTAACGTTTGGGTAGATGGTAAAATTGTATGGAAAATTGCCACCCTTCGACTGTATAAAATACACAATTTGTGTTTGCCATTTTGACAGCGAATTTTCGGTTTTATTTGATTTTGCGATTTCAGTCAACAGCCAAAGGGTTAATACAAACGTGTATTAATGTTTAAAAAAAGAGAAAAAAAAGAAAGAGAAAAGACATTAACAACGTGAACAACCTACTTTTCAAACATTAATTAATCAGTATTTTATCAGTAAAAGTCTAATTCAGAACGACTATTTATAACTTTGTAGTTAAGTGTATTTACCTACTTATTTTATAAAGTACACAAGATTACGAAGAATTCTCGAGAAATATTTAATTTGGTTTTGATTGCCAATCCATTCCATTGCCAGTTCTTTCTTCGACCCTAGTGGACTAAACCTATAACTAAACTGACAATTTTTACGGAATAAACAGATTTTTTTGTAAAATATATAATTATTTTTGTGCATCTGACTGAACAAGCGAACAGTTGTTATCAGTAGATAAGACGTAAAGCCTAATAATATGACCATTGTACAAGATGCGAAACTGAACAGGCAAATCTGTTCAGTCCATCCGATCAGACCGACATGATTACCTCGAGGGCGTTTTATCCACAGAGATGGAACTAAACATAAAACTTTTCGATTATGTACCTATTACTGCCAAAGATAAAGGCGCTTGAAGAATACGAAGTGTCCTACGAAAGATAGAAGAATAATGTAACCACAGAAGAAAGTAGGTCTGTATGTAATTCTAAAAGACTACAAGTACTGTGAAAGGCTACAGTAAGTACTTAAATATTACGTAAATGCTATTAAATATCAGATATCCAATTACTTCAGTGAAATGACTTCATAAAAGGTGATGTTCATTTGAGATAAATGTTGTTTATTAAGTGATAAATCTTATTGAATGTTTATTCGATTTAAAATAAATAAGTACTTACATCATAAACCTTTAGTGAAACGTTTCAATGGAGGTGTGAAATGGTAAAGATAACATTTATTAACGTCTTTAACCCTCTAATATTTAGAAAGCAAAGTCGTTGTTTTGGTCTATTTTTCCTTCCTTAAAAGCAATGTATTTTTTGATATCTTACAAATATTACTAACGCGAAAGTTTGTATGTATGTTGTGAGGTTGTTACTATTTCACGCAAAAACTACTGAACCGATTGCAATGAAACTTGGAATATAGGTAGCTGGGGACCTAGATAAACCCATAGGCTACTTTTTATCCAGTTATTCCCGCGGGAACGGGACTTCCGCGGGTGAAACCGCGGGGCGCAGCTAGTCTCTTATATAGGTTTCTCAAATATACACCCGTGCGATGCTAAGGCTAAGACCGATCTCTTAGTTTTTATACCCGAATGCGCGACGCAAAGAAGACAATAACAAATTAATCAAGGCATCAGACTATTTCATCCACGCATATCCCGATATACCGGGAAAGTACCGAGGCTAAATTGGCCCACGTTACTGTCAAAAATACAATTGAAAATCTGTCTAGTGGTTTCGGAGATTACCCCCAAAATACATAGGTACATGTTACCCACTTCATTATATTATAATAGATAAATAAATAAGTGTTAAAAAGTCACTTTTTGTCGTATATAAAATAGTGCTTGCATAACGACAAGGCCACATTAAAACATTACTTTTACTATTATAATTTGTATCTATTTAAGTAATATGATAATTTTATAATAAGCATACTTATTTAAGCTACAAAACACCTTTTCTAACGTGTCATTATCTAAATGGAAAAACTTAGACCAACCTTGAAGTTTTGAATTCATTATCTTTGATAGCTCTACTTTTTTTTAAACACTTCTTTATTGTTTGTTTGGGTTTTTCCTTTTTTTTTCAAAAGCACTTCTTTTTTTTTACTTTTTATTTATAAGTTATGTGTTTTCAATGTTCAAATATGGATTATTTATCATTCAACATGGTTATTTTGCTAATTATTATTTTTTTAATGCTTCGTCCTTGACATTTCGATTAGTATGTGAGCTCTTATTTATTATTGTACTTTTTTGCGTTCGAATCTATTAATTTAATAAGTAAACTTGTTTTCCTACCAACTTTTTATTTTATTTCTTTAGGAAATTTTACTTAATTATAGTTGAAATTGTATGCTGTTGTGTTCGTTTATGTAGCTGCGTCTCGCGGTTTCACCCGCCTAAGTCCCGATCCCGTGGAAATAACGAGATCAACAAAATTAGACTATGTTATTCCTCGATAATGTAGTTTTCTATTGGTGAATGAACTATTGAAATCGGTCCAGTAGTTTCGGAGCCTATTCGTTAAAAACAAACAGTTTTTTGCTCTTTATTACATTAGTTTATTATGGATACCGATATAGTCATTGAACAACCACAGGTTTATCAAACTTAGGGGAGGTAAACAGTAGTTGAGTCGACCAATATTTGAAATGACCGTAGTCGAGTCGACTGTAGTTAAGTTGAAAATAGTGCAGATGAAAATAGTCATTATGACACGTAACCGAGAAACCAAATACATACAACGTACACTTAGTTAATTTTTTTGTTTTACTTGTAGAATGTAATGATAACATTTTGTAATTTCCTTACATAAAACCGTAATGTGCCCGAAATCGCATTTGGACAGACATTATTCGAAACAGACCATGTGGTCGCATAATGCCTACTATCTTCCTTACCAGTATTGTACGTTATGTTGCCCACCATACTATTAAATTACAGCTAGTCTTTTAACCACAGTGCTATACCTACTTAAATCTTCGAGGCGCGGCACCGCCCCTAACAACGTTTTATCAGAAAAACTGTCACCCTGTGCTTTTATAGCCCCGACAACAAAAGCAAACTTTCACCTTTGCAGTCTTTTTCAGCAATAAAAATATTTTATTACCTTACCACCACCTTTGACCGGCAGACAAATGCGTCACCACTAACTCCACTAAGTTATCTTGAAAGATATTATTAGATTGAGGAGTCTGTTAGCCCATGGAAAGTCTGGTTAATGAGAACCAAACAATTTCTGTGTACTGTAAAAAATGATCCAACTCGACTTGTACCCATTTCGCGTTTTTTATCGTTTAAAGCTTTTTAAGATGCAGATTTTAAGTACCTACTTATTTCTAAGATAGTACTAAAATAAGTTTTAATTTCTCAGGCTTCGCGGAGCATTGTTCCTATATTTTTGTTTTAGTTTTAGCTCTCTTCCAAGGCCACTCGCAGCGTTATTATCAGATAATTCATCAACATTACTTAACAGTATCAAAAATAACAAAGATAAAAGTTGTTATCGTAATTCACCAAGTAGGTATGACTGCAATGTATACATGCCCAGCCCAACATAATAAAGTTCATTGTCGACCATAATTTTTCGAAGACGACATAAGGTACAGCCAAGCAAAAACTTGCACAGGAAACCATCTGTCACCCAAAGGGCGCAATCAAAAATGATTAAAACCTTAATAAGTATGCAATTCAATCCTACACGATCGGAAATAAATGTTCATTTTGCAGATAGGTACCTGCATCGCCATTTTATGTTGCTAAGTGTCCGTAAATTTGCGTTATCCTTAAAAGGAAACTTGCAGATCTTCTCTCCTTAACGCTTAAGTTAACCTTCAGACTTACCTTAATCTGATATGAGTTGACTTTGTGTTTCGGAAGCAAATTGAAGGTAGAGAAGTCAAGCCGCCTGGAGAAGATGCCATTTGCTCCAGCTCCCGCTCTGTAAACAGACAAAAAACCTTTAGCAATTCAAATAAAACCATGAGAACATGACCTAGTGAGTGCCTAGATTAGTCTGCACGTGATCAAAATCGGAACTAATCGCTGTCCGCTATTCCAGCGTACCAACTATTAAGTAACCTGTGACTAATGTTAGACAAGTGGCGCCCCCAGTCTTGTGCACACTCATCTGGCACGCACTCTAAGAACTAACGTGAATACATCACTAACATTTAACAATTTAAATTCAGAACTCGATTACCACATTCGATTTTTAAACTAAAACTTGGCAAATGTACCAAGTAGATGTACCAGGTGCAAAATCAACAGTTTTTCAATGCAATAATGAATCAAAATCCAATTTGTTCTTTTGCCAGCGTCTACATTCGGTGTCACTTCAGTGCTTAGTATCGAACGGGTTGTGACTAATCGCATTACAGGGATTACAGCGACCGAACAGACAGCATTTTATATTGAAGTGCAAGTGTTATTTAACTAACGTCATAAGACCTAAAAGTTTTGAATTTTTACCATAGTAGATGTAACAGTTTTTACTATGTGTTTCTGCAACTAGCCCTACAACTGGGCCTTTTTGTGTGACTTTAAACCGTTGGTTTTCTCACGATGTTTTCTTTCATAGTAAGAACTATTTATTTATTTAAAAATCTGGTTTTAAAGATATTTTCTAAATGTTATTAATAAACGTGGAGTAAGCTAGCAGAAAATTTACATTTTTTTATTATTTCTGTCTGTCAACAAAACTGTTCTCATTATTCTGGCTTTACTTTACGTTTATAAATAAGGCAATTACAGATTATAACATTGTCTTAAACTGGGTCAAAAAGGCTTAGACAAGACTAGGGACGAAATGAAATCGTAAAGGTAAGTATCGAAAATCACAAGGAAAACTCGCGGAGCACAAGCTAGCGACTTTAAAAGTTTGACAATCACATGGATTTGATGACCATTCGGCCATTATATAATAGCTGTTGAATTTCCTAAATAATTAATATAAAAAAATGTGTGTGTATGTACAAAGTATTGGCTGACGTAAGCAAAAATATCACCCCAAGACCAGTCTTTAATCAGTCACTAATCCGTCGCTAGTAATAAATACGTTTTTCTGGCATTTAGCCCAAACTTTTATGCGATATGAAAATATGAGACTGCACAGTGCTACTTTGTAATCATACTACCTTGACAGTAACAAATCTATTCGCATTTAAATAATTCAATAAAAACATATCGCACGTAAATTATGCGTGCATGTCAAGTTTAGAGCATAAGCAGAAAAATATACATTTGAAATACATATATACATGTAAAATATACATTTTGAATGTGTGTCACGCGTACAGTAACGTGAAGCAATGCAACAACAACAAAACAGGTTTTTATCGCAGTCGTTCGTCGCGAATTGCGAATTGTCTCGCGGTGGGGGAACTTGTTTTTTTCATTGTCAAGGCCAACTGAATTAGATACGCGGCGCGGTATCTTTCGGGTTGGACAGCGTCGCTTTGTTTACATTAGCTTGTAGATAAAAATATTTGAGTGCATTTCGTACAGCCACGTGTAAGCTCGGGTTAACATTATCTCATCCTTCAATTTAGGTATTTCATGATTATTTATAAGACTTGAAAACGATTTTGTTAATAATGGATGATTGACTGACTAGTAGTTTGTGTATTCTAAATACTTAACTGAGTAAACATTGATTTTACGAGTTACCTACGTGATATTTTGCACATGGGTCTTGGGTTTAATGGACTGAAGGAATTTTGTTAATTCACATGTTTAAAAATATTTAGGAATAGGTAATAAGTACCTTACTTACTTACCCAACTTGCAGTCTAGATAATCATTGGATAATTTAACAATTATAATTTTCGAAAATTAGAAATTATCAGCAGTGATAGCTTACGAATAGGTACGAGAAACGAAAAAAAAAAATGTTTCGTCTCTTTTTCGCGTCATTTGAGAATATTTTTTTCGACCGAGAAAATGTTCGTATATTTGTAAGTAGAGCACTTTTAGCGGAAGTATTATCGTTGTAAGTACTTACATACCTACCTACCTACAAAGATCAAACGCTAAAACCTTGAACAAAACAATAGTGAACACAGGTACTTACAACAAGTTTTTGTATACCTTTTTGTTATACAATTGAAGAACTGGCCTACTTATGTAATTGAACTAGGCATTATTATTGTTCTTATATACCTATTAAAGTATCTACCAAATCATACTAGATGATTTAAAAACTCCACTAACTTATATAATAGCGTTGGAAAATATTATATTGAATACATACTCAATCATTTCTAATAAACAATACAAAAACCTAAAAAGCTGAGGATCCTGCTTTAACGAGGATATGGGGGAAAAGGAGCGAGTTGTAGTCAAGGAACAGTTCGGAGCTAACGCGAAAGCCATACTGTGGAAAGACCAAAGATTTAGATTTCTTTTGCTGAAGATCTTTGGAGAAGACCTAAGAAGTGCTGGATTGACGTCGTCAGGGCTGACATGGAGCTACGTGGAGACGTATCATTATATTTCGATATCATTTTTTAGAACCCATAGAACTTAAATCATAGATTCATAAAACAATGTATTGGGTAAGTGCCAACATAGAAATTATTTCGAAACTTTAAAACTTCAACTTCGAGTATTTTGTTGTAATTATGACACATCATTTGTGCTTGTTGAAAGCTCGAAGTTCAGCAACAAAGTATCCTCAGAGGGCAATACATATTTAAATAAATATAGGTCGGTGTTGCCTTTAAACTGTCTGATAAAAGAGCTTGTTTACAGGACCATTGTGGACTCAAGCGAATGCAACTTGGCCTTGGACTGTGAATAAAAATAACAATGTTTTTGTCCAGCGATTTTATAACGAGTGCGAGACGTGGTTTGTAGATAATATTTTATAACAGAAGTCCAGCAGATAAATAGTAACTTAGATAACTAACAGCAAATGAGTTAGATTGCTATTTTGCTGTCAACTAATTTGACAAATTCGAGCAGTTCTTACAGCTAGTAAAGTTTTCTAGGCAACATCAGAAGGAGATGATTGACGAAAGATATGTCATTAGACGTTGACAATGTGAATACATAGCTAAGCAAGTTTTTCTAGCGTTGTATGTGAAATAGACTCTACGCTTGCTTATGTTTATTCGACCGAATCATACTTCACGCACGGAGTATGATTCTTCGTTTGCATTCAAGTAGTATGTATTTATGTACCATTATTTATAACGTTCAAAACGTTTTAAAACGCTTCGGTACACTGTTTACCCGTGGACAGGAGGTCTGGAGAGACCTTGAAACGTCCGGATCATTGTGCCACACTATATTTAAGTTAACATATATCTTTCTGTCCTGTCTATCTAGGAATTTTAATCTTAAATGAACTGACGCCCGGTAATACTCTAATGAATTTATAGGTGTAACTATTTGTTTTATCTATTGTATTGTTTCTTGGTGAATAAATAATCAAATACGCAAATCAACCTTGAAATTAGAATTAATCCCGTTTAGGTTTTTCCGTAGAAGATTTAGTTGTAAAAACATGTCAACGAGCCAAGTTACAACAAACCAAATAAACTAAATCTTAGGCATGAGGGCCCATCTCGAGCTAAATTCAAAAGCCCAGCATCGAAAATTGTAGATTGTTTCATTAGATTGTTGTTGAATATTTATTTGTGTTTGGAATGTAGGTGACATTGTTCCTACATTTTAGTGCAGTTTCCAGAGACAAATTTGATGAAAAGTGTTGAAGCCTATCCTCATTTTTACCAAAACAGTCATTTTTTGACTTGAATTTGGATAGGCTTTAAAACAATAAGAAGTTTTGTCTTAAAACTACACCAAAATATAGGGTACAATATAATTTACAAACGCTACAAACGAATATATTCTAAAACATTGCGACGAAAAATAATCAACAATTTTCGATGAATCCGACAGGGATTTTCAGTTTAGCTCATATAGGGGCCTTAAACTAATATTAAGACTTAAGTCATAAAATGGTGTTTGTTCAGGATTAAAATCTACAAGAGGTGCGGTAACTAACGTTAACATACCAAATCCATACAAAATGATTACTTAAGTGCTAAAAGCAATGCATTAGTTCAACATTAAGTGTTGTATTCTGAATTGTATTGAAAACGACGTTAAGTAGGTAGGTAAGATACCTACTTAGACGTCATACTAAAAGTATATTTGATTCAAGTTCTTAAATTTACCATAGAGATTGGATTAAATATTTCGTGTTCACCAAAACTGGTAAAATTGAATTTGTTATACAGAGACAGGGACGATCTTGTAACAGAGCATTATGATATTTTTTATACTCATTATCCCACCTATAAAAGCTGGTTAACAGCTGCATAACTATTATATCGTTTGTCTTTTACTGTGACATGAAGTTTCAAAGTTGACGGACAAAGACAAACATTACATAACTTAGTCATCCGTTACTCATCGTTTATTTATTTACGTAAGAAGGCTATAGTTTAGAGATTCTTTTGTAAATTTTAACACAACAAAAATATTTGAGTATCAGAATTTTTATACCACGACTTAATTTTTCGACTCGTTTTTTTTAATCGATATTTTTATAATACCTACCTCGTAATTTTGCAAAATCGATATTAGTATGCTAACCCTTCCAAAGTAAGCAAAGGGTAAGTTAGGCCGTATTTTGTACAATCTTTTATTTTGTATTTAATAAGGTTTCCTACGCGTGCACTTTGACCGGGATACATAGAACAGCTGCAATTGTCAAGAGAGATCGATAGCTGATTTGCTTTCTCCAATCTACAGTGCGGTTATGCAGCATTCATACACCCACGTAAGTATCCAACAATACCTTTAATACCCAGACAATGGCCACATCAAATGCAGAATCAATTTCTTTTAAATCAAAGCGGGTCAACAGCAGTTTTACTACTATTTTACAGCCATTGCAAACAAATCATGACGGTTTTAAGGTCGGATAGAACTATTACAGGTTTTATATCTTACAGAAGCTGCTCGTGCTGCGAGATAAGCTAAGTCTATTGTAATTTGAAAGTAGACACCTAGTGGAAGCTGAGTTTGAACCGGTTGCTAGGCTTTCTCCAAAGACAATAAAGCCAATTGAATGCTATACGGCGAATTTTTTTTTCTACAAAACCTTTTTCTACAGGCAGGGGTGAAGGTTTAATCAAACTATTTGTTTGGCCATTGCGTTACCTCTCTATAATTACACCATAATTTATAGATAAATCGAGTAATCACTAAGCTCATCAGCTAAGTAAAATCTCTGTCACATTTTCGCGTAGAAAACCTCGGACAAGATCAAGACAATATTAATTTCTTAGCAAAAGTAATTAGTCGACTTGTCTATAAATACTAGTGTTAGACTCTTTGTGATTGGCCGATGCGTTACCTATCTATACCTTGACATTTTATAATTGGGCATTCTTGCACGAGAGTACTATTAAAATACGTACTATTTTCAGGGATACTTAAGCAGTCAACTGGTGTGATCGTCTTTGGCTTTCTCATTCATACGACTCTTGTAAGACCGGTTTGAACTTTATATGAAACATTTTCTTCTTAAATGTAGCAATTATTTGATTAGATCACGTTTATTAATTGGACGGGGTCTAGTTTTGGTTGAGGTAAAAAACAGCAAACTTATTTAGAAAGATATTGAGGTAATTTTTACGGCAAAACGTTTGATATAAGTATTCATTTTTTTTGCTCATAGTGTGTCAATACAAATATTACTCAAAAACAAAATCCTGTACTTAGATCGATTTCTTTTCGTTGGATAGGTCTAACCCCGGAGCATGTTCTTAGCTAAGTTCAAACGTTTGTTACCTCCAGGGGGCGCCACACATGCCACGTTTAACACAGTAACATGCAATTTAAATTTCGAAACGAAAACTTAAATTAAATATTCAGTTACAAGGCCGCTACATAGACAAAATGACCCAATTAAGTCGTGCTTTTCCAGATGGGGGACCATCCAACCTTGAATTTAAAATAATGGAACAATTAAAGCATCACAAAGGAAACTGCCGGTTAAAATAGAGACTTCAAGGTGCCTTTGAGGCGCCATTCACATAAGACGGACGCAGTACGTGCTTCGAAAAATTCTTATAAGATCTTCGTTTACACATACTTAGTGGGTACCAGTCTAATGCAAACATATTTTTTGACGACCACAGTATTTTGTTTATGTTTCGATCAACTTATGTTTTTGTTTCGATCGTCTGTTGTTTCTGTTTCGACCGTATATTGTTTAAATTTTGATCGTCTATTGTTTCTATTTCGATCGTGTTAAGTTCTATCGTCTTTTGTGTTTGGATTTTTTGCGGATGACTTCTGTAATAGTAAATTCTTAGTAAGAATTTTCTTTAAAGAAGTAGGTATTCTTTTCAGACCTATAGCACCCGTGTTACATAATCTAGTTGATATCTCAGTTTCATTGGCACGCACGATTCAGTACATTGCTGCTTTGAGGTAATCACTGGTGATTACCACTTGAAAGCAGCAATGTACAAAGTGGCTATCAAACTCAATTTCCAACTAGATAGAAAATACGGATGCTGGTCACGTCACTGCTGCGCTACGTAGGCGCATAATCTACCATAACATCACTTAGTATAAACACTCTAATTAAATTACCGGTTCGTTAATTCTCATTATTCGAAAAACAGACATAAAAACAATACAATTTTAACGTTCAGATGCAAATCGGTGATATAAAAGTGATCGTAATCGCATTTTACAGCTATATTTATACGGGCAACATTTAATTGTCCAACTAGTTTTTTTTTAATTCTAGACAACGATCTGACGTTTTGGTTCCTTTGTATTTGACATGTTTTCTGAAAGATGGAAGAGGAAAGATGTGTCAAATCGTAGTCTAGAATTAAAACACAGTGTTTTGAAGTGAAACAAAAGTTTTTGGCTCCAGACATCCTATAGACAAACAGTCCCTGTGGCGCATCGGTTCAGCAGCCCTAGACAACATTCTTCAAAAAAATCTGTCGATTGGCGATTTCGTTATTCGAAAATAATGTTGTCTATTGCAGCAGTTCAGTCAAGTAAGGTTCAGTTTCCGCGGAATGAAAATATTACTTGAGATATTTAATCATATTTATATTATTACTGATACTAGAGGTGATGCCTCGAATATATTCCACCCGTGATTTTTTTTTATTATAGGAACATTGAGGAGTGCGGTAAAAAGTACTTGCAAAGTATTCTTCCTTAAGAATGACTTCCGACATCACAATCATCAATCTTTGAAGAAACCACTTCACAAATTGCTCTAAGTTGCCCCATTTTTTGCCAAAAAAAAACATCGCAAAAAATTGCTAGTATACGATCAACGTAATGGCTTTTACAGTCCGCTTCATACGATTGTTATTATGAATTTGCGGCCAAGGTCAATATCAAGCCAAATTCAAACAAGATTATTAATACGATGTCAGTTTTGCACGTGTAACGTTTTTTATGATTAAAATCACCTTGAGTGTGTCAATATTCGTATTTTTATACTCGGTTCTGTTTTATTACTCAATAAATAACTTCATTAATAACAAAATCAGCAAGATGAAAGTTGTTTTGAGAAGTCGCATTACGAGATTTGGACCAAAAATTGATATAGAAGTCAGCAAAAATCCCAATTTCGGGTTTCGAATAAGAAGAACGGATTTACATTAGGTTAATGACAAGTCAGTGCTTTACATTTTCTACAAAGTCAGTAACTGACTTTGAAAATTCTAAGCCTTCTCTATAACTGCTTTTACTGTTTGGCTTTAGCATAGAAAAAATTAAATGACACACTCTAAAGACTCAAAATCAACACAATCCGCTTATGCCAAACCGCATTTAATTTTTAAGCAAGCTTTATTTTATACATATTTAGCCCCCCCACATCGGCAATAATACCTACTTATCTAATACCTACAACCTAAGATCGTGGCTTACGTACTAACTATCAAAACAACTGTTACGCAACTATGACAGCACCGAAAAAAAAAAAAACAGGCGTGGATACTGGATACATCGCTGCCGGTATTAAAATTCTAAACACGCTGCACATTGCGGCGTCTGTAAGAAGCGCTAAACGTGCTGTCTCCAAAAAGGGTTGTTAGACAATCGAATATGGAACCTTAAACCGTCGCGTGTAACTTTTTGCCTCTATCGATGCATCACCGTCTAACCGCGCGATGTAAACAACTCAGACCTTGGCCTCGGGAACAATGGCTACGCGCCCGCGCCGCGCAGCCCGCGGGCCCCCCGGCAAATTCGATTACCTAACAATCCGGCTATTTAGCTCACCATTTTTAGTATTACCATTTACGTTACGGAACCGCCTTCGGGTTTAAGCTGCGGTTTCTTTGTAGCGAACAAATGTTTTAACTTTTTGTTTTAGTTCGGTTTTGGGAGTCTTGGAGGTATATTTGTTACGTTTGGTACATAGGTTTAGTTCATCCGCTCTAATTTGTTCCTGTTTTCTGAAATTTTTCTTCTTCAATTAAATTTGTTTTAAATAAAATTGCGTGCGAATAATTTAAGCTTATCAAAAGTAGTCGGTAAGATATAACCGTGAAATTTTCTCATTCTAACAGTATATAATATAATACTAATATACTATAGGTACTTTAACTAATAGTATAGTTTAAACAGTATATTTAGTCAACAAAAAACAACAACAACATAATGAGATAATAATAAATAAGATATCCGATAATAACTTCAGGTGTAAAAACTTATTACATGCATTATCAATTTTCTAAAGTAAGTACACCTGCTTAATGATTATCGCTTTATTTAGATTTTAGGCTTAAGTATATCATGATACAGTAGTAGTTTATTTCTACATATAAAAATGAATCATTCACACAAAACGAAGCATTCGAGGTCATCTTTTACTTAATTTAGCTTGTTCTTTGCATTAAACCGGTCTTTAAATAAAAATAAAACGCAGTGTTTTAAAACTAAACTTAGGTTAGGAAAAAACGACCATGACTGATCGATCGCCTAGATCTAGACAGGTATTGTTATGTTACTACTTATGTATTTCTATTTACAAAGTTTCGTTACAAAATAAACAACAGAAGTGACATTGTTGGAGGCCAATTTGTAATACCTCAATATTGAATATGCAAATTAAACAATACAAAACGATTGATAAATGTTATATCTTCCGAAAACATTTGCTTGGTCAACAATTGGCACGGTTTGTAGGTAGGTACCTAAAACATTTTTGGTCAATATAAATTGTCAATGCGGTCATGCACGTTTGTCTGATCCAGGACATGAGCAGCAGAATTTTGGGGCACATCAATTAATTAAAATAGTAAACATAGTAAACATTGAGATAGAGGATTGTTCTTTATGTCTAGACGAACAATTTTTGTTCTACGACTTTTGAAATTTCGAAGCTTTTTTCTCTCCAATATTTTGAAGAGTACTCGAACGAAAATCAGCTGTTTTTCTGAAGTCATTGGTCAAAAACAAATTTTTTAAAGTTCGAATTAGTAGGTTTCCTAAAACAAAATTGATCGCTATAAAGCGAACAACCACAACCACACAACAACCACTTATTTGAATGCTTACAAATTCCAAGTATTAAAAATATCGAACAAAATTTTATGAAGGATTTTTTGTCGAACATCCGAAGAATTCTGTTTATGTTTTAACAACAAAGGAGCCGAAGATTAAGAGATAACGGTCTGTGGTTAATGGGATTCCAATTAAATTAAATTCTTAGGTAGAGTTTTTTTAAATAAATTTGTTGAGAATTGACCACACTCACCAACTAAGTAGTTTTGTGATGATTAGGTTTGATTTTAGTAATTCGTGCGCAATTGCGCTAAAGAAATTGTCATCTATCTTATAAGGGTAATTTTAGATCCACAGTAGTTTCCAAAATTCATTTGGCAAATGTGATCCGTTAGGCCTCTTACACTCTAGCAGTTAACCTCATGAGCATCTTACTTAACCGCGAGGCCTAAGTGCATAATATTGCACTAGCGATCGCGGTTTGTTATTGGGTTCAGGGTTGGTACGAGACAAAACATTTCGCTCCTCTGAGTTCAGTACCACAGATTAAATGCAATAACAGAATGAAAGAATGAAAACACGTTCTCGCAGACCCGTCCCGCCCGTAACCCGCTCAAAAACCGCTAGTGCAATGATACGATACTAACAGCCAAATACGGAAACGCCACTTAAAATTTGAGGGGTATTTAAATATTTGAGCAGCTAAGTACTATATTTAGAGTTTTAGAGCTACTTATATATAGTTGTTCGAGTGGAATTCAAATTTTGTGAAGCGCTTCTGTATTTGGCAGTAAATCAGTGAGAACAAATTTCCTTCTCATTTGATTCGAAGAAGGAATGAGAAATGGACAGTACCCAAACAAACGGGTAATAAAAATAATTAGGCAATTTGTTCAATTGCCCGCGGGGGCGGGGCGATCGATCCATGACTATCTTCATTAAACGGTAGGGTTGCCACTGAGTTAGTTTTGCCACTTCTAAATTCAAACGCTGCAGCGGCAGCGTTTGAATTTAGAACGTTCTTTTTGTAATTGGGAACCGTTTTTGAAAATGATAGATGAGCATTGCCAACGATTTGAATTTAGAACGTTTTCTTTTTATTGTGAACCTCATTTTTTAGGGTTTCATAGTCAACAATCAGTATAATTTCGTAATGTCCGTCTGTCAGCTCAGAGACGAGTTTCTCTGGATTTAGTTCAGTTTTGTTTCCGTTATTTGTTAAAAATTAAGTAATTGGATTGAAAAAAAAAGAATATTGATTTTGTAAAGTATTTCCTACTCTAAGAAGTCAATTTTTACAGAAATGCTTGACAAAAATTTGCACCATTTGACTTGAGCCAGCATCTCTGACATTCCGATTCAACCTACCACTATGAATTCAGATCACAGGTTTTTTTAAAGAAGAAAAAACTTATTTAAATGTCTTGTGCAATACAAACCTAACCCTAACTTGGGACATGTTAGAGACTACAGCAGCTGACTCATTTAATCGTCTGTAACGATGAAAAACAGTTTTGTTTTGGGTGGGTCCAAATTAACAGAGACAAACGATTTCTTTCGTAACTTATAAATACTGATCAGAAAATTTAACTTTAATTGATTAGTAAAACATTTTAATCTGACGCTTTTTATGCTAGAATTGAGACTCCTTGCCGTTGCTTGGGATGTTTTTTAAACTAATTCAAAGATAATTGATTGGCAAGCTCTCTTGTTCTTTCGGACCAACATTAATATTACAAAAATACTTAGTTATTTATACTCGACTACGGCAAAATAAGGGCTATGATATGATTAAAACGAATATGTTAACGAGGCCTTTGTCCAGCGTTGGGAAAATTGGGTTAAAAATATGGATAAGCTCTTAACTTTTCACCTACAGAGCTGAATTGGTACTTCTAAAAACCACATTGGACACTGGTTTGAAACTGAGTGTAGGGGTTAAATAAATACTTTAGTAGGTAACTGTAGGAAATGTTTAACAAGATAATTAAATGCAGTTCTAGAAATTCCGCTCTGGCGATATTTGACACCGTTTATTAACTAACAATCGTTGAATAAAAATACATATTTATTATAAATACTTTATTGGTTAGAGATGGTTCTAACTGTAACCATAAAGAACTAATAATATGCGATCTAATTACCTTCACAAATAACTTTTGAAATACTTTATAGTTATCCAAGAGCGTTCCTTACAACTTAATATTGAAGCAATAATACTTAACGATTTAATTTAAATAAAAAACACATTAAAACAACAAGCCTTTGTTCAAAACAAGCTCGGTGTTTTAAAAATTCACGCCATAGAGAGACCGGTTGTGTTTTTTTAATGTTACGTATTATACCTATAATGGGTCGAAAACGATCTCATTCTAAAAGAAAAAAAAATTGCAGCTTTAATAGTTCGTGAGATGCTTTTATAGACTTGACGACATTTTGTCAAAGACCTTATTGGATGATTATTCTTCTATTTTAAGTACACTCATTTTATAATGTTTTGGACACCAATACAAGTATTATAAAAAAAAAAAAAAAAAAAAAAAAAAAAAAAAAAAAAAAAAAAAAAAAAATTAATATGTAAACCTTAGATTTAGAAAAGGGTAAGTTACGTTACTAAGACTAAAATCTATAATGCGTACTTTGACTTTTCAGACTGAGCTTAGAGCTGGGGACCTGGAAGAATAAATAAATAAATATTGCACGACATTACAAACAGCGCAATCTAGCCCCAAACTAAGCACTAGACAACGAACATACTACATATTATACTTTTTTTTTTAATTAAATACATACATATTATACACAGAAAGACACCCAGACCAGATACAAATATTTATTTTAAAGCTTAAATATTTGATCCGGCGGGAATCGAACCCGCAGCCTTCTGCATTGCAGTCGGACGTTCGCCCGACGCGCCACAGAGTCCGATATATAATGTTAATAAGGCTATCTACAAGGGATTGGGTTGGGACTTGTCGAGTGTGAAACCGCAGGGCCTATAATTTATATTTGTACGACTTTGTTTACTTGTTTTTACTACCTACCTACTCATATCGAACAAAACAACAAACATTTTCGTTTCATGCACTGAGCAATAAATTGTTTACCAACTACTTGCCAACTTTTTCAGAAAACTTTGCTTCGTATGACAGATGTTTCCAATAAGAAGCTCTTTTAAAATAGAATCGATCAGTGGCTTTGCTTTGACTACCAATGCCGCGTTCCTTTGCATGCGATTCCATGGGAATATCGACGAGAAAATACCATATTACTTCCATTTTTTTTTTCAGAATTCGAGTACCTAAACTTGACTGGTCCTACCCTATCATTTCCATAATATTTGTTATATTCTTTTTGGATAAATAAATGTAACAATTTGTATTTTGTAATTCTTGCATGGGAGATCATATTCCAAGTCTAGTTAAATCCTTAATGTTAGTATCATGCTCATCAAAATCAATGAGATTACAATGTCGATTTGATACAAATAAATAAAACAAACATCTTTATACTTAATATTTAGAGAAACATGTAGATACAAAGTTTCTGCATCGATTTACTGTCTTTCAAACATAAACATCCAAACAAAGGACTTTAGAAGACAGACATTATTCACATCAATATCGTTCCTAACAATGTATCACAGCGAGACCTCTGCCAGACTGACAGACTTTTTGTTGACCGATAGTTTACAAACAAGTTACAGTCGACTTAGGTAAGGTCCTAGGCAAGATTACTTGCAAATGGATCGTCTTAGCCATTAAAGCCTAGAAAATTTTATTTTAATGGTTCTACAATTGCAAATATATTTTTAGCAGTTTCCCTAAAACCACCAAAGCTTCAAGGCAAAGCAAATTAATTTATCTATTGGATTTTACTATGTTATTTGATTTCTTTGTTACGAATCACGTGACTTATGAACAAACCCATGTTGCAAGCATGTTACATCGTCGACCTCGTCGCTTCCCATCAGATGAGATGAAGTCAATTGCAAACTAATGTCATGTTCAAAACTACAGCATAAGGTCATGACTGTCGCTTCGAAGAGAAAAAACTATCAGCCGATCGAAAGTTTCACTGTGCAAACTCCAACAAAACACAGTAAATATACAACCGAATGTCTTCTTGAATAAACTTGAGCGTATTTAGTGATCCTGTTATGTTTATTTACGGTAATTGGCTCCCTCGTTAAGGAGATAACGAAACGCTAGAGCTGGTGCTTCGGTAAATGTCAGAAGGTCTGCTTCGAATGCAGTAAGGAAACAGTGTTAAAATATATACAAGGTCTTCCGGACTACGTGGTTTTATTTGAAACCCTTTTTAGTTTTATCACTGCTTTTAAAAGGCTAGTTAAATTTTCTCCGTTATTTTTATCGCGAACAACTTTGTCATGTTTTAGATGAAGATTGGATTTTGTTGGGCAATTTTATTAGTAGTTTCTGCGTTGTAGCCACTTATTCTCTAAACAAAGGTTTCCATTCGATTAAAGTTCACTTATTTTTCGGTTATAATCGCGTGGTATACTTTTAGTATAGACAATGCTTCCAGCCTTTTTCCTTTAATTTCAATCCAACAACGCGAAAACAGAAGATAAATCATGTAACTTTGTTAACAAAACGTGTGAATTTAAAAAGTTAACAAATTTCAACTGACCAATGCAAGTTGAAATGTGTCAGCACTAATACAAACATAATAAAAACAAAAGAACGATTAAATTTCCATATTGCGCAATGCTTACAGCGTTTTTTTTGTGTACTAAACGCTGTGGGAAACATGATACCATACTTATAATTATGGCAGAATAAATAACAGTTGGTCAAGTTTTTTTTTTCAAACTGACGATTGAAACATCTGTCGGACTCGATGTGATGGGATTGGGGCCCGGTAAGGGAAAACACGGGATTCCTTTGATGCCTACAATATAATATACTGTTTTAACGCTATGTTTTTTTTCTTACCGTACTGATTATGGTAATTTGTGAATGAGCCGGTGTCAAGTATTTTATGATTTTTTCAGACACAAAAACAGTCAAGTCGTCCTATCATAAGTTGAGGGAGTGAAGTTGAGAACTTTTTGAATAGAGGCTATTTCACAACAACTCTTTACGAGGTTTGGCAGTAACCGAAAAGTCCATGTGTGACACTAGTTTTCACTAAAATAGTCCGTTTTAAGAAAATTGATTAATATGCTTAAATTAAAGAAAAGGTTTCACGAAAATGAACAGATTTCCTTAACGCGTTCCCCGCCTAAACTCTCCAATAATGTTTTTAGTAAAATAACCATGAATCATATTTTTCCCCTAAGTCCGGTTAACCGGACAACTGAACCAGAACAACCGTTTGAACAAAACCGACCTAAAGTCCACTAAATAAAACAGCTACCTTATGAATCTAAGAACGGATAGGGTTGATTAGTGTATTCAACGTGCCCAATGGAATGTAAAATTGATAAATAATGTATCTGTAGTCTATTTAATATCCTATCAATAATCAATGGTTTATTCTTGCGGATTTTCTATTTGAATGCGTCTAGATCATATAAATGGTACAGTATTAACTAGAAAGCTTGCTTCGTAAAAAAAACGATCCTGCTTGATGTTAGAGAGATACCTGCCTGTCCTATTTTTCACTTTATTGTTCGTCGGTTAGTAAGATAAGGACAGACTAGAACCAACTCGGTTCAACGGGACCGTTTCAAAGCAAATACTACCATAACATTGGAGAACATGATTGAAATTGATATTTCGAAAGTTGTCAAGTACACAGTCTTCTAGGAGCGAAGACGACGATGTAACATGTCTCTGGTCTACGTAGATACTATCTAGGTTTTTCATGTCAGTTTGTGGAACCTGCTTTTATTTTGTTTCTTTTTAGCGTGAGAGTGTCGGTATAAAAAAAACCGGCCAAGCGCAAGTCGGACTCTCGCGCGAAAAGTTAAATATCACTAATGAAATAATTTATTAGCCTAGCTTATTTAAACCATCGTGTGTTGTATCGTTAGATACCTAGGTTGAACTTTAAATAATTGTTTGTTTTGAAGTTTAGGGTTCTATTTTCGAAATACAGTGCCTCTTTTTAGAGTTATGTGTACCCTCCACTCTTACAGCCAAATGGCTGTATTTGGATACGCCACATGAATTCATGATATTAATATGAGTAATTAAGTTTAATATTTATTATAATATTATTACCATCTCTTTGTTGTCGTCGTGAATCAAGCCGCAACGAGGACATAAAACAAAAGTGACGATTGTTTCAGTACACAAAGGTTTTACGTAATAAATAGTTACATTTTTGTTTACATAATACAATGTAATATTGTGGCCTGACAAACATAATTGAGTATTGAGGATGGTTAGTTCCAACTCCAACTGTCAACTGATTAATTTATATTTAATCATGTTTTCTTTAAAGAAATCAAGTGATTTATATGGAAGCCGGTTTGAGGATGATTTATACCAGACCGTGCCGGGTCCGAGCTTCGATGTCTGTTGCTCGGCAGCCACTCGGTTGCGAAAGACCGATCGACTGCTCGCCGAGCAATGGACAACGAAGCTCGGACCCGTGGCTGGCTATTTTTTTACTGTTTAGTATTTGTTGTTATAGCGACATTAATACATCTGTGAAAATGTTAACTGTCTAGCTATCATGGTTCATGCATAAGATAGGTACAGCCTGGTGACAGAGACAGACAGACGATCAGTGGAGTCTTAGTAAAAGGATCTAGTTATTTCCCTTTTAGAGTACGAAACCCTAAAAATAATAAGGACTAGACACACAGACTAAGCAAGACTCAAATCTCAAACTAGGCTAACAACTTATTAACCGGTGCGTGTCCTAATTCTTTCTTACTAAGTCTAAACTTACTTATTATTATTTAGTTTGAAAATAGAACAAAAATTACCAACTAGAACAACAAATTGCAATTAACAACAGATCAAATCATTGTTTAATGGTAACAAACGTGATATGATATCAAGTAACAACTAACAAGTCAACGTTACTATAAATCTCTCATAAATGTCATCCCAGGCCTATTGCATGCAATTTGCGACAAATATATTGCATACGGCAGTACTGTAACCGTCGCTCGAGACCGTTGAACCGAGGACGACAAATCTATGAGATGACAAATGCAGTGGGTTCGCCTAAACAAACCCTTTTACAGATAAGTAATAGTAACTTGACTCGATTCTGTTTGAGTAGTCTAGGTATCTGTTTTTTTTTTAGATTTCGCGATGTTGTATTTTAATTAAATCCATTTTTAGGTGAACTAAAGGATTGCTCCAAAATCTTTAAATGCAGTTGTGCCTATTGTATGCAATTTGCGACAAATATATTGCATAAGGCAGTACTGCAACCGTCGCTCGAGACCGTTGAACCGAGGACGACAAATCTATGAGATGACAAATGCAGTTTCAAATGCATAAGCAAATGCAAATGCAGGTTCGCCTAAACAAACCCTTTTACAGATAGTGAACTCAATTTTGAGGAATCTATATCTATTTTTTTAGGTGTTAAATTCAAATTAAATTCTTTTTGGATGTGAAAAAATCTTAATCATATAAGCGACTTATGTGATTGAATCCGAAAAAATGGGTATAATTTAAATAAATCTAGTTTTTGGGGATTTGTATTGCGTATTGGGAGGTGCTGCAGAGTATAGAATAGTTTCCATCAAGTCTAGATGAAAAGTATTCCATGGTTCCAATTCCTTTCGTTCTCTCGTCCTATATCTGAGAACATTGTCATTTCCGATTTGATGAGATACCTCCTATATAGTTCCAAACCAATAATTTTAAAAATCTAATATCCCATTAATTCAATTGCAAAAGTGATGCTTTTTTGAAAAAGCTTGCGGTTTACAAAGTGAATTTTCTAAAATTTATAACATTAAGTTTACAATAGCTTTATGGATCAATTTAGTTGAGAATATAATTATCACATAACCATTTCACACTTGGAGAAACTCTAAATTTCAATATGCTTTTACTTGGGTTTTTGATTAACGCTAGATTAATCATTTTAGATTTCCATTAGTTTCGTATAATGAAGATTATAAGATGAAAATTAAGATTGTAAGGGGAAAATAATAGAAACTCCATTAGAAAACACTTACTTTTGCGAACAACAATTACTATAATAAATAGCAAATAGCAATAAATGTTAATTTAGCAGTCAAGTCAGTGAGATTGATTAATATTGACATAGATAAAACATAAGAAAGGCAGAAGGTTACAAAAGGGCGAATAATAAAAGACTTGGATCAAGCCACACGCCACTTATTGTTATTGGAGCAGAGCTTATTTTTCGATTTGAGGCTTGAAAATAGTTTTGATCACGTCAAAACTTTTTTTTTTTTTCAATTAGTATATCAAGCAGCGTCATGTTATTAAATAAACCCGTAATTAATTTTATCAGCGGTTATTACGATGGCAGAACAAAGCTTCGTTGCGAGTCAAAAGTCAGACTACGCTCGTAAAACACGGTTCTGCAGATGAAATATTACTTCGGTACACAGGCCCCTGGAGTATACTCAAGCTACGCTATGAGAAATTTTAACCACGCCATTAACACTAGAGTAATTGAAAGATTCTAGGTTTGAAAGCTCACAAAGGACTAAAACAATTGGGGCCAGACAATAGAGAACTTTAAAGAATTACTGATTTTAATTTTACGTGTGGTCAAAGCTGATTTATTAGAAAAAAAAAAAGAATTACTTTACTAATATCTACAAATGAAAACGCTGTAACTTGAAGTCTTTCTATAGGCAAAACAAATTTAATTGATATTCGACGGTATTAACATGTTTCTCACGTTGAAGGAAAACGTAGCGAGGAAACTAACATGTTCTACAACTCATTCGGTTTGACTCAGAAAACATGGGACATTTGCTAATCCAGAGAAGCCTCCTGTGGCCTCTTATTGCCTAAACCCCTTTAAGTCCAGACCCTTGCCCTTCAGTCGGACAAATTTGTGGTCTAAGCTAACTATTAGGATATTCAAACTAATAATGAAAAGGAAGATATTCTCGACACAATGTAAATAGACGATTGTAGCAGTAAAGTGACCTTTTTCAAGGGACAACGAACGCAACAGTCTACGAGCTCATTGAACTACTGAACTTTACCAACGGGTGCGGATTGCAAAACCGCTATCGGATCACCATTCCAATGACAAATTAGTTGAAACAACATTCAAATATCTGGCCACAGTTAAATGATTAAATTAACTATTAAAACTTTCGTTATTATTATAGGAGCTTATCAAAATAAAACGTATAATTTAGAATATAAAATCCGTGTGAGATCTCTGGAACGATGCCAAAGAGCACTCAAATGCCCTTTGGGGAAATAGCGATGTAAAAATTACGACAAATAACAGCTATTCTCCGCTATGAACACTACAAAGGTTTAATAAAATATGTAATTTAGTTGTCCCACATATCGTTATAGCCAATCAAACTTCACACCATGGAGTTTATTTCGTAATGGCAAATTAGTAAACAAACCATAATGGTACTTTAAATGGAGACTTTTCGTAATTTAGACTTTCATTATTATCTTAAATCTCAAACCACTATTTTTAATATTATCAAATCGACTAAATGTTGTGTAAGAAGAAATTCGGCCAATATTCAAAATATAAATAATTTCTTTATGCTGGAATTTCCTACAGAATGACTACCATCGTCTGCATGTTAGTAAAAAGATCTATTGAAATTGATGAGTTCCAAGCGCTCGGCAACGTCGCGAGAACGCCATATATTTAGCTCTGGAACATAAAGCTTCTCTTACAAATTTAATTGCATCAACGATCGCCCGCCGCGAGACGCAAATAGCCTCATTCGTCCCTGAACCTTACCGAACTTTCTCTTGATGCACTGCGAACTAACAGCAGTGTGCGTTTTGTTTTCTTCTTTCTCTTCTATAGAAAACTTAGCTGATGATTCAATATCGTTCATCTCTTGTTCGATGCCACTGATTATTATTGTTGTAGTACTAAGTTTGATCAGTAGTATTCGTCTCTGATAGCATTGTACGTAATTGAGATTCATCTATATCTCGTAGTTTAATATTGGTAAGACAATGTGGTTAAAAAGTCAGTAATAAATAGCACTTATGATGCCCATCGTATAAAATATCGATAACATTAAAATTCAGTCTCATTGAGACATCAGCTGAATCCGAAAGATCTAGTTATCAAAATTGCATTCGACGCTGTCGCATACATTGAGAATGGTCAGCCTCGTCTGGCGAACACAACTTTGAGTCATTTTGAAAATTAATGGCTAAATTATGCATAGTTCGCTCTGAATTGTCTTTGCGCAGTCTCTTGAATCCGTAATGAAGTTTTCAGGACTGACCGACCATGGAACCCTTAATAGAATTCCACATATGCATGCTATCTATTCAATATTCCTCCATCGCAATTAATAAACAGCAACGCTGAAGTGCTCCCCAAGTGCAATCCGAAATAAACGGAAAAAGGAACACGCCAACACTTTCCAAGGCCATTAATATTTTCGTGAAGCGAAGTGCATTTTAGGGTTGAATCGATTCGACTGCTATTGTCGTATGAAACCAAATGCGAAGGGGAGCTCGAATGGAGACGGCATTCGGTGCGTGCCCACACGCGTATCCAACACAATGCATTCAATGCAACATGTAAATACATCTTCACCCGACTCCACCACTATGCATAATCATACGAATTTGCAAGTAAAATGACGCGACACGGCTCTTTTTGAGCGTTGCAAATGTAAAAACACAGCATTGTCATGACTGAACTGTGTTTTTTGGCGTGCATATTGTCAGTGTTGTGGTTCAAAAATTTTGATACAAGGTCGTTAGCAATTGTGTGTGACAACGTGCTTTAACAGAGTACTTTCGTGGTGATAGAAAGGGTTTTCGAAGGTTCGTATTTCAGCGCAATTTATGCAAGCATGCGCTTTTGGTGCGATCACGCCCTAAAAACAGCACTAACGAGCCGTGCCGGCTGGTGACGAGTCAACGGGAACGGAAATCTCCGCCTCCTTTGACGGGAAACAAAGCCATTCGACATTTTTGACCGCTGTAACATCCTTCACAAATTACTTTCAACAAGGACCAACTACATTTTCCTTTTCACTACAGACCATTTATTGGTTGGTTCCATTATTGTTGGAATAAATTGTTAAGGGTGCTCGTATCGGCTTGTGCCTATGGGAGCACCCTTTACCAACAGGACAGGACATTCCTTTTTGTCGTTCTTTGAATGTCTGTCAACGAGATCCGCCACAATAGAATTAAATTCGTTAACAACCAAACGAAATTGATTCGAGAAGTTTAATTAAAAGGAATATCTCACGGTTACGTAACAGAGTAACAGATTATCATAAAACTGGAAACTGGAAAAACAAATATACTAAAGGTTACGAATAGCCGTGGGCGAATAAAAATAAACGTCGAGATAAAAATGTCAAATCTTATGCAGTAACAAAACAAGCTCGTACGTGATAACATGTCAGAATTATCTCACAAAACGCAGCAAACAAATGTCAAACAAGGTTATTATGACTCTAGAATAGAATTTTAGTATTCAAAACCAGTTTTATTATGTTTATTATAAAATATTGATCATATTTCATACTGCCATTGAATTTTCTGTAATGCTGCAATACACGAATACTTGTCACAGAAGTTACGCAAATTCATGTTCAAGTAAGTATGTAGAAAGGTTGGCATTATATTACAAGTCCAAGTTATTCTGATCTGTTGTTATTCACTTACACTTTTTACGTAACATTTGATACGAACATAAATAAATAAAAGTAAATACTTAAATATGTGTTTGTGTTTATTTATCATCTATTAAATTCATCAGTGGGGTCATCAACATTATCGTCAACATTTTTGTCTAATTCTTCAGGAGCTTCAAACAAAACAATCATCAATTTGATCAACAAGTAGGTGACACAATCGGACAATAAGTACAACAAAGGGACATCCACTAAGTGTAATACCACTTAAAGGTCCATTCTATTCACACTGTTGTGAAAGTAAAGATTTTCTCGCAATTTGACAGACATTCCCAAGACATTTAAGCAATCCAGTGATACCCTTTATCGGCCTCCCTTCGTAGTTCGCTCGCTTCACGCTCTGGCGGATCCTGAATCACTGGTCGCGCCTCAGACAGCATTCTTAAGGGACGGCCATAGACACATTTATTTATACAAAACGGCATCGACAGAGATTTTCACCTTTTAAAATTGTACACCATTTTACATTATTCTCAATGATTTTCATTGCAATAAAATGTTTTAAAAAATGTGTTTGTTGAAATAGATTGCTGTGATTTTTCATTTTTCCTTGGCGTATTCTAGCCTATATTGCGCTAGTTCGTCAAGATCAAGAAATATTATTCAAAAACACCAGGTATTTTTACCAAGCACGTCGATAACGTATTCAAACCATAAGTTTAGTTAGGGCGACGCAGACTACAGACTTGAATACTTATTTATAAAGGACATCCACAGCTTCATATACAGACACATAGTAGAATTAAAGATATATGAAATAAAAAGCCAATTACGGAAATCACAAATAAAAACAAACTAAAAGGATACTCCTGACTCTGACGGAGCACATGAAAAAAAAAAAAAAAAATGTTTGATTGAGAATGAAGTTTGGTACAGAACACATTTTAAGCAGGTGATCCCGGTTGGTACCAAGCAGCAGTAAAGTTGGAGGCCTTAGGGTGAACAGCTAAAAGCTATTTATTGCAAAAAAATGGTAATTTAATTGCAGAAGAGATATTTCGTTATTAGATTTTTTAATGCTTTAGGCAAATCTACTCTAGAAATATTTCTATGGAAAAATACTTCTTCAAAAATACATTCGCGGCGAGGCTCTTTAAGGAGAGTTCTTAGAATAAAGTATGTTAAGTGTACCAAATTCTTTGCTAACGACATGCTAATGTAAATCAATAGATTTTTGTTTTTTTTTTGTTTCCTATCTATCAGGCAATCGTTTAGTCTTTTGTCTGAGTTATCTTAGCTAGAGTCGAGTGTGGTGTTTGTTTTGACCGAGGGGCTTGTCTCAAGGCCACTACGAACGTGATTCGACTGATGTTTTTGTACGAAAACGAATACCATAAAAATATTACGACTCTAAGCGCTAACTTCATGATAATGAACGGGAATGGAATAAATATAGTGGGAGTGAGTCGAAGCTTCACATTATGTCCGCTAAAGGCGCTTTTTGATTTTTCTTGCAATTTTCCGTTTTGCAAATGTGATAGTAACTTTAGCTGTCCGAAAAATCCATAATAGGCTCTTTGGAGTTTTGAAGGAATTTGTTACAAAAAAAAAACATTAGGTTTAATTTTATAACTGTAATACGTAGGTACTTATCAAATTGTCATTTTCAGACTCTTATTAAGATTGCAAACGAAACAAATAAAAGGTCAACATAAGGTCACTGACCTCTATAATATTCCTAATAAACAGTTGATTTTCAAGTGAATTTTAAACTGAAAACTTTCGAAAACTACTTCGAATTTCTAAAATTCTTAAAAGTTGTTCGCCTAGGCCTCTAGAACTCTTCGTCTGAAATTGCGTCTCCGAAACACACTGTATAAAGGTCTATATAAGTAACCTACCTACTTTAAACCAAAATCGTGCCGCGCGAATTTTATAAAAATATAATAATTTAGGAACATAAAAACCTGATTACTTAACAACGAACTTCAACCTAGCTAGAACTATTATTTTTTGCGATACCAACGCCCATTAATTATTTTTTGAATAACAATAAATCCGAAACAGAATAAGTTTCGAGGTTCTTTTTTTATCAAAGGAAATAAAATATATAACGATCGTTTTTTTGAGATAATAATTTAAAAGTCTTATCTTTTAATTTATTGACATTTAAATTGTAGATAATTCTCAATAGTTAGTTATACAACTATAGATAGGTACCTCCTAACTTAGATACCTATCAATAACATAAATTTTAATATAATATTTTTCGCGTAATATCATATTTGCAAAACTAAACCTTTTTAAGGTTCCGCAACTAAAGGGTCCGGCCCCATTACTCGGTTTTCTTTTTTTAAATTTAGCTTACTTTTGCATGTCACTAAATAAACATTTTCTACAGAAAATCACAAATTAGTGACAGTTTAATCAACCATTACATGTCTCTTTAATACGGCAGTTAGAACCGATCGATACAGAAACAAAAGACGATCAAAACAGAACAGCAAAAACAATAAACTTTTTAAATTTACACGATTTGTTAACATATTTATATTTTACCGGGTCTTAATCGCGTACTATTTTTATTTTCTTACCTCGACGTTTCGATCATGTTACAATGATCTTGGTCTCGAGGGGACTGGAGCTGCGGCGGGTGTCGTCCTCTATTTATAACCGTCGTTGTTTACTGTCCGGTGGTGGGTAGGTAAAGGTAATTAATGAGAACAGAAGACAGTCGAAACAGCAACAACAGACGATCGATCGAACTGTAAATAATATTTAAACAGCTATTTTCAATTTAGAATGCTGTTCTATGTATACTGTTGTAATAAATAGGCCGTGGACGAATAGACAGACCGACATACGCATGACGAAACTATAGGGTTTGACATGATAAAACTGTTTGATTGAAAAAAAATTGTTGACTAAGAATCCCTAAAAAAATTGGTGGGCTGTATTTACCCACTTTACCACCAAATAGCAACACACAATCCGTCACTTACTCTTTTTAAAATTCAGTATGATACCTACCAACTGATATCGAACGGAAATTAGTCACAGATTTAGCTACTAACTTCGTTACTGTATTATAAATGCGTATATGGTAATCATAGCGACACTTTATACTAAAAGCTGCGTCTGCGCATACTGAACGGTTCATTTGCACTGATGTGAATAGAATAATACAATAATTGAATTAACCTACTAAATTTTTATATAAAAAAGTTGTTTATATGTAATTAGTAATGCTTATTTATTGTCTTAATAACTTGATCGTTTTAAAATTATGAGCGAATTAGAGCAAATTTAATTCGTTTTAATTCGCTAATACATCGTCCAATTTCAAAACAATGTTGTAAAATCTTGTATGTGTTGGAAAACACAATTTTTGTGTGTTTAACACAAAGTTAAATAAAAAAATTTTAATTCAGCGATTTGTGATGTTTCTTTTTTGCGTTTCGCGATGAATTGCTACTTCATTTTAATGCTTTTTGAACACGCCTAGACTCTATAAATAGGAAAAAAATAGAATACCCAGAAATAAAGAAGCTAAGAACATCGACCAATGAAATAACTACAAAATACATTACTAAGAAATACATAGCGTGATGCACATCAGTAGCCTTGAGTCCAAGAAAAATGCAGTCAAAATAAAACGATTAATTCTCATAGATCACAGTTGATTACTCTTAATATAATCGTCTAAGTACGTCACATCTGCCTACGATTCAATCAAGCGCGTTAGAGGACTCCATATAAAATAATGTACAGCACCCACGCTCATGACCAGATTGGCCGACTGCGAGTGAATCATGAAGTCTGATTATCGTATTTTTGTAACAGGTTTTAACTTGCGTACTTGTGTTTACAATTGGGTAATCTTGGTTTTTATGTTGAAATATTACAAGTATTTTAATTAAGGCGGCGATAGATGATAATCATCGGTCCTTGTCCGATTGCATATAAATGAGCGAGATGGAATTGCGTGAAAAAATCTACAATTTCTCGTAAAATCAATAATTAACAAAGATTAAAATAATATTCTTATAAAATGCGATGAAGGGGTTCTAGGTATTGTATTTTCTAATATTATGATGCCTATAAGAAAATATAGCGGTTAAGGATTTAGAAGAAAAATTGATTTATTTTGTAAAACAGGGGTAACTTTGCCTGTATAATAGTGGTATTTAAAGTTGTTTTTGAAATGAAGGGGACACTTCTTGTATCATGTACAATAACATTAAACATTGTTTAAAGATCTATTTGATACCGGTTGTGAAGAAAACTATTCAATCGGAAGGGATTTCACATGAGTCGCGTCCTTAATAGTTTGGTATTACAAGTAGGGACATACATATCTAAACGCCTATACTGATAGTAAGATAAACAGTTTTTTTCTTCAAAAACTGTTTCACACAACTGCGGTTATTTAGCCAGAATTCGTTAAAGCTTTTTCGGTACCCAGTGATTTAAGCAAAATAACGAATTGTAATTAATGTTCGTGTAACGTAAATATACAGAAAGTAATGATATTTTGTTTTTAAATTGATAGCTCCTAGTGATTGAATTTGCTGTTGAACTTTATTTGAAAAAAAAAAAATACAGCTGATGCATACTTTAGTTGAAATAATATTCGCCCAGATCGCAAAATTGTAGAAAGCATTGCCAAATGGAAAAAACTGGGTTTTTTTTTTCAATTTCTAATTTTCTATGGGTTTAAAACAATACCTATGTATTTGTGCTCATTTGAATTAAGTAAAAGTTATTTAACTGTGTGTTTCCGCAATTAGCTTACAACTAGGCCTCTGTGCGTGACTTTAAGCCTTGGGTTTTCTCACAACGTTTTCCTTCACCGTAAAAGCGATGTTAATAGCGCACATATTTTTTTCTTAACGAAAAAGACATTGGTGCGCGCCGGGCTTCGAAACCACGACCTAGAATGAATTATTGAATGAATTGCTCATTTGAATCACTACATACATCAGTAGTATACTTAGGTAAGTACCTACTTTAAAAACATTGCCTTGAAAATGTCTTGCTACTACGCCTTGTCAATATATTTACTCCTTGTTCGGAAATAACACATTTTTTTTGTAATCCATTCAACATGTACTACTTACTCGATATATTTATGGTTTGATTTATGTGCATTAGTCTAAAACATTTTAGGATATATTTTTTATTTGTTTTACGCGTAGTTGCATGAAATTAACTCTAATAACAACGTAACCGGTTTGTTACATATTTTTAAATAGAACAAAATCGTATGAATCATTGCTTTGACAATATAATTCTAGGTGCTTGTTGTCGATTCATATTTATTGAAGTAAGTACATTGATTTGCATATTTGAACTGTTTTTTAGGGTCCTGTACACAAACGGTGAAATCGGAACCCGTAGACTCAATCAATTGTCTGTCAGTTTCTCTCCATGTCTATCACTAGGTTGTATCACATGAACCGTGATAGATAGACAGTTGATTTTTTCACAGATTATGTGTTTCTGTTGCCACACAAAAAATCAAGGTAAATACAGAATAAAATAAATATTTAACTGGGGGCTCTCATACAACTTTTTTATGTGATAATTGTCCGGAACCCTTTATCCGCAAGTCCGAATCGCACTTAAATGATTTTTTAATCCCTATATACAGATTTAATTGTATACTTCAAAATACATTATAAAAATACTTCTTAAAAGATAAAATTAATTTAGTACTGTTTGATTGATCAACACGTTGAACGCCAAACTTTATTAATTGGTTTCGTTAATAATCGATAGTTAGGTATTAGAATGGAAATGGAATGTTGTTTTGCAGATGTTAGAAGTTTGAGTAGGTAGGTAGGAATTTTTAAATAGGTAGTATTTATTATCAGCGTCTTGCAATTTAATCTAATGCCAAAAATTCAATAAATTAAAATTTGTGCTAGTCTTTTTCCTGAATTATTCAGAATCGAGGACAAACTAAAAAAGAAGTATAATTTTATTTGGTCTACTAATATTATAAATGTGAAAGATTGTAGGTATTACCCCTTCTTGCAAAACAACTAAAGCGCTTCCGATGAAACTTTGGATGCAGATACTGGAGATTTGGATTAACGCATGGGCTACCTTTTATCTAGATATTCTACCTAAAAAAATTAAGTACTAGGTACTAGAAATATTTTAAAGGATAAATTCATCTGTAAAAATTCAATCGCGACTAGAACATTTGATGAAGTTTTCATTTAAAAAAATTCTAGTAGATATCTACTAGAAAAAAAAAATTAAATAAATAATTCGCCGCTCGAGATGGGGATTCGATTCTATCTAGTTGATTAAGGCGCTGCGAAAGGTACTAACGCAAGACACGAGTACAAATCTCGTCGCGAGTGAATTTTTGGAGATGGTTTTTTCATTCATAAACCTCTTTTCTGCCTTAGTCGGGTAAAAATTGCTGGAATTAGAGACTCAACAAACACGAGTGCATTTTGCACTGGCCGCTGACTCCAATTTTGGCAAATGGCATCAAATAGGGGAAAGGCACAGCTGCTTAATTTCGGGGAAAACGCATTTTAGTCAGGAAACGGAAACCAGATGTGCAACGGTGCGCGGTTAATGTATTAAAGCCTGCGAAATTGCATTTTTAAGGCCTCGCCGCCAATTTGGGAACTGCATTGTTCCCGATCCAACGGATGCTTTCAAAAATCATCGCGGTTTTTTTGTTGGCGATTTGAACTTATTACATGTAAAATTCCAGTTTAGTTCTCATAATTATTACACTTAGGTAACCTCTAACGTGGATTTTGTCGGATCTGTCCTTTCAATTCGAATTATTACTAAAAATTCTTAAATACCTACCGTATTTAAGAATTTTTAGCAACGTTGTCCATAAATTTTGAGTCAAAAGTTTCGATTGCAGACCAGTTGCATCATAAATTGTTTTATTTTAAATTATTGTTTGCAAATAGATTAATTTTAGAATAAATAATAGAAATAGATTAGATTCTAGATTCGAAATAATTCGAATTTGTTTGCAAATAAATGTAATAAATAATAATGTTAAAGTAAAATTTAGACTTATTTTATTTATGAGAATCGGGGCCTAGATTTTGCAAATTGTTTATAGAATCTGTTGAATTACCTTTTAACTACCTATTAACTTGAGTGAATCCTAAACATTAATATTAAGACGTAAGTACCTGCCTACTTAGGAACTAACTATTATGTATTCCATGGTACCTACCAGCCAACAGCTTGTAGAAATCATATTTTAACGACTCTACAAACCACTTTATAAATTAAATTTCTTCAGAGTAGGTACGGACTGCAACTAATCTAAATTCAATGGAAGACTAGGGCTAGCCGGTTTGCCAAGCACTTGCTTTTATAATCTGTGCAAGAACCAGTTGGAAATGTAAGAGATACGCCAACTATGTAGGACTGTGTACCTTGTATGTTAGGGATAAGGGGGGCTTGATTGAAACGTACATAATATTAAGTAGGTAGGTACTTAGCTAGGTAAGGAATTATCAGATCGCTCTATTACACTTTTTTAACTTCAAAACTAACACACACTGCCTGAAAATTCCGATCATCACATCGAAAAATAGTCGTGAACAATGTACCTAGTAAATCTCGATATTTTTTCCGAAATTTCCAGCAGAGTGCAGCTTTTACGTGGCGTGAAGGATGAACTCAATATAGGTGCACATGTAATTTCTTTGTAAATTTTGAAGTAAAAAATATTGTCCTGAGACCTGAAAAAAAAATTGGTAGTGTTGTTCATTTACCCAAAACTGAACTAAACCTATTTTTTTTAAATTATAGTTTAGAAATTCCAAAAAGCTGTTACGCTGCTTGAGTTAAATTTAGTACCTACCACAAACTGAATAGTTTGGAACTGTCAGTCTAAATTTAAGTTTTAGGATTTGGTGACAACAGAATTGCCACCATTGTCTTTTGTATTTTAAGGCGCTGCTGTAGTCGTTTTACAATTTTAAATTGAACTCTATTTTTAGGGTTTCGTAGTCAAAAAGAAATCCGTATAGGTACTTAGTAGTTTTTATCTAGGCATATCTAGGTAGGTGTAGTTCCTGAGAAAAAATGTCGAGACGTCAGTACATTCCGCCCCGGTCAATAGTTTGTTTATATTATTATTGTGAGTCAATCAATGACAGGAAGCCAAGTGAGTAATCAATCACCTAAATTAAGAAGCCATTAAATAATAAGTAACGAAGTTTTTAAGTCGCTTTGACATAGGCGTGGTTGCTAATAAACAAATAACGGCTGAACGCTGACACGGAAAATAGAAAAATACATTTTAATTAGAATAGTCATGTTCTGCGGTTTCTCCCGCGATCCCGTGAGGATTTCGAAACAAACCTGTCTTCATCTTACATCGTAAATCATAATACTCATACGGAACACACTTTCCAAATTTCAGCGGTTTAGGCTTTGTGTTAATCAGTCAGTCAGGCAGTACAAAGCTTTTAATAGATATAAGTGAGTTGTGTAAATAACTTTATATGCTGGTATCTAAGCAGCATTGATCCAAAACCGTAAACTTTACTTACCTAACTTCTCTATTTACATACACATTTATTTTTAATTAAAACCTGCGACCAGTGCAACACAGAACCGCGCGCAGCGCCTTAAGAAGGTTGGTGGGAAAGTAGGTTTTATAAGATAATCTACTATTTACTCATAAGTGCCAAGGTGTTTATGATAATATTTTAAATAAATCGTTCACGTATGGCCCCGGTAAGCAAACCATTTTGTTTGCAGAAACATATTAATAAATATACTCAGCAACAGAAACCGGCCGGAATGCGGCCACATACCTAATAAAAAATAATAAAGTTCGGACCTATACCGACCCCGCTACAAAATTCGCCTGCAAAATTATTTCGATCTTTCATGTACCTATCACTAACTCAAATAATTGTTATAAAATTTTGTAGCTCGACATAAGGCACATCATAAGTAGGTAGGTTAGGTTTCAGGTTCTAAGTACAGACCTACTAACTCTAGGCATTTAAGTAGGTACACAAACTCAAAATAATGTTTGTAAACAGCACAGACTAGTTTAGCGAGATAAAATAAAACGAGCGAACAATAAGAATTTCTTACCTGATCCTGTCGGATACGATTTCTGGTTTGGAATTTCTCTTGGCCGAAGTGACGGAATGGGCCGGTGCATGTGTGGGACTCGTCGAGGGTTCGGAAGGCGCTGAAGGTGGCGAACAAGAACCCGAGCTGGAGAGACTGAACGCGCGAGTACGACCGTCTGGTATAGCTGGTGTACGACCAGACCTCGCCCTTCGTCTGCGTTTCTTCTCATCATCTGCCCTCGCTACCGTCCCAGGCGGAGCCCAGTCTAAATCCTTCTTCAAATGCCCACGCCCGCAACGACAACCGCAAGCTTTGAATGCCAGATCATAACCCTTCTTCGTCCACAGATTCTGGTGTCTCTGCCTCTCTGACCAAGACCGGGCACGGCCGCTAGACTTCAGATAAGCCAGCACTCCGGACTCCCATTGGTCGAAACATTCTCTGTGCATATACCGGCCGGCGGCACACGTGTCGTTGTTGCAAAGCACGCGGACCGCATCCTCGAAGCGCACCTGCTCCCTAGGCCTTAGACATTCGCCTGGCACGCAGCATCCGCGGGCCTCTTCCGACTCGCGTTCGCCGGTACCGCCCTGCCGACGAGGCGCCATGCTACACGAAACGAAAACGAACGTGTCTCGCGAACTTGTGGAGCGCGTCACACGAGACACATGCTTGCCGGAGCGCGCGCGGCCGACTAATAACCGCGAGTGAACGAAAGCGAAATTTCAAGAGCGCAGCGCGTCGCCGCGCCGCTCTTCCCGCGTGCAAGCGGGGCTGACCTTGCGGCGAGCGGCGCGCGCGGGCGGCCTGCAGTAGGGGCGGACCGATGCGGCCGCCACGCCGCTCCCTCCCCTCTCGCTCCGCTGCTGTTGCCGCCCGCACCGCTTCTCCCGGGTGGGGAGAAAGTGCCCGGCAGATTTTCACTTTCGCGCGGTAGCGGAAGCGACAGCGGATGATGTGATTGCAGCGCGAGCTCCAGCGGCAGCGTGAAAGAATTACGTACCTACAGAATAATAATTATTTTACGCTGCCTCTACTGCTAGCGCCGCGCCGCTTGAACTACTTAAAACAAACAAATAAGTAGGTACTACCTTCTTAGCTTCTTCTTAGTTACCGAAATTGCATAATAAAATTATATGTTATGATGACAAATAAATAATAAGTAAGTAGGTAATGTACAGATAGACCTACTTACCGATTTTCCAATATTATAGTATACAAAGATACAAGTTTTTTTTTCACGAAAAAAGTCCCCCGGAATAACAAGGAACTAAAATTAGATAGGTATTCAAAATATTGATTCCTATTACTAACTAATAGGTACGTCTTATCGTTGCAAAAAGAGGGTGTCTATTTTATTTAGAAAACAAAGTACCTAAAAATAACAGTAGGTAAATCAATTTAATTAATTAAATATTCAGAAAAACTTACATGAAATTCATCATAATATCAGCCGTAGGACGTCGACTGCTGGACATACATCCCTCATTGATGCCCATAAATTCTGTTGGAAACGGCCTGCATCCACCGTGACCGCGGCTTTAACTAAAGCGTCCGTCCATCTCGTCAGTGGACGCCCTACGCTGCGCCTGAATTCGCCGCGCGGTCTCCACTTGAGAGCCTTTCGGTCCCAAAAGCCGCGGCCGGCTGTTCGCCATGCTATATGGCCCGCCCATTGCGAATTCAACGAGCTTATCCGATTTGGCTATGCCGGTGACCCTCGTTCTTCTACGTATCTCTCATAATTTCTGAATGGATCCCGTAGAGAAACCCCGAGCATAGCCCTCGATGCCTATGGTGAAGCATCACGTCTCTGGTCCATAGCAATGTCATCACTGGCAACACACATTGTGACTTTCGTCTGGAGGCACTGAGGAATTTTGAACAATTACTCCCTTACATAAAAAATATTATTTACACATGACTAAGTTATGTGACGTTTGTTTTTGTCTGTCAACTTTGAAACTCCATATAGCAGTAAAAGACAAACGATTCATAGTGATGCAGCGCGGTCACGGAATTACCTGCCCATAAAACTCCCCAAATGATATTTTTTTAAATATTGTAATTTAGAAGAGAACCAACATAAAAACATATATACCTACATACAAACACTGACAGCCGAAAGAAAATTTTGCAAGACTTGAAGCTGAGACGCTTCACTCGTCGGTCAATAATAAATAACCCTTTATTTATTGAGTACCCACTTATGGAACAGTAGGTATGTGTGTTCACGCAAAAATTATTGAACTGATTGCGATGAAACTTGGAATCTAGCTGGAGACGTAGACTAGCACATAGGCTTTTTATTCGGATATTCCCGCGAGAACGCATTTACGCAGGTAAAACCGCGGGGCCCAGCTAGTCTTACATAACCACAGGATCTAAATAAGTAGGAAATATTATATTTTTAAAGAGACGGTAGATGGGTAGAAAACAGATTCAAGAAAGCAAGAAGGTCCACGACCACAACACAACCGGAACACCCCATATTTTAACTACCAAAACACCCAAAGAAGCGTGTTAAAACATTCAAAAGAAAGCATAGATTCTCAAGCGCACGTGTTTATACAGGGGGTTATAACTATACAAAAAAACTCTTCTTATAAACTGGTTCAAAGATAAAGGGGGATTATAAGAGCAATTGGCACAACGTGTGACCCAATTTCATCCAGTATTCTTTAGAAGCCAGGTGAATTGTATAGGTGCATTCCAAGGGAACATTCAACACGTGTGGCGAGTACTGTAGGCATTCAAAGTGCTTACGAATTTACTCACTACAGTGCAGATCAATGGTTTAAGAAACTTAGGCGTTACACTACATAAATTGGTAAGTAAGTATATAACTTAACTTAGGTACATACATGGTTATAGATTTTTTTTCGGTACCTAGGTATTCTTCACGATACAAGCCAATGCTTAGACTGTATCCACAAACACACAAATTGTACTTAAGAACTAGCATCTTATTATAACAAGCAAGTGTTAATAGAGCAACTTTCTTCTTCACTTTATAAGTACCTATTATTTTTAATTTATAATGAAATTTAAAACTGCAACTGCATCTCTGGGGATCAGCTCAAAAAGATGCAAGTTAAGTATCCCAATGTACGAAACACTTTAAAATATATCAAAAAAGTGTTATTTTTGGTAGAACAAATAATTTTTTTGTTGTTTTTATATATCGACTTGGGAAAGTATCTCTATTTTTACAAGGTAGGTCTAGGTACTTACCCAGATGCACTATTTGATCTTTCTCGATTTTGTCTGTCCATTATTATTTAGGTATTAGAACTAGATCGCGTCTGTTTTCATTTTAGATTTAAATTACATTGACATTTCGACAAACGGTTGAGACCGGCCGCGGCCGTCGTCGAGAGAAGACTGAAGTGGGGAGCGGGACTGAATTTTACAACTACCCTCAGTTCCGCAAAATGTTATTAGGGCCGTGGGTTGCGACACACTTTACTTTCTAATCCATCGATTTATGTTTGGCAATGGGTAATCATTTGAAACAATGCCGAAAACTATGTGTTATTCCCGATATCCAGCTACCAGTATTCCAAGTTTCATCGCAATCGGTTTAGTAGTTTTTGCGTGATTGAGTAACAAACACTCATACCACACATACTTTCAGCTTTATAATATTAGTAGGATAGGATAGAATAAGGAGAAGAAGATACCTATACCAGGCTTATTGATAATTCTGACCGCAAAATAAGGACCTGAAAAGAAAAACCGACATCAATTTCTTGAAAGGTATTGTAATTATTGTACCCTTACCATGAGGCCACTGCTTCCAAACGAGTTTCCGAAACGCAGCTTTTCTTTTATTGTTAGACCATCTGTGACCCCTGAATGGCCATTGAATATTTTAATGGCGGAAATTACTACCTACGCTTTAACTTTGACATAAATTAATTTAAACAAGCAGCGCCCGTGGTTTCATTCGCCCAAGTCCTGATCCTATAAGAATACCGGAATAATAGTAAGTATCCAATTTTTTATTTCAGGTCTTCAGGTATTCCCCCTGGAACTTTTAGAGGTTTTGAAACTTTACCCTTCGTACTAATATTACAAATGTGAAAATGTGTGTGTTTGGATGTTTGTTACTCAATCACGCAAAAACTACAACTACAACTATAAGTAGTTGGATACCGGGAATAACACATACCCTACATTTTATCCCGATATTCCCGCGGGGACGGAACTTACGCGGGTGAAACCGCGGGGCGCAGTTAGTTTTAAAATATAATTAGGCAGTTTATAAGTACATTGTTCCTTTCTGGCCAAAAAAATAAATGATCACGTTAGTGAAGGAGCAACATGCAGAGATACATACACACTCACAAACTTTCACCTTTGAAATATTAGGGCTTAAAGTATGAAATTGCCGATTTGTACTGAAAATCTTAATTGTTTATTTTTTAAATTTTTAACAAATTTATTTAATCAAAATAGTTGCCATTATTATCTATACATTGCTGCCATCTAATGGGAAGGTTATTAATGCCTTTGCGATAGAACTCCGACGATCTAGACTGCACAAACTGTGTGAAAGCATTTTGTACTGCCTCCTGGGAAGAAAACTTCTTGTCACGTAGATAATTGTCCAAATCACGAAAAAAATGGTAGTCCGTTGGAGCAAGGTCTGGTGAATACGGAGGATGACGAATGGTTTCTAAGTGCAGTTCCTGAAGGGTCAAAATGGTTTCTCGTGCTGTGTGAGGTCTCGCGTTGTCGTGGAGCAATAGGTAATGGTGAAGATCGATTCATGAGTCGGGGCTGTTTTACTGCTAGTTTTGTCAACATGGTTCGGAGTTCGGCACAATAGACATCTGCCGTAATTGCTTGACCAGATCGAAGAAAACTATAGTGAATAACACCATGCTGAGACCACCAAACAGTTACCATTACCTTTTTATTGGTAAGTTTTGCTTTAGGACACTGTTGTGGCATTTGACCTGGGGTCAGCCATTGCATTTTTCTTTTCCGGTTATCATAAAGAATCCACTTTTCATCACATGTTACAATTCGATCCAATATTCCTTAATTTCTGTACCGGTTCAACAAGGCAACACAAGTTTCAACACGCGTTTCTTTCTGCAGATCAGTCAAATTATGAGGCACCCATTTTTTGTATTTTTTTATTTTATTGATTTGACGCAAGTGAGTCAATAAAGTGGGTAAGGTAACGTTAAACCATGCCGCTAATTCCTGGGTAGTTTGACTAGGATCGGCTTCCACTATCTCTCTTAATTCATCGTTATTCACCTGTGTGGGCGGTCTTCCTCGTGGCTCGTTCTTTAAGTCGAAATTTCCATCACGAAAGCGTTTAAACCAAAATCGCACGGTGCGTTCATTAGTAGACCCCTCTCCAAACGCAGCATTGATATTGCGGACTGTTTCTGCCGCGTTAGTTCCGCGTCGGAACTCGTATTCAAAAATCACTCGAATTTTCGCAGTATCCATCTTTCTTGTCTAAATTGAATAACAAAAACAATTGAAAGTCGATATTCAAATGTTTCACATTTTAAAAAAAAAAAACATCACAGAAACCATTTGAAAAAAGTTTCATTCGAAAACCTCAAACCATGAAGATTCTATGTCAATTCAAAGAACCTATTGCAATAAAACGGCAATTTCATACTTTAACCCCTATTATTAGTGGTACTAGTTTTGTCTTGGGGTTTCACGCGCAAAGGGAGGGAATAACTACCATTAATTGATTGATGCCTACATAAGCATATGCCTATCTTGAGCTAGATCTATTTGTTTGAGTGTGCATTAATTTATGAATAAACTATAGTATCGTCCTGTGGTTTCACCCGCACAATTGAGAGTAGGTACCTAAGTACTAAACTCGATTAAAATATGGAAAAAAAGAACTGAAAATTAAAATCGATTAAAAATATATTATTTTCACGACGAATTGAGAACCTCCTCCTTTTTTGTAGTCGGTTATAAATTACAAAAGCATAGGTACCTCCTTTTTTGTAGTTTAATTTAAAAAATGTAACCAGCGTCGGTGGACTAATCGGTATGTCGCTAGTCGCTACCTCCCGTATTGGGTTGAGATGCGTGGTTCCAATCCCGCTCGACGTCGGCAGTGCGCTGTCTTTTTGTGGATAAAACAGTTCTAAAAATGTAACCATTGAAAAAACCTTTTTAATCAAATCAAATATAAATTGGTATAGGTAACCGTGTAGGTAAACAAAATACCAGCTTACTTTTGTATTTTTTCTGTCCAAAGTAATAATTCAAGTTGCATTCAAGCCGACTGACCAAGAAAGCTCAAGGTCCACAGAATCAAAAAGCATGTGAAATTCTGCAGGACTACCTACGCTAAGCGACCTTGGCCTTCATGCGTATATTAAAAAGATGTTCTTTATAAAATAAGTTGCATTAACAATTGTGCCCCAAGGGCTTATCCGCAGTTTGCAATTCCAATAAGAAATAAAATTTGGAAACAGGTACACCATATTAATTAAATTAAATAAATTAAATATTTCACTGCATCACACACAGCGCAATCTAGCCAAAAACTAAGCACTAGCCTGGTACTATGGGTGCTAGACAACGGATATACTACATTTTATACTTTTTTTTCGTAAATACATATACAAGGTGTAACAGGTAAGCCCTTTTAATCCGAAAGGGGGTTGTTTTAGACGTCTAGGCGAACAACTTTTGTTCTACGACTTTTGGAAATTCGAAGTACTTTTCGAAATATTTAAGTGTAAAGTTTACTTGAAAATCAGCTGTTTCTGAGAGTTCGAGGTCATTGACCTTATGTTGTCCTTTTATTTAGTTTGATGGTTTACAATCAGAACTTCAATTAACTTTTATTTTCAAAAGCAGCTGTTTTTCAGTGAAACAAAATCTCAAAATTTTCAAAATAAAAGTTTGAATTTTCAAAAGTCGTAGAACAAAAGGTGTTCGCCTAGACGTCTAGAACAACCCCCTTTCGGATTAAAAGGGCATACCCGTTACAAATTGT
This sequence comes from Idaea dimidiata, assembly GCA_949358125.1. NCBI lineage: Eukaryota > Metazoa > Arthropoda > Insecta > Lepidoptera > Geometridae > Idaea > Idaea dimidiata. The sequence continues at coordinate 19,568,238 of OX442333.1, read as the reverse complement.
ATATTATACATAGAAAGACACCATTATTAGCTTAGTGGCTTCAAACGCGTCCCTATCCAGTCTCGTGGGAATTTCGGAATCAAAAATTTCTAGCTATCTATATCCTAAGTTTTATTGCAATTGCTTCAGCGGTTTTTGTCTGAAAGAGTAACAAAGTCTCATACATATTAATACTTGCAAACAGTCGCGTTTATAATATTATTAGTAGGAAGTAATAAATAAGAAAAGATAAGATGTGAATGTGTCAAATGCTTTCTACATACCTACCGAGCTTATCTAAATCGGTTTGGTATACGGATTATACTACACATCGAATGGAGTAATGGTTAGTGCACTAGCGAAGAGCACGGGTTCAAATCCTCGAGAAGTTGAAGATGCATTTCTCCTTGTAAAATATCTCTAATAGAATACCTTCCTTTTAGCAATAAAAATAAGAAATTAATTATAAATATTTTTGTTTTTTGTTTCCGTCAAATTATTGTTGGAATGTTGGACTCCTCATATGCATTATCTAACCTTTAACAATTTAATTCCATTTAATTATGTCACTTGCAGTGCAAACTTAAAAAGGTTAACCCAGACCAAATACTTTTTGATTGGCAGATAGCTTACTGACCGTTTTAAAGGTAGAATTTGTATTAAGTAGGCAAATTGTCCGAGTGTGGCATCTTTTGGTATCTTTTATAACTATACTTACATACAATAAAGGAAGAGAGAACTTTAAGTCTGAAAAAGTCTGTACTTGGAAGTAAATTAAAAAAAAGTGGTCTAGGGGACTTAGAATAAGTAGGAGAACAAAATTATATAATTTTTAAAATTCATGTCTGTCTGTCTGTTTATCTGTTTTTCTGTCTGTTCCTTATACAATTAAAAACTACTAATTCGATTGAAATCTGGTTTTCAATATTGGATGGTTCTATTTTCGAGGAAGGTCGTGGTATACCTACTTTGCATCGAAATCCAACTAGTAGAACCTCAGTAATGAACGAATAAGTTCTACCCCTCGAGAACCGCTCGGCCGTCCGCGCCCGTGACAACTGACAATGAGTTTTTCACTTCCGCGGGTGTAACCGCGGGGCGCAGCCTAGTTTAAAATATTGTTGTTTATTTCATACGTCCACTTACGAGTAATTCGTATCAGATCAAATCTAATCGGAAGTTCGTCGGCGAGGAATTTATTTTTAGTATCAACCAAGGACCAAGCGCGCAGGGGTAAAACTTACATTCGGAGTTGGGTAATTCGGAATTCAATTCGGAGCTCCGAAAAATATAGTATCACTTTTGCAGCTAGATAATAATTTCTTGCTATTTGGATTAATCTGATCCGTTGGAATATTATTAAGACAACTGATCCTACGGACAAAACCTATCAAGTGATCAAAAAATCGGTAATCTGCATTTACCGTCCAATAATATTACTTTTTCATGCATTTGTAGAAAAAACAGACTGTTTTACATTTTTAACATAAATAGTCCATTTCCTTGGAACCAGTCACGCGTATAAGGAGTACTTATTTAGATACAAAATAGGATGTGGGTATGTCATGTAAATAACTACAGTCGAGTATTTTAGGTCCCGACTTTTTAGGTAGCAATTTACAAAACTAAGGTAGGTACAGTCGGTCACAAAAATAGTTACCCAATATGGACTTCCAAAATCGACATTATTAGGATGTCTGAGTACCTTCGTAAGTCCTGGTTCCGCGGGAATATCGGCATAAAAAGTAGCCTATGTGTTGTTCCCGGTATCCAGCTTCTTATATTCCAAGTTTTATCACAATCGGTTTAGAACTTTTTTTTGTGAAAAATAACAAAGTGACATACATACACACTTTCGCGTTTATAATATTAGTAAGATAAGATAAGATATTATTTATTATCAACAATACTATAATAATAAATTCTGTGAACAACATACACTGCCATCTAACCTCATGGTAGGTAAGCTACTAAGCTTGTGTTACGGTGACTAGACAACGGATACAATCCTTTTATTTATGATTATTTTGTAAATACATACATAATAATATCTTACTAAAGTTTGTATGTAAGTATATATGTATGTATGTGAGGTTGTTACTCTTTCACGCAAAAACTACTGAACCGATTGCGATGAAACTTGGAATATAGGTAGCTGGGGACCTGGATTAACATATAGGCTACTTTTTATCCCAAAATTCCCGCGGGAACGGAACTTACGCGGGTGAAACCGCGGGGCGCAGCTAGTTATACATAAAAAGACACCCAGACCAGATACAAATATTCATTTTTAAGCATAAATATTTTCCCCATTATTTGGGTCCGCTGTTTCTGGGAAAAATGATGACATACATACGCACACACCATAACAAACACACATTTTCATGTAAAAATAAGTATCTAATCTGTTTTTTTTAACTTAATCTTCACTCTTATTTTCTACCTGTACATTTAGCCCTTTGTTTTAAATATACTATGGGCTATATACTTAAATAAAACAAAGAACATGTTAGATACGAAAATTTACTTAGTCATAAGTATTTAAAGTTAAAAAATACCTGTAAGATCTCAAATGGCATTGTTTCGTTTACTTACAAGTAGGTCTCAAGTTACTACGTTTAAAGGGTTTTCTTTGTAAAATATTGTGTAACTTAAATAAGTAATTAAGGGCCTACTTACTAGCTACTTACTTAACCCACTTAAGTTGAGCTCAATATAATGCTTTGCCTTGTACTTACGTCATCGTGACATGAACTTTCCCAATTAACTTACAAAAAAAAACAACACAGGTTTTAGTCCTTCCTTGAACTTAGTTGTTTTATAAATCATAATGTTAGCACGCTAATTTGTCCCACTTTAGAAGGGTCATACTGCCTGCCTCCTCTAAGAGATGGCACGAAAGCCTTCCTAGATCAGCGAATATCCCGTCCCTTTGAACCGTAGTGGGTCCTAGGACATGTCGGTTTCCTCTCGATGTTTTCTTTGACCTTAAAAGTGGTATCTATTGCTTAAAAAAAAATATCCGCGTTCGGCCGGTAAATCAAATCTACGGCTCACGGAATAAAAATTTGGGAATCTATAACTAGACCTTGTTGTTGGTTGTGTAAATAAAGTATTAATCTATCTATCTTATCCCCATTAACTGCTGAACATATATAGGCGTCCCCCATAAGACCCAAAAACCGATCCCAGGATGCCTCCATCCATCGACTCCTCGCGACCGCCACAATGTCGTCAGTCCATCTTCACGTAGCTTCCAACTTCTAACATTCGGTTTCGCATTGCATCTTGATTGCCCTTTGAGGACTTTTACTCCCCGACGCAACTGTTATCGGTCCTTTGAACTATATGACCAAGTACCAAACCTACCAATTTATTAATGTAAAAGCTGTTGGTTTCCCTAAGATTTAAAAATAAAATAATAAATAAGTAAATAAACAGCCCTAAATAAGTAAGTACTAAAGCCCCTTTAATAGGGAGTACCTACATTTTGGTAAGTACTACGACATTTTATAAACATACTTACACGAATTTCAACATAATTGTAATCATCACATCACACAGGAAGTGGTCAAAAATTCATTCGCAAGATTCGAATCAGACATCGTTTTTTAGCTAATTAGAAAGCTGGGAATTTTATCTGATCTAATTACCAACTTGTTACAATTTTAATACCAAAAACATTCAAAAGTGCTTATCGATGAAAAAAAACTCAAACACGAGATATTTCAAGAATTTACCAACCTTGCATTTTCATTGTTGAAAAACGATTTTGTAATTTTTGTTTCAAAAATATGTTTTCTAAAAAACCTTTGAAAATTTTGAATCTCTTTTTCTGTTTCAAATTGATTTTGTGAATTTGTACTTATACCTAATTCAATTTTTTTATCTAATATACTTAATAATTATTTATAGGTAGGTACTGCATGATGAAACCGCAAGAGAAAACTATTGTCCATAAAAAAAAAAAGAGAATATACTTAATTAATATTACCTAGATATTATTTATATTATTTTCCCCCGGTTCAACCGCGTAATCACGTGGGAAAATTAGGATAAAAACATAACTTTCCTTTGGCAAATGAGTACATATTTAAAATGCAGGCAAGTTTTTGGCCTGGAACAACAAAAATGACAAAATAATAGGCAATAACTAACCGTAAAATCGGATGTGGTATCTTCATTTCGAACTGTGTTTCAAAACAAATGAAGACCCCTCTTTCCCCTATCAATTTAAAAACCGCATAACAATAAAAAGCCTTCACGGAACCCTGCACTTCCCTTTTTATTTGACCCACATCTAAGGAATAATAATTGGTTGGAGAATAAATTATTTAATTATTACTTTTATAGGTCAGTGCATAAATAGGCAGGTGGGATCGTTGGTGGCACCTGCTTGGGGCTGTTCAAGGTCTCGAAATGTGGTTTTTACACATGCAATAAGTAACGCTGTTAGTGTCCGAGACAACATTGTTTTTGTAGTTTTTGTAGCTCTTTATATTCATTAGGTACCTAACGGACGAAGTCACTGGGCCAAAGTAGGCAGGGCTTTTTAGGTATAGGTAAGAATTTAAAATAATACCTATCGGAATATATACAAAAATGCCTTTGTTATTCCTCGATAGTGTAGTTTTATATTGAATTTAAAAAAAGATTTTTTGGAATCGATATAGTAGTTTAGGAGGGGAGGGGGGGGAGGAGGGGTTTTATACGTTACAAACAAACGAAGAAATAAATCTATCATCTTTATAATATTTCTGTATATTAGCTAGCCCGTAGTATGCCCTATTGGACAAGGTTCTCCTCATAAATACGTTAGGTAGGAAGATTCCGGATTGGCGAATGAATACGTTTCCTCACGACGTTTTCTTTCGCCGTCTTCATCATTGTTTTCTATAGTAGCGTGGCTCACCTAGTGAGTTTTACTTAACCTATTGTGATGACATATGGTGAAGAGATAGTTAAGACATTGGAGAAGGGCAAACATCTTATCTCAATCAATATCGAAAGCACGTATAAATGCTAATACAATGATGAATTTGCAGCAAAGATTTTGCCAGGCGTTTGGCTAAAAAAGTAAAGTTTATATTATCGTTTGTGAGGAAAGTTCAACTTCGCCATACCTTCATAGCTTCATAATAGTTAATACGTGAAGCAAGCATTACGTGGTAAATTGTAATGCACATAAAGTACGGCCAGCATAAAAGGCCGATGATAAATAAATAAATAAATAAATATTGCACAACATTACACACAACGCAATCTAGCCCCAAATTAAGCACTATAGGCGTATTTAGATTTTACCGGGTCTTAAACGAGTACTTTTATTTATTAAGCACTAGGCTTGTACTATGGGTACTAGACAACGGATATACTACATTTTTTTGTAAATATATTCATATTACACATAGAAAGACACCCAGACCAGATACAAATATTTATTAATAAGCATTAATATTTGCACCTGACTGGAATCGAACCCGCAGCCTTCTGCATTGCAGTCAGGCGTACGTCCGACGTGCCGCAGAGGCCGTCAAAACAAAATTAGGTAATAGAGAGTAATTTTCAGAATGTCTTTTCTGTTGTCATAAGTACCCCACAATTTCATTACGATGTAGACCGCTTATGAAAATTTGTATGTTCCTATAGTTATAGACTTTTGATGCTGACTGTACCGACCAGTCTTTCGTTACCTAAGTTTAATACTCGGTAAACTTTACAATCTTACTAATATAAACGCGAAAGTTTTCATGTATGTATAATGTATGTCTGTATGTATGTGAATTTGTTACTCAATCACGCAAAAACTACTGAACTGATCATATTTTTGTATCCTGATAATCCCGCGGGAACGGGAATAACGCGGTTGAAATCGCGATCGTAGTCATTACATAAGTTTTAGATAAAGTCAAAACGTATTTTGGTTACACTGTAAGTTTAACCCACGGTTTAACTAGAGTTAAGTCTAAAATTTTCATCTTGGATAAGTGCCACTTAATAGATTTATAAGTGGGTAAACTGCATCGATCGTGTTTTGTTTTTATTTCGATCGTCCTTAGTGTTCACTTCGATCGTCTTTTGTGTTCCTTTTCAATAGGTGACGTTTTTACATGGCCCTTTTTCTTCTATCGTATCAAAGACTCAAAACATAGGGACTTAAAAGTGATTTGCTTTAACCTAAGCGGTTTTAAGTCTTCATGATTACCCAAACATAAGCGGGTTAAGACGCTCACAGGCCTACCAATTACCGGAGCTTTTAGGGCAGCCGAAGACAGGGAATCGTGGGGGATCATGATGCACCAGGTGATCGACAGTTCATCTTAGACACGACCTTCAGCAATGAAGATGACGACTCAAAAGAAAGCGGGTTTAAAAGTATGTGAGTAAACCTAAAGAACAAATGCACCTAAAAACAACCTGCATGGTTCAATTTTCATTTCAAGATGGTTCAATTCAAGAGGTTCAATTTGCCACATTTCCAATTTTAGCCGTAACAGAAACACATTGTAGTAGGTAAATAACTAATACAACAAGCATTAAAACATGACATTGCAGACCTGCAGGCAGCCAATCATACAAGCATATACCTAGGCATAAAGTAGACAGTTCGAATCGTTACTCAGTATTTACCGATGCAATCGAGATCTTTATAGATTCAACTCACGCGAACATCGTCAACAGAATTCCACACACAAATAAAGTGGATGTTAAAGGTATCCTGCCTGGTAAAACCGGTGGGCCTTGATCTTACAAAGGGACCCTCACAATCCACTCGTGAGCTAACCTTGAGTTATTTTTAAAACGAAGCTGCAACGAATCCCGTCAAGCGACTCCTTCCGAGTATTACATAATGCGAAATTATAGTTTTCTTTTTTAAACCGTGTGGCCCTGTCATTTTCTTTTTATGCCCTTTGTTTTCGTCCGTATTTTATTTCTTTCCTCTGAACCGTAAAAGGAAGAGGCAATGAAGGGTTAGAGTCTTTTTTGTATTATTTATTGTGCGTAATAATGACCCTTTGGTATTGCCGCTATTGCGTTGTTATTTGACAGCTGCGAATTTTTTTTCGGTAACGCGATGTTTTTACGATGGCGTGGTCATTTTGGGCTCGGCAAGCAGGAGGAAAAGGCGGATTAAGCTCCCATAACCTTTTTCAAACATCATGTAAGGTATGGTATGCCTAAACTTATAACTATAATCCATATTCATTGTTAAACTGAATCCTACATTGTCGTTTATTTCGCCCCAGCTATTTTACCATGGTAGCCTGCATAGGTCCCCTGTTTCATAGCGTTGTTTTCGCATTGAAAGAAATTGGATATACTTTATAAAGAGTTTCTTCGGTAATATCCGAGACCCGTTTTACTCGTTTAGCTTGAAATGCCTTGCAAAATGGAAACTGAGTATCGGCCGATAGCTTGCTATTTATCTTCGAATATAAGTTCAATTGAATGATAGAAAGTTTCTGGTCTAGGGACTGTTCTTTTTGTACTTGTTAGTCACTTAACGCCGACACAATGTACGTAACTATACATATCAGGTATTATAATGATCTTTATTAAGCTTATCATCTTGCAACATTATCTTAAATATTGAAGTTGGTATGGACTCGATTTCTCATTCTGACACATAGGTATTTAAGATCTTAAGCGAATGGCTCTGTTAAATTAGAACGTTTTACGTTTCATGTTTTTTTATTGATGACTCCAGTGTGGCACATAGAAGGCGTTGGTCCTTTAGGAATAAGAGGAAATAGGAAGAGGCGGTAAAAACACCAATCGTCCACCACCGACTAATTAAAGTTGGTTTATTACGTTTAGTAATAGCTTAGCTCGGTTAGTCAAGCTAGATTTTTATAGGTAGGTAGATACATGTGTTCCATAACTGACTAATGACGGCCTCTGTGGCGCGTCGGGCGGACGCTCGACTGCAAAGCAGAAGGCTGCGGGTTCGATTCCCGTCGGGTGCAAATATTTATGCTTAAAAATAAATGTTTGTATCTGGTCTGGGTGTCTTTCTATTTATAATATGTATGTATTTACAAAAAAAAAGTATAATATGTAGTATATTCGTTGTCTAGTACCCATAGTACAATCCTAGTGCTTAGTTTGGGGCTAGATTGCGCTGTGTGCAATGTAGTGAAATATTTATTTATTTAATATTTATAACTGTTATAATTTTCGGTGACGCACATTGTAGGCATGAAAAACTGAAAATCAAACTAAGTTAGTTTGGCATAGTTTAGTTTGACTTGACCTATTATATTGTTAAAACCGCGGGTACACGGTGGATACAGGCCGCCTCCAACCGAAATCTATGGGCATCAATAAGGGTAAGATTTGTGTCCTGCTGTGGACGTCCTACATCTGAAATGATGATGATGATTGCGAAGTTACCGATCAAAACGCATATAACGTGGCCGCCGATGGTAATAAATGGCACAAAGCGACAAAGTTCTTTTTCTGAGAAGGTTGTCTACAACTAAATAGGAGAAAGTCCAAAATTAAATCGATCAAATCTCCCATATTGTACCTAGAGTAATAGTAGGGTTGTCAACAGTAGGTACTATAAAATATAGTAATATACTTACGTATATGTTAGCTCAGTCAGCGTTTGAAAACTCATTATAGTTAACAAAAATACTATATTTTAGTAACACATATTTCTTGACAAAATCGAAGAATATTTAAAAAAGTGGTCTTATTTCGAAAACAATAATTCGTTATTTGAAATGAAAATCAAATACACATAATTTCCTTATATGATTTAACTTTATTCTACAATAATACTGTTAAAATTTTATTTAATTTAAGTAAGTACTTGTATCTTCTGCAGTTAATCGAAAAAATATTTTATTTTTTTGGTGTGTATTTTTAGGTTAGTTATTTTTGACATTGTGTTAGAACTTATTATTATTAAACAATAAATAGAATGTGTTGGGCTTTATTTTTAGATTGTATATTTTATTTTTAAACACGGCTCCTGAGTTGTCAGGTGAATTTAACTAGGTAATTGGTGTTTTGGCGGGAACGCATTGGGAGATGTGTTGCTAAATTTTAATTTTTGTGAAACTTAGTTCAAATGCGTGTAAATTGTTTAATTTCGGGGGCATGTTAATCAATTTAGTTTCGTGAAGGTGTACAAGTGAAAATAAAAGCGAAAATCGGTGCAAAACACGGACTTTGCTTAGTGTTCTCTCCAAAGCTCCGTGAACAAACATTGTAAAAAATGGCCCCCTTTTTACAATGATTCCCTCGACTTGACTTTAACTATGACGACTTGACTGATTCGTTCGATGCAAATAACCTGCAAATATTGATAATACTTGACACTGGCAAATGTCCGAAAGGAAAAGCCATTTTAAAGAAGAAGAAGAACTAGGTAATTGTATTGTTTTGTTTTATTTTAGGTTTTTTCATTACTAATATTTTATTATTTTTTTGTATCCATATCTTTGATCATCTAAGTGTTTTCTTTCTTTATTCCTTTACCTAACCTTTTAGCAAGTCAATCGAATACCATATTTTAGAAGCACTGCGTTGGCAACCCTAAGTAATAGGTAAGAGCTCTTGTGTTTTTCTTAAAATCACGTTTCTTAGAAGTATTTCATTGGCGCTACTAAAATTTCAACTCGATTGCATAACTTGAGAAAACAACGCCACATTGTATTAGGATTATTGACCTGAACATTATCAAATTCTGGGAAACAATGATCGGATTGTGGCCAAAGTTATTTATGGCTAACGTTTAACGTTGTCCCTTTAAATAACTATTAAAAGATTAATTAATGTTCAAAAAAGTTTTAGAACATACCGCTAGATTATTATTAGGTAGTTACTAGCTGCGCCCCGCGGTTTCACCCGCCTAAGTCCCGTTCACGCGGAATTATCTGGATAAAAAGTAGTCTAAATGTTATTTCCGGTATCCAGCTACCTATATTCCAAGTTTCATCGCAATCGGGTTCAGCCGTTTATGCGTGATTGAGTAACAAACATCCAAACACACACACTTTCACATTGATAATATTAGTAGTATGCAGTTAGTATGTATGAGCCTTTGTTACTCAATCATGCAAAAACTACTTAACCGATTACGATGAAACGATAGGTCGCTAGAGACATGGGTTAATACATAGGCTATACTTTTTATCCCGATATTCCCGCGGGATCAAGGCCTACGCGGGTGCACCACGGGGCGGCCTATGTGTTATTCCTGGTATCCAGCTACCTACATTCCAAGTTTCATTGCAATCGGTTCAGTAGTTTTTGCGTGAAAGTGCGAGTAACAAAGTCACATCATACATACATACAAACTTTCACGTTTATAATATTAAATAAGATTAGTAGGCTTATTAATTACATAAAGTATGATTATAGAAATAGAGTTTTGTTTTGAGAACCCATCTTCAAGCATAAGTCTATTTCTATAATCCAGGTTCAACAGAGTTATAATGATTCTATTGAAACATAAGCGTCAATTTGTAGACTTATGTCTGTAATTGTATATACCTAACAATTTGAGAAAGAAGTCTGTAGATAGAGGCTTAGGTATGTGTCAAAATAGAAGCTTTAAAACTTTGTAAGTAAACATGTTTACAAATACAATGTACAGTCACAAGCAATAACAACACATACAATGTCAAATATCTATCTATATCTTTTTCTATAATATAGGAAGAGACGACAAAAATCTGTACTTGGAAGTAAATTAACAAAAAGTTTTCTAGGGGACTTAGGAAAAGTAGTAGAACAAAATTATTAAAAGTTTAATTTCTTCTATGGTTTTCGCGATTTTGCATAATAAAACACTTTATTTATCCGGTTTTATCGCGATTTTATTCATTATTTGAACCGAGCTTTCGCCAACTTTACAGTTGGCTTTTTCAAGGTTGACTGACAACCTTGAACTTTGAAAAAGCCAACTGTAAAGTTGGCGAAAGCTCAGTTCAAATAATGAATAAAAACGCGATAAAACCGGATAAATAAAGTGTTTTATTATTAAAAGTTTTTCTTATACAATAAAAGCTACTAATCCGATTGAAATCGGTTTCAATGTTGCATAGTTCTATTTTCGAGAAACCTCGTGGTATACCTACTTTACATCGAAATCCAATTAGTAGAACCCGAGTAATGCACGAAAAAGTTGACTATGCACTATTTCTACGCAGACGAAGTCGCGGGTAACAGGTTATAGGTATAGTTAAAATACCCGTCTAAAATATGTTCTAAATTACCTTACAATCAAACAGTGTCACAACTTGGTATGCATTAGTTTAACATAAGGTAATATATATAAATATGTGAAACAAAATCAGTAATGAATGACAATGTATATATAATATAATATTATTGCTCGTGACTGTAGGTACTTACTAAAATGAAGAAGATTAAAATATGCAAACATACATAGGTTATCTATCATCAAGACATTTGCTCCACAATATTAATTCAAATATTTATGGACAAAGACATGGTTGTATTTTTATCGTATGGACAATGTGGATGGCTATTCGTTCACACGCTTCTGTGGGGCCACATGTTTTTCATTGCTATATTTTTTATTTCATAATTTAGCATTATTTGGGTTGTAATTTGTGACTAACATTGTTTGTATGAATGTCGAGTGATTTATTTGATGGTAATCTGTATTATTTATTAGTTATTTTAAAATAGATTCGTACCTAATTTGATATTGACACGTGTAAATGGTCCTAATGGGTAGGTACCTATTTCGTTTTTTCTATTCTAATGACATTGAAACTTAAATCAATATTGTTTTATTCAGGTTACTATTTTATACCTACAAGTTTCATCGCAATCCGTTCAGTAGTTTTTGCGTAATTGAGTAACAAACACATAAACACATACTCACAAACTTTCGGCTTTATAATATAAGTAGGATAACTGAGGTGTATATATACGGGGGTACTATTTATTTACCTGTCCTTGAGTAAAGTAGTTTAATGTAAGTATATAAAACATTTTAGTTATAGTAGAGCTTTTGTCAAACTCAATAAGGAAGCAATTGAAGTAAACCAATACCTATAACCATAGGCAGGACAAAAAGAAGCGGAACCATTGACGTAGCAATAAAAGTTAAATTACCAACTTCGCCAATTCAAATAGGCAATCTGAAACCGTTAATAAAAACATTTTATAGTGCCACCGAGCGTAATCATTCTAAAGAAAAAAAATACAGTCCTACTCACAAAAGGGAAGTGATTAAAAAGACATAACATTTTTAATAAAAAAATCCCTTTGATACACCGTCCATAATCTTAACGACAGGAAAAAAATATGATGTCACTAAAAATTATAATGGAGCGGGTCGTAAATTTTATTCCACATTTGAATAGGAAAGTTACATATCAAAAATTTTCAGTGATCCGTATTTTACGAGTGAGTCATAAACGTGTACTTAGCGGGAAGCATAAAAGACCTATGGACACGAGACCCTACAGTTGTGTTTAAAATTGAATGTTAGTATTGAGAGGGGAGCGTAATCTCCGCGTTCGTATTTATATGCAACTTTTGGATTGAAGATTTTTATAGGCCGATTGTTTAGCCGCATTTGTAACTAGGAGGAAAGTTTGTGATCCGATCGAAGAATAATTCATAATTCCTGAAGTTAATTACAAATATATCTTCAGTCTCGCAGATTAATTACGCCGATTAAATAACTAGTTTCGACAGGTCTCATATAAGATACGAAATGGTGAAGGGTCGCCTAACAGTCAAGCATTCTCAATTCGGTTCTGACAGACGAGCTTCAGCAGTTCCAAAGTCAAACTGGTCAGAAAGTTACTCACACGCACCTTTAAAAAAGTCTCAACGAAATTCGAATGTAGTTGATGGGATCCCTAATATCAGTGATGATAATCTATGACCCCGATATTGGTTTGTCTGTGAAATCTGTGATGTGACTAAAGAAAACAAAACTATCAAACAAATTGAAATGATCAGTCACAATAACTGAATAGTCGGCAAACTTCCAACCGTAAGATTATCTTCGGTGTGTGGGGCCTTACAGTGCATCCAGTTTTCATTATCAACAATTCTTATTTTTTTTATTATTGAATCGCATTAACTTTTTTTTACGTGCTTTTAGTTGCAGGAATGCCGTTCCAGAAGTGCTTTTGCAAACAAAAAGCAAAACTGTACAAACATTGCTTAATTATTACAAAATTAGGAATTTTCGTAAAAGACAAAATCGAATAAGCAACCGCAGACCATTTCAGTACTGTACAGTACAGTACTGAGGGTGTAGGGTAACTTATTTCATGTAAAAAAGATTTACGCCTAAATAATATGGAAAATTAAAGCACGCCCCTAGCGTAAAATGTGAAGCTCCTTCTATGACAGCATATTCTACTATCTATCTTACTCGAAACCTCGGGCGTTGAAAAAATGTAATTAAATAATAAGAGTAACGCGATTAAAACAAAAAAAAAATACAATTTTAATTTCATATTAGTATCGCAAAAACTGAAAAAAAAAACTACTATTATATGCATTATGTACAGTCATGTACAAAATTGGTTTCCCACCACAAAGGGCCAAAATCTTTGTAGATACTTTTATTGCGGCGTAAACACTATACATTACCCATCTTCCTCGCCCCGAATCAGTTGATGTAAAATTTAGCACTTTAAGTTCGAAGAGTCTGTGTTTCAGTTGTAGGTCGTCTAGTAGAAAATATTTGAGAGGCCACTGCCAGTGTGTATTGAAAAGTCAACAAGCCTAAACCATTTTTATAGGAACCAGTTTATTCAGTAAAAAAACACTTCTGAACCAGCACTACCTTTACATCTATACCTCTACACCAAAACTTGATATTAAAAATTAACCTCCCCAAGTAACCGGATGCCTATTCAGGAACACAATAAGATTTGCTGTTGGATTTAGCTCAAGGAAATACAGGTGAACCGACAATACACTCCCTAGAGTACTCCCTCTTTACTATTTTAATAAGAGAAAAAAAATCCTTCATTCACTCAGTCGAATTACTTTTGTAAAGTATAAATAAATGAACTGTTGGATCAAGAGATTGAATTAGAAAAGAATTTGTGCGTAATAAGAATCAGGCCATTCATAAAAGTTATGAGGGGCGCGTACAATGGACGAAGTCGAAGACTTCAACGATGTATCCATCGCACAGAGATAGAGTAACTACTAGATAAATAGAGAGAACATACGAAAGATAAAATAATGAAATTGTGGAAATAAGTATTTACTTACTTCCACAATTTTTTGGATTTGTTTAGACGAATTTGAACCTCCGACCCCCGACGACTCAAATATGTTGCAGTCCGTCTACCGTTACATCTTACTAATATTATAAACGCGAAAGTTTGTATGTATGTGAGATTGTTACTCTTTCACGCAAAAACTACTGAACCGATTGTGATGAAACTTGGAATATAGGTAGCTGAGGACCTGGATTAACACATAGGCTACTTTTTATCCCGATATTCCCGTGGGAACGGGACGTACGCGGGTGAAACCGCGGGGCGCAGCTTGTTTACTATATTTCGCTTCTGCGTAAATTTTTAGAATGAATCTTTTAGTATTTTTGACTAACTCGTAGCGACAGTTATTGGTATAAATAAGAATATGTTTTGGTAGTGCTTCTTTAGGCCAAAATAACCGAACCGATGGCGCATTGTTTTGGATTACCTACAAATTCTTATTACATTATAATATTTGACAACAGTCTGACGCATTTTTTATTTGGTGGTATCATGGTGGTAAATAAAATAAATAAAAATATAGGTATAAAATACATAATAAGCAAAGCACGTAAAAAGAGTATAGCGTGGCAAACATAATAATATGTCTCATTAGAAGTCTCATCATCTCAAAAACAATAAATAAATAAAAATAAACTTTAAATAAACTTTAAAATTAAATTAAAATAAACTTACGATATAAAATGTACTTTTTTTGTAACTAGGTGTGTGGCTTAAGAACGAATATTTACCTAACATTGTGATCTTCACACTATTTTACTACGTGGTATATAATATTATATCTCTGTGATCTAAGGTTGACAATGATGACAGGTATCGAAGCGGAAAAAGGATCAGTTTTCCTTTTGATGTCACATCAAAAAGACTTTTACGAAGAGCCAATAGGGATTTTAGAAAAGTTGATTTTGGGAAAATTGGGTTTCATGACATTATTCAAAATACCGCATCCGGTGAAACCTTTTTTGAAAGCCATATGAGCTGCAAATTGTTAGAGCAAATTGGGATACAAGGTCCATTACAAAATACTTTGAAGATTTAACAACTGTTTTGGTCATTTCACCAGCGACATCTAGAGATAAAAATTCAATATTTTTTTTTTGCACTTAAAAATAAGATAAAGCGCAGTTAATCTTACTAATATTATAAACGCGAAAGTTTGTATGTATGTATGTGAGGTTGATACTCTTTCACACAAAAACTACTGAACCGATTAAGATGAAACTTGGAATATAGGTAGCTGTGGACCTGGATTAACACATAGGCTACTTTTTATCCCGATATTCCCGCGGCAACGGGACTTACGCGGGTGAAACCGCGGGGCGCAGCTAGTAACCCATAACCTCCTTACACTGTGTGAGTAATTTTGTTGCCAAGCGCAACAACATGCAAACATCGCTAAACCGATTGGGATAAAACTCAGAATACGGATAACAGGAGACATGGGTTACTTTTTGTCCCGAAATTCGCACGGGATCGGAACTTACACGGGAAACACCACAGGATGGTGCTAGTATAATATATATCTTTGTAGTAAGACCTGAGAACACTGTGTGTTGGAGCTAATTAAACGTGTTGATGGTAGTTTCAAGATACGTGTTCGTCTGGCTGCGGCTGGCCGACGAATTATGGCCAACTTGCCTTGTTTTATAGCCACAACACGTCGAAACGGATACTAACGAATTTGAGCGAAGAGAGCAGTAGAGAAACATAATGGGAAACCATATCACATAATTGATTCATGTAGTCGAAATCGTGTTGGGCTGCCAGTATGACATATATCTTTGTAGTGAGACCTGAAAATACAGTGTGTTAGGGCTAATTAAACGTGTTGATCGTAGTTCCAAGATACGTGTTTCGTCTGACTGCGGCTGGTCGACGAGTTATGGGCAATTTTCCGCGCTTTATAGCCAGGCCACGGAACGGGTACTAACGAACGTGAGATGTGAAATTATATCATTTTTTTTTAGTTTAAGGTTATCTTGAAGCTGTTTCTTAAAGTTCGAGGTAATTTTATGCTCATCTTGTTTAAAATATACACTGAGTACTACTATTTTTTAAATATTAATGGTCTTACAAAAAAATTAGACATAATTTCAAATTTTTCGAAAAAAAAATACGATAGGTTATAGAACAAAAGTTGGTCCCCACGTAAACCTTAAAAGAAAAAGGTAATAATAGAAACACATGTATAAAATTTAATACAATATCATATGTGTGCATTAAGGTACAATTAAAGTGAAAAATTATAAGTTTTTGGCCAAGTAACTTAATATCCTTGTCGCAATTACACAAAACTTTACAGGTTTCGCTTTCTAAGTATTTATGTGTTGTTTGTACTAACAACTTTTTGAATAACTTCATTTGGAAACCCAATAAGTAACAGTACCTACACCTACGATGCGAAGTTGAATCAACAAATTATTATCCTTTGCTTCGTAGATAAATTTTAAGTTTGTCCCTTAAATAAGATTCATGTTTTACGCTATCGTGATTTTTAAAGTTTCAAGTTGATTTAAATTTCGTTAGTTAATCTAAAAGTTCAGCCCTAAAACGTATTTCTTTTTTAAACTTTAAAAGTTGAGAATATATGGCTTACGTATAGGTACCTAAGTATACCTACTTATTCCGTTGGGAATGGGCATTATTGAGCTCATTTCTCGCTCATTTGAGCGAGTCATCATCTCCAAATTATTTAAGGTCGGTACAATAGGTAAGTCATCATTGTCCATACTTCTTCTTCTTCTTTTCGTGTAGTGGTGTGACACACCCAGTGTTAGAGTTTCAACACATTTTTTCTTACTTACTGAAAATCTATTTTACTAAGATAGACTTGTTCTGTCAAGCAGAACAAGTCAGAACAAGCATGCTATATAGAATTCTTACCCGTGGTCCTTACCACGGGTAAGAATTCTATATAGCATGCTTGCCTATTCACTCTATCCATAGTTAGCTTCTCTTTACGGTAGTTCAGACAGAGAAAAGTGCAGAAAGGAACTCGCATCCGAATGGGTGATGATTGTGTCTTAACGAAACTATGGTAAGGCCTCCGGAGCCGTATTTTAAATCATTTCAATTTCAGATTCATTTAAAAAGCACGAGTTTAATTTCAGCAAAGTTATTTAGAAATTTATAAGACCGATTAACGTTAAAAATATTTAAAAAAAAATACTACGCCAGAACTATTATAATTTAAATACAGAATTTTACTTTCGTCTCTTATGTCAGCGTGAGATGACTTTTTAAATTAATACCGATTGTAAATCTTGTAGCACGTCACCATTGCCGTAAATTAGAAACACCTCAGTCGGGGGCAGGTTATTCCTGTCTCTGACACCACCCCAGGAATACGTACCTACAGTAGTAGAATATTGATTATGCATTACGGGAATGTTACAATAATAGATCTTAGTATCTTGTGAGAGAATATTTGGTAATGTTATTGAAGTTTCTGGATTAACAAAAAAAAAGATTTGATAAAAAAGACCAAAATAACCTCTACATACAGCGCCACCGACTAATTAATCTGTTTTATCATCTGAAGTCGGGCAATTTTACTGGCTGTATGGTTCCATATTGTACTTAGTTTGGCTGCCCGACTTCAGATGATAAAACAGATTAATTAGTCGGTGGCGCTGTATGTAGAGGTTATTTTGGTCTTTTTTATCAAATCTTTTTTTTTGGTGGTTTTAAATTTTTAAATTATTTTTTGTTCTTTTTTTAAGTCGGTTTTTTAATTTTTAAATTATTTTTTTATTTCACCCTTTTTAGTACCTACCTACCTACTTCCGACTGCCAAATAAATTAACAATACCTATTGTTACCGTAATTTTAATTATTGAGGAGTTTGCTGATGAGAAGGTGGTTTTAGGTGGCCCATCAATCTGTTAGTTCTTTATGGGTCTATTCTTTTTGGTAGAAGTCCAAAAACGAGTAATTTATTACATTCTGGGAAGCTATCCTGTCCATCATTCCGAAGATACTCATCAGATCCTGACCAAATTTTTATGGGACCACCACGGGGCTTCCACCTTTCCATTAAAAAAAGAACCATCTCAATCGGTCAAGCCACCTTCGAGTAATCGGTGAACAAGTGAATTGAATACAGGTTTTTGAGGAGCATTCGCGGTCCTCACTTCGAAGATCCTCATCAGATCCTCACCAAATTTTTATGGGACCACCTCGGGGCTTCCACCTTTCCATTAAAAAAAGAACCATCTTAATCGGTCAAGCCACCTTCGAGTAATCGGTGAACAAACATAAAAAAAAAAAAAAAAAAAAAAATATACGCGACGAATTGAGAACCTCCTCCTTTTTTGAAGTCGGTTAAAAAATATTTTGTTTTAAAATGCAATGGTTTGTTTTTCTCTCAAAGTGTAAGCTCAAGCTATAAAACAATGATAGATAAATTAGATAGGTTTGCTTTAGATTTTTAAAATACATTTTTGGAACTATGCTTTTGACCGAACTGGTCACTCAGCACCAATCAAGTGTTATAAACAATTGATAAATATCTTCCGAGGTGTGGTGTAAACAGAATGCTTTTTCGTTAGATGGTCAGCGATTGTGCTATCGATGTAGCATGTAGCACCCTATAAGATTATATAGTGTCTTGCTTGTTACTCGCTCAAGCTTTTCGTTTACCTAACTGTCAGTTGACAAAACTACCGCTCTGGCGAAAGCCAACCCTATTACGATAGCATTTTATTTTCAACAATTTATAATAGAATTTCAAAAAAAAACTTATTTTGTTGCCGTGTTTTTGTTCTAATAAACATATTGTTTTCTTTACTGGGTTTTACTCGCGACATTTTAACTATTTATTAATTAATTTATCGTCTATTTTAACATTTTAAAAACTTTTTAGAATGTTAAAGTAGACGAATTACATCTCAGTCAACCTTGAAAAAGCTAACGAAAGCTCGGTCTTTAGTTATAAGCCATTATTAAATAAAACTCTAGTAAAATTCGATTATGAAAAATCGCGAAAAACTTAGACAATATATGTTTCTTTCTTTCTTTTCTGCTTTCAAAATTACCAAGATACATTCTTAGTATCGCAAATTCTGTAGGTACCAATGAATGTAGCCTGTCTTTGTTAAAGACGTTGCAACTGCTTGTAATTATTTCCAGTTAAAATTTAAGTAGTCATGTTGCGATTAATTACTGAGATTGTCGTTTGTCAGTTCAAGAAAGAGTGGATTTGAGATGCGGTTGGATTACTATTTTAGAACCTACGTAAATGCATTGAGATAATCTGATCTACCATGATCGTTTCTCATTATTTTATCGTTATTTTGTCGCACAAAAGAAAATACCCCGCCTACTTTAAACAACCGTAAATAGTTTATAAAAAATTAGGTTTTTTTTTAATTATTTCATTATGTTTTGCGTACATTAAGTTAGCTTTAGTTAGCAGGAAAATACTGAGAAATACTGGGATTTTAAAGTCGCTCGCCTATCTAGAACTCATTTTTAGGATTTAGTAGTCAATGAGAAACCTTTAAAGATTCATCATCTGACTGTATATGTCCGTATATCCGTGGTTTAGCTGAGAGACGCAACTTAGGAATGATTCTCAATAGTACGGTCTGTCTGCGGCGGGGACGGACTTTTTATGTCAAGAAAGCACGAACGGTCCACGCCATTCGTGCTTTCTTCATAAAAAAAAGCCCGTCCCCGCTCCATCTCGTCCATGACTAATTCAATCATCATAATCATAATGACAATTATATCTAAGAAACCGTAACTTTGCATAAATCTTATTTAATATTATAAACGTGAAATGTTGTATGTATGTAGGTACATGACTTTGTTACTCTTTCACGCAAAAAAACTACTGAACTGATTGCGATGAAACTTGGAATATCGGTTGCTGGGGACCTGAAAAACTATATAGGCTACTTTTTATCCCGATACTCTTGCGGGGTCGGGACCTACGCGGGTGCAACCGCGGGACGCAGCTAATATTTTCATAAAGTTAATTTTATGTACTTGAAGGTTATTTTAAAGCTTGAATTCTATTAAAAATCTTACTTTCCGAAGCACGGAGAACTATAAAAAAGAACTATAGAAAATATTTTTTGCCACACAAATTTTCGGTCACCCATCCAAGTATTGATGAAAAATAAGCTATTTACGGCCTTCAGTTTCTGTTATTCCTATCCTAAGACAAATAAAAAAAATTCAATCATCAAGTTTAGTTAATTATAGTCAAACAGTCTTAATGAGAGGAAATTAATCTAAAGTCTGAACAAATAAGTCAGGAATACATTTCATCATTCTGCATCTTTAATTTAAAGATGACGCAATGAACAGTATGTACTTAGGTACTTTAAAATAAACTTCGGGGCCACGAACAAAGGAATCGAAAAAAAGAGTGAAAAGCGCGGGTCGGGCTACGCTTATGTTAGGATTCCGTTTGTTAAATAGATTTTAATTTGTTATTTGAACAATAAAATGCACACTATATGAATAAGAATAGATTTATTAATAAAACACTTGTTTTACCGGGATGAATCGCGTTTTATTCATGATTTTTAAGCAAACCGAGCATTCGCCAACTTTACAGTTGGCTTTTTCAAGGTTGACTGAGATGTAATTGGTTTATTTTAACATTCTAAAAAGTTACTGTAAACTACCACTTCATAATTATTTGTAACAAAACGTTCCAGTGTACGCAGACTATAAAGTTATTGTAATAGTTTTGAATTTAAATTATAATCATAATTATCCCTAGCCTTATAGCTCAACAAACTACCATGGCTTCGGAACGCGCCCTCACATGAGAAGAAGCCACGAAGATCCGAAGCTCGGTTCGTTTAAAAATCATGAATAAAACGCGATTAAGTCCGGTAAATAAAGTGTTTTATTATGCAAAATCGCGAAAACCATAGAAGAAAATAGATTTATTTTTTAAAACAAATACCTACATCCTTTTATTAAAATAATTAAATTTAATTTTAGTAAGTTGTTGTAAGTTGGTGTGTGTGTATGATTGTACACACACACCAACTTACACGCTTCACTACACCCCTTCACGCGAAAACAGCTGAACTGTCTATCGAAAGCTTATGAAACTCGGTATGTAGATAGGTGGGGAAATGGAATAAATAATTTCTGTTATCCCGATATTATTAACGCAGGATCGGGACATTATAGGTGGTTAACAGAGAGAGCCTAGTAAGCTAGTAGTTGTAAAATGATATTTTTTTTTAATATATAGGCAAGAACCAATCAGTAGATAAATGACAAATAATCTAAATTTAAGACCACCAATAATTAGCTATTGGCCATTTTATCTAAGTTTTTAGATAATTTCCTCATACAGCCTAAAAAAACCAAAACTACCGGGTAAAATGGGCTTATTTTGTGACAGTATGCCTAACTTTGTGACACGGAATGACACCCCACTTTTTGAAAATCAGCATGACGTATCATATATTTTGATATAAGTTGAGAAACAAAAATGATATTTTCCAAAAATCTTGCCACGAAGTATCCCCAGTTTCCCACAATACTTTGTGAATACTTTGTGACAAACTGGGTAGGTACTTACTTACGATTCCAATACGGTAGTAATTATATTTCTTGTAAACCGTTAACTTTGCACTTCGACTGAAGAACCCTAAAAATAATATTTCGTTCGCGAGCGTATAACCGTCCGCTGTCACCGGAGTTAAGATATACACCATATCTGTCAGTTTCGAAGACAAAGGATACTGTGTTTCGAGTAGCAGAAGCGTGATGTCATTCCCCGTTCCTAATTATTAGTAAGACATTTACAGCCAGTTATAGAATTCGAGATCGATTTCAAAGAAAAAGGAAAGAATTATTACCGCGGTCTGGATTTACGATCAGTGTTCTTTGTTGGTTCGCAGTAGTTATAGGCTACTGCAGAATATAGATATTCTTAAAATAAATAAATAAATATTGCACGGCATTACACACAGCGCTATCTAGCCCCAAACTGGGCACTAGGCTTGTACTATGGGTACTAGACAACAGATATTCTACTTTTTTTTGCAAATACATACATACATTATTATCATACATTGAATACACCCATAACCAGAAACAAACATTTATGGTCAGCAGAAATATTTGATCCCGGCGGGATTCGAACCCGCAACCTTCTGCGTCGCAGTCCGGGCGTCGCCCGCTACCGCCGCCGTCAAAAGCGTAGAACCAGCGTATTGCTGAAAAACTATATAAACGACGAATTGAGTACATGCTCCTTTATTTGAAGTCGGTTAAAAATGGGAGCGTTAAGAGGTCGGATTTTTGTGATATTCGGAGTTTCTAAGATCATTATTATGGCGAAGGCAACTAGTTTTATCAGCTACCTAGTTATATTTATTAGCTAAAGTGATAGACGCCGTTGATGAGATAGTAGTACCTATAACATTTTGACAGCCATTTTGGCACGTCGGGCGGACGCACGACTGCAATGCAGAAGGCTGCGGGTTTGATTCCCGTCAGGTGCAAATATTTATGTTTAAAAATAAATATTTGTATCTGGTCTGGGTGTCTTTCTATTTATAATATGTATGTATTTACAAAAAAAAAGTATAATATGTAGTATATCCGTTGTCTAGTACCCATAATACAAGCCTAGTGCTTAGTTTGGGGCTAGATTGCGCTGTGCAATGTCGTGCAATATTTATTTATTTATTAGTTACAAACCTCATAGGTTTCTTTTATATTTTATTTACTTAATTGATTTTTTTGTAAACATTTAATAGATACATATTGACGGCCTCTGTGGCGCAGCGGGCGAAGCTCGGATTGCAACGCAGAAGGTTGCGGGTTCGATTCCCGCCGGGAACAAATATTTCTGCTGACCATAAATGTTTGTTTCTGGTTCTGGGTGTTTTCTATGTATAATAATTATGTACCTATGTATTTATAAAAAAAAACTATAATATGTAGTATATCCGTTGTCTAGCACCCATAGTACACGCCTAGTGCTTAGTTTGGGGCTAGATAGCGCTGTGTGTAATGTCGTGAAATACAATACTTATATTTAAAAAAAAAAAAGATAGCTGGCCGGTTGCTTAGATTAGGAATCTGCCGCACCTCGAGCATTCGTTTTCAGGGTTTCACGGTCAACAAGAAACCGCTAATAATTTCGTCATGTTCGTCTGTCTGTGGCCTAGCTCAGAGACGCTTTACTAAGTTTAAAAGTTTGATGAATACGATTTGTTTCTAATTTTTTACTTCTAAGTTTAAAAAAAAGACATTTTTGCATAAACATATTAAGTACTTACGTAAGATGTACCTACCGCGTTTATGGTATTTGATACTTCGTTATTAAAAAATTGTAAATAGCTACAAAAGTAATTTGTCTAATCCTATTATATCTTCTTATAAATAAAGGTAAGTATAGGTAAATTATGTATGTTTGTAAATAATTGTTACCTGTTTGCGCAAAAATTATACTACCTATGCCTATTTAATTTTTTACGTAAAATTTTATCCATTTGTAACTAATTGTAACGCTTCTGCTCAAAAATTACTATACGTATACTTTTTTACGTTACTGAAATTACTTACCGGAATAACAAAAAAAACATTATTGTGTCGATTGAATTCAAATGGAACTGATTACAACACGTACCTATTATCTCACTAAATTAATCTCGCTATCGACGTAAAATCTGACATTAATTTGTAGCTTATGAACTTGTAAAATAACTTATCAAACTCGTTCTATCAAATTAAACTAACAATACGAAGGTTGTTGAGTACAGTTTAACATTTCAATTAAAATTCGTATCAAATCATAACAAAAAATCTTATTAT
The DNA here is from genome assembly GCA_949358125.1 of Idaea dimidiata. NCBI lineage: Eukaryota > Metazoa > Arthropoda > Insecta > Lepidoptera > Geometridae > Idaea > Idaea dimidiata. The sequence goes on along the minus strand of OX442333.1, from coordinate 19,544,212 downwards.
TAACAATGTACACAGCGTAACTTTACAACTTAACAATTATTGTAAATGCGAAAAGTTGTCTGTCTGTTAAGTAAAAAATACTTTATTATAAATTTTCGAAAAAAAAGGAGTATGCTTGTACTGGATCAACTCGTAATTATCCAGGGAACACTTGTACCATTTCGAATTTAATAGTAGACAACTGGGCCCAAAGGTAGTTTAGATATTGGGACGAGTTATATTATTCAAGCTTCATTTATTTGTATAAGTAGTTATTTTAAGGAAAGACATCTATAAAATGAAATTGATCAAGGGAAGTTATTACTGTACGTAAGAGATTTGTCCAGAATTTTAATTCAACATCATTACATTAGGTACACTCAAAATAATGAAATTTTTATAGAATAATGTTAAATTTAACTTGATTATGAGAATAAGCTATGAGTAGGTTATTTAGTATTTCTATTGATTGCCTATTCTGATCAAATTATCCATGTACTTATAATTTCTTTACACATTCGATTAAGGGATGATTTACATTAGACCGTCAGCCGACCGTACCGGGTCCGAGTTTCGTTGTCTGTTCGGGCGCCACTCGGTTGCAATAGATAGACCGATCGACTGCTCGCCGAGCAATGGGCAACGAAGCTCGGCCGGGTGACGGTCTAATATAAATCATCCCTAACTCGTACACGAAATCGCAAGTATTTGAATTAAAGTTTAAACTATTTAAAAATACCATTACCTATATACTTAATAGAACAAACGGGTGAATCCGAGGAGCTCTACTATTATAATAACTTTATTAACACGCCCATTTATCACGTTACCAAATAACAACTACATGTACCTACGACTTTATCATTTTAATCGGTAAGCTGAGATCGTGCAGGAAAAATTCATCGTCACTGAACATGCTCAAGTATCAAGATCGTACGGTCGTGCTTTGAGTATTAAGTATGGTAATTGTGTGAATAGAATGGCTACTTGGTTCGTGATATTTATATTCGGCCAGCTGTAACGATATTAAGTATTAAATAAAAAAAGGTCATTACAGTTTTTGAAAAAAAAAAAGAAAAAAAAAACATAATTCTTCGCAACAATTGCAAATCCGCTGTAATAGAATATACTTATAGAAAAGATACGATAGGAAGAGCGTGTCATCATCTTAGACCTGTCAACACTTACCATCAAAACATGGTGATAGTTTTGTAAGTATATTGTTATAAAAAAACAAGCTTCAGTCTAAATTAAAATAGCATAGAATACTGAAATCTACATAATCTACAAAGTTTTAACGTACTGATGAGTATTAAGGAACTGAAATCCATCAGACCTTAAACTAAATAGGGATTTAGATTAAGAAGTAACTACTTCGTAACACTACTTTAAAATTAATATGGGTAAATTACTATTTCGCGCAAAAAAAATATTGCTATTTTTGTTTACTTTTAAACCACTATTTAATAACAGTTAGGTTTTGGAAATTAATACAGCGGTTTGGAAGATATTCTATTATCTTACTTCTTACTAATTCTACTTTTATAAACGCGTAAGTTTGTATGTATGGATGTATGTGACTTTGTTACTCAATCACGCAAAAACTACTGAACCAATTGCGATTAAACTTGGAATATAGGTAGCTGGAAGCCTGGGTTAATAGATAGGCTACTTTTATCCCGATATTCTTGCCGCATCGGGACTTATGGGGGTAGAGCCGCGGGGCACAGCTAGTAAGGTAATAAAGAAGTTAGCAAAAATACGTACAAGATACGAGACCATCATTTAAAAGTAATAATAATGCAGATTTGAGGTTCATTTTATAAATAAACTAGCTGCGCCTCGTGGTTTGACCCGCGCAAGTCCCGAGAATATCGGGATAAAAAGTGCTTTGAAATTATTCTAAATACATGTCGTATTTAGTAAAATTGTGGTATTTTTAGTATCGGCCGATGTCACGTTTGTAATCCAAGTTCGACCTTAGAGCTTGTTGAGGGAAAATAAATCAGAGAGGCTCCGTTCGACGAACTCTGAAGTTAGGAACAATTGGTGCGGAGATGTAAATTAAATCGAGTGGCTCTGTCGCAGACTGGGAGGCGTATTTACAAACTATAGGATCTAACTGCGACGTTCGTTGTCCGAGGGAGTCGTTTTGTAAAGTAAAACTGTTAATTTTTTTAAGTCGAAGCGATAAGGCCGCCCATTGTTCCATTTTGTTTTAAATTGTGTGCAAGTTTGCTTTTGTTTGTATTGTTATTTTTACATTTACCCTCTTACTTATAAACGCTAATTAACGCTGCATAAACTATGTGTCCTTTGTCTCTCACGGTGACATGAAGTTTCAAAGTTGACTGACAGAGCCAAACGTTACATAACTTAGCGATCTTTTACCATCGTTTATAAGTAAGTTGAATAGTGTGTACAATAAAGAGCTTATTTATTCATTCAGTTAGAATATCTTATACCCTTTTTTTAATCTCATCTACATCTATGCAAAATTTCATTTAATCATTCGTGCCATTAAGTCGCATTAAACCACGAAAACACCGTAGGCTAGGTATAATGTGTTGTAACTTAAGATTTTGAGCAGTTAAAATAGGAACTAAATGATGCATTTATAAGCATCAGTTTAATTAAATCTCACCGAGAGTAAAGATGTGCTATTCAAATCTTTTTAAGACATTTAAAAACATGGGTTTTTATTTAAAGGTTGCATCTAAAAAATAGAGGCAAAATACACCTCTTTAGAGATCCTTAAATCAGTTCTTACAAAATACGCAACTTGGGTTCACAAGCACGGCCCGGGTACTCCTAAACATCTTCGCAACGAGTTCTTTTTACTTTTCTAACAAGTTTCTGTGAGTCTCAAACGTTTGTCAGGTTCTTAGTGGACGTGGAAACCTCTAGTTACTTTACAACTTTCAGATAAGTACCGACCTACGTGTTGTACGTTGTACGAGGGTCAGTGTGGACCGTGCTTTAATGTGATAAAAAAGTTTTCAGATACCTATAATATGTAGGTACCTAATACTATGCTATTAGCTCGTCGCGACTATAATTTTTAAATAAGTACTTTTTTTTATTAAATGGTGGAAAATATTGCATAACAATAAGGCTTCCCACACGACTCTTGCATCCTATGACATTTTTGTGTTGTTATTATTTCAATAAAAAATACTTAAACTATTTAATTTCTATTTGTACCTACACATTCTAATAAAAAAAAATTCTATGGCAATAATTAATTAAGTAGGTAGGTATTCATCTTAGAGTATATATTACTAACTCTAAGACTCTAAGGTATTCATCTATCTAATCTTACCAAAATACTTACAAAAAGCAGACTATTATAATTTTTATTCTGTGACCATGCGCAAAGACGCATAACAGTGCGCCTACCACAAATCATCTCTCAAAACACACTTACGCAATTGCGCAACATATTCTGAGGGAGGTCAAATATTTTACCCTAGTCGAAGAAAAGATAAAATACCTATACATAAATAGCTTTTTGTGTTATGGAAAGAAAAATCGGAATATCTTACTTCACATTTTTTTTTTCTAGAAACGCTTAGTTTTAGGTAAAAACCACGTGTGTACTGTGTATCAAGTTGAACCAATAATGGTTTTATGGTTTAAATAAATGAAGGTAAAATTTGAATTTAGCTTGTTTAAACAAAAATAGTTAAAGAAATTTAAAAAAAAATCGGCACAAGTGGACAGGACGAGCAGTCTACCTGTAAAAAAACTATAAAAAAAACTTTTAGCAGAATACATTTATATTTTATGAAGTTTGAAATTATACGTAAGTGATTGCTAAATTCGTATTTGAAGCATTAGGTATACTGTATAGTCCCGAGGTAATAATTTGAATATAAATATATTGTGAAATAATGTACTTGCTATTGTACTTTCAGTTATTTATTTTATCTCTATGACCCTAATCTCGAGGGGTGACCCAATGACTCACTACCCTAGCTTTGGGATGCATGACGTAACGATATTCACCCCTAAGTGTAAGATGACATCATCGCGAGTGTTTTGTACCTACCTATATCTCTATAAATCCTACTACAATTAGGTGCGGAGAAATGTATTAAGAAAACGCATAAACACTGTAATAGTGCACATTAAAACATTAATTAAATACATGTTCAATTATTAACTAAAAAGTTATAACCCGTAAAAGTACTCATAACTCTGAAAGTGTATGGCCAACTTCCTTCACCGTAATACCCATAATTTATTAGAAGCGCTCATAAAATTTTCTTAAAGTTAAAAATATTATTTTATGGTCAATTATCGACCATAAAATATTTTCAGATCTTCTTATTTATACTACTTATTTATACTATATCTTCTCATCTTTATACCACACATCTTTGCTTGATGTATCATAGGAATACGTATCATGAACTTCGACTACAAATACTAAGAAGTTGGTTGCTATCAATAAAGAAACAGGCACTAACTCTGATTGCTCTATAACCATTGGTAATTACAATAATTGTAAAAATATTTAATGTACAGACAGCGCTTCGTTACTGTTTATTATAATGTATAGATTAATTGTAACTGACATAAAGTCCTTAAGAGTAGTCTGATTAGAATCGACAGGTTTGTTTCGGCATCGAACTTAAATTAGAGAACATCAAAAAGCAATCAGTGCAATAATCCGCGCTACCATGATCGTTTGTAGTTGCTATGTCGTCCTTTTGTCGTTCAAAAAAATAAAGTAAATTTTAAATAAAAAATACCCCGACTAGGTACTTTAAAAAACCACAGACAATTTAACAAAAAAAATAAAAAAAAATTTGACCTTTGTTTGTCTTTTTTTAAGTAATTTGATGTTTTTTTTATTTTAGCTGAACGACAACGCGACGACTTCGCGACGACTTATAAGATATCATGGTAGGGCCCAATATTTCAGTAAAATTATACATCACCGTATGCGTTAAATCTGGGTGTGATTTTTTGCAGACTTTGTGTAGGATGGTGGGCAAATCCAAGTTTGTAACCTCGAGCGCCGAACGCAACTATGTCAAAAATCTAAATTTTGTATTTTGTACTAATGTGTCCACTTTAGGGTTGTACAAAGTTGCAGTGTTCCTTCGTGACTCAAGTTGGTAAATGTATATGTAAGTATATTATAATAATATATAAATAAATAGGTAGATTTGTGTATTTATTTACCTATTAAGTCTCTTCTGAAACACAATTGCAACGTTAAATTACCCATTAACTTAACAGAATCGGATCTCAAAATCAAATAACAATAAAAACAGTCATATAACCGTTCAAAATGTAAACAAGGTTTCCTTTCGAAGGCGAAAACAGACGATAAACTTTTGTATCGCCTGATAATATTGCGAGCAGACCGCAAGATAAAAAGGAACCTTTTATTTTTTCAATTTTATTAGGAAATTCAGATTTTAAAGTAACCTAAGAGATGATTAGGTTAGAATGGTCCTTGCAGGGTTTTTTTTTAATAAAAACGCCTCAGATCGGACATGGCCCGTTCTAATGTGAAACATCCATAAATTTCTACCACTTAAGTATCTTGCTATCTCTTTCTTTTTTTTTGTTTCTGTATCTACCTATTTCGTTGCTATGTGTGCTTGCCCAAATAGTAATATTTTCTTTCTTTCTTCCTAGGTATATGTATTATAATGTTTATTATAAATAATTTCATTGCAATTATTTAATCAGTTCAGTATATTTTGAGAAAAGAAGAACAAGAAACTTACACACATTTTTTTTTAGTTGTTTTTTTTTATTCTCATCGGCCGACCGAAAGTTGATAATCCATTTTCAGCTTTAACTCCATGTTTTGATCCCTAAGTTTTAACCAGAATTAAATTATTATTGCATCTGTAAACAGTTATGACTTGTGATTAAAACTAACCTCAAAACACTCATATGAGAGTAACGCTTGGGGTATAATACAATAACACAACTTTATTGCTAATATTTTGGCAATAAAGAGTAAATCTCACATTAGAATATTACTCTATAATGTAATGTTTGTACACACTCATTGCCATTAAATTTAGGTCAGTTAGGTCCTTATTTTGAAACAAAGGAGTAGTGTGGCCGTTGCTTGGTTTAAAGTCAGATTACTACTCAAGACTTCCGATGGACGAGATTTATGTTTAAATGCTTACCACTTTTTACTTATCCTCGCTTATATTTGTTTAGCAATATTTTCCTTTAGTAAATATGGATAAACCATGATTTAACTTAGACTCGTTTTGTAATAATCATGTTAAGGTCAGCTTAGCACAGCGTAAAATGATTGGTCATTATATTTTATCACACAACAATGCATTAATAATTTACCGAACGTGTGAAACGTCACTGCTTCAACTCTGACAAAAGTTTATTTTGTTTAGCAACATACTGAAGTGTTGCTTTTTCTCTATAGGTCGTTCTCCTCAAATGATCTTCACGAAACTTGGTGTTTATATATCTATAGTTTTTATTTTCGTGATGGATTCGTGAAGTATTTCGCCCCCTAAGGGGCTCAATGCTATCGACGGCGTCTACTGTTTGCAAAATAACTAGTCAAATAAGATACAAGATTAACAAAAAAACATTAAACATCGCGTTCCTCCTGCGAATGTCAATGTCGTCTTTTTGTAATGAAAAAAATCTAAAAATAATACAAATAATAACTAAATTTAAAACAAACAGACAAAACACAAATCCATTGGAAGAAACTGTATTTATCCTACCTTAGATTTTAAAAGCGATAAAATCCATCTAAATCGGCAAACCCTTTTTAAATGGCCAATCCTCTTATAGAAAGTTATAAAATGTGTATTTTTCAAATGGATTTTTGAGTGCCAGAAACTTTGATAGCGATTCCGAATTTACTATTACGAGAGAGGGGGAGGTTTAACATTCTTTTTATTTTTACTATGTGTGTGGTAAAAGACAGACGTGATTCAAATTATGTGGGTATTAAAGGATATAAAACGTGATCTTATGAGATTCGTTATGTACCTTTTATACCTAGTGAAAGTAAGTTTCGTTATATTTGATGATAAACGAAAATGAACAGGTACCCATTGTGCAGAGCTAGGCGTTTCCTTGATTTTGAAACATACCTCCGACAAACGTTTCTCTGCCGAACGATTCGCCGACAGAAACGTTAATGTATGAAGTTAATATTGGACTATATTCTATGTATATGTTTTGTTCTTTTACCCTATGTTCTAAAATAGTTATTTATCTAGGTATCTATTTATGATTTGTTGGTACGTGACTGTAGCTGTTACTTCCACTTATCTTTTGATTTTAAGATATTGACTGTAATTCAGTAAATGTCACTGAATAAAGTACTGAGTATTACCTATCTATATAAATCGTTAAATCCAATAAAAACTTCAACTTAAAAACTATCGTTATACGAAGCAAACGCTCGTAGTCTCTCTGAAATAAAAATAATCTCCCAACCATTATCCCAACTATTTCCAATAAAGACTAAACTGAACGCAAATTGAACTTTATACAGAAACAGGTTTTTACAATCGATATCTTTCAATATCGACTTATATATCTTCCAGCTTTATATTGGAGTAAAGAAATTTAGATTACAGACTTTCTGTCGGCCGATTGCTCTCTGGCCGACCTCGACACATAAATTAGTCGAACAATCTACCTGTGCGTCTACTAACTACCAACGCCTTAAATGAATTAGTCTTGATTTGCTTGTATACTAGATTTAATATTGCAGATTTTACTCTCATATTTAGGATTTCGTAACCAAAGCGTAAACACAGAATCCTAGTACTAAGATTCCGCTGTCCGATGTTTAAGTTATACATTACGATCTACTTACTTATTTATAACAATATAAAAGAGTGCAGTGGAAAAATATATGCAGCAGATCAATCCCACAGTGCGAATTGTTAATTGTGCACTGAGTCATCGCTACATTGTGGTTGATTCTATAGCTCAAATCTACTTTGGCCGATACTATGTTGGTAGTCTGCCAGACCTCTAAAAGCGACTAACAACGCTCTACAAAATGGCCTTATTAATTCTCTTTTATGTGTGTAGAACCATAGAATACACGGTTACATACAACGTAAGCGAAACGGCTTTACAACTTATTTTCTTTATGTTACAATAAAGTGCGATCCCTTCGGTACTTTCCCGTGTTAATTGCACACAATCTTTGCACCTGGGTCTGGGCGCGTCTGTTTAGATGCATTCATATGTTTGAAGTGGAATTTCGGAGATTGTTCTTTGAAATTATTGTACGATTTGAGTTTTAGGATTCAATCTTAAGTACCTCTGAAGGAGTTGGCTTGTGACCAGTTTTAGTCGTACAAAAAGATGAGAAAATGTTATTTTTTTATGTTTTAAGTATTTTTTAATTTATCAAAATTCAATACAAAAAGTACTACAGCGAGTGTGCTATAGCAGAAATAATGCATGAAAATCGGACTTCATATTCCGGAATAAAGTGTGAACATATTGCTACATATACAAACAAACAAACGTACAAACAAATATACGGGGCAAATTGAGAAACTCCTTTTTTTCTGAAGTCGGTTAAAACATAACAGTTTATTTATAAATCAAAACTTCAATAATGAAAGGTTCAAAGATGACTTACCGTACAATAGAACGACAAATCAATGCCCTCCATCTCAAATCGTTATCATCCAACTGATTCATATCGATCAAGGAAAATCATATTAATATGTATTGAAAGTCCTCATATAAAAGTCCCGAAACTAAATTACTTTAGTCGATTCCAAGAAAAGTTCTGTAACATTTTAAATTCTTTGGGAATTTCTTTAAAAACGATTAATTGTGCTTAATCAAACTATTCTTTCAAATGGAACATTAAGTAGTTTATCCTTTGTCAGGCACCCATATAAAATATACTAACCAGTAAGGTTTTCCCTTATTAAAATTTTTAATCAAGTTTATTACATAAGTGCATGTCAACATAAAATACAATAAAACAATAGAAAACGTCAAACATATTAAAATAAATTTATAACTAAATTACATTGAGTCAATTAAATAAACCACCCTTGATCGCACCTGGCGCAAAGGATCCGAGAATGCTAGCAGCATTGCCTCTCTGTATGGCAATGGCCAACCTTTGCACCAAGTACGACCCCGAGCGGTAGTCAAGACCCCTATCCCTAAGACGGCGGCCGATCGACTTGACAAAATCGATCGACTCTGTAGCCCAGCTGCCCGCAGTCTCGACCGCAAATGGCACAAACAAATATTCCGCCAGCATTGGCGCATATTTGGCCCGCTTCCTCAAAACGGCGGTCTCCGCCGCCGCCCCAGCGTTCTTGGAGGTTCGGCCTATGTGGCTCTTGGCGAATGTGCTCACACAAGTGGCATCCCACAAAAGACACCTGCCTCGCTCCCAAGGCACCAGTGTGAGACCATCTGGTCTTTTGCCATCTGTACGGCTCAACCCCGGAGGCTCCAATACGCATGGGACGTTAGCCGAAATGAGGGCCCTACGCAGAATATCATTGAGGGCATGGTGGCGCGGGAACCTTCCCGAACATCGACAACATGCTAATGCATGATGGCCGTCCGCCTCCACAGCAGCACCACAAATGCAAACATGTTGTTCGCAAATGTTGCACCCCAACCGGAGCCCCACCGCCACTCGCAGTGAGTCGTTGTCGAGAAGAGTACCTAGATGCGGAGAGGGTAATGCGTGCAACCACGCCCCTGACTCCGGTGTTGCCACTGCCCTCAACCTAGCCCCATCAATTTCCGACCCTGCGCTCAGGAGCTCCTCATAAGCTCTTTTGGACCCCAGATCATCCCACAGACGCTGACCATGCAGGACTCTCGGAGGATCGACGCCAGGATTTACCACCCCCCAGGCCACACACGCGTCGCTCGCAAATGGAATAGCCAACCCGTCACCATTTGAAGGTAAAATCTTAGTGACAAGGTCGACTACTCCATTCGCCGACGCGAGGAAAGCTGGCAAACCGACGTCCACCATCCGCCTAACCCCCAACCCACCATGTCTGATAGGCAGAGACGCCTGAGTCCACTGTGAACCACTTAGGGAAACATTAAGAATTGTCTCCACGGTCTCCCTAAGGATATCATCGAACTCTGCCACCTGCTGCGAACACAGCCAAGTTGGTGCCGTCCGCAATAAATAGGTCACCTTTGGAACCGCCAGGCACAAGCGCAGTAGAACCAAGGCTGTGTGCGCCGAGAGATTAAGAAGCCGTGATCGAGCAACAACCAAAGTATACTTCTTTTGCTCTATCGCCTCTGGAATCGCTTCTTATTAAAATTGACTAAAATTTCATTGCCACATAATTTTAATATCAATGCAGTCAATCTTTAATTTCATGACGTTCATAAATAATATTTTATAAACAATAAAATATTTACTCACTAAACTTTTACTTGATAAACTATAGGAGCTAAACATTACTAAGAAAACTATAAATAATACCTATACCTATACAAGATGTAACAGGCATGCACTTTTAAGCCGAAAGGGGGTTGTTCTAGACATCTAGGCGAACAACTTTTGTTCTACGACTTTTGAAAATTCGAACTTTTTTTTTGAAAATTTTGAGGTTATGGTTTACTGAAAAAACAGTTGCTTTTGAAAATAAACGTAATTGTAGTTTCGATTGTTGTCGACTAAACTAAATGAAAGGACAAGATAAGGTCAATGACCTCGAACTCTGAGAAACAGCTGATTTTCAAGTAAACTTTAAACTTAAAATTTTCGAAAACTACTTCGAATTTCCAAAAGTTGTAGAACAAAAGTTGTTCGCCTAGACGTCTAGAACAACCCCCTTTCGGCTTAAAAGGGCAAACCTGTTACACCTTGTATACCTGAAAACCTGTGTTTCAGGCAAAGTAGGTCATTTCTTTTTATAAATTGAATTAACCTACTTACTTATAAAATACGATTAGATTATTCTACAATTTTAAGTGGATGTGACATATTTATAAAATATTAGCTGCGCCCGGCGTTCCCGCGGGAATATTGGGATAAAATATAGCCTATGTGGTATCCAACTACATATATTCCAAGGTTCACCGCAATCGGATCAGTAGTTTTTGCGTGATTGAGTAACAAACATACACACTTTTTCATTTATATTATTGGTAGGATTACAACAACTATATTATAGACGTCTAGGCACTTAGCTTAAAAACAAACCAAATACAAAAACTAAGAGTGGAAAGTTCTTCACAGCAATTTATTTGCACAACTCAGTAACAAGTTCAAACTTATAGAAATACAAATGGTAGTCTGAAAGTTAATTTAGTTGTCAGTGGGTAGATTGTAGAACAGCAATCTGCATCATTACCGGCCCGTTCGAAGAGGCAATCCTGTTAAACATTGACATTAAATAATGATTTCTATTTCCTTCGATTCCGAAGCTGGTAAGTGAAAATCGAAATGCCGCAACGGAATCAACTTACACAGTTTATTTTTTAACTTTAAGTAGGTAGTTGTAGATTCAATCATCAGTTCATAACACGGTAGGCATGTTTTGATGGTAGTCGAAGACCGTTCAAAATGGACCAGTTATGTTCCACAGATAATACATTTTGCACTTCGAACAACTTTTAATACTAAATTTTTTCATTCCTAAAAGAAGGTATATGGATTGTTCTATAAGTTTACGTAATCTAAAGCCACTGTGTTAGTATTTTCGTTTTATTTCCGCTAAATTAAAAGATATTGTATGTTAAAGTTTCACAGTTAGGAGCACCACGCTATTTTCCTAAGTTAGGAGAGATTGAGCCGCAATTTTTTAGGTTTGAAGCTCTTAACTGTGAAACTTTAAAATACAAAATAATTTAATCTAGCGGGAAAATAAACGAAAATACTAAGATCGTGGCTTTAGATCACGTAAATCAGTTGAATAATCCATATCTTGTGTTTTAGGAATGCCTTTAAATTTTCATTAAGGTACCTCTAAGGAGAAACGCCGATCTTTTTTATCTATTTATCGATTAAAGATGTCATTTACAAACGCTTCAAATGAAAATGTTCCAAAACATTTCGTAAGATAATAATCAATAATTACAGACAGGGATTTTCAGTACAGCTTGTATTTACGCTTATCATAATTGACCGAGCGAGCGCTAGCGAGCGAAGCGTCTATGCTTCAGGTTGGCCAAATTTTCTTTTTTTTTTGTATGTTGCTTCTACTCTACAGGTCGTATTTCTCAACCGATTTTGATGAAACTTGGTATACAAATTTTATAAGCGTTTGGAATTTTTTTGTCGTGGGGGATTTTTGATTGGTGGGGTATTCTCCCACACTTCAAATTTTTTTTCTATGTTGGTTATTGTAGACAACTTTCTACAGGTCGTATTTCTCAACCTATTTTGATGAAACTTGGTATACACAAAAAGGGTATTTGAATACTTGTGTTTTAAATACATACTACGTGTTTCAAAAAAGTCTGTGTTCGCATGGTACTCGCGAGGTCTACTGTTCGCAGAACTACTAGACTAGACGTAGTATCTATAATGCTTTATCCTGACTATTTGGGAGGGTGTCCTTTATTTGTGACTACCTGCGTCCCACGGTTTCACCCGCGGAAGTGAAAAACGCGTTATCACGGGCGCAGGCGGCCGAGCATTTCTCGAGCGGTTGCACTTTTTCGTTCACTATTCGGGTTCTACTAATTGGATTTCGATGCCACGACGTTCCTCGAAAAATTAACTATCCAATATTGAAAACCAAATTTCAATCGGATTAGTAGTTTTTAATTGTATAAGGAACAGACAGAGAAACAGGCAGACAGACATGATTTTTTAAAATTAAGTATTTAATTTTGTTCTACAACTTAATCTAAGTTCCCTAGACCACTTTTTTTTTAATTTACTTCCAAGTACAGACTTTTTGTCCTCTCTTCCTTTATTATAAGTATAGATAGAAGATGTAGGCTTTAGGAAGAGCTTGTTTGCATTTAGGTACCAATTTCGAACAGTGTGTATGTCAAACAACTACGCAACTGATAATTAAAGTACCTATTTTAATAAGCTGATTACCTTTCTGGTTTTTCCTTGGAAAGTCCTCACACGAGTAGTTTAGATAAATATTTATTACATTATTTGTGTAATGCGTTAAAGTATGTAAGACAGGAGAGTAGATACGAAACTAGTCGATTTTGTTTTTAGTTGATTAATTTGCTACAGTTTTTATGATTATGGATCCTTTATTGTTAAAGGATTGAATCATTTTTTATTATAGAATTGTTTAAAAATATTTCGTAGTATTCATTTCAGGTCTTAAGTATTTAGGAATATTCCATAGGTACCATGGAATATTCGTAAATAATTTATATCAATAATAGCTGACTGATTATGATATAACGCGATTGATTGATTGATCGATCATCGCACAGCATACTTACAGTGATGTAAGATGTATTTTCTTAAATTAAAGCTGAAAACACCGTAATTTAATTAATATAAATAGTAGATTGTTTACCAAGGGAGAAAATACTATTTTTACGGCGAGAGTGTTTTTTTAATCCAGAGAGAAGCGAAGGATTCGGGAGTTAAATCCCGAGCGTACCGCTGATAGTAGAGGACTGAAATTTAGACAGACACGGGAGGGTGGTGCTGACAAATATTTATTACTTTAGTTAAATTAACCTTTGTTGTGTTTATTATTTAGCCATTGATTTTAATTAAGACAGTGTGTTCATTTTATGATGTAGGCATCAGATTAGACAGGGTTTTTCGAAATCTGTATACCTAGAATCGGGACTTACGCAGATGAAACTACGGGACATAATATAATGGGCTCTACCATGATGTTTTATAAATCGTCGCGTTGTCGTTCAGCTAAAAAAAAAAATTAAAAACATATCAACTAATTAAAAAAAAAAGAACATTAAACTTAAACTTATTGTCTGTGGTTTTTAAAAGTAGTCGGGGTATTTTTTATTTAAAATTTACTTTATTTTTTTGAACGACATAAGGACGACATAGCAACGACAAACGAGCATGGTAGCGCGGAATATATCACCAATGCCGTCCAACTTAATTATCTAAACAAATTTAGAATCAAAGAGTAAATGAAAATGAGGGCTGCACAATCGTTTGTAACCAAGAACAAACAAATGGTGGCGAATCTCATTCTGTCGAGTCACACGTTGATTTATCCCAGTTGTTCGATCCAACAACACCACTCATTTATATCAATACACGGTCACTCTGAAAAAAGCTTTTAACGAAAATCGTATTCAAAGAGAACCGTCGACAAATTAATGTGACTATTAGAAGACGTATTAATGGTGCGACACATTCGGGATTGCGAAGTTTGTTCGTAATTATTGTTTTTATTGAGTTTTATTCCAGTTTCATCTTGATTGCTGTTATATAGATAGACTCTTGTTATGTGACTTGAAGAGTAAGGATGGAGAATACGGGAAATGAAGGTAGAAAGGGCGAGGGTAATTGGAGATTTATAATAATAGGGGTTAAAGTATGAAATTGCCGTTTTATTGCAATAGGTTCTTTGAATTGACATAGAATCTTCATGGTTTGAGGTTTTCGAATGAAACTTTTTTCAAATGGTTTCTGTGATGTTCTTTTTTTTTTAAATGTGAAACATTTGAATATCGACTTTCAATTGTTTTTGTTATTCAATTTAGACAAGAGAGATGGATACTGCGAAAATTCGAGTGATTTTTGAATACGAGTTCCGACGCGGAACTAACGCGGCAGAAACAGCCCGCAATATCAATGCTGTGTTTGGAGAGGGGTCTACTAATGAACGCACCGTGCGATTTTGGTTTAAACGCTTTCGTGATGGAAATTTCGACTTAAAGAACGAGCCACGAGGAAGACCGCCCACACAGGTGAATAACGATGAATTAAGAGAGATAGTGGAAGCCGATCCTAGTCAAACTACCCAGGAATTAGCGGCATGGTTTAACGTTACCTTACCCACTTTATTGACTCACTTGCGTCAAATCAATAAAATAAAAAATACGAAAAATGGGTGCCTCATGATTTGACTGATCTGCAGAAAGAAACGCGTGATGAAACTTGTGTTGCCTTGTTGAACCGGTACAGAAATGAAGGAATATTGGATCGAATTGTAACATGTGATGAAAAGTGGATTCTTTATGATAACCGGAAAAGAAAAATGCAATGGCTGACCCCAGGTCAAATGCCACAACAGTGTCCTAAAGCAAAACTTACCAATAAAAAGGTAATGGTAACTGTTTGGTGGTCTCAGCATGGTGTTATTCACTATAGTTTTCTTCGATCTGGTCAAGCAATTACGGCAGATGTCTATTGTGCCGAACTCCGAACCATGTTGACAAAACTAGCAGTAAAACAGCCCCGACTCACGAATCGATCTTCACCATTATTGCTCCACGACAACGCGAGACCTCACACAGCACGAGAAACCATTTTGACCCTTCAGGAACTGCACTTAGAAACCATTCGTCATCCTCCGTATTCACCAGACCTTGCTCCAACGGACTACCATTTTTTTCGTGATTTGGACAATTATCTACGTGACAAGAAGTTTTCTTCCCAGGAGGCAGTACAAAATGCTTTCACACAGTTTGTGCAGTCTAGATCGTCGGAGTTCTATCGCAAAGGCATTAATAACCTTCCCATTAGATGGCAGCAATGTATAGATAATAATGGCAACTATTTTGATTAAATAAATTTGTTAAAAATTTAAAAAATAAACAATTAAGATTTTCAGTACAAATCGGCAATTTCATACGTTAACCCCTAATATTTAGTAAAGCTAATTTATATGTTTTTGGTTGTTATTTTACTAAATCTTCCCGCTACCGCTATGAACCGTTAGACATGAACCGTTTTGTATGAATGTTGAATTTTAAGGTTTCAAGAACAATAAAATAGTCATTTTAATATTTTATTTGAACACTTGTATTTTTAACTTTTTTTAAATAAGTGAGCCTTCATTTCTGAAGCTTTTGCTTCAATATACTAGTTTGATTTGCTTCCTTATGTCTTCTGTTCTTTCTCTTATAATATCGGTAGGTACTAAATTATATTATACCAATTTTAATCTTTTGAAATGAATCAATTTTAACTCCATTGACATGGCGAGAGTAAGTTTTAAAAGTATGTTTTAACAAAATATTGACAATAATGTATGAAAATCACGCACCGTGTAGCATACCAAAGACTATTCTTGCCCCGCCTCAGTAAATAAAATATGGTAAAATTATATTTTAGACAAGACAATAAATTAAAATTCCACACCCATTCTCTTTAGTTATCAGAAAGTTATTCAGGAGTACTAGGGTATCATAAATCAATAAGGTGTTTGCAATGCAAGAGCGTCAAGACTCTGAACACTGAACATTGGCCACCCAGAGGCGTCCATAAATAATACTAGAAGCCATCGATAACTCTCAGACACCTCTGATGCTGAACTATGGTTGGAATCCTTTCTATATTTCAATATTTTCCAGTCGTGTTTGCTTTTAGGATGGTTGTTGAGCAAATAAAATGGATGCAAATGTTTGGGTTCTAGTCAGGTTGTATATTTAGAGTTTGTCGCGTTTTTTCAATTCAGAAGTTTCGGAGTGTTTTGTGGCTATTTCGAATAATATGCATGTTTATATAAAAGGTGGATGGCATTGGGAGTAATATGCGAACGAGAAAAGCGGTTATGTATAAAAGTCGATCTTGTACATCGGGGAAATCCATAACCAGGAATTCTAGTAATACGGCTACAACATATATTTTGTTTTTATTTTTTACATTCGGAAAACTAGATGTGAGTTTTCTTGTTTTGGTTTAGTGGTGTGGCTCACCTAGTGTTAGAGTTTTCAAGTCGTTCCAAAGCCACTAACTTAAACCAACGACTACTATCAGTGACAACAAACGGGACCAGCTTAATGTGTTTTCTGATGCGGAGCTCGAGATAAATTAGATTACACCAAGTAATAAAAAAACACGCAATCTTTAATATCATCTCAATGGTAAATCAATTCATAATGTGAAATTACAGAACGGATGTGATACAGACATATCAGATTTTCAGAATTTTCTTAAGACTATTTGACGGGAAAGCCGAGGCTTGCTTCTCCATATGACAAGGGAAAATAAAAACCTCTTCCGCCTCTTAGCTTGGGATTGCTATACTATTTGTGGCGTTTGTTGGGGGCGGATACGGCATATGACAGTAAAGATAGAAAATGTGGCATAATCTGTGGGTATAATGCTTAAACGCCCGCTTATCTAAGAGTAAAAATATGGAATGTTTGGTTTGGATGTAGGTTTGTAGGGGTATCTCCGGAAATAGTAAACCGATTTTGGTGAAATCGGTTTACGTATTCGCTAGATATGTTTTTTATCACTTGCAAACCTACTGGTAGGTATAAACGTGAAACATACCCTAAATAATACACTATTTTCGTTCACCAATCGAACGTATAATCAAATCGCAGCCGGAATTGGGGAGGCAATGCAATTAGTAGACGAGACATGAAAGTTAATGTGGTTAATCGTTAAGCGAATTTCATAGGAAATTGCGAAGGGCGAATTCGGTTGATTGGGCACTGGGTCGATTAGAAATAAAGCGAGCGATTTGAGGAACGTTATCTTAACATATTACCTAAAATAAAGGTTTGCAGGCGATTAAAAATTCTACTTATCCCACTCATCTCTCGAATACGGTCCCTAGTTGAAAAAGAAACCAATAAGGCTGGCTGCAGGTTTACCATTATCTATTCGTTAGCTGAAGTAGAAGAGCAGGCGGTCCTGAAGCTAACAATAATAAATGAAGATATTATCTATCCCCCTTATTTATAACGCTAAATAATGAGCTGCAAAACTATGCATCGTCTGTCTTTAACTGTCACAGGAAGTTTCAAAGTTGACAGACAGAGACAAACGTCACATAACTTAGTCATGTGTAAATAATATTTTATAAATAAGGGAGAATATGGGTAAACCCAGGAATAAGATTGATTGGTGACCCCATGACTTTAATGAAATCTGTTAAATGCTTAAGTTGTGATGATTTTTAAGAGGTTGTTTGCTGGTACTTACCTAAAATATTGGCGCTGTAGTGGAACATAATGAAACATACAAAAAATATATATACAAGATGTAACGGGCAAGCCCTTTTAATCCGAAAAGGGGTTATTCTAGACGTCTAGGCGAACAACTTTTGTTCTACGACTTTTAAAAATTCGAACTTTTTTTTGAAATTTTTGAGATAATGTTTCACTGAAAAAACAGCTGCTTTTGAAAATAAAGGTAATTGAAGTTTTGATTGTACACCGTCAAACTAAATAAAAGGACAAAATAAGGTCAATGAACTTCGAACTCTCAGAAACAGCTGATTTTCAAGTAAACTTTACACTTAAAATTCTCGTAAAGTACTTCGAATTTCCAAAAGTCTTAGAACAAAAGTTGTTCGCCTAGACGTCTAAAACAACCCCCTTTCGGATTAAAAGGGCTTACCCGTTACACCTTGTATATAACTGTCTTCTTATATTTTTCTTCTGTTTTAGCGATGCCGAATTGAAATGAAACTAATTTTCCGGTTTTAATTGCGTTGTTTTTATTATTTTCCTACATTTAGGAACATTTACAGACTCCTTCCTCAGAGTAGTCGAAAAATGAAAAAAAAGGTATTCATCAGAACGTTAGGAAAATGAGTTTCATTTCAACCTTCTTCTTGTCATTACACAAGTTTGTTGAAAGAAATTTAATATGTAATTTGCTGTCTGTATCAAAAAGCATAACAAGTAAGTACCTAGGTACCCAATGATAATAGTTTAGGTAGGTACCTATTTATTATTAACCAAACTATTTAAATGCGTGGAATCGACGTCCTATGATCAGTTTAATTATTGCAATTCCGGCAACTGTATTACAAACATAAATTTATTTTTTGAAGATGAAAGGAATAATTGTGTTGTTTATTGTATCGCTATTTTGGAAAGATGTTTGTGAGTATTTTTATTATGATCATCATCGTTGTAAGCTATTTGATAATAGAAGGAAGGGCTTACAGTGATAAAACCTATACCTACCTAAGTAAAGGCTTCGTCTCTACTTACTGCGCTACTATACTCATTTGTACTAAGGAAATCCACCCTTAGCCGATGCCTGCAAAAATGACGACTGTCACCGACTTGCCATCGGCCCGGTTCCCCTCCTCGGTTGGTTATCCTAATGGGTGATTTTATTATAATTTTCTTTATATTAGCATCAATTATCAATTACCTATATTTATTCAGTAACACCGCTCATGCGGTGAAGGAAAACATCTCGAGGAAACCAACGGTTTAGTTAGCCCCAGACTCCAGACGTATTGACCAGTTCTTTCCTCTGGGCACGGCTGGAAGGTTGGCATTGTTAGGTGGGCTTGTCTAGCAGGTGCTGGGCAAGCCTACTCCACCTAACAATGTCCCAGGCACTACAGCGCCATAAAATAGCATGGATTAAAAGTTGTTTACGCTGTATAAATCATCTAAAATTAAATGAAAAGGCCAAACAATACAATATTTAAATTTTAATTATTTTTGTATTTCTAAACTTTTGGGTCTTGGCCTGAAATAAAATTTTAATTGCGGTTAGAATATCAAGATAAAAAGTAGTCTCATGCCCTTTAGAACCTTTATATACATTTTTCTATAGAACCTTTATATACATTTTACTTAGTTTCAGAACCGTGCCAAACTCCTTTAGGAGTGCCCAGTAATTGTATCAAAATAAACCAATGTCCATACATTCAGAATGCCTTAAGAACGTTCGCACCTTCAGCACCACCAGCAGATATTGGTAGATTTATAATAGACTCGTTTTGTGGATTCGATCCTTCGAGAACTTCTAAAGTGTGTTGCGGACCTGTACCTGGTCTCAATAATACTGTGAGTTTATCTTCAAACAATAAAAAAGAGTCAAAAGTGTCTTATTTATTATACAAAACTAGCAGCGCCATGCCCAAGCAAATGTACAAACTTTTAGATTAATATTCATACTAACTGTGCCCCGCGGTTTTTACCCGCGTAAGTCCCCATCCCGCAGGAATATCGGAATTAAAGTCTATGTGATATTCCCGTCCAGCCACCTATATTCCAAGCTTCATTGCTATCGGTTCAGTAGTTTCGATCTGAAAGAGTAACAAAGTCTAGTCAAAGAACATATATACATACTTCCAATCTTTCACGTTTATACTAATAAATAGCTGCGCCCCGCGGTTTCACCCGCAGAAGTGAAAACGCGTTGTCACGGGCGCGAGCGGCCGAGCGGTTATCGAGCAGTTGCACTTTTTCGTTCATTACTCGGGTTCTACTAATTGGATTTCGATGCAAAGTATACCACGACCTTCCTCGAAAATAGAACTATACAAAATTAAAAACCAGATTTCAATCGGATAAGTAGTTTTCAATTGTATAAGGAACCGACAGATAAACAGAGAAACAGACAGACAGACATGAATTTTAAATAATGTATAATTTTGTTCCGATAAACAAAAACATCATTCCGTCTTGAAAAAATCAACAATTTTCGATGAACCCGACATGGATTTAGAGTTTAGCTCGTATCTTCTTGGTACTGTAGATCAGCCTTTTTAGTAATAAACTTTCACGAGTTTTTCATTCATAATAGCTACCGGTAAGTCAAAAGATACAAAACGACGTGGAGCTCGACCCAGTGTCCAGTGAAGATTCAAGTCCTGCCACGACAAACTGCGGGGAAGGTTCGAGTAATAGGATATTCGGTGGAAGCAGAGTAGCCTTAGACGACTACCCCTGGATGGCCTTATTGGGATACAAAGCCTGTAAGCCATATTTAAACATAAACCTACTTCCTTATAAAAGCTATTTAACAGCTGCATAACTATGTATCGTTTGTCTTTTACTGTGACATGAAGTTTCAAAGTCGACAGACAGAGACAAAGGTAACACAACTTGGTCATCTGTTAATCATCATTTAAGACGGAAATTTTAAATTCACACGATTTGTCAATTTACCTAGTTACATTTTACCGGGTCTAGGTCGTGTATTATTATTTATTAATAATAAAAAACAAACAATATTATAAGAAACAAACTTTGCAAAACATTTTGAAGTAATACGCGATTAAGACCCGGTAAAATGTAGCCATATATTTATACATGTTTGTATGATATTTTATAGTTTAATTTTATCATTTGGGATTTATTTATTTTTTACTATGCATTATTTAGTTTATAGGTGGTTTAGTTTTACATTTAACATATTTTTTAAAAACTATTTATGGAGTAGAATATCGTTTTGTAGAACGTTCTTGATTACCTAAATATTTCTGAATTTTATAATCCGAATAATTCACAGATGGTCGAATCTCGATTGCATATCAATGTGGTGGTGCTTTGATCAATCATAGATACGTGATCACTGCTGCTCATTGCATCGTTGGCGATATCGAGCGACAAGTAGGAAAATTGTAAGTCTTTGCTTATCTACCTAATTTTGTAACAATTAATTTATTTTTATACATTCATAGGTCTGAACTGGTCTCTATTAGAGACTAAAAGGAGTAAGGCTGCCTGACACTCAAGATATTATATCTTTGACCTGACGGCCAAGTATCATCCGTTTCAAAGTCAAAGTGTTCGGAAATTTACTTTAAAAATATGACTCATAACTCGAATGTCTTTGTTCGAAATCTGAGTAGGTACTTACTATTAGGTACTTCATTGCTATGCTGACTCCTAATCTTGGAAACATTTGGATTTTCGCAGTAATCGAAGAAGTAGTGGCCATAATATTCAAATAATGTTTTATTTCCGTTAGAATTAAAATAGTACGAAAGAAAATCTTACAACATGCCAATATTACAACACAATTCTATACTGAAATAGCTGAAAGTGGCAATGACAAATTTAGAAAAAAAAAACAGTATTTGCGATCCCTAACGACAAATCTTTAACATCGTCCAATACTTATAATGCATGGAAATATCGGGAGAAAAGACTGTTTAAAAAGATGTGTTAATCCACTTCTCTTTCACCATCTGCATACTAAATTTCTTCGCAAGTACTTTTTGCGTAAAGGAGTAACATTCAACACACTTACATAGTCACTTACTTGTACATAAACATTACATTCATAATAAGTATTGGTAGATTTTAATCAAAATTATTGTCTTCTATTCCTTACACGTAGCTTTTACCCGGCTGCAAGACAAGGGTTATTTACGTATAATAAAGTGTAGTATTTTTGGTATTGTTGGCATATTATATATTTGAGATTTATACCATTCTGGTATTAATCTCAAATATATAATATGATTGTTTCCCATTTACAGATCAGTAGTTCGTCTTGGTGAACATAATATGCAAACTGATCCTGATTGCGACAAATCTGGTTGTGCATCTCCTGTGCAGGAGATTCCTGTCCATTTTGGAATCCATTCAGGATACGACCCTAGCACCAAGAACCAAATAAACGACATTGGGCTCGTTAGACTGGCACGGAGAGCTCAATATTCTTGTAAGTACATTGCTAAAAAAAATTATAATGCCGGAGCAGGTAACTTCGAAATTCTTCTGGTTCTTTTTGTGTAGTAGTGTGGCTCATCCCATCATCATCATCATCAGCCTGTTGCAGTCCACTGCTGGACATAAGCCTCTCCAATTGCACGTCACTTGGATCTATTTTCGGCTTCACGCATCCAGTGGTTCATCTAATGTTAAGAGTATTCAGGTCGCCCTAAGGCCTCTAACTTAATCTAACGAGAACTGCTTTTGGAGATAACAATAGGGACCAACTGCTTAACGTGCCTTCCGAAGGATGGAGAAAGTGATTTTTTTCCACACAAATTATCGTTTACCCATCCTAGTATGAAAGTCAACCCATACCCTACCTATACCTCAACCTATACCATACCTAAGTAAGTAAATCAAGTAATGACCTCGATCAAGCATTGCTCAATGACCATTCAATATCGTCAGAGGCAGCTAGGTCAATGAGCTTGTCAAATGATAAATAAATTACTGAAAAATGATAGGAATTTACACTACATACTCTGGACGTTTTACTACCTACAAAGAGTATTCAAAGACGTTCCATCACGAAGCCCTGGATATAGTTTGACTTTTGATGAGCAGATTTTCTACTGCACTAATATTAAAGTACTTATCAGCTTCTCACGGAGATTTTCAAAAGATAATATTGTGTGTATGTAAAAACTGTTTTTGTTGTGTGCTATATTTAGGCACGCCATTCTGTTTTAAAATAATTCCCGCTTAGTAATCAGTTTGATTTTGTTCTACATCATTACATAAAATTGTAGATTGTGGAAGCAATTACCTATAGGTATAGTTATGGCTTAACAATCTACGAGTAACATCCTAGTAATACTAATAAAAAATGTTTATTGTTACAGTTTACGTAAAGCCAATTTGTTTGGCGCCTCGCAGTACAAGTTTGGGTGTCGGCTCTCATGCTACTGTTGCTGGATGGGGGATGACTGAACTTGGTAATTTTTAATAATATCTTTATGATAATAACCTAAGGTCCTACCTAACATTCTTCCAAGCAGTCCGGTTCTTGGCTAGATTTGGCCAATCTTTGAAACAGATATAATGAAATCAATTTTTGTTACATTAGACAGGAATGCATTTGACTTCATCTTACTTGATGAGAAGTGACAATGAGGTCGACGAAGTAGCATGCGTGCTTAGATTAAAAACTCCAAGGAAACGAGCAATGAGTTCCACTTCGTAGCAATACGTACCAGAAGGATGCGTGGCGCTTGGTGCGCAAAAAGGAAACGAGTATTCTGAATGGATGACGTTTATTAGTATCTCTTGTTATATTGTCTTGTAGTAAAATGAGGAGAGGGAACAATATCGTAGATTTTCTGGGAGCATACTTCAAGGTGGATGGATTCAATCATTATTCAATTATGGGTGGTATAGGTACCTACAAAAATATGAGCGTTGCTATATCAAAGTTTATTTTTTGCACAATTGATTAAACTGTTTGATGTTTATAATCATCACTTTATGTTCATTCATCATAGACACATAGTTTGAGCGTACATGGTGCGTATTGCAAATTCTGGTTGAGGACTAAAAACTAATAAACTTTAAATAATAATATAACTAATTTCAAAATACAATTTCAGGTAAAAGAAGTGACGAGAAACTACAAGTCTTACTCCCAATTTACGACCAAGATAGTTGCATAGCTAAATACCAGACAATTGGTGTGAGACTATGGGACAAACAGATGTGTGCAGGTGGTGAACTCGGTAAGGACTCCTGTTGGGGAGACTCCGGTGGACCTCTGATGAAGTGTAGGATCGATGGCGTTTATGAAGTCGTCGGTATCGTATCAGTTGGGCGCGGTTGTGGAAGAGATGGTTGGCCAGGTCTGTACACCAAAGTGGCTAGTTACTTAGACTGGATCGAGGACACTATCAGAAGTACTAACGTTTAACTTCTAAAATTCATGAACTGGTCCAATCTTTTATTTATCTCCTCTGGGGGTCTAACTTATCAGAGTTTGGACCACGTTTATAAGCAACATGTCGATTATTTCTTTTTTGTTTGTAGCTATTGAAAGTTTAATAATAGTTTCATGAATAAAGTAATACAATTTATTAATATCTTTTAATATTACCTACATCAAAATGTGTTAGGTATTTTTTTAAAAAAATAAATAATAATAATGAGCATTTTATCGAGGTTTTATTAATTTAGCGAATCTATGCACCTACCTCTACAAAAGAAGGTACCAACTTATGACTAGGTGACAGCGGCGTAGGCTGATCTTCGAGTCAGGGAAAAACAATTTCCTCATCCAGAAATGAATCTGTAGTATGCGTTGGTATAAGTGCACCTACGACACAGTTTTAAGGGCTTATTCTATCTATGTATCTATTCTTGTAATAAAGGAAGATAAGACAAAAAGTCTGTACTTGGAAGTAAATTGAAAAAAAAAGTGGTCTGGGACTTAGAATAAGTAGTAGAACAAAATTATATAATTTTTAAAATTCATGTCTGTCTGTTTGTCTGTTTATCTGTTAAATAAGCCTTGAGTCGTAAGAGTGAAAAAACTAACATTTAAGTCTATCGTTGTATTATATCGTTGAAGTACGTTTTACAATTGCTATTTGCAAGAGTTTAGGCGCTAGTAAACATATTTTTTAGATTTGTTATGTTATTCGAAAGTTATGATGTCCTATCCATTAATATTAGGGGTTAAAGTATGAAATTGCCGATTTGTACTGAAAATCTTAATTGTTTATTTTTTAAATTTTTAACAAATTTATTTAATCAAAATAGTTGCCATTATTATCTATACATTGCTGCCATCTAATGGGAAGGTTATTAATGCCTTTGCGATAGAACTCCGACGATCTAGACTGCACAAACTGTGTGAAAGCATTTTGTACTGCATCCTGGGAAGAAAACTTCTTGTCAGTGTGAGGTCTCGCGTTGTCGTGGAGCAATAATGGTGAAGATCGATTCATGAGTCGGGGCTGTTTTACTGCTAGTTTTGTCAACATGGTTCGGAGTTCGGCACAATAGACATCTGCCGTAATTGCTTGACCAGATCGAAGAAAACTATAGTGAATAACACCATGCTGAGACCACCAAACAGTTACCATTACCTTTTTATTGGTAAGTTTTGCTTTAGGACACTGTTGTGGCATTTGACCTGGGGTCAGCCATTGCATTTTTCTTTTCCGGTTATCATAAAGAATCCACTTTTCATCACATGTTACAATTCGATCCAATATTCCTTCATTTCTGTACCGGTTCAACAAGGCAACACAAGTTTCAACACGCGTTTCTTTCTGCAGATCAGTCAAATCATGAGGCACCCATTTTTCGTATTTTTTTATTTTATTGATTTGACGCAAGTGAGTCAATAAAGTGGGTAAGGTAACGTTAAACCATGCCGCTAATTCCTGGGTAGTTTGA
This sequence comes from Idaea dimidiata, assembly GCA_949358125.1. Classification (NCBI taxonomy): domain Eukaryota; kingdom Metazoa; phylum Arthropoda; class Insecta; order Lepidoptera; family Geometridae; genus Idaea; species Idaea dimidiata. The sequence continues at coordinate 19,518,289 of OX442333.1, read as the reverse complement.
CTAGGATCGGCTTCCACTATCTCTCTTAATTCATCGTTATTCACCTGTGTGGGCGGTCTTCCTCGTGGCTCGTTCTTTAAGTCGAAATTTCCATCACGAAAGCGTTTAAACAAAAATCGCACGGTGCGTTCATTAGTAGACCCCTCTCCAAACGCAGCATTGATATTGCGGGCTGTTTCTGCCGCGTTAGTTCCGCGTCGGAACTCGTATTCAAAAATCACTCGAATTTTCGCAGTATCCATCTTTCTTGTCTAAATTGAATAACAAAAACAATTGAAAGTCGATATTCAAATGTTTCACATTTTTTAAAAAAAGAACATCACAGAAACCATTTGAAAAAAGTTTCATTCGAAAACCTCAAACCATGAAGATTCTATGTCAATTCAAAGAACCTATTGCAATAAAACGGCAATTTCATACTTTAACCCCTATTATTATAAACGTGAATGTTTAGAACGTTTATAAAATTAAAGTTTATCTAATAAATAAGGAAATTTTTGTCTTTCATATATAAACTACCCATATTTCAAGTTTCATCGCAATCTGTTTCGTATTTTTTGTGTGAAATAGTAACAAAGTCACATACATAATTATATTATACGTACAAACTTTAGCGGGTATAATATTAGTAAGAAGTAAGACTAGCTGCGCCCCGCGGTTACACCCGCGTAAGTACCGTTCCCGCGGTAACTTCGGGATAAAAACTATCCTATGTTATTCCAGGTCTCCAGTTACCTATATATTCCAAGTTTCATCGCAATCGGTTTAGTAGTTTTTGCGTGAAAGAGTAGCAAAGTCACATACATACATACATACAAACATTCGCGTTTATAATATTAGTAAGATTATACTTAGAGCTTTCTCCGAAGTAAATGTGATATAAGACTGACATGCTGGCGAACTCACGACGGTGTGCCAGCTCATCATCACATATCAGCCTGTACTTAAGAAAGGACAAAAAGTTTAAAAAGGAAATAAAACATGAGTCTAGGTCACTTAGGAAAAGCGGTTGAATTACAACGTATACTTTTGAAAATCTCTGTCTGTAAATTTCTCTATTACTTACCTATTAATACGTATTCATAACAATACTAAACTGATTCTAAATTGATTTTGAGTAGTTATAAAAGAAGTGTAAAATGTTAAATGTACCACAATATTTTACTTCGAAATTAAACTCGATCGAACAATCAGGAGTAAATCAGCAAGACTGCAGTCGCTCGCTTATGTACTGAACTAACTACCCTCGTGGGTAACGCGAGTGAAATCGCGGGGCGCAGCTAGCTTGTAATATGTACAGAAAATTTGAAAAGAAAATCATATATGTATTTACGTACATAACAATCACTATTTTTATTCTTGGTGAATTTACCCGCGCATTACGATACAGTCGCGGAATTTAATTAATAAATCATTTTTTAGTTGGAATAAAATACAAATTAAATATATTTCTAATACTAAAATGGGTAAATCCGTGAATCATCTTGATTTGTTTCGATCATAACTGGTTGTGACGTTTCTATATATATTTACCTGTTAAGGTACTTATATGGTCAACTTAATGACGCTAACTATTGTAGCGATTGCAAAAAAGAAACGTAACTTATTTAGATAGATTCATTTATTTGACACAAGCACACGCTCTGCAGAAAAACTTGATGCTAATAAAAGATCATCGAATTCTAGTTTGCAGAGCGGCTCGTCCCATTGCCTCTGAGACGTCGGGGCCTTGGGTAAAGACTCTGTTGGGCAAGCTCTTTTCCAGCTTTCGGTGGCTTCAATTAAATAACTTAACTGGAAATTTGGAAATATAGGTTCTAAAATGGTGAGTACTAAACTCGACGTACTGTATATTGAAAACAAGAAAGCTGGCAATGATACACTAGAAAACATAATTATATTAACTTATTTTATTTAACAAGTTGGCAAGTGCGGTAAAAATGATCTTAAAAATATTACTTAAACAAAAAAATAATTTAAAAATTAAAAAACCGACTTCAAAAAGAAACAAAAAATAATTTAAAAAACAACCAAAAAATAATAAGAATTGATAAAAATGAACAAAATAACCTCTACATAGGTACAGTGCCACCGACTAATTAATCTGTTTTATCATCTGAAGTCGGGCAGCCAAACTAAGTACAATATGGAACCAACCAGTAAAAAGTTTTTTAATTTTTAAATTATTTTTTTATTTTACCCTTTTTAGTATACCTACCTACCTAAAAATCAACAATATTGTTACCGTAATTTTAATAATTGAGGAGTATGCTGATGAGAAGGTGGTTTCAGATGCCCCATCAATCTGTACTTAGTTCTTTAGGGGTCTATTCTTTTTGGTAGAAGTCTAAAATGAGTATTTTATTGAATTCTGGGATGCTATCCTGTCCATCATTCCGAAGATACTCATCAGATCCTTACCAAACTTTCATGGGACCACCTCGCAGCTTCCACCTTTCCATTAAAAAAAGAACTATATCAATCGGTCAAGCCATCTTCGTGTAATCGATGAACAATTGAATTGAATACAGCGTTTTGAGGAGCATTCCCGGTCCTCACTTCGAAGATCCTTATCAGATCCTCATCAAATTTTTATGAGACCATCTCGGAGCTCCCACCTTTCCATTAAAAAAAGAATCATTTCAATCGGTCAAGCCATCTTTGAGTAATCGATAAACAACTGGATTGATAAATGCGTTTTGAGGAGCATTTCCGTTCATCACTCCGAAGACCCTCATCAGATCCACATCAAATTTTTATGGGACCATCTTGGAGCTCCCACCTATCCATTAAAAAAAGGATCATCTTAATTGGTCAAGCCGTCTTCGAGTAATCGGTAAACATACAAAAAAAAAAAAAATTATACGTACAGACGAATTGATAACCTCCTCCTTTTTTTTGAAGTCGGTTAAAAAATGGGGTAAGTTGGACATCCCATTTTTTTCTAAAGGGAGTACCTAAGTGTAAGACGATTCCGTCTTCGAAATAATTGTACTAATTTTATATTTGCTAAATTGATGATTAACAGTAACAAAGTTGCACCAGTCATTGTAGGTAAGCAAGGCGCGTAAAAACTAATAACTATATGGTAAGTAATTATAAATTTAGTGTCCCAAAGAATTTACCTACACGATCAAAGACAATACCCACCGAATTCATTCCGAAAAAAAAATACACCATATTATATGTTAATAAATTTATAAGAATTACATTGGGATCCGAAAGTCCAAAAATAATCAATATTTTTTTATTTACAAAAAAGATTACAGCGCAAACAAGCTATCCTTATATATAATATGATATCCAAAAACTATATAAACAAGCAAGTACTAACAGCGGGTTCTGCACTAAGCTGAATGCTTGATTCGCATGAACCCAGAAAGGATTTGTATGTTAAAAAATATTTATCTATCATTCAGTACGGCAATGCTGCAAGTGTGATGGGAACCGTTAAACCAGGAACATCAAGGGGCAGGTTATTTATTTATTTTGTATATTTTTTCTTTCTATTTTTAATTTATTATTATTATTTCAAAATTAACATGAAAACTTTATAATGTTCTAAATAAATTTTTGTTTCATTTATCTAGTCTGGATATAAATATACATATACTTGGTTTAGGTAGATAGTACAAAATCAAATATAAAATTAAAAATAATAAAAAGTAAGTATAAAGTAAATAAAGTAACAAATGCTGTAAACCAGGTAACAACAGGTAGGTTTGTATGTGTGTGTGTGTAGTGTATGCGTATGCACAGTGGACATGTGTAATTTTGTATAGTGGGGACTGAGGTTAAAGTCTCAGGTGATTCCTCGTCACCCCAGAATCTTAAGATTATAGATACGAGGGCCAAAGCCGAAACCATGAGTGGAATTTTTATGTATTTATTGTTTTTTAGTAAACAATAAATACATAAAAAATACCACATAAAAATATTTGGCAAAAGGAATTCGTTTGTATTTACCTATTGTTTACTAAAAATAAAAGATAATTGGGAAAAAAGGAATTCAGACAAAATAAAACTTTACTTGCGGAAGCCAGACGTTCGAATAGATTAATTAATTAATTAATTTCAGATTATGGTTTATGTTTTTTTTATTTATTATAATATGTAAAATCTATTTTTATCTCTATATATATTTACCTATATACCTAGTATTGTTATAATCTATTTCTACTAAATGTTGCTCATTTGCCTTTTTTATTTTTCAAAAGTATTATAAAACAAAAGTATTTTTATTCTCCTGATCTAATTTCCAACGAAAAACATCCCATCCCCTTCCTTAATTTTTTTCTATTTATTGGTTGTCTGAAGGAGATCAGGCCTGAGATCAGATCAAGCGATAAGGCCGCCCTTTGTACCACTTTAGTTTTTAAGATCTAATCTGTAAGTTTGTTATAATTTGTGTTTTTGATACAATAAAGTGTTAATCAATCAATCAATTCAGTCTGCGTATAATTATAAAATGTGGGTAACCTTGCATCTATCAGAATATCGAAGACAAAATATACACTAGCAAAGTCGCCGCGGATAGGTCACTCGCGAAAAAAAACACAACAGGAAAACGGTCAGTATCTTCACATGCTATCGGTACACGAAAGAGCAACAAAACGTACGTAATGTATTTAACGTAGGAACTTGACCTCCAATAACCAGTATACTTCAAGTAAACACGATCGAGCTGTTGTCTCTTAATCACAAATATTATAATATAATAATAAAATTAATACATTAATAATTTATTAAACAAATCAATTTAGAAAGTACCTGATGTTTATTTAGAAGTTTAGTGCAGTGATGAATGCAATAATGAAGGGACAAATTGTGATTTTTGTTTTGTCGGTGTTCTGCAGTGATGTTTGTGAGTTCTTTTTTTTTAATCAATTAAGATAAAATTAGTGTTGTACACATGTTATCAGCATATAGAGTAGCTTTAAGATTTATTTATAGGTTAAGTTTGGTGTAAAGATTGGGTTTGATAGGTATATTTGTGTCTATGATTCAATTCGTTTTGCTCATCGGCTTCCGTGACCTTCGGCAGGTCATTAGTGCACCACCGGATCTGGTTTTTGAGATAGGTACACAAACATACCTACAAATGGATAGGATATGAAATACTTCCCAATTCTACTAAATATATCCTACTATCCTCCTACAACTATATTGAAAGATGAAAGCTTGTGAGTGCGTTTGTGTGTGATTGTTGCTCCTCCACGAATGAGATGAAACTCGTCATGTAGGTAGCTAAAGATCAGGTTACGTGTTGTCCCGATATTTCCACGGGATCAGGAATTACGCGGGTGCAACTGCAGGGCGGAGCTGGGATAGTATAGGTAAATCTGAAAAATGACCCCGTTAGAATCAGAAACTCCCATTGCTTTCTAAATCGGTCTCACCCACATACGTCCAGGATCAGGATCAAATTACTGGATACCTGCTTAAATTATAAATTATATACAAAGTTACTTACATACTAAGTTTCGTTCCAAGTGATATAGGGTCACACACGTGATTTGGGGGTCTTTAAATCGCGGGTGAACTTTTACCTTTTAGGTCAGCGTGCTTCGTCCTAAATTGAATGGTATAGAGATAGTGGTCAATCACTGACCTAGATATTAAATTTAAAAAAAGATATATCAATAATTCTAACAATTATGTACCTACCATTAATGCGTACTGACACACAAACTTTAAAAAAATATGATATCGGAATTTTGCCTTTGATAAAGAAGTTTACGATGTTTTAAATTACATTGGATTCCCGTTTTTAACAAATGTTTGTATGATCTAGGTACAGTTTATCTCATGTCTTTGTGCTTCTGCCTGATTGCTAAAGAGTAAACTCGAACTTACAATGATTCTATAGATTTATAAACTTGTTTTCAATACATACCTACCTAAACAGGATAATATCATCAAAAACAATTTACTTGTTCTATTTACATCACATATTATGTACTTACAATTCCATATTACAAAAGATATAGATTATAAAAAAAGTATATTCTAATAGACAAACAGATGGACGGATGAATGGGAGCATAGCCAAATGATTATTTTGGTCTTGAGATACTAAATCCTATTAAAAATTGTTTGTGTTTTTTTTATTAGAAAACATTAGTCGATAAGCAGAACTAAGAACTAACTATAGTTACCTAGGAGAATATTTTATCTGGTCTTGGGGATTTCCAACCGGACAGGTTATTTACAATTCGCTTACAGGTTAAGTAAGTATGCCATACCTACCTACTTATCTAATACTTGCTGCGCCCTGCGGTTTCACTCGAGTAAGCGTCAATCCCGCAGGAATATAGGGATACAAAGTAGCCAATTTTACTTCTCGATAATTTGGCTTTCTTAGTGAATTTTTGAAATCGATACAGTCGTTTGGAGTCTATTCGTAATAAACAAATAAATTTCCTTTCCTCTTTATAATATTCGATTTGTGTTTCTATACTTAGGACTTGTTACTATTAGTTCTTAGAAATATTAGGAATTGCTTATTGAACCTGGATTGCCTTGGAAATGGTCCCCGATACCTAAGCTAAGTAAATCAAGACCAGGGTACCAGTTCCAAGTTCATTTTAAACCAAATAAATAATGCCGCTGCAGCGCTGACAATATCGTTACGTCTATCGTAAAATTCAAATGACAAGCGATTGCAAAGATGCAGTCGATGAATGTAAAAAGTCAAAAGTATTTATTATTTAATTTGGGGTAGCGTTACTTTAGTGGCTTGATTCAATTGTCTTCCATCTGATGCCATATCTATTATTAAGGTTGAGGTCAACGATTGTTGCATAACCTACATTATATTATCAATTAATAATCTAGCCAAAATTCGTCAAAATCGTTTGAGCCGTTTGATAACGGAGGTGGTACAAACATAGTTGATAGATGATTGGTGTTTTTTGCGAGAGACAACGAGTTCGTATCAAATCCACTCTCTGTGTTTAGGGTTCCGTAATTAAGAAATCCTTTTGCTTTACACTGTTTGTTTGTCCGTCTACTACCAGGCTGTATCTCATGAACTGTAATAGCTATACAGTTAAAATTTACACGGATAATGTATTTAATTTCTGTTAACGCTGTAACAAAAAATACTGATATAACAATAAATAATACATATTTTATTAGGGCTCCCATATGAAAAACTTTTTTACGATAATGGTATGCAACCTTTCTTGCGCGAATCTAACTCGTACTTGGCCAGTCTTTTTTAAAATGTTATCATTTTTTTCTTCTTCTCAGTTATTGGCTTCTGCTCGCCACAAAGCAGCACGAAAGTAGCCAGTGTCAAGTATTATTAATTTTTGCAAATCTTTTTATTTGCATCGAAGAAGTCAAGTCGAGGGAATCATTGTAAAACGGCGGTCATTTACAAAAATTGTTCACGGAGCTTTGGAGACAACGCACGGACAACGCAAAGTACATGTTATGCTCTGCCATTTACTTTCATTACACTTGTACACTTTCACGAAACTAAATTGCCCCCAAAATTAAACAAATTACATGTATTTGAACTAGGTTTCACAAAAATGAAAAATTAGCAACACATCTTCTCAACGCCAAAACCCCTTAATGTTATCATTCAAACAAAAGGATTTGTAGAAATTATTAGGTACCTACTTATTGATGTCATCTATCTAACGGCATGTGTATAGATAGTGGTTTATTCCACTTTGTATTTGAGGAAATGTGTTTGTCCAGATCTTTGACATCGAGTGATAAATCTCTATGAAAGGTTATCTGTCAGTCGCTTAATGCATTTGCTCACTCAAATTTTGCTTATTTTATCGATTAGCTGTGTTTATGTTGTTCCACGGGTCTACTTATCTTACTGCCGAATACAAAAAAGCCACTTAAAATTTGAGGAGTACTTAAAAATTAAACAGCATTTAAATTTGGTATTGTTTAGGTTAAAGTAAAATTTTGGTAAGTTTTCTGTTTTCGGCCGTTACAGATTTACCTTTGAAGGAAATTTCTATAAATATATTAGACCGTCACGAGAGCCGGCCGCGTCTGAGCTTCTTTGTCCATTGCTCGGCCGCCACTTGGTTGCTTCAGATCGATCTACTGCTCGCCGAGCAATAGACGACGAAGCTCGACCGGGTGACGGTCTAAAATAAAACATCCCTAAGTCGCTTTTTATATAACTTTGGGAGTCTGCTATGTTAAATTATACTCGTATTTATTTTTCAACCAATTGTAAAAATTAAAGTTTAACACCCAAACTGATAATGTCAAGCAAAATTTTATTCTGACAATTTCCGTTGTGACGTCATCGTCACTTTAAGCTGGTCAGTTATTCTGTAATGAAAATAATAATTATGTTTAAACAGTTAACAACCTAACAGGACTTGAACCTGCATCCCTGGGGATCGAACCCAAAGCCTTTTTTAATTCGGCTGTAGGCGCTCGTCACGTCAATTCGAAATTTGGGATTGCATTTCTTCGTAAGAAAACAAGAATTTCTTCGATTTCAAAATTTCGAGACGAGCTAGGTGCTCGTCTCGAAATTTTGCCCTTTGGCCGAATCGGAAAAGCCGCTGGGCCAGATTCACACAAATACGGGTTCAAATTCTGTGGGGTGCCAATTTATAGAAAACACTAGCTGCGCCCCGCGGTTTCACCCTCGTAGGTCTCGATCCCGTGGGATTATCGGGATAAAAAGTAGGCTATGTGTTATTCCAGGTTTCCAGGTACCTTTATTCCGTGTTTCAAGGTAATCGGTTTAGCGGTTTTTACGTGATTGAGTAACAAACACACATACACAAATACTCACAAACTTTCAGCTTTATAATATTAGTAGGATAGGAGTAAAAAAAAGTAGTAAACAACTAATATTTCTTTTTGTTTTTATTGCTCAAGGCATTTTAAACTTAGAAATATTTATAGCAAGGAAATATATTTCTAAGTAGTAAACAACTGTTGTAAATTTTGCAAGATATTCAAAAGCTTCAGCAAAATCAATAGAATTGTTGCCTGGTTACTTTGAATTTTAGTATCGGTAAAGAATATTTTTATATTTTCGCCTCTTTTCTAAGTCCTAAGCGGATAAGTATATTCACTTCAGTTTTATACTATGTAATGATAATAGATTTCAATATCATTACATAGTATAAAACAAAGTCGCTTAACGCTGTCTGTGTGTTTGTATGCATAAAACTACGAAACGGATTTTTATAAAGTATTCTTTAGTAGACAGAGTGATTCAATAGGAAGGTATATATTACTGGTATATTTTCTGCAGCAAAACTCACCTTCATAAATCCAGATTTTACCACCTTAAAAACTGGTTGGTTACGTACTTGCAAGTACTATAGTATTTGCCTATATTTGATAACAGAAAACCGGATTTTCGTTTTTTGTATAACCTTGCATACAAAGACTTGTTCATCAATTGACTTTTGGATATCCACATCTGTAGGCATTGACACCATTCGATTGAAACCGCTAAACTAAACTCCTTGCCATGATGATTGTTATTTATACCAAAAACTTTGCCGAAAGACTTTCAAAATGTATTATTAGTAAACACAATAAACAAAACATAATGATGGGTAGTCTGTTGTACTTACCTACCTCCATTTGTGGGTTTGATAGATTATTTGTTATCATCACATTGTTAGGCGACATATCTACTAATATATACGTAAAATATTTATGTATAATAAAATTATCACTTTGGATTAAGTTGAATATTATTATGTATTAGTTTAGTCGACGACAAGATGCTCGTTAAAACTCAAATGAGTTTAAATTAGTGTCTTCTTTTCATTATTTAATCCTTTGTTTTTTTTCAAAATAAAACAAACAATATCTATAATTGTATTTAATTAAAGTAATAAATAATTGTCAAAGAAGGATGAAAACTTATCTAAAGTTATCAAGCTAAAATTTGAACTTGGATTTATCCATTTAGGTCACTACAGTACCCCGCACTTTTACCAGCATAAATATGTCCCGCTTCCTTGGGAATATCGGAATGATACAACTTGTGGGTTTTTATTAGTAGGGTTGCCAACCGTACTATATTATATAGTATTGTACTATATTTCTGGTCTACGTACTATATACTTTTTAAAAAACATATAGTACGCAAAAATACATTAATCGCGCGTTTTTAACATACATATTTTATACCTAAAAGAAATGCTTTCCAAAAATTTCGCACCCGACAGGACTTGAACCTGCATCTCTGGGGATCCGTCCCAACGCCTTTAACACGTTTACATATTTTATCAAAGTTATTTTTGATATTCTGGCTTTGTGTAAACGCATCTTGATTACACTCTAATAAAAATATGTGTATTGGAGAGAAGCAAACATCAATTTCATAAAATAAATAGGTTTAATACAAAAAGTTTGAAGGATTTTCTTTGACTTAATCTACACAAACACCATTAAATTTTTGTTTTTTTTTATCTTTTGCAATCAGTCGGCAAAAATACTATATTTTTTCTGGGTGTAATTTATTTTTTAGCCGCAAATACTATATTTTTGGAAAAAAGTGTTGGCAACCCTAGTTTTTAGTTATCTGTAGGTATACGAAGGTCCATCGCAAGCGGTTCAATATTTTTTGCATGTAGAAGCAACACAAACTTTTTACTTTATACATAATAGGTAAGATTAAGTAGAACGGGCATTATCCCTAATACGAGTATATCAAAATAATTTATTTAAATCATTTCACTTTATTTCATCTTTATTATTTTATAATATAAAATAGAAATTAATTAGATAAATATAGTTAATAGATAAAATACTGTGCGACAAAGCATATTATCTATTTATCTTTAAAATTCTTCTAGCTCAGCCATGTAGCTTTAAAATTTAAAAACTATGCAATAATAAAGCACTTTTTTTACCGGGTTTAATCGCGCTTTATTGTATTGTCAACCTTGAAAAAGTCAACCGTAAAGTTGGCGAAAGCTTGGTAGTTTAAAAATCATGAATAAAGCGCGATTAAACCCGGTAAACAAAGTGTTTTATTATGCAAAATCGCGAAAACTATAGAAGAAACTATCCAATATTCTGCATTATTGATTAATTTATTACAAAACTAATGACTTAATACTTACACAAGAAATAAATACTACAAAGATAATTTACAATATAAATAATATAACTAATCTAAAGTGAATGACCATTGAGTCCAAAAGTGCCCATCACACTGGTGGCATTACCCCGTTAATTGATTACATTACAATACACAAACCTATACTAAAATATAAAACTACAATGACACTAAAAAAAAAACAAAGCTATAATTTAATTAATATAAATTTAAATTGTTTCAGTTTCACAATCATGCCGGACACCCCTGGGAGCTACAAGCCGATGCGTCAACCTGTACCAATGTGCAGACTTTGTGAACGCCATCCAGAATATCAATCCTCTCCCACAAAACATTGCAACTTTCATGGGACAGTCCAAGTGCGGCTTCGATTCCAATAATATACCAACAGTATGCTGCGGACCTTTACCGCAAAATGAAAATGTGAGTAGAATTTTCTTATCACCTATTAATTTTCTATTAAAGGTGCTTCCTCGCCACCAGCCTCACAGCATTCACGTGTAATGTAACGTTACAAATTTGAGCAGTACATACCTATAGGTACCTCGCACCTTGTAAGTCAAATCTAAATCTTTCCTTGTAAAGTGAAAGTTCGTGGTGAGAGAGTTCCTATAGATTTATGATTAAAAAAAATACAAATACTAAAATTACTTAATAACGAGGTATTTACAATGTTTAATTATTTATCCGCGGAGGTCGGTAAGTAATTTTAGTAGTAAAAACAACCATGTAAGTCTGTTTAAAATCGTAAATACAAAACATATAAGTACAATAATCAAAACATACAAATAAAATTATTTCCAATTAATTAATAAACTTATATAAAATTATATCTACAGGTCAAGTTCTAGTTAATTCTCCTAATACCTACTACACAACCGTTAAAGCCCCATGCTCACCGTGACGTCACTCAATGACGTGACAGGGGTAGGGCTAGTAAATTTCACATATATAAAAGAAGGACGTAAGATGCAACTATGCAATATTTTAGTGAGTAAAATCATACAATTCCTAATAACAAGAAAAGTATTGCTAATCTAGTAAAACTGTTCTACCAATTTCAAGTGTATGTTATCATGCTTTAATACAGAAAAAATAGAAGTTTAAATACGTCACGTTTAACTGTAAAATTAAAAAAAAAAAAAAACTTCTGTTTAATGGAGTTGGTGTAGATGTTTTTTTCTGTTATAAAAGTTAACCAATCGTGTAAAGAAAACTACCATAATGAAGAGAGAAATTGAAAAATAAAATACTTACCAAAATAATATTTCCGAATGTTTTGTAATAATAGAGAAATATTAATATCCCTGCCGCCAATATCGTGAGTAGGTATGTCACCTTAACTTAATTCGCAGAAAATGATTTAAAATTAATCATACATAATACAGTACTAATAAAACAACTCAATGTCAGAACCTAAGTCAGTATAAGTATTAAGTAATTCAAATTTGATTAAGTGTTTGACGAAACATGTAAATTTACGTTACAAATATTTTCGTTAACTGTTGACGTTGATATCGCAAATTATCGCAAATAGCTGAAACAAAATCGCAGAAAGGGCAAGTCACACAATACACATGTATTTCTCTTTATCTCAGTCTTACATTGTATGAAACTGCACTTTTGACATCCAAATCCAAGAGTACAAATTCTTCAATTCGTTGTTAAAACACGCACCGTAAAACCTTACAAACTGTGTTTGTTTGAAGTGTTTTTCACGCGTATGGTGTAACTCTACCATTAAGGGGCCGTTGTAGGCCAGAACTGATGTTTCTAGGGTGAATTACTACAAAAGTTATTTAAAATAAAAGGTTTTGAAATCATATTTATTAAAGTCGAGGATATTTACTAACACGTGAATGTCGTGAAAACACGATTCCTGAAAATTTTCTCGATCGAAAAAAAATCCAAATTTCCCTCTAAATTGTACAAATAAGTGATATTACTCAGTCAATATTGTACGAAAACTAATAAAACTTTGTATAAGAACTGAACTTAGCTCAATACAGGCAGTGAATGTTTTGAATTTCAAAATAAAAGTTTAGTTATCTTGAAACTAGCAATTGTTTGATTTTACGCAATAAAATTTTGCATAGTCGCATCTTACGTCCTTCACTTCCACATCTGAAATTTGCTAGCTTTATCCTTGTCACGCTATTAGGGTTATATAGGCCCTTAAGGGTTAGGTAATTCCTGCAAATGTGTAACTATACTCACTAGACCTATAAATCTGAGAAATGACGTGACCTTTATAGTATGACTTATTGTTAGTTACTTCACCTTAATCGACAGAAGGTAAGTTACCTATTACAATAAGGATATCCAGTCTCATTAAATTGTAGGACGTTAAGGTATACCATTCATTATCTTGAATTTATGTTCAATACTTATTGTTAAGTAATGAGTTAATGACAAAATAATGACGAAGACAATTTTAGCTGGGTTAGTGGACCACCAGCTAGTGCGAATATAGGGTGTGTACCTACCTACTAAAGAGTATGTTTGTTATTTATTTACGTAAACTTAAAGATGCTACTAAATAAGCATGCTTATTGATGTAAAACATCAATAGGCGGGGGTAAACCTAATGGACCAAGCTATAGCTCTTTATTTTTAGTTTATTTTTTATTTGTGTGTAATTTATTGTCAGTAGATAAGTCGATGTCGTAGTGCCCGGTAAAACCCGGTTGCGTTTATGTGGCACTATTTTTGATTAAGTCTTGTTTTATTGTATTATTTGAATTTGAAATAAACAAATAAAATATAAATATAATTTCGTTCATTGTTACAGCCATCACAGCGTTTGATTCAAAACGACGTGGACCTAGATCCAGTCTCCAGTGAAGACTCAAGTCCTGCACCTAGAAATAATTGTGGAATAGACTCGAGTGATAGGATATTTGGTGGAGAAGCGACGGACTTGGACGAATTCCCTTGGATGGCATTAATGGGATATAGAACAAGTAAGTTTTGGCTTTAGCTAACGCTAGCATCATTATCATCTCAGCCTTTATCCGTCCACTGCTGAACATAGGCTTCCCTACCTACGACGCCACGAATAGCCATCGCGAGTCACCTCTATCCAATGAATTCAATGACGTCATAACTTTCCCAAAAATAACTAGTAAAGCCCAATGTGTTAAGTGTTGGAAAACTACCTACTTAATAGACCGGCGACATTATAGCGATTGCGGGGTGTCGATGGATGGAGGCTCGAGTTCGCTATTTGTCACAGTCTTTCGAAATGACAGCACCAGCATAGGTATCGGAACATCGGGTCCGTTTGTCTAACAGCTTTATCCACAAACGACCCTATGAACTCAGTTGTTGTCACGTTTTCGCTAACGTTGATTATCATCAAACACAAGCGCAAACAAAGTATTAAGCCATGCATAGGGTCACAATACACGATTGGAGATATGCCGCAACTTGTACTCGTATCAGACCAAATACAAAGTATTCTATACCAACTTATATGTAGATGTAAACATACGTTAATATAATAAACATTATGTACACCATCGGCCTAATACTGCAATGCTACTCAATTATCTCGTAAAATAAATTGTACTTGTCTTGTCTACAGAAACCAACACATTAACCTACCAGTGCGGTGGTGTACTGATCAACCGTCGGTACATCCTAACTGCAGCCCATTGCCTCGTCGGCCAAATAGAAAAGGTTGTCGGAAGACTGTGAGTATTATATCTGTTATATTTCTATATTACCTAGTCCTACAATAATATCTAGCTGGCGCTGGCGTTTTCTTTTCTTAAAGGGCGAGCCGGCGAGGCGACAATAATGTTCAAAGTTCCAAACTGTATCAGTAAACAAATACTTGCTGCGAGATCTCAAGTTGAAGACTGAGGAAGAGATTGCTCTGAAAAGCACCAACTACCAACTAAAGCTATCAAAACACATAAACGCCTTGGCTAATGGGTTATTAGGAGCTGGTAGTATCAACTTTCCAAGACTGGGGTAGAACAGCGTACCTCAGCTCCTCAACCGTTTCTGACAGCAGAATGATAAATATCTTATTGGATTTAATCGTCTCTTATTCGAGGAGAGAGAGAACTGTTCAATCGAAAAATGACGACCATGCTGAGATTTTTTCTAAATATTGTGTTTTATTATGCAGAATCGCGAAAACCTTAAACAAAATAAAATAGTATCTAATTTTCGTTGTTTACATAAGCACACTCAAAAATAAATTCGTACCTAGTATTTGCGTGAAGAAGACAATGCACACGGAAAATTTAAAATCTACAACTTCTTGATTCTATTATAATTCATGTTATTTTTTTTAAATGTAGGTTCCTAGAAAAAAACATAATTGAGGAGGAATTTGAAGGACAACCAAATGTTAAATGTATAATAAATAAAAGTCTTTGTTGTAAAACCGGTGTGATTGGTAATCTAAATAGAAACCTAGGTATTAGATATTGTATTAAAAAGTTTAAAGACTAAACTAATAAAATCATCGCCTTTATTTCACTTTCATTTATTAAACTCGGCTATTATTACTCACTAGCTGCGCCCCACGGTTTCACCCACGGAAGTCTCGTTCCCGCGGGAATATCTAAAAAGTAGCCTTTGTGTTGTTCACGGTATCCAGCTAACTATATTCCAAGTTTTATCGCAATCGGTTCAGCGGTTCTTACGTGATTGAGTAACAAACACACATACTCACAAACTTTCAGCTTTATAACATTAGTTGAATAAGATGTATTTATTTAATAAAGTATTTTTTATTTCGTAAAAAACTAACGTATTTGTAATTAGCTTTTATACAAACCATGTTCTAAGTATAGCGAAAACGTAAATAAAATGAATTATCCAATTTTGGTGCAGTCGTTCGGAAATGCGAGTAGATAAATTTCAACGATTGCTTTTGTTATAAAAAGCAATAAAAACACCTCCATTGCAAACATCAAACAATTTTCGAATAAATGTATTTTGAAAATTAATGCTCGAATCATAAACAACACAAATAAGGAAAAACCGATAGATAAACATCCATAATAGGTATTAATTTTAAAATCAAAAGCATTTATTTCAAGAACAGGAAATTTTTACCTATGGTTAATATTAAATACCTAGTGGAAGTCTAGGAAATTAATTATAAACATAATTAAGCAGACGAATCAAAAAGATTTAAAAGTTAATTTAAAAAGTAAATTCCCGAAATTGGTTTTAAGCATGACTCAATTCAAGGAAAATGTTTTTTTTATTGATATACGAGTCTTTGGCTACATGCTGTTTTAGATCTAGCATGCTTATTTGGCATCTTTAGCACTTCATGCATATATTATTACACTTATGGAGGGCTAGACCGATTTCGATCATTCCTTTTGTGTTGTGTTCGTTTTAAGGAGAAGTTTCTTATGAAAACAAAAAAGCTAAATATCGAGACTTACGTGGGTGAAACCGCGGGGCGCAGCTAGTAATATAAAAATTCTGTAAACATCACACAGCGCCATCATCAGATAACGGATTGGACTAGGTTATTCCTATTTCTTGTTTTTTATTTGCTCAAGGGTCAAGGCAATATTTTCAACCAAGCCTCAGTTGGTAAACAATTAGTAGGGATATGTTCATTAATTACATCATGTCATGTGATTCCCGTGTAGCTCAGTGGTTAGAACACTCGCCTGGATAGCGAATGGCACAGGTTTGAATCCTGTCATGGGAAATTTTTGAAAATATGTCTTTTTGCGAAAATATTTCTAGGTTATTCCTATTTAATTAACATATGCAGTTTTGGGTGAAAAGTGTTTGTTATCCCTTTACGCAAAAACGACTGAACCGATTGCGATGAAACTTGATATGCACATAGCTTGAAATCTGTGCTAACCGATAGACTTTTTATCTTGATTTATTCGCGGGATCGGGACTTTCGCGGGTTAAACCGCGAGCCGCAGTTAGTAATAGCACAGCACATAGAGGGAGCAGAATGGAAACTGCATTTAATATGGAAACTGCACACACTCACACACGTCGGGATGTGGTCGTGACGCAGCACTCAGTACTAACATCTACGCGAAACTCCCTTAGTGTGAGTGAGCCGTTTTCGAGCATTTGTAGGTAAATCTTTTAAATGCACACGATTTGTTAACATATTTATTTACCGGGTCTTAATCGCATACTATTATTTATTTTTCTACATCTTTTAGTTATTTCCGGCCCGTATCGGTCACCCAATAAACTATAAAAAAAAGGTAAGATGATAAATAATAGTACGCGATTAAGACCCGGTAAAATGTTGAATGAGCTTATCTCGGAAAGAAAGTTGATATCGCGATTCAGGATTACATACTAGTATCTATAGTATAGTAGTACGCCATCTAGTAGGTGCTGTGGACGATCGCCACAAATGTAAACATTTGTAGGTAGTTTCCATACTGCTGTGCCCCAGGCCCCAGCCTTTCTATGTACTGTGGTAATAGGTACCTATTCCTCTTTTCAGAGAAACAGTCCGTCTTGGTGAACATAATACTCAAAGCGATCCTGACTGCGACAAGAGTGGATGTGCGCCTCCCGTGCAAGAGATTCCTGTCCATCTAGGTGTACCTAATCCTGGGTACAAAGATAAGACTAAAAGCAACAGAGATGACATTGGTCTAGTCCGATTGGCGCGTAGGGCGCAATACTCGTGTAAGTGTTAATTTTAACCCGTGTTTTGAATGAATGAATAAATAAATTCTTTATTATACCTACACACCAAACACAAATACGTACAAAGAAAACAAACACAGTCAACCTTGAAAAAGCCAACTGTAAAGTTGGCGACAGCTCGGTTCAAATAATGAATAAAAACGCGATAAAACCGGATAAATAAAGTGTTTTATTAAACAAACACAACTTAAAAATAGGCAAAAAGGTTTTGAATACGGAACTAGTGTCGCGTAAGTTATAGTTATCTTTGCAAAAAAAATGCGTAGCACCAGCGATTTTTTGATAAAACTAGTTCTAGTAAACTGCTGCGTGACTTTTCTGTGAAGGTGACGGGTTCCCTACGCTACTTCGAAACACTATCCATCGAAACACCTTTCGCCGAAGACGATTGACCGATAGATTGTTTTACCGAATAATTGTTTCCCCGATTCTTCATTTCCCCTCTAGTTCGTTTCACCGAAGGCTCGTTTTACGTAACAAATGACATTTTCAAACATGCAACCTTCTTTCATTTACTTGACACATGTGACCATAGAAATAAGAGGTAGTAGTACAACTAGAAAGTTCACTGCGGTAGTAAAAACGAGCCGAGGAAGAGGACTTAAATTTTGCACGTCCTTGTCTAAATATAGCTCGAGAGCTAGCGCCAATATTTGGGTAGGAATTTGAGGCAAGCTGAAACTTGTAATATGCTTCACCTAATATACCCCAATACGGATAAAAGACCTGCTCAAATTTAAAGTAGCCCTCAAATTTTAAGTAGCTCTCAAATTTTAAGTAACTCTCTAATTTTAAGTAATTAATTAAAATTTGAGAGTTTCTTAAAATTAAAGGACTACTTAAAATTAAAGGACTACTTAAAATTAAAGGGCTACTTAAAATTAGGCTACTTAAAATTTGAGGACTACTTAAAATTTAAGCAGGTCTTCATATCCGTATATTAGGAGAGGCATATTACAAGTTTTCAGCTTGCCTCTAATTCATACCCAAATATTGGCGCTAGCTCTCGAGCTATACAATTTGTATACGGTTTGTTTTTACTGCCGCAGTGAACTTTCTAGTGTACTACTACCTCTTATTTCTACGGTCACATGTGTCAAGTAAATGAAAGAAGGTTGCGTGTTTAGAAATGACATTTGTTACGTAAAACGAGCCTTCGGTCAAACAATTTTCGGTGAAATTAACCATAGGGGAAATGAACAATCGGGGAAACAACTATTCGGTAAAACAATCTATCGGTCAATCGTCTTCGGCGAAACGTGTTTCGATGGATAGTGTTTCGAAGTAGCGTAGGGAACCCGAAGGTGACTATAACTTTCAAGACACTACTTTCGTAGTGAAAACAAAGCTTTACTTCTTATTACTATTTTTTATACTTATATTTACTAATATTATAAGCGCGAAAGTTTATGTGTATGTGACTTTGTTACTTTTTCACACAAAAATCCGTCAAATTAAAAAACTCTTTAAAAAAGGCTGTCATAGCCTTATTAATAAAAGTCGAGTAAGGTCGGAGTGGTGAGAGAAAACATGCTTTGTCTTCTACCGTGACCAGAACTTTCACAAACAGCTTCAACAAAAAGTGGTAAAATTGCTCCGACTTTACTTCACGTGTGGTAATAAGGCTACAAGAGTTTATCGAATCGTAAAAAACCCTTATTAAAATTTAATTATCTTATTTTACAGTTTACGTGAAGCCAATATGTTTGGCAGACCCCTCTAACAGCATTGGTATCGGTGATGGTGTCTTCGTAGCTGGATGGGGCACTACCTTAGAAGGTAATTAATTAATTTATAAAGGTCTAGATCTGCCTAACGTGACATACAGCCATATTCACAGGTGACCCAATATGTGGCTTATTGCTTTGTCTTGCTCTTGTGAATCATAAGATAACTATGTTAATAAATAGTATTAAGTTTTTAGTCCCGACACCTGACTAGTATCACTACGTATCGTGCTGTGTGCAGTGAACAAAGAGCACCACTCTCCCATCACTCTTATCATGCGCAGAAAATTTGATATTATGTTAGTGTTAGTGACACTAATCATTAACGGTGCATCGACGCGTTTTGGCGTCAAAAAGCCATCATCAGGAAAGTAAACTTCGACCGAACTGTGTGGGCGACAAAAATTAGTAACGACGCCGTTCACCCGACACTGTTGACACGCCGACAACTGGAACAAGACTCTTGAACATAGTTGATATGAAGTTCCGAAAAATAACGCCCAAATCAATCAATGATAATATAATCAAAGTCAGCAAATATGTAAAGCTATGTATAAATGGACAAATATTAAAAAACCATTTCAATTACCATTATTTTCTTTCAATTCCAGGCCGAAACAGCCCGATAAAACAGAAACTCGAAGTCCCGATTTTCGACAAAGCGGAATGCACGACCAAATACGAGAGACTCGGCGCCATTTTATCTAACAAGCAAATTTGTGCTGGCGGCCAATTTTCAAAGGACTCTTGCAAGGGCGATTCCGGTGGTCCCTTGATGAGGAAGCTGAATACTGGTGTTTGGGAGACAATAGCTGTGGTTTCCTTCGGCTACGGTTGTGGGCGAGACGGGTGGCCAGGAGTCTACACTTCAGTAATCAGTTACTTAGACTGGATCGAGAATACCATGAGAAGTACTAACGTTTAAATTACATTTTTTTTATTTATTATATTTTTATACGTAAATCCAAATATGTTTGATACAAAAAAATCAAGTGCAAAATCGATGTTAAAATATCTTTTACTTTGAAATGTGATTACCTTTTTATTATTAGTTTTTTAGTAAGATTTTTTATTTATGTTCTTACTGTGAATGCTTCTAAACTTTAAAGCTTCTAAATATAAAAATACTTGATTTCAAAAGTACCTACTCATTCATAAATCAATAACTAATGTTATTTTATTTATGAAATTAAAAACTTGCCGAAATTATTTTAATTTTTATTACCTCTCCTTTTAAATATAGATTCACGTAAATTCAATGTAATTATAGAATTTTAATCTGTTCTGGATTTGAACAGCAAAATTTAGGAAATTCCACAAGGTCCACTTCTTTCCAAAATATACAGATTTGTCCACTTTTAGAAATCCTATAGTACTTTGCCCACCTTTTTGACGTAGTTTCATTTAAATAATCAGTCTAAGAACAATCGTTATCAAGATATAGTTATGTTTGTTATCAAATGATCTCAAATTATTTGGAGTCTGCAAGATTCGTAAGCCTTCTTATCCAAGGCCGAATGAGGATCCTTTTGACCAAACAGTTTATCCACCACTTCACGGGGAGTACCTGGGTACCTTTGGACGGCGATTATCCGAACGTCGATCAACTGAACGACCACATAACGGAACCCAGCGTGAGCGCGCTCGTCGTTCATATTTGTAAAAGAGATTCGTATATAGATGTTATTTTATGGAATATCTGTACATATACACCTCGTCAACTGCTATTTATTTATTACACTAAGTATTATTATTAAATTATATTTGTATTACAAATATGTTTTAATTGATATTTGTACATAATAGTACCTATTCAGTTCGATTATCCGAATTAATCCGAATTAGCCGGTTTTTCGAACATCATGGCCCCCAATTAGTTCGGATAATCGGCGCTCTACTGAACTTGAAGTTCGTTAACCTCTCAGTTCACGTTTTACGAAAACAAATAACTGTATAAATATTATTAATGATCAACTAATTTATTAGTTGTTACCTACATAAATTATATACGTAATTTCCAGGTTATTTAGTCCATTATGATAATAGCCTAACTAATAATCAATCAGAATCAGGCGCAAGCTAGAGTATCTAATTGGAAAACTAATTTGTTTATTAATTAAACTAATCCCACGTTTTTTTTACATCACAGAAAATCTTTTTGTTAGGTACTACTAGTTTAAAGTTAGTTGAAATCATGTTTCTAGTTTTCTTCATGTCAGGTTATGTACTATATCTGTCTATCTATTTATAAACTATCAGCAGGCTAAGCTAACATAACGTTTTTTTTTGTAAAATTGTGTCCTAACCTAGCGTTAAAAAATAACTGTGTATAACGTAAGTGGAGCTTATTGTAGTACTGGTAGGCAAGTATCGGAGCCGCAGGCGTGTCTTCGTGCGGAAGCTAAGTTTTTCTTTTCCATATGGCCGAGAGCGATACGAAGTACGTAGGGTCGACTTGCACTTAATTAATGAATAGGTACCCGTGCTATAGCCGTACTTTGATAGTATGGTGCGGTACGGGATGGATCGTATGTTACCGTTAAGTAGCAAAATTACAAACTATGTAAATGTGTAACCGATGCGTTACAGAATTTGAATATTTCCACTTTAGGGAGTCACGAAAGTCGTTGAGAGTCTTCACGCTCCCGAACAAAGATATTCAATTAGTCGTAACGTATCATTTGCATATAGTATAGGAAAATGGTAGGTGTCATGACAATCAAATTAAGTGACGCGATGAACATTCTACGGGTTTAATTAAATCATTTAGAACGGTTGTGTCGTTTCGTTTTTGGGCGCCTGTTGGGTTCTGTTAAATCGCTTGGGATTGACCTCCATAACAATTTCAAAGATAAGTAATTTAATTTTTAGGTGAACGAATATTATTTATGTCTCTTTGTATGTCAAATATGAAGCAAAAACTCGTAAAACTCGGTACCTATATATAGAGTTTTAAAATTTACAGTTTACTAGATTGAATTCAACACAAGCTGCTAATTGTCAAATAAAGTTTCGCAAATGAAGAAACATTTTGCAAGTTTTTTTTTACCATTAGACATTTAGGCAATACAAACTTTTCACTACTTTGGTGGGCGAATCCCTTAAATTAAAAATCTTAAGCTAGGAAAGCAATTTATGTTCTGTTTAAACTTCCATCTACATTTCGTGAATTTAGTAAAAGTTAAGTGAAGATCGGTTGAGAAAATACAACAAATAGAGAAAATACAACAAAAAGGAACACACTAACAAACGAAGAAATTTTCCCAGTCTTAAAGCTTTACTCACTCGGTCATTAAATATCGCAATATAGGTAGATTACTTTTCCAAAGATACAAGGACAAAAATATATTTTCTAACAAGTCGTTTAAAAACAAACACCGGAACAACTCGGTAGATAAAATATAAGTGAATCGAAAGAAAACACACAGTAAATCAAAACCGTGAATATATTCATTTGTTTCCGTGTAAGATAACAAATGCGTAGAGGGGAAACTACAATCGGAATCTAAAAATTACGACAGTTTAAAAGTAGGCGTCATTTACATAAAACTCTCGTATCGGATAATAATGTATTGGTTTTGGAAATTGTGCACCTACATTTTTTTTTCTACATAAAAATTATTACGTTTTTTCGTAATAATTTACGCAACGGCGTAAATTAAGAATCTCAATTAAAAATCTAAAAATCCGTTGTTTGGCAGGTTTTTGATTCGCTAATATTATAATGTGAAAGTTCAGATGTTTATGTTTCAATCACGCAAAAACTTAGTATGTAGCTTTTTAAAAATATAAATTATTACGTCGGCGTAATTTAAAAATCTAAAAAAAACAAAAACAAATAAAAATAACCCAAAAAATCATTAACCCAACCCAGTCATTAACCCAAAAAATTAGGGACAACTGTAGGCAATTGTCGTCGTCTCAAAATCCAACCCCCAGTTCAGTTAATTTTAAGCCATATGACATTTTAAAAAAAAAAGAGCTAAAGGTGAGCGAGGGCGATCTGAGAGGGGCTAGCCGACTTTTATTCTCCAACGATGCCGTGGCTCCGAACGATGATAGTACGCTTCAGGCTCTGCTGGATAAGCATCCGCCTCTATCACCTACTTGCCGGTTACCTGAGGCACTTAAGCCGGAGGACGGAGGGCCCACCGTAACTCATGACTCACTTTTGTCCGCAATTGAGTCTTTTAAAGTGGGTTCCTGTGGGGGGGTTGGATGGCCTTTCTCCTCAGCATGTGAAGGATTTGGTGTGTCTTTCGGCTGGAGATGTGGGGCGCGACCTTTTGTTGAGTATGGTTGCTCTTATTGACCTTATGCTCGGTGGCAGGGTGAATGAGAGTGTTCTGGGGGTATTGTACGGAGCAAATTTGTGTCAAGAAGAAGGACGGTAGTATTAGGCCTATAGCAGTGGGAATGACCTTTAGGCGTCTCTCATCGAGGGTTGCCTGTGCATTTGTCGCCGCGAGATTGGGTTCTAAATTTCAGCCTTTACAGGTTGGGTTTCGCTCAAAGGGTGGCTGTGAGGCCGCTGTACATGCCGCTCGTACCTTTTTGGAGGCTCCCGGCGAGAAGGTCTTCTTAAAGGTAGATGTGAGGAATGCCTTTAACTCAGTTGTTCGTGGGAAAATGCTGGGGGAGGTTAAGGAGCACATTCCGGAGATATTCCCGTATCTTTGGCAGTGCTACAGCCGTCCTTCTGTGCTGACTTATGGAGCAAATGCATTGTCATCTGCGGTTGGATGTCAGCAGGGAGACCCCTTGGGCCCTGCCATTTTCAGCCTTGCCATTCATCCCGTCATTTCTATTTTAAAATCTAGTTTAATTTGTGGTATTTGGATGATGGCTCTATAGGTGGCTGTCCGGATGCCGTCCTTGGAGATTTGGAAACTTTGATAGATCGTTTCTCCTCTCTCGGTCTGGAACTCAATTTCTCCAAATGTGAGCTTTATATTCATCCCTCCATTGGAGATCGGGTTAGAGATGAAGTCGCATCCCGCTTCACAGCCGTGGCTCCCGACATTCGTTTGGTTTCCGATGTCTCCTTGCGGCTTCTGGGGGCTCCTCTGCTTGCGGAGTCTTTCCCGGGTTTTGTTTCCGAACAGTTGCGAACCTTTGGAGACACTTCGGAGCGACTGCAGAAGCTTAGCGCTCACTATGCGTTGTCTATTATCAGGTTTTGCTTGTTTGTTCCGAGGTTCACGTATGTTTTGAGGTGCTCCCCTCTTTGGAATTTCCGTGGGTTGTTGCAGGATGTCGACAATTCCGTTTGCGGGATATTGTCGTCAGTTTTGAATTTAACTTTTGATAACAAATCTTGGGTCCAGGCAAGCCTCCCTGTACGACTTGGTGGGATTGGTGTGCGAAGGGTTTCCTCAGTGGCTTTGCCAGCTTTCCTGGCTTCGGCTTATGGTTGTACTGCCCTTTTTAGTGAAATTGTGATGCGGTCATTGGGATCAGTGGAGGTCTCTCATTTATCGGAGGCTAAAAGTGATTGGCTCGCAGTTTGTCCTACAACGCCTGTTCCTTTGTCATCTTAAAGGCTTTGGGATGGGTTGCAGTGTGAGCGGGACCAAGGTGACCTCATTGGGGCCAGCGCGAATTCTTCGGAGCGCGCTCGTCTTCGGGCGGCCTTTGCGCGTGAGTCTGGCCTGTGGCTCAATGCACTACCTTCGCCGCACCTAGGTACCTTCATGGATGACGTTTCTTCGTCGTTAGCTATAGTTTGCGGCTGGGCGTTGTGGCGGTGCAGCCACATTCATGTCATTGTGGTACTTCGGTGGATGGTTTGGGGCACCATGGCCTTTCTTGCCGGCGGAGCGCTGGACGCATCCCTCGCCATGCCGCTTTGAATGACGTTATCCGTCGGGCCCTTGTCTCGGCGAATATCCCGGCAGTGTTAGAGCCAAACGCGATTATTCGCACTGATGGCAAGAGGCCCGACGGGTTGACGCTCATTCCTTGGAGGCAAGGGATGGCGTTGGTGTGGGATGCGACCTGTGTGGACACTTTGGCGGCTTCCCACGTCCAGGTCGCGTCCGGTCAGGCTGGTGCGGGTGCTGCCGGCGCCGAGATGCAGAAGTCCCGAAGTACGCGGAGTTGGCGGACCGGTACATGTTCGTCCCCGTGGGTGTGGAGACTTTGGGTTCTTGGGGCCCAGAGGCCTCTGCATTTTTCAGGGACCTTGCCTCCCGTCTAAATGAGGCGTCTGGTGATCGGAGGGCTGGCGGCTTTTTCGCTCAGAGAGTCAGTTTGGCTATCCAGAGGGGGAATGTCGCTAGCCTTCTGGGCACGATGCCTCAGGGTGACGTTCTGGAGGGTGTTTTCGATTTGTAGGTGTGTTTAGTTTTAGTTTTTAATTTTAAGTTATTGTTGTGTGTTGGTTGTAATTTAATTTGTTTTTGTAATTTTATGTTTAATTGAATAAATGAAATATCTTCTATCGAGAATATTAAAAATTGGCGCAATCAAAAATCTGCCAAACCGTTGTTTTTTGTTTTCGCTAATATTATAATGTGAAAGTTTAGATTTTTATGTTTCAATCACCTAAAATCTTGGTATGTATATGATAATTGAAAACTTCAATTAGCACACGGGCTATTTTTATCTCGATATTCTCCCGGGACTTACGCGCGAGTGAAACACTGTTAGTACAAAAGGTCGTTAGGTCAAGTTAGAGGCCTAAAAGTGGCCTGAAAGCTTTCATTCTAGAGAAAAACTTTGATAATCGAAGTATAAAAGTCTAGTGAATCCTTGGCTTGTAGTTGTAAGATTATTTATTTAATTTTTCAAAATAGATAGAGATAAAAACTCATATTCTAACACAAACAGAAGAAAAATCTGTTCTGTATTATCTCAAAAGTTTCAATGTTACAAGTTTCAAAATAACGATTTATCATTCCACGTATACAATTCAGAAATCAATTTAGAATCTAAATACAAAATCTAGATATTTCAGCAATTTAGTAATCGTAATAATACATTGCCAAGGTGTTCGCCCTCTCAATAACATATATTGAAAACTGAAAAGTCATTCTCAGCTCATTCGCTAAACTTAGAGTTCAACTACAACACAGATTTTTAATCGAGCGATAAAACGAGTGACAATATTCAAATATTTTACTCGTAAAATATAAAACAAGATATTCAAAATATAAATATTGATATCCAGTGCTTTGCATGGGAATTGTTTTCTTAATTTGGTTTTCGTTTTAAAATTTTATTTAACATTTTTTATATGTTGTTTTTATTAAATTATTACTATTTTAGTTTCATTTAATGTCACAGTTTTGAGTTAGTACCTTTACATTTGAGGAAACTAGTAAAAATATAAAGTTTAAAAGTAAAATGCTAAAAAACATCGGCAGACCGAAGTTACAGTTCACCAAAAGCCCTAAAATATTCAAATTATTATTTCGCAAAGTCTGTTAAAGTTCTATTCCAACTTTCGACAATTGATGAAAAATCATAGTCATTATTGGGCTTTCAACGCACGCCACTGCAATTTTACAGGATTCAACAGAACCTAAAACATCGCCGCAATGTATTTTGTATATTAGCATAAATTAGAGCGTGAACTTTATGCCCTTCATAAACTTTTCATATTCAGAGGTTATATTTTACTAGTACATAATGATTTTAAGGGCGTAAATTGACGCAACAACACAATATGTATTTATTTAAACTATATTTGAGCAAAATCGTTTTTAGTAGTTTTTTTACTAAACGAAAAATTATTAATAAACTTATTACTTAAATGACCCGACGGTCTGTGTGGCGTTTCCGCTAAGAACATTTCATCTGATCATAAATGTTTGTTTTTGGATCTAGATGCATATTTTATTTGTACCACCTGCGCCCCTCGGTTTACCCACGTAAGATTTATCTAAATTTGTTCAGCAAATATTTTTTTTTCAGAAAAACCTTCTCCTGATCATAAGGAAGACGACAAAAAAAATATCAAATCGGTCCAGCCGTTTAGGAGTGATGCCGTGACCACGCTAAATAGAGAGTCATTTTTATATATATGATGACTAGCTGCGCCCCGCGGTTTCACCCGCGTAATATTTATAAAAATCGGTTCAGCATTTTTTCTTTCATAAAAACCTTCTCCTGATCATAACAAACACAATACAAAAAGAATTATCGAAATCGGTCCAGCAGTTAATTTTCGTATATAGGAGTATGTATTAAACCGTATAATAATGTATTACCATGTTACCATGACTATTACCATGTTACTAAGTTTGAGGTTGATTGCGCTATATGCAACACTGTGCAATGTCCTGCAAATCCTTGTTTGTTAAAATGTCATCAGGACCATGGAATTCAAACAATCATTTCTTTAATTCTAAGCCCTAACAGATGTTCACTGAGGAATTAAGTAGCTATCAAGTAAACGTCTTCAGCTTATTTCCAAAATAGCTACCTAATTTATTATTTTACTTTTCTACGTACAAAGATATAAGTAAATGAGAAAATCAAAGATAGTTCACTTCACTCGAAAGTTTAGGAAATGTTGAACTATTTGCCAAATTGAGAAGTCGTGTCCAACGATGGCACTCGAAAGGGAAAAATCAAAGCGGACACTTGACGAAACGAACTACTTTCTGTAGGGCTTAGTGAATTGAGTTGATTTTCGTTAGCACAGGATTTATGTTGTTCTATTTATCTTGACAGACTGTTAGATCCATAAAGCTGATCAAAGGATCTAGTAAGATTTGTGTAAGTTTTCTAGAAGACGAGCTGAACTACCATATATGCCATATCTTACTAATATTATAAAAGCGAAAGTTTATATGTAAGTATGTATGTATGTATGTATGCGAGGTTGTAACTCTTTCACACAAAAACTACTAAACCGATTGCGATGAACTTGGAATATAGGTAGCTGCGGACCTGGATTAACACAAAGGCTACTTTCTATCCCGATATTCCCGCGGGAACGGGACTTACGCGGGTGAAAATGCGGGGCGCAACTAGTACAATATATGTGAAAAACAAACCAGGAGAGCAATTTTATGGTAAAAAAAATTAGTTAATGTAGTTTTCCTACTAAACATCAACACATTTTTTTCCTTTAGGTATAACATTTCTAAAGTATTATTGACGTAGGTCCATAGAAATAATAAGTAATAAATAAATTAAAAAACAGATACTACAGTATTTTAAAAGGCCGATAAACAGAGAGAAGAGAAGAAGTCAATTTAGTAGCCCAGATTTTAAGATCTACTTTTCGTATGGAATGGAGAGTAATGTTAGAGTGGAGTCACTATGCACCTATGGGTATCTTCTTATTGGGATCAATACACCCTAGAGAATATTAATATGTAGTTTAATCGTCTCAATATCTAAACTATATACCGTTGGGTCCTGTTTGACTGTTATCAAATTCGACAGGGTATAATAGACCCTGGTCCCAGTTTCGAGGTGGACGACTTCCCTCTCATCATCATCATCAGCCTGTTGCAGTCCACTGCTAGACATATACCTCTCCAATTGCACGCCACCTAGATCCATTTTCGGCTTCTCGCATCCAGTTAAACCCCGACTTCCCTCCCCGACTTCCCCTTAACCCAATTAAAAGACTTACAGCCGTATTTATAGACGCGTCTAGGTAATTACTTTGACCTTAATGCCTCGTCTCGATCTTATAAAGAATTTTCTACGTCAGAGAAAATGTGACAGACATAATTTATTCTACCATAAGTAATTACTAGACTCGTCTAAAGAAACGGCAGTTAGATTCGCGGCAGAGAGCTATGCTTAGAGTTTCCCTGCGTATTAGAATCCGAAATACGGAAATCCGTAGAAGAACCAAAGTTGGGAGCTATGTCGGTGACTTTGGACTAATTTTAGTAGACTTAAGTGGCAATGGGCAGGCCATATAGCTCAAAGGACAGATAACAGTTGAGGAGTAAAAGTCCTCAAGTGGCGACCACGATGCAATGCCAAACGGAGTGTTGGAAGACCACCTACTCGGTGGACCGACGACACTGTAGCGGTCTTGGGGAGTGGTTGGATGGAGATAGCTCGCGATCGCTATTGGTGGCGTCGCGTCGTATGAATAAGGCCTATGTTCAGCATTGGACGGATAAGGGTTGAGATGCTTATGATGACGATGAGTGTTAAAGTTTTCAGGCCGCCCTAAGGCATTTAACTTGACTTAATGACTGACTAGAATCATACCTGTGGTTACCTGTAGGACCGGAACATTGACATGTTTTCCAAAGGAGCGGAAATGTCGTGTATGAGAATCGACTTGCCCGGTCAACTCGTTTTTATCCATTTATAAAAAATATTGTAATACCTAATAATCCTTACCGATTTATACAAAAGTAGGAAGATAAGAAACAGAAGCTTTGGTACATTTGGAACACTGCCTAATACAAATTTTATAGTACACTCATAAATGTCAAGCCGCTTATTATTTTCATGTCGTAAAATAACGAAATAATACTGTTACTATAATCTGAACTCCCTCTAATCTCGACGCTACGGATTCTCACATTGTGATTTTTATTGCATATTGTAACTCATTTTTATATAACGTGTGGTTTTATTGCGAAATGAAAATCGTCTCGACTGTACCCGACGTCACAAAATTCAGCTTCGTGACGTAATAGCTACATAACATTTGTACAGTCACCGACAACGATACTGTTAGTTTTCAATTTATTACTAAAATTTATTGCAGACTCTCTAAATTAGTTTTATGGTCGAAATGATGTTTTTAATACAATCTGGAGCTGTATTTTTATTGAGAATTATTTGACGTAAGTTAAATTATCATACTTATGTTTTTTGTAAATATTTGATGCTGAATGTTAAGAAAATTCTTATACAAATGTTACTTTTTAGATATCTGCAATGAAAGAAAAGCTTACCTAGGTTTTCTGAAACGAAGTTGTTTTATCAAGCTCTAGGTATGTTATTTTTATTTACTTGGAAAAGCGAAGTTATTTATTCCCTTTGATCATAGATATCTTAAAAATAGAATCTTTACTTTCATCAGCTGCTCGAAAACTAATGGACTTTGCTTTTTTTTTTTTCAAACCAATTCGTTTTTGAATTACAAAAAGACCTTTTGAAAGGTATCGCTAATGTTAATTTTCCGTCGTTTTGTGAAACAGACATAAGTATAAAACTGTCGTATGTAGAGATAACATTAAGTGTAATTGAGTTTACGTTTAAACGATTTTGAATCTTATGCCCTCGGAATTAGACGAATAATTGTGCATTCTTTTGACAAATTTGGGGAGCAATATTATCTTCTTCACAACCAAATAAATGAGAAAAAACTGGGGTCTGGCGGACGAACTTTTTAATTCGTAATTACAGGACAGCGTCCACGCTTTAAGGACCATTAACTTTTTTCCTAAATGTCTGTGTCGTATGGGGTCCTGTGTTACTATAAAATGAAATGGGACGTTTCATTGCGAAGATTTAAATTAGTCTCCTAACAAAATTAGAGGAAAATTACTTGAGGAATTTCCGGTTGTATTTTGTATTGAGTTGTTCTGAGTTTAATTGATTTACTAGGCCCCATTTACTTGAAATTTCAACTTTTACTTTACTTTTAATTTGTTAGAACCTTTTTTTTAAACATTTTACTTTTAACTCGTTAGAACCTTTTTTTGGTGAAGTTAAATATATTTATTAAAAAATCGGCATTGCTATCAATTTAAAGTTAAAAGTTAAAGTTTAACTGTGTGTTTCCGCAATTAGCCATCATCATCATCATCATCATCATCATCAGCCCGTTGCAGTCCACTGCTGGACATAGGCCTCTCCAATTGCACGCCACCTAGATCTATTTTCGGCTTCTCGCATCCAGTTTGTGCCAGCCGTCTTGCGCAAATCGTCGCTCCAACGTGCCTGAGGACGTCCTACACTACGTTTGCCGAGACGCGGTCTCCACTCTAGAACTCGTTTACCCCAACGGTTGTCGGTTCTACGGCTAATATGGCCAGCCCACTGCCACTTCAGCTTGCTAATCCGGTGAGCTATGTCGAAGACTTTGGTTTTCTGACGGATCACCTCATTTCTGATGCGATCCCTCAGAGAAACGCCGAGCATAGCTCGTTCCATAGCTCGCTGAGCGACTTTGAATTTGTGGACCAACCGTGCCGTTAGTGTCCACGTTTCGGCTCCGTATGTCATGACAGGTAGGACGCACTGATTAAAGACCTTCGTCTTTAGGCACTGTGGGATTGACGATGTAAAAACTCGACGTAGCTTCCCAAATGCTGCCCAACCCAACTGAATTCTCCTGTTCACCTCGCCCTCAAATTAGCCACTTTTCAGTAATTACTATTGGGCCTTTGTGCGTGAATTTGAGCCGTGGGTTTCCTCACGATGTTTTCTTTCACCGTAAGAGCGATGTTAATAGCGCACATAAATTTTTCTTAAAGAAAAAGACATTGGTGCGCCGCCGCCGGGATTCGAAACCTTCGACATGAAAGTCGGGGTATCTACCACTAGACCAACAGCGCTCTTCAAACAATATCTCTCTATCGATTTATCACACTATGTTTTTTCCACCATTTGATCTCTATCAGCAACACTATCGATGGGTATAATAATATAGAATGCAAATTTTATTTGCAAAAAGATAAGGTTCGATTCGTGGCTAAGGTATACAAAAATCTAATAATGCCATTAGTTATTGTAAAAATCGGGGACCCAACTTCTTTCAGCATTTTTTCGCTATCTTTTATAGTTTTGGATATCCCCCTGAAAGCCTTGAAATTCCTGAACGCCTTGTATTTCAGTTACTGAGATAAAAGATTGTTAATTGTAAAACGGCAACAGTGGCAATAACAATCTGCGTTAATTTGAACACAATTCAAAAAGTACATATAATTCTACCAAAATTAAGGCGCCCCACTCAAAGTAGGTTTCATTCGCGAGGGTGAGATTCAATATCGTATGTTTACAACTCAATCTAACAACTCAAACCTCCAATATCAAAGTGCGTCGTTAGCAGATCTCAGCTTGACAATTTTATTTCGAGCTCCGATATTGAAAGAACAAGTACCCTTAACACCTCTTTTGCGCTAGTTATCACATTTTTTGATGTGCGTGCGGCTTTTTTGGACACTCGTTCTCTTTCTGTTTGCTTATGTGAAGGTTCTTTTAATAGAAATGTAAGGTTTCTCAATGGTTCGCCTTATTGGATGCTCTTTGAAACGTCCTCTTCGTTAATATTGGACTTTTGTGTGAACATGTTTGATATAGGTAGGTATTATATAGTTATATCTCATAGCTAAGTAAGGTTTCGTCCTTTTCCTTTAACTTTTTTCCCCTTTTTTTCGTTTTACGCTAGTTGAATTTTTCGGAGTGAATTTTAATACCTATCTCTTTTAGAATGTTTTTCTTTTTTTTTGATATTTTTTATAGTGTTTCCCATTCTTGGTTGACTAATTTATAAAGAAATTTTTTACCCAACAGGACTTGAACCTGCATCTTTGGGGTATCATTCCAATGTCTTATCCAATTTGGCTACAGGTGTCCGTCTCGTCGAGTTGAAATTAAGGATCGGATCTTTTTTTGTTTACACCTCAGGCACATGCTTTTCATCGTGTTTTTACACGACTGCCAAAGGAAGTGTTATTGTTTACTTGTTTTAAGTACCTAAATTTAAAAATCTTAATCCTGTTTTTGCCGTAGTCGAGCAAATCATTACATATGTAGGCTTACGTCTACTTACGTGTTAATCCTAGGTATAGCATAATGTCTAAAATCCAAGATTTATAAATATATTAAATGTAACCTTATATATACAAATAAAAATATTTTATAGTTCATAGTAAAGGTTACCCACAACTAAGTGCAAACTAAGTAATAAGACTAAAATTTATAGTCTAAAGGCATTAAGTATTAGCTAAATCAAGACTTAATACCTAAAAGCAGGGTTGTTATACCACTTTATGTGAATAATTAAAATTTTAGTACCCTATTCTAACCATTTTCATATTTATTATTTTGTAAACCGAGCGTAACTACGCTATTTTGTTGTTTTATTTTTCATTCGGCTCTAGAAATATTAAAAGTTAAAAGTAACGTTACGAAAAAGATTCGGCAAGAGAAAATAATGTTGAGTAATTACTTAGTACTTAGGAATACTTTGGTGAGCTTCCAGCGCGAAGCGTCAATTGAATTTATAAAAAAAACGAATATCTTAAACTTCAAGCTTTCCTAGAAGAGTTCGTTTTAATATTTTGTACGCTTTTTCTTTAAATAAATATAAGAGTCATAGAAGTAGGATATTTCTGAGCGCTACTCTAAGACAAATATAATAAGATTATGTGCTGCGTAGACAGGTACTACCATTATAGAAGAACGGAACTCGATCTTCTTTACTTCTGTGAGTTCTATAGTATCTAGAGGTGGGCCTGCTACGTCTTAGACCACATCGTCTGAGATAGATAAATAGATATCCACATTTATTCTACATCACATTGTGCATTTTTAAATTAATGAAGTATAAAAATAGGTCATGATTTTTTAAAAGTTAAATAGTAAGATTTTCTCCGATGAATTGTAACCATAAGAACTTTCTTCTTTTACTCTAGCCAATGAGAAATCTTTCATCTTAGAAAAGAAAATAAAGATGTACTTAATAAAAACTTAAATGATGAATTGCTACTATAATACTAACCTCAAAATAGTAATATTATATGTTGGTAAATTTTCTTTCAAGTATAAGTGAAGTGATATGATTTCGTTTAGGTTCTGTCAATCTAATGAAGTTAGAGTGTTGGTAAAGAACTCCGCAGAGTCAAATTCGAAGTCATTTTTGTATCATTATCAGGGTGTGTTAACAGTAGTTTATCGTGTCTGCAATTTATTTGGTGAGACGAACTCTAATGTATATTTAGGTTTTCAGCGAGAAATCAAAAGTCTTCACGTTCTTATTTACACAAATACTACTAAACCAATTATTGTGATGAAACGTGATTAGTATGAAGGTACTAGATAAGTTCATACTGCCCACTGTGTGTGCAGTATGACGCTTTAAAATGATTTGAGTCTCCATGCTTCATCTACCGTAAAAAAGCGAAAAATAGATAAAATTACCACGTTGTTATTCTTTCTCAAAACAAAGGATGCCAGATCAGTGGCTGTATTTACGGTCTGTTGCGCAGTAAATTTTGCGTATCGCTTCGAAGCCCGCGGGTAGGATACTGTGTGGGTAATATTGTTATTGCATTCAATATAGGTATTTAATATATTCATCTTCACTGGTGATTTAAAGAATTTTTGAATTACTCAAGTGTGTTCATACACTTGCTACGGAAGTTAGAATTGCTCCATTTAGCCTAGCCTAGCTTAGCGCAACATCGATGTAAACTGCCTAGCGAGGCTACGTTACCGGGGCATTTCTATTATAATATGTATGTATTTACAAAAGAAAATTAAATATAGTATTATATCAGTTGTCTCGTCACCGTAACACAAGTTTAGCAGCTTACCACGGGGCTAGATGACGCTGTGTGTTGGTCACAGAATTTATTTATTTATTATTTATAAACACATCCATAGTATCGCACTCTGGTACATCTTTAATGGAAACGCAGAATTACAGTTAAGCTCTATATACTCACGACTTCTAAAAGGTTCTATACTATAGCTGCGAGTGTGTTACTGAAAGAATTCTAGGAAAAATATAAGCTAGGTATAAGTAAAAAATGTAAAGCAACAACGCTTATTTCCCTCAAGAGAAAAGTCTACAGACTGGAAAAAGCAAAACAACCTCAAATGTTACTTATTATGTTAACAAAACGGTATAAAACCGCGAAACGAAAGCATCAAGAATGCAGAACTAAGCTGAATGAATCTTTTTAATTGTAACAAAACACTTTTGTTTCAAGCGATGCTGGGATTGCAACTATGTCTCACTAATTGTGAATAAGACCGGCAACCTTCCCCTTTGTTAACTAAATTAAATTAATTGTAAGGAAATATTTAAATAGAAGAACTGGGAATAGTTAGTTCTTAGTCTGCAATTGCCAGAAAACCTTAAAACTCGCTATTGTCTAGACTTTGAGAGACGAGACGTTTGTTCCGAATGACTTCAGTTTCCCTTAATTGAGTATTTGGTTATGTTATTTCATAGATTTATGACTTAGTAGTCGATGTACTGACTAGACTGGTTTGATGTTTTAGAATGGGTAAGTATATTTCATATTCGACTGTCGATGTCGTAACCAACTCTATGATTATGAAATAACTAAAATAAACTACAGGGTTTCCTTCTGAATTAAGAATAAAAGTCTATGCTATTTTATGTATGTGACTTTGTTACACTTTCCCGTTAAAACTACTGAACCGAATACGATGAAACTTGGAATATAGGTAGCTGCTGGGAACCTGGAATAACACATAGACTTTTTATCCTGCGGATAGAAAGTCTATGTGTTATTCCAGGTTCAGGTTATTACAAGCCTTGATACTCTTGCGGGATCGGGACCGACGCGGGTGAAATCTTTGGGGACAGCTAGCGATATCAGTATTAATTTGAATGTATACTCATGCATGTAGTTCATTAGTTGAATTCAATTTTGGATAGAGATGACCATCGAGTGACTTGGGATATTTGATAATGAAACCATAAAATTACGTGTGTGGATCACCAGTAGATAAGTAATAAGCAATAGCACGCCACAGCAAAAATATTCAAAGTCTAGAACATAAAATATTAGACTGTTCGCAAATGAGAATAGTACTAACCTTTAAATCGGGTTTCAGGGACGGTAATAAAAGCTGAAAAAGTTGTTTTAGATATCTAGGCATACAACTTTTTTGTTGTAGTACTTTTTTAATCCAAAATAATTCCCGTAAAATTTGACTTTTACCTGAAAATCAGCTGTCCCTTAGAGTAAGTGGTCATCAACCTTAACCTGAACATATATCTAAAATATTCAAGTACAAGTACTAATTTTCAAAAATTGTTCATCTAGACATCTAAAACCACCATCTCTCGGCCTAAATTACCGTCATCAAGATACATTAAGTATATCGTAATAGGTTACTAAATAGCTAAAAAAACATAACATATTAAGCTTTTTCAATTTACACTGATAAAAATCGAAATAATTCGTAACTACAATTTTATTACATTTTCTTCTAACGTATAAAAAATACAGCTATTCATATTTTCTGGCTGATAATGACAGCCTCATAAGACGTCATTATTATTAAACTAGACGAAGTAAACCACGACATTGACGTTGGACAGACAAAGTATAAAGCCAATTACAGACCCTTCGGACTAAGTTGTCAATTTCGACCAGAATCTGGCAATCCATATCCGGTCGGGTATTAATAGATTAAAGCAGCTTTTAGCCGCACCAAAGTCGATTTCGTAGAGCTGGGATTAAGGCTTTTTGATACTGTGTGAATAAAACCCAATAAAAAAGTTTCGGATGATTAATACGGGTAGGTAGCTGTTTCATTTGCAATTTTTTGACTAGTGCTGGTTTGCGAGAGTTTAATTTTTGATATCGTAACCAGCATAAGTCCAGATGTCGTGGGAATATCGGAATCAAAAATCTAAGTTATTCCTCGATAAGGTAGCTTTCTATTGGTGAAAGAATTTTTAAAATCGGTCCAGTAGTTTCGGTGACAATGTCCATTATTTGTACTTACAGACGTTAGCTCTATAATATTAGTATAGAAAAACCCTTAGGAACCAAAAAAAACTAGCATCAAAACCTTGGTGACTCCACTTCTCAAATCCATCCTTAGGTTCTAAGGACCAATTTTACGAAAAGCCGTATTTTTCATACTGCACTATAAAACATCCAAATAATAAAATACGGGCTATAATTCTAGAATTCACTCTGAGGTGGATATTACAGAAAGTGAGAACGATTTTGTAAATTTAAATATATATTTTGTGGTAAGTTCTAGGTAGGGACACATTTACTAGACATAATCAAGAAAACTGTCATAAATGTAACGAAATAACAAAACGTTTGTTAGACATCCAAAACTTGTATCTAACATTGTATTCATAATAAAACAGGTGATATCAAACGGACAGACGAGTAGAACAGTGTTTCAGTACAAGGGACCGATTCAAGTTGCAATACTACCACAGTACGAAAACCACAGTACCACAGGAAGTACGACAGTATACATAGACCACAGTACAAAAAAAAACATGAGTAAAAATATTGATTACCCTTACTTTTTTGCGATGACAATGGATGACGATAGATGACGATGGATGCCGATGGTTCAAAAATATCGAAATTTCGCAATTTTTATTTTTCATCCGGATATCCGGACTTGATATCCGGACAAAAAGTAGCCTATATGTTAATCAAAGTCTAAGGCTATCTGCATACCAAATTTCATTGAAATCGGTCCAGCCGTTTCCAAGATTAGCGCGCACAAATGCACAGACAAACAGACAAACGGAGAAACATCCAAACGGACAAACAGACAAAAAGTTAAACACGGAAATGGGGTCTGTTACGTTAGTACATACCTCTAAAAATAGTTTTTTCAAAGTATCTTTCAGAAACAGACACCGCTAAGTTACGATTTTATTATAAGTATAGATATAGATATAGACTATATAGTTGATTTAAATATTTTCTGGCAGTCTTTGATTGTCTAGTGCTATGCGCTTTTGACGTTTTGCTATCTTACCATTTTGCTCTTTAGCCATTTCGCGCCTTTACCATTTTGAGTTTGTTTACCGTTTTGCTTTATACTGTTCCGCGCCTAAAGGCTAATTACTGTTCATCTATTCGAAACTAGAATTCTTAACAGCAAAAAGTTTCAATTGTTACAAATAATTTAACTGTCCGCAATTAATAAAAATTATAATTATCAGACTTCCAGTTTGATAGGCCAAGAAGTAAATCCAAAACGTATTTTTATGATAATAGTAAAAAAAATAACTAATCAAAATAAACCCAAGACCTCGTTACTTATGTCAGCAGTCCCAAAATGCTGGCAGTATTGTAATGCTGAATGGCGACACTAATACTTTGCGCCAAATTAACTCCAGAATTTTATTCATGCATTGTTTCCACAAGGTGTTCAAACAAAAAACAGTATATCGGTTCGAAACTTCGACGTTGTTTGTTAGTAGAATCGTTGGCTAGGTACAAAATCTTAGCTCCACCAGACAACAACCGAACTTTTACAACTAAAACGAGGGCCGAATACGAATTGTTTCGCAAAATCGTAAAATGCAAACGTAGCACATGTTAGATGTAAATTGTTAGTATTTGTTATAGGTGTATCTATCGAAATGGTTAAATTACTCTGTGAGTCGGAGCTTGCAATTTTAAATTGTGATTATTTTGGACTCTGTTACCTGGGTCTAAAAGTAAAAGGCGACCAAAAGGATTTCTTGATGAACCAATATTACTGATGGTCGCACTTGGAAATGTTCCTTTTTCTTTGTATATAGTGGTGTGGCTCACCTAGTGTAAGTGATCATATCGCCGTAAGGCTATAATTTGGCCTGACGCCTGTTATCAGATAGCACATCCGGGGCCAACTGCTTAACGTACCTTCCGAAGCACGGAGGAGTTCGATAACATGATTTTTTGCCGCACAAATTTAATTTCTTCTATGGTTTTTCGCACAAATTTACCTAATAATATGACAGAAGATAATAAATGCTTGGACTCGTGATTGTTACATTTAAAATCTTTCTTACCTAAAGCTTTTTTCTTTTGAATTTTACTTAGATTTTTTTCCTAAGCCATAATAAACTAATTTTCAGTCACTTTGTCGTAGCTATTGATGGTTTCAGAGTATAGCAAAAACTCAATAAAAGTCCCTGAAACGCACATGCTTCAACAAACTGCTAAAAATTAAATCCCTTAAAGGTCTGATTGCATTGTCATGTGTGAATTTAGGTACTTACGTAATCCTAAAGCGAATTGGTAGAAAAAATCACACTACTCGCTATCTTTGAAAGCGTTCCTATGTAGGTATATTCGCTGAGCCGAAAACTTTCGCAATACTTAGAGCGAGATGTTTAAACTTTGGAGAAACGATCTCTTAGATCTTTAATAAAATGCTCGTTTTGTAAACATTGTGCAGGTATAGACAAGGATCTGAAAAATTGGGGAATATGAGTTGAACTATCGAGGATTAGATAGCTACAATATATATTGAGTAGTTAAAACTAAACAGGTGTTTGCAGGTCAGGTGTGTTTAAACTCTTGCCAGTCGTTGGCCTGGATTTAACAGATCAGCTTCCACTGTGTTTGGCACGACTATCAAGTGATGGCACACGATAAGGAGAGATGGAAAACCCTCCTTTCGGAGGCCAAGATCTAATTTGGGTCACTGAGCTAGCGGAGTAAATAAGTATACTTATAGTTTCAGTCGGCTAAGTCTCGATCCCGAAAATATATCTTATTTATGCATTTGAAACTAGATATTACTTACAAACCCGTTTTCATACAATTACATAACATAACATAAAAAACTTATAAATAAATACAAAATAGCATATTTAATATACAAAACCAAAAATACAACGCAAAATATGCAGAATTTAAATAATACAATTTAAGGACGCGACTGATGTGAATCGAGCTGAAATCCGTTTGAATATTTTTCTTCATAACCGGCATCAAATTCATATTTAAACAATATACTTAATGTTATTGTACATGATACAAGAAGTGCCCTCTTCTTTTCAAAAACAATAAAAAATAACTTTAAATACCAGTATTATACAGGCAAAGCTACCTATGTTTTACAAAATTAAACATTCTTTCTTCTAAATCCTTAACCGCTATATTTTCTTATAGGCATCATAATATTAGAAAATACAATACCTAAAACCTCCTCATCGCATTTAAAAAATATTATTTTAGTCATCGTTAATGATTGATTTAACGAGACATTATAGATTTTTTCATGCAATTCCATCTCGCTCATATCTATGCAATCGGACAAGGACCGATAATTATCATCAATCGCCGTCTTAATATCTAATTACAAGAGAGTAGGACTGGATACAGATTTGATTTATATACAATTTTGTAATATTTTAAAGTAGATCCTCTTCAACAAAGCTTGTCTATGAAAAATATATATTCATTGGCTCCTTCGTGAAATACGGTGTTGTCACTGCATAAACTTTATGAGTTACTTACGTCTCGGAAAACGACAGAAGTTTTGGCATCTGATGAAGCGATTTTAAAGTATTAAATCTACTATATGTTATATCGTACCTGTATATGTTTACTACAATGGTATGATTATGATAATAAAATAAAGTCAATTTTTGATTTTATCATGGTTTATTTTAAACTTTGCACCGGGAAAGTTTAAATTAAACAATTTAGTTTTAGGTAATTCTAAAATAATACTGATATTAAATACTTACACAAGAAATAAATACTACAAATATAATTAACAATATAAATAATCTAAGGTGAATACCATTGAGTCCAAAAAAGTGCCCATCAGACTGGCGGCATTACCTCTTACATTTTTTAACTGTTCTTTAACTGATCAAATTGCTTTAAAACTTTTTTTTGGTCAGAATATGTTGGAGTGCTTTAAGGAGGTGGTGTCCATGATTGATAATCACCACGATTGTAAAATTAGTTAATAGTTTGGATTTAAATTATTCTTCATCTTACGAGTATTTACTACTGTACTGTCACTTTTTGGCAACAAAATACGAAAAAAAAATTACCTTCTATATATTTACACTCTCAAGTTTTTTTAATACCAAACAGTCACATTAACTTCGCAATTACATGAGATTTATTATCTCAAAATTGTCTACGGATAGCAATTCCGATACAGCAATGTTGCAGTGTTAAAATGAAATAAAATACGAACAAAGGTCGTTATTCCTATACAAGTGAATGTATTAACATAATTCGGCTTATATTTGCCGTGTCGTTTATCAATAGGCGTACCCTATAGAGATAAATTCGACTTATTTAAACTAGAGCATTTTATTCGTAATTTAGACTGTAGTGATAGTCGAGCCCAAATTGCATGCAAATGTGTAAAATCTTCTTTTTTAATATCATACCTTTAACGTAATATTAAAAAAATGGTGAATCGCCCTAAATATACTCAAAATTGTCATTTTGTTTCGTTCGGTATTTTCCGTATACATAGCTTCTTAGCAAAAAAAAAAACATTGGAATAAGAAAACCTAGTTTACATTACGAAACTGGTTGTTTGTTGGTTAATTGTCTTTATAAACAAACACTATAAACAATTTCGTTTTAGGTTTTCGCAATTTTGCATAATAAAACACAATATTTACCGGATTTTACCCGCGTTTTATTTAATACAGCTCGGCACTTTTGTAATAATGCCGTTTATAATAAAACGCGAGTAAAACCTGGTACATATTGTGTTTTATTATGCAAAATTGCGATAATTATTTCATTAAGCAATATAAAGTCAATTTCACAAAAGCAGAAGTCTCGAATTAATAGTATACCGCTGTGCTGCGCATGTTTTTATGAAAATGACTATAAACTGCATTTCACTAGTTTCGTAATATAAATTTCGTTTATCTTCACAAATATATATTACTGGTATCAGGACAAATTTGCATTTTCCATAGGCGCTCAACCTCCCAACTATCAATTACTTATTGAAGCAAATGTAGTACTTTTAAATAATTGAATAATCACTGAAAAATGCCTCTCATTCCGCCCCACGACGTAAATACCACGCAATTTTCCATCACAAAATGGAGATACATCCAATTTCGAATCAATAGCTGTGATTTAAGTATTTCCCGTATCATTTGTTTCACTCCCGTACTCTTCCAATATCGTATATTTTATTTTTGTTAAATTGCTTTTCTTTGTAGATTCTCAATTCCCCCTTCATAAAAACACGTGTGTGCGTCGATGCGTTACATAGATTTGTTTTTAAGTATTGATGTTTATTTGGCCTTAGCTTAAAAGCCTTAGGCATTATTCAGTTCTTTCTTGCAATATTGTTTGATATTGTCTTCGTTTATGACTAAATCTTATTTATTCTGTATACATTAAGACAGTTATTTAGATGTAATTTCATAGATTCGAGTAATAATAATAATTATTGTTTAGATAGTCTTTACATTAATAGGTAATAATAATTAGAGTGAGATGTGTTAGTTACCATATGAGTAGGAGGGAGCAAGACGAGGTATAAGTCTTCTGTATCTGCTATTTTTTGCCTGACTTCTAGTCAAATTCCTATAAAATTAAATTTCATTCAAATTGACGTAACAATTATAAGTAGAGATAGATTTTATTTAAAAAAAATATAATTTCTTTTATGACTTTATGAACAAACACTATAAACAATTTCGTTTTAGGTTTTCGCGATTTTGCCTATTGAAACCGTTTTACTCGAAAATGGATCTTGAAACTATTAGGTGCCTGGAAATAAACATTTATTCAGTAAAATACCATCAAAAAGAATATCCATTTCCATAACTTTTTCATAATCGAAAAATTACTCGAAAATGGATCTTGAAACTATTAGGTGCCTGGAAATAAACATTTATTCAGTAAAATACCATCAAAAAGAATATCCATTTCCATAACTTTTTCATAAGGTTTATAATATCATTACAAATTACAAAATAAGACACAACCCTAACCTGACCCCGATTCTTTCAAATGTTTATCGCTCGCATATGTAGACGTTTGATTCTCCCCTCATACCTTTGATTATTTCGAAACGAGGGCAGGAAAAAACGTCTTACTGTGCACTTTTTGTATCATAATCTATTTATTGTCGGCGGGTTCGTAATGAATGATGTTTTGCATCAGTACCGACGTGAGTGTTTCTGCTTGTTAAAACCGTTTCGGATATGACATCTCTTTCATGTGAGTGAGCAATCAAAAATGAATTTGAATTACGAGTTTGGGGATTTATCTACTTTGTTTTTGGCATGAATTTAATTTGAACGGGAAATACGAGTTATTTTGCCTTTTTTCGTGTTTTTGTTAACGTTAGTTAAAATTAATCCATGAAAATGCACAAAGTTGTACAACAGTTCGCGTAAATTTAGAGTCATCTTATGATAGAAATGCAAGGAAGTAACAGCATCAGAATAAGACTTATATTCTTGTAATAAATGTTAAATAAAGTTTAACAAGACATGGCGTCTACGAATAGAGTGAAATAGCAACAATATTTCAACTAAAATGTGACATTGTTGAATACATGTCAAATTCTATTTCAACCAGTCAAAAGTAGCTTTAATTGATATCATTTTTAAATTTTTAAGAATAAATTTGCCGTTTTTGTCCGTTCTCGGAAAACCGACGGTTTTGGATATAATTAGTAAAAAAAATTCTTCCGGAAGGTTTATATGACCAACTTGCAGCGTAGCGTCTCACCCCCGTAATTTCTAATCCCGGTAATTTCGAAAACCCTTGACCACTCCACTCCACTACAGGAGATACCTACACATAATAATGAATATGCCCTCCAAATTTCATGACTTCAATAAACCTTTAAAATGCCATGACACATGTACTCTGCAAAGTCACTCAGCATAGAAATACTGTAAAAATACTATTTAAGTACCTACCTACTAAAATAAAACAGCAGAGCAACTTTAATTATTCTGAACTATAGGTATTATTAATTTGTTTTAGTTTGCAATAGCTCGTTTTTATTCGCTATAATGAAAACATTTCTAGAGAGTTACAACATCGTAACACGATAGTTATCGACTTTCGCCTTTATGGGTCAGTTAACATGGACATTTCGTTGGAAAACGTATCATAAACATGATTTAATATTTTTACGGCTCTTTGTATCCAAACGTATCTTTGTACCCGATAAAAATGTTTTGTTTCTAAAATATGTTTATGAAAACAGATTTTAGTGTTTATTATATTGCTAGCTCTACCCCTTCGTTTCTCTGTTCACTTAACGAGTCAATGTACCAGGGTCTCAGAAATCAGAGCAGCTGTCACGCATGAGATAATCCGACAAGGAGCGGAAAGCGCGCCCTCAGCGCTCAGTATTATGACTGAGCTACCTCCCGATCCCCACACACAAGTACCAGGCACACATGATAATGCAAAAGTAATTTTTATATTAAATCTCTAGGAAAAACATAAAAGAGATATATCCTCATGCCGCCGCCGTATAAATTAGTTTCGAAGAAGATTGTTTGTTCAGCCGATGTTTTGATATTTATTTTCCCTGAGCATTTTTATAACAAACTACGGTTTGTATTTTGA
The DNA here is from genome assembly GCA_949358125.1 of Idaea dimidiata. Lineage (NCBI taxonomy): Eukaryota > Metazoa > Arthropoda > Insecta > Lepidoptera > Geometridae > Idaea > Idaea dimidiata. Next base: position 19,473,587 of record OX442333.1, on the reverse strand, counting down.
AAAATTCTCTCATTTTTTAATTACATTATTTGCGATGTATGTTGTATGCAAATTGAATTAAAATTTCAGTATGAGATGGTGAAGTTTCCGGTATCTGGTCAGTAATTAATTAAAAGCTTAGGTGGTGGCATTATGGGTTTTATGCAAATAGCGTCTCGTAATATGGAAGGCTTCAAAGGCCGCGGTGTAGGTACAAGCGAAACATTAAATTTCAGTGAGGCGTGTTGCACAAAGCACCGGCGGGCGGGCGGCGGGCGGCCAACATGCATCGAAGGTGATTAGATTAGCGATGCTGGCTTTATTTTTCGTCATTTGTTTTTTACATACGAAGTCAATTTCAGTGATTTTACGAAAATCTGATATTTCCTTTACCTAACCGGGACTGTACTCTTACTTTTTTTTAATAATCCTCTTTAGGAATCCTTCTTTTAGGATTCTGTTTTGGATTTTTAAAGAAGGTAATAAATAAGAAGACATTGAATTTCATTCTTTAGGACAAAACTTACTAATTCGTTGGGTTTACGAAACTCTACGGTGGGGTTAAAATATTGAACTTTATTGAATGTGCATCTTCCTACCATTTATAATATTATCAGAATATATCTAATCAAATTAAGGAATCCCCAACAATTTATTCAAAGTTGCTTCTGCATGACAATAGATGCTTTAATCAGTTGTTGAGTCCGCAATAAGGTGTGATATCTGGAGGCTGATTGTTCGTATCATGCACACAATATGCAATGTTGCAGCACTGCAACTGAAACGGGAGGGGGGGGGGGGCGCTTCAGACCAGCACAACAGTTAAATTGAGCACCGCTTCGCCCAGACTCTCATTTCCTTTATCCACCATTGTGCGCCACTCACAATACAAAAACATTTTTTTTACGAATTTCGACAAAAAAGCGCTTTGAATTTTTTCCAATCTTCGCCTCTTTTCACTACGTAAAACTTATTGTCTGCCTGCAAAAGAGTGGGCGTTTTAGTATTAAAATGCAATAATAAAGTTGTCAGACGCATAATTCAGTGTTGGCACGTTAAAGTTCTAATGACCATTCACATGTTGCCTCTCCTGTCAGATTTTTTGTCAAAGAGTATTGCTTTTCGGTTTTCGCGAAACTTAATATGAATAAACACAGGCGAATTATAAACATGATAAATTATATAACGGGATAAAATGACAAAAATGATGGAATCTCAAAACTTCGAACAAAATTAAAGATCTATCTAGCATAAAATACCAATGAAAGATGCTGGTCTAAATAAAATTGACTGCGACCGCTAAGATAGAGTCAATGGATGACGACTAAAACGTCAAAATCATTAAGTTTGCGGTCATAATTATCATCCATGTTGACTTTCAGCCCCCAGATTATCTATCTAGTGGACGTCTGACACCCGTGGAAAATTACGGCACTATGCAGTACATTGCTGCTTTGAGGTAATTATCGGTAATAATTACGCTACGTCAAAGCAGCAATGTACTGCATAGTGCTTGCTATTTTCCACGGTTGTCAGAGGATAGATTTTCAGCTGTGGTATCATCTAATTAGGATCCACCGCTACTAGTTGCTATTTACTGTCAAAAAACATATTTCGTATTCTACATTGCTGCTTTGAAGTAATCACCGGTAACAACCATTTTACGTCAAAGCAGCAATGTACTGCAACTTAACAACTACTAGCAGGGGATGCTAATTAGATAATACCACAGCTGGGGGTTGCTGTGGTATCATGTAATTAGCATCCACCGCTACTAGTGGCTAAGTTGCAGTACATTGCTGCTTTGACGTAACGTGGTTGTTACTGATGGTTACTTCAAACAGCAATGTACAATACAAAATATGCTTTTTGACAGCAAATAGCAACTGACAGCGGTGGATGCTAATTACATGATACCGCAGCTGGTCAGGCTTGCTGATCGGCACCGTATAAAAGCTCCAATATTCAATGTTGCCACGCTCAAGTTCTAATTTTATTACTATAATGATAACAATAACTCTTTAAGATACATAATTCACTCGAAGTTTGCAGAGATTTGCGTCTGGATTGCTGCATTATACTAATTAATTGGGTTAAGTACAACTTAATGGCTGTCATGTGTCATAAGATTAAGTAATTTGAACTGAAACGATCATTTTAGAAGTGTATTTTCTAAGAAAATGTTAAAATAATCCTAATTGAAAAACGAAAATGCTTTCAGTTCTTATATTTGCAGTGGGACTGGGGCTACGTGTGATGAATGAAACTTTAAATTTAAAAAAAAACTTTTTTTTTTCTAAATAAACGTTAAACCCATATACTATTTGTCAAAACTTTAAAGCTTAATCAGCTGGTGTTTAAATACCTAAGTAATTAGTTTGTACACCGTTTTTTTTCTAAATCTGGGGAGTTTTAAATTAATATTTCCAATTTCAAACTTTGAAAATTAAAAAATAGCCGGTGAGATGCATACTTCTTCTTACTTCTTTTTTTAAAGTCTATAGTTATACCTCTATTTTACAAAAGCAAGTTTCTTTTGGTAAAACAACTTAAAAGGTATATTGCTAAGAAGATTGTGAAGGTGTTTGTTTCATAATTTAATATCCTTTCGGAGCTTAAATTCGTTAGTGTCAATTTTCTTTAGACAGCTGTCTAAAACTCAAGAGCTTTCGGATATAAAATAACTTTAAATAAACTACAAGGTCGTTACACCGCTGCCTTCAATCAAACCTCTGAGAATTCAATTATAAACACTAAAATGTTCGAGTCAAAGAGCATCAACACACTGGTAATTCTGCGAACAGTAAACCTCTCAAGCACTTAGCCTAATTAGCGGGTGAAATACCCTACCAATCAAAATCCCCCACAACAAAAAATCTATAAATTAAAAGCATCTAGTTTCGTGAAGATCAGTTGAGAAATACAACCTGTAGAGGAGAAGCAACATACTGACAGACGAAAGGAAATTATTACAAACTTGAAGCAGAGACGCGTCGCTCGCATCGCTCGCTCAGTCAATAAATTAAATGTGTATTACTATAGAATACAAACATAATAAGTTCCACAGTCGCGAAAATACATCGCACGTGACGTGCTATTTTTAAATACTTAATTAGCGACCTCTGTGGCGCGTCGAGCGAACGCTTGGCTGCAATTCAGAAGGTTGCTGGTTCGATTCCCGCTGGGTGCAAATATTTATGCTTAAAAATAAATATTTATATCTGGTCTGGGTGTATTTTTACATTTAATATGTATATATTTTCAACAACTGCATGAAAATCAGAATAATAATGCAAAATTAGGAGTTTTAAATTGAAGCTTAATTAACCAACTAAATAAAAGAACTTTATTTAGTGTTGATTGCAGCTCGAGATCAATTTTCTCGAAAAAAAAAACTAACTCGTCTAGGTACAATCAGACACAAAACCCGAACATTAATCTGCAACGTCTCAAACGCAAATTGCATTTTCCCTGTGACTGTACAGGTTTGACAGAACCACTCCCAATGAATACCAAGTACAGGCGAGTACAGGTGAGTTATAAATCAGATGCGATCAGGTTGTCGACACGACTCGACTGCAATTCTTTAGATATACCTACTAGAGTTTGCGTAAGAATTTGTGAAACTCTTGAATTGATTTGCTTTATTTACACTTGATTTTATCGGGAACTCTTCGCTGGTTTAAATTTAGATATATTTAAAATGAATTCAAAATCAAGAGAAAAAAGTGCATTGCCTTCATTATATTGTTCAGTTGCTATATGAAAATTATTTTTATAATTCCGAATTTTCGTCATAAGGTAAAAAGTAACCATTGTAATATCACTCGCGTCCGTCTGTCTATATGTCATCACAAATTTTCTTAAGAGCGGGTGTACAAAAAAAGTTGATATTTATACTAGACTCGCTGCTCCCCGCGGTTTCACCCGCATATGTCCCGTCCCCGCGGGAAGTTCAGGATGTGTTATACATATAATGATATTTTATGAAATTAAGAGGCCCGACAAAGTTTCTGTAATAAATATAGAAATTACATTCAGAGCCTTTTAATCCTCTCTTTTAAAAGAATAACTAGTAAAATAACTAATACCTAAACATTTGTTTACTACGCCTTTATTTTTGAATGACAATGAAATGTCTCTATGACATCAGACAATGCGAATTATAAAAAGGTCGGAAAACAAATAAAAAAGGAAGCTCAACTAGGTTTCTTTACATACATAATAATTATAAACCTTTCTATTGAAACACTTTATCTATTACAAAAACTGCATTAAAATCCGTTGCGTAGTTTTAAAGATTAAAGCATACATACATACATCCAGACACACAGACAGCGAGGAGCGACTTGTTTTATACTATGTATTACTGAGTTTCATTTATAGGTGTACTAGATGTGCACCGCGGTTTCACCCGAGTTAGTCCGGCTCCCGTGGAAATATCGTAATAAAAACTATGTGTTATTCCAGGTCTCTAGCTACCTATTTTCCAAGTTTCATCGCAATCGGTTCAGTTGTTTTTGCGTGAAAGAGTAACAAAGTCACATACATACATACAAACTTTCGCGTTTATAATATTAGTAAGATACTCGTAATAAATCAAGGTCTGAGTTAACATGATAAAATGTATATTTCGCGAAAACTTGCAAGTACCAAAATACAAACTTTTTAAATGTTAGAAATATTTTAAATCAAAACTACATCTTCAAAAATTCACTATCGGGGCGGTTTTTAAGATGTATTTTTCCTTTAAAATAGTTCTAGTGGAGGTGTCCAGCTACAGTGTGTTTGTAATATAAAGAAATGTTTATTTAATTTTACAGATTATTTTTAAGTTATAGTGAAACAATTTAATTCCCTTTATTCATAAAAGTTTATTTTACTTTCAATCATACCAATATTATAAAGCTGAAAATTTGTTTAAGTATGTTTGGATGTGTATATTACGTGTATGTGTGCTTGTTACTCAATCACGTAAAAACGACTTAACCGATTGCGATGAAACTTGGAATATAGTTAACTGGAGACCTGGAATAATACAAAGGCTACATTTTATCCCGATATTTTCGCGGGAACGGGACTTATGCGCTTGACACCGCGGGGCGCAGCTAGTACCTCATAATTAAAATATTGTTTGTGTGAATCGCATGTTTGCGCGCGAGTGCGAAAGCGATAATATTATTTTTTATTAAACTTAAATGGAATTCTTAAAATTTTTATACGCGAAGTGGTTAAAATTGTCATTACCATATCGTTGTCTAGTATCTTTATAAACGAAATCGAGTGGTTTATGATCATTTTGAACGAAAACGTACATTTTATAGGTAATTCCGTCGAACGGTAGTGTTTCGATGAATCCATTTTATGGTTGAAGCACTCGATATGCTACGAAATATGGAAAACAGCCATTTAGACAACCAGTTTCAAGTTTCATAAGCCGAAATTGGGCGACTATGAAAGAAAATCGGTTTGTAGTATTTTTACCAAGGATTTTTAAAAATATTTATTTATTTACAATTTACATTTCGGAAGAATTCTGTAAAAAGTTTCAAAAACGTGGGAAAGACATTGCTACGATGGTGAAAATTAACCACTTTAGATGTCCCCTCGAGACCAAGATCATTGTAACATGATCACAAATCATGCGATTGAGACCTAAGAAAATGGGTAAAAAAAGGTGGTTCAAACCGCAAAAAGAGTTGTGTTTCAATTAAGTATTTAAATAAATGTAATTAAAATATACCACAAACTCTAAATTAATTATGCTAATGTGAAATTAAACTAAATTTTTTTTTCGGTTTTAATCAATTGAATTAAACGAAATACTCCTCGAGATTTTTTCAGATCTCATGCTCACGGATATTTTTTCGCATTATCATTGTTCTAAAAAGTTGCTGAGAACTACTGGCCTGTCTAAAATAAAATGTTTTGAAAATATTTAAGTATATTAGAAAATAGTTATTCACTCATAAACATTTTTATTTCCTTCCGTTACCGACTGTTCCTTCAGCTAAACTAAACTTAACCCATAAAAAATACAACATTTTTATTACACCATTTAACGAAATTAATCGTTCGCTTAGCACTTCATAAAGTGACGGGAAAAAAACATTCATTGGCATAATTAAACGGGCGGTTATCTAAGGCAATTTGTTTAATTACAAGCCTGATAGGTAGCTATTTCAACTCTTTACGAGCGAACCCGAACGTCACGATAGCGTCGCTAATTGTCGAATAAAAAAGGATTACAGTTAATCCTTGTTTAATAAAAATGTTAATCATGAGATTTTCCGTCGAATTATGTAAATTGTTGGCACCCTACAGATTGCATTCGTTATAGGGAGTGTGATTATTTTCTTCTCGTTTTACTGTGTCATTAGGTGTCTCTGTGTAATAATATGTATGTATTTACAAAACACCAATACAATTTGTAACGGGTATGCCCTTTTAATCCGAAAGGGGGTTGTTCTAGACGTCTAGGCGAACAACTTTTGTTCTACGACTTTTGAAAATTCAAACGTTTTTTTTTGAAAATTTTGAGATTATGTTTCACTGAAAAAACAGCTGCTTTTGGAAATAAAGGTAATTGAAGTGTCGATTGTAAACCATCAAACTAAATAAAAGGACAACATAAGGCCAATGACCTCGAACTCTCAGAAACAGCTGATTTTCAAGTAAACTTTACACCTAAATTTTTCGAAAAGTACTTCGAATTTCCAAAAGTCGTAGAACAAAAGTTGTTCGCCTAGACGTCTAGAACAATCCCCTTTCGGATTAAAAGGGCTTACCTTTTACACCTTGTATATTGTTACAGTATATACCTACGTCGTTTAGGTACCATAACACAAGCTAGTTTACAATGTGGCTAAATGGCGCTGTGTAATGTAAAGAAAATGATTGGTTTGGTTTTCATAAAAAAAAATTAAAAAATTATAAAATGTTGCATGCTGAAAAGTAAAAATGGTATCTACTTACCTATGTTTATACGAAATAAATATTATGATTATGTAATTGATTTGCTTAAAATACGAATCCTAAAAACCAATAGATAATTAATCTATGTTGGTAAGTATCTATAGGTATTTAACTTACCAAAAATGAGTATTTATTTGTCGATTCCGTGAAAATATCGGCAAAAAAGCCTAAGTTTAACTTTTTTGGCAAAAAAAAAAAAATAAAATACTACCAATAACTCACGGCGGGGGGTAAAAAAAAATGCATTTTTTTTGCATTATTTGCAATTTATAATAATGCATATTATTTACGAAACCTATTATTCAATCAATGCTATAATATCAATAACATTGATATTTCCTATTAGATTCCTATAAGAACATTCAGCTTTCTTTCCTACTTTTTTCTAATTTACGGTACAAAATACGATGTGTGAAAAAAAATCAAAAAATCAAGTGATATAACTTTTTCAAAGTTATATCACTTATTGAATTACCTTAGACTGATAAGATGTACGAATTTATATATTATAATAAATGCTCTTTCCTTATCAATAATTAGTTAAATAAAAACCACAAAATTCAGCTAAAAACACACTCCCGAAATTTAGTCCCGCGCGCGCAAACTTGCGATATTTTGGACACAGATATTTTGGACACAGATTATTCAATAAAAAAGTTTTAAAGCCACAGACTATGATACATCATTCGATTCGGAATTTTTAAGCCCTTTCCACACAACCACGATAACAGAAGTAAGAGCGAGTAAATTATAATAAAACTCTCCCACTTCAAATACAAATCCCGCGGTGCCTGATCAGGCCCCACACGAGTCGGCCGTTAGACAGTTCGCGGTGGCTGAACAGGCTACGCACGAGTGGAGAAGTATCGAGATCTCAGACAATCTAGACATCAAGTTACATTACAATCGGCTCAGTAGTTTTTGCGTAATTGAAACAAAAACATCCATCACTAACAAATCTTAACTTTCTAAAATTACATGGTTCTGTTACTATGAAAATTATTTAATACGGGGCTCGTAAACAAGCCAGCCGAAATTACAGGCGCACCGTGTATAACAAAATTAAACAAGGTAAATACCCTGTTATTACACGACTGCCAAAGGAAGTGTTATGTTTTTTGCCGTGAGTGTATGTATGTATGTATGTATGTGACCTATTTTTGTGCCGTCGTAGGGCCTAAACGGCTGGGCCGATTTAGATAAACGATACGTCGTTAGATTCGTCATGACCGTGAGAGTGACATAGGGTACATTAAAATAATAAATAAATAAAAATAATGATGTAAAACGCTACTAACCAAGATTTGTAAAGACCATAAAAAACAGAGAAAACGCGTAACATTGTTCACTCAAACGATATGTTTTATTCTTTCGTAAATTTACATTTGAAAAGTATTGCTTGTAAAGTTTTACAATTAAATTTTAAAATAATTAATTATAAAATTATCGGAAGTCGTTTAAGTAGGTTGTCTTTATGAATAGGTCACTTGCCTTCGGCTCGGTTGTCTTGTCTTTAATGACGTTTATATATTCTTTTTACTTACTTCAATTTATGGCTTAGCACTACCTCTGGATTTCAATATTCGCATGCGAAAACAATCCGCGTGTGAATAATGTATTCTAATAGTAATTCTAATGGTTAACTTCGAAAGTTATGTTGCTACTACATGACATTATGATTACGCAGGTAATTTTCGCAAGAACAACGGAACGTTAATTAAAAACTTTTCGATTTGACTCGTATAAATATTTATCTCATCTATGGATTTGACTTTGACGCCGAGTTTGAAGGAATTGGCAGAGATGACATGACATAAAATACTTAAGCAAAGAGAATATAATCACTACGTTTTATACTTAAGTATCTTCTTCTTACTAGTTTGTAGACTTAAATAACCATTTTATATTTCAAAGAAAACAATACCTACGTAATAATCTAAAAGAAGTTATCAGCAACAACAACCCGAGGCATTGCGCCCAAGATGCTGGCGGCGTTCCCGCGCTGGATAGGAAACCGCCAGCTCTTGTACTTATCACCCTGAGTAAGCAAAAACAAGCAATGCACGTCCTCGCTACAGGAGTATATACATCTAGAATTAATAAATTTCTTCTGGTGTAATTAAATCTGATCTCTAAAAACTAAAAAGCGATAAATAAAAAAATATTTAAAAAAATAAAAAAACCCGACTGCTGTTTTAACAGAAAAGTGAAAAACAAGATGCTTCTAGTAGCTTTAGGAATGGTGGATGCAGTCGGGTGGGACTCCAAATAAAAGGTGAATAAGTTTAATAACACCAAATACTTAGTGTTATATAATTAGGTACTTATACTATCTTTATGTTATTTGGAGTCCCACCCGACTGCATCCACCATTCCTAAAGCTACTAGAAGCATCTTGTTTTTCACTTTTCTGTTAAAACAGCAGTCGGGTTTTTTTATTTTTTTATTTACCAAAAAAGATTACAATGGGTTATCCAGATAAAAATCAGACTTCGAACTAGGAACAAGTCCTGTATCTCGAGAATCTAGAGACGACTGACTACACAAATGAATTACTGTGAAACCGCAGAGATTATAAAGTTAAATATTTAACAAAACAAAAGGAAATAAAAAAAGGCTCAGTGAGTGTGTCTTGTCTATGTGTGTGATCATAATTGGATGTGTTGATCACTTTAAATACGTCGAATGTTCTTACAACTATGACTTTAGTAGTCTTCATCCAAACATCGGTGGTATTCCTCTTGGGAGCCATGGATTCGCTTAAACATAATAAGTCGTCTTATTACCTATACATACTGCAAATATTAAGCCTACACACTTATAGCAAATTCTAATTAAAAGTATACAAATATAAAATAATGTAAACGTTAAATACCTTAAATACTTCCCAAAACAGAAACCACCTTCGCAGAAAACCGCCGGAAAAGGGATAGGTACTACGTAAAAGGCCTTACAATTAATAATTCGAATGAGTTTTGTAGCCAAACATTTTTCTACCTACCTGTACCCTAATTAGGGACTATCGCGTACAATATAACATTTGAACGGAGGTAATATTAAGGAGAAAACTCTTCTGGATTATGAAGGGTGCCGAGCTCTGAGCACGTATCTAATTTTTAAAACGTGTTTTTACGATCAGCATACGTAGTGAGCTAGTGTTGTTTAGGTGATAGTTGATATCGATAGAGCATACGAGTAAGTGTCGATAGTTTTAAGACGTAGACTATTTAAAAAAAGGTTTTTTATTTACTAGTTTTGTGGCGCCGTTAGCAATCCCATGTGGTAAATACTCACCGTAAAAATCTGGCTGTTAAACAAATGCAACTTAAAAAAATGTAAACATTTGTAACTCATTTATGATTTTTTGGTATGTTCAATAATACATTTACCGTAGGCGTCCCTACGCCTACGCCAAATAAGTGCTACGAAACAGCTACGGCTCCATCGTATAGCTCTATGACTTCACAAAAATAAAATTTATGGAATTTTAGTGAAATATATAATAAAAAAAATTGTAACAATAATGCTAATACAATAAGCACGTTTTTAACAATTCAACAAAAAAAAACTAAATTCGTTTACTTAATAATAATTGTATTTAAAATTAAATGAAAATGCCAATTTTATAATAAATTTATATTTACAAAAAATATATCGAAATTCTTTCAAGATAATACACGACCACGTACCCCATCTCTAACCCTCTACAGGTCTGAAAAAGAAAATTTATTCGAACAATTCGGGCAGCTTTCCCGCAAGTCGGATTATTGTAAATAAGTATTACGACCGACACCCAAATTAATCCTCGACGCTTTTTAACGAAATGCAAAAAACTTTGTTAACTAAACCCAAGTTGACTCGACAAAAACCAAAGACATTTAAAATTATGTTGGAATAAGTATCCAATTAGTGCTTTCGAATTTCTTGATTTTTAGGTCTAAATAATAGTCCGCTTAACTACAACCTTGGAGTTTTCAAATCTAGAGAAAATACGTATCATCTAAACAAGCCTGTTGCATCGTCGAACTCATCCCATAAGGTGAGGAGAGGTCAAATTCAAGCCTATCTCATGAAATAGTGGTCAAAATTGAGCTAGTCTATAGTGCATATAGTGAACTTCGCAGAATGAATAAGGATTTATCTCTAACACCGACTTTGGAAAATTTCGACTATTCTTAATAACTTCTGCATTTTACTTTATTTTAAAATATGCCGTCTATGACCAGATAGCGCAAAAGTAATTTCATAAGTTTGTACATAGATGGCACTGTTTCATAAATTTATACATAAGATATTAAGAATAGTCGAGATTCTCTTCACAAGAAAACAAGATAAACAGATTAATACAGATACATACAATCTATTTCTGTGGATATTTATTCTATATGTATGGATTTTAAATATCTTCAACAAAAACCTACAAGTAAAATATTACACTCCCTTTTACAATTATTTGTATCAATAGATGTTTGGATTTTACCTGTTCAAACATACCCACCTACCTGCTCAATTCAAAAGGTGTATTTGAGTTTACTAATAAGCGAAAATGTGGGGAAAACTTTTATACACACGAAAGTTTCTCGGCAAATAAAATATTTTAGGTACTAATATTTAAGATGATGAATTGAAAATATTACAAACATGCAAAATCCATGTTCTAGTATTTTAGCCTAGTCCTTTTTTAGGCCTTTATTTTGGTAGTTGTGTTTACACAATTAGTTACTTTTACAATACAAATAAAATAATGAAACAACTATACTTTAAAACATAGATTTTCATTTTACAACAAAACGCGATTTATGAACATTGGTTTTTCCTGTACTGATTAGTAGTAATCTGCACTTCATATTGATAATACAGTTTCACACATTTAGCAATATTTTTCATTTTAAACGAGTAATACAGGGCCTTTACTTTAATTTTACAGACGAACGAACGTTAAAAAAAGACTGTCATCCAGAAAGAAAATTTGTCATTATAGTAGGCATAATGAGATTTTTTATTTGTTTGTAAAATTAGAGTACAGGCCCTGTTTTGCCGCTTACAAAGTCGCATCTCAAGCTGGCCAGTTGTGGTATCATCTAATAGCATTCACCGCTAGTAGTTGCTAACTTGCAGTACATTGCTGATTTGACGTGACGTGGTTGTTACCGGTGATTACTTCAAGACAGCAATGTAGAATACGAAATATGTTTTTTGACAGTAATTAGCAACTAGTAGCGGTGAATGATAATTAGATGATACCACAGCAGGTTTAAGTTTATCTTATATACCTAAGACAACGTAAATCATACGATCATTGCAAAAATAACATTAAAACCTAATGAGTTTTGACGATTGAGTGATAATAATTTTATGAAATAAAATATTTTGATTTTGAATTTATCAATGCTTCACCTTAAACCCTATAACTCGCTGACGTGTAAATCGAACAAATTCCGCTTGTTACATTTTGGTGTGCTACGACCTAAATAAAGTTAAAAGCTATTCTGTTAATTGACTGTTCGGAATAATTTAAATAAATTGCGGCCAATGGCTATATTTCAACGGGATAATATAAATCAAAGGATTAGATACGAAAACGGGCAAATGGATACTGGCAATATAGATAATGCGTGTTATATTTTGCATACGTTATAGGGCGATAACGACAATATAATCGAGGGGGGACAAAATCCCCCCTCAGCGGGGGATGCCGGACAAAAAGTACTAAGTACGAGTTAAATACCCTTTGTGTCGGTGCTTCGTCGAGGGGCCTCTCATTATTCAGTTGAAATTCGATTATTTTCCCATTTCACAAAATATCCATATCGTCCCCGGCTTTTATTCTAATTGAAAATGGAATATTCCTGTCATAAAATCTATCACAGTCAATTTATTTGCAAACGGCTACTCTACGTTTAAAATTTAATTAAAGGTTGCTGTTTTCCTGCAACCTGTATAGGTGTACTTTACTGGTAGATACTTTACTTAAACATAACACTCCAGCATAGAATTTCGACAAGTCTCTTATTCGACTAGAAGGTTAATGGTCGCTTGTCAGTAAAGTATTTCTTCATCAGTTCCAAAGTCAAATTGCTCAGGAAATTATACACACACCTTAAAAAGAGTTAAAACAAAATTACCAAAAAAAAAAAACACTATCTATGATAAATATAATCTAAGACCGGCAGGTTAGACGGGAGAATAATTATCATTACACACCTACTGCTCTACAAAGTTACTTTATTTGACCAAAAAGGTCAACGTAAAGCGACTCTTTATTCCCTAGGTGCATAAAGTGCACATTATGCACCTAGGGCATAAAGTAATTTAAATTTGGAACTAAGGTTCTGGTAGCATACGGCCATTTCGAACTGGCCACCTAGACATAAAACTTTAAAAAAATAAAAACTGGGCTATTTTTCTTCAATTTTTATGTCGACGGAAGGGTAAGGCAAAAAGTTTTACTTAATATGAAGCCCTAACTTTTTTTTTCATCGGCTAAGGCCGATGTTTGGTTTCGTCATTTTGATGTAAGATTGTGAAATTTAATTAATGTAGAGCTGTTTATATATCCAAACACGTTGCATTAATCTATTGTTTTGTTGTAAATGCTTATTTTTGTAGCTTTTATACACCATTCTTAGTAGAAAGCTTAGGCAGCGACTTTTCACCTTACTGGCCTAAGTCGTATTTCCAAGCAGACTTTAACGCTCGCACTCTGATACGTATGCCATTGCAGCCCCTAAATATTGATCGGAACGGTTGAACCGATTTGAATTCATTTCAACCCAAACTAGTGACAAAGATATCATCTAAGTGAATTTGGTACATTTCAGAGCACTTGATGATGTCGTATAAAAGTAATCAGGAAAGTGACGAATAACTTACCAAGATAGTATAAGGTAATCTAAATTGCTTATACTTATTAAATGTCAAACGTGAAATGTTCGCCTACCTTTGTGATAATCGTACATACCTAAATTAAAACGAAAACAAAAAAACTTGAACATCAACGAAAAATACCTACTTTTAAAAACCGCCGTTACTCACAGTTTCCAAATAAAATATCATCAGACGTCCAAAATTGAAAACGAACAGGACAATGTTTCAGAACAATCGTAACTCAGCAAAACTTTTGACAGTGCCCAACCGGATATGAGAGGGACATCGCGGACAGTTTCCGGTGGAGACAACGAGAAAATAAGAAAACAATAACAAAGTAGATTATTTATTTGATTCGATACAGATGTGTTAATCATGGTAGTGGAATACCATGTACGCCATATAGCAACACACTTGATATATTGACTTGACAATGTCGTATCTTAGTTTACACACGGACTACAAATATACTGCCAGAAATGCTGCTACCTAGGAACTAGACATGATTTGTTGCCAGTGATGACCAAGGGCGTCAACAGTGTGTGGAGTCCGCATATAATTTAAAAAAAAAACTACACAGAAAATAGATCGATAGCGGCGTGTTTAACTGACTTATGCATAGATAGATATATATATGTATGAAACAAAAGAATTGAGTACTTTGAGGATTCGGTACCTAGAGATGAAACCTAACTATTTTTAAGAAATTGAAAGCAGATCCTATGCTAATTACTCCGAAACTTTTAGTTGAACTTAGTCTATTGGAAAGTTTATTCAGTTAAACTTTTTAATTTTCCCACTGGAATAAACTTAAATACCTACTCAATTAACTTAAAAAAATATTTATTTACATTCTCGGTGGAAATTTATCAAGAGAAAGGAATAAGTGGGACCATAACATAAAACAAATTACGTCATTTAGGAAAGCTTCGGATCCATACGAATAATTTATCTGTATGTCATACGGTTTATTCAGTTCAATTAAAAAAAACACTGAAATAAAACTTTGAATACGTACGTACCTAACTTAAAAATATTCATTTAAATTCTCGATGGAAATTTATCAAGAAAAAGGGATAAATGGGATCTTTAATATAGCAAATGACGTCATTGAGGAAAGCCTCGGATTCATAGGAATAATATCTACGCCATAAGTCTCGCTACAACATAATATACTGACCGGATCAAAGGACCCATACACGGAAACGCTGCAAGCTTAGAATAAACCAATTATGAGTGAAATATTAGGGATCAGTCCGCCCCAAAAAGGTCTTTGATCAACGCTTCTAACTTATATTTCTTTGCGGTCGCCGAGAGCGAGAAAGAAGCCTCAAAACGCTTGTCAATGAAAGTCAGTGTAAAATAGACACTCCGTACAAAAATCTCGCTGCGAACAGAAATACATTTTAGTCATTGAACATAGCTACGTCTTCACAATGGTTTTAGTTTAGGCCTCCCAATCTCGCCTTCTAGGCGACTCCTGTGGCCTTTATTAGGTCTTTTCTTGTGCGGCCTTTCCAGGTGAAGGAAATGTCTTGTTTTAAAGCACCACAGTCACACTCCGGCCTCGGAGTAATATTTTTCGAAGTATATTTTAAGTACTTCTAGCTTCACCCTACCGATTTCAACTACGAAAATTCAGCCGAAAACAGTCGGTCCGTTTAACCTAAGGGTATTTAAGATTACAAGTAAAAACTTCTACTTCGGAACTTCTTTTCATGTAGTGGTGTACAATAATCGCGGTTATTGTATGACAACCTGCGCCCTGTGGTAATTCTCGCGTAAGTCCCGTTCCCGCGAGAATATCGAGATAAAATTCCCGGTATACAACTACTTATATTCCAAGTTTCATCGCAATCGGTTAAGTAATTTTTGCGTGATTGAGTAACAAACATCCAAACACACACACTTTCTCATTTATAATATTGGTAGGATCTGATAGCATGATTGTTAGGTCAAGTTAGATGCCTTAAACTTTGACACTAGGCGAGCCATATCACTACATGAATAGAAGGAAAAGAAGATCCGGAGTAAAAGTTAACTGTAATTGTAAATACCCTTAGCTTAGTAAATCTGATGGGTAAAAACTTCAACTACAGTGTCCTTACTCTACACTAACAACGTTTACTTTCCTTCGGTATATGTAAGCAAAACTGTTAATAAATTACATAAATTGGTGACCACCAGACTAATACACTCGGAATGAGTATAAGCCGTTCATAACGCCGTCCAACAGCGCGTGCAGAGTAATCATTTTCAGGCAGGATATTTGCTTCCGTCTGTTCCTCTGATAAATGTACGGTTACGGACGAAATGTTATTAAAATATTGTAGAAATTAATGTTGCTTTGTATACTTACTTGGTATTTTCTTTCGTTTTATTGACTTGGTTTTACTTAATTAAACTGTTTTCGGGGTTTCAGTTATTTCTTTGTGGCGCTATAGCGCCACCAAGAAATAACTGAAACCCCAACCACATTACATTACATTATAATGTATAGTAGCGTTGCGCGCAGAATTCCATGTTTATGGTAATTTTTCAAATAGCTGTTGGCTTAGAAAATGTCAATGATTTTACAAATAATAAACAATATTAGTCTATCGTATAATTGTGTATACTTTTAGAAGCCAGTCCTTATTAACTAATAATTTTTGTTAGCCATCATACATATCATGCATATTTAATTTATTTCGTATGTCTGGATTTTTATAATATAGTTATGTATATAAAATCAATTGTGAAAATTTGAACTGTTCTGCTATCACGGTTCATGAGATATTGTCTAGTGACTAATAGACAGACGGACAGCGAATTCTTAGCAAAAGGGAACAAAAGGGAAACCGATTCCGATAGACAATAATACTATTTTAACAAACCAAGCCGTTTAATTAAACAAACTAAGCGCCATAAAACCCGTGAGGCACAGTAAATTAGCTGCAAAACACTAATACGATCCTTTATCAAGATTTAATAGTGTCTGGCACGGACTTAACCTTAATAGATTATTGGAGTCGACGATAGTTTTCATTAAGGTTCTTATTTCGCATTTCATCCGAGCCACTATTGTGTTATTTATAAATGAAAAACCAGCGGTTGATTGGAAGCATTTGTGAGAGAGAAAATTTTATGGCGGTTAGAGGAAAAATATATAACGCTTTTATTGTACAATAGATATTAATTAATGAAATAGTTGTCGTCCATGATCTTTGTTACAAACAGTGTGAAAGAAAAATAGATATTTTTTAAATTGTATACACCAAATAAATAGGAACAATTAAATGAAAAAAAAACCACGGTAGATGGCGTCATCACTGAAAAAATAAGGATAGTGCGTTTTTTAGTCTAAAACAAAATATTGCCGTGCTGACTGATTTTTTTATTTTATGTTTCATTGAAAAAAAAAACAGTTATTTTTGAAAATAAATTCAATTAAAGTTTTGATTGTAGGAGACCTAACGTGACGTAAGGTGAGGAAGTATGCGGACATCCCCAGTTGTTATATGTTCGTCCCTTTGGGCTTCGAAACCATTGGGTGTTGGGGGTCCTGGTTTTCATTAGGGAATTGTCAGCGCCTTTAGTCGAGGCGTCTGATGACTCCAGGACTGGCGGCTTCATGTCCCAGCGGATAAGTTTGGCTATCCAACGTGGGAACGAGCCAGCATCTTGGGCACTATGCCGCGAGAGGGCGGTGCTGACAATTTCCTTTTGTTTCAGTCTTAAGGTTATTTTTGTTTTATTATGTAGACCTAACTAAATGAAAGGACAACTTAATATCATTGACTTCTAACACTGACAAACAGCTGATTTTCCAGTAAACTTGAAAGGGTATCCTCGTTACACCTTGTATATTTTATTAGGTATGTATTTTATCTCTATGCCGGACTCTCGATGTTAGAAAGTGCTATTTATAGGTACCTAGTATTTATGTACATGCTGATTAATGTTTGCTTGTTGGATGTTGCGGCGGTTTTTATCGAGCTAGATTTTTAATAGGAATTGCGTGTTTTTATTGCAGACTCCAGCTGATTGATTGGGTTTGTGATTGAAAATATTTGTAAAACGAATACCAATTAACTAGTTTGGTCTTTTTATATCCAAACCAAAGAAGTTGTCGTTTTATTTTTCACTTTTTATTTGAAATGAAAATATGCTCTGAAAATACTAAATCGATTGTAATTGAATCTATACTTTAGTAACCTCTAAATATTTAAACAATGTTGGCGATATTATTCCACTAATATTTTTCCAACACTTTTTATAAAATGTAATTTATTTAAATAAAATAAGAATAAAAGCAACGCAATTAAAACCAAAAAAATAGATTAATTAAAAAAAGACAGTAAAATAAAAATGATTAAATGTTGACTCCATGGGTTTCTACATCTTTTACACAAAACACCACACATTCGCTAGTGGAAATAATTAGAGATCCACAACTAATTGGGACAAAAACCCTTGTTTAAAACGTCCCAGGATCTGGTGGGGACACAATTGTCCCGCACTGCCGACCCACAATGTCTCAAACTGACCGGAGAATCCTAAAATTGTTCGAAAATAGGGTATCCATGTTTTAGAATTTGGGGTTGTCTATTTATTATCGAGCTAATAAGAAACTATATGAACTATTATAAAAAATAAAAGTTACTTATTGTTGTTTTTAAGTTAAATAAAAACCTAAGTTTATAACTGAACGCTTGTACTAATTGTATTTTAAAGATAAATAAAAACTTAAGTTAGTTGAATTTAATTATCTACTTAATGTTTTCTTGTTTATCAATTGTTTAGGTGGAATATAAGCCATATTATGACTTATTAGTTTAAATTATTTACAAGGTATTTCTAAGCACCTACTTACACTTTCAGTACATTAAAGCGTTAACCATCTTTCTTACTAATCATATGTAGGTACTACTTTTTTATTTAATAACCTTATTCTAGTAATTTCGTAAAAAATACCACGCCATGGGAAGTCGCCTATGGTTATCCTGTCCGCCTGTCGACATTTTTTTCTAACATTTTTAACGCCATTGTCACGGTAAGAAGCAAAAGATTTTCATAAGTGTGGCCACCCTAACAAATAATGACATGAGTAACTTGATTGGCTTATTGTGAAGTCTTGAGATTGGGGAGTTATTGCGTAGAGGGAATTGTGAAATTGGCGGTGACGTGTGTCGTGTCCAGTCGAAGGATTTCGTTGAAAGTATTTGGTCTGTTGTGGATTTTGTGAATAAAATACGTTTTATTGAAACTTCAAAAGAATAAAGAAGGTAAAAAGATAGAAATACCTAAAATCAAGTAGCTACGGTTTTGGCTTGTTAAAACAAATATTATAGATAGATAGTTTAACACTTTATTTGCACAACCAACAACAATTAAAATCAGTTTACATTAAAATTAATAAGTGAGACAAATTACCCAGAAAGCTTAAAAGTAAAAAGTTGTACAAATGGGCGACCTTATCGCTAAAAGCGATTTCTTCCAGGCAACCTTTATAATAACTATAAAGGTTGCCTGCAATATTATACTCTTAGATGACAGCATTGTTAAAACACTTTTCTTCACATGGACATTAATGCCGATTAATGACGATTATTCAGATTATGGAAGAAAATTTACAACTAATCTAACGTATAGATTGGCTATTTACCTACTCTGTATTTTGTCGTTTAGACCCGGCATAGAATAGGACTACACCATCTCTTTCCCAGGGTATCAAACAAGTCGATTAAAGGTACGGGAGGGGACTAGCAAACCTGGTAATCTTCTCACGAAGAAAATCAGGGAGGTGATTCGGCCTTAAACATTTTCTATTTGCAAATCTAATAGCAGTAGATGTGGTTAATAATGACTAACACTTATCTAGGTGTAAGTCATAATCTATCTATCTACCTATCTAGATAGCTAGATTAACACTTTATTTGCACAATTAACAACAATTACAATCAGTTTACATTAACTTGGAGTATAGGTAGCTGGATACCGGGAATAACACATAGGCTACTTTTCATCCCAAAATTCCCGCGGGAACGGGACAAACGCGGGTGAAACCGCGGGGCGCAGCTAGTAATTAATAAGTAAGACAAATACACAAAAGCTTAAAAGTAAAAAGTTGCACAAATGGGCGATCTTATCACTTAAGCGATTTCTTCCAGGCTACCTTTGGATGGAGAAGGTTAAAACATAGTAATATTTTGACCGGGTCTTATTCGCGAAT
Organism: Idaea dimidiata; assembly: GCA_949358125.1. Lineage (NCBI taxonomy): Eukaryota > Metazoa > Arthropoda > Insecta > Lepidoptera > Geometridae > Idaea > Idaea dimidiata. The sequence goes on along the minus strand of OX442333.1, from coordinate 19,453,552 downwards.
TGTTACTTTTAAATTCTCTTACCTCGACGTTTCGATCATGTTACAATGATCTTGGTCGCGAGGGGACATTAGCTTAGTAGTTTGTGTGGTAGGTAGAGAGATACAGAATATGTATGACTTAGTATAAATAGGGGATACAAATACTTAAATATATAAATATTATACCTACTCTGCCGACGTCATATAGTTCGGAGTGGACTAGACTCATGAGAGGGATGCAACTGAGAACATAGCTTAGATGAGATTGAATGATACCTCTTTTTAGAATCACGGCTATTAAGCATTGTAGCGACATGATGGAAGTTTAATAGTAGACACCGACGACCACACAGACGGTTAATAAATAGCTCAGATCAAAACTAATTTGTCAAATTAAGTTTTGCTTTGTCCACGAGGGTAGAGATCAGAGTTTGCCATTATCAAGTTTCTAATTCACTTAATTCGGGCCTTAAATCTCATATTGCAGAATGGGCCCGGGACAATAATTGCGTTTGGTAAACAAAGGCTGGCCAATTTGGTGTAGGTGTACGTTACCTACTGTGTAACTAGCAACCAAGCAAATGATTGTATACATATCTGTTGGTTTTACTTCATTTTGAAATCGCTTTGAAACGATGTGTTACATTATTTTACCTGACTTATTCTACTAATATTATAAATATGAAAATGTGTGTGTTTGGATGGTTGTTACTCAATCACGCAAAAACTACTGAACCGATGGAATATAGGTAGCTGGACATCGGGAATAACACATAGGCTATTTTTATCCTGATATTCCGGCGGGAACGGAACTTACACGGGTAAAACCGCGGGGCGCAGCTAGTACAGAATAATGTGCAAATAAATAGGTATTTCGAATTCGTTTATTTAAATTATCAGGTTTAAATAAGCATGCCAATAAAAGCACATAGTTACTTATTACCCATGTTAAGGGGAATAGTGGGTATCAATTAGGCAATCCTTTCTCCTTCATGCCTATTTCTCTAATCAAATTGTTTTCACAACGAAAGTCAGTTTGTGTACCTAGATCCTCCTTTCCTTAGAAAGACTAGACTAGATTAGACTAAATCTAGGCTCACGGATTTGGTATATAAAAAAAGGTTTTTATATAAATTTTTCTTACAAAGTTTTTATGTTTTTGGTTATAATTGAAAAAAATATTAAGTGAGAACAATAACGATCTACTTACAAATGAAATTCCCATAATTAATTCAACATTCTACCCTAAATAGAAACGTATAAAACACAATAGGTTATTATTTGACCGGACATTAAGTACAGCTCACTAAGAATATTATTTCTTTCACTATTGTCTACACATGTTATTACGTACAGGAATGCTCATAATATCATGTTACTATTGTGTCCAGAACTTGTTTCTTTCATTGAGATGAAATAAAACAAGGGTAGAGGGTGCTGACGAAGTGTAATAGTAATTTTGGTATGTTTTGATCAATATCTCTAAGTGAGAAGAAAATATTGTTTAGTTAGGAAAAAACAAAGTAAAATCAAAAGTCTGGCAAGTCTGCAAATCAAGTATGCATTCTGCAATGAAGGCCGGTTGATGAGAAAAATTAAAAAAAAAAAATATACCTAATCAAATTAAAAATTATGAAAGTAAACACAAATAACAACTAAAGGTACGTTTTGTTCTTATTAAAAAACTATCGTTTTGTCTGTGCTTAAGTCACACTTAAAAATATTCGTTTTTAAAATTAAATAATCTCAGGGGCTCGATTCGGTAAGTACATAGCATGCGGAATGCCGGCGGAATGCAGGCGACGTGCAGGAGATGTACGTTTTCGTATTCATTAAGTGTTATTTTACTTATTTACTACTTAATTAGTTAAGTAGCCTTCAAAATTAAGGGCTACATAATTATTTAAATAGCTCCCCTTGTTTCTCAGCTAATCAGTATTAAAAAAAGAAGTCATAGAATGGCTATTATTTCTACTCCTGCAACAAATCGACTTCTGCAATGCTCATGCATCCCGCCTGTTTGTCGCATGCTATGTTTTTAGAGAATCAGGGTCCAAGTGCATTACGAACGATTTATACAAATAAAAAAGAAAAACAATTTGATCAGAAATATCCAACCACTTCAAATAGATAACATGATATCCATCTACTTGAAACTGTTTTCGAACTTCAAAGTTCATCGATATCAACTTACTTATAAAAAAATTGTATCAACAAACTCAAAAACACAAAAACATCCGTAAGGGTCGCGTAACATCACCCTTGACTCTTAACAATGGCAATCAATGAAACATGAAAATCCGGCTAAGCAGATGCAGTGATTTTTGCCAAATGTCCGAATACACTGATGAAAACCTGATTGGAAATTCAACCTTGTTATAAAAGTATTAGGTTGAGTTTAGCGGGACATTTTCAGAAGGCTCTAGTCTTATTCTACGTCTGTAAAGGGCATTGTTAAAGTAAAACCAGCCAATCAGTTCCATCAGCACTTGAGAAGCCAATGAAGCGTGCGTAATGCTTCGCTCTACGAGGGTTAAGTCTTTACGCGTTTGGTTTTGTCATTTTATCAATAAAGTCTCTCGATGAAGCATTTTTGAGAGTTGAATTGATTTCAAAACATGCATTATTTACGGCTGAATGGATACTCTAATCCCGTAATGGTCCGATCGGACTCAGAGAGATTACATACGCTTATCAATCTAGATCAGAAAATTGCCCTTCTGTTAGTACATCGATTTAATATCTAAAAAAGCAAATAAAAAGCAAATATTTTATTTCTTATTACGACAACAACAAAAAGGTTAAATCTCATTAAATTTCACATTCAAATAATTTTCAATACGGCTCAGGTATTGTTGAGATTCTACATATGAAAATCCTTTGCAAATTGAAATCGAACCACAACCCTACAGGTGGTATTTCAAGTATTAATCTAGCCTCCCTTGAAATAAAGCCTTCATAGAGTGCCTACGTCTTGAAGATTAGGTATTTACGTATTGGAAATAGAACCTTATCGGCATCGTATTCATATCGATGTCAATGGCATCTCTGCAGTATTTTGACCTTTGCCCTTTTATCTTAACTTATACAACAAAATATTATAGTCTAAGGGACATCGTTAACTATCGGTTTAATTTTTAATTCACTTCTAAGTTAGGATCTCATTATTTGATCGAGAGTAATTTTGGTGTTCAGAGTCTGTTTTTTCACAAGTTATGGTTATTTTAATAATGAGTTTGGGACTTAAGTCGTAAGTTGTTGAGATTTAAAAATGCTTTAAACATTTTTTTTCGAGAAAATACGCGTAGGTGGAGAGATGGTTTTAATGGACGCAGTGAAAATAAACAACATAGATTTAAAATTGTGCATGAGCTTTTAGAAAACCGTTTTATGATTTAAGTAAAAAGGCAGCATTACAGATTTTTTCCCAACAAAATATAAAGCTGGCTTTATTATTTGTCACCCTACGTGTCAATTATTGTTATATGCTTATTTTTGTAAATTTTTTTTTTGTTTTAGACAGAGTATATAAATACTCAGGTACCAAGCACTCATAACAACAAGGCAGTAACTACAGAAAGTAAAACGATGGCAATTATCTACAGGGGGATTAGTTTAGTGGTTTGTTGCGTAGTGACGTCAACGCTCGGTAAGCGTGATCCGATTAAGGTAATTGCCGAAAATCTTATTGAGCCCAGGCTTAGGGACTTGTAATTACGCGTTTAAGACGTAATATAACTATGAACCAAGCGAAAACATACGTCACATGTTGTGTTACACGATGGATTTAATATAGGTAGGTACCTTTCAGAGTGTGTTTTGAACAATAAATTAGTGTTCGGTATCTGAAATTTGATTAGAGCAGCGTTAGAATTGATTTATGTAAAAGCAAACATTAAGTTTAAAATAAAAACAATGTAGTAGTACAAGTTTTTTTACACAGTTTTTATAAGTGTTTGATCACTATCTCACCTGATGGTATGTGATGACATGGTTTAAGATATAACATGTTTGCTTATCTTTAAAAAGGAAGATAGCCGTGGAATAAGATCCGATCCGTCTTTCTTAGTTATGGTTATAGAACACCTCTTTAGTCTTAGGCGTTAGGGCGACCTGAGAACTCTTACACTAGATGAGACACACGAAAAGAAAGATAGAGAAGTCTATAGGTCTAGGCCATGCCAATCTTTAAGAAAAAAATATGTAAATGCACTTTAAGATAAAGAAAAAGAAAAACATGTTCTTTACTTGAACATGGATTTATACCTTTCAGCCTAATCAAAAGCTTACTCTACCTAACAATGTTTCGGGCACTTATTAGTACCTAAGTCTTATTAGTAGGACAGCTGTTAAAGCTAAATTTCTAAGTCTAAAGTCAATGATTGGTTCAACTGTGATGGTTCAGTTGATCAAATAATCTCTTAGAATAAACTAAAGATAAATTTAACTAAATTGCTTCATTCTACAATACTTTTTTAAAGCTTTGCATCTACTTTCCAGTTATTGCCAGACAAAACAATGCAAACTTATCGAATCAAATTCCCTGTTGAATAGCTAAAAAGGTACGTCAGGTGTCTGAGAACCGATCCTTTTGTCTTGCGTCCTATCAGCGTTTAGAAGCTCCGAAGATTGCGGATTGGAGGTCGGCCGATAGCTGGATCACCTCTCGCCTACGTGTTTGAGTATAAATATTGTAAAATCAGAATTACAATGTTGTTAATTGTTGTCTTTGGTAAATAACATGAGCAATAAAATAATTAGAAGTAAATTTAAACTATTTTTTCAGTTTAATTAAATTGCGTCGCTTTTATTATAATACTAGCTGCGCCCCGCGGTTTCATCCGCGTAAGTCCCATTCCCGTTCCCGCAGGAATATCGGTATAAATAGTATTTCATGTCTCATGGTTCTAAGCAACCTCACCACCAATTTCGGTGAAGGAACTCGACGTTAGTAAATTTATAAAAATAAAATAAATAAACCAATATTGCACGACATTACACACAGCGCAATCTAGGCCCAAACTAAGCATTAGGCTTGTACCATGGGTACTAGACAACGGATAAACTACAAACATAGTTTTTTTTTTTTGTAAATACATACATATGATACATAGAAAGACACCCAAACCAGATACAAATTTTTGTTTTTAAGCATAAATACTTGCACCCGGCAAGAATCGAGCGTTTACTTTAGAGAACAGAGTTAGTAGTCTGCAGAACCTTTACTGGGCTTTCACTTCAAATGGAATAGAACTGGATAGGTTCTCGTTTTAGTATCGGGACCATGTGGAGTTAGGATTATGGCAGTTACCTACCTACAGACTACAGACGGCAGTAAATCGAAAATGTTAATAGATTTCTTGGAGTTTTTTGTAGACTATTATGAGAGTTTTCAACCGTGGCTTGTCATATACCACCGCCTTACTCAAGACATATGACTTAGTGGGCTCGACTGTGTTCTTTCATAGGCTGGTGTAGCCACTAGGTACACACAAACAATTGACACCAATAAACTACGACTTGACATCTAATATATAAAGATTATAATATTTTCTGGGTAAACGTGTTACACCTTAAACCTAATTGTCACGTATCAATCATCTAGTTAAACGCTTAAATATTAATAAACCTTCTTTGCGTTCGGCCAGTCAAATAAAAAAGGGCCTTGAAAAAGTCAACAGTAAAGTTGACGAAAGCTCGGTTCGTTAAAACCATGAATAAAAACGCGATTCAACCGGATAAATAAAGTGGTTTTATTATGCAAAATCGCGAAAACCATAGAAGAAATTAGGGAAATATTAATTCATAATCTACGCAACTGAATTACTTAGCTGAATATGGTTGGTCATTTTTTGGCACGTCATTGAAAAAAACTCTACTAAATTAAATTAAATGAACAACTTAAATTATTATTTGAGTGAAATAAACAAATAAAAGTTCATTTATATTTGGATTGCCTATTTAAAGAAAAATACTATTCATTATGCAAAACTCTCAACACAATCCTTTTCAAATATTCACGAAGAAGACAAACATATTCGTCTATGTAATTGTATAAATTAGCGAAATTCTGTTCTATGTGGTAGCCCTTAGGTATTTATTTACCTACCGTCTGATTTTAACTAAATTTACCTAAGCCTTTAACGTCAATAAGCTTCAGGTAATCTGTCTTCAGTTTTAGGTTGTAGCTAAATAGAATTTTAAGCAATTATACCAAAAGCCTTGACTTTGGAGCTATGAGAATATTGTTAAAAAACAATGAAAGAAAAAATGGCTAACTGAACACACATTTTATAATTATTATGAATTTTTATAATTTCCTTTGATGATTTAAAATACTAAGTACTTAAAATCTTGCCTTTTTTTTTTTAAATAATGAATTATGAATGACTTTTACATTATATATTTTATTAGAATTAATTAAATAGTGTAGCAATTGTATAATTTATGACATGTAACCGTGGGGTTAGTAATAAAGTTTTGTATTTGTATTTTGTATTTGTTAAGATTAAAAGTAGGGGTAGTGTTAACTTCAGACTGTAGCTATCTTTTAACTTATCTCGTTGTAATCGGTCAAGTAAAAGTAACAAATACCTATTTACGCATACCTACTAAATAAAGCATAAACTTTCTCTTCTGAAATCCGACATTTTTGCCCAATAGCTTTTTGTAAATAAAAATAAGTAAATAATTTTTTCCTAAGACTTTAGTAGATAGGTCAGGTTGCAAACTTTTGACCTTTATTAGACAAACTTATTTTTGTTTTAATATTATTGACCTTATTTAATTGTTTTCTTTACTTTAAAAATTAGATTTAAAAAAAACGGTCTTGTAAGGGTATCAGGTTAAAATCCTGTCAGACACAGCATTGCGAAACTAATTTTTTCAAAAACGAAATACATATTTTCCAAATTTAAATGACTTTAGAAAAATTTGAACCCGTTACTCTTACTAAATAAATAACGTGCTAACTCTTATTGGTTGATTGGTTGTGCACTGACATTGTGTCTCTTTCTGACAGTTAGTTAGCCCTGGCTAAGTATAGCCGTGCAAGTCAACTTTACTGGATTAATTAACTAAAAATAAGAAATCTTAAAACCACCCTAGTAACTACCCAGACTTACTTACGTACTTTTATGACTGCAACAGAAACATTCAGTTCGATTATCACGTCTTGTTTGAACTTAATTAAGGCACATGTTCTCTAAATGAACGCCGTTCGAGATCAAAGCGACCAATGTTAATATTTGTAACCGTTTATACAAAGAAGTCGTTGACTTCGAGCGGTTAACTATCGAAGAATCAATTTATGAGTTGGAATTTTAATCTATAGGTAGACTTAAAGTTCAAAATTCTGACTGACTAATAGACTGAACGGTCTATCTATAAAATGCATTCTCATGACTGACTGATAGATCAACGCACAACCTAAGCCTGAGCTGAAATTTGGGGAGTGTGTTCTTGATAATGATGAAGGCATCCGATACGAAGATTTTTTTTTTCGAAATTCCCACGGGATTGAGACTTACGCGGGTGAAACCAGCTAACCTTACTAATATTATAAACGCGAAAGATTGTATGTATGTATGTATGTATGTGACTTTGTTACTCTTTCACGCAAAAAAACTTCTGTACCGATTGCGATGAAACTTGGAATGTAGGTAGCTGGGGACCAGAAATAACACACAGGCTACTTTTTATCCCGATATCCCCGCGGGATTGGGACCTACGTGGGTGAAACCGCGGGGCGAGGCTTGTAACATTATAAAGGTGAAAGTTTCTAAGTTTATTGCATCTCCACGACGCGACGACGTGAAATCGCTAAAGCGATTGCTATGAAAGTAAATAGTATGTTGAATATATTTCTCCTTAAATCTTGCCGAATATGTTGGGCCAGCTTAAGTAGGCCTAAACCGGTCCAATACATAGAGGTGCCTTTAATTATATTTTAAAATTTCAAGATTTTATGATCAGATTTATAAAGCCGCAATACTGTACTTCATTGAAAACTTCATACTTCATTGAAAAGTAACATTCATGTCATTCAAACTTTAAAAAAATGATTATAATTATAAAAACTTATTGCTTTGCAAGTACCTGCCTTAAATGAAAAAAAAGAATTAAATATTGTTCTTTAATTAAATTAAGTTTTCCTAAATTTCTACCTACTAAAAGTAGTTCATAGACCCGACCTCATACAAACTTCAATAGAACTAAAGTGAAGACGAAATGAAATCTGCTCAAGGGTGTAAATCCAACTTGTACGAAGCAACACACATCCTTAGGGTGATAAGGAAATTACTTTTCACATTTGTAGCCTTACCATTGGTTTTCGATCCTATTTCACTCACAATTCGTATGCTAATGTTACCGTCAAATGCTGTCAAACTTTGAGTGGCGGTTCAGTACTCGACCGTAAATTCTGCTCGCGCCAGCTAAAGTTGATTTTTATCTCATGATAAAAATGTGTGCAAAAATATCAGTGTGTTAGCAAACCCAGGATATTGGCGCAAGTACGTCTTATTCCCTATTGTATAAAACTATTAATTGGGACCCTATCGCGTATCTCCCGTCAAGTTCAACTCGACGTCATCTTTTTGGGAAAACTATGCTGTCGATAACGGGGTTGAATAAAGCCACCGCGCAATGAGCGAGCAGAAATTTTCGACGTTGAAGCCATAGACAATTGTCTGGTCTGAAATCAGCGAAATCCTACTTTACAAATATAAACCTACAAAAGCAACTACAAAAGATTTGAAAACAACATGATTAGTTTTCAGAAGCACGCACTACTTCATCTGTCTTTCTTCTGTTTTCTTTTTGTATTTGCGTCTCGCTTTATCTTACATGTTTGAAACTTAATAAGTGAGAACTCATAGTACCACAAATTCACTTAGCAACGAAGTTTTGACCCGCACGAAATGTTGCAATAAAACGTCGAGACAGTTACACACCCCGTGGCCACAAGTTCCAATAAGTAATTAAAATCTGGAGTTGTAGGAGATTGCAGTTCTGTCTTTAGTATTTGACACACTGAATTCTTACAGGCTTATAGTTTCTTGGTCATTTCTAGACTTATTTTTTGAATTGGGGTCTCACTTTCAGCTCTAAATAATTCTTGCATGATTAAGTCATGAACTTGAATTTTTGGCTTCTTGAAATCGTTCATGTTTTAAATATAAAACTTTGGGACTTCGAGTGTTAATTATTTACTTTAAATTCTTTAAAAAACTTGAAGTTAAAAATTGCACCAGTTAGCTCATGGAATTCAGAATTAAGAGTAAAGCCCCTGTTTGCTCAACAACTGAAAGTGTATATACAACGATTTATTAACATCTATTTTTAAAACGAACAATTCAAGCAAACGCAAAACAGTCCCGTATCAAAAAGATAAATCTCAAAAACTCTTGCCATTCTTAAAGAAGATAATTTACACTAAACTCGCAAAGTAAACTGAAACAACAATTTAAACTGCAATAAATAAACGCTTAGCCGCGAATAAAATCTGGTATTTCAGAAGCAGAATGCAAATTGCGATAGGATAGGTTAGAATAGGTTACGACGGATTAGCCAAAGCCGATACGATCGCAAAATACACGAAACATTATTAACGGTCCCTTTGTTTATTTGCGGCAGTGTTCACGGCATTTTTATGAAGAACAGTGCAAATAACCAAGTACAAACATTAATCTGTTTCATACAACAGAGAAGATGTAAAGGGACTTGCAAGTAAATATTGTGTTAGGGGACAGAACTCGGTTCTGCACTACCTCTCGGCACCAATTAGAGCGTGATATGATTTTTAAAGTAAACTTAATTTACTTGATTGTACGTTTTGCTTGTGTATTTTTATTGCGTTTGTATGATATTATTTTTTTCGGTTTCTAATGTTAAAGATTATATCGTGATGAGAAAGTTGGTATGTTTCTAAAATAAACTTTGAGAAATAGAAAAATTTCAGATTTTTTAAATCATTAAGGTAGAAACGACTACTGTCAAATGATCTCAAATACTTTTGGTAAACACAAAACAGTCCCGTTTCAAAAAGATAAATCACACGCGCACGTATTAATTTTGAGCAGGTGAATATCAATATGGTATGCCTACACACAATCACACTTCACACATTGCAGCACGATAAAATGGCACAAAAGTCTAACGAGAAAGCTAAAACAGCTAAATGAGAAAAGGTAAGCAAGTCTAAAAAACCCTACACAATTGGATTAAGGAAATCATTCGATAGCACAGGGTAGAAAATCTACAGAGTAGGTACCTACATAGGTACTTTATTGACATCTATTAATTTAAAACAACGACAAAACGACTTTATCAAAACAATAAACTCTTTCAATATCCAATATAAAACATTATTCATTCAATAATTTTAAATTTATTAAACTGTATTCATGTACAGCAGCTCAATTCCCCTTAAATATATGACTTTGTATTTCAACAACAATTCAATTAGGGAAGTCGTTAAACAATTGATGCGTTACATTATTAAATTCTGTCTTAGTTAAAATGTGGTTCGTATAACTATAATTTACGGCGATGGCTTGGTTAATTTATTACAGCTCTCTCAAGGGGTTGAATCGCGGTGACGCGGCGTTTTGTGGAAAATCTTCAAAAGCATTTAGGTACAGGATGTTACTATTTTAATAAAACATAATTGTAATCTGATGTCCTATCATATTTCTTATTATATATAAGAACGTGTTTCAATTAATAAGAACTTATTATAGGGCGTATTTCTATGTATAATATGTAATATGTATTTACAAAAGAAAAATAAATGTAAGTAGTATATCCGTTGTCTAGCCACCGTAACACAAGCTTAGCAGCTTACCACGGGGCTAGATGGCGCTGTGTGTTCGTCACAGGATTTATGTATTTATCAGTTAATCAATATATAATTTTAACATAATTTCAATATTATTACAGTCAATTTTTACTATCAAATATGACGTCGGTCAAGTGGCATCTGACATTTTTCTTTCCATACATTTTTGAGTAAATAAAGTTTCGATTGCAGTCTAGTTTCAAGTTATAGATCCATTTGGAGTGTACTGCAGTTTGCCATTGCAATGCCGTTGAAACGAAATTTTGAACAATTCTATTTACTTAAATGAACCTTAGTTTTAAATACTTATGCCTTAATTGGAAATTTGAGAAATATAAAACATTCCCTTATCGAAAAAACCAAAAAAACTAAAATTCATATCTCAATAAAAATCCTGCTGCTGTAGAGTTAGGCAAAAACTTTAGCAATACCAAAATTCATAAATTAAAAACAAAATTTAAATATCTCGCCTGAAAATTCAATTGAAAACATTGTTCTATCACTAAACAAAAAGGCGTGTGATATTCCCTGCGGTCAAAATTCAATTCGCACGAGTTAAAATAATAATTAACACCTTTTAGATATTCTATTTCACCTACAAAATCCTTCGATTAGACATAACTGGTATCTATATTAATTTAGCGGATTATTAATTTTGAGTAACGAACTTGGATAAAGTTACTAAGCGATGAATGTTGGCTGAATTTTAGCAAAATTTCAAATTTAAATTTCCAAAGACAATAGAGTCGGGATAATTTAAAGTCCTAAAATGTATGCAATAATTTAGATTTATGTTATGATAGTGCTTAATATTCCCACGAATTTATGAATGGGCTCACAATTTTTTCATTTTATAGTTATTCGGATGGTCGCACGGGACAATAAATTGTTTAAAGTAAAAATTGATATTCTTCAATGGATTATTCAATAAATTCATTTGAAAGGGTTGGAGAATGTTGGAATTATAAGAACGTATTACCATGACAAAGTTAAAACATTGGAAAACTGCCGTCAACCCTCATCAATGGTAGACAAAGGCTTTCAGACCAACCAAAGTCGAGACGAGAGGTCGAAAAAAAATATGTACGTCTACTCTCTTGATAAACCTTGAATTTTAAAATTGAAAAAAAAAAGGTAAGAGTATAGTTTGTTAGTAGTATTAGTAGTTGGCGATTCAACGGGGTAATGCCGCCAATGTGATGGGCACTTTTGGACTCAATGGTCATTCACCTTAGATTATTTATATTGTTGATTATCTTTGTAGTATTTATTTATTATGTGTCTTTCTTAATAAATAGTAGTATTTGTTTATTAGATAATTTCACAACATAAAAATCCCTGAAACCAGATAACCTGAGTGAAATCTTTGCTTTCACTCAGGATTCTATATTTGATTCACTCGCTTCGCTCGTGGTTTAATCCTAGAATCCTTCGCTTGCTTAGGTTTCAATCCAAGTACTTGCACTAAAATCAACTTTGCAGCCTTGCATAACAGGAACATTTTTATGACCCTTGATGGAGAAAAGACATTTATTTGCTCGTCAAGTAGGTAATCAACATTAAGCACAGTTACTTAAGAAATAAAATTCCAAATTTCAACAACAATTCAACAAATCTAATGCTAAAGTAAGCTTAAACATTTTCAAACTTTCCATAAATAAAAAAATATTTAAAAAAATAAAAAAACCCGACTGCTGTTTTAACAGAAAAGTGAAAAACAAGATGCTTCTAGTAGCTTTAGGAATGGTGGATGCAGTCGGGTGGGACTCCAAATAACATAAAGATAGTATACCTAATTATATAACACTAAGTATTTGGTGTTATTAAACTTATTCACCTTTTATTTGGAGTCCCACCCGACTGCATCCACCATTCCTAAAGCTACTAGAAGCATCTTGTTTTTCACTTTTCTGTTAAAACAGCAGTCGGGTTTTTTTATTTTTTTAAATATTTTTTTATTTATCGCTTTTTAGTTTTTAGAGATCAGATTTAATTACACCAGAAGAAATTTATTAATTCTAGATGTATATACTCCTGTAGCGAGGACGTGCATTGCTTGTTTTTGCTTACTCAGGGTGATAAGTACAAGAGCTGGCGGTTTCCTATCCAGCGCGGGAACGCCGCTAGCATCTTGGGCGCAATGCCTCGGGTTGTTGTTGGTGACAACTTCTTTTAGATTATTACGTAGGTATTGTTTTCTTTGAAATATAAAATGGTTATTTAAGTCTACAAACTAGTAAGAAGATACTTAAGTATAAAACGTAGTGATAATATTCTCTTTGCTTAAGTATTTTATGTCATGTCATCTCTGCCAATTCCTTCAAACTCGGCGTCAAAGTCAAATCCATAGATGAGATAAATATTTATACGAGTCAAATCGAAAAGTTTTTAATTAACGTTCCGTTGTTCTTGCGAAAATTACCTGCGTAATCATAATGTCATGTAGTAGCAACATAACTTTCGAAGTTAGTAGGTAGTTATTGTTCTTTTTGGACCAATAGATAACTCTGAAAAAACTCTATTCTTTCAAATTTTGGTCAGCCCCCGCGCCCTCGCTGCCCAAAATTTGAAAGAATAGAGTTTTTTCAGAGTTACCTATTGGTCCAAAAAGAACAATAACTAAAAATGTGAAACAAAACTACAAGTTTCCAACGAGTGCCAGGACACTCTTCGCATCGGGGGTTCTAACCCAAAGATCAAAGAATATATTTTGGATTATTGGTCTACAACGTACAATACCTAGAATGTGAAACAAAACTACAAGTTTCCAACGAGTGCCAGGACACTCTTCGCATCGGGGGTTCTAACCCAAAGATCAAAGAATATATTTTGGATTATTGGTCTACAACGTACAATACCTAGAATGTGAAACAAAACTTCATTTAATATTTTAGTGCTAACCATTAGGGTTTATTAATTACAGACCTATTGGTCTAGAACGAACTATAACTAAAAATGTGAAACAAAACTACAAGTTTCCAACGAGTGCCAGGGCACTCTTCGCATCGGGGGTTCTAACCCAAAGATCGAAGAATATATTTTTTGGATTATTGGTATACACTACCTAGAATGTAAAACAAAACTTCATTGCTTGTTCCAGGCTAAAACCACGCTTTTGTATGATCATGTATTGTTATCATAGGTTTATTTAAATTTTTAACCTCCTGTTGTTTATAGTCATGTCAACTTCCATTGCGGTAGTATTTCTGTTATTTAATTAAGTATTTCAATTTTATACGTGCAACTTTTTTACAGATTTCAATAGTTTTAAAACAAACGAGGACCGATTAACAATATAATTCACGTAATATTCGACCAAATGTATTCCGTCCATATGAATACTTTTCGCCCATGGTAAGATCGTTTTAGCCAATATTATGAATTAAATCGAACAATCAGTCAGAAGATTAAAAAAAATATATTTCATATAATATTCGGTTGGTAAAGACCGCTTTTAAGCACCGCCAATGTGTGTTTGTAAGACCGCTTTAAACCGATATTATGAACCACATTTCGTTTTAAAACAATCAGTCGGAACAATCGAGAACCGATTAAAAATATAATTCATGATATTTCAGTCAAATAAACACCGTCTGTATGTGTTATTTTCGCCCATGGTAAGATCGTTTTAACCGATATTCATGAATTATAACAATCAGCCGAAAGATTCCAGTACCGATTAAAAAATATATTCCATATAATATTCGGTCGGTAAACACCTCCTATGGGTGTAAGACCGCTTTAAACCGATATTAAGAAGTACATTTCGTTTTAAAACAATCAATCGGAACAATCGAGCACCGATTAAAAATAAAATTCATATAATATTCGACCAAATGTATTCCGTCCATATGAATACTTTTCGCCCATGGTAAGATCGTTTTAGCCAATATTATGAATTTATAATAATGAGTACCGATTAAAAAATATATTTCATATAATATTCTGTTGGTAAACACTGCCTATGTGTGTAAACCACATTTCGTTTTAAAACAATCAGTCGGAAGAATTAATTACTTATATTCTTAAATAACACAAATCCACCGCGTACTTTTCTTGTTAACTTGAAATTAATAAAACAGAAATAAATTATATCTGACTATATACAACTGTTGGTTGTACTTTCAGCATTGAACTAATATTTAAATAGAAATTGATAAGTACGATACAAAATCAATATCTATCTAAATTTCGTACTTACATTTTTTTATTTTTTCCTAGAAGAATATAAACACTAAAACTTAAAAAACCACCACTAAAACAGTATTGCACAAAAACATAATGAAAACTGGGTGTTATTTCCCACGAGGAATCAGGCGGAGTATAATTTTGTACACCTAAGCGAACTGAAAACTTAACAGTTGTAAAGTCATGAGCAAATGTCCAGAAACACTTTTAACCGACTTAGGAGGTTTTCAATTTCCAAAAAATATTTGTTCTGGTAATGAAGTCATGCTATTCCAAGGAAGAGATAGATAGATAGATTAATTTATTTATTGCAACACACCACAATTGAATACATACAAAATAACTAAAATGTAGGTAACACAATGGGTGACCTTATCGCTTAAAGTGATATGAAAGTTAGGGTGTTTAGACAAGGAACACTACGGTACTTGACACATGCAAAATTATTAATTAATAATCCTACGATAAAATACGGTGGATAAAATACGGCACTTTTAGCATTAACTAAGCACTCAATGTCGACTCATCATTTATAAAACAAGTTCATTCTTGTTGTTATGAAAACTTACCTACCTGTATCATATTATCTTGGGAACTTTATTACGAAATCGAATAATATTCTTAACCGATTTAGAAAAAAGAAGTAGGTATTTGCTTTTTAGAAATCCCGAACTCATACCAATATCTAGATAAATAAACAAAATATTGCATGACATTACACACAGCACAATCTAGCCTCAAACTAAGCTCTAGACTTGTACTATGGGTACTAGACCACGGGTATACTACTTATAATATTATGCATAGAAAGAAACTTAGACCAGATAGGTACAAATATTTAGTTTTTGCGCATAAATATTCACAGCCTTCGGCGTTTTTAGACCAAAAAATGTAAACATAGAACTGCTAATCGAAGTACTTGCTGTGTCCCGCAGGACAACTGTGTAAGTCCAGATTCCGCGGAAATATTTTAAACATTTAAGCAAATATTAATATTAGCACGTCATTCTCTGGGCGTTGCTATCATTTTTCTTTTAGGCTTAAACATAAATTTCTTTAATTTCATAAAAATACGAAACGTATCAACTAATTGCCTCAGTTATTATAACTATCGTAAAATTAATAGTAAGTAAATTGACTACACATCTTAATTTGATGTTCTGTTATAAAGAGAAACAAAAAATTTTATAAACTTAGTTTTTGATTCTCTGAAAATTTTATTAGGCGTTTTATCGAATGTTAAATTCATATTGTTTTTTATTCTATACTAACTGCATCAAGCGGTTTCACTCGCATAAGTCTCGATCCAAAATTAATTTGATACCTTTTCTCTTAGGTTATCCCGTAAAACATTTACATTCTATCGAATAGAAATACATTTTAATCATTGTAAAAATAAAACAAAAGAATAAAATAAGTAAGTTTAATCTCAATTGGTTATGTAGTTTTAAGTTAAGTTAAGAGTAACAAACAGGCATACTAACTTTATAATATTACCTATAAAATAATTGAACCCACGGCTTCGGAATGGAAATTGCTGTTTCACTCGCATAAGTCTCGATCCAAAATTAATTTGATACCTTTTCTCTTAGGTTATCCCGTAAAACATTTACATTCTATCGAATAGAAATACATTTTAATCATTGTAAAAATAAAACAAAAGAATAAAATAAGTAAGTTTAATCTCAATTGGTTATGTAGTTTTAAGTTAAGTTAAGAGTAACAAACAGGCATACTAACTTTATAATATTACCTATAAAATAATTGAACCCACGGCTTCGGAATGGAAATTGCTATATCTACCACTATACCATTTAAGCCATCGACTAAAAAAAGATATTCATTTTTTAACTAATAGAGTAGACATTACATCAAACGGATTTGGTAGGAATCCAAACAATCTTTTACCTCTATCTCTACGATATTTATAAAATATATAATTTTGATGACATTTCAATTTTGTATTCTTTTGTCTTTTAGAAAATGATTCTTAATGGCTTTAAAATAAAGTAAGTAATAGTATTTTAAATAATTTTCTTTGTTTATACCGACGGAAAACTAATAAATCGATCAACATTCCACGTTTAACGTAATTTATTATTATTGATTTTATTACATGATTTTGTCGGTCGACTAAAAGTTTTTGGTTGTAAAATAATTATTTGCTGACAATTTGTTTTTTTACGATATAAATACGCTTTTATGTCATGAAATAGTCATTAAAATCTGGAAAATTGCGCCGAGAGCCTGCAGCTTACTTACCGTTATTTACCCTAGTTACGGTCGATAAGAAGTACTTCTTACTCTTCAAGCTGAAGCTGACCTCTAAGCAAGGAACAAAGCAGCTGAATCCAGCCACTTGTCTACTTTGAAGATCACATTTTTTTTCAAAGCTAAAAACAATCATGTAAGTGAGTACATACGATCTTTCTTTATTTTTCACGATTCAAAAAGTTTTATTTGATATGTGATATAATGTAATTTTTGTTTTTTTGTTTTTTTAGGTCTGATTACGAAAGCAGTTCTGAGGTCACAGACAGTTGGATCGCTGCAGTACCTGAGAAAAATAAGAAGCAGGCCAGCGTCAAAAAGGCGACTAAGAGGAAAGCCAGCAAAGAAACTTCTGAAGCCGTTTGTTCGAAGTAAGTTCCTGCTTAGTTTCTGTTTTATCATTGAAACTGAACGTATCGTAACGTAATTTCATTGTTGTACAACTTAAAACGTCCAGATGTATCCCCTCAGGTAGTCAGTCGATACCAATCGTTTTATACGGTTCCAGATAGCTTTGCGAAGTCCAATTTCATCTAACTAATTATTTTTATTTTTGTTTACAGAAAATCCAATATATTTTCTATAATTGATGGAGATAAAGCAACCTTCAGTGAAAAAGGAAAAACAAAGGCCGGCGGAGCTAAACCCCTGATCTCTGCTTTTGCGACACGAGTCGCAAATGGTCAAGTGTATCGTACTGCTGACTCCAGCGGTGATTATTATCTAGAGCTCAGGCTTTATAATAAGGCCGACATTATTAACGAAAAACCTGAGATACGGTATAAAAAAGCTTTATCGTCTTTAAAACTGATTTTGGATGAGGGGCACCCGAGTTGGGATCCACTCCAAAAACTTTTAGTCACATCTTTTGATGTTTTTAAAGCATCAGAGGCAAAATTTTTTAAAGATTCTAATTAAATTAGATTCTTTTTAAAGATTTAAAAATAATTATTATAATTTTGTAACACTTGAGGCTTTTTTATAACATCTTTATGACTTATCTTTTAAATTTTAAAGATTTATCATCACCAGCCCGTTAATTTGTCCCACTGCAGGGCAAGGGCGTAGGACATGTCGGTTTCCTCACGATGTTTGCCTTCACCGTAAGAGCGATGTTATATATATAAGATTATAAGTTTAATATTGTAACACTGTAAGCTAGCTAGGCTCTCTATGCAATTTTCCAGATTTTAATCACTTATCTTTTTCATCTTGTAAAATTTATAAGATTTACATAAGATAATAAATAAATAATTATTTTACGTCCTTGATCATTTACTCTATTACCATGCCTTTCTGTAAGACGTGTGACTTAGTAATTAATAATCAATCCTGGGTAGGTCATTTAAGAAGCAGGGTTCACAAACAAAAAATTTCAAGTCTTTTGGTTAGCGAGGGGATTGAAACCATTGAATCTGCATTTAAATGTAGAATTATATCTTATAGAATTTTGGCTCAGGAGACGAATCAATCTAGTATTGAATTATTTTTAAAATCGATTCGTGGTAAATTACAACGTCTTTTAAATGATTGCATAAAGTTACATATTTGCATAAAAGTTAATTTTGAACTTTACGCAGGTTTTATAACGTTTAAGGATGATCACATAGATATTAAATCATTTTGTACGAAAAATACACCTATTTACAGTAATTATAAATTCGATATGTTATTTTCTTCACTGCTTCAAACTTTGAAAAACCAAGTGGAGGAATTTGAAGGTCGTGACAGCGGCTGGTCATTTTTAAATTGTATTCACCTGGAGATTAACGTAAATAAATACGAACCGATCGGTGGTTCAACGTACATTGAATTACCTAATCAAATAAAAAGCAAAAAGGCTTGTATAAACGTTCGTAATACCGATAAGTATTGCTTTTTGTATAGTATTTTAGCTTATTTATATCCTACAAAAAAACATGTTGATAGAGTTTCATCCTATCCGAATTTTCGTGATGTGTTGAACTTACAAAACATGTCATTTCCAGCGACTTTTTCTGATATATCTATATTTGAAAATAATAATCCTGGTTTAGGTTTTATAATTTACGGATTGAGTAAAAAGAACACTGTTATTGGTCCTCTATATAAATCTGATAACACTGTTAATCGACGAATTATTCATTTACTTTATTTAGAAAATGATAAAAAGTCCCATTATTGTTTAATTAAAAACTTGTCGCGTTTATTACGAAATCAAATTACTGCAAATCATAAAAAACTGTTTCTATGTGATACTTGTTTAGTGTTTTTTAAAAGTGCCGAACTAGTAGACTTGCACACTTGCAGCGGCTTAGCTACTGTTTTGCCCGAAAAGGGTTCCAAAATAAAGTTTAGACATTATGACAGAAAACAAAACGTTCCGTTTGTTATCTATGCGGACTTTGAGAGCTTGCTTGAAGCGAGTTGTAATGAAGAAATTAGAGGTTTACATACTTCTACAACCCATCGACATGTACCTATTGCATTTGCTTATTACATTGTTTGTTCGGAGAATTCAGAGTACAATAAATTTGTAACATATCGAGGCATGGACTGTGTAGACATATTCGTATCTAACATATTTAACGACGTTCGCGAAATTCATGATATATTGTGTCGAAATGTGCCTATAATTTTTACTGATCTTGATGAGCATAATTTTAAAAACGCATCGAGGTGTCACATATGTAACAATTTTTTATATGGTGATAAAGTTAGAGACCATTGTCATATAACTGGAAAATTTAGGGGAGCTGCCCATAATTATTGCAATCTACAATACAAAATTCCAAATTTTGTACCAATTTTTTTCCATAATTTATCTGGTTACGACTGTCATTTATTTATCACAAAATTAGGTGAAGCTCCAGGGTCTATAAAAATTATCCCAAAAACTAAAGAGAATTATGTATCATTTACTAAGTACATGTCTTTTCCTGATGGAAAATTAATATTGTTGCGTTTCGTTGATTCCTTCAAATTTCTAAATACGAGTATTGATAAATTGGCGAAAACAATGCATAATGAAAAATTTGTGCACTTAAAAAAACATTTTTCGAATGATGCACAGTTTCACCTTCTTACTCGAAAAGGAGTGTATCCTTACGATTATATGAATAATTTACATCGTTACAATGAAACATCACTCCCAAATAAAAAAGATTTTTATAATTCTCTTACGAATGTGCATATATCTAAAAAAGATTATGCTCATGCGCAATTAATTTGGAGACAATTTAGATTAAATAATATGGGTCAATATACAGACTTATATTTAAAAACGGACGTTTTATTGTTAACTGACGTCTTCGAACAGTTCCGTATCACATGTAAAAGCTTTTATCAATTAGACCCAGCGTTTTATATTACCGCTCCGAGTTTATCTTTCGATGCGATGTTATACAAAACACAAGTCGAGTTAGAATTGATAAATGATGAATCTATTTATAATATGATACAATCAGGAATTAGAGGCGGTATTTGTTTAGTTTCACATAGATATGCCAGAGCGAATAATAAATATATGTTGGATTATGATCATTCGATTCCACAATCTTACCTCATATATATAGATTGCAATAACCTGTATGGTCATAGTTTAAGTTTAACTTTGCCGTTATCTGAATTTAAATTTCTATCTAAAGAAGAAATCACTAGTTTAGACGTAAATAGTGTACCGGATAACGCAGAATATGGTTTTATTCTTGAGGTTGACTTAAGCTATCCAAAATCATTGCATTTAACCCATTCAGATTACCCTCTAGCTTCACAGCGATTCATTGCACCAGGTTCAAAAACTGTTAAACTAATCCCAAATCTATATGATAAATTCTATTACGTTATTCATTACGTTCATTTAAAAACATGTTTGAAACATGGTTTAATATTAAAAAAAGTTCATAGAGTCATTACATTCCGTCAAAATGATTATTTAAAACAGTATATTGAATTAAATACGCGTTTGAGACAACAAGCTAAATCGACGTTTGAACAAGATTTTTTTAAATTACTTAATAACAGTATATTTGGTAAAACATTAGAAAACAACGCAAAGAAAGTGAATGTGAAGTTGGTTAATACATGGGACGATAGTCTAAATTTAACTAAAAAGAAAAATTCTGCAAGGAAATTAATATCCAGTCCTTATTACCACAGTAGCATTATTTTTAGCGAAAACCTAGCAGCTATTCAACTGAAGCCAACACAAATAGCATTAGATAAACCAATTTACATTGGGTTTTCGGTACTTGAACTTTCTAAAGCTCACATGTATGATTTTCATTATTCAGTAATGAAACCACATTATGGTGATCGATTGCAAATGTGTTATACCGATACAGATAGTTTTATCTATCATATTAAAACAAATGACTTCTATAAAGATTTAAAAGAACATTTTGTTAATTATTTTGACACTAGTAACTTTCCAATAGACAACGGGTATGGTTTATCTTTGATTAATAAAAAAGTACCAGGGTTATTTAAGGATGAAATGGGTGGTAAAATTATTTTGGAATTTATAGGATTACGGTCAAAACTTTATTGTTTAAAAACTGTCGAAACTGAAATAAAAAAAGCTAAAGGTGTCAAATCATGTGTCGTTCGCGATTTAGAAGTGTCTGACTATAGAAAAACTTTATTTTCTCAATCAATTTTAAGGAAAAAAAATAAATTGTTTAAATCAATAAAACATCAAGTTTTCACTCAATGCGTTGACAAAGTCGCTTTATCCAGTAAAGATGATAAACGTCTAATATCATCAGATAAGATATCTACAAAAGCACTGGGTCATGTTGCTTTTCTAGGAGTGTAAAACATTATTTTGTAGCTTATTATCGAGTTGACATAATTATTATTGTAACTCTAGTTATAATAATGTAGGCAAAACAATGCCATGAGTTATGAGTGGCTCTTAAGTATTCATTCTGAACCCTTTCCAAATCAACGTCATAAATTCAAAATTAAGAATACTATTTTGTAAAAATACCTACTATTTTGTGAAAATAAAAATACAAGGTATACCTATACCACGCATAAACTACCTGCGGTAAACTAAACGCGATGTTAAACCTATAAGTTATTTTTTGTAAAAATCAAATGGTAACTACTTTTTTGCTAGAGAGCCAGCTTTTAGAACAATACACGATGTTATAGCTATAAGTAATTATAGTTTAAGTTAAATAAGAATTATATTATTATATTATAAAAGCTGCATTTTATTTATCTCTTTCGAAATGAAATAATTATTTAGGTACCTATCCACTAATATTATAAACAAAGCAGTTTGATGATACCGACCAGCATGTTGCAACACGTTTGTTTGCTTTAAAGGAATGAAACTCGAGAACAGACACCTGCGCTGTTTCTTTGTAAAAATAGCAATATCAAGTATCATTGCATCAATGCATGATTTTGTCGAGTAAACACTAACTTCCATTAAGTGTTTATAATGTTAGTGGATTATTCTTTACTTGTACGTTACAGAGGCAAGACCTTTTGAGCTAATTAAATAAATAAATATTGCACGTTGGTAAGTTTCAAATTTTGACTTTTCTGTTTTCAATTCGAAATACTACCTATTTACGTATCTTAATGTGTTATTTTTATTGTTTCAGATAATGTCGGACATGGTACTAAGAAATGATGTGGAAATACAAGAGGGACTCTTAGGACTCGACACCCAAGATCTATTCTTTCAATGTGCGCAAAAATTTCCAGATTCGGATTATGAGGAAAACTTGCCTGTAAAAAGTTTAAAGAAAACACCACCAAAGCAGCTAAAACGAAAATTAAAGAAGACGACTAAGAATAATTACAGTAGCATCCAACGAAAGTCTTCATTTGTTTTGAACCGCGAGCCCTGTAAAGGGAGGCGGTTAATACAGATTAAAATAATTGACATTAGTGATGAAAACTGTGAAAATGAAAGCGACGTTGTTGTTTCGGCTCAATATGTAGTAAAAGATTTTGTGGACAATATATTAGACCAAACGGAGAGAGTGATCAAAAATATATCAGAAACTATAATCGATAATTAATTAATGTATATTTTAGTTAGTAAGTATTGTTTAAATTAATAAAGATAATCTGTTTTTAGTTAATTTTATTTAAAAATGTATTAGTCATAGATTATTTTGAAATAAATCCTTGCTTATCTGATTTGTTCAAATAATGTATTTTATTTATGAAATAGGTACCTTATTTGCATAGACGAAATAATAATAATACAAAAGTAATGATTGATAGAAATATATTTCAGTAAAAATATTAAGTACAAGATACAGAGTTAAAATATTTACATAAATTAAATTTAGTATGGTTATCAATATACCATTTTTTTATACACATAACATTTTTTAGAGCACACATTTTCTTATGATGAACACAATTTAAATTTACATTAGACTCCTCATATTGACTATATAATTTTAAAAGATTAGGACAGCCTAGCTTTTCTCCAATGTCAATTACTTCACAGTTCTCACAAAGATCTTTAATCCATTTGATCTTTTCAGTTCCTTTAATTAAAACATTTTGACAATTCAGATACGGTTTAACATTACGTTTGAATTCACTGTAGTCGATAAAACCTTCACTCCAATAAATTCCACGATTAGCTTCTATCCATCGTACCTGTTTCTTTTCTTCCACCGATAAGTGTTTAAAATGGAAAGGAGGTTTCACAAGAAAAGTTTGCGTACATTCGTTTCTTATAACGGCAAATTCTTTTATAATAAATTTATTATCTTTATCCTTAAATCCTTGTAAGTCCACAATCACAAATTCACTTGTGTTGGAATTCATATTTATGTTATCTTTTTCACTATGTTACTCAACGGTCTGTATTCAATGATGGAATCGTTTAAAATGAGACAATATGCAGCGGTGTGATCAGGTATCTCTGAATCGCATTCAAGCTCAATACGTACACTGACTACTGGACCGGACTTTAGGTTTTCACATTGTCTAGAGCAATCGATGACAAACAGTGGAGTTTTTTCATTAAATTCTTTTGGACTTAGCAGTGGTTCACTTCTACGTCCGTAATAGGATTCTTGGAATTTGATATATTGTTCATATAATAACGCAAATTTCTGATCTTTAAAACTTATATTTAAATTTTCATATGGAAAATAGACAGAATTAAGATACACTTTTACATCTCTCAAATTACAATGATCGAATCGTGATATATCTTTATCTGACGAGTTTTTTCTATTTGTTTGTAAGCCTAATACTACATATCTCGGTTTTTCAATCTGCGACGATGTTTTGATTGCCCAAGTATGCTTAGTTGTTTTTGGTACTAATGGATACTCATATAAATCCCAATTCCTAAAAGCTAAATGGAGGGGACGATCTTTTTCTAATATTTTTAATAAATATACTTTTTCTTTGTCAGACACTTTAATGTGTGGGACGCGCCAAACTAATTTTTGAATTGTAATGTCTTCGAGTGATTCGCCGGTTGGAATTTTCAAAGAATTTAAATCTGTATTGCTGCGTAATAATATTAGTTCATGTTTGCAGTTCATAATAATTTTCTTATAATCTTCAGCAAAGCCTAAAATGTTTTTCAAGGGTATTGAACAAGAAAAGTGTTCACCATGAGTTGTCTTTGTCCCGTTTACATCCCAACCCCAAGCTTTAGCCATTTTAGCCTCATTTTCATTTAAAGATAGCAAATTTTTCATTGTTGTTGTCATTCCTGCATTTTTTATTCTATCGATTTCTACTCCATTGAGTTCATAACGAACATCTTGGAACATAAAAAGAATTGGATTATTCGTGAACTCGATAGTATTAACTTTTTCTTTTCCAACACCTTTTACAATGTTTACCGTTCCTTCGATATAGAGAGTACTTGCTGATGGTAATATGTATAAATCCTGTTGGTTAATAGGGATGCGAATTTCGTCATTTCTGTTGAAACTTGTTATGTAGGGCTTATATGAATGATATTCTATACCATCTATGGTATTATCGTATGCCGGTGAACTCGTTATATCTAAGATGTTCATTTTAGTAGTCCGATTAATTTTAAGAACTGTTTATTTTCTTTTGTAATATTATTATTATTATTTTTCTTAGTTGTTCCTTTACGGATTGATCGATGAGTACTGATGTGTTTTATTTTCTTATTACCGTATTTATTAAAGTCTATCATTTTTTCTGATGTGCATATACAATTGAACTTCTTCACCTCGTAGATTTATCAAATTATTATTTATGTCTAACAATCTGATATTTATAGTACTTATGTTATTTTGATTAATAGGAAAATAAATTATATTTTTTGGTACTTCTATTATTCGATACCCTGGTGGAACGTTTGGAGCAAATTCATGAATTATATGGCTTGATTTTCCATTAATATATGATCCGCTCACTATGTCACATTCGATTCTTACCACTGTTGTAGATAAAATGTTAACTGGAAGCTGCGACTCGTGTATTATATTGGCTTTAAGAGTTTGTTTATCAAACCCTAATAATTTTCCAAGAGAATCATTTTTGTCGAATCGTATGTTTTTAGAACAAAAAAGAAAAGTTTTCAACGTGTTATTGTTACAAAATAAATTTATGTTTGTACCATTTTTTACGTTTGATTTTAAATAGTCCGAAATATCTTGGAGTTCATAAGCACCTTCGGGTATTTCTAAGACTTCATTGTTGTCATAATAAAATTTATTATTTCGTTTATCAATGTTAGGGATCGAATTGAATGTTGACAAATACAGAAGGGCACACTCGAATTCACCGTCAAATTGCAATGGTGGATAAAAAGTAGAAGATAAAATCGAGGTATTACCAGTTATAGACAACGTGAAAGACATTTTACAAATGAACGTAATTAAAACAATTTTATAATTATATAGTCAATATAATGATTAATAATCTATCACTAAAACAAAAAAAAAAAAAAAAAAAAAAAAAAACAAAAAAACACTCGTAAGTTAAAGAACCACACACTTAACATATAAAATTCTTGTTTGTTAGATTTACAATAGCGTACTTATCACCTAACTCTTCTTTCCAAAACGTTTGTAGAAACTTTAAACATAAATGACCGCAATTAGATGTATTAAAGTCTTGATATCTACAATAATTATATGTGATGCGATATTTCAAATATTTAGCCAACTCTAACGGTGGCTTTAAATCACCAAAGCTATCAAAATATGCACAATTTTCGAATAGTTTTACATAGGCTACCCAATGAGTTCCATCATTTTCTGAACTATCTAAATTAACAATCCCACACTCAATATCCTTCGATTTTGACGGAAGTTTATTTCTCATAAAAACACCCCTAAAGTATGGAACATGTTGATTAGCATAATCTAAAATGTCAAGATCAGTAAGTGCGCGTCTGGGTAACCTTTTAACTAGTTTTTTGATTTATTTATAAAAATACCATTTCCTGTCTTATAGGGTTTTATATAGAGGCCTTTCCCAAGAGCAATTGATTCTATCATTCTATTATGACGTTGAGCTTCTTCCAAGTTCTTTTTAGCTGATTTATGATCGTTTACAGCTTTCGTTATTCCTGCTGCGCCTCCAGCCATTGCGCCCAATGCGGATAGTCCAGCGAATATTGGAATGAGCGGTAAAATACCTCCTATTTTCGGTAACGGTATAACACGAGGCACATGAACTTTTTTCTTATTTTTAATGAGTTTTTTAGCTGCAGAATAAGCTTCCTTTATTGCTGCAGCATCACTTTTCGGTTTTGACCTTTTCAATTTTTTATGTATTTTTGAAACCAACGACTTGAATGATCTCCCGCCTGCACCGTACTTGACCTTAGTTTTCATCGTTTTGTTCACAAGCCACGAAGCCAATTTCTCACCTGTTCCAGCGTTTTTTGATTTCATTCTCTGTTTTGCAATATTTATGAGATCTAAATCTGCTTTGTGTCGATCTTTCAAACTGTTTGAATTATTATAAGCAATATCGTGTCTCATACATGCGTTATCAAGCTCATTAACTCCTTTATCCCCTCTTAGTAATCGTTTCTTTAATCGTGTACCGGGTCCACAATAATTATAACCAGGTAAATGCAATTCAAATGGTAATTTATTTATAATACTATTTACGAGACCTCTACCGCGCATAGCTGAATTATAAATGAAGTAATTTCTATTGTCATTCGCAATTTTATATTTTTATAAATCTAATAAAACAGAATTATAATATAGCTTGTTTATCAATCCAACTGTTTTCACTTTTAGAAAGACCCAACCACTTGACAAAGAGTTTATTATTCTTTTTTCTTAAAACTTTTTCAATAAGGTATACGTTCGGACAGTTGGTTTTCAGCAGTTCTTGTTCATAAAAACGTCCTAATATTGGATGGTGGTACAGATCTTCTATAGAATACGTAACTGGTACAGAAAGATAAACATTTTTAACTAAAAACAATTCTGTAGACCAGTTAGGGGTATATCCTTTTTCGAAGCAGCTTTTATATTTACTTATACGAACATGATCTCCGATTTTTAGTTTATTGGATTTTGTATGCTTATTATTAGAGTTCTGGAATTTCATAATATTTTTCATTACAGCATTTTGATTTGAATGGTTAACATCTTTAGGTTTATAATTTATTGTTCGATGTATTGTGTTGTTATATTTTGATATGACACTTGTCAATGACTCTCCAATCCATTTATAGTTACCATTAAAACTAAAAACTTTAAATAACTTATTTTTCAATGTCCGTATTAGTCTTTCAACTATAGAAGCTTTTTTAACAGAATATGTAGAGTAATGATTAATGTTGTACTTTGCTGTTACTTTTTTAAATTCATCGTTGTAAAATTCGGTGCCCATATCAGTTTGTAAATTAATGGGTTTTCGGTGGTTTTTATCTAATACACTTTGAAACGCATTTGCGATTTCAGTTTTTGTTTTAGTTTTAACGGGGATAGCCCAAGAAAACTTAGAAAAACAATCTATTATCACCAAAATATATCTATAGTCACGGTTATATCTTTTTAAACTTTGAAAATCAATTAGATCTGCTTGCCATAAGTCATCGATGCCCTTTAATAATACTGATCGTCGATTAAAATTCTTGCGAACAGCTTTATGAATTTCATTCACAATTTGAAGTTTACTCATTTTTTAGTTCTAAGTAAATCAGCTTTTGTACAATAATCTGCAATAATATTATCGAAATGTTCTTTTACAACTGTTTTTAAATTATTTACTATTGTTGTGATCTCTTCCTTCTTTATATACAATTCATTTTGTGTATCTACGTACTCCTTGTTGACAGCATCAGAATTTTTCAGTGGAATTATAATACCGGTTAATCTTGTATTATGTAAATCAAATTCTCCGCTTTCGGCTTTCATTAAGATTTTATCAAAACTTTCTATAAAATCTGGTAAACGCAATCGTTTATGAATGTGATGTCCAAACTTGTCCATCATGGTGAACTGACAGGTGTCATCGATAAAGTTGAAATGAAATAACTTTTTAAAGTCATGCTATTTATTATGGTATAATCCCGCTTTCACGCAATTCTTCTATAATAGAAATTATTTCATTATCCAACCCAGTGTTACCAGCATCTTTTGAAGCAATCAAAAGCTTTAATCTATCTACTAATTCATTAGGATCGTCCCAGTAAACGTAGTCAGCATTTTTCTTCCAAGTTTTCATAA
Organism: Idaea dimidiata; assembly: GCA_949358125.1. Lineage (NCBI taxonomy): Eukaryota > Metazoa > Arthropoda > Insecta > Lepidoptera > Geometridae > Idaea > Idaea dimidiata. Next base: position 19,424,617 of record OX442333.1, on the reverse strand, counting down.
GTGGTAAACCTTTTCCTTGATGTGTTGTATCAGGTTGACTACTATCAGTGCTTACTGAAACTTTACGTAATTTGAAAAGTGGTTTTATAATAGTCAAGTATTTCCGACCTTTATTACTCTTGATCGGTTGATTTGGACTAAAATTTCTTCGATGAGCATTTGTTTCTTGTAACATTAACTTATAATGAGTCAAATCTTCATTATTTATTACGTCCAAGTTAGGGACTTTTTTAAAAAGTAATTCTTTTATTCCATTCGTAAATTTGTACTTCTTTGTGCCAACTTGAATATAACCATCGGTCAACACCACACGCGAAGATCCCATCATGAGTTTATTTCCGCGATCATTTCTAACACCAAACGGAACACTATCTAAACTATCTGAAGCATCCGGAGTAAGGGACCACGAAGAAATATCTAAATTTGCATCGGTTGAACCCGAAGACACTGTTTTAAAAGATTCGTCTTCTTCTTTATCCATTTTGATTGTATCACCATCGTAATCGTCATTGTCACTATCCTGTGACTCACTATATTCTTTTGGGCTTATAGACGCAATACTATTTAATCCAACGTTAGATTGTCTCTTTAGAGTTTTATCGCTACCTAATGGACTTGAAGTATTGAATTTAACATCATTTTTTAAGGCTTTGGAAAAATTAAATGATTTTCTTTTGACCGGAGACTCTATTAATAAAGAACTGTCTACCATTTTATTAAGCGGTTCTGTGATTGGTTTAAAAACCGATTCCAAAATATTACTTCTTTCCATTTCAATATTTCGCATTTTTCGAACCTTCTTTTTAACAGCTTCCGCAGCTTCAACAATTTGTTTTTTTAGATTTTTTTCCATTGCATCAGAGTCGATTGAACTATTAACAGTATTCATGTGAAATGATAGCGTAGTTTATGTATTTAGCTATTTATAGTCAATTTCTAAATTTAATAACATAATATTATTTACATAGAAATACAATCGAATAAAAATCGCCTAGAGAGCCACAGCATGACCATAAGCAATGAATTATGCATTCACCCTTTCCTTTAACAGCGTTTATAAATCGTTTTTTTAATTTTTGTTTCATCATATTCGACTTTGCTGGTTGTAAGTAACCTCACAAAATGATAGTACGAGTAATATTCTCCGCTATTTATAAGGTATAAAAAAGATAGACTTATTAAAAAAATTACTTTTTTCTTTATTTATAAAAACAATCTAATAATTTTTTCGAATACTTTTCTACAAATCGGACATTTAACTCCGACAGATAGAGAACACTTTACACACGCCACAGCATGACCACAAGGTATGAAACACGTATTTAATTCTTCTTGCACACAAATTTTACATATAATTGACGATGGTATTGCGTCGACTTTTATTTGCAGAGTTTCAGGTTCAATTTGACTGCATTCTTCTTCGAATTCTTCATATCCTCCATTTTGTACATTTTTTACATAGTCTTCTCCTTTCATTACCAATACATACGGACATTTGTCAAACCAGCGTGCATGCTCTTCCCATGGTATATCGTGGGGGCCCCAATCTTTCATTCTTCCGCCGCAGTAAAAACAGATGACTCTGTCACCTCTTTCGGTATAAAAAAATCCTGCTTCAGCCATTTCTTTTGGTTTCTGTTTCAAACCTATCGGCCAAGTTTCAAAACTGCGTAAACGTTCCTCTTCATCAGCGAACCGACGAAAAAAGGGAATGTAGGACATTATTAAAAACACTGACAAAACATGTATTTTGAACCACGGATCGACGAACAATGATTTAAATAATAGCTATGCTATTCAGTTTCATAAGTCCGCTAATGAAATAAAACAAACGTATCAAATTTCTTTCGATAACAACCTTTGTTTTTTTCACAGTCCTTGTTTATTACAACATAACTATAAGGTTCTTTCCATATCTGAGCACACATTTCTCTGAATTCTTGCCATGTCATATCAGTATTAACGTGCTCATCATAAATGTGTCTCATGTTTATATCATCTTGCTTGAACAATACTATTAAATTTGCATTGTCTCTTATTAACTGTTTTGGTATTTTGCTATATGTCTGGTTTAAATAAAAACAGTCTATGTATTTGTGTCTGCCCATTGCAAAAAAATTACGCATACTGTTTTGATTTTCACAAGAGACATCATCAAAAATAATTACTGAATTACATTTTGCTACTTCTGGAGTGATTACTTTTTGATTTTCATAAAACTTTGAGAAAGTAACACCAGGAACCCTTTGTAATACCTGCTCTAAGTACTTGTACTTCGGTTGATAAAGAGTTTTTGAATATACATAAACGTTACGATATTCTAAACCATTTTCATGCAAAAGTAGACCTATAACCAAATTCGTTTTTCCACAGTTCGATGGACCGCATATTATACCGCGAACTGTATTTGGTAATAGTTTTCCATGACGAAAATTTTGTTGATCAGACGAAAAGTTGATATTTTCAAATTGTAAAGATACTGGTTGCTTAACGAACTTCATTCTAACAGTGCACCTAACGAAATGACTAAAGATCTATAATAACTGTAATTAATAAACCCTAATGGTTAGCACTAAAATATTAAATAAAGTTTTGTTTCACATTCTAGGTATTGTACGTTGTAGACCAATAATCCAAAATATATTCTTTGATCTTTGGGTTAGAACCCCCGATGCGAAGAGTGTCCTGGCACTCGTTGGAAACTTGTAGTTTTGTTTCACATTTTTAGTTATTGTTCTTTTTGGACCAATAGGTAACTCTGAAAAAACTCTATTCTTTCAAATTTTGGGCAGCGAGGGCGCGGGGGCTGACCAAAATTTGAAAGAATAGAGTTTTTTCAGAGTTACCTATTGGTCCAAAAAGAACAATAACTACCTACTGAAGTTAACCATTAGAATTACTATTAGAATACATTATTCACACGCGGATTGTTTTCGCATGCGAATATTGAAATCCAGAGGTAGTGCTAAGCCATAAATTGAAGTAAGTAAAAAGAATATATAAACGTCATTAAATACAAGACAACCGAGCCGAAGGCAAGTGACATATTAATAAAGACAACCTTCTTAAACGACTTCCGATAATTTTATAATTAATTATTTTAAAATTTAATTGTAAAACTTTACAAGCAATACTTTTCAAATGTAAATTTACGAAAGAATAAAACATATCGTTTGAGTGAACAATGTTACGCGTTTTCTCTGTTTTTTATTGTCTTTACAAATCTTGGTTAATAGCGTTTTACATTATTATTTTTATTTATTTATTATTTTAATGTACTCTATGTCACTCTCACGGTCATGACGAATCTAACGACGTATCGTTTATCTAAATCGGCCCAGCCGTTTAGGCCCTACGACGGCACAAAAATAGGTCACATACATACATACATACATACACTCACGGCAAAAACATAACACTTCCTTTGGCAGTCGTGTAATTAGGTTATTTAAATTATATCGCGATTCTCAAAGATTAGTAGGATTTTGGCGGACGGAGCTAATTGCACTTGTAAGAGTTAGTAGAGCCTCCAACAACACCGTCTAAATCCGAGAATGAGTGGTAAAAGATTTATATCAGTAGATAAGACGTGCTAAAGCCGATTTCAGGAAATTAAGACGTTTTGCCAAATGTTCTCGCTTTGGGAAAGGACGTTTATTCTAACGTTGGTACAGTTAAACTTTAATCGAAATTCGTACTGACAGAGTCCCGCGGTTTCACCTGAGTACAAATCAGCTTGTGTTACTCCTTAATAACTTACCTTTCTATTGGTAACAGAATTTTTGAAATCGGTCCAGTAGTTTCGGAGCTTTTTTGTTACAAACAAACAATCAAATGTTTCTTCTTTTTATTATTAGTACTTTTATATTAAGGTTTTTAAGGTAAAATCTAACCTATACTTATTTACCTGTAAGTGAAAGTTTGTGTTAGTTTGTTAGTACGCCAAAACTACATAACCATTTGCGCTGAAACTTGGTAACTATTCAGATAGCTGGAGATCTGGATTAACACGAGCTTCTTTTATTATATGTCTTTTTCAATTTTACAATTAAGTTCATACTATTTTGTTGCCCACTCTCTTATTCAATGGCAAACTTATTGACTCCGCTGACTTGTCATTTTACATTTCTGGGTATTGGTTCTTAAATTTGATGCATTGTAATTGTAATTATTACTTTAACAAATAAAGCATTTGTCTATCTGTTATCTATGTACGTTTAGTATCTTTGTTGTCTAGTTTTGAATAGATTTCTTGAACTAATATCCAATTACAGTCGAATAAAATTGTATATTTTCAATACCACCATTGATAAACATTCAACAGTATTTCAATAAAATTTTACATCTAACCAATACCATTCACATTTTCATAATGCTGAAATATCAAAATATCGCGATGAATATGTATATCTTATTTAAAGAGTCTGACCTAACTAAAGTAATACGATATCTCGTACATTTTGTACATTTGAGAAATATAAATTCATAAAACCCTTCGTATTTTATTTGAAAAGCAATTTCAGCATTTATTGAAAGGTTCTAGAAGCACTAGACTGTTGATAACTAAATGTTTTCATTAGGGTTTCTATCTACTACGGTGTGTTAAATAAATAATGGTTAGGTCCTAAATAAAATTGTGTGGGATTGATAAGTTAGTTTATAAAAGGGTAGAAAATAGATTATCTATAAAATAACATTAATGCTTAAATTAGACGTTTAAACTAGATTTTATTTAGATTTGTAAAGGATTTAGCCTAATAGCTGAAATAGAAAGTGCCAGCTAGCATACGAGTAGATATTTAGAAGCAAAGGTAAGTAGGACCGGTAGAATTTGTTTGGTTTTACCAGCGCGTGTCCTTATCCCGTTGGAATATTGTGATCAAAAGAAACATATGTAACTTTTTGATAACGTAGTTTTCTATTGGTTTAAGAATTTCTGAAATCGGTTCAGTAGTTTCGGACAAAAAAATAAATACATCTTACCCCTTTGTAATATTAGTAAGTATAGACTATAGACATAGATACAACATTGATTATACCTAAGTTAAAATAAATAAAACTGTAAACTTTCACCCAAAGAGCTCCCATCTAAGCCTAGATCTATTTACTACATAAACACATAGTTAGTACATAGTCTCCCTTAGTTAAAATAGAGTGAAACCACTAAAGCACGACGCTGATTCGATTTCACGTCGAGCGCTCATAGTGGTATCCACGTAAATCTTAGCCTGTGATGTGATTTACGCTAATTTAATTTCGCTAGGGCGTTTTCACGTGGTGTCACGATTTTAAGCAGCAATTATATTTGAAGTTAAGAGATTATACAAGAAAGTTTAACTCGTTTGGGACTAGAGAAAATATCAAATATTTTAATGAAGAACTGTTGTTAGAAATGTCAATTTTCAGTTTTTTAAAAAACGATCACGTATAAGTTACGTATAGTAACTTAAAGAATTTAGACAGGTCTCTTGTAAAAGATTGGAATGACGCTTGGTAGTGAAAAAAATCAAACTCGACTCAGACGACCTAGCTTCATCAGCTAAAAGTCAAATTGTTTAGAAAATTACTCACACACCTTTAAAAGAGTCAGAACGAAATTCGAAAATTGTACAACAAAATACTTACTACCTATGATAGTATAAGGCCGGTTCCTATTTTTTTTACTTCAAACGGCAGTGTCAAATTTCACACATTTCTAAGTAAGTGTTTACGGCTGTTACACAGAAATATAAAAAAAAACATCTAATTTTGTATTCGTCTGGGTGCTAATCATGTGAATAAAAGCAGGGAAATACAATAATACATTCCAATCGTGTTGTTTAAAAAACATCTTCAGATAAAATTCGAAAACTGGACCAAACAGTGACATTTCATAGCCATGGTTTGTCCCATTTATTTATTTATTTATTTATCTATTTTCAGTTTTTTTCATCCAGAATGTGCCAGCCGACTTTGATTTGTCCCATTTTCCGTAAATGAAATGACTTGAATGTTCTCTCTATTACAAAATGTAAAAGCTCTTTGCAATTAAAACTTGGATTATTAAAATTTGAAGTGAGATTCGTTATTAAGATAACATTAAGTGATTTAAATTGTCTTGGTTTAATAAATTTTCTAATAAGTGACTTGTTATGTAGGTATGTTGTAAAACTATTTGAATTACGAGTATAAATTAAGTATTAGGTTAATAATCAATCAAGTAATCAAGTAATTAAATTTATATTAAAGAAAATTAAAATGGTGTTAAAATCTCAAAATACCGATACTTTGTTCATTGACCTCCATTCTCCATTCTCTTTCTCGATTAATTACTGAGGAGTTTCTGATGAGAAGGTGGTTCCAGGTGCACCATCAATCTGTTCTTAAGGAGGCGATTCTATTGGTCAAGGTCTAAAAATTAGAAATAAACTGCATTCTGGGATGATATTCTTAATAAAGCGCCCAGCTTCAAAAATGTTTATAGAATCAACCAGAAGATAATGACCTTTCTAATAAACTCTTTAAATTTATACGATTTGTTACATTTTTCGGACTCTTAATCGTGTATCATCATCATAATCTCAGCCTTTATCCCTCTACTGCTGATCATTCGCCCCTTCCCGTCATCCGACGCCACAAATAATGATCGATCTACCTCCATCAAACGACTTCACGCGACCGCTACAATGTTGTCGGTCCACCGAGTAGATGGACTTCGCCATCACTCCGTTTTGCAATGCATTGTGGTCGCCACTCGAGGACTATATTGTATCATTAATTATTATTTTATTTTCATACCTTGACATTTCTACCATGTTACAATGGTGTTGGCCTCCATGGGATTACTAATAAGCAACACCTTTTAAATAGAAAAAAATAACGCTCGAATCTCAGGCGGCGGCGGGTAAATCCCTTAAAATATACATCAATCAATAATGTAGTTTTCGGTTCCGTTTAACAAGACAAAATACCCACTAGACTCTAACGAAAACTGCACCTTCAACTATCAAAAGCTAGCATTTGTTTAATAAATTAATAATTTAAACATGAAATGCACTAAGTAGGTACTAAGACGTTTCAAAAAGTAGCTAGAAGTTGCTGCTAAGCGGCAGACTCTTAAGGCACTCGGGCTTGCTTTGCGCGCGTTCGCGAATGCATTTTATATGAGCTTCTAAGAACACTGTAGATTAACTTGGCTTAATTATGGCATAACGTAAACACGGTACGAGTATGTAATCACGATTAGTAATTAGAAGTATGACAGGGGTACTGTATGGTAGGGTTTGGTCGGAGTGTTAACGCTCTCTCAAATCTTCATCTTTACTTACCCTTTCAATGTGAAAGTAACTGTTTGTCAGAACAAATTTTTGTAAATTTTAGTGTAGAAATTAGATAACAATTTGGAGAAGGACATAGACTACTTTTGATCCCGATATTCCAGTCTGGGTTTGCATTGATTATTCTCTTTTTAATAATTACTCTACTAGCGTTAACACGATGACGTCTAACGTCAAACAATAAGCGAAGGTAATTTAGGCAACAGAAAAATACTACTAATATTATAAAATGTGCAAGTTTATGCTAAATTTATATACCTACGTAAGGAAGTAAACGAGTATATTTGTTTCTCCGAGTATATCGGTTTAAACGGTTAAACCGATGGCGATGAAAATAAGTTTACAATTAGCTGGAGACCTGGATTAACACCTAGATCCGATATTTCCGCGGAATCGGGACTAACGCGGATTAAACCTTGAGACACAGCTAGTGATTCATAAAGTTTATTGAATCGCTTACAATTGAACTCTACCTTTCATCCAAGTGTAAGTCAGAAACACATGTTAAAGAAACTTTGTTAATATTTAATGAATTTCGTCGAAAATGGCGTTGATTTGTTGGTGCTATGCTTTAATTTTGATTATGTACCCGCGAACCGCTAATTCAATGATTTGACATGCACGTATGTGTGTGTGTGTGCGGTGATGCTGATTTATAAATGGGGTACTTAGGTACAGTGATTTATACATTAATTACAGTATAGTGGTTTAAATTATATTATTATTTTAATTTATATCTATGTCTTAAGCTAAAAATGTACACATCGAAATGAGCATTTTTATGTATGGATCACTGGTCGAGTATACTATATTTGAAATACGGGTTCAACCCCGCGGGTTGGCCCGCATAGTTCCCGATCTCAATTCTTTTTATTAAAAAGGTATTAGTGTGCTAGTTTAAGCTCAACCACCAAACATCTTAAATTTCGTATTAAAATGTTTATTATTAGTGGGAGATATAAAATATAAGTTTTAGGTAGGTACGTGAATAAATTCACAAATTCCATTCTTTCGTTAATAAATATACGATTTATAAATATACGGTTCTATGAAAATGAAATAAACTAATAATTATCTAAAAAAACAAATTACAAATCCTTTCTAGAATTATGTATCACGTACCTACCTATGTGATAAATTTGTTCTTTTATTCAAGATAAATAGAAATAGAGGTCAAAGTAACATTCAAATAACGACTTCCATGTCAAAATTAATTGATGGAATCCTTCGAATCGTTGAAATCCAACGATGAAACTGAAATTCTCGTCTTTATACACGTCAAATAAAATAAATAATACGTTAGCTGTCAGTGCGTAGTTGATGGATGTATTCTTCAGAAACTTATTTACAGTGAGACAGGCAGACTTTGAAATTGATGTATCAGAGCTTCGATTCTGTAGCCTCCAACACCCTTCGAGTTAAAGTCGCTCGAGAACCGAGTCATAAAATATAGCTGTTGTTATTCGCTGAACATATTCGCGGTCGAATATATACTAATTATAGTGTAGTGTGTTCAGGCAGCATCCAATTCCGCGTTTGTCCCGATCTCGGGGCAATTTAAGGATAAATGGACGAAATGTTAATACTCCTTCTGCATACTCAGTTGCATCCCAATCGGTCTAGTAGTTTTTGCGTGAAGGAGTTACAAATTTAGGTACTCATACACTTACTTATTTATCCTCAAATCTATTCTATTATTATTTAAATTTCAAATTTATTATAGTAATAGAATTGACTGTAGGTATATTTCTATTATTATATATTTACAATATAAAGTATATATTTCATTTACTTATTCGCGACGATATCTACAGCGACATGAACTCTAAAGTACCAGAATCGATCTCCTGTATACGTGTTGGGACATTGACTTTGAAAATTTAAATTGCTCTTGATAAATAAATTTAAGCTCGTAATTGAAACGGGTACGTTTATAATTAGAATTTTTTCAAACTTTTATCGGGTAGAATGGGTAATTTATTTTGTTCCAAATACTTTAAATTTTCATTTCAAAATTATTTAATAAATTAGGTATAACATTCAACAAAATGAGTAAAATTTTTATATTAATAATAATAATTATTATTATTAAAGTACAAAAATTTAAATCTCACCATAAATAATAAATAGTCTGTAACGATTCCTGTAATTTGTACAACTGAACGTGACTCAACATATCTAATGAAATCGATATTTTTAATTAGTTGCGTCTTAAATACTAATTAAAGTACGATTTATTTAATATTAATATCTTAACTTGACTACCAAACATTGAATTTATATTAAATGTGATAAAAGTAGGTTCAATTACTCAAGAAATTTCAAAGTTTTTTTTGGTAACATTATTTGGCTTATTGAGCGGTGTTGGTCTAGTGGTGGATACCCAGACTTTGATTTCGAGGGGTTTGGGTTCAAATCCGGACCAACCGCGTACCAATGTCTTTTTATTTAAGGAAAAGTTAAGTGCGCTAATAACATCGCTCTTACGGTAAAGGAAAACATCGTGAGGAAACTACAGAGGGGTTACTACCTAAACCCTCTAAGAGGAAGCCCTTGCCCTGCAGTAAGATAAATTCTCTCTCTCTCTGGCCTCTGCGTCTATTTCAGACGATTTACGTCTTAGCGTCTACATGCTCTTTCGTGGCTATGTAGGCCAATCCGCGAACGACAAATGCGTCCGCATTTCGCACAAGGAAATAGGTCACCTTGGGCAGTGTTTGTGCCGTCACGTCTCTTACGTCGCCTCACAGCCAGAGTGTCAAGCCACATCCGATCGTGCCTGGAGCGGCCTCGGAACACACGATCCCTCCATTGATTTCTGTCCCCCGCTAGTCCTTCCCAGTTGTCATGTGGAATCTCGAACGCAAGCATATCCCTCCTGACACAATCCTTAAAGCGAAGCAAAGGTCTCCCAACGGCTCGCTTTGCATACGCAACCTCGCCAAGAAGGACACGTCTTGGTAGACGGGTGGGATCCATGCGATGCATATGCCCCAACCAGCGTAAACGCCTCTGTTTTAGCCAAGCTATAAAACTGGGCAACCCGGCCAATTCAAGAACCTTCTCGTTCGTGATCTTGTCCCGCCAACTGATCCCCAGGATATTACGTAGGCAACGCATATAGAAAGCGTTTAATCGCCGCTCCTGCTTAGCGTAAGACGTCCAAGTTTCAGCCCCGTAAGAGTTATATTTTTAATATTATTATAATTAGGAGCCTGTAGCGTCCCACTACAGGGCAAAGGCCTCTCTACTCCCTTTTCATAGCTCGCGGTCTTGTGCGGTAGATTGCCAATCTGTGTCTGCCGGGGTCTGTCGGGTTTTCTTTTTCCTCTCTTTTTGATTTATAAGGTTCTCTTTTTAATAATAAAATAAATACTATTCGTTTTCTATAATTCGAATCCTTTTACGTTATAAAATCAAAAATACACGAATTAATCAAATCAAATATTATATTATACATTAAACATTTTAAACTCACACGATTTGAACTCATTATTATTTTTCCCGGGTCTTATTCGCGTATAATTATTTTTAAATTCTCTTACCTCGACGTTTCGATCATGTTACAATTATCTTGGTCGCGAGGGGGGTATATTATACATTTATAAAAAACAACGCATAGCGAGATATGATAACCAAGTGCAAGCTGAAACTCTTAAAATGACTAGAAAAAAAAAAACAGATTAAGTTTTTAGTATTAAAAAATACATTTGCATAATTATAACATCTAACATCTCCATACTAGTAATAAACCAAATGACAAAACACTCACAAAACCCTATCAAAAGGGTTACAAGCCCCAGTGGATTTAATATAGGATATCTGCAAGGGGTATTTCAAGGTCAAAACCAAACCGACACCTCCATATCCATAACTAAACATAAACATTCAAAAACAGTCCTTAAATCTAGGCACAAAGGTGTATTTATCGTGGCTAAAATGTTGGCATCCGAATATGGAATAAAGAACCCTAGTTCTGTATGTTTAAAATACAATATAATATTATTATCAGACTGTCCCCCTAACACAGACAAAATCAATAGCGTCTGCAGCAGTATATGCAAAATGAAACGACAGTTCGACGTAGCATTGCAGGAAGTTAGAGGACGCGTGTAGGTTATGCAATCTATTTTATTTAACTAAGTTGTGGCTGTGTCGTCTTTTTAAGTTTTTACACGACGTTTCTGTTGCGAGTGAAGATGAGTGATGAGTGAGTGATGAGTGATGAGTGATGAGTGAGTGATGTTATTCTTTAGGTTATTAATTCTACTGAAAAATGTAAATTTTAAAACACGCTTTAGTTAAAAAAAAAACATTTTAAATAAGTTACTTCTTAAATACTTTGTGATTAGTGTCTTAAATACTATTATTCAATAAGGGTGGTCAAGTTTTTTGAACTTCAATAGGAAATATTTTCAATTTTAATAGTGCAACCACTAAGGAACACGGATCAGCTGTGGTATCATGTAATTAGCATCCACCGTTACTAGTGGCTAAGTTGCAGTACATTGCTGCTTTGACGTAACGTGATTGTTACTGGTGATTACTTCAAACAGCAATGTACCATACAAAATATGCTTTTTGACAGCAAATAGCAACTGACAGCGGTGGATGCTAATTACATGATACCACAGCAGATCTTGTTCTACTGCCGTTTTCAGTCATCTAGAAGTATCATAACATTACTTACTGTCAGGTGAGATGGCGGTTAACGCTCATCTATCGTGTCTAAAAAAAATAGAAATAAAACAGGGCAACGTCGGAGCAGATTTGCAACAATGCTGAAAATAATGAAAGCAACGAGGTTCTTAAATAAACGCGAGTACAACCCGGTAGGTAAATATTGTATTTTATTAGAAAGGAAAGATATACTTACCTCTAAAATTCAAAATTTCATTCTAAAATTTCCCCGGTTACTATGCCTTTGCAGTACATACCTACGTGTATATGAAGCAGTATTTACGTTGATTGTATTATATTTATGCGAAGCGGCTCGCCCGTGACCGTGGGGCGGAACGATGCTTGTTTGTTTTAATAGCTTCCAAAGTCGCCCTTTGAACCATGGTGTGGAAACTAAACGTGTGTTCATTAAACTGAGAAATCAAAATCATTATTATTATTTTTATTAAACTTTCCGGACTACGTTATTGATTTTACGTTTTGATATTTTTAATTAAAAAAAAAGTGTACAAACGTGACTTAAATTTGAAATTCTAATTAGAAATCGTGCAAGTTCTAAAAGTGTGGTGCAAAATCTTTATGTATAAAAGGACTGAAAACTCTTTAGATATTTCTGAATGCCAAAAATACTTTCCTCAAAATGCCCATAATCTACTTTCATTGAATCCTATGAAATCTGACAAGAATAATGGCAAATTAAGCAACATTTTTACTTTGGTTCTCGAGACCAAAGTAAAAATGTTGTTCAATTGTTGCTCTCTTTTGTTATGAAATTAAACTATTTTGTTTAGTTGTTTCCGGTTGCGTTATTCGCGGGAGCCCGGATCCTTCAACACAGTAGGTAAATCTTACTACTGCAAATGGATTTGGCAATGTTTTAGGCCGGATCCGGCAGGTGAGGTGAGGGCAAATACAAAATTATTATTTCCTATAGAAAAGAGACCTGCAAGTAAGCTAAATCTGAAAACTTACTTGAAATTAAACTCATTTCGGTGTAAATCGCTTTTCGTTTATTATTTTTAGCATTTTATCAATGGGCGATGACGCCTTAACAGGGTTTTCCGAGGAAAAGATCTGTAAAGGTTTCGAAATGTCAGGCATTGCAAATAATAAACGCAACTCCAAAAAAAACAAAAAAAATTGGTTCAAATTCAATCAGACATTGCGAAAAAAGAAGTAAAATCTACAACTTGAATTCTTTGTATTTTATAAATATAAACACGTACCTAGCTTCTTGAACTATCGTTTACATCGCGACTAATCTAAAGATATAAAAGTTAATATAAAACAACAATTTTAAAGAAATTGTGTGGGTTGTTTAAACATCCCAAGACGACAATTTCAAAAAATGCTACTTTCGAGACTCGAGGTCGTTGGAATTTGAATACCTATTTAATTTTGTTCGAAACTTAATTTTCGTTTAAAACTAAGCTATTGTTACAGAACACCGTTTATAATATTTAAGATTTATAATTATTGAAAACCGTTTAAGTTTGCAAAGTTTTAGGTGTTTTGTTCATTGTTTGTTAAGGTGAAATTAAAATTTACACCTACGCAATTTAATATTAAATTGGTAGCCGTGTCCCGCGGTTTTAATCGCGTACGTTTTGATTCCGTGAGAATATCGGGATAGCTCACTCCTTATTTTAGTATCATTCTATTGTTAGTCGTGAGATCCTATAATTGGCTTTCTATTGTTACACTATCACTACTGTTTTAAAATAGCTGTTGGACTTTCAAATAGATAAATAAATAAATAAAAAGACGCCTATCCAGATAACTGCATACCAAGTTTCATCGCAATTGGGTCAGTAGATTTGGCGTGAAAATGTACCTAACAAACTTAGCCGTTTACTTACTTACATACAAACTTTCATCTTTAATATATTAATAGGATAAATCTGTACGAGAAAAAAACAGAGATCACAAAATTAAATAATTTTCTGTACACAATTATAAAATATAATTTTCTTTTATAAAATTATTTGGAGATTCTTGTAGGCTTAAATCCAATATTTAATTTATATTCCAGGGAAAATTTATATTTGGTTGAAAAAAAGGCTTTTCGTTCACAAATTAGTGAATGGTGTGTGTAAAGTAGATAAGAACTAGAGAAGCGAAGCCCCCTGCACCTTCTTTTTACGGTTTCGTAGTCTACAAGAAATCCTTATAGTTTCGTCATGTCCGTCCGTCCGTCCGTCTGTCCGTCCGTTATTACTAAGAAGCTGAAATTTTGCATGAGTATACATAATGTTCACGCCAAAAAAGTGCTACAATAAAAAAGATTATATAACCCTTTTTTATGGTACCTCCCCCACATGTAACATGGGGGTTGATTTTTTCTTTCTTGCTTTCCCTATCGTGTGGGGTATCGTTAGATAGCTCTTTTAAGACACTTCATTTTCATTTTAGGGTTCCGTTTTAGAAATAACGAGCTTTAAAGTGTTTTAGAATTTTTAGAGTTATGTGAACCTCTCTAACAGCCAAACGTTTATACTTGGATATGTTATAAGTATTTAAAATTGTAGTAAATATAATGAAGTTTAAAGGAAAATTATCACAGCTGGCTATCTTTTCAAATTTACAAGTAATTTAATTATAATTGAAAGAAATAAGAAGCAAAATTTCGAACAAATTACGTTGTTAAAAATTACTTCGGTACTGGGTAAGGTAAGTGTTAGTTTTAAAGACTTTTCTAGATTGTAATCTCTGATATTTTTAAAAATTACGAAACTCTACACTGCGCGTGGCCGGACAAGGCACGCACTTGTTTCTAGTTCTCATTACTTTGATTTGTATTTGAAAAAAAAAACCTATATAAGTAAGCCCAATAAAATGATACCTACATATATATAAAAATTACATAACTAGAGTTTTATGTACATTTTCAGTTAAATATAGTCCATAGTGTATACAGACAGGACAGTCCATAGTTCAACTGAAATAAAGAAATAGAATACCTAATTTTAATAAAGTTATTTCCCTAACCTATATGTCGGTGAGCCGGCTTTATCTGAACATTCCTAGATCCCGTGGGAATGTGATTCTGTGTTGATTTTCAGTCATTCAGTCAATCAATCAATTTAATCAGGACTTTGAATTTTATATATAGGTACGTCTCTGGTTTTATATTTTCTGTAAACCAAAACCGCGAGACGAAAAAACTATAAAATCGAAGGAAACCTCTCATATTCGAGTGTAATTTCAGTTTCAATCGAAAAGGGCCTTTAAACCTGTCGAAAGGGTCCCGTGAGGTCAACAAAATAGGTCAAAGTATTGCGTAGGTGGGGCTACGACTTAGGAAAATTGCGTGAAATTTGTTGCTCAGGGCAAGATTTATCCTGGGCTTAGGCTTTGGGTTGATATTTTTGATGAAAATTCGAGATATCATTTTATAAAAGACTAGTTGCGCCCCGTGATTTTTTCCCGTGCAAGGTCCGATTCCGCGGGAATATCGGGATAAAAGGTAGCCTTTGTGTTATTCTAGGTCTCCAGCTACCTGTTTGTAAGTTACTTTGCTATCGCTTCAGTAGTTTTTGCGTGATTAAATAACAAATTTGCATACATACAGACACGTATATAAATTTTCGCATTTATAATGTTACTAAGATTTCATACGTATGAATTCACACGATTCCTTAACATAATTACATTTTTAGCGGGTCTTGAATACAATGATCTTGTCCCCTCGAGACCAAGATCATTGTAACATAATCGAAACGTCGAGGTAAGAAAATAAATAATAGTACTCGATTAAGACCCAGTAAAATGTAACTAAGTTGACTATAAGTTTCGCGACACTACTTTCGTAGTGAAAACACGGCTTAATAGTTAATAGTTCAGAATAAAATCAGAAAAAAAATGTTAAATAAGGGTTTCTTGTTAACTATGAAAACCTAAAAATGAACGTTTGCTTAATTTTTTCACTGTATCAGTGTTAATTTCTTCTATGGTTTTCGCGATGTTGCATAACAAAACACTTTATTTACCTATCGGGTTTAATCGCGTTTAAAACCCTGAATAAAACGCGATTAAACCCGATAAATAAAGTGTTTTATTGTATCAGTGTTTTTCACTGGTACTTACTGGTACACAATAACCAAAATAAAATTCTTTCACGGTTTGAGTAACTTTCCCTTCAGTTCAATTCAATCAACTAACAACCAAGTTAGAACAGGATAGCGGAACGGAACTTGGCGCAATATTCCCTAAATAACCGCAATTATGACCACACAATCTCAAAGGAAAAACATGGTTGTTAACAATCCATCAAATTATTATATTACGACTAACAGTTATTTTATGAGCACCTAATGGTTCGATAAGGGTGTTTTATTATTCCCTAATGGCTTATACCTGTCTCATGGAGTATCTACGACTATGCGTTATGGAGAAGTATTCGTGCCAAATTCGCATAATGGGCGAATCTTTATTGTCTGTTCGGATAGGATATTAAAAGGCTATAAAAATATCCTGTTATATAAAGGAGTTTTTATAGAGGTTCGGGTTTTATTATGGAGTTAAAGAAGTTAGTACTTAAATTCGCTACTTAGGTTCTTTTACCTCTCACGGTTTTGTAGATAATTTGCGGGATATAACATAAAAAAAATTCTAAACAAGATAACTTTTATGCATATTCATGAATTCTAATAATCTTGTGTGCGACGGATCTTTTCATCATTTATTATGAGGAAAAGTATATAGATGAAGTATACCTGAACTTATCTTGCTCTTCGATCTAGTAAGGACGACAGTGGAACAAGAACCGACACGAATCCCTCCCTTCTTTTAAACATTACTACATATTTTTAGAAACGTCAAGTCACGGAGTCAAGCAAAACACTAAACCAACTTAACCATTCTAAAAGTATAATAATGTCATTTTCACTTGATGTAAATAACAAAGCACTCTTCAACCAAAATGATGTCTCCGTGATAAATAATTCATACATCAGTCACAGTGAACTGTGAGTAAGTCATGTTCAAACATAATCTGTTATGATTTATGCTGGAAACCGAGAAGGGTTACCTGTAGACTGAAAGTTTCAGTGTCTACTTAGAACCTTGTTTGTGGAAAGACGAATGTGAAAAATATTTTAACCACAGATGTGCTCGTTGAATTTCCATTCGTGTTTAATCAAAGATGATAAAACCAGTTGACTGCTCAAACCGCGAATTTTTCTACAAAACACAACTCTCGTTGCTGGAAGGGGGTGAGGTAATTATCAAACTTTGTCATTGGCTATACTTAGACTCCTTGTGATTGGCCGATGCGTTATTTATCTATACCTAGACTCTTTTACCTAGCCTTATTAATAAACGTGGTGTAAAGTCAGAGTAATTTTACCACTTGCTGTGTCAACTTTAAAAGTTATTGTCACGGAAAAAGACGAAGCATGTTCTCACTACTCCAGGTTTTTAATAAAGCTATTTGCGATTAGTGCCACTAAAAAGACTTACTATTTTTGTGAGGGGAGAATAGTTATGAGCGGTCAAATGGTCTTACCGTCTTTGTGTTTAATGGTTCGATGCCCGCGCTTCTATTGCCTTGCCACTTACGAGTGTGCGTTTTTGTTGTTTAGAAATAAAACTTTTGAGTGAAATGTGCTAATGGATTGTATTAGACACAGTCTAGTACATATTTACTTATATTTATGTGCAGGTTTATAGAAGGATTATAAAATAAACTGTTGTTTAGGTGAATGACGCGACATTAGCCATAAATTACGGCCTTACTTTTGATCAGAGACATGTTACATCGTCGTCTCCGCTCTTTGAAGACTGTGCACTTGACACTTTTTGAAATATCAATTTCAATTAATTTCTCTTAAGATTTTGCTTTGATATATCAAAACGGTCCTGTTTAAGAAACATACACCCCGGTATGTCCTTATCTAACTAAGCGACGAACACTAAAGTGAAAAAAAGACAGACAGGGGTCTTTCTTACATCAAGCAGAACCGTTTTTTTTGACGTAGTTAGTTTTCTAGTTACTGTAAGTAGTACTATTTCTATGGGACAATTACTTAATAATATATATATTACTGCAAAAAAGACGTCGCGGAAAATATTTCTAGGTTATTTTTTAAATATGCATGTCGACGGCACTTAAAATTCATTAAAAGAAAGAAAATACGTTTATTGGGAGAAACATACCTACAGCAAAAACATGGGTACAAAAAACTTATACAGAAAAGGTATGAATAAGTTTAAATCCATTTTTGATAACAAAATATAATCACTTTGTAATATACCTAATCCCCCACAGGTAGATTACCCATTAAGATTGGCAAAGCTATAATAGTACCTTCTTGTAAATTGTGTTTTCCTACACATAAAACTAAAGAAACGAAAGAGTTCATAAATCTACATAAAATTGAAGATATTGATCAAATTATAAATCAATTCGAACTAATACAATTTTTCATTTGCGATAATGCTTTCAGCGTAAAAATCGAATCAGCATTTGAACTTCTGAATATATTTTGATTTATACATACTTCGTAAATTGATTATTGATTGGAAACTAAATTTAATTTATGGTTATTGCTCTTTTAAGATAAAGTGGGAGTAAAACATTTTGCGATGAAAAGATTTTGAAAGCGTTAAAAATCAAGGGCGTTTTTGGCTAAAAAAGAATAAAGATTATATAGTACAATACAATACAATACAAATTACAGGATTAGGTCCTATCGTCCAGTTAATAAAAATAAGCAATTTAAAAAAAACTTCAGTGTTCATTTTTTTTAAAATTTTATAAGTATTTTAAAAGTAGTCGGGGATTTTTATTATAATTAATAATTTACTAGCAGGCCTGTTCTCCCGCTATAAAAAAACGAGAAACGCTTGTGGTAAGCTAAGTACCAATATCTGAATGACATATACTTATCTAAGTATATCTTGAAAATCAGAATATTTGTCTAACGAACTTAATTTATAAAAACATAATTTTACAAGAGTACGCTTCTAACCAATATACTAAAGTATAAAGGTAAGATACCATCATGAAAATGATGCAGAGGCTTTTAAATGAAGTATGAGCTTGAAAGGCGTTCGGAACAAAACGGTGGTTTGTATTCATACAGAGAAGGAAGGCGTACCTCTACAGCTGATCGTATCGAATTCATCTACGTCGAAACTGTTTGAGCTTGTCTGTGAGTGTTATATACCTATTTTTATAGATAGATAAGTTTGGCTATCCAGCGTGGGAACGCCGCCAGCATCTTGGACACTATGCCACGGGGGAGCTGACCATTTTCTTTTGTTTTAATTTTATTTTTGATTTATATTGTTTTTGATGTTTTTAAAAGTGTTTTTGGATAGGTAGATAATTCAGGCTTTATTTGTACCAAAATTTAAATTGTACGAATTTTTTATTTTATCTATTTTTGTCATGGAGCAATTTTAGATGATGCATTTTTTCCTTCGTATTTCATAATATTTCTAAAATAAACTTGTTTTTTTCATTCATTGAAACTGTCTTTATATATGAAAATATTTCTACTATCAATATTTATACTTAACTTGTTCGAGTAATCGTTTTCAAGACAAAATATCACAGCAAACAAGTGATGTCAGATGCATCAGATAACTTCAGATAGGTAATAAAACAGGATGTAAGACCACAAGCCAATATTCACCCCTAAGGCAAGCGTGAATGGATATTCATCATTTTTATTTGTTCTCTGATATGATATCGGTAGTAACGATGTAGCAATTTCGTAAATGATGGATCGATGACGCAGATTTGATAGGGAGGTGGATGATTACATTTGTTTATTGATGTTTAATTAGTGGTTTATTAATCTTTCAAGCTTTAGCCTACCTTTAATAATATTTCCAAAAATAAGTGAATTTACTCTTAGGTGTATGAAATCGAAAATGCATCGATTCCGTCTGTTCTGTCAGTATTATGCATATGAATAACTTGAAATATCAAATAACTAAGATTATTCTGTTTTTTATATTCGTTTTAACTGTTATTAATTAAACTTTTGATTTCGATTTTCATCGCCGTCACTTTAATATTTTTCAACGCACCGATGTGAAGAAAAAAACGCTTGATAAATAAAAGCAAGGCAATTTTCATAAGGCCTGATCATTCCGCGGATAAAATATATCTGTCGAAAAAGATCGAACCCAACCAAATTTAAAAGCCTTCAAACATTGATCTTCTAAATTTAGATTTATTTTGTTTTTAAATATCTTAATGACGTTTTTCATTCGGTGGTGCTACATTTTATTTGTCAGATATCTCTATCTAGGGATTTGAAAAATCAGCCTTTAAAAAAAAACAACTTTTAGATACCTCCTTTCGAACGGACGGATAGAGTAGATACGTAATATGAACTCTGTTTTCGACTTATGATTTTAAAATCCTCACCCCTTTTTCGGTACAATTTTGTTTATTTTATAACATTTTATTGGTAACCGATGGATATAAAGCCGGGATAAAATTTCAATTGCCAACACTGCAGACAGTAGCACCGTGTCTCCTCAGTTTATTTATTGTGTTGAACCCCGAAAGTACTGGTGAAACATAAACATAGAGATGATGGAAATGACTTGAACTTTTCGTGTCTATTGTTCCAGGTCACGAAACCTCTGCTTCTGTACGAAAATTATTTATTACCATCACTTACCGTTTTACAACACGACCACTATCTCACCTGATGGAAAGGGACGATATGCTCTAAGATGTTACACGCTTACCTAGGAGATACCTATTCACTCATGACTCGAAGACCCCCAAGTTGTAAACCTCCGGGAAGACTGGAGGCTGCTCAGGCAATTGATTCCATTCCCTAGCAGTACGAATAAAGAATAACGATGCGAATGATGGGATTTAATGACGTATAAAAGAAAAGTATCCAAGTCAGTCCATAGAGTACAGTAGGTATCAAAATCATTTTAAAATAACTCAAAAAACACTTCCATTGAACGAACATCCTCAAAAACAGTAAGTCCTGTCGCTTCCACTCGAAAAATTTCAATCGCGCCTCGCCACAGACCGTCCAATGAAAATCCTCAGTATACGTGAAAATACTCTATAAACTCGTGTGTTAAAATGAGATACGTTTAAGCTAGCTTCTAATTAGTTTTAATTCTGTGGGAGTAATGAAGCCCCTGCGAAAAATACGTAGATAAGCAGCTCCGTCGGGATCATGTTAATGAAAGTCATATGCATTTTTAGAGTAACAAAAGAATAGTTTTATACATATCTGCGATATAAATTGTGTATTATTAGCAGAACGAAGCAAGCTTACTGCTTATGATATTTTGCAGATCCAGAGGGATGCAGCTGATAGAGTTATTGTAGGTGACTAGGCTCAAAGGTATTCATTAAGACGGACAGACTGACAGACAAACAGGTAAATAGTCAGACAGTTAGTCAGGCAGAATTATTTTTGTATTTATAATATAAGGTTTGAAGTAGAAATTAGTTTACAGAGATTTATGATAAATAGGTTTAATTAACATCTAAAAACCACAGCGGTTAGATTTGGTGCTAAATGTTAATTAAAGGTGATCATAATTTCTCTTTTTCTCATTTTGCTCGGTAAGCTCGGTTCAAATAATGAATAAAAACGCGATAAAACCGGATAAATAAAGTGTTTTATTAAAGGTGATCAATTAAAGACAAGTTTTGTTATAAAAAGATACAATTTTCTTAACAAAAATTTGGAGGTGGGTACTTAAGTCGAAAAGTTAACGGTTGCTTTATAAAGTTAATAATTATTAGCTACGGCGAGGGCTGCCTTCGAAATCATGTAGTATGCCAACCTCCCGCGAATATTAAAAAAAACAAAGGTGTGGCATTTTCATATTTTTGAATTCAGAATTCGAAAACTTAAGAAAGTTTTTGAAGATTTGTCGAATTGCGACACCGACTAACATGGGCCATATGTTTTTTTTAATTATCGCGGGAAGTTAGCAAACGACACGACAAATGTAGCCCGCGTATATCTATCAAATCTATAAGATAAAAGAGAAATAAATTAGGAACATTTAAAGAAGACCCTAGAGCCGTATTCACAAACGACTCTATAGACTTTTGTAACATTTTCACAGATATTGATCGTCGTCGTTGAGGTCGTTTATGAGTACGTCTATTACTCTAGAACAATGACGTTCAGGCATACTAAACAGTCACAATAATTCTGTTAAAATCTAAATCACCGAAAGCGACCAAACGATAAATACACCAAGGGTGATACCATTTTTATCGTTCATTCGTTGTCCATAAATTTAAGCTTACATGTTGGAATATATAGGTATTGGAGCAAACGTTCCCAACGAACATGTTTCAAGATAAATCTTCAATTCTGTCCCATTTATCATATTGTTTATTAAAAAATACTTTTTTCATTTAGAAATGAAGAGTGCTGGCGAGTGTAGGTATTGACTTTGCAGAATTAGGGTGTTATTTTTAGAATTACGTATCAAGACCTAAAAAATATTATATACGTGTTTTAAGTTGTTTTAATTTCAATTCCTTTGGCGTTGCTTTATTCCCGCATATTCTTTTCTAATGTTGGCCTTAAAAATAGCTCGATTTAACTAGAATTTACCTTAATTCTGTGAGAATATTTAGTAAAAAGTAAAGCAAAATTTTTATTATGTAAGTAAAGAAACTGTGCTCGATATCCTCTTGACATTAATTAAACTAAATCTTAATAATATTAACTCATAATATTTTCCTTTTAGAACAAGAATCCTTTATTTGCTTTGTTGTCAATTTAATTACGTTGTTTTACGTCGGGTAATAAAATGCTTAATTGAAACCGGAAGTATGATTTTTATTTCAATCCAATATTTCGAAAACAGAAGAAAAATCTTTATAGGTAGGTACCGATATTATGAATTTGTCAAAAAAGATAAAACTTGAGTTTCGAGTTAAGTAAACTTTAATCTAGATTTTATGTTGATTGTAAGAAGATCCAGATCTATGTATAATATGTATGTATTTACGAAAAAAAAAAGTATAATATATAGTATATCCGTTGTCTAGTACCCATAGTACAAGCCTAGTGCTTAGTTTGAGGTTAGATTGCTCTGTGTGTAATGTTATGCAATATTTGTTTATTTATTACTTATTTATCCAATTTTTCCATTAAAAGCATTTTAGGCTAGCGACTCGGGCAAATTGACTTTGTAACTAAAACGAGTACAGCTATTTTTCGCTACAACTTATTTTCCTACACATATGCACGATACGACGCATAAAGTAAAACATAAATTATTCATACCCAGACCGAAACGAGACGTTCAAAGATAATCTCCGGTGATTTACGATGGGAATACTGCATTTTACACTATCTACGGTCTTATTTATATTTTCTATTGTCTGAAATGACGTTTTTCGAATTTAGCTTTCGACAAAAGTCGTATGAAATATGTAATTTTGTTGATCTTCACGTATTTTGGTAGAATACTGAAAGTGGAGTCAAAAATCGTCCATAATTGAGAAAATGTTTCTACTTATCCGGTATAGAAGAACGTTGTATTAAAAATTATCAGATTTTTCTATTTCAAACGGTTTTGTTAGTTATTCCGTGAGTGAAAGAGAAAAAGCAAAATAGTCTCTGTCCAGTGCCTACTTTTACGACCCGGTGTGTGCAACGAGTAAAAACCCGTACCATAAAAGCAGGTTCACCCGAACCGCTTTCTGAAGAATAAGCAAAACTCAAAGATTACTAAACTTATTATTAACATTTTACAGTGGCTCTTACCAATTTTCGTTTACAAAAGCATCTATTTTTCAATATAATATTTTTCCATAACAATATTATTCTTTTAATATCTGTGAAAGCAGATTATACTGAACAAGCCGAGACGTGTCGAAATATCCAATACTCCAGCAGTAGTCGTAAATGGAATATAAACATTATTACAAGATAAGCTGCTAAGGGGTCTCAACCAATCTCACGCGGGAGATTTCCTTTACAATATTACGGTGTATAAGTACTTACATATTATTTGTACAGGGTGGTTTGTACTCAAATATTGTAGAAGTAATCGATAAAGAGCAACTATAAATAAATAAATAAATAAAAATGTTGCACGACATTACACACAACACAATCTAGCCCTAAATTAAGCTTTAAGCTTGTACTATGAGTACTAGACTACGGACTACATATTATACTTTTCTTTTGTAAATATATAGAAGGACAACCAGCCTAAACACAAATAATTATATTTAAGCATACATATTTGCACCGGTTAAAATCCATAATACACATAACTAAATTTTTTATCAAATACTCCAACTACCGTGTATCAGAGGGCTACTTTTTTGCAACGAGAAACATTTCAAAGACATTTTTCATGCATGTTCTACTACAGTACTATTTCGTACTGCAATTGCAAACGAACAATCACTGTTTTACACTATAGATTCTTAGTTAAATTCAAAACAATATTTATAGTACGCAGTAGAAACAACATTCGTCAAAAATTATCGATCGTTCGTGCGTTCGTCGAAAATAGTAAGTAACCCTTCTGTAAGTAATCACAAAGAGTCTCACCCTTTGAAAATATGTCTAAAGAAGACGTGAGAATTCTTATAATACGTATTCCAATCTTTTCTACTTTTCATTGCGTTTCGTATTTACCTCTCAAAGGAAAGTCTGTGACGGATCGGATAAGTAAAACTACTTTGATACAGTCAACGTTATTGAAAATGCATTTCGTGGTTTTTCAAAGATACTACGTTACGCTACATTGTATTGTTCTTTAGAAACTTATACTCACTTCACTACAGAAATTCAGACAGAAATTAAGTTCATTCTGACAGGCACACGACTTACAAACTATTAGTAATAGGCATTATTTAACAATTAAAAAATTTTTTTTGTGGAGTAAACTAATTTAAAAATAACAAAATTCGAAAAAAATGGAAACATGTGGTAGATTCTTGATACATAAATACGAAAATTCCCGAGACGCATTGTGGGTACATCCACATCTTTGATGAGAAAATGGTAATCACTCACCGTGAAATGTCCTTCTTCTGGCAAAGTTACATACCTGATTGATCGTCTTACTTTTGAGGAGAAGGATTCAGGGAGGTTCGTTTGAAGACATCCAGTAGACTGTGACGAACTATTTCCTAGATTTCAGTCCATTTTTGTTGCGATATTGATAGCTAGTGCAGGCACTGCATGTAGTCGTTTAAAACACTTGTAATTAACTAGAACTTCAATTAAGCATTGTTTTCTTTTAACACTTTCACATTCACCCACCTATATTTATTTCGTAATGTAAACGGATGTGGAGACTTGTCCATAATATTTTATGTATTGTTTAATAAATTGATAATTATTGATATTTTAAAAAACAGTATAAAATACTGTTTTTTCGGGCTAGTCAAATAAATGAGCCGATTCGAAATCCAAAATTAGTGTAAGAATTATGGGGAACACTCAAATATTGTTTGTTACTTTTCTATTATTTTTCTTCCGCTAAGTTTTTAGATCCATTTATTTTCGGTCTGACTAAATTATGGCACTAAGTTTTACCATTATGAATTTTTCAGTATTTCTGTACCCAAATGGTAAT
This sequence comes from Idaea dimidiata, assembly GCA_949358125.1. Taxonomy (NCBI): domain Eukaryota; kingdom Metazoa; phylum Arthropoda; class Insecta; order Lepidoptera; family Geometridae; genus Idaea; species Idaea dimidiata. The sequence goes on along the minus strand of OX442333.1, from coordinate 19,399,058 downwards.
GGTTCTTTTACTGAAGAGTCTTATGTCCGTCTGACTGTCAGTCTAACACCAGGATTTATCTCATGAACAGTGATAGATAAAAAGTTGAAACTTTCAAAGTTGGTTTAATTTGTTACCGCTTTAACACCAAAAAGGTACTGAAAACAAAATAAAATAAATATTCAAGTGGGGCCCCTCACAACAAACGTGATGTTTTGTGATAATGTGATCGCTTTTAGGCATAAGGCCGTCCACTAGATTTAAGCTTTTTTCTCTGTAATATTTGTTTGATTCATCTATTTTTTGTGATAATAGTACAGAAATCTTCGTGCGCGAGACAGACTCGCAAGTAGCCAATTTTATTAAATGTATTACTTTTTTCCGGGTTTTATTATTCGTTTTGTTATGATTTCTTTTTTATAAAGGTGTACGCGTAGGTCACTTTACCTTACCACAGTTTTCCCACGCTTTTATACATTCACTTTTTTTAAATTTGTTTGCTTATTTGTCGGTCCGGACGGAATTTTGCAACTTCAATTTGTTCATTATGGTGTCATGATTAATTCCTTATTAGTTGCCTATCTAATATCAGACTAAGTAAACGTACTTAAATACTAAAACTAAACGTTAGTTTCAGTAGAAAGCCCGGTATTGACTATGGTGCAGTTCCACTGGCCTAGTGCAACGCGCGCATCTGACCTCAAGTGATGGTGAAAGTGAATCAATAGGCCATCTTCCTGGATGGAGTGTGAAGAATGGATTCTGTTACAATATTACGATTACAATTACCTAATCTCTTGACTGTTAATGGCTGACCAGGCACCTCAAATATTATGAAATATCAATATTATAATTCTAAGGATAATATCACCTTTTTAAATAAATACAGCCAAATATAAATATATAGCACATAGTTGTGTGTATATTTTTTTTAAATTCTTTTTTGTATTCTTTTTTTTTATTAATTTTAATTTAGTTTTATCCCTTTTTTAGTTTTTTAAGAATGGACTTTGTGTAAATTTATTTTTAATTATCCTACTTATTTAAGATTGCCGTATTGTAAATATTATCTAAACAAATACGTTATTAGTATTACACAGCCTAATATATACTAATTTTGTAATATCCTTAAAATACATGAAATCGCCGTTGTAATTGACCTTTTTAGTAGGTGTAACTGCAGAGGTTAAAAGCGCTATGGAACAAATTGATCCGATAAACTTGCGAATAATTCGGCATTTATGGTACCCTAATAGTAATAACACTTCCTTTGGCAGTCGTGTAAGAAAATAGAAAAGCTGAAACTAGAACATAAATCTATTATTTCCTCAGCATGAAAACACGATTATTTACAAAAAAAAAACACGAAAGATAAAAATATGTAAAACACATGTTTTAGATATGTTTTGTTCAATATCTTTAACTATCTCACCTGATGGTAAGTTATCATATGGTCCAAGTCTATAAATTACCTGGTAATTTACGTTATATATTTTATTTACCTATAGGTAGGTTACGTTAGGTACGTATATATTTGATTCAGCTAATTAGTGCTGTCATGAAATGCTAGCTAACAGTAAGCAATTATTTTGCTGGCGAAATTGTAGCCCTAGTTAAATATCTTATTCTAATTATGTACACTAACTAAACGTCACAGCTCAGAAAACGGCATTGTTTGAATGATCTATTAGCTTGTTAGTATCGAGCATAAAACCGACCAATCTTTTTACAATCTTTTTAAACTAAAAAAATACATAGAAATATTTTTAGCAAGGAAATATATTTCCAAAAAATCCCCATGACAGGATTCGAACCTGCGTCCTTTCGCTATTGCCTTGAGCAATAAAAACAAAAAAGAAATACTTAAAAAATACGTTAAATTAAATTCAAAGTACGTTTAAGTTTAAGTACGATAGGCAACTTAGTTTTGTTTTATATTGTACCTACAAAATCCCTGTTTTTATTCAGAGTTCTTACTAAAAGCAAGCAAATCTTCTTATCCTCTATCAATTAATTAGTAATTGTTTACCGAGAGTTGTTACACTTTGATTAAGTGAAAGAAGCGAAGTGTGAAAGATTAAAAGGGGCCTTGTTTCGTTTTTGTTTAATTAATAATTTAACTAAGGTATTTTCTTCTGACAATGTTCGCGATTCGCTTAACTTAAGCTTTGTAAATATTTGAGTTTTTTGATTCAGTACCTACCTACACAATTGTAATGCCACCAGTATCATCTATGCCTCGGGTGGGCGTTGTCGACAACTTCTTTTTGGATTTTATTTTTTACAAGCTGCGCCCCGTTTCACTCGCGCAAGTCCCTTTCCCGGGAGAATATAGGGATAAAAGTAGTCTATTTGTTATTCCACGTCTCCAGCTACCCATATTTTAAGTTTCATCAAAATCGGTTCAGTAGTTTTTGCGTGATTGAGTAACAACAAACATACATATTCACAAACGTTCACTTTATAATATTTTATTCCGACATTCCCGCGGGATCGGGACCAATGCGGGTGAAACCGCGGGGCAAAACTAGTATATAATAAATTTTTAATCTTAACAAAAACTTTAAATATCTCAGTACCTATTTTAAATAAGGAATTGAAAATCGGTACAAAACCATTCGAACGAAATGAAACTCCATTCACTCCCTATCCCGAAGAAGTTCCATTGTTATCTGTATTTCTGCATATAATATTCAAACTTTCGCATCTCGTACAGAGAAATAGTTCGCCTTGATTTCCTTACACGTGTACAAACAATAATGGACTTTGAAACTTTGTTATAGAGTACAGAATAGACTGTAATTAAAGTTAGCGTGATATGCATACGCTGGTCCGAATCATATCGTACAGATCGAATTTGTCTGCGAAGTTTGAATGTTTCAGTTTTCAGTAGGTATACAAAGTTGATGTTTCTAGCTGGTGTGTATGGTTGATGTAGGGACGGACTGATAATGTAGGTTTAAGATTAAGTACTTACTTTAATTAAATGTTTAAAACTGTGTTGCTTTCATTGAAAGATACGATACCATAGATTTTTCTTCTGTTTTGCGACGTTGGATCAAAATGAAACTCATTTTCCGGTTTAAATTCCTTAGTTTTTATTACTTTTAGCATTTTATCAATCTATTATCGATATTTACAGATCTCTTCCTTTGGGTAGACAAATACGATAACAATTTAATAAGGGCTATAATGGCATGGTATTTTTTCATATTTTATTTTCTTGATAACATAACAACAACAACATCTAGATTATTGCTTGAGTTGATTTTTTAATCTGTTTTAAGTTGTAGGTATAGACAATACATTTTTATTCAATTCAAAATTCAAAATGTCTTTATTTACTTGGATGTATTTGATCACTTTAAATACGTGGATAATACTTTAATATTTTCTTATAACTACGACTCTAGTCTGGCTTCGGAACGCGCCCTCCGATGAGAAGTCACAAAAAACTCATGGGTTTTATTACTAAACTAAGCCTAAGTAAAGACCGTACAAGTACAATACGTGTACTAGTTGATAACTATATTTAGTGTTAGGTATATAATTTTACTCAAAACGGGGTTTCAAGTAATATTGTAATTCCCTGTTTTATTAAGTAACATTTATAAGAAATTATATACTTAGGTATTCTTAGGAAGGACTAGTTAATTGAGTGAGGAGACAACTGACATACAGATAGAAATTTTTAACCTGAGAGAGTTTTTTTTAATGTATTTACGTAAATACACTGAAAAATACAAGAAAATTCCAATTCCATTTTAAAATAACATTCTATTCGAGTGTAAAATGCGAAGCTTTGAAACGCATAATCAGCTTATTGAATTTAATACAAATTAACAATTAATGAAGAGCTTCCGCTTTTGCTCAGGCTCAGGGCGTGAAATTAGGACAAATCTTGATAATTTCAAATTCATTTGAACAAATCTCTTGATTGGTGTCAAAACTCATAAATACTTATTTATTTAGGGGAGTTGGGCCATACTTTTATACATGTATGTACGTACATATTACATGTTGAAAATTAAATATGTTCTACTGGAATTCATTGCATTTTAAGGTTGTATTGCCTTAACTACAGTAAAGTATATAGTCACAAAATCTCTTATTATGTAATAAACGTGGAATTAGGTCGGACTATATTTTTCAGTTTTTGTTCTTACCACGAAAAATGATAAAACATTTCTCACTAATTCGACTAAACCCCACGTTTATTAATAAGGGTTTAAAAGATTTCGCGAATAGCCTCAGCTGCAACATATCAGTGCGAGCTAAGCTACCATTATGTGCGGTAAGTTTCATGAATGCAAACTTACACCTACATGAAAAAATCAAGAATATCAATATTTTTTTAACACAAACAGAATACGAACTTACTTCTCCAATATTGGCAAGGTAATAATACTTACCTATTTAGGCGTTATTAATAGATCTGTCATTAAAGTACATTCGCACCATATCTAAAACGATTTTCTTCCCATTATAAAAAGATCCGCTGAAGTTCATTAAATAGTTCAATATTTACTCTGAAAGACGGTAGTCTAGAGAGCCATGTTATGCTGGTCGCAGACGTCAGTCGCAGGTGATAACAGGATGGAGTAATTAGAAACTGACAAGGTTGGTAATAACTGGGCAAAGTTTAACAGCATGCAGTGGCAGACAGACGAACGGTTCGGGTGATTATATATTATTTACAGCTCATATTTATTTCTGTTTCCCTGGTATCTGTAGAATGAATAACTAACTATTGCAGGACGTAGAAATGCAGGCTACATTGCAGAAGTTAAGTAATTAGAATTGTATTATATTAGACAATGCTGTTATGCAATTAAAATGTCTTTCTAATTTCTTAAATACTAATAAATATAACCCTTTCCTTGCAGCCGGTTATAAATATGGCGACAAAATAATATCCCATGTTATTGGGAAGTCGGTTAATAAATAGACACATGCGTCGCGCTTGTTTATATAAAATCTAAAAATGGATAAGTCTGTTCTTTAGGCTTTTAAATAAAAAATGATTTCTTTGATTTTAAATCCGACAGGATCTTGTCAAAGAATTTTATAGGGTACTAGCTGCGCCCCGCGGTTTTACCCGCGTAAGATTTATTAAAATCGGTTCTGTAATTTTTTCTTTATAAAGACCTTCTAGTGATATAAGCAAACTCAACAAAAAAATGTTTAACGAAATCGGTCCAGCCGTTCAGGCGTGATGCCGCGACCACGCGAAATAGGAATTATTTTCTTTATATAAAAGAAGATTGTTTGAAAAACTAAATTTACCAAGTGTCAGAACAACTAAATCATAAATATTTATTTATAGAATATAAACTAATTGAGAGCTTAATGTTGTTAAACCAAAGTAATTCAGTTAGATATTAAATTTTTCGGTAACAGACCGCTATTTAACTATTTCTATTTAGACGAAAATTTAATTTGAAGGTACCTGAGGGAAAACTTCAAGTTACTCAAGACTGGAGCCCCTAAATTAGGGTCCGGTGCGACCAAATCATTTATATCAATTCTCTACGACCGGCGACCGTCGGAATTATTAAAACCACAGTCCAACCGCGTAGTGTGAAGTCTTCTAATTAACTACGGTCCACGTACCTAACTTTAACAAGACCAGATTGAAATTAAACCTTACTATAATAGAAATAAAATCGATGTATTTGCAAGATGGAGCAGCTGTCGCTTAACTCCTACGTAGTTATGAAGTCCTGGTACTTTCTTAGACATGTTCGATGTTCCTAAATGAATTTAATTAAATATTTCTTTTTTGTTTTTATTGCTCAAGGCATTTTAAACATAGAAATATTTTTAGCAAGGAAAAATATTTCCAAAAAATCCCCATGACAGGATTCGAACCTGCGTCCTTTCGCTAACCATACGACTGCTCTAACCACTGAGCTACACAAGAATCACGTGACACGGTATAATTTTTCGGCCATATCTTTCCTCGCTAATTGTTTTACCAACTAAGGCTTGGTTTCTGCGCCATCTACCGGTCAAGCTTTGCAGCTTTTATTGACTGGTTCAGGTTGATGTGGCCGAAAAATTATACCGTGTCACGTGATTCCTGTGTAACTCAGTGGTTAGAGCAGTCGCCTGGTTAGCGAAAGGACGCAGGTTCGAATCCTGTCATGGATTTGTTTTGAAAATATTTTTCCTTGCTAAAAATATTTCTATGTTTAAAATGCCTTGAGCAATAAAAACAAAAAAGAAATATTAAATTGGAGAGAAAGCGCATCTCATGTTGGGTATGTTTACTGTAAAGTAAACCACCTGAACCAGTCAATAAAAGCTGCAAAGCTTGACCGGTAGATGGCGCAGAAACCAAGCTTTAGTTGGTAAAACAATTAGCGAGGAAAGATATGGCCGAAAAATTATATCGTGTCACGTGATTCCTGTGTAGCTCAGTGGTTAGAGCAGTCGCCTGGTTAGCGAAAGGACGCAGGTTCGAATCCTGTCATGGGGATTTTTTGGAAATATTTTTCCTTGATAAAAATATTTCTATGTTTGAATTTAATTAGTTTGAAAAATGTTTAATAAAATTCGACATCAATATAATTATTTTATTTGAGTTTTTAAACAATAGTAATTTGAATAATTTCTGAATTAAATAGGATTACAATTATTTCTTTAGTTTTCGAGATGATAATATAAAATTTACACTTATTACACGACTGCCAAAGGAAGTGTTATGTTTTTGCCGTGAGTGTTTACACGACTGCCAAAGGAAGTGTTATGTTTTTGCCGTGAGTGTATGTATGTATGTATGTATGTATGTGACCTATTTTTGTGCCGTCGTAGGGCCTAAACGGCTGGGCCGATTTAGATAAACGATACGTCGTTAGATTCGTCATGACCGTGAGAGTGACATAGGGTACAATAAAATAATAAATAAATAAAAGTAAAGATTTAAAACGCTATAAAGCAAGATTTGTCTTGACCATAAAAACCGAGCAAAGACAACGGAACGTTACTTAAAAACTTTTCGATTTGACTTTGACGCCGAGTTTCAACTTTTGAAGGAATTTGAATGTTTGATTTGTCAGTTTGTCAGAGATAACATAAATAACAATTACTATGTTTACAATAAGTAGTTAACTAAAAATCTGAAATGTCGCGCTATGGATAATGGATAGCAAGGCTAATCCGCTAGGACAAGAAACCGCCAGCCTTTGTATTACCAGTCGCGACGAAGTTTTCGGATTTGGTAATTATTTTGTTTGACATTTTTCACATATTTTATAGACATTTGAAAAATTTCAATCATAATAAAGCAATGCGGTTGAAACCGAAAAAAAATAAATTTAAATGCTTCCCATTAACTTTTAAGATGCTTTGTTGCAGATTTCGCATATTTATTGATTAATATATATGTTATCTTGTCCTTATTTCTTATTCATCATATTGTTTCCGACTTACATAACAATGATCATTAACACTAAAAGCTCTCGTAATAATAAACAAAACTTTCGAAGACTACCCTATCTTCATCTCCTAATCTTTTTATCGCCAACTCTCACTAAACAGGCATTTAGAATTCTGAGTGCGGCGCGGTCAACCCTTGCTGGAGGCCAAAATTATACGCTTTGCCAAATTGTCTGCACTGGCCTACCTCTCGAAATGTCTGCTTTTGTACGGTCGGCATAACAAATTTCCTATTATGAAATACGACAGTACTTATATTGTCTGCTTATTGCCAAATTTACTGTAATTAAATAGTAAAACTCAAATTAAAATCTAACGTGTCCGCAGTCTTTGAATTGTTGATAATATAACTATAAAACGGTAAAATATCTTCTATATTATCTATCATATCTTAAGAAAAAACAAGTGAACTAAAAGTAGGTAGGTTTTTGAAGAGATTTTATCTGGAATTAATGATATAACCTTTTTAAAGAGCGACCCTAAAATACTAACATCTTTCAAAACAAGAAAATATAAAATTCATATTTCAAAATCTGTTGTTAACAAAATACAAACTAACCAGACTTTACGAAAACGCTAAGTAGCTCTTACGCAAAATCTTAAAGGGGAATGTTCACTTTTTAGGTGATGTTTGAATGCTGTTTTATTTCGTTTTTTGCATAAGATTAGAAACAACTTAGAATAGATCTCTAATTTTTATCTTAATATAGCAAACTGTATTGCCATACGAATAAATAAATAAGATTTATTTTCTTTTAAAATCACAAATGTAAAGTTTATTTATGCTATGTTAAGGTTTAAGTTTTTTTAGTACTTAATGTTACTTTTTATGTTTTTTGAGGAAGCACCAATTTTTTTTCAAATATGTCTAGTAAGGAAGGAATTAAATCCTAAAAAATGATTTAAAAAAAATGTATTTATTTATTTATTATAATTATTAACGTGATTTGTTACTAATACAAAAAAACCGATATAATTTTGCAACAAAAAATAAGTAAGTAAATCCTACTAATATTATAAAGATGAAAGTTTGAGAGTATGTGTGTATGTGTGTTTGTTACTCAATCACGCAAAAACTTCTGAACCGCTTGCGATGAAACGTGAATGACCTGAATGTTCAGTTCGTTCGAATGGTTTTGTACCGATTTTCAATTCCTTATTTGAAATAGGTATAACTGAGATATTTAAAGTTTTTGTTAAGATTAAAAATTTATGATATACTAGCTGCGCCCCGCGGTTTCACCCGCGCAAGTCGCGATCCCGCGTTGTTCGAACACCTACCTACCGCAATGCAATAATCCACACTTAAACGGTCGCCCATTGAAGTACTGTTGAAGCCAGGCGCTACCGCGCCTGGCATCATCAGTACTTCCCTGGTCGTCCGTTTAAGTGTGGATTTTTGCACTGCGGTAGGTAGGTGAAGTAAGTTAAAGTTTGTATTTCGTCAGTAAGTGACGAAACATAGAACTTCGTAAATACTTAATATCGATTACGCAGAGTAGAGTATTTTGTGATATAAAAAACAAAACGGAGCACCCAACTATGATTAGAACATGATTACAGGTCCCTGAAGCATCTAATGTTATAAAAAAGAAAAGAAGTTATTATTTAGCATTTTGATTATTACATTTAAAAAAAAAACGGTTTTTAATGCACACTCACAAACTAATTTGCTATGATTTTATTTTTCGTTTATTTTTTGAGTAGTTGATATTTTTTTAAGTTGATTTAATGAAATTTTGAACACGATCGCGATCCCGCAGGATTATTAGGATCAAAAGTATCGAATGTTACTCTCCATCACTTAAACTATCTCTACGCAAATTTTTATCCAAATCGGTAAAAAATTTAAAACAAAAATATTAGGGTGGATAACCCTTATCACTTAGGGGTATGAGAAATAGATAGTAGCCTATTCTCAGACCTTCTGAATATGCATATAAAATTTCATAAAAATCGGTCAAGCCGTTTCGGAGAAGTATGGTAACTAACACTGTGATACGAGAAGTTTATACGAGTATATAAGATATCCTTTCTCTAATACCCGTAATACAAACCTTGTTTTAGTTTGGGTTGGAATGAGCCGTGTGCATCGTTCTACAATATATTACACTAGCTGCGGGGCGTAGCTAGTCCTACTAATCCTACTTCCTACTATCCTACTATAATATTATAAATCCGAAAATCTGTTTGTTTGTTTGTTTGTTTGTTCCCTCTTCACGGTCAAACGGTTCGACCGATTTGGATGAAAATTAGCATAGGGATAGTTTAAATGATGGAGAGTAACATAGGATACTTTTGATCCCGAAAATCCCGCGGGATCGGGATTTACGCAGGTGATAACTATTTCTTTGATGAAAATGTGCATAGAGATAGTTTAAGTGATAGAGAGTAACATAGGATACTTTTGATCCCGAAAATCCCGCGGGATCGGGACTTACGCGGGTGATAATATTAATGGATAAAAATTTGCATAGGGATAGTTTAAATGATGGAGAGTATCATAGGATACTTTTGATCCCGAAAACCCCGCGGGATCGGGACTTACGCAGGTAATAACTATTTATTAGATGAAAATTTGAATAGTGATAGTTTAAGTGATAGAGAGTAACATAGGATACTTTTGATTCCGAAAATCCCGCAGGATCGGGACTTACGCGGGTGATAATATTTATTGGATGAAAATTTGCAGAGGGATAGTTTAAATGATGGAGAGTAACATAGGATACTTTTGATCCCGAAAATCCCGCAGGATCGGGACTTACGCGGGTGATAACCATTCAATGAATGAAAATCGACACAGTGGTAGGATAAGTGATGTAGAGTGGCATCATCATCATCGTCATCCATCGTCATCGTCATCCTTCGTCATCGTCATCGTCACTTACTGACGAAATACAAACTTTAACTTACTTCACCTACCTACCGCAGTGCAAAAATCCACACTTAAACGGACGACCAGGGAAGTACTGTTGAAGCCAGGCGCTACCGCGCCTGGCATCATCATTGTATTTCGTCAGTAAGTGACGATGACGATGACGAAGGATGACGATGATGATGATGCCACTCTACATCACTTATCCTACCACTGTGTCGATTTTCATTCATTGAATGGTTATCACCCGCGTAAGTCCCGATCCTGCGGGATTTTCGGGATCAAAAGTATCCTATGTTACTCTCCATCATTTAAACTATCCCTCTGCAAATTTTCATCCAATAAATATTATCACCCGCGTAAGTCCCGATCCTGCGGGATTTTCGGAATCAAAAGTATCCTATGTTACTCTCTATCACTTAAACTATCACTATTCAAATTTTCATCTAATAAATAGTTATTACCTGCGTAAGTCCCGATCCCGCGGGGTTTTCGGGATCAAAAGTATCCTATGATACTCTCCATCATTTAAACTATCCCTATGCAAATTTTTATCCATTAATATTATCACCCGCGTAAGTCCCGATCCCGCGGGATTTTCGGGATCAAAAGTATCCTATGTTACTCTCTATCACTTAAACTATCTCTATGCACATTTTCATCAAAGAAATAGTTATCACCTGCGTAAATCCCGATCCCGCGGGATTTTCGGGATCAAAAGTATCCTATGTTACTCTCCATCATTTAAACTATCCCTATGCTAATTTTCATCCAAATCGGTCGAACCGTTTGACCGTGAAGAGGGAACAAACAAACAAACAAACAAACAGATTTTCGGATTTATAATATTATAGTAGGATAGTAGGAAGTAGGATTAGTAGGACTAGCTACGCCCCGCAGCTAGTGTAATATATTGTAGAACGATGCACACGGCTCATTCCAACCCAAACTAAAACAAGGTTTGTATTACGGGTATTAGAGAAAGGATATCTTATATACTCGTATAAACTTCTCGTATCACAGTGTTAGTTACCATACTTCTCCGAAACGGCTTGACCGATTTTTATGAAATTTTATATGCATATTCAGAAGGTCTGAGAATAGGCTACTATCTATTTCTCATACCCCTAAGTGATAAGGGTTATCCACCCTAATATTTTTGTTTTAAATTTTTTACCGATTTGGATAAAAATTTGCGTAGAGATAGTTTAAGTGATGGAGAGTAACATTCGATACTTTTGATCCTAATAATCCTGCGGGATCGCGATCGTGTTCAAAATTTCATTAAATCAACTTAAAAAAATATCAACTACTCAAAAAATAAACGAAAAATAAAATCATAGCAAATTAGTTTGTGAGTGTGCATTAAAAACCGTTTTTTTTTAAATGTAATAATCAAAATGCTAAATAATAACTTCTTTTCTTTTTTATAACATTAGATGCTTCAGGGACCTGTAATCATGTTCTAATCATAGTTGGGTGCTCCGTTTTGTTTTTTATATCACAAAATACTCTACTCTGCGTAATCGATATTAAGTATTTACGAAGTTCTATGTTTCGATATTTAAGACTTTAGATGTAGATTATTTGATTTTATATATTATGAACTTAGGTTTAGTACTGATTATTATAAAATATCAACTTTCTATATTTAAAGAAAGAAAATATCTATAACCAGAAACAAACATTTACGCTGAGCATAAATGTCCCCGGACGCGAATCTGCAAATCAAGGTTAGTTTTAAACACAGCACTTTCAAAAGCATTTTTGGACAGTCTCCTTTACTGAAATTGACAAGCTTGTTAGACGTCGGTTGGCAGTAGACGGAAAATTCTGGCTCCTGAAAATTCTACGTCCGACCGTACCTCCAAGAGTGCACTTCAAAAGTTAATAATTCGAAACCCGTTCTCCAGTACTTGTCTGATTCCCTATTCATATTCATATTTATTTCGTTTCACCTATTCGCCCCGGGACTTCTCAAATTTAAATTTAAATCCTTGATTTTAACAAGACACGCGGCATAACTTACTTGTATTCAAACAAATTGTTTGACGGAGCGGAAGAATTCGCGTAATACGATTTCGAATGAACGCTATTTAAGTATTGTTAAGACGGAAACAGACAACGTATTTGTACTTGGCCGATAATTATTAAAGATTGTTTAAAATTTTGGTTTAAATAACTTATCTCAAGTTACTAAAATATGACAAAAAGGGGAAAATATTCAACAAGATTGGACTTCAAACGACGAAATCATTCGGTAACATATTTTTGACACATAACGATATTGTAAAGAAAAAGTTCCTTGATTAAATATTAAATATTGCAAACAAGGCCATGTGATAATTCAAGTAGAAAATAGTAGAAAATAAAATGTAAAAATATGTACCATCAAAAGAAAGATGGATGATAATTGTTTAAGGCGGCGATAGATGATAATTATCGGTCCTTGTCCGATTGCATATAAATGAGCGAGATGGAATTGCGTGAAAAAACCTACAATTTCTCGTAAAATCAATCATTAACTAAGATTAAAATAATATTTTTATAAAATGCGATGAAGAGGTTCTAGGTATTGTATTTTCTTATATTATGATACCTATAAGAAAATATAGCGGTTAAGGATTTAGAAGAAAATTTCCATTCGCCTGTACTTTTTTGCCGGGACTCCCTGGTAGAGTACGTTGACCATGATTATCTTTTATCATAAATTGTATTTTTCATTATTGTTCCTATCAAACATCGGCCGACTAAAGTCTATCGCCTGCATTAGCTCTAATAAGTCAAATCTCATATTAATGTAAATTTGATGCGAGAGGAACGCCTTTGTTCGTCGCTGTTAGAACTCTTTGTTTGGAATGTTGTTCGAAGAAAACCGCAACTTTATATAAAGTCAATTTGGAAAGCTGTTAAATGATAGACGTACGGATTTATTTATAAAAACCGCATTGTTTACGTAACGTTACGTACGTCATGAAAGCTAATCATTTATATAACTTACATTTTACTTATTCTTACCTAATTAATATTGTTACTAAATTATAAACGCGAAAGTTCGCAAGTATGTGTGGACAAAAATGGACAAATAAAAAGCTCAAACAGTATTAAGGTTAGAAATAATTTCGGAATGAGATATATTTTCAAAAAAATCCTATGACAGGATTCGAATCTGTGCCCCTCGCTATCCAGGCGCTATTCACTCTAACCACTGAGCTGGGCCACTGTTTTAAATTTAAGTATGCCTTGAGTAATAAAAAACAGGAAATAAATTCAATATTAAGGTATTTATTTCACTTAACTAGTGCCAAATCGCTTAAGGACGCGACTCATGTGAAATCCCTTCCGATTAAATAGTTTTCTTCATAACCGGTATCAAATATATCTTTAAACAATGTTTTATGTTATTGTACATGATACAAGAAGTGTCCCCTTCATTTCAAAAACAATAAAAAATAACTTTAAATACTACTATTATACAGGCAAAGTTACCCCTGTTTTATAAAATAAATCAATTTTTCTTCTAAATCCTTAACCGCCATATTTTCTTATAGGCATGATAATATTAGAAAATACAATACCTAGAACCTCTACATCGCATTTTATAAAAATATTATTTTAATCTTCGTTAATGACTGATTTTACGAGAAATTGTAGATTTTTTCATGCAATTCCATCTCGCTCATTTATATGCAATCGGACAAGGACCGATGATTATCAGCTATCGCCGCCTTAACAGATGACTGAATAAGTTTAGGAGGACAGGCAATATCAATTGTGCGCTGCTATTAATTCTCAAGGGTTATTGGTAGTTAAGTACTCATACGGTATATGGTTTTACTTTACTATTGCGGCATGAATAAAAATAATTGTCTTGGTGAAAAAACTTTTACGCACGAACATAGTTTTTTTTAAATAATTTACTTTTGTTTATGTATTAGTTGTGTCTTCTAGTGCGGCGACCACGATGCAACGAAAAACGGAGTGTTGGAAGACAACCTACTCGCAATCGCTATTTAAAGCGTCATATTTGGCCTATGTTCAGCAGTGGAAGGATAAGGGCTGAGATGATAATGTTTATGATGATTAGTTGTGTTTCCTATGCGTTGTACAAATAAAGGTTGCCTTTTAAATCGATCTATCTGCAGGAAAAACTATAAACTCATATTATTAATTGAAATGAAATACCAGAGTCAACCACAAGTAAAGGAATGCAATAACAATTCAGTTAATTAATAATTCTAGACCAGTCTGAGGACATAAAGTCTGCGGTCCTTATCACCCTATCCCTTCGCCTCCCTATTATTAGTAGATATTCCATTTCAATACCACCTAGCCATATTTAGTGAAACTACCCGCTAAATATTAATTTCTTGAGGTGAGAGACTAGTTTTTTGGTCGTGGTTTCTTTTGCAAAAAATCTAGTCTACTATCCTACTTAATATTATAAACGCGAATGTCTTTAAGTGACTTAAACGCGAATGTTTTTTATATGTATATGATTTTGTTACTTTTTCACGCAAAAACTATGGTAAGTTATTTGGTATTTTGTGGCAGCCCTTTATAGTTCTAGTAAAAGATAATTTTACTGTTATGTTGGGTTTGTCCTGATTCCCCCCGTTCTTGTTTCCCTCCGAATATGTGAATGTTTTATAATTGCGTTTTATAAAATAAAATCAAAGTGGTACAGTCGAAGAGAAGTAGTGATAGTTTAGGCAGTAAGACGTCACGGGAGCCTGCACCGGATTGGCGAGTGTCTCATGCCTTCGGACTGTAATTAGTAATGGGACATGTCGGTCTCCTCACGCTTAAAAAATCATTAAACGTACCTTTCTATTTTATTATTAACAATAAAAAAACTCATTTTGTCACTAACTGACTGACTATGTCCCATTAGTACAAAAATATATTAAAACACAATCCCCTAAAACCCAAAAGTTTTTTAATGTGACTTTGATTCGATCCTTTATTTGAGGTCAATTTTCGTTTCCATTATACCTTGGTACTTAAGCTTTATTATTTTCTTGCAATATATTTTAAAGCAGACAGGTTTCTAAGAGCACTATCAATAATATGAAATTGATTACACCATCAATTCTAAATAGACTCCTAAATCGATGTTAGTATAAAATCATATGTAATCTTGAGAAACCAATAAACGTGAACGAAATTGCTTATGTACTGGAAAGTTTTCTAACCAAAAAATGAATGACGTATTTACAATATATACATTTTACACTATTACATTTACGTAAAGATAAAACACACATCCTACTTTTA
Source organism: Idaea dimidiata (assembly GCA_949358125.1). Lineage (NCBI taxonomy): Eukaryota > Metazoa > Arthropoda > Insecta > Lepidoptera > Geometridae > Idaea > Idaea dimidiata. The sequence goes on along the minus strand of OX442333.1, from coordinate 19,383,487 downwards.
TATCGTACTAATAGTTTAAAGTTGTGAGTGTGAATGTATGGCTATGTACTCTTTAGCTCAAAAGCTCAAAAACCATTACGGTGAAGCTGGAGATCTAAAATAACACATGGGCTAATTTTCATCCTGCTGTGGTATCATGTAATTAGCATCCACCGTTACTAGTGGCTAAGTTGCAGTACATTGGTGCTTTGACGTAACGTGGTTGTTACTGGTGATTACTTCAAACAGCAATGTACAATACAAAATATGCTTTTTGACAGCAAATAGCAACTGACAGCGGCGGATGCTAATTACATGATACCCAGCCTGATACGGATTTGGAACAAATACAAATACAAATACAAAGAACTAGAGCTAGTCTTTGCTTCGAAAGGTATTAACGTACCTTCCGAAGCAAGGTCTCGGTTGTTATCTCTGGAAGCAGTCGTTAGGTCAAGTCGAGCACATAAGGCGACCTGAATACTTTAGGTAATAAAGTAATTAATAATATCTATATTATTAATTATCTATATTAATAATATAGATATTGCTTATCTATATTATTAATATAGATAAGCAATATCACTACTTTGAGTACTTTGATTATTTCTGTGAGGGTGTATGATGTGTATTTATTTTTGTTTTATTTTTTAACTGTTCCTCTTAATTTTTTTAAATTTATATTCTTTGTGAAATGTATTGTGATTTTGTAGGTGGATAAGTTGATGGTTGATAGCTCACTCCTTATTTTAATATAATTCTATTGTTAGTCGTGAGATCCTATAATTGGCAGTCTATTGTTACACTATCACTACTGTTTTATAATAGCTGTTGGATTTCCAAATAAATAAAGAATATACGAAAATAAGAACAAGGGTCATACGACTCTTTCGCACTTAATAAGACGATTATTGTATGGTTTTAGAACGATCCCAACTAAAGGATAATAAATTTCAAAGTCTACCTTCTTAAATACTTTCAAAGAAGATTATATTTTCGAAACCACTGTAAATAAAATATCGGTATTAGTCCCGAGACGATTGTTCAAAGAACATTGCGACTACTCAAAGAGTCCTCGTTTTAATTAATGTATATTAAGAACGTTCTTAGGACTTTTGAAATATTAATTTTTAGAATTTCAATATTGAGAATGTAGTCGAGTATCTTGCATACATATTCTTAAGTGTCTAGTACTTTTAAAAGTTAATTGCAGTTTTAAGTTCTTTTGTTTTAATATATTTAAATGTAAGTAGATGCCTAATTAGTACAAAATACCTATAATGTAAAATACAAAAATAAGATCAAAAATAAGTATTAAGGGACAAATCGAAGAATTTGTTGATTTGATTGCCAATATGTCTTAGAAATCATGAAACAAACGGAAACTATATTTTAGTATTTAATTTATCCTTCTTTTTTCCTTTATTTTGGTAGTTTAGTTTATGCGATTAATTAACTTTAACAATACAAAATAAAATTGCTCTTTTTTACAACAAAACGGGATAAATTATTATATATTGGTTTTTCCTGTATTTATTAGTAGTAATCTGCACTTCGTATTACAGTTTTACCTAATTATTAATATAATTAATATTTAACGAGAAGTACGATACTATCGTCGCAACTCGAGCTAGCAGCAGCTACTCATAGTAAACTGAGATGAGTTTTTAGTTTATCAATCCTTCGCCTATATTCTAAAATACTATTAATATTTTTTCTGGTGTCTCCCGCGTAAGAATTGAATAGTTTCCATCTCTTGAGAATATCGGAAAAAAGGTTTTTTTTTATATAATTGCAAACTCTTTGTTGGCTGTGAGATTGTTTTAGATTTGTAGAGCTGTGGATTTGTAAAAAAATAAAATACAATATAGATATATAAAATACATCTAAGGTAGCCCTAGACAATAAGTTGTCTATCTACCTACGTCACGACGAGAATTGACATTCTGATGGTCATGTAATTTGTATACCGGGGAGGGTTTTGGCGTGAACGCGTTGAGGAGTGTGTTGCTAAATTTTCATTTTTGTGAAACCTAATTCAAATGCGTGTAAATTGTTTAATTTCGATAGAATGTTAATCAATTTAGTTTTGTGAAGGTGAAAAATCGGTGCAAAACATGGACTTTAGCGTTGCCTCCAAAGCTCCCATGAACCGTCATTGTAAAAAACCACCACTTACAATGACTTGCTTGAAATGACTTTTACTACGACGACTTGACTGTTTTGATGCAAATTGAAAATAACTTGTTAATAATACTTACTTGATACTGGCTACTTTCCTGATAGCCATAATCGGTTCCGAACCAATAAGAAATTTAAGAAAAAATTGTATACCGGTATATCGAATTTCATATACAAGATGTAACAGGTAAGCCCCTTTAATCCGAAAGGGGGTTGTTCTAGACGTTTAGGCGAACAACTTTTGTTCTACGACTTTTGAATATTCGAAGTACTTTTCGAAAAATTTAGGTGTAAAGTTTACTTGAAAATCAGCTGTTTCTTAGAGTTCGAGGTCATTGACCTTATGTTGTTCTTTCATTTAGTTTGGTCTACTACAATCAAACCTTCAATTACCTTTATTTTCAAAAACAGCTGTTTTTCCAGTGAAACATAATCTCAAAATTTTCAAAAAAAAAGCTCGAATTTTCAAAAGTCGTAGAACAAAAGTTGTTCGCCTAGACATCTAGAACAACCCCCTTTCGGATTAAAAGGGCTTTCCTGTTACATCTTGTATACCTTTAGGCCTAGCACATAATCTCTGTCTACATAGATAAATAGATTAATTACTTTATTTGCTTAACAAACAACAATTACAGTCATTTCATTATACATTAACCCCCTTACTTATAAACGACTAGCTGCGCCTCACGGTTTTACCCGCGGCATTGTCGAAATAAAAAGTAGCCTACGTATTATCCTAGGTTTCTAGCTACCTTTATTGCAAGTTTCATTGCAATCGGTTCAGTAGTTTTTGCTTGATTAATTAGCAAAGTCACATACGTACAGACATACATACTTGCAAATTTTCGCATTTATAATATTAGTAAGAAGATCAACAGATGACCGACCTAGTTATGTGACGTTTGTCTCTGTCTGTCTTTGAAATTTCATGTCACAGTAAAAGACGAACGATACATAGTTATGCAACCGCTAACCAGCGTTTATAAGTAAGGGGGTAAAAATAAGACAAATACACAGAAGTAACAAACACATAGAGAAAAAAAGTATGTTTATTTTTCCATCGTTCCAAATCTCCATTAACGTACATACCGAAGTTTGCGACTTACGAGGTTAAAACCACTGCTTGGTAAACATTAAGTTTCACTATAATTTCTAAAAGGGAATTTACATTACAAGTTTAGTTTATATCGGATGCATAGACGCCCAGACATTTTCCTAAGGCTTTAATGAAACCACACCGCATCGTTATGACGTTGGAATTTAAACTTTGTTAAGGTTAGTACAAACCGTTATGAAATAGTCGCACGTATGATACTTTTTAATCATTGATTAATCACGAACAAAATAAAAAGTATTCCGTTGTCAACTATAGAAATTATTATCGTCAGAAAGACAAAAAAATCCACATTAAGACATTTATGGCTAAAAGAATATGTTAGGCTAAAGATAAAGATAGCTCTAGGGGTTTCTAGGTGGGAGGACTTGGCCGCGGCTTGTCACCACCCACCGATCTAAGTAGTAGCGTCTAGAGGACTAGTCCGTGTTCTGATAAAAAAATATTACACGATATTACACCCAGGGCTATCTAGCCCTAGGCTTGTACTATGGGTACAAGCCTAGGGCTATTATACTTTTTTTTTGTATATATAATATACATATTATATATGGAAAACACCCAGAACCAGAAAGAAACATTTATGGTTAGCAGAAATATTTGTTCCCGGCGAGAATCGAACCCGCAACCTTCTGCGTTGCAGTCCAAACCCGCCACGCCACAGAAGCCGTCTGATACGTCCAACATACATTTTACATAACATTGGTAACATGTATGGATACATAGGGGATAATCACCGAAACTACTGGACCGATATTACAAATAGAAAGCTACATCATGGAGGAGTAACTTAAGCTACTTTTGATCCCTATCTACGGGCTCAAGACTTACGTAGGTGAAACTGCGGGACACAGCTAGTCGTTTATACGATCGCACGACTAGCCCTGCCGGTTTGTCAAGACCTTGAATCTTACCTAAACATGCACCCGCTACTTGGGTAACTGTAATCATATTTCAAGTCTGGAATTCATATGCGAAACCGTTATTATAAAACAGTTTCTGCAGTGTGAAAGTGCTCTTAAAACTTGGTCTAGCTTTTTGCTTGGATATTGTGTTTTGTTACATTACAATGTTAGGTTGAAGGTCTTGTTTTGTTTGAACGCTAGCTCTAGCTAAGTAAATTGATTACATTACTTTACCTACCCGCTTATAGGTATAAAGATATGATAAGATTTTAGTGACTGTGATGGTAAAAACATAACCCTTTCCTAGCCGGGTAAAACCAAGCCAAGTGTGAGTTAAACTTGAGCACGAAGGGTTGCGTACCATTATCCCAAAATAATACTTTTGTCGTATAAGAAACCCACTTAAATATTTGATCTATTCTAAGGGCGACTTGCTTAAAACCATTGAAAAACATATTTAACTAAATCAATTTTAAAATAATTTATGGGAAATCGAACATTGGACTCTATTTCATTTAGTGGACGATTGATAATATGTTGCCACTCATTGACATTTATTGAAATTCTGACAGATTTTAAACACGTTTAACAGCTTAAACATGTTTAGGAACCGTTATGCAAGCCGGCCTAAGTATTTGTTATTACAGCTTCAATAGAATCTGTGAAAAATGTCAACTGTCTAACTATCGCAGTTTATGAGGTAGTACAAGCCTGGAGACAGAGAGATAAACGAAAAGTGAAATCTCAGTAAAAGGGTTCCGGGTGAATGGGTTTGGGTACGAAACTTTAAAAAGAAGAAGAAATAAGGTTTACTATTGCCTATTCTGTGACCAAATATACGTAGGTATAGTTACCTATAGGTACCTAAGAATGTCTCTATGCCCCAGTAGCTCGACATCAACATTGCTTATCGCTCGCAATCTCACTTCCGTCATACGCACGGCTGGTAATATTTCAGTTGCATTCACTAAATAATAGTTACTCTTCGATGAGGAAATAAGCCTGCCGTTTACAGAATCGTTATATAACCGTATTATGGATGGTTATAATATACAGTTATTACGTAGTCTTTGTATTTGAATAGGTTGCTTTACACTTTATTCGCACAACACACTAGAACATTATATACGTAATATAAAAACCTAAATACTAAAAACCAAACATCATAATATTATAGATTTTTTTCAATTATCACGATGTTGGATTAAATTTAAACTAGTTTTCTGGCTTTTATGTCGTTGCTTTTATTATTATTATTAAGTATTTTGTCAATGCCCTACGTTTTGGGATTATTAGAAACCTCATCATCAGGGGTAGACATTGTGGGGATTCCAAAGTTTAATTATTATTAAACAATATTTTTTAGAATTAAATACCTATACCAAATCCGACAATATAATAAGCCCGAACAATACACCGAGACATTCTAGAGTGGAGACCGAGAGTAGGAAAGACAAGTGTGGGCAGACCACCTGCCAGTTGGTCCGACGATTTCAAAACTCATGCCGGTGCAGCGTGGTCCAGAAAGACTGGCGATAGAAGGGCGTGGAGAGATATTGGAGAGGCATATGCCCTGCAGTGGGCAAATACATGCTGCTGAAGAAGAAGAAGAAGAGTATAAGCCCGAAAACAGGTCGTCGTCTCTCACAATACTTTTTACCTGCTTTCGATATCGGCATCGTGTGAATGGTATATGGCCTCGAGAAAATTCTAGATATGTCTTGTATATTAATTCTATTAAGCTGATCCACCTAGATAAGCTCACAATTTAAGAACAGGATCATTTAAGTAACATACTTTTAAAATGAAACTTATTTTCCGCTTTCGCGTTTCTTTTATTATTTTCAGCACAGTTGCAATGCGGTTTCTATGTTTCAGAGTATTTACAGACTCCTTCTTCGTGTTTGTTTCTGAATATTAAGTTTACATCGGAAAATTATAGAACAATCAATATAACTTTTTTTTTTTTCAGAAATAGCAAATCGTTTTGCTACAAATTTAATAACCGAAATACCTATTAATCTTCCTGCTCCCGTCGCTTCGTGTCACGAATGCCATCGGGCCAAACTACGAGAGATTATTGAAAACGATACAAGTCCCAAACGATTTTTCACGGTAGGCACCTCTACAACATATCATGCTAGCATATGAATGGAACCAAAATAAGTTTTCCATATCGTCAAATCTCATTTATTTTCTGAAAGGCAGTCTGTTGATGCGGAGTTTTTTTGTTATGGAAAGTTCTTACTGAAAATGGCTTTTCATGATTTTCTCAAATTGCAACTAATCTACTCGTCTGGCATACAGCAACATACTTTTAGATGAGTTGAAAACATTTGGAATGAAATAAATCCTGAAGTTAAACAGGGCAGCAAAATAGAAGTTTAGCGACCTAAAGGACCTGGGACCTGACCCTTATACGCTATTTTTCAACAACAAATATTTGGACATCCAAATAAAAACATATTGAGATTGTTTACGGATAGGGCGAAAGAGTAAATTTATTTCTAAAATGTCCGAAACTTTCGTTGCGGCCCAAGCAAGGAAAGTTTCAGTCTTCTTTAGTGAATATCTGAACACAAACATATCGGATTTGCGATACGACTTGGGCCGGTGAAGACACGCACGACCGACCTCACTTCAAGGTAGTAATTTGCCTCTTTATAGCCGACTAGCTGCGCCCCGCGGTTTCACCCGCGTAAGTCCCGTTCCCGCGGGAATATAGAGATAAAAAGTAGCCTATGTGTTAATCCAGGTCCCCAGCTACCTATATTCCAAGTTTCATCGCAATCGGTTCTGTAGTTTTTGTGTGAAAGAGTAACAACCTCACATACATACATACATACTTACATACAAACTTTCGCGTTTATAATATTAGTAAGATAAGATTACGGTCAGCCTAAAAGGGGGAGTATTTTACTAACTGGTGCAGTTTATCGAAGTAGCAGCCAGGTAAAATCCCTTAATTGATGAATTTTTGATGGTCCTAACATTTCATGTTATTTGGGATCCCGTAGCGATTTACCCCATCACATACAACATCAATTTAAATTGGATTATAGTGGGAATGACGTATCGTTTTCCCAAATAGTCTGGCAATAAAGTGACAATAAACTTTCGCTGATGAAAACTCAAAGGGTTGTGAAATTTAACGAGTCGCATATTCTCTTGTGTGAAATTTAATTAGGGACGACTAGTACGAGTCGTGATGTGGTATTTTAATAATGTCCTGTCGTCCCTGAGCGGCGATTTATGACTCTTAAGCCAATGCTTAATATTGAGATCGTTAAATTGTGAATGCGGCGTAAAATTTTAATTTTGACGTGAAATTTATGACGTACGCCGGTCAAGATTAAGTTAGACGGCAGTTAATTCCTATAAAAATAACTAAGCAACTAGCCCTTCTTACTTATAAACGATGATTTTCAGATGACTATTTATGATAATCCTACTCTGGATTGGCGAATGTACCATACCTTCGGATCGTGGGGAGTCCAAGGACATGTTGTTTTCCTCACGATATTTTCCTTTACCGTAAGAGCGATGTTATTACCGCACATAACTTTCTCTTAAAGAAATAACATTGATGCACGGCCGGCCTGGAATGATCCCACTGAACCCACTAGCTAGCTAGACCAACAACGCTCCGTGTCATATCATGACTGAAACTTCAAGTAAAGACAAATTATACATTAATTATGCAACTGTTAATCATCGTTTATACATATAAATGAATCCCTATTTATTTATCAATAATTCCCTATTGTCGTTTATGAGTAAGGCGGTACGGGAATTAAATTGCGGTACAGTAATTCCGTTTATAATTTTTACCAGCAAAGTAGCGTCTGTATTGCCTACGAGTACCTATAGCCATAGTTTATCACACGCTTCGGCGCATGGCTATGGCCTCACTCTCATTTACAATCAATTTGTTATAATCTATATCATGAAATACAGAGTTAATTTTGTGTACGTGTGTGTTTTCGCCATTAGCCATTACTGGGCGTGCGTGACTTTAAGCCGTGGGTTTGCCCACTATGTTTACCTTCACCGTAAGGGCGATGTTAATAGTGCACATATTTTTTCTTATAGAAAATGGCATTGGCCGGGATTCGTTAGGAATAAAAGTCGGGGTATCTATCATTAGACCAACACCTCTCTATCATGAAATATATTTGCGGCTTCATTTTGGACGATTCTTTAATTTAATGAGGTTGTAATTTAGCAGAATTGTGAACCAATGCAAGTTAAAAAAATAGATACCCTTATTTATGTGTTTTGAATGTTTAGTAGCATTACAATTCTTTCCAAAGTTGAGAAGGCTAAGCTTTTTTCGTCACAAAAAAACAGTAGAAAGGCTCGAATAATGAATACCCGAGAGTATAATAAGCCAACAAAAGAAATCGTTATTTGTATTCCGCACCCCAAACAGATCACATCATTATTCTGTCTGTAGTCTGTACCTTCTTTTCTTTTCCTCGTGTAGTAATTAAAGATAAATATAATATAAAAACGCTTTTATATTATATTTATCTCGGGTTATCGGAAAAAGTAACTGGTAATAAAAATACTAATAATATCGAAGTAATCATTTCAATCTGATTTGGAAATAGAAAAAAATTGAAAATTGGTAAATTTTAATTATATTTTATTTTTTATGATTTCATAAATGTTCAGTGCTAAGCCAGCAAAAGGCATTTAAGAGAAAACAATATTTTGTTTCTCTGAAATACCTAAAGGGATTTGGTTCTAGATTTAGTTTGAGTTGAGTAATTATTATTATTAAAAAAATAATTTAAAAATTAAAAAACCGACTTCAAAAAAGTCGGGCAGCCAAACTAAGTACAACATGGAACCAACCAGTAAAACTGCCCGACTTCAGATGATAAAACAGATTAATTAGTCGGTGGCACTGTACCTATGTAGAGGTTATTTTGGTATTTTTTATCAATTCTTTTTTTTGGTTGTTTTTTTAAATATTTTTTGTTTCTTTTTTGAAGTCGGTTTTTTAATTTTTAAATTATTTTTTTATTTAACCCTTTTTAGTATACCTACCTACCAATCAATCTGTACTTAGTTCATGTTAGTACGACAATTAGTTAGGGAACTGACAGTGACCCGAGTTTCTTTAAAGTCAAAGAAACAAGTAAAAGAGACGTAACAAAGAACATTTTGAAAAATTGGCTTGAACATGTCACTTTAGATGATACTTTAACTTTTACTCTCGGTTATAGAAACTCCCGGAGAGCAAGTGAAACTGTCGACCGACTATAAAGTTTGTAATCTGCCATAGCTTTATCCATTGTCTCTCGATGAGTACAAGTCGGAAAACTTGTAAATCATTTATGCTTTCCTCCGGCGATGCTCAGATTAAGAAAACAATAGATGACAATCTATCTACGGGAGTCCATTTAGAGACAAAGCTTTCTACTATAGGTATAAGAGACCGTAAATATACATGCGTCTCGGGAAATTTCGATTCCAAATAATCAATCAATGACTTAATTCTTGGTCGCAGACTCCGGCCGCTATTTGTCACCTATTTTTATATATATTTATTACTATATTTGTATATACTTGTTACATACCTATCAAGTAGAGACACACCTTATGTCGTGTATTTGATTACATATTACATACTATTATGTAATCAAACACTCACCTGGTAATTAACCGACTTCAAAAAAAGGAGGAGGTTATCAATTCGTCTGTATGTATAATTTTTTTATTTTTTTGTATGTTCACCGATTACTCTAAGACGGCTTGACCGATTCAGATGATTCTTTTTTTAATGGATAGATGGGAGCTCCAAGATGGTCCCATAACAATTTGATGTGGATCTGATGAGGGTCTTCGGAGTGATAAACGGAAATGCTCCTCAAAACGCATTAATCAATCTAATTCTTTAATGATTACTCAAAGATGGCTTGACCAATTGAGATGATTCTTTTTTTTAATGGAAAGGTGAGAGTTTTGAGATGGTCCCATAAAAATTTGATGAGGATCTGATGAAGATCTTCGAAGCGAGGACCGGGAATGCTCCTTAAACGCTGTATTCAATTCAATTGTTCATCGATTACACGAAGACGGCTTAACCGATTGATATAGTTCTTTTTTTAATGGAAAGGTGGAAGCTCCGAGGTGGTCCCATAAAATGGAATGATGGACAGGATAGCGTCCCAGAATTCAATAAATTACTCATTTTTGGACTTCTACCAAAAAGAATAGACCCCTAAAGAACTAAGTACAGATTGATTGGGCACCTGAAACCACCTTCTCATCAGCAAACTCCTCAATAATTAAAATAACGGTAACAATATTGTTGATTTTTAGGTAGGTAGGTATACTAAAAAGGGTTAAATAAAAAAATAATTTAAAAATTAAAAAACCGACTTCAAAAAAGTCGGGCAGCCAAACTAAGTACAACATGGAACCAACCAGTAAAACTGCCCGACTTCAGATGATAAAACAGATTAATTAGTCGGTGGCACTGTACCTATGTAGAGGTTATTTTGGTATTTTTTATCAATTCTTTTTTTTGGTTGTTTTTTTAAATATTTTTTGTTTCTTTTTTGAAGTCGGTTTTTTAATTTTTAAATTATTTTTTTATTTAACCCTTTTTAGTATACCTACCTACCTAAAAATCAACAATATTGTTACCGTTATTTTAATTATTGAGGAGTTTGCTGATGAGAAGGTGGTTTCAGGTGCCCAATCAATCTGTACTTAGTTCTTTAGGGGTCTATTCTTTTTGGTAGAAGTCCAAAAATGAGTAATTTATTGAATTCTGGGACGCTATCCTGTCCATCATTCCATTTTATGGGACCACCTCGGAGCTTCCACCTTTCCATTAAAAAAAGAACTATATCAATCGGTTAAGCCGTCTTCGTGTAATCGATGAACAATTGAATTGAATACAGCGTTTAAGGAGCATTCCCGGTCCTCGCTTCGAAGATCTTCATCAGATCCTCATCAAATTTTTATGGGACCATCTCAAAACTCTCACCTTTCCATTAAAAAAAGAATCATCTCAATTGGTCAAGCCATCTTTGAGTAATCATTAAAGAATTAGATTGATTAATGCGTTTTGAGGAGCATTTCCGTTTATCACTCCGAAGACCCTCATCAGATCCACATCAAATTGTTATGGGACCATCTTGGAGCTCCCATCTATCCATTAAAAAAAGAATCATCTGAATCGGTCAAGCCGTCTTAGAGTAATCGGTGAACATACAAAAAAATAAAAAAATTATACATACAGACGAATTGATAACCTCCTCCTTTTTTTGAAGTCGGTTAATTACCAGGTGAGTGTTTGATTACATAATAGTATGTAATATGTAATCAAATACACGACATAAGGTGTGTCTCTACTTGATAGGTATGTAACAAGTATATACAAATATAGTAATAAATATATATAAAAATAGGTGACAAATAGCGGCCGGAGTCTGCGACCAAGAATTAAGTCATTGATTGATTATTTGGAATCGAAATTTCCCGAGACGCATGTATATTTACGGTCTCTTATACCTATAGTAGAAAGCTTTGTCTCTAAATGGACTCCCGTAGATAGATTGTCATCTATTGTTTTCTTAATCTGAGCATCGCCGGAGGAAAGCATAAATGATTTACAAGTTTTCCGACTTGTACTCATCGAGAGACAATGGATAAAGCTATGGCAGATTACAAACTTTATAGTCGGTCGACAGTTTCACTTGCTCTCCGGGAGTTTCTATAACCGAGAGTAAAAGTTAAAGTATCATCTAAAGTGACATGTTCAAGCCAATTTTTCAAAATGTTCTTTGTTACGTCTCTTTTACTTGTTTCTTTGACTTTAAAGAAACTCGGGTCACTGTCAGTTCCCTAACTAATTGTCGTACTAACATGGTAGTGTAGTTCCTCAAATATTTAAAAAGAAATACTTTAATTCAAAACTTCATGCGCCTTATTTAACAAAAACTTCTTAGAATAAAGTAATGTTCGAAATCAAAACGAAGTTGTTTTGAGACCCATATTATGTCTACACTGTACGCACATGAGAGCTAGAAATGTCATATTTTATAACGACCAACAGAAAGTTTTTAATCTGATCACCATACTAATACTAAAATAAAAATATATTTCAGGCTTATTTCATGGCTTGCTCAATTAGATTTTATTATTGTTTTTTTATTTTTAAAAGACCCGAATAATGAGACGTTTGTTTGGTTTTTATTTTGTTGATATATTTTTAAGAGGAAAAGACTTACGTAATTGAATTCTTAAAAAAATATGAACAATCTCGGCTTCTCGGAACATAGTTCCGAGAATAGTACCATCGTTTAGTATTAAAATGTTATTCTTCTATAAAGTTTACTGACTCCAGTAAGTTCTTTCTCATTTAAACTATATTAATTAACAATGATCACCACAACAAAGGAAACCCAATTTACTTCTACAGCTGGTACTGGTATTAAATAAATGGAACCAATGTGCACTTTTATTGCAAGAGAGTAATTTTCGTGGTCCAATGGGTCCGAGACCGATCAATAAGGTAGCTCTACGTTGCCAGTCTGGACGCAATATCAATATTTATAATTGTTTGCAAATGTTTAATTTTTGATCAAAACTTTAATATTTTAATAAAAATAAGGATAATCCTCCGTTGTCTTCAAGCAATAAATGCCAGATCTGAAAAGATAAACAAATCGATTATCTACCTATAGATTCAGGTTTAATGGGGACGAAGGCATATACGCGCAATGAAAAGTCGCGGTAAAGGCATGGCGCAAAATCCATATAAGACTGCCACCTATTATGATGTTATAACAAAGGAATTACGCACCGCGAATTGGAAACCCACGCTTGGCCTCAAATTTGTATTAATACTTACACATCCTTATCCAAACGATTGTTCCCCATAAGCGCCGTTTCTCCATAACAATTGCAATCCATTGCATCATCAATAGAGTCACATTTAAAACCGACAAATTTCTCCGGATACAACGAAGTGGCAGTGAAGTAATAAAACGCTTTGCCATGACTGCAACCTATGTTAATTCCACAACCTGGCATGAACATCCCGCCGTTGGGAAAGAAATCAGCATGCCCACAGAGACTGCCGATACCAAGCATATTGGCACAAGTATGTATACATTCCACGTATCGAGCGTCACTTGGGGATAATACTGGACGTTTGTTCCAACCAGGTCCAGCTGGATCTAATCCTGCAATTAAGAGATACACGTATTAACGCTATATATATTTTATCTCCCATGATTTTCTAATATCAGATGTAACTATTTGTACCAATTAGTTTAGGATTTTCATGGAATAAAAGTTGAAGTGATATAAGCATTTTTTTCTATTCTATTTAAAATTTCTCACCTGTAATCCTTTTAATTCTTCCATTCGCCCGTCTTCCTGCATACCCTGCAACGTGGGCTCCAAGACTGTGCCCAACTATATGCATTTTGTCATATGAAAAACCCAAACTGACCAACCAATTTATAAATTCTCCAAGATCAGTGCCAACTTTTGGTACAGCATTCGTTGCAATTTTATATGTAGTTTTTGAGTAAATGCTCCAATCAACGCATATAACATTTACATCATTACTCTGGAGGGAAGCTGAAAATTGTCGTAAAACTAACTAAGATAAAATAAGACAAATAGAATTCGGAGTCTTTACAGACTCTTTCCTCAGAACAGGACCGGACAGGACAGAACAGGACTTCGTCAGACGATTTTGATTGTCTTTTGTAGTTTAGATGTACAAATAATAAACCTACCAACCCCGTTAGGGTCTTGTAGAACCGATTAGTGCAAACTGGTAATACGAGTAATTTAGTTGTGTATTGTTCATCCATTATTTACCTCCTCCCGAGAAAAAGAAATACCAGTTTCTTGGTTCATCAAATGTCATGTACAAATAAAACAAATCTATTCCCACTTAATTATCTAAATCAAACGTTGTAATCTAAAGTCGACCCATTTTATATTTACCTGAAGTTATATTTACATTCATAATATCTGCATAGTTACCGAACCAACCATGAATTATGAATAATATGTCCTTGTTGTCTTTCATAGTTGAGTACAATACACTGTTTGTATCAGTCATTATCAATTGGTGTCCTCTCACTGGGTTATCTCTAAAGTCAAAACAATGAAATAAATATTAATAGTGGAAAGTTTATCTGACTTTTTGTGTGCTACTTTTACTACTTTTTTGCTATCAAGCAAAAAATTTGAACTTATCATCTACATTATTTAATATAACTTGCATCTGTTCTGTTAGCTTTCAGATATTATAATATTTTTATGCCCACAACTTTACTATGTTTCTTTAGAACCGATTTCTTTTTTAAAAATTGTAATTTCATGATTAGAATCAAATATTTTATGGCTTCTTCTTCATTAGAAGATCCTTAGAAGATTGTATGTTATTTAATACATCTTGGACCTAAAATATGACACTGAGTGCTTACCTTGTGTATAACCAATATTGATTAGTTAATGCATCGGTAGGTCCAAACAATATAGTCTGCATTGAACGCCAAAAGTTATTTCCATAACACCTAAAATTTACTGAAATAATTTTACACTATCTTTAAAATTGTATTTGTAAAAATAAATAATAGGAAATGCTAGAGTCACCATTACTTTTGTCTTAAAGTTGATTATATGAAACTTTTCAACATACCTAAGTAATTTACCTTAAAGTCGTACATAATAATTCACATAGTCATTTACTCGTACATTACGGAACTACAGTCAAGCATTATAAAGTTAATTTCACAAAAGCAGTCTCGCAGCAGTTACTGGAAGAAATTTTATCAGATAGATAAATAGTAACAATGTATCTACGCATTTTATTTGGGAAAATTACTTCTAATTTGCTTGCCCTTAGTTTCGTATTGTTAATCCCGCTGTTAAAATATTACACTTGTAAAACACTTTATTTAACGGGTTGTTCAGAATGTTAAAATAGACGAATTACATCTCAGTTAACCTTGAAAAAGCTAACTGTAAAGCTGGCGAAAGCTTGGTCAGTTAAAAAATCATGAATAAAACGCGATCAAACCCGGTAAATAAAGTGTTTTATTATGCAAAATCGCGAAAACTATAGAAGAAATTATATTGTACTTTTATTAAAAATACTCAAGAACGTTATATTAGACAATACACATTTTTTATTCTGATTATACCACGTACCATTAAGTAGAATAAATACAATAAACCAAGAGTCTTTCATATTGATTATGTAAAAAAAAATTAGGTATGAGCGATATATAATATATTTTCAGCGTTTTATAAAGAGTATAATGTTTGATTATACATATTATTATATAGGATGTTTGTTTTTTGCAACCAAGGGACTAGGAAGTTAAGTTTTGTCTAAACAGGACGTCCGCGTACGTCATGATTTTAGGTTCTATAAACAACATGCTTGTTGATTTATAGTATGTTTAAATATATCTTAGGAAATTAAAATTACTGTATCAGTTATATATGTACGTTTACAAATATTTACACTTCCTAAATAGAAATACTATTTTGACGACCTCTGTGGCGCGTCGGGCGAACGCTTGGCTGCAATACAGAAGGTCGCGGGTCGAATCCTGCTGGGTGCAAATATTAGGGGTTAAAGTATGAAATTGCCGATTTGTACTGAAAATCTTAATTGTTTATTTTTTAAATTTTTAACAAATTTATTTAATCAAAATAGTTGCCATTATTATCTATACATTGCTGCCATCTAATGGGAAGGTTATTAATGCCTTTGCGATAGAACTCCGACGATCTAGACTGCACAAACTGTGTGAAAGCATTTTGTACTGCCTCCTGGGAAGAAAACTTCTTGTCACGTAGATAATTGTCCAAATCACGAAAAAAATGGTAGTCCGTTGGAGCAAGGTCTGGTGAATACGGAGGATGACGAATGGTTTCTAAGTGCAGTTCCTGAAGGGTCAAAATGGTTTCTCGTGCTGTGTGAGGTCTCGCGTTGTCGTGGAGCAATAATGGTGAAGATCGATTCATAAGTCGGGGCTGTTTTACTGCTAGTTTTGTCAACATGGTTCGGAGTTCGGCACAATAGACATCTGCCGTAATTGCTTGATCAGATCGAAGAAAACTATAGTGAATAACACCATGCTGAGAACACCAAACAGTTACCATTACCTTTTTATTGGTAAGTTTTGCTTTAGGACACTGTTGTGGCATTTGACCTGGGGTCAGCCATTGCATTTTTCTTTTCCGGTTATCATAAAGAATCCACTTTTCATCACATGTTACAATTCGATCCAATATTCCTTCATTTCTGTACCAGTTCAACAAGGCAACACAAGTTTCAAAACGCGTTTCTTTCTGCAGATCAGTCAAATCATGAGGCACCCATTTTTCGTATTTTTTTATTTTATTGATTTGACGCAAGTGAGTCAATAAAGTGGGTAAGGTAACGTTAAACCATGCCGCTAATTCCTGGGTAGTTTGACTAGGATCGGCTTCCACTATCTCTCTTAATTCATCGTTATTCACCTGTGTGGGCGGTCTTCCTCGTAGCTCGTTCTTTAAGTCGAAATTTCCATCACGAAAGCGTTTAAACCAAAATCGCACGGTGCGTTCATTAGTAGACCCCTCTCCAAACGCAGCATTGATATTGCAGGCTGTTTCTGCCACGTTAGTTCCGCGTCGGAACTCGTATTCAAAAATCACTCGAATTTTCGCAGTATCCATCTTTCTTGTCTAAATTGAATAACAAAAACAATTGAAAGTCGATATTCAAATGTTTCACATTTTTTAAAAAAAGAACATCACAGAAACCATTTGAAAAAAGTTTCATTCGAAAACCTCAAACCATGAAGATTCTATGTCAATTCAAAGAACCTATTGCAATAAAACGGCAATTTCATACTTTAACCCCTATTATTTATGCTTTAAAATAAATATTTGTATCTGGTCTGGGCGTAATTCTATGTATAATATGTATGCATTTACAAAAGAAAAATAAATATAAGTAGTATGTTATCCGTTGTCTAGTTACCGTAACACACGCTTAGCAGCTTACCACGGGGCTAGATGGCGCTGTGTGTTCGTCACAGGATTTATTTATTATTATTTTGTTATTATTATTTACTCATATTTTTATTAAAGGTTGGTAAAATTTATTTGTTTTTGTTACTTGTTTTCTTTCTCAGAAACAAGTAGGTACATTTAATTTTAATCACTTTTTACAATAAGTCAGATAACAGTTGTCACGAACTGCAGTCATAAATTTCTGGCTATCATTTTTTTGCAACTAATTAGTCCATTTCAGGAGTAGAATAAATTAATTTCCAATTAAATATTGTTATTATTTCATGAAATTTCAGGTCAGCATATTTTTTGCATTTATTTAAAAGTTACTAAGTATTACCCTTGTTTTTGTTCAATTCATTTATAGTGGCGTTTTCTTCCGTTATCGTCAACTCATCCATTTTTTTCTCATCATTTCTATTTTTCGTGATTGTTATAAATCCTTTTTGACTATTTACGTAAACAGTGTCTCACACTTATCCATTTCGTCTTTTCATGACAACCACGATTTAAAATACGTACATAATTCCGATGATCAGTAATATAGAATTCGATCTGCCATCTTTCTAATTGGATTTAGATTGGTTATTTCTATTTAAAGATGTTGAAGAACTGTAACAAACAAATGGATAATTTTAGTTTCTTGGACTATACATTGGAAATAGAAGATCATTTAAGGTTCGTATGTAAATTTTTATTCACATCACTTTTGTAATTCTTGTTCGACTGTTATTATTAATTAAAAACTTAGCATTGAATAAAACTAAGTAAATTATAATAATTTGTAAAAATAAAATAAAATTTGTAAATTAACTTCAAAATAACAAAAACATTTATAGTATGAAGTTAACAATTATAGAAATATAAAAATAAGAACATAACTAAAAACTAATCGAAAAGGAGGTTGTCGACCCGAGGCATGGTGACCCTAGATGCCGGCGAAACTAGCTTTCCTGTGCTGGATGGCCAGACTTACCAGACGCTTCGACAATACACACTGACTTTCTTAGCTTGGAGCTCTATTAAAACATTTTAATAGGTGGATACATAGCTTCTAGCACCTTACTAATGGTCTTAAAATCCCAGATAACAACTAGGAACTCTTAATTACATTTTTTATATTAAAAAAATACAATATATAGAGATAGAGGTTGAAACTGAAAATATATAGAGGTTGAAACAATAATCTTACCCATCGATAATAATAGCACTAACATTTCCACCATACAAATAATTGATAAAATTGTAGTTCCCGCGAAATACATGATCATTACGTTTGTATATTGAGCACCTCAGTCACTTTAAATTCAAATAAAACTTTCTATTTATTCTATTTCACTGTCGGTCTTTTTAAAAATACAAATTATGCACTCTGTTGTTCCTCTGTAAAGTTTATTCGATCTGTCGATTAGCACTATACTGGGGTATGTTGTTTACAAAACTTAGTAAGTATTAAAAAAAATCTTTTATTTGTTATTATCTTTGTTTATTGCTTTTATTTTTTATTGAAGTTATTGACCGCAGTGACACAGTCTGTGACGGCAGGTGTTTTTACTTAATGCTATAAAACGAAGTTGTTTGTCAGATAATTATATTATTTAGGTAGATTCATTTTTTTGGCATTTTCAAGATTCTGTTTTATTTATTTTTGTAAACAATGCAGATTTTGTAATGTATAAATTATTATTTAATTATTCATTATTATTAAATATTAGATTTTCGGGTCTAGATCGCGTTATAACAATACAATTATTTTAAATTTAGTAATTAAATTTAAAATTATCGTTGCCGAAACGTCGGGGCCGTCGTTGTGCCGAAACGTCGGGGTAATTTTAAATTTATTTACTAAATTTGAAAAATGTATGTATAAATTTTACTTGCGTCTTTCAAATCAATCTGATTTTTGAACACGAATTAAGGTTAGAGTAATGATGTATCTTAATACTATGTTTTTAATGTTTTTAATACTAGATGATCTAGGTATCTAACGAAATATATAGGGTATCTTGTTGATGGGCCTAACGGTGCCTTACCTATCGCGTCACAGAGGCCGTCATATACTAACCTCCTTGCAAACTTTTGTCTTCTCAGAATTGTCGTTCAATCATCTAAGAGGGTCAACTGTTTGATGTACATAATGTAAGTATTCATTATTTATTTGTATTGTGTTTATAATAGTCAATCACCTACTTACACATTTTTCTAGTAGATACCATCCTTATCAACTTATCAAATATCAAATATCAAATCAAGACACATGTGTTTGATAACACAGTCTTTAGAATTATTATCAGCTACTATAACTACGTTTAACTATTTTTATACAAATATCCTGTATTTTACTTACTTTAGTTATGTAGATTATTTTAAACAGCACTTGGTGTTACAAGGTTTTGTACTGTGCTCAGAGATAGGTCACTTTAGTGGACTTATTTTTGTAAGGAACGTTGCACTCGTATCTCTGACTTAAAAACTTTAGGTGTCTATGTAATTATACGCATTTTAGGTAAGCTAACACATTTGGACTGATTTGTCTGCAGACAAAGCGTCGAATCCAATTTATGTTTTGTTTGGAAAATACGACGTATTTAGCAAAAATAGACTTCAAATAAACTGTAAGTTACTTGAATTCTATATTTGGCTAAAACTTTATCTTCATATTTATTTATACCAAATAATTTATAGTCAGTACCTTTGTATTTATATTATTTACTTGCTTCTGGTAGGTTAGGTGTGATTCGTAGTTCCCTCAACTACGTTTTACGCTCAAATTGATTACCTTAAATTAAACGTTTAAGTAGGTATAATATATTATCTTGTTTATGTAAGTAATGACGTGTTGGGAATTCTGTATAAGTGATTACATATCATTATAAAACCGGTCCAAGTCAATAAGTACTAGCATTCATCTCGCTCAATCAACCCATTAATTTAAATGAATCGCGGCTCCGCGCCGAGTAAACGTCCCAACTATGAGTGAAAAATGTGCTAGTGTTTTATTTTTGTGTATAATATTGTTTTCGGGATGTAGCGCGCGTGGTGGTCACGGTGGGGGACACGGCGGGGGGCACGGTGGGGGCCACGGGGGCGGTCATGGAGGAGGTCATGGCTATGGACATAGTTATGGTCACGGTTACGGCCATAGCAGTTCTAGTCATGGATACGGCCACGGAAGTGAAGGAGGCCAAGGAAGAAGTGCGCTTTCAAGGCTCTTTTCATACCATCCATCGAAGTCTCACACGTACCCCCATTCTACTGGATTATCAGGACACGGATCAGGATCATCTCAATATCCGAGACAGTATGCTCACCATACTTATTACACGACTCCTCAACACGTGTACGTGACTCAATACAGTGCCTCTGATAGCAAGTACAAGGATCTGCTCACTGGATTGGCTTTGTACGATCGTGGCAGATCACATAGTGGATATTATCATAGTTATTACCACGATAGTTATTATAGAAGAACTCATTCATCAAGCTCTACTGATCAACCCATGACAGAAGCAGTCTGTACTTTAAGAGTTACAGAGAATGACAATACAGATATTTTGAATATACCTTGTGAAATCGTTACCACTTTTACATCTGGTAGCTTGACAGTAGATGTGAAACCAGCATGTTCATCTAATGTAACTGTTATTAAATTGCCCCCCAAGAATGACAGTAATTCTGAAGCAGACTTGAATAAAGATATTGTTAAAGATACTGTTCCCAAGAACTACTTTAATAGTGATTTTATATTTCCAAAATATAAAAATCCATATATCGATTATAATGCACCTGATAAACGTATACAAGACATACTAGATGAACTGGAAAATTTGAACAATTTGAAAGATCCCTTAAACATTGGTTTAAACAAAGATGAAAAGGTAACTGACTTTGAAGTGCCGACTACCAAAAAACCAGAAAAAATAGCTTCAATCAACCACAATGGGACAGCTACAATAACTAATGAAACCGTAATTACAGCAAATGAAAAGGTTATTAACATAACAGTGTGTCATGATGTTAACGAGACCGGAAGTGATCCACTTAACGCTAAAGGACTTCCAGTAAATCCTTTAACGCGAAAATGTGCTGTGGATATAAAAACAAATGTAGCTCATTTGAGGAACAATGTTGATTGTAGAATTTTAATAGATTACTCGAAGATGACACCGCCGTCAAAGGATCCAGTATTATTACCTTCAAGAGGTCGACTGGAAGATTGGCTCAACAATCCGCCGTGGTGGGCGTCAGTTTTTATTGCAGTTTAAGTTAGTCAACATTGCCGTATTTATAGATGGGTCTAAGTTATGAATTTAGGTAAATGTAATCGCTTATTAGAAAAAAAGAGTGTCCCAGAGGTAATCAATGAGTAGTAAATAAGTTATCATTTATTAGATATTACTAAGGCAAGTAATTCTCAACTTCTTTTACGGGTTAAAATCACTAACACCCGTATTCAGAACCGACTCTATGCGTGGCGTAATGCTTTGTCTCGCTCTTGTGAGAGACAATCAACGTCAGTAAAAATGTGACAAAAGTCGAGTCCACGCATAAGGTCGATTGCCATTGGCTACTTTCGCAAATTCAGGAGGCTTGTTTAGCGTCTTGAGGCTATCCTATATGCGGACGTACCCTTACCCAGCATTTACAATTTAACATATTGCGAAAACAGAACAGAAATCTAAGAAATACTATTATTATCAAACTTCGAAGTTTCGAACGTTCGCAGTAAAGAGCTTCGCAGTGTGTAATATCGGAGTTATAACGATTCGCGCTACCACAATATCGCAATTATGTTCGTTTGTGGTCTTTTTTTTCGTAGTAACGTGT
This sequence comes from Idaea dimidiata, assembly GCA_949358125.1. Lineage (NCBI taxonomy): Eukaryota > Metazoa > Arthropoda > Insecta > Lepidoptera > Geometridae > Idaea > Idaea dimidiata. The sequence continues at coordinate 19,361,422 of OX442333.1, read as the reverse complement.
TTCGCAATCACATTATTCGTAGTAACGTAACACAGTCCATTTTAGTATACTTAGATTGTATATAATAGTTTACTTGGTAGGTGACGTTCAAATAATACAATTATTGTTATTAACTCGAATTAATTTAGATTATTAAACTAAGGAATTAATGTTACAATGCATTTACTACGCCTAAAATACTCATAATAGAAAATAATAAGTTTAATTTTGTACCTATTTTGTATTTTGATGTTATAAAACGTTGTTATTGTCTGTTGAATTAACCTACGACCTTGTGTTGTTTAAAACACGGATAAGTAGTGAATAAGCTATAATTAGGTCATAACGGTCATAACAATACCTACGGTCAGATATAAGACTAAGTGATATCCTCCGCTATACAAAAAGTGTGTTTGTTTTCCGCCCTGTAACAAAATATTTGTATAGTCCTCAAATATCTTTACTAACAATATAAATGCGAAAGTAAATCTGTCAGTCTGTTAAGCTTTCACGTCTGAACCGCTGAACCGATTTAGATGAATTTTGGTATAAAGATTTATAGAACCATGAAGAAGGACAAAGACTACTTTTTAACCCAATATTTCCGCAGAAAACGGGACTTACGCGGGTGAAACCGCGGGGTACAGCTAGTAGGTTATAAAGGGACTATGTTTTAATGAAGTCTGAATGACAATGACGGATAACTATGATATGGATAGTAGTATCAAAAACACATATCACATAGTACAAGTGTATGCTTGCTTACTTTGAGGTTGGATGATGCTGTATGGATCGAACGTTCACGTAGAAATAAAAAGTTTTCAGCTACATTGAGCATACTGTACTTTTCTAATAACACTATTAGAACGGGACAGCATGCTCCAATGTATGTTCATATGTAGCGAAACACTTTTTAGTTTTACGTGAGCATTCTAGTTCTAGTTGTATAACTTCTATAATCTATGTAATTTTTTTTTCATAGATTTATTACTTTGTATTTTCTAAATAAATATAAATAAATATTGCACGACATTACACACAGCACAATCTAGCACCAAACTAAGCACTAGGCTTGTACTATGGGTATTAGACAACTTTTTTTTTGTAAATACATACTTAAGATACATAGAAAGACACCCAGACCAGAAACAAATATTAATTTTTAAGCAGAAATATTTGCACCTGGCAGGAATCGAACCCGCAACCTTCCGCATTGCAGTCGGGCATCTGCGCGACGCGCCACAGAGATCGTCGCACAAATACTCCTTTGTTGTGGAAATAATAAAACAATGCTTTTGTGCGAAAGACAAAAGACACTTTGACTTTGTTGTAGAGTTAAAAAAGTAACTAACGCGGATTTATTCACAAACATTCAGGCGATACTAATAACAAGCTAAAATTGCATTAAATGACTCAAATATAACGTAATTTCAATCGTACGATCACATAAGTAGCACAAAAAGTGCAATTCTGCATAAAACTTTAACCTCGACATTTTTGCAACAACTCCCCAATATAATCTACGTCCACAGTCTATGTCTATTCGTCCGGGGTCCAGTCTGCTATATTCGTCTCACGTTTCTCTGCCTTTTTCAACAGTCAATGTATGTGCTCCGACTGAAATTACAGTGTTTTTGCTGAACTTCCCTCTAGTTTGAATCGTCCATTGTAAGTATTAATACGACACGTTTTTTAGCAAAGATTTATTGGTAAAAAATGGAAAGCTGCAGTAAATCCACTGTGGAAATATTAGTTGTAGACTAGTATTTTTTAGTTTAGAATTGACTATGATCCTTTGAAGATAAGATTAGAATATAATAAAAATAATGATAAATAAATAAATAAATAAATCCCGTGACGAACACACAGCGCCATCTAGCCCCGTGGTAAGCTGCTAAGCTTGTATTACGGTGACTAGACAACGAATACAACAACATGATACTTTGTGTTTGTGTATTTTAATAATTTTATCTTCTTTTTTGAGCGATGTTTGGTTGCATCTCCCTCGGCAGCTCAGGGTCTGCTAAAAAGTCTAATTTTTCAGTAACTAATCAACATTGAAAGACCCCTACTAGTAATAGATTTAAGGTTTTTACGTCTGTTTTCGCGATTTTGTATTAAAATATAACATATCATACCTCAGGGTAGATCTTGAGAAAACTGTCTGTAAAGACAGTGAAACGTCGGTACGGCATCACAACAATGCTGTTAATAAATATAACGCGAGTTAAAGCCGGAAAATATTGTGTATAAAACTCAAGATTCAAGGTTTTTTACGCTTTGCCTTCCGCCTGACATCGACCCTCTAGAGACCTTACACTTCATTGCGACTTTTTCAAAGAGTAAAGTGGCACCTAGCGAAAACTTGCTTCATGCCACTTTACCACTAGCTATTAGAAAAAGTGGTAAGCTTGCACTAATGCCAGAATCTGAGTGCCAGTTACCATATACCTATTTGAATGCAGAGCACATAACGCTAGTCCCAGTGTCCCAATTTAAGTGCAGTATGCTTATTACCAGTTACAAGAAAACAAAACGAGAATTCGTATCCTTAAACCACCATAATTAATACTTCCTTTGGCAGCTTCACTCGGCAGTATAAGCTTTAATTTCAACGTATTATATACCTAAACTATCGATCAAGTAGTTTGATCTAATGAAATAGTAACGAAATTTTTTCCATACTACTCAAACATGGTAAGATGGAAAGAGAAACGTTTTGACTTCTCGCAGCCCGTTACCCACGGGTAAAACCATGGGACGCAGCTAGTAAATAATAATATGTACAAGTAAACGTAGTTCATTTATCAGTATAAGTTTTAATTTCAACGTATCGTATAAACCATTGATCAAGTAGTTTGATCCAATGAAATAGTAACGAAATATTTTCCATACTACTCAAACATGGTGAGATGGAAAGAGACAAACGTTTTGACTTCTCGCAGCCCGTTACCCACGGGTAAAACCATGGAACGCATCTAGTAAATAATATGTACAAGTAAACGTATTTCATTTATCATCGTAAAGCGTGTAAACTATTTGATTTTAAACCGCTCCGTCTAGGTGAGAGCAAACAAATCGTAAAGTAGAGGTCATAAACACTGCTTACACCTTAGTCGATTCTAAAGGAAATTGCTTATTTTACGTCGAAATGACGACTTTATTCACCGACTCTTACATTATCCGTTTGTAAATAAAAACATTTTTACGACGTCTTGAAAACTAAAAACTTAGCTCTGACATTAAAATGCAGACGAGAAAAGTTTTAATTTCTTTGTTACGTTTTGCTTGATTCGTCATAATGATAATGAAAAGTTTATTTCATAATAATAATAATATTAAAACTAAAATAAAACTACTTACTTAAATCAAAATTAAACTAATTAAAAAACTAAACTATATCTAAATCAGCTAAAAATTATTAATAATAATTCAGCTAATTATAATTACGTATAACATGTAGTCGTTTACGAAGTTCATTTGTGTGGATACTACTATGTCTTTTATCTTTTACCCATCTTCTATCAATCTAAAACAACTCACGAACAAAACACGTGAAATAAAATCGTGTAGTAATATAACTAGCGGTGGACCTCAGTCTCTATATTAACTTAGTTCTATATTTGTATCTAGTTTATGTAGGTAATATGTATACTTGAATTATAATATATAGATATTTTATGTGTATGTGTATAGGTATGTTGGTTTGACGCAAGTTTGACGGCATGAGGTAGCGAGTGATAGATGATAGGGTGTTCGACTGGTGTGTGTGCATCTTTGAATGTTTTTACACGACTGCCAAAGGAAGTGTTATTTAGTTTGATTATTTATAGTATAGATGTGTGCGGAACTCAACGTTATGACATAACCGGACAAATGTCTGTGATTTATTGGTTATGTTTTTGTTATAAATTTGTGTTGTAATTATGATAAATAAATAAATAAAAAAAAAAAAAGGTACTTAATTATGATATTATTTTCACATTTCTACCTACCACTCAAGCTGTAACAGTTCTAATCCATCCAAAGGTTGCCTGGAAGAAATCGCTCTTAGCGATAAGGCCGCCCATTTTTACAACTTAATTTTGCTTTTATTTTAGTATTTACTGTTGTATATCTGTGTGTTTTTGAAATTGGAAATTGGAAAATCCTCACGGAGTCAGGACATATTATGTATTTATTATATATCTTTTGTTTGCACAACATTTACCTATGTATGTGTTGTGCAAATAATAAGTATTTACTGTTGTATATGTGTGTGTTGTTTTATAGAAAACAACACACACATATACAACAGTATGAATTTTCCAATTTCGTTTCTGATCGGTTGCCTTCTTCACATAGCGCACACACTCTCTAAATATTATTCTCTATATTACCAGTTAGGACTGTTCGTTGATCCATCAGTCCAATCATAACGTATCTATAAAAAATCATTTTAAAGATATATTACTACAAGTGGATCCAAAGAGCGTAGAAACGTATTCCAAAAAGGACCTAGGTAGGTATATTATAAAAAGGTAATGGCCCTACCATGATGTCTATAAGTCGTCGCGTTATCGTTTAGCTATAAAAAAAATTAAAAACACATCAGATTATAAAAAAAAAGAAAAACAATCATCAAAAAAAAAAGATTTTTTTAATTGTCTGTGGTTTTAAAAGTGGTCGGGGTATTTTTTTTTAAATTTAAAATTTACTTTATTTTTTTGAACGACAAAAGGACAACATAGCAACGACAAACGAGCACGGTAGCGCGAAAAACCTATCATTGTTGTATAGTAGGTATATAGGTATGTAACCATATTTCAAGTCTAATTGTTTAGTTTGGGGCTATACATAATAATATGTTGCTGTGTGCCACATTTCAACAATATTTATTTTATAATTTCCTGTATAGGTACTAGGTACCTTTACCCGTCGCTCGTCGGTCAAATGTTAATAGGTATCTATTATTAGTTATATGGAAGTCCCCGCTGTTATTACAGGAAACTAAACCAAAAATAATAATGATATGTTAAACACAGAATACATGGCTACAAGGAAATCCACTTTAAGTAGGCTGGCACCAAGCTGGTTCAAAAACGTAACTTACAAACTGTTTGGAAAAAAAAAACGACTACCTCATTGCCGCGTCGGGCAAACGCTTGGCTGCAATGCAGGTTGCGGGTTAGATTCCCGCTGGGTGCAAATATAAATGCTTAAAAATAAATATTTGTATCTGGTCTATTTCTATGTATAATAAATGTATGTATTTACAAATGAAAAATAAATATAAGTAGTATATCCGTTGTTCACCGTAACACAAGGTTAGCAGCTTACAATGGAGCTAGATAGCGCTGTGTGTTGGTCACAGAATGAATTAATTTATTATTAAATTACAATGACCTCTCCTCCTCCTCCGAAATTAAAAATCCTCTTTAAAAATCCTGTCGTGACAGGATTCGAATCTATGCCTCTCCGAGAACCCGTTTTTTGGTGCATTTATCTTTGCAAAATATTAATACAGGGATTGGGCAACAAAAATAAGAAATATTACAAAAGGTTTATTAAGATTATCTTTTGATTCTCTATGTCGAAAGTTACACGTTGAGGCTATTGAAATGTATTGAATATCAGGATTTGTTCGTGCGGTCATTCCGCTATAGACATGAATACCCTTCGTAAATACTAAAGGCTTTCTTTTCACGGCACATTTACTCTTTGAAATAAGATTTCGATTAACTTCAATAACATCAAATAAGTTATTGTAACTTAGGTAAGTATATCTTATTTACTACGAGCTACGGCTATTTTATTTTATTTTACAAATTTTAGGAAGCTAGATAAATGAAAATATTTTCTAATAAATACTTAAGGCCAATTACAAGCTTCCACCAACTATGTGATTTATTTTTAACTGTGTTCTTTTGTAGCGCATAAGTACAATAATAATTGTATCGTTCAAGGGTAATTCTATATACAGTTCGGAGCTCAAGGAAATGAAATTAGTGTAGAAATGAAATAAAATTAGTGTCGATAAAAAGTAGTCTATATGTTATTCCCGGTATCCAGCTACCTATATTTGAAGTTTCATTGCAATCGGTTCAGTAGTTTTTGCGTGATTGAGTAACAAACACACATACATACATGCATACAAACTTTCAGCTTTATATTATCAGTTGGATAGTAGGATTAAATATTTTGTTGCCTAAAGAAAGTATAAGTTTCTGTCAAAATCGTGGACTCATCTCCTTTAAACCTTTTTCGTTTTCTCTTATATTTTAAGATATCCCCTGAAAGCCCATCGAAATGGTTCGTTCTGTAAATTTAAATTAATTTGTCTATCAAGGCACTTAATACTGCGTTCTGTTATAAGAAAAAATTATCTATAACGATAGGTATAAGTACCAGTATACATAAATTATTGAAACAAAGAATATCATAAATACCAACTCGCGTGCAGCATTCATATTTAATTCATAGAGCATCTATTCCTTCCAGCCACAGTCTCAGATGTTTTCTGTATACGTTATTTGTTCGCAACCTCCATTTAATTGAATAACAAGAGATTTATGAAATTATTATAACAAATAAAAAGATGCCGGACGATTAAAAATAAGTGATGCTACTACGGTTCTACACAATCCATATCTATACTTATAATAAAGGAAGAGAGGACAAAAAGTCTGTACTTCGAAGTAATTAAAAAAAAGTTATCTAGGGGACTTAGGAAAAGTAGTAGAACAAAATTATAAAACTTTTAAAATTAATGTTTCTCTGTTTGTTCCTTATTGGTACAATTAAAAACTAATTATCCGATTGAAATCTACTTTTCAATATTGGATAGTTCTATTTTAGAAAAACCTAGTGGTATACTTTACATCGAAATCCAATAAGCAGAACTCGTCGACCAGCTGAGTCACATTGCCAATAGATAGATTAATAGAACAAGCCTACTTTATATTCTTATAATTGTAGAAAGAGAATCCTTCAAGATATTTACTTCAGACATACCTAGATGAATCTTCAGATAACAGCCACAGCTTTCATGATAGTGAGTATTGAAATAACAACGTTTGAATTTTGTTCCGACTTTTTTAAAGGTCAGTAGTTCCCCAAACAATTTGACTTTAGAACTGATTATGCTCGGCCATCAGAGCTAAGTTTAAAATGCTTCACTGTCAAGCGACCTTGTAGACTCTTTTATGAGATCTGTCTGAATTCTTTGAGCCACAGTATTGCCCTAGTAGTTGGCGCCTCGGCGCTTGTTAAACAACAGACACATTGGAACATAGACAAAAGATGGTCGATATATAAACAAACATATTATTGCGAGGAGCTCATTGGCCTAGCTGTACCTGCCTATCGTAAACGGTCGTGCGGGTTAAGCAACGCTTGGCGCGTTCATTACTTGGATGGGTGATTGAAAATTTGTGTGGCAAAAAAACATTTTCTCGAGCTCCTCTTTGCTTTGGAAGGCACGTTAAGCAGTTGGTCTCGGCTGTTATTCTGACAGCAGTCGTTAGGTCAAGTTACTGGCCTTAAGACGACCTGTGGGTCGATTCTGTAAAAACATAGCATGCGACAAGTAGGCGGTATGCATGAGCATTGCAGAAGTCGATTTGTTGCAGGAGTAAAACTAATAGCTATTTTATAACTTCTTTAAATTCTTATTGGCTGATTAACAAGGGGAGCTCTTTAAATAATTAAGTAGCCTTTAATTTTGAAGGCTACTTAACTAATTAAGTATTAATTAAGTAAAATAACATTTACAGAATACGAATTAATGCATATCTTCTGCATGCAGTTCGCCGGCATTCCGCATGCTATGTCTTTACCGAATCGAAGCCCTGAAAACTCTTACACCAGGTGAGCAACAACACTACACGAAAAAAAAGAATAAAAAAAAGAATTGCGAGTTAATTTTAGCAATCGGCTCTAACTGAATTAATAAATTCCCAGTTTAAAATATTCACGTGACAGACACAATTTGTATAAACCCACCAGAATCCGCGACACATTTTTCTTTCCTCTGCTATGTCACCATGTTATTTACGAGGGGTCCGCTCTTTTTAATACCATTTCATTAACGATTTTAAGGTTCACTTTATTGAGGTCATAAATAACTCTGCAATCCGAAAGTAGGTGCTTGTTTCTACTGAAAAGTAATTTAGCAAATAAAAAAATAAGTTGGTAGGTACTAATTTGCGAGTAAAATTAAAGCCATTTTTATGTTTACGTTTTTTTTTTGTTTTAATGAAATTTCAAGTTTTATTTCTCCGTTCGAGATAATTAAAACTGAAATTTACTTTAAAACTTACTTAAGTACGAGAGTACTTAAACTCTACCTACTGGTAACACAAAAAGCTAAATTAATCGATTGCTTGTACGTATTCGACAGTCTCCCCTTCTTTAATTCTACTATGTATACATATGAATATAAAAATGTTGACCTTGGGGATAGGTCCCCGGTAACCTAGCAACGGATTGGATGTACTCAGATCCCCTAACTTCATCTGCAGATAATCATACATACAGGGTGCCTATAGAACTGTGACGTGAAGCTATAAATTTTTGCAAATGATGTTGATTAATTCGGTTTATAAGGTTTGCGTTTATTTGTTACTTAACTTTTACAAGTAGATAGGTATCTTCTCAGTAAACGTGCTCCAACTTAGACCGCTTCGTCACTTGCCACCTAATAGATAAACAACAGTTTGAACCTCCACAAATTTTTCTCCACTCAACCCAGATATAGTGGCGTGTGATAGGATAGGGTTATTTTGTTTATTAAATATTAAAGGTTTTGGTTAATATTTCATTCATTGTTATTAATGAATACAATATTAACCAGATATTAAGTATTAAATTATGAAGTATGTTAATGTTAAAAATATTCATGTGCATGCTAACTCGATTTGTGGCGTAACCTTGATTTATCCAGGTATAGCATCAGCGTTGCATCGATGACGTTATAAATACCAATAGCTGTATCTGGTCCGTAAAATATGACGGATTCTAGATGAGCGTAGTATATCTGAGACCATATTATCGCTTACTATTATGTTACATAGTTAGTGGTCAAACGCTCATTTATCAACAACTAGCTGCGCCCCGCGGTTTCACCCTTTCCCACGAGAATATCGGAATAAAATGTGTTATTCCCGGTATCCAACTACAACTCCGGTATATACCAAGTTTCATCGCAGTCGGTTCAGTAGTTTTTGCGTGATTGAGTAACAAACACACACACACATAGTCACCAACTTTCAGCTTTATTATATTAGTAGGATAAATAGGTATTTAGGAACAAATAGAGCTCCAGAAAGAATAGGTATCTACCTAAATATGGCAAGAAATCCATTTAAAATAAAATCTCTAATAAAACCTAAAATTAAATAGCCTTGTCCAAATCTGCTAACATTTCTAGGTCCCAATATAGGTACATAGGTACCTACTCGCAGCACCCCTCGGTTGGCAACAACATTGGACTCGGCCCCTACCGCGATACAATCACACTGATGAATACCTTCACCATATACCTACTCGCCCGTCTGTATTCCAGTATTAAAATGTTTCAATGTTCAGTTTGTGAACGCGATTTTTGCTTTTGACAATCGCGTGATGCGATATTGTACGTGACGCGTGATGGGGTTTTTTTGTAAGTACTAGAGTTGAGCTTTTTTGCTGCGTTGAGTTTAGTAGTATCTTGCTAGTGGAACCATCACTTTAGTGGTCTATGACTTTCTTTTACACTTCATTAGCCTTATTATAATACGAGCAGTAAGGTTGGAGTAGAAAGAACATGCTTTGTCTTTTTTTGTGACACGAACTTTCAAAGTTGTCAGAAACAAAAAGTAGGTAAATTACTCCTACCTTACTTTACGTTTATTAATAAGGCAGGTATATGTAGGTATATGTATATTGTTTCCGTGGTCTTATCGCATTAAGTTCTCATTTTGAGTTGTTGATGGTTCTGTTCTTTATACTGTAATTTACACGGTGCATTCAATAATGAATTCATCTATCTATCTACCCTGCTACTTATTATACTTAGGTATAAACACCCAGTTCTAGATGAAACTGTGTATGTGCAATATCATACAATAGTTTGTTATTTTTTCCGACGTGCATGCACGTCAAAAAATGCATGTTAAACATCCAATCTCTAAAATCTTAATATATTTTAATAAAACGCAATAATGCAACTAAAAATTATTAAGTAAGTAGATACTGCCAAAGAAAACCCATCCCCAAAATAACACAGATACCCACATTCGAACGTCTTCAAAAGATCAACAGTGACACAGTGAACTGATGCGTAGAGGGCGGCATGCGACACACTGTTCACAAGTCCCTACATTTTTGTCCTTACAGCACACTCTCCCTGTGACACACTTGATGTCTCCCCTATAATTATACTTCCTACACCCTCGTTGCAACCCCGAATCTAGTACCGACCTAGGTATGCCTATACGGCATGAATACTCGACAGGATTTGCAGGGGGAATGCTAAAAGGGTAGGGGATCGTATGGATATAAATTCACCGTCAGGCTATATCTGTAGGTACTTGGTTAGCGCTGCAGAGGACGCGATGCCATGTCGAGATTTGCTTTGTAGTGCTATGTACTTACAAATATTTTACGTGAAAATTCTAAACTTTAACCAATAATTTCAAAAGCTCAGGTGCCAAAGACTTCTCCGTCGTTATATCGAGTTCAAAACGTAAGATTTTAATGAATACTCCAGTCAGCCAAATAAATTGGAAGTCGCTTAAAAGAGTGTCCATTAAAAGGAGTCCAAAATCCACCATCAAATTAACTTCGGTAAAAGTTTACCCTCAAAATAATTAAGGATTCTCCGCAATTATCACCGCAAAATCAAACTCTTCTTTGATCGTTATCTGGAAAAATGTATTCAACAAATTTGAGTCTAAACGTTACGATAGAAAGCATACATTTGATTATCGAAACGTTCTTCCGGTTTTTGGTGTTTGGAAAATTTTAATAACCAAAATTGCGCTACCTTTTTGTGGACTCTCCAAAGGGACCCACTGTAATAATTATAATTATTTACCAATTGTAAAGTTTTTGGAGTTGGCTTAGTAATTGCAGGACGGTTAAAGTAATAAAGTATCATTTAATGAATAATGTTCCGATTTCAATAGGAAGTTCGAGCTACAGACCTTTTGAGAGTAGACAAAATTATTGACAGAGAACGCAGATAAGTACATTTTTCATCAAAGAACTCGTTTTGAAGTTAAATTATTTCGCGTGAGGAAATTCTTTAGAGCTTCGCGACTCCCGACGGAATATTTGATACTAATTTAAAATATGAGATTCATTTTAATAAACTGCACTTTACTTCATGACTCTTCAGAATGCAGAGTTATTTTATGAAAATAATGTAAAATACATGTTTTATTACAGTGTGAAGTTTTAATATGAAATTTATGATATAATGTCGTTAAAATATTACAACATAACAATGTTACCTGTAGGGCATACATAACACGATAGCTAATAGGTAATTTGGAATTTTGAGTATAAATATATTTATGATAATATATGTATATATATTTAGTGTTGAGTTGAGTGTTGAGCATATTATATATATCAACTCAACTCTGAATAAAAATAACTATGGATATTTAATGTTATCTATAGGGCATACAAATAACAACGATAGCTAATAGGTAATCTGGAATTTTGAGTATTAATATATGCATAATATATTTTATTCAGTGTTGAGTTGATATATTATATTATCAATTTATATTATCAATATCAACTCAACACTGAATAAAAATAACTATGCATATTTTTATTAATACCAAAACTACACATTCAGATTACTTTCCCACTGGTACCTACTGATGATTTAGAATCATTTGTCACACACTCGTCTTACCTACCGAATTTTAAATACCTATATTTTTAAAAAAAATATTAAACACACTGTCATAACAAACCATCTATCATAGTTCGATCATGCAGCTTTATTTAGATCTAAGCATGAAATAGAGCCGTCATAGGAGGTAACCACCGAGCGACGAGCGACGACCGACGACTCTATCAATCAAACGACTCCAGAATGCGTGCCGGGAACATGTCAAACGTTATCAGTACGATGCGCCAGTGGAGCGGGTAATAGCTATTTACCTGGCATCGACCCGTGTTCCCAGGATTATCACGGCTCTCATTCGATTTTGATTCTTTTTAAAGATACGTCGAGATTAGCGAGGGTCGCTTGTCGCAATTCCGAAACGAAAAACTCGAATATTTCTGAGATAGGAGTTTTATTTATTAATTGCTTTTCGTTTGGATTACGGATTGAGTTTTGTTTTGTATGTTACTGTTGGGATTTACAGGACTGTGTTAATTGTATTAAAAATGGGACAAAAATGTCATCCGAAATTCAAAATATCTTTATTCGATAAGAATCACGTTATTCGTTTTAAAACGTTAATGCGATCTCCAATGAAAAGTAGACACAATAATCTCTGATTGTATTTTGTCTGATTATACCCTTCCTTGCAAGGAACATGTGATTCATACTGTCGTGTATTTAGAACTATAGTAAAACTGGAGAAACAATCTATACTGTAATCCCTAAAAACATTGGCAGTGCGAAAGTAATTCTGTCTGTCCGAAATTAAAAATATAGTAAATGCAATCACCAATGAAAAATGAACATCATAGACTAGGGTTGTAGTTATATGTGTGTATTAAATGACCTCATAATTCAACCGTTATAATAAACAAGCTCCATTACAACCGAAACGGCCGGCAAGCGAAATTACTTCGCGGACTAATTGCGTACTACGAACATTAAATATTACGGAAACATATCGCACCTTTGGGATCATACGTACCTCAACCGAGATTACCACTAATTCACGCATGTGGAAAACAACGTTGTAAACTTATCAACAAGAAATAAACCGGCTTTTGGAACACTGGGACTCTAATGGGTCGCAAGGGGCCACTCCTTTAATGGTCACTCGTAAATTGAACGAAAATAATTAAAATCGTGTCCTCACCCACCAAAGATAATAAAACAAGTTGACTGATCATAAGTATCCTCACCTCACGAAAATAATTCGTCTTCTTAGTAGCACTCTCATGCAAGAGTGGCCAATCATAAAGATTCTAGTATAAAAACACGTAACGCAAAAGCCAATCACGAAGCTTGATTAGGTATTCATCTCATCTCATATTCACCTCATCCCTCCTCCTCCTCGCCCTAGTCTCGTAAGGGTGAGTTGTGTTATACAAGGTATAACAAGGGCACCCATTTAAGCCGAAAGGAGATTGTTCTAGACGTCTAAGCGAACAACTTTTGTTATACAACTTTTGGAAATTCGAAGTAGTCTTCGGAAAATATAAGTTTAAAGTTTACTTGTAAACCAGCTGTTTCTTAGAGTTAGAGGTCATTGATCTTAAGTTGTCCTTTAATTTAGTTTTTTCTACTACAATCAAAACTTTAATTAAATTTATTTAAAAAAACAGGTGGTTTTTTTTTCAGTGAAAATTAACCTCAAAATTTTCAACAAAACAAAAAGTTCGTATTTTCAAAAGTCGTAGAACAAAAGTTGTTCGTCTAGACGTCTAGAACAACCCCTTTTCGGCTAAACCAGGGTATCCTCGTTACACTATCAAATCGCGGTATGATCAGTCAACTGGTTTTATCGTCTTTGTCACCCAGTAGTCCAAAACATAGCCATTAACTGCGAGTGAATTTGGACTACACAAAAGGGTTTTTCGATAAATAAGAGGATCGTTTGATAGTCAAGTACGATGGGTGTGGGTCTGGAATCTTTTCAAGTGTACCGACGATAGTTAAAGTGAAATATTTGGGTTCAAATGCATAAATAACGAGACGAGAATGAAATATAAATGAGGATTAAATGTTAAAACTGATGCTTCTGAATTTCAATTCGTCTTTTAAAGTTTCTTTTTGCTAAAAGTTATAGCGTTAATCATGTCTGAAGTTACTAAGGAAAACACTCATTAATTAAATACGTAGGTACATATAGTACATACTATATACTCATCCTCAAACGTAAGAATGTAAAAGTTTGTTTACATTTTGTGAAGAGAAACTATGTACGTTGTGGTTGTAACGTAGCGAGCTAGAGAAGTCATAAGTCACCTATCAACAAAAAAGAACTATGGAATTTCAAGATAATTTCACCCGTTAGTACCTGGTCCCCTACAATGCCACATATAGATACAAAAATTGACAAACAAACGCCTCAAACTAGAGGAGAATGTTGGTCTAGTTGCACCTGCTGATCTTGAATGGTGAAGCGGGTTAAGCAACGCTTGGTGCGGTCATTACTTGGATGGATTACCGAAATTTGTATGTAAAAAAATCACTTTATTGGGTCCGGTTGTTATCTCTGATAGCAGTCGTTAGGTCAAGTTAAATGCCTTAAGGCCTGACAAGTCTACCACTAGGTTACCCACACCACTACAAGAAAAAGACTTCAAACTTACCACTTTTCCCTTCGGAGGTTAATAAACCTACCTAAATTTATTTCATTTTAACTAGGCGTCTTAGGAAATAAATTAAACCTCTTACAAAATGAGATGTTACATTCCGTATCTTTATAAACACTGACCACTAAACGTGTCTGCCATAAAACAGATATCTATATCTAGGTATGTAGGTATCTATCGTCAATCACTCCAGCACTCAACTAGATTAAATTTGAATGTAGTTATAAAAGACCGATGGCCGGTTTTTATTTCTGACGAAACGATGAAACGTTATTTGTTTGTTTCGACAGTTCAAATAAATTTTATTGAATCATAAATTGGAAATTGCAATCAAAAAAGCAGGTGGCGTTTCTTTTCAAATGAACACGAGTTAAAATTGATACTTTTATTGATCATGATTTTTGATTAATTACCAAATGTTTGCAAGTAGCACGAAATTAGCAAATTGTGGGAGTTTTTTTATTAACTTCAGTTCTTTTTATTAACCTTTTTATATTAACTTAAGTTCTCTTTATTAATATTGCTTATTTAAACAAGGAATCTAGATAACGTAGATTTTTTTTTTTACGAACGGGTGACACCGGCCGTGATCGCGAGTATACTCAATATCTAGAAAACGATCTGGACTCTCAATTTAAATAATAATCTTAGACGAGCGTAACGTTATTTCAGTCGCATTAAAACAATAAAAAAGACATAACAACTTAAAACAATATAAATAAAATACGTCAAAATTAAAAAGTCAGCTCTGCGACACGCCCAGCACAACATATTTAGTCCAGGAACTTTAATTTTCAAATGTTGTTTATTTACATTAAAAAAAACATTGTAAATTTTTTTATTTGCAAGTTAATTAAGTCTATTAAATTTTTTAAACTTTCATTTTAATTTTATTCGAAGGCAATATTGGTTACAATTTACATACCCTTTTAAAAGAATATAACTTAAAAAACGAATTGAAATATTTCATGTGAAAAGTAATTTATTTTGACTCTCGAAAGAAATTAGCTGTGCGCCTATTAATCTTATATTTCATTAAATTTACTTTTCGACAGAAAAAAAGAACAACTTGAATATATTTGAGTAAAGTTTTTCGGCGACAAACATTAAATTACTTTCTTCTATTCTAATGTAGTTACTAGCTAATTTACGCGTCTCTGCACAAAACTGCAGAAATTAACTTGAGACTTGAAAGTACAGGCAAGAATGGAGTGTTAGGTCAGCGCTTTTTAATATTTTCTAATTTATGTTAGTAAGTCTGTTTAGAAGTTTTTATAATGGTAGGCGTCGTACCATATTCCGGTTTAACAAAATTAATCGTCCTAAGAAAACAGTTATTTTTTAAATGAAAGCCATCTAGCCAGGGCTCAACTTGACTTCTGCGTTTACCAGTGAGTAATAACTCAATAGTGAACATAAATTCAGCGTACATTAGTTCGTTACCAACCGTGCTATAGAAAAGGGGGAATTAATTTGTTTTTCTTACAATAGAAACGTCTAGACAAACTGATATAATTCAAGTTTCACTTAGTCCTATGTAGACATTAATACCCCAAAACTGTGGTGTGCTAAGGAATTTCGCAGACGACCTACTTTCAGTTGCCTAATAAATCGCCGACTATTCTCTGCCCCCCAGTCTTCGAAGTCTGAAGAGATCGCTTGTATCGATAATCCCTAATTTACTTTTTTGTATATGTAATGTGTTTTTTATTTTTTAGTATAATTTAGTTTTTATCTAATCTAATCTTCCACACACCAGTTTCCTAGATTTTAAAACAATTTAAACGTCATTCACCGTTTTCAGAGGTACTGCTACGAAGCTGGAATTTTCTGCCTGCGTTGATATTCCTCTTAACTACAACCTTGAAGTCTTCAAGTCTATAGAAGAAGAAGCCTATTTATTTAATTGTACAGATTTCTTCTAGGGAAACATGTTAAACTGTCGACCATCAGGAAAAATGAGATCAAATGCAAACCTTTCTCAAGTAAACAAAAACATAATTGGGACAATTTCCTACAGACATCTTACGTGCTTATACACTTCGTAATTCGTAACAAAAATTGAATCGCTTTACAAGATAATGATCGTTCGATAATAAGTTTCTGTTGTGCGTGAGTTCTAGACATTAATACCCAAAAACCGTGTTGTGTTAAGACAATAACGGTGCTATATCATTTAGATGATTTGTGAGATTATAGCGGTTCAACTAAATCTATTATCTTAACTTGCTTTAGGATGTGGAGTTATTCCAGCATGTGACGCTAATTTTATACGGCATAATGCACCCAACATAAGTTTAAGTAAATTATAAACTGCTTTTTTTACTTAATAGCGCTTAATTTACTTAGAAGGCGTTTCTAATCATTGAAGAAGATGGGCTAATGTTTATTTGAAACCAAAAAGTCATAATCACCTTTTAGATCTTGTCCCTAAAAAGTTTTACTTCTGTGCGAATATTGGTACTTATTATAATCTATGTATTATTTTAAAGTTTCAACTACATACCATGTTTTATCGCAATCTGGTTAGTAGTTTTTGCGTGCACATAAACATACAACAAATATTATTAACTCGGTTAAGCGAAATTTTACAAGAAAGAAGACTTCTTTCCTATTTTCATAGCTAGCTGCTACGATTTTACGTAGACGTTCGTGGCCGCTGGGTTTTCTAATGTGCTTGTTGCCTTCTGTTTATGGGAAATAGACAATTTAGGAATATTTCATTTTAGGAATTGAATATTTTGAGAAGTTCAATATTTTAGGTAATACAACATTTTGGGAATTCAAGTTTTTAATAATTCATGATTTTGGTACTTATGGCGTCCAATTTTTCTAGGAAAACTTTATTTATATCTAGAAATATATCCTGCATAGTTTTATACCTATCCTACAAAATAAATAACTACTTAAAATGTATTGTTAAGCGCAATGTACTTGCAATGAATTTAATGTATTTTTCACTGTATCCACACCACAATACTTTTAACGTTTTATCTGAACCGGTTCGTTGGTTTTACTGCTAAACTTTAGCGTTTTTAGTAGGGGGTGTCGCAGAGCGTTTGTTTTATTACATTTTACTTATAAGCACGGGTCATTGAAATATCGTGTTAGTTCAATTTTTTATTAAATTCTAGGATATAAAAATTCGTTTTAAGTTTATCTATTGGTATCTAAAACCTTGGACTTCTAAAATTATTTACTTTGATCAATTTACTTTTCAAATTTCTATGATTTCTCGTAGCTTAATGACTGGACTCAGCTGGCACTTGATAGGGATCAGTGGAAAGAAAGGAAAGAGAGACCTTGGCCCTTGGCCCTGCAGTGGGATGGTATAAGCTAAAAATAATAATAATAATATTTTTTATTATCAATAGATATTAAACAATTTACATGCCTTTTGACCAGGTTTCCCAAAAAAAAAAATCTGTTGATTGTGACTTATTCATACCACGAGTCAAAATAGGAAGATGACCGAATTTCGACTCGTCTTCTTATGCATTTTAATTTTACACACCAGAATATTACTTTTATCGTGTCGTACTTTTATCTAGTACTGTTAGTTTTAAAAAGGTCTTATTTGATGATTCCACGTGTAATTAATTTTCATGTCAACATGTAATTAATCTATTATAACAGCTATACGACCATTATAGCACCGAATACACTAGCAAAAAGCAATAAAACGATTCACAGAGCGTCAAAAATGTGTTGCGGCGACTATTTTCATTAAAATTCGTCGTTAAAACTTAACTATAATAGCAGTTTTACGTCTTATTAAAGGGTTGTAAAATTTTATGTTGCTTGGAAGTTTCCTCTCTCTCTATTTAATTAAAAACGCTTTCTGAATAATCAAGATGCCTTAATATGTTTGCAACGAGACAGAATTATTAACATCTAGGTACTTAACTTTAGTTTCTTAAGAGTACATACATGGTGTGATATAAGTCCTATTGTACCGGATAATCCATTTGTGCGAGTGAACATCGTACGAAAATACTACCAAGGTATGACCTGCCAATGTGTCTATACATAACTAAGAGAATGTTGAAATTCGAGCTTTTTACAAACATTTTATTTTTTATATTTTAATATTTATTAATTTCTGATCACATCTTACTAAATATTACAGTATTTATACATACATTTTCATTGATTCACTCATAATTGACATACTGATAATTTTTATTAGTTCCATGTACTTACATAAAAAAATTAAATTCAATAAATAGTCATAAATCGTTAACAGTATGAATATAAATAATTTTGGAATAAAAGCACAAAATCTTAAAATCTGCGCAGAAGAGATCAAAGTCGTAGTTTAAAAGTTGTTACTCTAACTCTAACATATCCCAGCTCTTCTCTTGTGACATTCAACTTTCATTGATACTTGTATTTTATATTAAAATGTTTATATCACTATATTTTATTGAATATGAATCGTCAAAGTTCATACAATGATTGAAGTTAAACTTGTCAAAGTTTGCTAAACCTAATCAAAAGTGATTGAATGGAGAACGAGCTGGTAAATGTACAATTCGTTACCAGTATATGACTATCAAAAGTTTGTGAGTTTGAGGGGTCTTACAATTGTGTGTTTAATAAAGTTGAAGCAACATTGAGATTTCTGTTTGGATTACTTTGTTAATTGGCTGTTTTAAATATCACTCGTATTTACATATATATTCGTAATATGTACGTACGTACGTATAATAAAAAAGCCGCCTTTAGAAAATTCGTTTTTTTAGAGATTATTCCGAATAATTTCTTCAATGTGTGTGTGTTGGTCACAGAATTTATTTGCAAAGTTTCTGTCAATTTCAACTGTTGTCAGTCGTCCACTGGATAGATAACATGGGCGCTGGACACCTGAAAATGACGTAATTTTAGTAAATTTTGGACTTAATTACACGTATTACGTAGTATCTTAGACTTAGTAGTACGTAACACGGTACTACTAAGTCTAAGATCGGACAGTAATTTGTTTTTCACTATGACAATAACTTTCAAAATTTATAGACAGTAACCAAATATGGTCCTTAGAAGGTACCTACTGGTCGGCAGAAAAGAGCGAGCAAAGCGAACTCTTGGTTTAACCATCTCGAGGTTCTTGTTGTAAAAAAAAATCCAGAATTATTTTTGTTTAAGTAGAATTGTTTTAATTCGAGTTTTCATTAGTAAAACAGTTTTAGTAGAGTTTTTCGTAATTCATAATTATTTGACTTACAGTTTTTGAAAATTACCACATTTATGTATACTCGTATATTCAAAATAGCATTATTCGCTAAACCATCGCGACGCTGTTTTTATTTCTTTTATCAGATCTGTTTCAAGAAACTCTTAACAAAATCTTTTTCTCCTCGTAATATTTATGTCTTATCTTTTTAATAATTCAGACAAATGAAGAGGTTTCTGAAATTCGTTGTTTAAAATGAGACGCAAAGAGTTGCTCATTAACATTAAAAAGGGTGGTGCCATCTTGGGCACGTACAAAACAGATTTGCTAGCATCTGTCACTAAAAATTCTTATAGCGCGCTTGTAACGTTCTACGAAAAATGTCTTAAAATACCTAGTCGGACTTTAAAGAATCGTGATAATTTTTAAACACTTTTGAGAAAGATCTCTTTTTCTTTTGTGTTAATTAAGAATTTTACTTTGTCTGGGTGTTAAAGATTTTCTATATAACATTTGTTGTGCACTAGCTGCGCTTCGCGGTTTCACTCGCACATTTTATCCCAGGTTTATCAGTATAAAAAGTGGCGTATAAATAATATTAATCCAGATCTCCAGCTGTCGGAATACCAATTTTTTCGCAATCGGTTTTGTAGATTTTGCGCGAAGTAGTAACAAACATACCTACCGAATCGTTTACTTCTTTAATTACATATTTTTTATTTATTTAGGTATATAATAAACTTTCACATTTATAATATTAGTAGAATTCAATTGTCAAAACTCAGTCATCAGATTCTCCGTGATAAAAAAATAAAATAAATTCTATAACAACGCAGAATTGAACTTTGCCTTTCAGAAGGTTCAATGTAATGAGTTAAATATCCAACTAACTTGATTTAACTTTCTACATAGATAAGTTTGCTTTATCTAAATCTAAACGAGCGACAATCAGACACCTCATTTTAATCCTTCTCTAACTAACGACTTCAAATCTACATTTAAATATCAACCGACAACGATTAGTGGGCTTCTACTGAAATATCCGAGGCGCCTTTAATAGCGTCTACCTCTCTTATTATCCATTTACTACCCGCATTTTATTATTGGGGTTAAGACGACTACAGGGTGTAAAAGCTGTAATACATAGGGTAGGCGGATCTTAGAGATCGGACGCCCGTTAGGGATAGGTTTACGACCATCAAAAGATACTTACCCTGATGGCATCCGGTAGTTCTTAAGTTGAGTCGTAATTTAAGATGTTTTTGGCAATAAAACGGGTGAATGTAAAGTGTAGGTATAGTTTGATATTTTGTAAAAGAAAATGTTTTATTGGTCACGCATGATCACCCTCATAGTTCTGATCTTGGGCCATGAGCGTCATCTATTTTGTATAGGTATATGAGGGTAAAACTAAACATTGTATTTGTAACTTATTTGAAGGGTTCGCCAGGGTTAAAATGTTAGCTTGAATCACGTGCATAATCTTCAAAATTACTTTTTTAATTTTATCTACTAATCTACATGCTAAGGCAACCAAAAATATATATCTGTTGAGACGATATACCATGCTGACGCTGCTAACTTCTTTACACAATTTAAATCTCTAATAACATCGATTACACATAAGATTAAATAAATAAATAATCTCCCTAGTCTGTCTTCATCTTAGTTAAAAACAAAAAAATACTTGGTAGTTAGAATGAAATCATTCTTTTGTGTTTTAGCTTCAATTGACGCTTCTAATTTTTCGAAAACTCAGCTCATAATAAATTCAATGAATGCCATTAAATATTTCATATCTTTTCAGAATACGCATATCTTCTACCCGCTATCATGAAAAGTTGCCTTAATTGCCCTTTTAAACCCACTCGAATGGTAAGGTCGAGGCAGTTCAAGGTCCTATTCTGAAAGTTCACTGAGTTCACGCCAAATATCGCCCACGACTTTTAATCCACTTAGCAACGTAAACGCAATGCGACATTATCTAATAATGTGGATAAAATAGTGTCTGTGTGATTACGATGCTAGACTCGTGTGGTTGGTAATCGAGTTAGCGAGGTCCGCTCGCTAGACGTAGTTACAGAATATACGGTAACACGTAGGTTTGTTGAGGTATACTTCGCTGGATGTACCAAATACAACAGGAATAAAACACTTCATAAGCAAGCTTATAAGCAAGATTTCCGTCCATCATTATTATTAAAACTCCAGGTCTGGATCTCGTTGTCAATAATTATGGTTTTTAGTTACCTTGATGTTTGACCTAAAATAATACCTACTAATAATTTTGTACTACGGTTATAACTTTAGTAAGTAATAAAAGAAACATTATGTAGTGTTTATTTCAAATTTTAATTGTCACAATGTCTCAAACGAAGAAAACGAGTAAACCCTCAGTAGGTACCTAATTATCTGTTAATGGTGACACCAATGTAACAGCAAATTAAAAAAATAATAATAATATTAAAGTGGCACAAAGTGCGGCCTACCCAAACGCAATGAAACCCAATCAAATCTTTACACGAGAAAAGCAATTTACAAAATATGTCTTGTCCAGAGTATAGAGATCTACGGTATTGCTATCTTCATGATGCGTCAGCAGTTCTTACGGATGCGAGATAATTCCGATCATCTTGAGAATACCCGTAGTTCCTTCATAGATATTCAACTGGAACTTCTATTAATTGCTTATTTTCTTATAGTCGTAATGATGAGTCGGTAACTCTATTTTAAAATTAAATAGCCAAAGCTTCTTTAGATGTACGAGTATTATAATGTAACCTAGAATATCAAGATTTTTTATTGCTCAAGGCAAGAACCGAAAATTCGCGCTTCGCCGTCAGTGAATTTATGAAGATATATTTTTCCTTTAAAATAGATCTAGGACTTACCTATAAATTTTGTTTTTGGATTTCTATCAAGTACCCATTTGTCGTTGTAATCGTTTCGGAACAAAATGAAAAATACACAAAACTGAAATGCAACGCAAAATTGCATTGAAAACAAACAAACAAACTATGTCAAGGAAATTGTAAACTTATCAAGCACATTTCAGACGTAACATCTATAGATTAACGTGTCCAGTTTAGTTGTATACAACAGAGATATTCACTGCAGAAGAAGATAAATTAAGCGAACTGTCAACTAACCGTTCCATTATAATGGCATTTCCCAGTAATGTCGGAAACAAATAAATCTGCGCAGTAACATCGTATGTCAGAAGGATAGATGTGACATCAATCTAGAAGCATTTCTCGTCCTGTGAGATTGTTATGTACGTGATACACGGGAGAAAAGATTGTTGAACAATTTTCGTGAATCTGTTCGATTAAGAAATTTTAAGTTTGATGAAAGTATTTCTGTAACTTGAATTGTCCGTTGAAACTATCATTATTTGTATAGGTACGTAGTTTTTTTTGAAGATTCAAAATCGTATAAGTATTTTTTTTCTTTTTGTCAGCGATATGCGGACATTCATCTTTAATTGTGTTTAAAGCTAAGAGTCACTCAGCGGGCTATGGGGATGCTTGGAGTTTCCCGGCGTGACAGAATTCAAAAATTAGTAGACTTAAGTGGCAATAGGCAAGCCATATAGCTAGAAGGACACATAACCGTTGGGGAGTACAAGTCCTCGAGTTGTGACCACGATGCAATGGGAAACGAAGTGTTGGAAGATCACCTACTCGGTGGACCGACGACTTTGTAGGGTCGTTGGATGGAGGCAGCTCGCGATCGCTATTTGTGGCGTCGTCGTATGGAGACATATATTCAGCAGTGAATAAGCATGATGATGACGATGATTACTGAATCCTTAATAATAAATAAAGATTAATTGAGATTTTTAAAATCGTTCATCAATTTTAGCAGCCGTATGTCCCAATCCATAAGCCACGTCGTAAGTGTAAGAAGGGGGAAAGACAAAAACTTAATGACAAGTGGACAATAGTGCAGATTCGAAACGCTTGTCGTTTTATCATAGACGTGGATTGTCAAGTATTTCGAATGGGGAATGTTAACGGTTTCTGTCATAAAATAAGGAAAAAAAGCATTTTAGATTTATTTATAGATTTTTATGTCTGCTAATAAAATAAATAAGAAACTTTGAGATGAACCACATGTAGTATATTTACAACTGCAAATTACACACCATCTTGATTTCAATAGTAGCCGTAGCGGAATTGATTGAGTTAGAGAAAACATACGATACGTCGCCACGGCCGGTATCGCCACGCCAAAAATCAGGATAACTCTCGCCTATAGATGTTTCACTTCAACATAAACAAACAGTAGGCTAACGTAGGATAAGAAAATACAAAATAACGACTGAAGCATTTTTACATTGTATTCCTCAAAGATTTACTGATAAAAAACAGGCCAATCAAATTTTTTTAGGCTCTAACATTTTTACCTGTAGGTATTTGACTCATTGATTCAGTATATGTTTTTTGTTTTTTTTGTTCCTCCTTAAAGTTTTTATGTATTAGAGTTTAGTACCTAATTAGAGTTATAAAGTTGTTTTATTTAATTTTTATAATAAATAAGGTTACACCTGATTTCAAAGTCAAAGTAAAATCAAAACATTTAGTAGAAACAACGAACTTTAAATCCTATTTAACTAGTTTAATTTTCATGTCAGCTTTAGTTATTTGTTCTAGATGTTGTTTTAAGGCTAAAATCTAGTTTACAACTTTTATCAAAACAATGATTTTGTTAAGTACGTGTTATAAATAGAACGAGATTAAAACTTAAACATAGCTTGTTTGTTCATGTAAATAAATATATTGCTAACTGCGCCCCGAGGTTTCAACAGAGTAAGTCCCGATCTCATAATAATGTCGCGATAAAATGAAGTCTATAATGTAATAATCCAGCTATCTGCAACCCAAGTTTCATTGCAATCGATTTAGTAGTTTTTGCGTGAAGTACCTAGTAACAAAATCGTTTATTTATTTACCTACTCAGTTTCTTACTTACATACTTACTTACACACGAACAATCACTTTTATAATATTGTCGCTATATCTGGCCAGTCGCTCAATAACAGTTGAGCTTATCCTTTCATCGACGTCTGGATCTATCACGTGGTTGTTTAATGTTTTTTCTGATTCACATTGAAATCTACATTAAAAACGACAAATAACAACAAAAACAAAGCTCTAAAACCCAACCTTTTAAAAATTAATCCAAAACAATAAAACTTAAGCCTAAGCCCATCGAAAGCCGATTATTTTCAGTTTGCCAAACCGAAGAAAGCCTTCAAGAAAATCAAATCAGACAATCAAGTGGAAAAATCCATGTCCACTGCTCAAACAATCAACTCAAGTTACGTGGAGCAAAGTGATGGAGGGTCCGAAGTCCACACCTCACTTATACGATCTTCTCAAAGAAAATAAAGCCAATCGACTGCTCATTAGTATTCCCGCCTCACGAATAGTACGTCTTTTTAATAGCAATCTCGTGCAAGAAAGGCCGTTTTAAAGAGTCTAGGTGTAGAAAGGTAAGTAATCGGCCAGTCACGAAGAGTCTAAGTTTAGATAAGTAACGAAATGACCAATTACCAAGTTTGATTTTTACCTCACACCCTGCCCGCAAAGGTGAGTTGTGTTTGTAGAAAAATCGCGGTATGATCAGCCAATTGGCTTTATTGTCTATGTCCGCACCTCACTTATACGATCCTCTCCTCTCTTCAAAGTCTCTAGGGACCAACTCTATTTGTTTTAAAGCTTTATTACTAAGTAATGTGTACACAGGTCAACCCTCTAAAAATTTAACGGGCGATGTTGACCAATATCGCTAATGCATCTCATCCTTGCGTGCCTAAACTCCCTTGTGGATGGATGTAGATTTTGTAAAAGAGTATATTTTTGCGGACATCTCGATACTGGTACTTCGTGATAGATTGAAGTAATATTATTATTAAAAATGTGCCTTTGTAATTGTTGTCCATTTTCTACAATGAAAAATTAACCTACGTTGAAGTGACCTTATTTAAATGATATTTTAGACAATTTTAATACTGGAATTGAGACACAAAGTTTTGTAAAGTTGATTGTATAGAAATAGGTTTATTCTTTCGTTAGGCGCCATACATTTATGTTCACAACACGCTCCGGCCTCTTTGTATATTTAGTCCCATAATGAATTGTACTTATTCATAGATAGTATTAAGGAAACACAACGTAGGTACATATCTAATTAAAAGTAGTAGAGCACCAAACAAGATTTAAACCGACATTTTAATTAGAAAAAGTACCTAGTTCAAACAAAACTAGACCATAATAAAATTTAAATCAATTCATTCGACGTGTCAATTTCAAAGTCCCAGTTCATACTATAAATTAAGGGCAGTCGTAAAACCGCGGACCCATTGTGTTCCAGTAATTTATTCACCATCCGAAATACAAAAAACTTGTTCGTCACAAACGAGGGGTCCCTTAACCTCCGACCGTAGTAAAAGGTGTCAATTTTTGAAAGATTGCACCACGTCATGAATATTATATGAACGAATCGAGTTAAGGGTATTTCAGGGTATTTTACGATATTATTCGACGTTTGGATCCTGTCAGCCTATGTCATTCTGCATGGATTTTCGCTTTGTTAAAAGTAACACGTATGTGACAACGTGACAAGTACGATGGTGCGATCAAAATTTGCCTTTGGAAAGCCAAGCTATGTTTACGTAATCGGAGGGGATATTCAAAGTGACTGTGTGTTTTTCCTTTTTTAAAGTAATATACATCTAATCCATGATAATGATAAACCATAATATATTTGTTTTGTAGAAATAACCATAACATAAAAACAAAACATGTCTTTTAAATACACCAACATTTTTAAACGCAAGAACGCACATGCATTTGGTGTTCCATTATTAATGTTTTTCTTACCTAATTAAATATAACTCACAGTATGTTTTTCTAAAAAAAAAATATATATACAGGGGGGTGTTCCCTGTATATTATATTTTTTTAGGCTTAAGTGGTCATCACAGAAACATCCTGTATAAGCTGTCGTGGAAAGTTAACCTTTGAAAAAAGCTACACTTCAATTTAAACATCATACCTTAATCTAAATTTTCGATTTGATTAAGTTTAAACCATTTAGTATTAAGTATTTAGATATGTATGGGTAATCTCACTTTTATCTTTTTGATGACAATGTTCTTTATATTTAAAAAGTCTTTAAACTTAGATTCAGATTTGAAATGTAAATCCTAAGAAAAAATACAAAATTCAAATATGTTTCGCCCTTACAGAATAAAGAGGAAAACTTTGTTTTATTGTAGCAGACATTGTATGAAAGTTTTAAACAATCTTGAGAATTGCCATATTCTGTCTTGGAAAACAAAAACTTAGAAAACTTGACCGTTCAGTTTTAGAAAGTAAGCAAATTCATCAAAATTGACTGTCTGTAGTTGTGTTAAAAACTAATACACTATTTTTGTATCAACGATGAGAAAATAACAGTTCATTCTTGTTATTTCAAATGTTTTTGTGTAATTTTTGTTCAAAGAAGTGTAGGTAGTAATAAGCCGATTGTGATGAATCCTGGTATATACCAGGATTCATCACAATCGGCTACTCGACAATCGACAATCGGCTATCGAGTATATACTCGAATATACTAAATGATTAAAATATTGTAGGTGTAAACACGTAGGTGTTATTTATAGGAATAGACCTTTTCAGCCAATATTTTCACAAAGTCGAAAGAGCGTAATACGTGTGTTAAACTGCGAACAACACATAATAATAGTTGTAATAAGCTTGAAATAAAGAAATACGTCTATGTTGTGGCCACTTTCGAGTGGGACCGAACGCGATGGGCAAAACTAATTTTGAATTAAATTTCGAGCAAAACGTTTATTAGCTAATGTGAACTAAAGTAACATATAACCTATGTTCACCACATTAACCCTAACTTAACCTATCCGAACTGTCCATGTCGGTATTCTTGAATAAGCGTTTTCATATTTACGTTTTTGATTTATTGAAATAGAAACTTTCTAATAGGTACCCCAACTGTTCATAATTCATAATGCCTACCTAAACCGAAATTAAAATAGCCAACAAAAGTTTACTTTATATACGTTGACTCCTAAACGTGTAATTTTAATACAAATATTGAAATTCGTACATCCACAGGACTAAAGCTTTACAACTTTAAGCATCTAATTGCTTTCATTCAAACACAAATATAATTATTCGTGCTGACTTTGTAAATATATTCATTGAAATTTGTGAATGCGTATAGTAAAGAGGTGCAAATTAATAATTATCAGCTTTCAGTAAAGCTACAGCTCCACATTAGAGGCAGTGTGTATTTTAAAGACGAACCCAAATACCCATTAATGTCGTCCGATAGCTTATTAAGCGGTCTTATTCAAGACCAAATTGAATTACTCGTTTACTTTTACAGCTTATTTGTAGTTTTAAAATCAATGAGATATCGGCCGATCGTAAAGTCTGAGGCTAGTCGTAGGTACTTTAGAGATGAATCTCTATGAAACAATCGTATGTTGTGACTCTTGTGTCAAGACTTCTTCTTCTTCTATTCCAATAGTGGTGTGGCTCACCTGGTGTTAGAGTATTCAGGTCACCCTAAGTCCTCTGACATGACTTAATGAGTGCTATCAGAGATAACAACCGAAACCAACTTCCTAACATGCCTTCCGTAGCACGGAGAGTGTAATTTCACGTAAAATTAGACGATTGTTCGTACGCAACCGTATCCAAAAAAAGTACAGAAACGCGTCGAAAGTGCGACCCGCCTAAAGGTAAACGTACTCCTTAATAATACATTCCATTATTACCTAGATTAAATATTAAGATTTGATATACCAATTATGGTGTTAATAATTTATTTGAATTAGATATAAAATTGAAAAGGTCCAGTGTTTTTATTTTAATATAATAATTCGCTTTTTCAACTGAAATGCGATAATTTATACCTACAACGTAAGCAACTTTTAATCCGTGCTATTTAAAGCGCTTCAGTGCCCGGGACATTATTGGATGAATTAGGCTTACCCAGTACCTATACCACTACCCCAGCCAAGTCAACCATACACAGACAATAGAACGAGTCAATACGTCTGAAGCTAACTAAGGCATGGGTTTCCTCACGATGTTGGCCTTCGTACGTACGCTCCGTAAGAGCGATATTAATAGGGCTCATAACTTTTTCGTTAGGAAACAGGGTCTCGTCTCTAATTCTACAAAAGAACGAAAATTAAACTGTTATCTAGGAAGAAAATCTGTCATATTTTGACAGTCGTTCGTCGACAGTCGACACTGGCTCATGTCTAAATGGAATACAGCCATATAAAAGAAACACAGTAAGTACAGGTCCAGGCAATGGTGTACGGTCGGCCGGAAATTGAACTTATTACCTTGTCGCGAGGTGCGCGACTTGAGTAGCAACACTAGTTGAATTGCTATTTTATGTACTTACTGAGATATGTTAAATTAAAATGAAAGTCAAAGTATGGACTTAAATTTAATAACAAGATAAGTATTCATATCTCTAGTACATATTGTCTAGTTTATTACAGTAGTTCCTAGTTTAAGATTAGATTAAGTATAGGACTGTAATATTAGTTACTAGAACAGTAAAGTAAATAAGTTTTATAGGATAAGTATTGTAGATTTAGGGGGAAGTTAATTATTGAGAATCCGTAAGACAATCAAATTCATTCAGTAGTAATTGTGGATTCAATACGGTATAATAGGAAAAAGGAATCTAAATAGATTCAGTAGTTTCAGAAGAAAACATGAGATAAGGGTGTTTTAGGTCCGAGCAGAGTTCAATCATGTTTGATTTCATACAGGAAGTTAAGTGAACTTAGCTGAGTGGCATTATACGCAATGTAGGTGTGGTTAGCTAACGGTCCGGGGCCTCATCCTCCATAAATTCTCATAGAACACCATTCTGCGGCCTTGCGTGTCTTCATTTTGGTTTTTTTGGGCGTTGCTCCAATTAAACGCCGAGTAAAAAAAACAGGTACACGCTTGTGTGTCCTCAATCAAGCTTTTGTCCTCAACGAGGAACCCTGCGAAACACAGTACATTTTCAGAACAAGGTTCGGAACACCCATGTTAGACGCTACCATCAAAATGCCTTGGTTTTACAATATTTCCTAAGTGCATTGGCTGAGTTACGTTCGTCTAACATAGTTGATTCCCAGAACAGAATTAAAGACTAAAGATATTGTAGGAAGGTACAGATTACAATATTTTACAACCTCATGTCACAAGGTGGATTAATATTTCGATTTTACAGTAGATATCTTACAGTGAATCAGTTCTGTGGTCACAAGATTCACAGTGAAGAACATCAAACGCTCCAAGATGCTGAGGGCTGAACGTAGAAAGCTTCATCACGTTTTTTTTATCTTTGAAAAAACTAAAGTCGAACTTTTAAGATTTTACAGAAATAAATATGGATCACTCACCTTGAAGGGCTGTTAATTATCAATTAGTTATTTTTCATAGATTCCGTCGATTATTCTCTTTGATTAAATCAATTTATTATTAGATTCATCTGATCTGAAAATATCCCTGGGCCTTCGTCAGCAAAATTGAAAATAATGACAGATCTTTTCGTTTTCTCGTAACGTCAAAATACTGGACTTTACATAGTAGCCGGTGTCAAGTTATAATTTTTTATTTTGCAAAATATTAATTTTTATTCTTTTATTTTAAATTTATTTGATTTTAATATTGCTTAAATAATTGTGAACAATGATATGTATTCCTAGTCAAAATAAATTTACCGCTGAGTGTTTATTTTCGAAAATTAGTTAACATTGATTTCGATCTGAAATACTCGTAACTCCATCTAGTGAATTCTGATGTGTAATATTGATAAAAGGTTATGCTTAACCTGCATTAGAGGGCGTTGTTATATGTTTACTTATTTTACTTGTTCTTCTACTGTTAAATTAAATATTTTTATTATTCGTTAAGCCTAAACAGTGTTGTTTTATTTATTTTATTAAGTTTTAATTACAACAATCATGTACAACGTTACAACCTTCGGAATGAAGACTTTTGGTGGGAACGCGGTGAGGAGATGCTCCAAAGCTCCGTAAACAATTATTGTAAATAGCCGTCGTTTTACAATGATTCGCTCGACTTGACTTTAACTATGAGGACTTGACTGTTTCGATGCAAATAACTTGCAAATATTAATAATACTTGACACTGGCTCATGTTCATGGCTAAATGGAATACAGCCATATAAAAGAAAAGGAAGAAGTATCAACCACTAAGTACCCCGTCACCGCTAATATAAGTAAATATTGAAAGTAGGCTATAATATTAAAACTGTAATAAAGTAAATAACTTGCGTGGAAGAGCGGTTAAGGCACTGGGGTACTGATCTAGGAGCGCGAGTTCAAATCTCAAATAAATTTTTGAAAATGTATTTTTCCTTTAAAATATTTCTAGTAAAGTAAATAATAGTCAAATTTCTAATAAGCTTTTAAAGAAATCAATTAGGTAAATATATTTTAAAAATACTACACTGAAACATTTCTTATAAAATCACCGTTATCACCAAAAAGAATAACTTTACAAGATTTGTAGTGGCAGACTGCTGTCGTATAGGGGACGGCGACGACGCAGAAAAAAAAAACTTATTTTACGATTTCCGTTTCGAAAAAGTTGTTCCAAGAAAATCTGTTATTTATTGTATTTGGTAAGTTTTTACAAGTTAAAATAAAAACAGCAATGAAATATTATGATAAAAATTTAAAACCGAAAGCTAGTAGTTTTTTTTTCAGATACTCATCTGCTTAAAAACAAGACGATCCTTGAAAAAGCGTACCGACCTCTTTACTTCCTTTACAAAATATTACAGACAACCGTTCCTAGCTTGAGTGGTTCTCAAACGGTCCCGGATTTGCATATAATTATCATTTTTGATTCTCTCTTCTTTTGTGTAAATACTCGTCTAAAAGGTAACACCGTAAATGACATAATGCGGGGAAAGATATGCTGAATTATTTATATGGTAATACGTTTTGAAAATGAATAGTGTTGGGATGTTACAGTTGTCAATGTTATATCGATAAAATTATCGATAAAATATAAGTATATAACAAAATTACACAATAGTTATACAATTAAAAAGTAACATGTAGTTCAAATTAACATCATAATCATCATCATCATATTATGACTAATATAATTCCAGAAAGTGAAGCCCGTATTTCAAAATCGATGCAAATTGTAGATGGCGCTGGGCGATGTAGCAAAGTCGTATTTGCTAAACTTCATTTTGCAAGTTCGAGTTCTGCTTTAACTATTTGCATACCTATTTTTTTTTATTGTCGGTTGGTTTTTTTATTATTTAAGACTACTCATTTAAATATGTATACCTAATAATATATTTTAACTAATACGATGCAGTTATCGATATTATGGTGCCCATCCTTAACATCACTTCTGCATTTCAGCTTAAACGTTAAATACGCTTCAATGGATATTACTTTCGGGGATTTTTGCCTAAATAAATTATTACGTTTGACTAAGAAGAAATTTTAATGAATTTTGAGTGGGTGTCGTATGCGGTGGACGATTTCCTAATGTTGTTCCTACGAAATGAAAGAGAATTAATTATAAGCCATTTTGTTAGGGTGTAGAGTTCAATAACATGTGGAATATAATGTGTATGGTATAGTAGGTACATATTTTCCTCATTTTGGTATGGTGGGTATGATAGGCAGTAAGTACCTTTGAATCAAATACATTTTGACGATTAGTTATTTTCAAGCAACTTAGAGGTACCAAAAGGCATACAAAGAACTATTTATATACCATTCTCTGAATGCCCTGTGCTATGAGTTTTAAATTAAACTAGGAGTTCGCCCTGAACTGAGACCTCACCGACCCCCAACCCCCCTACCGATCCGGCTCATCTTCGAACTCATAAATTCTATTGACCTAAACTACGTGCATACCAAAATTCATGAAGATCGGAGCTACGATACTCAAGTTATCGTCGAACAAAGATACAAAGTTACAAAGATACAAGCGCCAGGCCCGTCTACACTGGACCTCACTCGCTTCGCTCGTTCGGTCAATAAATGTAATCGATAACAGCAATGCAATGCATAAAGCCAGTACTATAATCGAAATTACTCGTAAAAACAAGCACCAGTTAGTTGCCTTACCGTTACCTATGCCTTATCATACTTGTGTTAGTAGGAATATTTCCTGTAATTAATAATTTAGGTTTAATACTAGGAGTTCGCCCCAAACTGAGACCTCACGAGAATCCATTTACAGTGATTTTGTTTTTTGTAGGATTTTAACACCAACAGCTTTATTTTTTTACAAAATAAGTATTATTATCAAACGAATAATATGACGAAAGACAAGTAAAAACGATAACATAAGAATTATTCCTTAATTACGACAATCGACCACAATTTGTAACATAAACATGAATTATTCACATTGAACACTAATAGACGTTTACATTCCCTACAAAAATGTCAGATCTTGGAGTATATATCGCAAGCAAACGCAACGATACCGCGATCTAAGAGTGATGTCGAGCGCCATCTATTGACAAATTTTTAGAACTTGATTTTTTTCTCTTTTTGCACCCCCTATCTCCCCAACTCCCCTACCAATCCAGCTCATCTTCGAACTCATAAATTCTATTGACCTAAACTACGCGCATACCAAAATTCATGAAGATCGGAGCTACGATACTCAAGTTATCGTCGAACAAACATACAAAGATACAAAGTTACAAAGATACAAGCGCCAGGCCCGTTTACACTGGACCTCACTCGCTTCGCTCGTTCGGTCAATAAACACTTTATTTATCGAGTTGAATCGCGTTTTATTCATGGTTTTAAACGAACCGAGCTTTCGCCAACTTTACAGTTGGCTTTTCAAGGTTGACATAAAGTGTTTTATTATTGTTGTCTTTCTATGTATAATATGTATGTATTTACAAAAAAAAGTATAATAGTAGTATATCCGTTGTCTAGTATTCATAGTACAAGCCTAGAGCTTAATTTGGGGTTAGATTGCGTTGTGTAATGTCGTGCAATATGTATTTATTTATTATGCAAAATCGAGAAAACCATAGAAGAAATTATATCCACTAATATATGATTCTTAAAATATATGCTGAAGAAACTTTTCTAGAAAGATATACTAAAAAATAATCAACAAGTATTTACTCTCGAAAATTACTTACTTCGTAGGCGACGAACGTTCGCTCGCATTGTAACGAACGTGTAAGTAGGTATTTTGACATTTCACTCAGACGTCGTCGTAGCACTCGTAGCTCGTAACATTGTGTTTGACGTGAAAAATATTTGTTCAGCTACGGGGAGACGAAATCAATTTGAAATCGACTTCCCTGAAATGAAATGTAAAAATCGTTTTTTATAATTTTTCGTTGACATTGACAATTTGACGTATTGTATTTATTTTATACTCAACGTTTGTTATTGACAGCGGCAATTAGGCAAACTGTGCATATGTTTTTTATTTACCCCCTTATTTATGAACGTTAATTAATACGCTGCATTAACTATGCATCGTTTGTCTTTAACAGTCACATGAAGTTTCAAAATTAACAGACAGAGACAAACGTCACATAACTTAGTCATGTGTAAATAATATTTTATAAAAAAGGTAGTTAACCTAAACTTTTAATCACTTAATTACGTAAGCAATCTTATAGCTACTAATTATTTTATTTTATTGTATTTTCAAATAAAAGTTCTGAATTGTACTACTTAGTTTAATTTTCGCGCATTATTTGTAAAAAGTACTATACAAGCCTTGGCCGCTACTAGGCATAGGCACACGTTCGTCCATCAATGCCTCTCTTGCCGGCCGCTGTAGTAATGTAATATTGAATAACTGAATTACATTATTCGGACGTCCATACTCCGACATATTTTAAGCATTCAGCATTCACTTGTAATGTAACATAGTACATTTGACTTTGAGCATTACATTACAATACTACCTGCGTGCCAGACGAGCATGTAACATTTTATTAAAAGTGAAGCGCTGTTGAATCAAGATTGTTGATTACATTACATTATATCATAACAAAGTGTGCGCTGTGTGTAAATGTTCGAATCTGAAACGTTCCATTACACGCGGATGCTTTCGGTGTAGAAACACTTTTACATGACAACCTATTTCACTCGGAATTTGAAATAATATTCAAGGAACTTATCCCATCTTGTAATAGAAAGAGAATAACTACCATTCTTTGTCAAATCAAAAACCCGTTTTTCTTATTACAAGTTACGCAGACCAATACCTGCACCGAATAATCTTTCAGCATCTCAACTCTGGAATTCGCATTGTTTTTCTTTCCAAGTTGTTTGAAATCAAAGGAAATTCGATTTATCGTCCTCGTACGTCAACCCGTAACAAATAAACAAAATAGAATTTAGTTTTCGGCAAAGACAATAAAGCCAATTGACTGTTCAAACAGCGAAATTTTCTGCAAACACAACTCACCATTGCAGCAAGAGGTGAGGTAATTAATTATCAAATTATGTGATTGGCCATTGCGTTACCTATCTATACTTGAGACTCTTTCAGTCTTATCATAAAACCCATATATAACGGCGTGCTGCAGCATGTCGGTGTCCTTAGAAGGAAAGTAGTGGTATATATCTGGGGTGGAGTAAGGCCTGAGTAGTGAAAACATGCTTTATCGTTTTCCGTAACAAGAACTTTCAAAGTTTACAGACATTTTGAAACAAAACGTAATAAAATTACTTCCACCTTATTTACAACAAACTGCGCCCCGCCGCCGGTTCCCGCGGGAATATCGGGATAAAATGTAGCCTATGTATTTTTCCCGGTATCCAGCTGCCTATATTCCAAGTTTCATCGCAATCGGTTCAGTAGTTTTTGCGTGATTGAGCAACAAACTTCCAAACACACACACTTTTACATTTATGATATTAGTAGGATTAAAATTTATTAAAAAGGTTTTTGGTTATCGGCCAATGCGTTACCTATCTATACCGAAACTCTTTGAGATTGGCCATTCTTGCACGAGAGTGCTACTAAAACGACGTACTACTTTCGTGAGGAGGAAATACTTATGAGTCAACTGGTTATATCATCTTTAGTTTTCGGTGAAACTTTGTAGTTGGTAACATATGCAATGCAGGTATCGGCAGGGTTGTCCTAACGAAGACCGCTCGTTCGCTGAATACTTGATGTCTACTTTAGTTTTTTTTTTAGTTTTAGTGACACTCATGAATAAAACGATTTTTGGATTTGTCTTTTCGGAAAACGGTTCTAGTGTTTTGAATAGCAAAGGTGAAAACAAGTGTTACTTCTTCTTTTCGTTTGATGGTGTTGCTCACCTGGTGTTTTAGGTTCCCCGAAGGGCCTCTAACTTGACCTAACGACTGTTATCAGAGATAACAACCATTGAAGAACTTATGTGATTGAGTTATTTAGTACTAAACTATTTGCACGGCAAAGGCAATCTTCCTTCCATTTATCGTCGTCTAAATCGTCCTACCATAAATGACAAAAACGTCGACGATTTTTGTCGTTGATTTTAAAATATTTGATTTCCTAATACGATAGGTAGCTACATAAATAGCACCAGCAAATTTTAAGTCACGATAAGAAAATTTTGTTAGTAACAAAAATAACTTTTGATCCTATTTGGAACTTTTAAATTGTCATTTTTATTTGACTGGTTGTCAATTAAAAAATAACGATAATAATTATGACTTTATATCTATGTATGATTTAAAATCACATGTGAACTCGATTGTAGAGTTTCGAAGGTTTATCTAAAACCACTATAAAATAGTAACATTATTATTAAGTGTACATCTAAGCCTAAAATAAATAACATTGAGAACTTAATCTTACTAATTCTCATTTGCTGATGTTATAATTTACAATCCCAGTCTTTAATGTATTTTAGGCAGACGTTTAACGTATATCTAATAATATTGAAAATGTTAAGATCTTACGAGTCAATTTATTGAGCTATTAACTAAATATATTACCGGTCATAACACTGAACGGTTTGGGCACTAGACTTCGAAAGACAGAAATTGCTTTAAGACTCGACAAAAGGTGATAAAATTAAGTGACAATTTAGTTGTTTGTCACTCTGAAAGCAATTTTAGCAAATTTCACAAGGAAATCGAAAGCCCAAGTTCCAAAGAGTATAGCAGCTACGTTGTTAAAGGCTATTAAGAAATAGGTGGTAGTCGGAGGCTTCGGCTGTAGCTTGTTGCCATCACTTGTCGCATACCGACCTAACGCCGATCCATGCCGTGGCGGGGATGAGCTTTTTTGTATAAAGAAAGCAGGCGATACGTCCTTTGCGTTCTCAATAGAGCGGGTCATCATACTTAGTTCATATAAAAATAAGCTCCTCCCCGCGACGCGACGGAGCGCGGTCTAGCCTATATCATCCTAAAGTCGTAGCACCAACCTGACTCGTCCGTGCTAACCGGTACAGCCACTATGTAAGTCTTCCTATCTTCCGAGATGCATCCGAGATTCCGTAGCATGCTACATCGTAAACCATATCATCACTTACCATCATTACCACTTTGTATTAGGCACAATACATCGCCTTTAGGAGATCTGCAAAATGTATTTTTTATCTCATTGCATCTTTTCCTACGCTTTAGAAAATCCTAAGGTTGGAGAGTCTATACAGCTTAATTGTTTAAGTCTATCACCATTTTTAAAGAATATATAATATGTTACTTTTCAGTGTTTACTAGGTATATGTAGAAAATTGCGAAAATCCTACACTGCGCGTGGGTCGTAGCACAAGGCACGCGCTTATTTCTAAAGTTCTCTGAAATCGTTTAAAAAAAGTCAATCAAAACTTTGAAAAATGTTTTTCATTCGATAAAACATTTTTATTAACTCCTGTTTGTAAGCTGTTTATTGAGAAATGGCTTTATCGGTGGGTACTCGTACCCCGTCAAAAGTTGAACAAGAAAAATAAAGGATACTCGGAATGCATTAGGTACTACTCAATGGAATACCTAATAATACCTATAGATATTTTAATAACTCGTCTAGACCAAATATTTGCAAAGCGATTTCTGCTTCGCCAATCCCAAGTTTTCCACTTGAGGGGCTTCGCAAACAAGAAATTTAGGCGTAACCCTCGATGATAAGTTGTAGGACATTTTGTTTCAGGACGACGATTTGGTTTTAACTGTCGATGAAGGAACAAGCTCAGTCTGGAGCTAGACACTTTGTTCGTTGTCAAATTCTTTTTTTATCGCCCGATCAAAAGTTGATCGTATGTCAGCCTGTAAAGTCGACATTGATCGCTGCACGTTTTATTGGTGGTTTGTTTGAGCTCAGTGAAGTCATTCCCTTGTTTAGTTCGACTCAATCACATAAAACGAAAAATAAAACTATAATCAGGCAAACTTCATTCTGCTAACATTTGTGGTCTAACTACGTACTCGTACTTGGTTGAAGTATTGTTGTTGATAGTTTGTAAGGAATCAGAATGATATTACAGTGATATTTGATGGTAATCAAGTTTAACTAAAGTTAGTCAAGTTGAGATGAAGTTCTAACTAATAATTTTATAACTGCGAAAATAACTCTATTTTTGTTTGGTAGCTGGTTAGCTGAAACTAATTTGAAAATCAATGAAAACTGTTTCAACAACTTTGAAAGAAAGGCTTTGAAAGGAAAAGCTTGGAAACTATGAGAAGACTTTAAGAATTTTAAAATTTTCCAATAACATAATTTTGACCAATTAGACAATTGAAATCGCTTTTTCGTTAGTCTTTTTTA
Source organism: Idaea dimidiata (assembly GCA_949358125.1). Lineage (NCBI taxonomy): Eukaryota > Metazoa > Arthropoda > Insecta > Lepidoptera > Geometridae > Idaea > Idaea dimidiata. The sequence goes on along the minus strand of OX442333.1, from coordinate 19,322,977 downwards.
ATTTATCCTGGCACCGATAAAAGATAGAGAGACAGGTAACATTTATGGAAAGATAAAAGCTACAAAATTAATTCACAAACCTACTCTAACATGGATTAGATAACAACAAGAAGCCTTTTCGCCTAAGAAAGATCCCTTCCAAGCAACCATTGAATAGACAAGAAAGATGGATCCTTAAATAACATAAATAACAGTTATAGCCAGGGATATCCCAATTCATTTCCACCGTACCACACCCATCACATAACAAATCTAATACATTACAAGCCCATCTCGAGGGTCATTATTATCCCTCTATGCAAACTTTCTTAACAACGAACCTATTGACTTAAGTCGGTTGTCTTGTTGCCATCAATCTGCCAAATGGGCAAGGAATTACAAAGTTACTGCGACAAGGGTATGCTTGCGCCTGACTGAAGGCGCTAGCGTCTCCACCAATCTACGAATCTAAACCTTATTCAATCTCCGAATGTTTAGTTCCATTTTTGGCCACAGATATGGAACACATTGTTGTCTTGTAGTCCCTAAGCCAGTGAGGTCACTTCCTCTCGTAGTTAATTTTAATAATTGGGTTCTTGTGTCACTTTGTAATACTTAGTTTAGGTAAGTGCTTATTAATTTTAGTGGGTTAGGTGATTTATATATTTCCTATTGTAATTAATTTCAATATTTGCAGAAGGTCTAAATGTTTTGAAAGTTATGTTCTGACAGAAACGTTTCATTGAAAATCAATATCAATAAAAGGTTTGTAATTAAACTAATTTTTTTTGCTTTAATTTAACCTAAAGAAGAGAACTGGAAAAGTCTCAAAACGTTAAGTACTGAAACAACGCAAAAATAATAAATACCACGCGATTACAAGCCTGATCTGCCTGAAAATCGAAAACATGAAATGTTCAATCCAACATCGCGAATACAGAAGAAACATTTGAGAGGATTGTAATTTGTCTGTCTAAAATTAGATTAATTTAAATCGATGTTCAATTTATTTCGTTTCGACTAATTAAATAAAATTACTCCCTTACTTATAAAATATTATTTACACATGACTAAGTTATGTAACGTTTGTCTCTCTCTGTCAACTTTGAAACTTCATGTGACAGTAAAAGACAAACGATGCATAGTTATGCAGCGCACTAATTAGCATTTATAAGTAAGGGGGTTAATGTTTACTTTTAATGACTTGCTGTTACTTTAAACAAACAGGTATTGCTATCCAAAGTGGCAATACAGCCAGTCTTTCGGTTACCATACATAAGCTCTCAATTCACCTAATTTGTCAAGTATTTTTTAAGTAATCTAACAACAGACAGTTACAGATTTCATATTTATCTACTTTTTTCATCATAAAATTTCAATATCAATTCCTAATTCATTCTCCGCCAACAATATGAAACTCAATTGATTTATAAACTAATTAAGTACCTGTTTCAAATAGCACGAGACCCTTCATCTATGCCACGTAACTAAATTACTTACACTGACAGTCGAGCACCGTGGTGCCTAGACGCGACCAACTTAATAAGAACTCTTATGTATCAAAACAGTTATAACATTTCTACTGGATCAACAAAACATTGACTGTAGAGTAAAGAGATCAAGTTATATCGGTTGGTTTATCGTTACGTATTGCCATTATACTGTATTTGAGAATGTAGATTAGCTACCTCTTATACTACAATGGATAGGAGATTCTAAAGTCAATTACTGTAAAATAGTTTGTACATAGGTTACGGAGCGGACTCGTGCCGCGTCGTGGAAACTAATAAATTGCCGAAATTGCCAATATGTTGGAGCGTTTGACGTTAAATCAAATTTTGTAGCAAAACGCTAGCTAACATTTTGATAGTGTTTTGCAAATGGGTATTAAGCGGAAATTTTCCTGTAGTTACTCGTATGCCTTTGTTTGTGACTGTCTATGATGAAGACCAATGGAGATAAAAATATCTTGAAGATTAATAATTAATAATCAGCATTTTGTTCTTTTTAACCGAAAAGGTTCATCATAAGTGTTGGTATATAATAATTAAAATGATTATTTTATTATCTTAAAAAAAGATATTCGTTCGTCTGTCGATCGCCTTCTGCTCCTAAAACTTCTTGTTTTTTTTGCCAACTAAAATAGGTCAGTTTAATTTAGCTCGCCAGTTTGCATATGGGTCTAGTTTGTAGTTGCAGTTGACGAACATGTACATCACTAGAAGTTTTAAATTTTAGTTTTAATTGTGTGTTTTCGCAAAATAGCAGCAGTTGCCAGTTGGATTTTGATGTCGATTACGACGGAAGTTGCGCGGTAGCCTTGTTGTACGCACAGAGGCTCTGTTTTACAGCTGTACAGCTGCTTAACCTGCGCGGTTCAAACCATGCATTTGAAAGCGACGCCGTCAAGTTCAACTGTCATTGAAACGCAGTCAAGCTCGCATTCAATGACAGTTAAACTCGACGGTGCCGGCTTTAAATGCATGCAAATCAAAACTGTCGTTTTTTACCGCACAGCCTATTCCTTTGCGCAGTGGGATTTCGAAGCCGATTATGATGGAAGTTGTGCGGTAACTTCGCAGGTACTTTCACCTAACAATGTTCCGGTAAGTACAGCGCCATAAATAGCATGTATTAAAAGTTATATAAGTCATCTACAATTATAAGAAAAGAATACTATAAGACAGGTGAGTGAAATTTTCATTAAAAATAAAAAAATCAAAACACACTTTTTTAATTGCAGTTAGTCTTTCTAAAATGAAATTGTGCACCAGATTGCATCAACATAAATATTAACAGTTTAAATTGACTGCTTTTCTATTTTCTTTTTTTAATCCAACAGTCTAGCAAATTAGCTTTTGTACTTCATTCTCTCAGTAAATACACCGATTTAAATTCAAAAAGTTTTAATTTAAATTCAGAAAACTAATATACCTACCTACGAAATTTAATGTTAGGTAGGTACTATTAAAATCGTAAACTATGAATATAATAGCTTTTTTCATGGAAAGTCTGGTTGTATGTTGATATTTTGTCGGTAAACTTTTAATGTATGCGCGTTTCGCTGGTGAATTCAGTACTGTTTTATCGATATCGATAAAATAAAATTTCGGACAATCTAGTTTTATTTAATTATGAATTTTTGCTGCTTCTTGACGATAAAGATGATACGATGTTCCAAAACCATCTATTCAATCTACCTATTTATTTCAATATATTGACGTATATTAAGACGACATGACTTATTAATTAAGACAAAACACAGCATTATTAGATTTATAATTTAGCTTGTAAATTGAGGGACTGTTTTGACCATAAATAAAATACCTACTATATTTTTTAGTTTTACTCAAACCCATTGAGCATGCATGGATCATGCTCCAGAGACCTGTTCTAAAGGACTTGGACGGGGTTTCGACAACCCATCAGTTAAGGCTTACTAAGATTCCATTGGGAGAGGTTTTATTGGGTGAGGTAAATTCTATGGAAAATCAATGCCGACAAGTTTTAAACAACAGAGGAGGCACCTTATATTAATTTATGTAATAATGAAAAAATAAATAAAACGGAAAGACCTGTCTCTTCTAATGTCTAAGAGAGACCAGTCCAGTTATATGAGGCAAATGGTAACCATTTGACTAATTTCAATTTTACTTATAAAAAAGACTACGTTAAATTTTATAAATATAACGTATTCTTTTTTTTTTATAAACAAAAATAGTTTATTTCCTTTAGATTCTTGTACAACATTAAATGCACATGATCATTTGGCATTATACGTGTCTACATGCATACTAAAAATATCGATACGACATAAAAGTATTGATGAAATGAAAATGAAATGAAATGAAAATGAAAAATGAAATGAAATGAAAAATCGTTTATTTGTAACCACAAAAAAGAAAAAAAACCACATAGCTTATTAACTAGTATGCTGTACATGTAGATTAACTAGTGTGGCTACAAAAAGGAAATCGTCTCAGCATTAAGCGTTACACATCAAGACATGCAGCGCACTGATTTTCAGCCGATTCCTTTAATATGTAGACATTCCGGGTACGGACAGCCGCAGAATAGTAAAAGAAAGAAAACTACCAATTACTAAATAATAAATAGATAGATATAGCCCAAGTTATACACAATTTATTTCTTAAATTAAGTAAGTATATATAATTTGAAATTTTAAATTACGTTAATACTATTACTACTATCATACAAACAATTCTTAGTAAAAATGTTTGACAAACAGATTATATTTTGCTGTTCGCCTGACAAGCAACCACTCAAGCAGCAATCGCTATAGATCTTTTTGCTGGAGGAATAGTAAAGTTTTAACCTTGCGCTTGATGTCCCGACCCTAATTTTGGGTGCACAGAAACTTGTACTGTCGATTTCAGAAGCTTGAAGAACTAATTTAACTGCGTCCCTTAACTACCACTTCAATAAATTCTAAACTAGTCATATATAGCGATTTGAAAATTGCAATCTGTTAGGTTTGAAAAACTTTTGTATTTCTAGTTTTCTTTTTCTAAATTGAATATTAAATTTTAGGGTTATAGTACGCGCAGACCGTGTCAACTATTGATGTTACGGAGTTCCGTCATTTATAACAAAATGATTTTTTGTAACGTTCGTTCGTACGTTGTGTACCTGTTTCACCTTTGTTTACCTAGAACGTACCTATGTACGTTCTAGGTTAAACGCTGGCCCATATGAATATGCGCATATGAATAGTCGTGCGCGACTTAAAAATATCCCCAAATTCTATTTGTCAGAAAATACAGTCTCAGACAGCTGATTCCAATCTCTCACGGTGTGAATAAGGAATAACGAAGCGAACAGCTTAGTGTAAGTCTCGTTGGAGTCCACCATAAAACGATGAAGTATTCTAAACCATTTTTAAAGAAGTTATATTTTCGCCATAAACAGGCTTATTGTTTTTGCACTTCATGCCATTTTGTTGCCTGGAACTAAAGAACATATTTTCTTTATAATGAGAAATAATAACTAATTTTGAATATTAACTCTCCATATTCTCTGTCAAAAATAAAAAAAATACAAGTGAAAGAATTACTTCGATACGTTAATTCGTTTCCGATTTATAGAAGTAAACGTGCGATGCGGATTCGTACTCGGGTGTGACGTCATCTCACAGTCGCCCAGTTCGCTCGCGCTTTATGTGTCGATGTCATAGTACATGTCGTCTTACATTTATAAGGATGTCACGTGACTTTTAGCGAGACTCAATGGTAGCTATTCGAGCCAACCCAATTCCGACTTAACCTAACTAATATTTATCGTAAGTTTAGGTATATTAAATGTAAATAATAATTAAATTGCCTGTAAATTCAAACTTATATGGGTATTTTGACAAAAACAAAAACTAGTAAGTATAAATAAGCTTTACTGTAACAAACTTTCAACCGATTTGGCATACTTATTAACATTCTTCATATATATTTATAAGTTTACAATTCACACGCAAAATAAGCTTCATTATGCTTTGGTTTAAATAAATAATTCATTCAGAAGACAAAGGGCCAAGATTTTAGCAACTCGATAGTCTTAAATGAGCTGGAGTGTGGCTAGACTTGCCAGGAAGGAAGTCTAAGTCTAGAGAGTTTCTCTGATATGTACCTACCTACCTAACCTATACCTATAGAAATAAGATTTCACAGACTTACTAAAGTCTACGCTCCGCGGTTTCACCCGCGTAGGTCCCGGTCCCATTGGAATATGGAGATCATAAGTAATCCATGTTACTACTCGATAATATAACTGTCTATTGGTGAAAGAGTTTATTCAATTCAATTCAATTTCTTCATTCAGATACAAATACCATCCATTTATGTTAGTTATATCTAATGCTATGTGAGTTAATCGGATTATCGTCTATTAATTACATCGATGGTTATATTTGAAAATGTGTAATATGAGTCCCAATCGTGTTCGTTTAAAAAGTTTACATCGATGTTTATTATTAAATAAATTATTTACCTATACTTGCATTAAACCTCATGTGCACCTGATTCCAATGCATAATCAAAGGATTATCTAGCCTCTCCAGCAAAGTATTCAGCAGACTGCTAGGGCTCTCCCGCACTCGACGCATCAGTGAGGCGACTCTCTAACGAATAATTGCATAGAAGCAGTGAACCTTAGTCTCCGCAAACATTCCTGATAAGCTACAGTACTAAGATACCCCAGCAGCATTCTAAAACTATTATTATATTGAATACGTAGAGCATTGAAGGTCCGCAGGCTGCTCGTGTAGAAAGGCTGGCAGTGAGCTTATGAAATCGGCATTTATGAAATCGGTCCAGTGGTTTAGGAACCTTTTCATTACAAAGAAACTTCAAAAATTCAACTTCAAAGAAACTTTCACCGGCGTAAGTCCCGGTTCCGCGGAAATATCGGGATAAAAGCACTATAGGCAATAGCCTATGTGCTATTGCCGGTATCCAGCTACCTATATTTTGAGTTTTATGGCAATCGGTTTAATTTTTTTTTTTGTTTTTTTTGCGTGATCGAATAATAAACACACATATACAAACACACACATACTTACAGACTTTCAGCTTTATAATATTAGTGGGATGGTAGGATTCATAAAACTAGCTGCTTAATAAATAAAACAACAAAAATAGTTATGACTATATTTATTTATATTTATTTATTAAGAACCCTTTCAAGTTAACAGAATATTTGCTATCCAAAAAATTCATTTACCAATTCCTAAGACTGATTTTTATCCGTTCCATTACTGACCCGGCACGTACAAAAACATTGTACAGCTTCTATCAAGAGTTCTAAGGAGGGTTCGTTTTAGTTTTACATCCCCCATATGCTATAATCAACCCTAAGAATAATAAAATCATACTAAAGAGTTATTCTTCCATTATACGGGACAACGGGTTCAGTTCCTATTACTGGAACTGGCATATCAAAATTTTCATAACAATTTTACTAAATGTTAGAGCCAGTCTATGACAAGGTGGCTCTACTAATAATTAGACAACCGACTTCGCGCAATGCATGTTAACGACTGACATTTGCATTCGGATCTCCCATCGAGTTTATTTAAGGTGCAGTTTCTTTGAGGGAATTTTGTTACATGACCGATATTACATTAACTTGCCATGATACAAATGTATGTAATATCAATATATTTTTGAAGTTTGGTAGAAGCTTTAAGTAGATATTATTCTGTATACTCTTAAACGATGCTGTCATGCATGGACGCATTTGACTAAGCAGTTATCAACCATAACTGGATTCAAATGGAAGAGAATAGTGGACGAATTTTGGAAGATGGCGAATAAAGGAATGAATAAAATGCTTAGAAATTTAATTACACGACTCTTATCTACGTATACTATAATATGTTATATTAGGTATAATATTTTAATTTTTGTATAATTACTAATTATTATAATATATAATATTATAAAAGGGAAATATTGCTAACTATAAATATTATTATCATACTTAATATTAAAAATGAAAACATTTATTTATTTTTGTTTGTTTGTAATAAATAGGCTACAAAACTACATGGCCCGTTTCAATTTTTTTTCCCCAATTAAAAGATTATCGAGGATTAACGTAGGGTACTTTTTATCCCGACATTTATACGGAATCGGAACTAATACTATGGGTGAAACCGGGGATGCAGCTAATAGTATAATAATCTACTAGCTGCTTCCCGTAGTTTTACTCGCGTAAGCCCCGATCCCTAGGGGATATCGGGATCAAAAGTAGCGTATGATACTCCTCGAAATGTGGCTTTCTAACATTAAAGAATAGGTCCAGCATTTCAAAAATTCTTTCACCAATAAAATCGTTTTGGATCATATTAATTACAAAAAAAAAACAAAGACATAAATGTTTCATTTTTTTATATTAAGTATGATAATAATATAAGCTAAAGAAAAGATTGAGTGCCCTTAGTTTCTTGATTGAAATTTTCAGTAGGTTAAACGTGAAGTGCAAAACTTTTTAAAATCAGCTCTATACCGAATTCGTATCTTAACTTTAGTTAAGTATTAATTCCCAACATGTTCGTTCATTAAACCCTGCCCTTAAAGGGTGGATAGGGAGCTAGAACAACTGTCAAAATCACCACGTGATCGTTACACCGGGGAATGAGTCGGAAAATGAGCGCTCACGGATAATTGGCGTCATGGAATGAATCTGTGATTCAGTAATGTGATATTTTGATGAGGTGCGGATGACGTGTTTGTTGTGACTGCTCTTATGTGTTCCTTTGTTTGGATTTTTGTAAATCACTATTTGTAAGAGAACTATACCAAATAAAGTTCTAAACACAACAGGTTAATTGCCAAAAAAGTGCTGGAATCGAAACGAAACCTGATTCAATCCACAAAAAACACTTTATAAATCTATAAAAACAATAGAACTGTAGGTACTTGGATTACTACGTTATGGATTCTAAAATCGACCGACGATGACGTTAGAATTTTAATTCATCCTTTGTAAAGGTGTTCGAGTAATTTCCCGAACAGTCTGACTTCGGAACTGGAGAAGCTCGTCCGTCAGAGACGAGTCTAAATTGCATCACTATCGGGCTATCAGGCGACCTTCCTCCTTTTGGTCTCATAGAGATTTTGTTCTGAATCATAGAAACCAGAAAAAGGAGGGCTTGAAAGGCTGACACTCATGCATTTCAAACTCGTCTTTGACGGACAAGCTTCACCAGTTAGTTTAGAAGGTAGTTGTATTAACATTTTACCCAGAATCACCAAAAAAAACAATATTTGAGGTACAATTAGTATTTACTCCCAGAGATAGAAAACCTAAAATTTTATTATTTTAAAAACATTAAAAAATCCACGTAGCACTCAACAAGAGCAAAGTTCAAAACGAAATACACGTTAAAGATTTACGAACAAAAATGTCAGACTCTACTTCATACAAGTTAAGAACTAACGTAGACTGTTGATTATACTATCAGCCGATCTCGTCAGCATATTTTTTGATCAAAAGTTGCCTTTGCTACTCCTTGATAATTTAACTTTCTATTAGTGAAAGAATTTTTAAAATCGGCCCAGCAGTTTTGAAGCCTATTCAGCGGCCCTAGCCAACATTCTTATCGAATAACGAAATCGTCAATCGACAGATATTTTTGTATAAAATTGACATAAGCTCGCGAAAAATTAAGCGTGACCTTATGTCAATTTCATACAAAAAAAATTGTCGATTGGCGATTTCGTTATTCGATAAGAATGTTGGCTAGGGCCGCTGTACAAACAAATAAAAAATAAATCTTTCTTCTTTATAATATTAATATAGATATAGATTATCAGTAATTTTTATATTGGTCTACTGGCCTGGTTTATTGAAACGAAAATCACCATAATTTTACCTACAATAAGGCGTAGCTGACATACGCTACGTCACAGAAATGATTTCCATTTAAATTGACGGAGATCAACTATCAACCGATCAAAAACTCAGTAGTCCACATCCACCATAAACATAGGTACTTCCAATATTATCATTTTCCATACCCAGACAAAGTTTTACATGAACAAACAAAATATAGCCGTATTTGTAATATAAAATAACACAGTCTAGGAGAGTCCCGATAAACAGAAACTCGGTTTAGTCGTACAAAGCGGAAGATCGCAGCGGGTGGGTTAATATCCCTCAGGAGTATGTAGCAATTTCAAGTAGATATCTAGTTTCATAGTACGTAAACAAAAATATTATAAACAGGCAATAATAGTAAAGTTACTCCAGACGGTAGTTATAGTAGATCATACTGTATAGCTCTATGGTGTAGAGTTAGAGGTCATTTTGCTGCGGCATAGACTGAAAAATGAGAATTGCAATAGCTTGCTAGCTAGTATGTGGTTTATTATTATTTTGGTTTTTCGAAGCAAGTAGATTTGAAAAATATTTTATAATGGGTTTTTATAATAAAAAAAATAATATATTTTTTTCCGTATGTACTTTATATTCAAATCAAAACTTTAGCCACAAACCTTTGGGTAGGTAAAACTAGCAGCGGTTTTACTTATTTACTTTCACATACTCGTAAATGGGTACATTTAAAATCATAATACAAATAATTACACAAAGGTATGGGGTTCTTTTCGAACGTATGAATCTTTCTTTTTTGGTCTTGGGGTATAGATTCCTAAATGGTATAAAGCTATTTGACTCAAAAAATGTTAATCCATACTTAGCTAGATCAATTTCTTTAAATACTATTACAGTTCAAAAAAGTTGTAAGAAAAATTGTCCCTTAAACGTACCAGCGTAGGTAAGTGTTTTTAGTACTCTAATTTACGAACCGTATGTAAATTGTCTATAAAACAGCTATATAACAAATAAGTGTGACACCCTAAAGCTCCTTATCACAACAACTATAGGTAACATGCCCCTACAATAAATACAGCTGAAACGTCTATTACATTGAAAATTTCATATACCGAACATAAACACATTGGGGTAACATTGTCGCGAACTACTGCCAACTTTACGAGTGCATATAAACGTAAAAAACTCATCGGAAACGAGCGTGAAAAATATGAAAACATACCTAATATTTACACCTAGCTACATGTTACAAAAGTTTTTCCATTTAACGGTGCAGGATATTTCCCTATAGAAGTCATAAAAATTGTTAGCGGCCAGTCTGAGTACGTTACTACGTTACTCCCTCGCTTTCCCTTCTGTAGTTTTAATGGTTGAAGTTGAATTTTATTTTAGTCTTTACCCGTTTATGTTTGTTAGTAAAATGTAGTAATCTCATTTTGGGATACTGCGTTAGTTTAAAATATTTACCATAATAATATTATTATCATCATCATAGTTTATTATATTTATCAATAATATTTATAGTATTCAAAATTTAATTTATTGTGAAAACAAATAAATAAAGAAAAAACATTTAACTATTCAGACTACACTCATCGATACATGTTACCTATTTGATTAGGTTTTATTTTGTAATTTTTACAGTTTTCAACTTAACCAACAAATCTTTAGACTGTTGAAGCCCCTAGAAAATCAATTAACACAGTATATTCGAAATTAAATGTTTATTTCGAATACTTACACTATGTTAATTGTAAATTAAATTAAAATACCTCATCTACTTCGGACAGTATTAACAGAATCCTATAAGCTTGGCAAACAAAACATGTAATCACTCTGCGGTAGGTACATACATTCTATAAGCGCCCGCACTGTCCTTCCCCCCGAGACATCTATTGACAATCCCCAACGACACTTCAATCCAAACACGGATTTTAATCAATACATCAAACAAAACTTACAGCTACCAATAATAATTAAAACCGAATCATTATTTGGAATATTTGTTGAGGACGAAGGGTCACGCCTGAGGCTACCCGACTATTGCATAAGTAAGACATAGTTGCCGTAAGCCCCTTTAGGTACCTAATCCAAGTCCACAAGATGATGATTGCGACCCATTTTAGTTTACAAAAGGTAATCCTGTAACTATTCGGGAATTTTGATAGTACCCTGTTAGTGTTTACGATGTAAATTTTGTCTAATATCATAAGGCCCTTTGATTGGATATGACGAAAGTTTTAAGGGAAGTTCGTTGCTTGTTTTGATGATGGGGTATTAAGATTATTGTACTATAAATATGGATTTGTAAGACGTTACGGTCGGTAAAGGAACGATATAGTTACAAAAAGGTTATGTATTTAAACATTAAACATACGGCATAGATTTAAATCTATAAAATTATGCAACTATTGCAAACTTTCGCGTTTATAATATTAGTAAGATATAGTTGAGTACTGATTTAACATTATTATTTTTTATTCTAAAATATGTCCCCTTTCGTATGTATTAATCTGTCATAAGAAGAATGTGTTAAAAGTAGAATGTATCATTAGTAGAATCTGTCAAAAGTATACTATGATGTCAAAAGTAGAATCAAATGTCGACAAGACGGGATAAACGCCTCGAAACCTAAACATACTAGCGTAGATATTTTTATTAGCGTATTTTTGTTGTTACCTTTATGAATTTAAATTAGTGAATTCTTATACGATGTTGGCATTTGATACGACAGAGTTTACAAGACAAATGAAAAAAATATCTTAACAAAAAGATTTTTAAAGATGTATTTTTCCTTATATTAGATAAACCTAGAGCGTTAAAAAACAAATTCGAAGTAAGAAAGGAATTTTGAAAATTTCTACGCCATCGGCACTTACCTACTTGATTAATAAACTTAAGGTATAATGTATTAATGCTCTTAGTATGTTAACAACAGTGAACAAGCATAATAACCTCTTCTTATTCTGGTGAAAAGAAACAAAATATACTCGAAAAAACGGGAATTTGTACTTGCAAAAATGTTTCAACATAGCGATTGTGTTCTCTTCATTGGAAACCCTCATCAAAAAGCGTTATATTATCAAAACGAGCATTGTTTCACAGAGTATCTGTTTTTGTAGGTTCTCCATGTTTTCGACGTTACAACACAATACTACTTAACATTTTATTAAGGTATTTAAAACCTTATTTCAACTCATTAGAGTTGTATTTTCTTTCTGCCGTTGGTTTTGGTACTCTTAACGTATAAAAGAACATTTCATTGCAGAACGGTCCGCCTATGAAAGGGTAGTTTACAAAAACTTTTTATAATACTTTCGGCAGCGATATGAGCGAACCCTAAATTCTTAATAAACAAAAGAACAACACAAGTGTGGATGGGGCTTAAGTAATTAAGACAAACGCCATACACCAGCTGCTTAATATTGGGTAGGTAGCATTTGTTCAATATCTCAGAACTATGGAGCCTCAGACTTTGATAAGGCGTACGGAGACGTAGGTAAAACCTTACTTACTTCTCATTTCTGCGGCTCTACATAACTTGGTGGGTTTTTTAATACAGTTGTAAATCCCTGGTTGTCCTTTTCCAGCTCCAGTTCATGTACCGTCCAATAGTTCCAAGGTCTTTTCTTCCATTTTAAATTCTAAGGGTATTTCATATAATGTCTAGTTAACCCTGCAATGAACTATGTACTCTATCTGGGTTAAAACCGGCAATGTAAACAAAAAAAAAAAAAGATTAAACTCACCATTTCTACATAATGAGAACCATCATAAACATTACCTCGGAATGTAATGTACGGGAGCATGGTACAATAAAGGAATTCACGGTATCCTGGGCCCCAAACTGTACATTATTGAGTGAGTTATTTAATACACAGTCCACGTGTATTTTTGGTTATTATTATTGGGGCTTATATAAGCCCCGAATAATCCAATGCAGCCTCATTACGTGGCGTTTCGAGCGTAACTTTATTTGCTCTCCCGGCTTTACTTGAAGCCTCTTGATACTTATAATAGCACGCTTCTATCCAGCCAGACAATGTTAAAACGTTCAGGGTAAAATAACATAATTATTAAAAATTGCTTTCTATGTAGCGGAAAATGTTTTTTCATTAGTGTCGTGTAAAGAGATTTACTGACTCAATTTAAGATGTTCCTTCTGGTTAGAAATTTTATTTTGTTAAATCTGAAATATAATTATTGTTATGGGTTGGATTATATTGAGTTTATGGTATGGAAATGTGTATCTAATTGAGTTAATATTACTTTTCCTAGCCATCATAGCCAGCCTTGCCTTTATAAAATCTTCCATACTTTTATTTTGTTAAATCTGAAATACGTATAATTATTGTTATTGTAATGGGTGCGATACGTGACTTCGGAAAGTTCTTTGTGAATTCTTCGATTTTTTACAGATTAAATTACAAAATGAATTCAATTTCAAATATTTTGATTTAACTCATGTCATTTTGTTGTATCTTTATTGTTTTAAATGACGATAACCGTATGTATGTGTAGTTTTCACTCGCTACACTAGACGCTACGCTCCATTTACACCTAGCGCAATTTATTTTCAGTTCCCGTACATTTTTCGCGGCAGTTATCTTTTTTTTTCACTCCGTTGGAGCACTTTAAAAAGAATCCACTATTGTTTTTGTTTTTATACTGAAAGTTTAGGTACTGACGATACCTATAGCAATTTGTTGGACAAGAAAATAACAGGTTGTAAGTTTGCGAGGCACATTCTTCATAGGTATTTCAGTGAAAATGTTTCATTTTATTTCTTATCTGAAGTGTAATAGATTTTGCTGACAAAGGAAAGTGAGAGTTACAAAAATAGAACCTTACTTTGAACTTCGAAGAAATACCGGTTATAGATATCCAACTTATAATTATCTACGTACATAAATGTTTTATATTAAGATAGTTAGCTCCAGACGTATTGACCAGTTCTTTTCTCTGGGCATGGCTGACTAGGCTGGGAGGGGGGTATAGGTGCTGGCCAAGCCTACTCCACCTGAGAATGTCCCGGGCACTACAGCGCCATAAAATAGCAGGGATTAAAGTGGCTTGCGCTGTATAACTAGTTTATAAGTTTATTTATCTATACTACTAACACTATGGATGTAAATGTCTGAGAATAAATGATTTCAATTTCAATAAATCATCTAAAATTAGATAAAAAGGCTAATTATTATTATATGTGTTTAGAATATCATAAAATCTATAAAAAATCCAGCCGACCGTACCTATACCGCCAACTTACTAAGTTAATTTAGATTAGCTCACCAATTCCTCAAAAAAAAAGCCTGCGGTAGACTATAGGGTGGACCCTCACAAGTACAAATCTGACTTGACTATGCTATGGACATTCGGCTTTATACTTACGTCAAATGAATTTGTTCTTGTATCCGTCTGTTCGCCGTGCCTTAGCTCAAAGATGCCTCAAAAGCTAAAAGCACTAAAAACTCTAACTTTACCAATCTTGTATGTATACGTTATTTATGAAATAATATCATCAAGCGTTTTTAAGTGACGATAGACTCTCAGATAAATGCTTAACTCACATAAATAAATAAATATAAATACTGCACGACATTACACACAGCGCAATCTAGTCGTAAACTAAGTACTAGGTTTGTACTATGGGTACTAGACAACGGATATACTACATATTGTACTTTATAAATATTTTTTAAATTTTTTCAATAAAGATAAGCTGAAGCGAATCCAGCTTATAAAAGTTTCAAAGAATTTGTTTCATAGTCTTATACGTAAGGGAACGAGTAAACTCAATTCCCTTACGTAGTTCCCAGTGTTAAATAAATAAATCTTGTACCGTTACCTAAAGTTGTGCTTTGAAGTTTATTCTGCTAACATTATTACCAAATTATGACACAAACATATTTGTTTTAACTAACACCCCACATAACTTCATAATAACGCAAAGTACAAACAGAAAATCGGCCGACTATAATAATAAAAGAAAGCAAAACGAAAATAAAAAAAAACAGTTGCTTAGTTTTTCTTTTAACTACTTTAACTTTTTCCTTTAAGTGCAACCTAACAGATCTATATCATAAGATAACGCGGTTGATTTTTATCACTTCAAACACATTCAGCTACTTCCTAAGTCCAATTAATATTTTAAGCGCAAATATTTGTATGTATGTGACCTTGTTACTCTTTCACCCAAAAGTATTGTAATAAGTAACCGATTGTGATGAAAAATAGGTAACCGAAGACCTAGAAAAAGTGATTGCCTACTATTTTTTAACAACTTTTATCCCGATATTCGCGGGAACCGGACTTATGCGGGTAAAACCGCAGGGGTGCAGTTAGAAACCTGTAACTATAAGTGTGTCTACAGTCTACACCGTTATTCAAACTTAGTATTCAGCTTACTGCACCTTCGTCAGACATAAACAAAGCTGTGTTTGCGAAACGACGCGCCAATTGTAAATAATATCTCGACAACATTAATATAGAAAGAGAAAACAGCAGAAAACTCACCACGTCGTGGCTTTATATCTTTTGTTTCCGTTTTAGAGAAATTTCTCCCCATAACATTATGTTGATGGTGGCAATAACGCTTGAAATATTTACGAATATTCTAACAAACGAGGCGAGTGGTGATAAATAGGTGGTGCAGAGCGGATTGACCGTGTCGGAATAAAGATTAGCTAGACCGCATCTTGTACTAGCGATTTTTCATTCGAGACCGATTTGTTCCAAGTGATTTTCTTTTGTTTTTCTCGCTGATAAATTGTAAATGGTTCTGAACGTCTGTTACAGAGTTACAGGTGATAAAATATTGTTAATAGTGAATTGTCTCGAGTGAAAATGCTTCTATTCAGCGTTTTATCTTTTTCAAGTAGAAAAGTGTAAAAAATCTTGGGAAAACTTAAAATTTTTGCTTTATACTTTTTTAAGTTGTATCTGTGAGTGAAGGTTGTATGTATCGCTTGTGATTGATTTTAACTATTAGTAAACTAAAGCTCTGTTATTTCTACTGCTACTCTAGCCAACATAACATCAACATTGCTATTCAAAGATGCTACCCGCTTATAAAACGTGCATAATACAGTTACTTACCTATTCGTTAGTTTCATATTCTATTGTTTGTTGAAAGATTAAAATTCTAAAACGTACCTGATAAAAGTGTTTCTTTTTAAAACTAAGTACATTATATTCTAAAATCCATTTTTCTAATTCTTGACAAAATTAATTAAAATTAAAAATCCAAGAAGAAAATCCAAAAGGCTGGGTGCATTGCCTCTTTGGATTGCTATACCAATTCGTTGACCAAAGTAGCTGCCAGCCCTTTTGTCACCCGAAGCTAAAACTAATAATTTTGAAATTTGTTTATAAAAATCTAATGCTTCGGTTCGCCACGGGCCCAAGGTCTCGATTGCAAACGGCAGAAATATGTATCCATTGCCAATAGAAACGGATTCTTGACTAAAATTAATAACAACTAGATTTACATTCGAATGTCCTACTCTACTCGGCACTAAAACAGATAAAAAGTATTACTATTGATATTAGGCAGGCGTTCATTACTTCGGATGAGGTGAGATGAACGCCTGGCCGCCCCTCGTCTCGGATTATATCAGGCCCGAATCCCTAGTGTAACAATGTCCACTTACCATCTGCCCACGTTGCTCGTTTTGCAATTTACTGGATGGACTACACACTGGCTAGATAGTAGATAAAAAATAAAATTATTTAGTTTGTATTTAACCGAGATAGAGCGGATAGTAGGTATATCCGCTCCCACATTCCTGAATTTATCAAGGTATGTTGGAAGTCTTTATAAATGACAGTAGTTGTATTTGGATTATTTATATAATATATAGTATTTTAATTTTGTATTCAATGAATTTATATAAGACTAGAGATCGGTAGAATGGTTGCTTGACAGTGAACCATTTCAAACTCGGCTCTAACCGACGAACTTCATCAGTTCCAAAGTCCAATGATCTAGAAAAATTCTAACACACTTTTTAAAAATTTGGAACAAAGTTCGAACGTTGTTGTTAGAATACCTACACTAATCTAAGTTTGAATTATTATTTTAATATATTCATTTGATTTGTATTTTAACTACTCGTAATGCTGGTACGTACCGAAATGAAAAATTCATTAATATTACCGAACGTTGCACGTAGCGCCTTCTAGCTAGCCCCAAGCTTTTGTTTTATGCGTTTTTAAAATTCGGACATATAGTTTGAGTTTATGTTATCTGGATCTGTTACCTTCCGAAGACTTTTCAACACGTTTAATTTGAATTACCATGAAATTTGTGGTCATTTTGATATAAAAATGACATTATGTGTTATTCTCCCTTCAAGTCTATACGAAGTTCAGTAGTTTTTGCGCAAAAGAGTAATAATAAATTATGTTTATATCTACTTATTGCACATTGCACATTAAGGAACCTAAACACATAACATTCGAAATGTATTTTTGATACATTTTGAATAAATGTGTATTATTATTATATTATTATTTATTTTTTCTCCTCACTTTTAATGATTATTTTATTTAATATTTTTTAAATTGTTTTTTATTAAGTATGATTTATGATGTTTGTGCCAAATTTTTTATGACTTGTAATGAATTTATTACCAATAAATAATATGAATATGAATAACACTTTTTTACCTTATTCGCAAGCAATCACATATGAAACAAACGATATAGATAAATGATTATACAAATACTTATATGTTTCCCGCTTAGGAAACATATTTTCTAAGTGTTCGATAATCTTTTCAACCCGTGTGTAGCACAGCCGGCCGGTCAGTTACAAGTAACAATACATCAGTATATTCAATATGAAGATCCCTAATTAGGCCGACTGCACCCTTTCTGACCCTGCCCAATTATGAAGGAAAATTTTGAATAGTTACGCTAATAAATTGGACAGTCCCTTTTGATGCCCGATGTTCAAACTGTCAAGTATCAGAAAATAATTAGGCTTTGATGCTGTACGTTAATAATTCTTTGAAAATCTATGTTGCACTTACTTACCTACAAATTAAATAAAACTACAATAAATTACTTTTACTCATTTATTTCCATTCGTAAATTTAAGTTTTTATAAAAATAAACTAAATACAAAATATATAGGTACATACATGATTTCAAAACCTACAAACAAAATAAATTATATTATCATCTATCTTGATATAGTATTCTAGTCTTTCTCATAATTATAAAATAGTTTTTTTGTTTACACTAAACGGTATATAATGTGTGAAACTTAATTACATGCATACCTATTGTTATTTGAATTCTTTACAATCTATAAAATTGTAAAAAACAATATTTAGTTTATTAGCTTTTAATCATAATTTCTGTGTAGATTTAATAGTCCTTCAAATAAAATCTACAACGAAGTAAACCTCAGCAGAACCGATCTATTAAAATAAACGTCACTCATAGCCAAACACTCAATATTAATCTCAAGTCTGGTCAACAAACCAAGCAATCTTGGAAACCCTGTAGACTGCTGACTTTTTGTTGGCTGACAGTTTGCAGATAACCCTCCTCATCCGATCGATATTCGGCTGTGTCCCTCCTGGAAGCCCGTGGTTCGCTTAAGTACAGTAGATAAAGCATATTGACAATACAAATAAAATTACCTATGTTGAGCAATGATTTTGCTTTACTTGAGTATGAGCAAATGAGTTTAGTGATAGCTTACGTTCAAACAATTGCTCAGTTATAATGGTCAATAGACCAACTATCAATTGGAAGTATTAAATCAACATGGGTTGAAACCATTCACGCTGTTCACTGAGGTAATTCTGTTATTTTATTTAACGCAAAAGTTAGATGGTTTTAGTCATTTTTTATTCCGATTCTGCATTCAAATTCATGCAGAATCAGAATAAAAACGCCTACAGAAGGTGACATTAGCACACTTTGATTTGAAATTTTGGTGGACTATCCTTAGGAGGTGACTAGGATAAAGAATACAGAAATCTAGGAATCTGAAGACAAAAAGCTTTTATTGCAATTTGCAATGCCGTTTCGACGTCATAAGTTTCATTTCAACTGAATCTGTATTTTGTCTGCGACGTCTCTTAATCTGAATCCATCATAATTCATTCAAAGATTCGACGTCAATTTCATTCTGATAGTATTTCCCTGGAGACATTCCGAACAGACGGAGGATCTAATTACAAATTCGATGTACCCAATAAATATTCTGATGCTATCAAATTTACATAACGTCGACCACATTTGCAAAACCAAATACAGATAAACATGGAGCCGATACGAGTCCTATTCCAGACAATTTTATTTAAATAGAAACTTACCTATAACGTTTCTTATTTAGGTAGTTTTTTTTTTCTGATTACTTTTAAAGGTCTACGTGTCTTTTTGGTTTTCTGAATACGTCTGTATTTTTAAAAGGTCTTCTTTACCTATGCATAGGTACATATACCTTCGTATTATAATGACAAGTTTTACAAGTAAAATAATTTTAAAAGCAAAATCTTAGCAGATTTCATTTCTGAAATACATTTACGAAAATTGTTGTGATATTTTAAAAAACGATACACACAAAAGTTATTACAAATATGTATACGAGCCTATAGAAGTAGATGATTATAACGTATCTATACATATAATTTAACAGAATTGGACGATGATACCTACAGTAATAAATAATACAATACAGTCACTTTACCTAATCAAAACGAAAACTATGGAAGTCACGAAGCAAACAGACAAATTGCGATTTTATCTATTCGAAAACAGTTTGTTTTGTGTGAAACAAAGCAGAAACTAAAATCAACCATGACAATACAATAATAGTATGCAGAAGACATCAAAAGACTACAAACTAAAGACTCAATTACTATGAATTGATAGAAACCCTTATTAGGTATACCACGAAATAAGGCAATTTCGTGGACAAAAGGTTTCCCTTATTGCTTAATACCGTAGATGGACGCCTGTCGGCGATTCAAAAGTTTCTGGTAGACGGACCGACATGGCCACCCTAGTCGAAATTTATTGAATTTTGCTCGGAGATGACCACACGTTTATTGTTCTGTCGGACTTTGATTAGGGTGATGCCCTGTATCGGGTAGGTACCTACGTCGAATATAATTTAATATTGTACCTATTGAAAATGGTAAAAGGGACTTGTAATAAATAAATTGATAGTACCCACATAGTACATTATGCAAATTTCGGTACAGTATTTCCTATTATACAATAACATTGATGTAGGTACATAAAGTTTTAAAAAAATAGGGAGTTCGTGTTTTTTTTAATTTATAGGGCTGTATTTAAAAAACAAGCTACCATCATCATTCCAGTGATGTCCCCGGTTGCATCCCGCTCGGGAGCCCGGGGTCCGCTCTAAAACCAAGCTACCAATAACAGTTAATTCAAATTGCTTATGTACTTAAAAACTTTTTATGTTAACTGATTGTAGAGTAATGCAGTGCGCAAAAGCTGACCTATTTATTACACGGTAGACATTGGCTACGAAATAATTTTGGAAAATGCACAAGGGTATCCATCCATATATTTCAAAATATTTTGTACTGAGTAATGTAGCATACAAAAATAACACTTTAACTTTTTAGATTGACACCTAAGTATTGTTAACATAATAATTAACATAATTTGTAAATAGTTAACATGGTATTGTTATATATACCTGGTGTTTATATATAGCAATAAATGTTCTTTTTAAGTCCTAATTATAGTAACAAGACCATTGCAACATGGTTGAAATTAAATAACGATTAAGACCCGGTAAAATGTAGCATGCAAAAATAAGACACCTATATAAGAATTGACCTTTTCATCTAATTTTTGATGATTTATACAGCGCAAGCAACTATTAATCCATGCTATTTTATGGCGCTGTTTGCCCGGGACGTTGTACCTATAAAACCTACCTAACATGTTCAAATAAGTTATACGTCGAGTAAACAGTATCCCACAAAACCCTACAGTAGCTAGTCGCCAGTAGCAACCGTACAATTTGTCCCGCTCACATGAGCTTTTCAATAATAATTCCACGATAAATTCTCTACTGTGGACCTACTGTGAAAATGGAAAACTACTAGTAATCTTTTCCATGTTTTTTTTTGTAGAACTATCGGAGTTTGAGGTTGAAATACAATCTCAGTGTAGCGGTGTCGTAGCATGCGAACTACGAATGATATTCGTAGCAGCGTCTGTAAGATGTAAGACCTACGTAGGAAAGATCATGGTATGAATCTCTTGTGGCGCCCATTGTTGTACTAAATCAGGAAAAAAAAATAGTTTTAGATTTTGGTAATTAAACTCATTTTTTCGGTTTTAGTCGCGGAGTTTTTGTTTTCCGGAAAAATAAGTTTAATTTCAATTCTAAATTCGCGCTTATAAATGTTATAAAAACGTCGTGACTATTGTCTAATCTTGAATAAAATTAAGGGATTTGCGACGCTACAACGACGCACCTCCGCCACAACATTATAGTATATAAATAGTGACTATACCGATCTACAATACCACTCACTGACTAACAAAACTTCCTACTTTAGTTATATATGTCACAATTTAAGCCTAGGCTGATGTCTATGTCTAGGCTTGAATTGTGTTATAAAATCATCAATAAAATCTTTCGACTGCTGGAGTTAAATCGGAAAATTGACTATATGACTAAATCGAAATTGCAAATACACACGTGTATGTTCTAAGTAGTCAGAGAAACAAAATATAACGACTACTTACTCACCCTCTTCTCAATTTGGCAGTAGCACTCCAATCTTGACCGGTCTTCAAGGGGATAGTGGCGGCTAGCAATTAATTATTATATAGAATTTTGACAGCATACCGTGAATAGTTTCTTTATTGAGACAATTTTGTGTCAGATGTTATAAATTTATTGTTTCCTTTAGTTTTATTTATAGTGATATAATTTTGGCTGTAGTTTTTGTAAATATAAACTTACCTAAAG
The DNA here is from genome assembly GCA_949358125.1 of Idaea dimidiata. NCBI lineage: Eukaryota > Metazoa > Arthropoda > Insecta > Lepidoptera > Geometridae > Idaea > Idaea dimidiata. The sequence goes on along the minus strand of OX442333.1, from coordinate 19,300,671 downwards.
ATACTATTGTTGGCACTCTACCCTTATTTATTGGCACAGTACATACAGTACTTCAGTAAAGTGGCTACGTATCAGAACAGAAAAGACTCCGTCCAAGATACTGTATAGGCTACTATTTATTCTGATCCTAGGATATTGTGACGATTTTGTGGTTTGTTCCACGTAAATCTAGATCACAAGATATTCTTAATTATACCATGCATTTAATTATTTTCCTTTCCTAAAACCGTTTATAAAATACTTGTAGGTAGATACTAACACAACAACCCAAATCCCCGTTAAACCCAGTATTTACTGGACATTTGTCCACTAGGTGGGTTCATCCACCTCCATTGCCATGTCTAGAGCCATTAGTTATCGTAATGTTGGCAATATGTCGCTCACCTAACGCGATTACTCTAGACAATGTATGATAACGATGTACCTTTCTATTTTATTGTTTAACCCTTAAATCTCATACGGAAACCCCGGATTACAGTATTTTACACTAAACTTTTTACAGTTGTAAAAAGTAGTTTGTAGTTGAAAACACCACACTTTTTACAATCTTTTACATAATAAAACACAATATTTAACGGGTTTACTCGCGTTTTATTGAATAATAGCATTATTACACAGTATCTAACTTTACAGTTAGCTTTTCTAAGGTTGACATCTCAGTAAACTTAAATATTGTGTTTTATTATGCAAAATCTCGAAAACTTAAGGCAAAATTAAATCTGTTACGTTTTGACTTTTACAGTATAATAATAAATGTGAAATCAGTTCATTGTAATAATAATGTAGTTAAAAATCTAATCGCGGTCAAAAAATGACGATGTTTTTTCGAAACAAAAAAAATCTTATTAGCATTGCCATTGAGCGTGGCACTGCAGTGCTGCTGGCAACATTTTGAAGTCATTGCCATTAAGTATTTGTGTTTGGTGTTTTTTGTAGTTCCATTCTTAAAATCTTTAGTTTTGAAGATCAGTGGTTCCGACCCGTTCCTGTTGTGATCCTGTAGTGGCTGGAGTGGCCTACATATCGAAACATCAAGACAACGATGAAACATTTTATTTATTTCATGGGCTGATTTTTCAAATCCCTAGGTAGAGATACCTGACAAATAAAATGTAACATCACCGAATAATAAACGTCACTATGATATTTAAAATGCAAATAAATCTAAATTTAGAAGATCATAATTTAAAGGCTTTCAAATTTGGTAGAATGAAAAATGAGGCCCTAACCTGTAATTTAATGAAACATTTAATAACAAATAAATAAAATGAAATTCATCTCCTAAAAATGCACCTTATAAATTGAAGTTATTGCAACACAAATCAGACAATAGCTAAACCGGCAAAACTACGATTTCATTACTTATTTTAATAGCCAATAAACTTTGTCCAATTTATTGCAACTATTACGTGCGGGGAATCAAGCGAGACGCAGTCATGAATAATGGGGTGGACCTTAAACTTTAATAAGGTCCTCGTGTGTGAAATGGGCTGGTGGATAGAAAAGTTACATTATTTTAAAAGACTATTTAAAGTGTTGCGATCTATTTAAAGAGCGATGAGACCAGAAACATAAACATGTATTTATTCTACTCAAATAAAATATAATTTTATTCAACAGTGTATTCTCTTTATTAGTCGATACCTAATTAAAATCATGACTACTTACATTACTAATAAGTACGAGGCGACTCAAATAAAGTAAAAAAAAATTGATAAAACATTCTAAGAATTTAAAATTTGTGTAATTTACCATTTTAGTACGAATATAAACCAAATATTGAAAATAAAACAGTTAATTTTGATATTAATTTGTTTGTTCTTTATGTACACGTGGGTACCGTAAATAACGTAGCTCTAGGCTTTATTATTATTAGAGATAATTATTTGTTATAACAAATCTAACACTAGGTGTGTCGGTTTATAAAAATGTCTATGCCAGCACCTTCTGGGTATAATTTTACAATTTTCGTTTACCTATTTCCTTGACTATCGGAAAGACGGGGTATGAATTTTATTAAGCAATTTTGTTGTTAGCTTTTGACACTACTGTTTTGGACGAAACTTTTTAAAACAACTGTTAAAAAAAGTGATTCTGCAATGCTTAGGATCAGTATCTTCATGGAGAATTAAAATTAATTAACATCAAAGTGATGACTTACTCTGACTTTTACTTTTAATGGAAAAAAAGGGGAGCGATACTTTATATAAGTACGTACAAATACACTTCAAAATGTTTCAAACCGCATTCGCAAATTAAATTAAAACAAATCAAGTAAAACTTCAAGAGGAGAGCATATTCCATTCAATACTCCACCCATTCTCATTTTTTTATTAAAAATTTCACTAACAAAAGACCTAACTAACGGTCTCATTAAATATGAAAGTCTCATGACTGAAATATTGAAGTATACTTACAAAGAGAAACAAAAACTAATTTTCAGCTTTATTTACTGTAGAGAGTACTTTAGTAATGCCTAGGTCTTCATTACAGACTGTTTTAATTAGTTGAATGTGAATACTGATCGTTCGTTCTAGCTTGAGATGGGTATAAGTGAGTACAAGGTTCTTAAGGGATACTTAAAGAAAGTTTGTTTACATTTACTACGAAAAAACTGTAAGAAACGAGAATGTAGTTAAATTATCTTGTTTTGAGAGAATTGGATAGTTCTTTTGAGTGGATATTTAACTGTGTGTAGCTTTGCTGAATTAAGTTGTTTTTCTTTTCGAGTCTTTTTTTCTTTGACGGCTTTCAATAAGGTTTTTGTGTACTATTCAGGCTTTGCATTCTCACTTTTTAGAAATATTTTAAAGTATCTTTTGAGAGATTAAAAAAAAAACATGATCTGAAAAATATACAGTAGGTAGGTATCTACTTAAACAGGCCTTTATTGGTCCAAATGACTGATTGTTATCTCTGATAACAGTTAGTACGTTAAGATAGAGGCCTTAGAGCGACCAGAAAACTTTTAACACTAGGTAAACCACACCATTACACGAAAATAAAATACATTTTTTATAATACGAAATAGGGAAACCAAAATTCAACTACCTGAAAAGTAATAGTGGTAGTCGAAGTATTTAGCATTGAATTTTGGAACACAAAACGAATTTTCTACTTATTAATACTTAACTAAAACTGTAGGGAAACGGTAATATTTTAGTTTTGATTTTAGACATACGGCTGTCTAAAATCAAATTTAAATATTACCATAACGCAGACTACAGAACTTAAGGGCGTAAATTAACGTCAAATTAAATTAACAGGGATAGCCCCTTTATAGCGATTTTTAGATGTGTACAAGATCGCTAAATGCAACTATGTCCAATTTTAGAGGAAAAAATCAAATTTAATTACAAGTTCAATAAATAAATAAATTTTTGAGACCAACACACAGCGCCATCTAGCCCTATGGTATGCTGCTAAGCTTGTGTTACGGTGACTAGACACAGATATACTACTTATATTTACTTTTCTTTTGTAAATACATACATATTATACCTACATAGAAATACACCCAGACCATATTTAAGAAATTGTAGTTAATACGTGCATAATAAAAAAATGGTTATGAAATAATAGCCGGTTTTAAAGATACATAAAAAAAACAATTCTGAAACACGTGTTTTCATAATTATTTTCTATTGTTTTTTTTTCAATAATCGCTTTTTACGCGGTGATAATAGCATATTTATTAATATTGTTTTTTCAGATTTTCCAATTTTTTACGACATAGGTACCATGAAAGCCGATGCGCAAGTTTATCGGAGCAATATTAAATATAGAGCGCTCTTAAGGATCCACCGAATTCGAATCTACGACCGCTCTGACAATGACCAAACTAGGAACCCACCTACCTACTTATCCTAATCAACACGGAACACCCCAAATCACAAAACGCAATCAAATTAAGCCCGAATTCATTAATCTCAATTCACTAACTTCGTCTAAAGCATCCAAGTATTTATAGGTAGGTATTTCCGATAAATTAAGCACGAAGTTCGCACAACTATTTATAAAGATTCCTTGCGAGGGTTCAGCTATTCAGAATGTGAAATTTGACGTGTGAGACCTCTATTGGTGGAATAAAGTACGTCTTATTGTTAAGATATGAATGGTGAATACACTCCATCAAGACTGAATATCATTCATGTTCTTTCGCAGGGAATTTATTATTACCATGTTTGGTCTTTATTATTGAAAATCTGTATAGAAATGAAGGTGGCATGGAAGTTGTGGCTTATATACATGTTGCCATTGTCTTCAAGCCAGTAAGCCAATGCAAAAGAGCTAAAAATCTGCCAGATCAAAGTAAGTGAAATAAGGCCAGTAAAACTACTCATTTTTAATTTCACTGAGGCAAGGTATTGTATTCAAAAGTAATGTAATGTAATTGTGTGTGTATGTATATATATGTCTAAAGTTGCTTCTGCAAAATCCGCTGAACTACAATTAGTTCTGCGGATTTATGACCTGGAATACCTGGAATAACCCATCAGTTAATTTTTATTCTGATAACCCTGAACGCGACCTACGCGAGTGCATATTACTGTATTCGTACCCTTATATTTTTAGTAATAAAATAACGGAAATAGTGGGTTGACTTACTGTTAATTACTTATTTAGTCTAAATCACAAGAACCTGAAACACAAGTAAAGTAAAATATTTATTATGAAATGTATTACAGTCATTTTTCTACCAACTGACAACGAGCTCTTTATCTTTCTTACGGGCATATGAAACCGTATTACCATGATACATGCACGTGAATAACAAACACAATAAAGAAGTTATGTGACCCAAATCAAACCACTACATCTAGACCCCTACCCAATCTTAACTCAAGTGAACGATCTTCGAAAAACACGGAAAACGGAGGGCGATAGAAGTTCAGGAAATTATGGTGGAGCGTATAAAAAGCATCGCATTTATAAAGATTTCAAACAGATTCCATAAATGAACACAATTTAAAGACGAATGCGTTTTTGGATTCTCATTTCAATGAGCATTTGGTACGCTTGATTCAATCGTAACGACTTAATATATCTTGTAAGTATCTTTTTTTAAAACGTCTTATCTGTTGACGGTCATATTATTTACCTTCTAGATGGGTAAGGGTTTGAATGCAACGTATTGTTGTATGTATATGTCATCCGAAAAAGAAATTAACAGCCTAGGATTAATAGTTTTTGATTTATTTTATTTTTTATCGGTTGTGAACCGATTATGGCCATTAGGAAATTAGCCAGTTTTAAGTATTATATATTATACAAGTTATTTCCATCGAAACAGTCAAGTCGTAATAGTAAAAGTCAAGTCTAGGGAATAATTTGTAAAAACGGCGGCCATTTACAAAGATTGTTCACGGAGCTTTGGAGACAACACTAAGTCCATGTTTTGCACCGATTTTCACTTTCATTCCACTTGTACACCTTCACGAAACTAAATTAATTAATATGCCCCCGAAATTAAACAATTTGCACGCATTTGAAGTAGTTTTCACAAATCTGAAAATATTGCACTATATCCCTCGACGCTTTCCCGCCAAAAACCCCATATTTTCTGATATAAAGCCATTTCAAGTTTGACAGCTGTCAACTGTCAGATTTTATAATTTCTTTTTTGTTTTCATATTTTCAACTTTTTTTTAGTTTTGATCGTCTATTGTTTCTACTTCGATCGTCTTTTGTTTTTGTTTTATTTTCGATTGTCTATTGTTTCTACTTCGATGGTTTTTTTTTGGACGTGTATCGATCCTCCTTCTTTTCTGATTTGATAGTTGTACTTGTATAGGTGCCTATCATAGATTCAAAAATAGATTTAGCTTTGCACGTAGGTTCAAAACACAATCTACGCGATTTTTAGTACAATAACAAAGAAGGTGATCTCTGTCAACCGCTAACTCATTGCTCCCATATTCCCTGTAGCCAATACCTACAGGGAATACGAAATAACCAAAGCAAATTCACAGAAGACCCGTGCCCGCATTATCAGAGTGGATGACATACAGTCATCGGATTAATTCACATTAGTCATGCATCAAAGGCTAGCAAACGGCATTACGGAGTGGCTCCCTCTTGTTGAATAAATCCTGAACAATAGGGCAAATTATGAAGCAATCGCTACGTTTGAGAGCTTCTTGACCTATTTTAAGAGGTACCTATCTAATTCATATTACTTTCATGGATTCTGTGGGGTGGAACTGTATTTGTACATCAATAGATTGTAATATATTAGGTACCGACTTACATACCATTGAGATATTGGTAAAGGAGTGCTTGCTTTTGAATGCATTTTAATTATTGCTAGTAATCAATGCTAAATCCTATTAAGAAAGGTAACGATTGGGAGTATTCTTTACTTTTTCACTCAAAATCTAGATAACCAATTGCAACGAAACATGGAATGTACGTAGATAGTTGGCTACCTAGATGGCTAAATAGTAAATAAGTTATTAACTTTCTCTTAAGCTAATTTGTGTAGCAAGTAAAAAAAACGATTCTCAATTTAAAAGTTAGATAGTGACAACTTAATAGTCAAATGAGTAACATGAGTTTTGGCGGGAATGCGTTAAGGAGATGTGTTGCTAAATTTTCATTTTTGTGAAACTTAGTTCAAATGCGTGTAAAATGTTAAACTTCGGGGGCATATTAATCAATTTAGTTTCGTGAATGTGTATAAGTATACATAAAAGTGAAAACCGGTGCAAAACATGTACTTTAGCTTAGTGTTTTCTCCAAAGCTCCGTGAACAAACATTGAAAAAAATGGCCCCCTTTTTACAATGATTCCCTCGACTTGACTTTAACTATGACGACTTGACTGTTTTGTTCAATGCAAATAACTTGCAAATATTGAAAATACTTGACACTGGCAAATGTCCGAAAGGAAAAGCCATTTTTAATGAAGAAGAAGAAGAAATGAGTAACATGCTGAAAAGAGTCATGGCTCATTTTTGATGCAATTTGGAGAGACACATTATTGTTATACGTATTAAAGGTACCATTGAAAAATACTAATATATTTAATAAAATACAATATTTACCGGGTCTTGCTTACGTTTTATTTAATAACGGCATTATTCATTTAACCGAGCTTTCGCTAATTTCACAGTTAGCTTTTTCAAGGTTGACTAAGATGTAATTTGTTTATTTTAATTTTCTAATCTTGGTTTTTGGTAATAATGCCGTTATTAAATAAAACGCGAGGTAAAATTTACAAGGTAAAATTACATGGACTTTATTAATGATTATTGCAATAAAGTGTGCTCTTTGATCGAGTTAAACGCATCATTTAGTTTGTAAAGACAATTCAGTCTCTAATCAAGTTTCTTTAGAATAATCACGTTGTAAAGTTTGATTGACATTGTTTCTTTTAAATGTTACGATTTTTTAATTTTATTTTTGATAATATTTTTCCCATACCTGATTAACCTTACTTGATATTATAAACGCGAAAGTTTGTTTGTATGTAAGGCAAACAAACTTTCGCGTTTGTAAGGCAATAAGACAACTTATTGTAACTCCGTTATAATCCGTTTTCAATTTAATTTCTGTATTATTATTTTTATGTGTTTATTTATTCTCTGTATCTCTCTGTCTTCTTCTTTTTCTTTTCGTGTAGTGGTGTGACACACCTAGTGTTAGAGTTTTCAGGCCGCCCTAAGGCCTCTAACTTGACCTAACGACTGCTGTCACAGATAACAACCGGGACCAACTGCTTAACGTGCCTTCCGAAGCACGGAGGAGCTCGAGAATATGATTTTTTGTCACACAAATTTTCGGTCACCCATCCAAGTAAGGACCGCGCCAAGCGTTGCTTAACCCACACGACCATTAAAGATCGGCTGGTGCAGGTAGGCCAATGAGCTCCTCAGTTGCTCAGTCCTCAGCGCCAATGAGCTATCTCTCTGTAATACCCTGATAAGTGTTGTGTTTCTTTGTAATTTTTGGTACAATAAAGCATTAACATATTGGTCTATATTACAAAAGTGTGTGTGTGTGTGGGTTAATTTGATTTTTTGTCGCACTTAAAATTCTTTATTTTAAATAGTTCCTATTCGAGAAGTTCAGTAATTGGTTTTTTATTGTTACCATATTTGTTTATAAGTGGATATATCGCTGTTGAACTTCCTAATAAACAAATAAATAAAAAACAACAATTATTTTATCGATATTACATAAACCCAATAACATTACCTAAATTTTTTCAGATTCATTATTCTTGACTTCCAATAATTTGCACCATAAATCGTATACTTAAAAATGTCGTACTATAAAAAGAGACTTCTTTAATCTAAGCTTTTATATAAAACCGACTTCTTTCTAAGATTTACAAAAGTTAATTTGCATTGAAAAAGCAATCATGTGGCAGAAATCATACAAAACTCTACAAAAAGAGTTTCTTCGCGAATTCGATTTCGCTACTAATATCGGTTGTAAATTGTTCGTCTATCCTTTTATTGGGCGTAGTAAAATATCTATTTTCTGCTACAATGTTGTCTATTTCCTAGTGGTTATTACTTCATCTCAGCTCTTCATAAGTTTATGTCTAACTGATTCTCAAGATTGGTTCCAAATTGTGTCCATTGCTCCCAACTTCGGCGTCTGTCTAATGGTTCTAATTAAGTTTAAGAAATTTAATAATCACCATTTAATTTACGATAACATTCTGAAACATTTCAAACATGACTTTTGGGATATCTGTGACAAATCGAAAGGGCATATGTTTATCCTGAAAACTTACGTAGATACAACAAGATTGACTTCTCGACTTATTTACTATTATACAATAGTTTTAGTTGTTACAGTCAATGTATTACCAAGGCTTGTGATGTGGTACCAAAGTTCGGTTGTCGGTAATGAATATCAGTACTTGTACCCTTTTGACGGATGGTACCCTTTCGACAAAGTCAAGTGGTATTACTTCTCATATTTCTGGGAGGGATTTATGACAACCATTGTTATTTCCATAGACTCATTCGCTAATATATTACATTTGATGTACACAAGATTTATTTGTATGGAGCTTAAGTTGTTGAGTAATATGATGGAGGGCGTCATTAGTTTTGAAGATACAGCCATTATAAAAAATACGTTTCGAATTTGGAACAACCCTAGAGATACCGTTGCAGTTCGAAGAAAGAGAATTGCCGAAGTTTACAGAAATGCTAAGAAAAAATTGGTGATAATAATACGTAGACATCAATTACTGGCCAAGTATATAACTTTTAAGTCATCAATAAAGGATAACAATATGTTTACCTTTCTATTTCTGGTCTTTTTGTATTTTTTTGTGCAACTTTTTTTTTTTTTTTTCATTAGTTGTTCAAACAAAGTCATATTTTTATGATAACCTCAAAATATTAAATTAATCCTTTTTATTTTCAGAATCACTTTTGATCTAAACAAAGTTTTCGGTGATGCCATGCTTTTTATCTACGTATTTGGATCTGTGTTTATATGCCTCACTATTTTTACTGCCACCGTAAGATATACAGCATCAACCTTATATGGATGATGATTTAACTCCTGCAGTTTGTATTACTAGCTGAATATCTTTCTTTTAGGTCGTCGAAAACTTGTATTTGCGAATTCGTTATTTCTCATTTTTCTGTTCCATGCTCATAGAGGTCTTCTTTCAATGTATTATTGGACAACTACTGATTGATCATGTAAGTAATTATCCCCTTAACTTATAAACGATGATTAACAGATGACCAAGTTATATGACGTTTGTCTCTGTCTGACAACTTTGAAACTTCATGTCACAGTAAAAGACAAACGATACATAGTTATGTAGCTGTTAATCAGCGATTATAAGTAAGGGGGTAAATGTATAACAGCCGAATACAGAAATGCCTCTTAAAATTTGAGTTGTACGTAAATAATTACGAAACTTCTAAATTTAACATAAGTATGGATATTTTTGAGTTTGAGCAGCAAGCACTGAAATTTTTTGAAGTGTTTTTTTATATTTGATGTTTTTTTGAGCTAAACGATTTAGGTCCTGCAATAAGATAGAACCAGAAGCTAGATAGAGCTAGTAAGAGCCATTGTTTCTTTGTTTCAGAGCTCGAAATTGGAAAGGGCAGTGTACTTTGCTGATTGGCCGCATGCTAATTATGAAATTAAAAAGATGCTGATTATTGTTTTAATGAGGGCTCAAAAACCATTACAATTTACTGCCAATGGTTACGTGGTAATGAATTTGGAAACTTTTAGCAATGTAAGTAATAACAATCATATATTAAAGATTACTGAGACTCTAACGAAATATGTACC